>OX123187.2:94851063-96167869 GCA_944739405.2 Euclidia mi | reverse complement strand
AGCTACGCATTATTTCCGGATAAACTCTTATGTTTTGACGTTCCGTTCCCTCCATTTGTACGATCTATGTAAGTATGAGTCTTTAGACAAAAAAAATAAGAATGATATGAAATTCATAAATAGATAAATAGTCAGTAACATAATTACGTTTTAAAATATGTTCATTTAATTAATATTTTAAAGCTTTGCTATAATAATAATTATTATTATTTTTGTGTTCCGTCTCACGCAGACTGCTAAGCCAGATGTCAACCGGCGTCTAGGACCGGCATCGGCCATTACTGTTTATGTGTTGATTGAGAATATTCATTGCGATAATCTCTCCATTTAAATAGTAATACTTACGAAACTCCGTTTGAGTGTTTATTTTAAATAACTTATTGTGTCTTTCATATACAGGACGTTTTTATATTTAGTTACCTAAGTGTTTTATTACGACAAGGCGTTTTATGTGTCGTGTTTATGTACTCTTCGATTCGACCTGTAATCATGTCCATGCTTGATCCTGATCAACCAATACCGGTTGTAATGCGGAGAAGCCGATGTGTTTTGTAAGTGCATGATTATCTTTGGTTTTAAGTTACGAGTAGGTTTAAAACATCATTTTAGGTTATCTCCGTTTTTGTTAAATTACTTAAAAACCCGGGTATTTGTAGGAAAATGAACAACTTTATTTGATAATATATAAAGTGTAGTCTATAATAAATAAAGAATTATTGTGAGACAGAAACTTGAGACAGAATTCCATACATAGATGGTCATTCTCCTTTCATAAGATTCCATTGCTTTCTCTCTACATTGACGGTTCTAAATTCAAAAATATTTTTATGGCATCTAATAAGTTCCTTGCGGTAACTGCCAGGAGAAACCGTTATGCCTCCTTAAGGTGACCTTGCCTTACTTTCATACGGGTGTGAGTGTGGTGGTGTGTAAAATTATACCCGATGTTGGTATAATTATCACTATAGTGAATTATCGCTGATGGCAGGTAATATTCCCCGAATGTTACCAGTTAACCCTTAATGTTGGGTGAACTGATCTCTGATGTTGAGGAATTTTCCCCCTGTTTGTTGTATCGCGATGAAATACAGTTACGGACTGTCCCTCTAAGGGACCCCTCCGCCAACTCTTTACTGAGCTTAGGGCAGGTGGAGGGAGGGTGTGTGGCTCGGCTCTCCCCCCTAGATGTTGGGTCATACCTACTAAAGCGAGAGCTTTCATTTAAAAAAAAATCATGCGAATCTGTTGGGTAGAACGGGCTGATCGGCTCGTATTATAAAACACAAATTCTTTTAATAATATATAGACTAAAGGACCCGTGCTGCTCCACAGCATATTTTCATAATTATCAGCCCTTTATACTGCCCCACTGCTGGGCACGGGCCTCTTCTCATTATGGGAAGGGTAACGCCATAGTCCACCACGCTGGCCAAGTGCGGGTTGGCAGACTTCACATGTCTTTCGAGAACATTATGGAGAACTCTCATGCAGACATGCAGGTTTCCTCATGATGTTTTCCTGCCCCATTCAGCAAGCGATAATTGACAATTTAACGCGCACATAACTTCGAAAAGTCATTGGTGCGCGCCGTGGATTCGAACCCGATACCCTCTGCGTGGCAGTCCGTCGGTCTCTCCACTCAGCTATCGCCGCTGCATATTTTAATATTAAAAAAAGCTCTTACATATAGGTATGATGAGTACATAGTAGCCTTATCTATAAAAATACAATTTCTACCAAAACTACTATTCCTACCGAAAAATAATATTCCTATCAAAACTACTATATGCACCAAAACTACTATTCGTACTAACACTATTATATCTACAATTTTTTTTAAAACTACCATTTATACCAAAACCGCCGGTGCTGTCGAAAGTACCTTTTCTCTCAAAACTACTATTCTTACCAAAGCTACAATTGCTACCATAATTATCACTTGTAATAATATAATTATATGACAAAAGTACTATGTACCGCTGTAATATGTTTCACATAAAAAATTAAGATGCCCGAAGAAAGTCCGTAATTTAAAAACACAAAAAAATTCCTAAGATAAAACGTAATTTACCCGTCTGTAGGGTATTTTCCCAACATTAGGCGGAAATTTCACTACATTTGGGGAAAATTCCTCGGGTTACGGGTATACTGACGTCGTTACCGCGACCCCGTCATGAGGGTCGATAGAGGAACACCGCCGTTTTCGTAGCCGTAGTCAATGACTTTCTGCTTCTATATATCTGGTTCTCATTCAGGTAGGCGTTTCGTTATAGGCCTATAACACGCGCTGAAAAGAGCTCTTGCATTTCAAGCTCATTTAAATTGGGTCAGTTTGAAGGAAGATAGGTGTGGACATTGAACTTATTTTTCTATATTTTCCTATAAATTTCTTAAGACTCTATTGCTTTCTCTCTACATGGACGGTTCTAAATTCAAAAATATTTTTATGGCATCTAATATGTTCCTTGCGGTAACTGCCAGGAAAAACCGTTATGCCTCCTTAAGGTGACCTTGCCTTACTTTCGTACGGGTGTGTGTGTGGTGGTGTGTAAAATTTTACCTGATGTTGGTAAAATTATCACTATAGTAAATTATCGCTGATGGCAGGTAATATTCCCCGAACATTACCAGTTAACCCTTCATGTTGGGTGAACTGATCTCTGATGTTGAGGAATTTTCCCCCTTTTTCATCGCGATGAAATACAGTTACGGACTGTCCCTCTAAGGGACCCCTCCGCCAACTCTGTACCGAGTTTGGGGCAGGTGGAGGGGGGGTGTGTGGCTTGGCTCTCCCCCTTAGATGTTCGGGGTATACCCACTATCGCAATCAGCACAGCAGCACTATCGGGAGATAGCCACTAAAACATCGCGGTGTTCCTCTATCGACCCTCATGACGGGGTCGCGGTAACGACGTCAGTATACCCGCGATCCGAAGAATTTTCCCCAAATGTAGTGAAATTTCCGCCTAATGTTGGGAAAATCAACCCTACAGACGGGTAAATTACGTTTTAAGTAAGGAAAATTTTTGTGTTTTTAAATTACGGACTTTCTTCGAGCATCTTATTTTTTTTAATGTAGAACATATTACAGCGGTTCTTAGTACTATTGTCATTTTGGTAGAAATAGCAGTTTTGAAAAAATGGTAGATATGATAGTGTTAGTATGAATAAAAGTTTTGGTACAAATAGTAGTTTTCATGGGAATAGTATTTTCGGTAGGAATAGTAGTTTTGGTAGAAATGGGCTTTTTGGCATATATATATGGTAGTTTTGGTAGCAATGTTACTTACGATTGCTACCAAATCTACAATTTCTACCAAAACTACCATCTCCATCAGGTAACTGATGAAATCATACATACATAGACTCACGCCTGTTTCCCCGAAAGGGTAGGCAGAGGCATATTAAACGCCCACTTTTTGCCAGTGTTTTGATCCCACGTAATAGGTGGCGAGCTTATTGCCGCTCATCGGGATATTTTGTTTGCCAGAGCCTCGTCCGTTGATCGGCAGGTGCACCACTTGCAGGTGAGGTTGGCTTGGGACCTTAAGTTCTTGGTGGGAACCCTATGCACCTGGGATGAAATCATAAACGTAATTATTACATTTCTAAATGATGATGGATTAATCACACCCATACACAAAACAAAATAAATCGTGCTTCTCACAGAAATATTTAGCTGGATAACAGAAATAAAACCAATTTTCTTACTTATAAAAAAAAAGTTGTTTATCTATATTTTTAGTTTTGATAGTAAAATATTGACAGATAAAATAAAAAAGTGAAGTTAGCGTAAAGCCTCGTATTCATTAGGCGCCATTTGTTGATAAACTGTTTATGACGTGTTTATCACCAAAATTACCGTAAATACTGTTTCTGAAACATGGCCGTCCACACTTGTCAGTTGTTGCTAGGATGTCGCCCGAAGAGGTAGTGATGCTCTGTGCTGCTTACATTATAATTCATAAGAGTCATCATCACTGCAGCCTTTCACTCCCTACTCACGTCCACTGCTGGACATAGGCCTCCCGTAATTTGCGTCACAATAGTAGTAGCAGGCCAGACGGGTTGGTATAGGGTTTGATGGCGAGATTTCCGTCTCTACGTGCAAAGATGGTATTTGCATTGTATTTTACCTTTGTCGCCTCTTACGACACCCACGGGAAGATAGGGGATGGCGAAGCCTGTATTCTATGCCGTCAACCACTCGGCGAATGGCGAATTCATAAGAGTACTACTAGAAAAAAAAAGAAGAAAAGGTTGTGGATTCGGAATTATCTCTATGAGCATCGAATCTTGGTTGTTGGACCACACTACTTCCATGTCAATAAACCCGCGCAACACACGTCCACACCTGATGACTTTTGCTTATAAACAAGATGTTTCGGCTTGCTCTCCATTCAATTGGGGAGCACGGCAACATGTTTCAGAAACAATGTTTCATCACATTTGTTTATGAACTGTTTATAAACTGTATCCAGAGATGATGAAACACTGTTAATAAACTGTATATAAACAGTGTTTATCAACAAATGTTGCCTAATGAATACAAGGCTTCAGTTAGTTACTTAAGTTTCTGATTTAATAACGTATTTTTTGTGAGTAGTTGTGTTTTCAATTATAATTATGGTTCTTGGAAGGAAATTGAAAAATACTGGGTTTTTCCCAACTCTCAGTAGCGGTACGGAGTCAGGTCATGTGCCCGGTATCGGCAATAGGCTTTCCACCTATTACGTGGGACCTAAACATTCATAGCAAAATCTGGGTGTAATATTATACCTCTCCCTACCCCTTCGGGGATACAGGCGTGAGTCTTTAAATAAAAATTAAATTATAACGAGTTACTCATAAAGGACAATGGCAGATCTCCATACATCAACATGTCTGAAATTAAATTGAAGCGAACAGTAATAAAAAATATATCAAAAAATTTGGCGTAAGTAACAGAGTCTATAAATGATTCTATTTTCACTCAGGAAAGGTGGAAAAAGAAGATATCGGTGTTTGAATTTTTAGTTAAGAATGAACAATGTAGGTAAAAGGAAAGTTATAGTATGAAAGTTAAACAATGTAGGTAGGTACGTTTGAATTATCAAATGACATTTGTCAGATTGACATCAAAACGCGGAAGTATTTTGTAGCATCTAACTGTCACAGCCAAAGACAAAAGCAGAGCTGCACATTTTTAATCGATTTTATGTGAAATCGATACAACTTTAAAACGATGCTGTGACGGTTTTAGTTGATTTAAACGTTGTTTTGCTTCAAAAATATTAGCTTATTGATATAACGTTGATTAAATATTAAATAACTGCATTTTAAACCAAACCAACTTTTTAAAGGTCGATCGTATCGATTACTTATTTAATAATCGATACGGATATAGCACTCACGTCTATTCCTGTCACACCATTGTCTATGGCAACAATCAAATGATAAAGTATTCGTAATCAATTGGCATGCTTTTTATCATCATAAAATACTGCAGCTTTAACGAGACAAAGTGAAAATATTAAAAATCGTAGAAAAAAGAACAATTTGTTTTGTTCATATGAAGTTTAAGGTCGCCACAACAAACCCAGACCAAATTCTGCCATTGTTCTTTCTCAATCCGAAATAACGAGAGACCAACTCTTTATATGATTTAAACAAAGCAGGGTTAAACACTCCCATTTATAACATGAGGGATATAATATGAGCGCCACATATATTACTCATAAAAAATTACCCTTAGCCTCAAGCAAAACAGTATTCAAATATGTTTTTTTGCCATTCTGACATACATGTTAAAACAAAACCATCAACCAACCAAATAACATTGCATTTCATTATAGCATTGAGGCAAAAAAATCTGCAAACCAGCATCCTATTTTATATATTTGTGAATTACGTTTTTAATCGTTACTGTTTTTGACATGTTGTTGGTTAAAAGTATAATCGTTATAAACCGTTATTAACCCTAACCGCTATTTATAGTTAGGTATTATGTAAGAAATTTGATGGGAGTGAATGAAGCAAGAGAGATATTTCAGGATCGTTGCAAATGGCGTTCCGTAGTTTCTGCCTACCCCTCCGGGAAACAGGCGTGAGTCTATGTATATATGTGTTACGAAACGGTATATTAGACAAAGCGCAACACTCTGAGCAATTAGTCGTTGCTAAAATTTGTTTTAGCCGAAACAAAGACGATTTCGAAGCTCGCTTTGGAGTATTTATTAAACAAATGAGAGCAATTCGTGTTTATTGATCCGTCTTTGCGTTCTTCCTGTCACCGTTTCGGAGTTAACGGAAAAGAGATGTTTGATTTTCTGTTTGTTTTTCACAATAGAGCTTAGTTCTGAAGAGAATCTGATGGAAAAGAAAATATGCAGTGTTTAATAGAATGCATGGATAAGTTAAACATAATTTTTTTAAAACCTTTCGGCAGGGTCAGTGTTTCGTAGGAATAACAACGCGGTAATTATTGTATAACACTCGAGGCGGATAACGTATAGTATAGTTATATTTGTTGCACAGAAATGTTTACTAAACAAGAGCTAGTTGACTATGTCATAGAGTAGAGCTCTGTCGTGGACACAGAGCATCAAAAGCCTCTGTCTGGTTTTAATAGAATTAAGCTCTACGTATTCAAATTTCGCCGGCACGTTTGTGAATTAAGATAAAACAAATTGTACTGTATTATTTGTGAGTCTAAGTTAAATCTGTGTAATATTTTTATTTCACAAAACAATTCACAAACGTTGAGCGCACATTTATTCTAAAGGGCACTTACTCGAGAGTCTCAAAGACCAACGCATAGAAGATTGGTCAGGCACCAATCCTTTATCCAATCAGTGCGTCTGACTGGCTACAAAGTTTATGGCCGTCAGGGATAGATACCAAGCAAATTTCTATATAGGTATATGTAAAATACTTATATTTTTCAGATAATGAGTGGGGAGTTAGTTTAACTCACTTAGACGTCAGTGACTTGCGAGGCAGTAAGCTAATAAAGAATACTATTATGTGTCACGAATCATACAGGTTGTCACAAGACCCATCACCAAGCCGAAGTCTACTCGTTTTGCACGTCATGCCAAGTCATACTACGCGAAAATAATACTTGGGAAACAAAAAAAAATTTTTAAGCTTAATAAAATTTACAACTTTTATTACCAGCAATGTATAGCGCGCGCTTGCAGAAAAATTGGCGCGAGAAATGCATCTTATCTACGCCGGCCGTATCTACCTACACCGTGCGCCGCGGTGGCGGCAGTTTATGATCACGTGGTCGTGCGGCCGAGGGAAATGACCTCGCAGCTGATTGCTGTTAGACATATACTGCGTTAAGGGAACTTTAAAGCCGTTTATTTTAGGGAAATATTAAAAATTTTGTTTATGTTTATTTGGCAGAAAGTGTACATTCATCATTCTAAACACGATTTTGGAATAATTCGAAAAAAAAATCGTGACTTTGAGCCTCAATATCTCCTGAACCAGTAATTTCCCAGGTATGGTGTCGAAGTTAAAAATGATCGTAACAATTGGTACTATATGGGGTTTCAGTTTTCGTTAAGGGTCTTTTTACACCCTGTATATCTCTCTCTAAGTACAGCAATAGAAAATTGCATTAGTACATTTTTATCAAAAATTACTGATGTTGAACGATACTCAAAGTGCTTTTAGCCGTTTTTATATAAACTTCAATAATAATATAATATGTATAAAAATGCTAAATGCTACACTTATCACAAAACTCGCTGAATTATCCACAAAGCCACTGTCATCGCTCACCTGGATAGCCGACATTTTCCGGTTTTTCTTTTTGGTAAATCATGTTTTTAAAAATGAATCCTAACCTGATCGATTTATCACTCCTGAAACCCTTTGCAAAGTAAATTTCATGAAAATCGTTGGAACCGTTCCCGTTTAGATTGTATACAGGTATTTACAAGCTTGCTCGTTTAAAGGAATTAGAGGTACACACATCAGTATGATAATTATGTTAAGCTTACACTGGTAATACCTCAAGACTTTATTTCTAGAATTGTAGGCAGTATTATTTGATTTCCCTTACATTTTGAATGCTAAATATAGGTGATATGCAATGAAAGCCAGTTAAGCACATTTCCAGCCCCTTTACAAATGTTGAAGGAGCTTTTTCGTTAGGTAAAATCGTAAGACTTTTTCATTATAATACTATGTATGTAATGTTGAATCATTATTTTATCCAGGTTGCTCTGGAAAACTTAACTGTGTCCTACATTGACGACCCCATAACCATCTAATACTAGTTACATTCTAAGTCAACAACTATCTTCGAAATTAGGGTATGTAAACCATTACTAAATCACACATTATTAGGGCTTCCAAAATTACGGATATATTTAATTACGTAACTGATTACGAATTTTCGTTGTCCAATTACGTAACTACGTAATTACGTAATTTCTAGGATATTCTTGAAATCGAATGTTTATATAGGTATCAATGGACAATATAAGATGTGTAAAAGACCACCGATTAAACTAAAGTTTAAATTTTTGGACATACAGAATAATGTTACATAAAAATAATGAAAGCTTGACAGCCGCAGTTTCACACAAAATATAGTCGGAATAGTGTTTTACTTCATCAACTGTGAAGAGATTAATTGAGAAATTCAGGGAGACTTTATCCGATGGCAAGCAGCGGTAGCTGAGTAGAGAGACCGATAAACTGCTACGCAGAGGGTCTCGAGTTCGAATCCACGGCGCGCACCAATGACTTTTCGGAGTTAAGTGCGTATTAAATTGTTAATTATCGCTTGCTAATCAGTGAATAATAATCAGGAAAACATCGTTAGGAAACCTGCATGTCTGAGAGTTCTCCATAATGTTCTCGAAAGACATGTGAAGTCTGCCAACCCGCACTTGGCCAGCGTGGTAGACTATGGCCTTACCCTTCTCATAGTGAGAAGAGGCCCGTGCCCAGCAGTGGGAGAGCATAAAGGGCTGATGATGATGATGTTGATGTCTCCGATGGAGACGCCAAACACACTGATCTTCCAAAAACAAGCCGTTCAAAGATCAAAAAGAAGAAGCTCAATTCGGCGTTGTGGGCAAGGATAACAAATTTTAAGAAGTTCTCTATAGTTTTACAGCATTAGATTAATTTTTATAGGTCTTTTTGTAACCGTCGATGTCAGCAAGCCCACAACCAAGCATACATTAAGGAAGGAGATTTAACGTTGCATAACGAAATTTTGACACATTTATGCAAAGTGGACATGGAAATGCTAAAAAATCTAGTGCCATGCAAAATCGTGAAAGCTATTTGTCCGATGTGTTCCTCCATAATATTAAGTAACCCTATCTTATGGACTTTTTCTGTTTAATTCAAATCATGCGTTAATTTTGAGAGACCCGTAATAATCTGACGTCGAATTTATGAACGTTGATGTTTCAAATAATGTAAAATACCAGCAGGCTTAGCCAAGACGTCTTTCTGCAAACGTTAATGCAAAAAAATGTATGGAGTGAACGCAAAGTCACGTAATATAATCAAACAAATAGAAAAGTCGTAGCCAAATACACAACGCATAAAAAGCATTCGCATCGATAGAATAAACTCATCGTTTCTGCGATGTCAACCGCAAAATGGTAGCCAAGTTACCAATTTCGGCCAAAACTAACGCTATTAGCGTCGATTGCGTACGGATAACAATCGAATGATAGAACCCTGCAGAAAACGCAAAAAGGAATCCCACAGACGGTCAGCCTGTACTCGGCCTTGAGCTCCTTGTTAGGGCCTCGCTAAATGACTATGCCTAAAACATTGTTTAGCTATTTCAGACGCAAAGGGCCCATTTAATACAGCAAGGGGCCACTTAAGTGTTCTCCAAGTAAGTTGATTATCGCGATTCACGTCATTGTTTATGTTTCAAATTCCTTAGAGAGTCAAAATTTTTAAGTAATAAAAATTATTTAAGCTTTAACAAACTCTAAATGTTAAAGATTATATATGATTATATAAAACTTAAAACGAATAAACAAATCTTCTGGTTCGAACGTTTGTTTCACTCGCATAAATATTTACATTACCTTGATATTTGACGCGCTTGGCGCTTCAAACAACGCAAGGCATGTACTAATAACCATGTTGTGTCGCAGAATGTGCGTGTGACACTAACGCGTGGTGTTGGCTACCAATTTTGCGTTTTCTTCGATTGCAAACGCGTTTGCGTTTGAAATCGGAGAAAGGCGATGGAAACGATACCTATGAGTTTTGGCTAAGCCAGCAGATACATTCGTTCATCTCTCTTTTATTCTTTATTAAGACCTACACCTAGAAATAGGCTGCTATGGTGCTGATGATATAGACCTATACTTACTTACGTAATTACGGATTTCAACCCTTCAGTTACGGACTTGTCAAAAGTTATTTTTTATTGCGTAATTACGAAATTACGGAATGGAAGCCCTACACATTATACGTTGGTATTCGTCGAACATTAACCAAAACGTTCTAGTCTGTAACACAAAACCAAATTTGCTCAGTGTTTACAGCGTTTGCGTCATAAAATCTACTTAGAAACTATAACCGTAACGTTTGAGTTAAACGCAAACAATTATGAACGCGTTTATTGATGTTGAAATGGATTCTGCACATGGGGATGGTGGTTAACGATATTCAACTAATTTAATAGCTGAGGTAAGATAGTTTTGATGGATCATAAATGAATAAAATATATAAATGAATAAAATAAAGATAATTATTTTTCTTTACGGCAACACTTGTTTGATTGTTGTTCCATTTTTATACGTCATTTTTTGAAGTAATACTGTCACTATGCCTTCATCAGAAATTCCTCAGAAGTGATTTGACACATATCCGAAAAGTCAGTGGTGCGCATTGTAGATTTAAATCCAAGATACTCAGTTTATAATTATATAATAAAATCTGTGTTTATATCGTCAAAACATTGGAAAATATCATAATAACCGATGATAACTGGTAATTATGATTATGTGGCAGTTTTACGGTTCGCCACTTTTCATTCGATGAGTAAAACATCGAAATTGCCATTCTACTAAAATTATATGCAATAGGTCTGAAAATGGTTACGTGAAATGTAAATCGCACTACTTAAATAATTATGTGTAAATTTCTATGAATCCAATCTTTTTTCTGAATAATTATAAAATATGTTAAGCCTTTTGTGTATAGCACTTACGAAAATGAAGAAAGTATAAAAATTGCAAACCCGAGCAAAGATAGCCAATAAATAAAAATTACACACGTCGTTTGAAATGTTGATGGCAAAGAGAACTTAGATAACAAAGGCTGATTTTTATGTTACTGAGGTAACCTAGCGTAGTTGTTAATCCCCCCCGCGGGATCTCCACCTTGTTGTGGTGGGGGGGCTCAGTAACCGTGGCTTGGAACCCCGCGGTGAAGCTAAGAGGGATCCAGGAGGGGACGCTCCGCGTGGGCTTGACGGGGCCTGCGCAGGATGCGTCCAACGGTGCGGGTGCGGGGGACAGTTCTGTCTGTCCCTCGCAGTCGGGTGCTGTCGCGGGAGGAAAGGCGTGTCGGTGTTGCGTTGCCGCGCGCCCTATCTCCCGCGACCAAATGGGGGCGCACCATTCGATGCGTCGCGGTGGGGCTGCAGAGGAAGAGGAGATGCGGTGTTGCGTTGCCGTCCTCCCTATCCTCTGCGGCCGCTGAGTGTTTTGGCGGCAGAGCCCAACACCTTCATCCGCCGCCAAGGGGGTTTTGTTCGGGGCCCGCCTGACCATCTGGCGGGCCAATACCCGTCGGGGGGATGCGACGAATGCTTATGCGAATCCCTACCCTCCGACACACGGGTACATGAGGAACACGGGTTGGTTTTTAGTCAGTAAGAGTCTGACAGTCCCCTTCGTCCTGCCCCCGGCGCGGAGGGACTCCATGAGGATTTTCCAACCCGATACCAAAAAAAAAAAAAAAAGTTGTTAATGGTAGGCCATTACAGAAGCCTTTAGATGCATTTTATTGTTACTACTCAATAAAGACGAGAACTATTGCAATGAGTATAGCAGCATCTTAAACTTGCAATTTATTATATTGTGGAGTAGTTTTCGAAGGAAATTACCTCGATTCTTAATTCAGAGTCAATTTCAAAGGAAATATGCCTTTTTAAGTATTCTTGTAACAGGCCACGGCTGGCATTGCTGGCGTATTATAAACCATGTTGACCTGCTTATATTAACAAAGGAAACTTGCAGGTTAAATGAAATTGTGATAATGATTTAGTAAAAAAATAGTTCCAGTATTGCAGATAGCTCTCGCATTATTATTATTTAATCAATTTTGTCGCTCTTTGCTAATAACCAAAATGCAAAACCAAATGAAAACCCAATTATTTATTCGCAATTAACCATCTGCAAAAGATTAGTACATTTATATCAATCATCTTTGTAAACATCATAGAAATTGGTATTGGTAGTCAAACACGCCTTACATAACAGGTCCAGAATATTATATTCTATCTAAAGCAACATGAAGCATTAGCAATCAAAGTAAAACGTAGACCTTGTTCCTGAACTTTAACCAAAGCAATTGAGTTTGTAAGCTAGATATTAATTACGCTATTAACCGTAATTTTTCTTAGAAACGAGCTTTCTCTGAATAATTATTGTATTGTATAATTTTGACCTAATCGTTTGTAGCAGGCCGTAGATAAAGTTGTTGAATTGTATCTGGGCTCAACTTCAAAATAATATATAATTTTACCTAGTGCTTCAACTATTGTTTACTTCTGCCACTTAAATCCTTTGGAAGCTACGTATATAGTTGCAAGCTTGGTCTTTATTCGTAACTAGCTGACCCAGCGAACTCCGTATTGCCTTATTAAGAGTTTTTATTTAATTTCCTTTTTTCCAAGCCCCTTTTCCAAAGTTACCATTGACTTAGCGCGTAATCTCTTATCATTTCAGAGTCTATAAATGATGAACAAACCAACATAGATTTTTATATAATATTGAATTCCCCATTCCTTAAAATATCGGAGAAGATACCCATATCGACTTTAAAAAAAATCCCATCCGCCATCTTTGATATCCTCTCCGCCATCTTTGATCACAAAATAGATGTTGTATTTGGATTCACCATCCCTCAAATCATCAGAGACGATACCCATATTGATTTTTAAAATTTTGCCCTTCAGCTATTTTTGATTTCCCATCCGCCATCTTAAATCACGAAAAAGATGTTGTATTAGGATTCCCCATCCCTTTAAACATTGGAGACGATACCCATATTGATTTTAAAAAAAAATGCCATCCGCCATCTTTGATCACGAAATAGATGGTGTTTTTGAATTCCCCATTCCTTAAAATATCGGAGACGATACCCTTATATCGACTTTAAAAAAAATCCCGTCCGCCATCTTTGATTTACTATCCGCCATCTTTGATCACGAAATAGATGTTGTATTTGGATTCTCCATCCCTTTAAACATCGAAGAGGATTCCCATATTGTTTTTCTATTAATTTCCCATCCGCCATCTTTGATCAAGAAATAGATGGTGTTTTTGAATTCGCTGTTCCTTAAAATATCGGAGACGATACCCATAGTTAGTTAGTTGGACAGGTGTTTTCCGCACTTAGCCACTTAATTGGGCCATTGTGCGTTAGCAGGGACACGGTTGTCGCCTGCTACTCATACCATGCAATCCTTCCAGAAGGCCATGAGTTGACCAGTGTTGCGTATGGCTTCGCTCATGGTTCTGGGGTTGTTCAGGAACCTCGTCCGTTGGTCGCTCACGCTGGTACAATGTAGGATCACATGAGCGGGTGTTTCTTCGGTCTCCATGCAGCCCCTACATAGTGGGCTGTCCGTGACGCCGATGTTGTAGAGATGCTTGTTTAGTGGACAGTGGCCGGTTATTATGCCAGTCAGATGCTTGAGTGTTTTCCTGTTGGAGTGCAACAATTTTTGCGAGAGTCGTTTATCTAATTGGGGAAAGGCATCTTTAGATTGCCTACACTCTTTTAACTCTGCCCACTCTTTTTCATGTTGTTGTAGGGTTCTCTCGCGTAACCACGTTTTTAGTTGGTTGAAAGGTATCGGAACAGTTGGTTCGGGTCCCAGAGTTGTTGTGTCCGATCCTTTCCTTGCCAGTTGGTCTGCTGCGTCATTGCCCGTGGAGTCACTGTGTCCTCGTATCCACTGGAGCGTGACCCGATTCCTCGCTGCAGTTTTCTGCAGCTCTTGGTGGCACTCCATAATTAGGCCGCTGTTAAAGCAGTTGCCATCGAGAGCTTGTAGTACTGAGGCACTGTCTGTGATGATGCGTAATGACACGTTGCTCACGTTTCTGGCCGCGATCGCCGTCGCCGCCCTTATAATCCCAACGCATTCAGCTTGGAAGATGGTGTTGAGTTTACCAAGCGATGTTGAGAGATTGATGTTCAAGTCATGGGAGAATACTCCGGCACCTGTCCCATACTTTGTTTTTTAACCGTCTGTGTATACTCTAACTTCGTGTATACCAGAGCTATCCTTGTGCTCTTCATGCAGTTGTATGCGGTATTTTTTGTCAAAGACAAAGGTTTTAGGTATGAGGTCGCACGTTGCATCTAGCATCGGGATCTCGTTAGTTAACGTCCTTTTCAGGCGTACATGGGTTATTCGGTCGTCTCTTCTCCAAAACCCGAACGTATCGAGCCGGATCGCGGCGGCACCTGCTTCCTGCTGGATGATGAGGTGCAATGGTCGCAAGTCGAGAAGCACCTCCAATGCCGCCGTTGGAGTTGTTTTCATGCAGCCTGTTGTGGCCAGACAGGCGAGGCGTTGTATGCTCTGCAGCTTGCTCTTGACTGTGCTTAGTTCAGTGCGTGGCCACCACACTACTGCACCATATGTGAGCATGGGGCGTATTATGGCAGATATGAGACGATACCCATATTGACTTTAAAAAATCCCGTCCGCCATCTTTGATTTTTTATCCGTCATCTCTGATCACGAAATAGATGAATTTCTTAAATTCCCTATTCCTTAATATATTGAAGACGATAACCATAACGACATTTAAAACAATCCCGTCCGCCATCTTTGATTTCCTATCCGCCATCTTTGATCACGAAATAGATGTTGTATTTGAATTAACCATCCCTTAAATCATCAGATACGATACCCAAACTGATTTTTAATTTTTTCCCATCAGCCATATTTGCTTTCCCATCCGCCATCTTGAATCACAAAATAGATGTTGTATTTGGATTCCCGATCCCTTTAAACATCGGAGAGGATACCCATATCGATTTTTTTCCCATCTGCCATCTTTGATTTCTCATCCACCATCTTGAATCACGAAACAGATGTTGTATTTGGATTCTCCATCCCTTTTAACATCGCAGACGATACCAATATTGATTTGTTTTAATTTTCCCATCCACCATCTTTGATTTCCCGTCCACCATCTTGGATCACTAAATAAATTTTATATTATTAATCAGCGTCCTGAAAATATCGAAAACGATACCCATATAGATTGTATCCTTTTCGTTTAGCCTTTTTTTGCCTTTGACGCAACCCTTCCCTTCTCGTTTGACCATTTTATTATTTTTGTCTGGCCCTTAAAAGTTGTGGCGTAATTTTATAAAGCCTTTCGGAATAATTGGGCTATCATAGGCAATAACAATTTTTAAAATCCTACTACTAGTTCCTGAGATTAGCCGACATTATCTTTTAGCCGTTTTAGTCTTTTGCCCGGCCCCAAAGTGTCGAAGCGTTATGTTATATAGCCTATAGCCTTCCGGAATAACTGGGCTATCGTATACAAAAAGATTTTTTTAGATCCGACTGGTAGTTCCTGAGATTAGCGCGTTCAAACAAACAAACAAACAAACTCTTCCGCTTTATTATATTAGTATAGATATGCGAACAATTTAATCAACGTGCACAATATGATATTATGTATGATATGACGTGACAGTACTTACAGATATGCGATAGCACATGCGCAGCACTCAATTATCAGCGCATGCGTTCCTACTTCCAAGAGGTAAAGGATCATGGACATTTTTGTATGAGAGCTGGGCGTAAAACCAACAGAAATAAAATGTGTTGTAATTTACTTTATTGTACTTCTAAATACCCCCTATATACTTGTTAACCCCAATATCGACCGGGTATCACTGCAAAAAAATCCCAAAGATTGGTTAAATAAAACACACATATTTGTTAAAAAATACTATATAATGATACCTTTTATTTAAATATCAATGGTTATCATCAACTATAACATCTAATAAATGTTCTGCGGGTGCAATAAAAGGCTCGTGCCATCCTAACCCTAAAAACCACAAAACTGCAACTATGTGGGCACAACTTCCTACTATTCTTCTGCCTGTTAAGCAAGTACAGTAATGCTCAAGTATCGCATTTCTACCGATTTGGTCCCTTTCGATCAAAATGTAAGTATTATATGTGCGTGATCTAACATGCCGCGACTGTTAACTTTTAATTCGAAGAAACCACACATTAATTTGCAGAATATTACATCTGTTTAAGAGGTGGATATACGCCGTTGACCTTGCTCGTACTACTGGTTAGTTGTCCACGCGCGATTTGCGAGTATCGCTGACGTAAAAATCCTTAGAAAATAATAAGTAAAGTTATTTGCAAAAATAAGCTGAAGGTTCCCTTGGTATTCTAATATAAGAGGATGATTCAATTTAAACAATCTTATGATTGATACATACAAACATACATAGACTCACGCCTGTTTCCCCGGAGGGGTAGGCAGAGGCATACTAAACGCCCACTTTTCGTCAGTATTTTGATCCCACGTAATAGGTGGCGAGCCTATTGCCGCTTATCGGGATATTTGGTTTGCCAGAGCCTCGTCTGTTAATCGGCAGGTGCACCACTTGCAGGTGAGGTTGGCTTGGGACCCTAAGTTCTTGGTGGGAACCCTATGCACCCATGATTGATAGATTAGGAGAAAAAAGGTAATAACTACAAAAATAGAGATTACTTTGCATATTTTATTCAGATATTTAAAATACCTTTTTTTAGGATTTGGTACCGAAGAGAAAATGCTTTAAATGATGTAGATTAAGACATATTTTTTTGGATTTTTTTCTGTAATAATAACGGAGAAAAATGGTTTTAATTTACCCCTAATGACGCCCAATTCACATATGTCCTCGCTTTAAATCATCTAATGACTCCTCTCTATATAATTCAATTAAATATGAATAACGACTGACGCGCATTGCCCGGCCTACAGTCCGCACGCTTGTTGTTTGGTCGGCGCCTGAGTAAGAGAGAAGTTAGAAAGGGATGCAATGTAGTAATTCCGTTAGGTTACCAACCAATAGATTCGTTTCATTGGCCTAGCTCTGCACAACATCGTGTCGTGTTATCTCCGTTGTATTAGCGATTGTTTTGGATTCTATAAAAAATACGTTTGAACATCACTGAATATCTCTGCTCACCGGTTGTTTGGGTGATTGCCGTCATAGTATAAAATTAAGTAATGGTCATTAGCTTTCACATAAAATATATTTTAAATCTGTTGGTTTTACGCCCATTTTGACCGTGACCCTTTGTGCCGTACAAACTTCTTCCCTCCCTACAATCCCTCCCAGTTTAATTTTTACAACTTATAGTAAGTAGCCTATGTCCGTCTCCATGGTCCAATATATGTATCTCTATATTAAAATTCAACAAAATTGGTTCAGCCCTTTTAGCGTGAAAACGGAACATACATACATACACAATTTCGAATTTATATTATTAAGTAGGGATTATCAATGGGTTTCTTCTGACATGAAGCCCGCTGGGCGGCAGCACTGAGACTTCAGGCAATGAATACAGATTTACATAATAGAAGCGCATTTCTTAGGGATTTCGTGTGCCGATTCCAAGTGGCGTGTTGGCGGGTGTCGTCAGTTCGTCTCTCTTGTACTCATAGAGACAGCTGTCACAGCGCGACTGCCACGCCGCCAAGCGGCAATTTGGGTCACAGAAAGTTTGTCTACAGAGCGCCCATAAGAAATGCGCCTCTATATAAATATCTATGCTCTATGCTTCAGGTCCGGAAACCTGTCAAAATTGCCATCAAACAAAGAAGTATATAAACGCGCACGCGAATTTGAACTTTATGCAGCGGTAATAAATTACAAATTGACTCTCCATTTTATTTAGAAAACGTTTGTATAGGAAATAGAAAAGGGCTGTTTTGAGGGTTTTCCCGGCAATTATTCGAATTTTTATCAACTTTTAAACCTTCTCTAGACATCCACGAACATTTCAAAACCAAGATAGGATAAATCCGTTCAGCCTGTCTCGAGTTTTAGCGAGACTAACGAACAGCAATTCATTTTTATATATATAGATGACCTTGAATTGACCTTCGAGTATGAATGTTAAGTTTTACAGGTGCTAGCCTTTATCCATACATTATAACTCTCTGAAAACATTAAACTACTTTGGAGGCCTTTGTACAACTAATATTTAAGAAAGAAAGAAAGAAATAGAATTTATTTTTATACCAGACGAAGACGAAGGATCACTCCTATCTAGATCAATGTTGTAGTGTCGTATTTCAATGTTTTTTCAATCAAATTATGTACCGCTACCCGTTGTCACTGTCACCCCACCATCTACGTAATTTCTTTTCAAAGTAGAAAATTTTGCCAACAATGTGACAAGTTCCTTTTTGTGACGTTCTCTATAACAAAAGGATGCCAACAGAGGTATGTATATTTTGTTTTTATTGGCACTATCAACAAACTGTTTGGAAACATCTGCGGGTATTTGACGAAAGTATTGCTAGATAGTGCATGTCAAATAGCTGTATGTCATTCATTTATGTGAGTAGTATCGCGGTGTGAAAAATATGTAACAAGTAGTAATACGAATTACCAGTACCACAAACATTGGCAGTCCAAGCAGCTTTGAAAATATTTAAAATAAGCAAGTTTGCAACACAGGCTCTAATATATATTCAACAAGGCAGGTACTTTTAATTCAACCTATCTCTGTCTCGAGAAATAAATAAAATATCATTCATCTAATCTTACTTCGTACCCCTTGTAAACAATCATGTCAATAAAACTGAGTGCTAAAATTAATAAATGAAACTAAATCGTCGGTCTGCAAAACCACGTGTAATTTATTATGTTTTCCACTTTTAATAAAGGTCAGTAAAGTGTATAATCCAGCTTATTTTATTTTATCTACATAACACTCTCATTGCCGAATTCAAAATGATTTTCAAGTTCTTTACAAAAACTTGAAATGACTTATCGTTTGAAGTTATTCACTTTTCTTATCATGTTTTTCTAAAATACCATGAAAACCTTTAGTCTAGTTTATTTACTAATTTTTAACGAGAATATAATCAAATTTTTAACCACTCAAATATTTGTGTAACGTAGTCTAGAGACAGAACTTCAGACCAAAATTTAACATTAATTATTTAAATTGGTAACTTCATTAGCGAAATGTTTATTCAATGATGGAGACTCAAAGAGATAATTGACAGAAAGTTTGATCAAAATATTCTAGCAACTTTGTTGAGTATTTTTAAAATGTAGTTAATATTAATTATTGTTTATACAATCATTTGTCTGAATGCAAGGAATTCAAAATCTTTTTAAGAAGAATTGTCATTAAATATTCATAAAATGCCAAAAGGAAAATTAAGAGGTCCCAAGGTTTTAATTAATTACCTCCGTTTTGAGTTGCCAGTGATATATTTCATGCTGCAGGCCAAATTGTAAAACCGTTTCCGTTATTATGTTTTTATATCAAGCCTCTCAGGTTATACATAACATTATTCGTTAAAACACTTTGGTAATTTTAAATATCATTTAAAACCATGCAGATAATAATTTTATTGATGGAAACAATCTTATAATATGAACTTTTTTGAATAGAAACCTCACGATTAACTCCAATACAATAAGAAAATTTATTATAATTTACAGTCTGAAAATATTGTCGTTGCCTAGGAAGGCACCAATACACCTAACATTTGCAAATAGGCATTTGCAACCTGCTACATTTCCTAATAATAGATCTCTTTTTAGAGACCTCGCTAAGAGACTAATCGACGCCTCGCTTGACCAGAAGGCTGGGTTGTATTTGGCCCAGAAGTTAAGTATCGCCATACGACGTGGTAATGCTGCCAGCGTTCTGGGAACGCTTCCAGTTGACGGCAATGTGGATGAATTTCATGACGTCCTCTAAGTTATTTTCTTTTCTTTCTGTATATATTTGTTTGTCTGTTCTGTATATATTTCTTTGTATAGTATTTTATGACTTAGTTACGTTTCAACTCGATATTAATTTTGTTTTTAATTGTAAAATTAATAAATATTATTTGTAGTAACAGGGGCTAAAAAAATAAAAATAGCCATAAAAAATCCTAATTGAACTTCTTAGTTTCGTTACCTGTGTTATATATGTGTACCTACGCGCCTCGAGCTCAGCATATACTCAGTATCGAAGTGGTGCTCCAGCCGTTTGTATGAAGTTTAAACAATAACCGTGGATTAACACGGTCATTTTTATCTATATCGTGGCTTTTGTGGTGTGAACCCACGCAATTTTAGCGACGACGTTTTACAATCAAAATATAATTAAAATAAAAAAAATTAATTGGCTGTGCCCGTTGTTGTTTTCACAGAATTGCATGTTATTCAGCAGTTTAAGCGACGTACTAGTGTTGACATGAAGTTTTTACAATAGGTAAACTAACTCATAATCAAGTAGGTACGGCGCAAGGTCCATCACTGGCTCCATGACTATAAAAGAATTAAAGTACTAGAGGAAACCAGCAGCTACGCCTGCATTTTTTTTAATTTACCCATTTTGGCCGATCCCGTGGGAATTTCGGGAAATCCCTTCTTAGTGCACCCTTACGATCCCCAAGCAACATACATGCCAAATTTCAGCTTCCTGCGCCCAATAGTTTCGGCTGTAGCGTGTCTGTTAGTCAGTCAGTAACGCAAGGATTTTGTATATTAAGATTATCACTGAGTTTTATTTTCTCAATGATCTCATAAGACATTACTATCAAACGGAATGATGATGCTATTCTTGCAAAGGAAAACCAGTTACAGAAAATCACCCACAATCAAAGTACCACATTATAGTCCATTGTTTATATTTACGCTATTTCCTTTTAACGAGGACGTCTTATCAAAAACGTCCTCATGGTTATCAGCGCACACAAAGAATATCCCAACTCGAATAATGTTCGAATAAAGTGGGATTGTCTTGCTAAGTGGAATATTATCCTTTTGAGACAATGATTTTCTGGAATAGAACGGTCGTTGAAGCGTTCTTGTTTTGTTAAGTACGCAATGTAATGTGTTCGGCGGTTCCCAAGTATGTATTTTTAGGGTTAAATAAACGTCGCTTGACATTTCGTGTGGGATGATTTTAGAGGCTGCGAAGGGTACACATAATATTACAGGTACTTGGAGCATTTTGTACACTATTCCCCTTGTATGCCTAGTTGTCTGCTATTGCATCATTAATAATTCTTCTTTATTGCAATTTACTGTATTTTTTAGCTGTTTTTAGGGTTCCGTACCTCGAAAGGAAAAAAACGGAACCCTTATAGGATCACTTTGTTGTCCGTCCGTATGTCAAGACCCTTTTTCTCAGGAATGCGTGGAGGTATCAAACTGAAATTTATATTATATACTTGAGTCGGTTCCATAGAGCTGTAAAAAAATCAAACTTCTAACCAAACGCAATCAAAAGATACAGCCGTTTATGCTGCAAATTGCAGCATATTTTCAAACTCACATTGGAATCAAAACCTACAGGGTACTTCCCGTGTACTCAGAATCTTGAAATTTGGTACGAAGTAACGTCTTATCTTAATATATAAAATCCTTGCGTTACTGACTGACTGACAGACACGCTACAGCCGAAACTATTGGGCGCAGGAAGCTGAAATTTGGCATGTATGTTCCTTGGGGACCGTAGGGGTGCACTAAGAAGGGATCTCCCGAAATTCCCACGGGATCGGCCAAAACGGGTAAATTAAAAAAAATGCAGGCGTAGCTGCTGGCGTCCTCTAGTATCACATATAAAGGAAACATTTTGAAAACCGTAAATTTTTAGTTACAGCATATAAAAAAAATATTTTTAATAAATTTAAAGTTACTAACCCTTTGTCTTGAACGCGTGGAGGTATTAAATTGAAATTCATATCAAATACTCAGGTATATAACACCGATAGGCTGCAACAAAATCAAGCTTATATGTCAACGCAATCAAAAGAAAGAGCAATATGAGCATATTTTCAAACTCGCGACTACTCGCAAGGGAATCAAAACCTACAGGGTACTTTCCGTGAACTCAAAATCTTGAAATTTGGTACGAAGCAACGTCTTATATCACTTATAAAGGGAAAATTGCGAAAACTGTATTTTTTTAGTAACAGCATATAAAAAAATATTTTTAATAAATTTAAAGTTATTACCCCTTTTTCTTGGACGCGTGGAGGTATTAAATTGAAATTCATATTAAATACTCAGGTATAAAACACCGTTAGGCTGTAACAAAATCAAACTTCTATGTCTACGCAATCAAAAGAAAGAGCAATATAATCAAATTTTCAAACTGGCGTCTACTCGCAAGGGAACCAAAACCTACGGGAAGTACTCCCGTGAACTCAAAACCTTGAAATTTGGTATGAAGTAAAGTCTTATAGCCCAGATAAAGGATGCAGAAGGCTGAGGATCGTGTACTGTGGTGCGTGTTGGGAGAGGCCTATGTCCAGCAATAGACTGCGTTAGGCTGATTGAGATTTTAAATAACCCAGACGCTGCAAACGGCCATTGTGAATGCTTGCATTTCGAAATGTTTAATGTCAGTGTGATAACTGTATATAGGCCACGACAATGTCCAATTCATGTTGCAATAGAATGCATAAATACAACAATATACGGCAGCAACCTCAATAGGTATAATTCATTTTCTCGTCTGATTGTCGTGGGAGACTTCAATATTGATTTTAGAATGAATACCCAAAATGGAATTTTTCCCATATTTTTCATCTATAAACATGTTTCCGTTAATAAACACTAGCACAACACGAAGTAGTATATTTATAGTTAACGTTTTATCGAACTTCAATGTTCAATGTGGTACTTTCATACCTTTTTCATGTAAAAAGTGTAAATGGAGTCTCCATTTACAGATCTGGTTCAAATTTGATACTTAATTCCATACTTTAAAATGTTCATTTCCTTTATTTATGTTTTTTTAAATTTACATAACGTAACATAACTTCACGCCTTTTAATCCCTGAAGGGGTAAGTAGAGATGTATTACACACCCACAATTCGCCAGTTATGTTTTGGTCCCAATGTAATAGAGGGCGAGCCTATTGCCATCTACCGGGCACATTACTAAGCGAGCACCGAAACAATTTGTGTTCGACAAGAAGTACAAAATCCAACTGTTCGAGGATCTACACGAAGGAGCGGTTAATCACAACGAGCTCACGATCTTCACAGATGGGTCTAAGACGGATACAGGTACGGGTTCAGGAGTATTCTCCGAGGACCTAAACATCAACATCGCAGCACCACTGGGAGCCTACAACATGGTCTACCAGGCCGAATGTTTTGGCATAATCCTAGCTGCCACAGCAATCATGGCACGTGAGGTAAGGGAACGATCCATTAGGATCCTCTCAGATAGTAAGGCGGTCCTCTCAGCCCTCAAAAGCCATACTATCACCTCGGCACTCACGCTTGAATGCCACCAGAAACTAACAGAGGTAGGTAAACAAAACAAATTAACACTGCAAGGGATCAAGGGCCACAGTGGCTCAAGAAGGAATGACGCAGCCGACGTACTTGCCAGAAGAGGGGCCACTTTAGAGGTGGTGGGACCCGAGCCCATTATTCCCCTCCCTTCTGGTTTTTATCGCAACCTGGTAAGAAATAGGACCAGGACCCAACACAACCAGTCCTGGATTGGTATTGAAACATGTAGGCAGGCCAAGGAGGCTCTTCCCGCAGTAGACGGTAAGATAGCTAAACAAATCCTCCGGCTGTCCAAACAACAACTGCGGACAGTCACGGCCGCCTACACAGGACACGGATTCTTTAATAAACACCTATTTACTATAGGTATCACCAACAGCCCGCTGTGCCTGTATGGCAGCAGACGAGACGTCAGCCCACCTGCTCCTCGACTGCCCTGAGGTCGCACAGTACAGGCAGCGGTACCTGACGAGATACAGCACCCTGAGGGAGGCAGTGGGCCACATCAAGAGTCTGCTGGCCTTCCTCGAAGAGCTGGGGTGGCTCGAATGAAGACACCATTCCCACCCGCACGCAAAATACGCGCCAAGACGTGGAGTTGCGGAAACAGCCCGTGCAATCAAGTATCAAGTTACTAAGCGAGCGAAAATTAACATTTTAAATACATACATATGTAACTCCGAAAAGTCAGTGATTTGTGCCTGGGGTACCTGGGGATCGAACCCGAGATCATCGTCTCGGCAGTCCGTTACCTACACCACTGGGCTATCGCCCCTTACTTATTTTTGTTATTTATTTAAGAATATTGATGATTGTTTTATTTTATGAGTAAATAGTCACCCTAGTTTAATTTTCATCGCAAATAAATACTATAATTATTAAAAATACTTAATTAGTATTTTTGTAACAGATTTCTAATAGTCACTAAAACTTTTTAAATCAATAACTTTGATAAAAAATCTTACCATCATTCATCAGCAGACTTTTGCAAGGCTGCTACAAGGCTGGTATAGGTATTTAAGTTATATTATAAAATAAGCGATAATGTTATATAAAATAAAGGATGACTGATTACAAACGACAAAGATACCCTTTTCTTTAATTTATGCTCCTCTAGCTTTTCATACTGTAATGTTATGGATTTCATTTTGCAATAAAAATACCATAACTATGACTGGTGAACTTTTACTTATATACCTACAGGTTTGTACGGAACCCTCGGTGCGCGAGTCCGACTCGCACTTGGCCGGTTTTTTATTTTTATTTTATAATAATCTAATGGCGATTTGCTCGAAGTTTATATTAACGAGAAATACAACCAACAATGCAACTGACATAACGCCTATTTAGTTTTAGAATAATATGATTGTACTATTTTTTCTTGTTCAGTGATTTTGTTGTCATTATTAAGGCTACGATGATTAATATTATCACCACAGAATATCAAAATTACTGTCATTGTTAACAAATATTAATTTTAAAAAGATAAAATAGTATGCATATTACATTACATATCTATCTATCTATCTAAAAGTCACGCCTGTCTCCCATTGGGGTAGGCAGAGACTATGGAACGCCAAATGCTCCGGTTCAAACATACCTCTTTCGCTTCTTCGACATTCATTAACCTCGTCATGCATGCTCGTCGGTTACGGGTACTTTTGATTTGGCCCTTCCGCAATACATCACCAATTTGGTCGGCGTAAGTCCGTCTTGGGCGTCCTCTACCAACATCACCATTCATTCTTACTCGATACACATCTTTCGTAAATCTCCTTGCATCCATCCGTTCCAAATATCCAAACCATCGTAACATACCTTTCTCAATCTTTGACACTACATATTCTTTCAAACCACACCTTTCATGAATAACGCTATTTCTCACTTTATCTGCCATTCTTACTCCGCACATACTCATCAAAACTCTCATCTCCACAGCATTAATTCTACTTTCATGCTTCTTCTGCCATACCTACGATTCACTTCCATACATCAATGTTGGCGCCAAAACTCCCTGCAGAATAGCAAGGCGAGCCTTACTCGGTATAATTTTACTGCTAAAAATGGTCTGTAAGGCGCCATTCACACAATTTCCTGCTTTCACTCTTCTTTCAATATCTCCCTCACATTTTCCATCTTTTGTAAACAATGACCCTAAATGGACAAACTCATTCACTTGTTCCACTTTTTTATCTCCTATCATTATGTTACATTCAGTTACACTATCTTCCCTCTCTATGACCATGACTTTAGTCTTGCTTACATTCACTTTCATGCCCTTCTTCTTATACGCCTCATTCATTACGGTGACCATCTGCTGTAAATCAGACGCTGACGACGCAAAAAGAACCTGATCATCAGCGTATAGCAGGGTCTAAAACACAGATTCACCCATTCTTAAACCACATTCAGACTCTTTCAAATCAGACAAACAACTATCCATGAACAGATTGAACAGCCAAGGAGACGCTACACATCCCTGTCTAACACAACGATCAATGTTAAACCAGTCCGTGTAGGCCCTGTTTATTCTGACACAGGCACTTGAATCCCTATATAAGGATGTAAATGCCCGTATCAGACTGCTGCTCACTCCATACACAGAAAGTGTTGACCAAAGTTCATCCCTCACCACTCGATCGTAAGCCTTTTCCAAGTCAATAAAGGCGCAGAAAACCTTCTGGTGTTTCATTAAGATTTTTTCTGCAATGCACCTTAAGGAAAAGACTTGATCCGTACATCCCATGCCCTTTCTAAATCCCGCTTGTAGATCCCAAATCTTACTATCCGTTTCAGAAATCATTCTTTCGATCAGTATCTTTGCATACAATTTGCCAACAACACTCAGTAGGCTTATACCGCGGTAGTTTTTGCATTCCTGCTGAGACCCTTTACCCTTGTAAAGTGGCACAATTACTGCCTTGTTCCAGTCACCTGGGACCCGACCGGACCGCCAACATTTGTTAAAAAGCAGGTACAGCAGGCTTGCCGTAACGCCTTCGCCTACCTTGAGCATTTCAGCAGATATCCTGTCATATCCCGCAGCTTTACCGCCGCTTACCCGCTTTCATACTTTTCAATGCATACCTTATCTCTTCCATACTTATATTATTTTCACTATCATGTTCCTCATCCGTTACTATGTTCCTGGTAACACTTTCCCCTTGTTCAAACAAATTTTCAAAATATACCTTCCACTGATTCGGAACATCTCCATGCTCTCTAATAATTTTCCATTCATATCCCTTATCACCCCAACCTTCGAGTCTCCTGACGAATTGCCTCGGGCTGTTCTGACCAAGTGCCAGAATAATTTAATATTGGCCCGAAAATTCTTAACAAATTTCTTATTAAACTTATCACTTTCACATTTTTCTTTCTTTCTTCTCAGTATCTGTTTTACTTTATATTTCAACCTGTCATACTTTTCTTTTACAATCCTCTCATTGTCATTCACACTACCTTGTATCCTTTTGTAGGCTCTTATGGCCAGCAAGTCCATCCATGCTTTACGTTTTTCCGCGACCACATCACTTACTTCCTGATCACACCATTCATTACAAATCCTTTTAACATGCTTCCTCTTACTTACGCCACATACTTGTGTTGCTGTATCTATTACTCCATTCTTAAACGCCTTCCAAAATTCTTCTATCTTGCAATCATCTTCCTCAAACAATTCTTTAAACCTTTCTTCCAGTGCTTCCTTATACGAACTACGTATATCCTCTTCTTCAAATCTTTCAACTTTCACTCTTCCTATGGCAGGTAAGTGCGTGCGAGGACGATGGCGCTATTTAGTGGTTAGACCAGCTATACGACTAACTACCAAAAAATGATCAGTACCCACATTTGTGCATCGGTACACCCTTGTATCTTTTACTTTCGCTTTTAAATGAACATGAACATGAACATTACATATCTGTCCAAATAATACTAATTACAATCATTCAAATTATTCATAAGAGCTTTATCATTCATAAAAGCCAGAGTATGATCTATTTAAAACTTTGCTATCAAACTTCTTGATGTAATACCTACTTCTAAATATTATTTGGTTAAGTAATTAAAGTTTCGATCATTTAAAATTTATGTTATGCAAATTGACTTTCTTGAATTTTATATCAGATTTTATTAAATGAACAATTTCAAAAGATAGCAGTTTATAAAGTCAAACTTGAAACTATATTTACCTAATAGATGTTCAAATACCACGGCAATAAGCACTTCTAAACTTTCTCCATTTGAACAATTTGTACAATGCATTAATTATTCAATATCATAAATTTCACTATCTTACTCGATTTTTATAAAAGTATTGGAAAAACTGTACCTTTAAGTCATAATCTCATTACTACATTATAAATAGTAATGTAGTAATGAGATTTGCACGTGATCAAGGCGACTACAAATACCACTATGCAGTACGTCTTACTACGTAAGCTGAGTTAGCGTCGTACCCAAATTAATAGGTATTAGGGAGGATAACACGTTATTAGGGAGGTACCAGAAAGTTCTACTTACTAGCAAAGATAACCTGAACCTCGGTAAGGTTCGAAAAGATGCCATGCGCATATTGAAGACATTCGATCAATATTTTGTACATTTGCTAATAAAGCTAATATTTGATTGCTTATATATTAATACAATTTATATATAAGCAACCAAAAGTTAAATACTTTAGTAGCGTTCGTATAGTCGCTGTATTAAGTTGAAAAAGGTGTAGTATAATATAGCTCTAAATAATCTGTTGGTATAATATGTACCTATATTATTTGGTGGCTTGTGATCATTCTTGCCGTACTGTCGGCCGTCGATCAAACCCTCTTAAATCACAAACTGAAGATGCTACCTTCGCCTTACTGAATAGTGATGTTCAACATAAGAGGGCAGAAGTGTCCTACTGTCAGACCCCAAACCTCATGAAGTACTTACAAGTGGGGTCACTTATTATTCAAACACGATATTCTACTGCATAGTCAAAAAACAGATCACTACTTATTTGTCATAATATAATGGGTCTATAGAAACAGAAGAGCCCAATAATGATGATGCTTTTCTTAACATGCACGTAAACACAACTCTTATCTCTTGCAAAATTGTAAATACCTATTAAAACATTGAGAACTTATTGCAACAAGGAGTATTGATAAAATTGTTTACATCTATTGGGTAACGTCTCAATAATGTGAGAATTCTTTTTAAGACGATATACCTATTTATGTATAAATTATTGTTATATAATAAAAATAACACAGCAATAAAAACAAGAACACAATTAATGTTGAGATGATGATAAAAATATGTAGATTACGGCTGAACATGTCACCGCATTCTCCATTCCTATAGACTTAAGAGGAAAATTGCCAAGATCATAATGTAAGGCATACTATTGTGTTAAGATCGGAATATTGGCAGTGTGCCACAAGAGATGAAAAACGATTACATGCAACTGAGGTGTGGGTGTTGAGATGGATGAGTGGTGTAATATGAATAGCCAGTATAAGAACTGAACTCATCTGACTTTCAAAGTGAGGGCACTCCAGCCAGGGACGGAAATTGTAAAGGAGTACATTTTGATGCGACGGACGTACTTTAGTATTCAAGTGCATTCAATGGTAAAATTCGTTCCCGCATGTAATTATGACGACAGGGTATAAGTTTATGTAAGGCCTTGCATTTTTTATTGCTTTAATACAGGAGAGATTTGGCACATCATTCGTCTTGGTGCTAGTAATTATATTCGTCTTTTTTTATAGCTTTTCTAGTCGAACACAATGCGTCTCTAGAGACAACTTCTTACCAAAGTACTTACAAGTAAAACACACTGCGTTTTACTTTTGAAATTAATTACAAGATCATTGTCCGCAGACGTAGACCATCCTAGCCAGACAGACTGTTAATTGTCAGGTCCTGTTTACCCATTTCAAAGGCAAGGTTCAATTTTAGTGAATTAGTATTCTACAGTGTACAAGCAGACAACAGCTAGCATTTAAAATAGATATTTCTGTAGCTCGAGCTACTAAATCTTCATTATCAAGACCCTTTCGTTCATACACATAGACACGTAGTAACATGATATAATACGTAAATATCTACAATAATTGCTGGGCGCCTCAAAATTTATTGTGAAATAGGGACAACTCGACACGTATTTGTAACAGCAATACTAGACTAAATATCTGACAAATTAAAGTTCATTATAAAGGTCAAACGTAGTTATTTAAAGTAATCATTAATAAAGGTTTAATGGTATCATCATCAGCTTCATCAGTATCATCATCATCATCAGCATCATCATCATCAGCATCATCATCATCAGCCTGCCGCAGTGCACTTCTGGATAATATACCGATTCAATATTTCATTTAGGAACAATATTCCTTAGCATAGATTAGTTTCAGTGCATTTAGTTTCGTAAGGGAACTCTCCAACAAGCCAGCAAGTAGTCTCTACAAACTGGCAACTATTTTCTGCACACACTGTTACACTGTAGAGTAATTGCTACTCAAAAATGAATTGGAGCTGCTTAATTTACTACTGTGTATTATATATCCGCAAATTTCGTTATTATTAATCATTAGTGCAGCTACTCATAGGCAGGTATTTTTTTTAATCCCAACAGATTTGGCTCGGGGAAAGTCATTAATGTTTTCAAGTGGCGCTTTTTACTTCTGCCAAACCGCAATTTCAGCACTCATTTAAAAGTGCCATGAACTGAATTTATGATTCATCAGCGTTTTAATGTCAGGAATTTAAATGTAATAAAAGTCGTTTTTCTTTCAAATTAAATGGGGTTTTGGACTTAAAATTATACCTCATCGGCCTACAACGAGTAAAAGAAGATCTTGGATTTAATTTTAAATACCCCTTCATTATTTTGAATGAACTGAAAGACATAGAAAAGAAAGAAAGCTGATTATAATATTAAAACACTTACCCAAAATGCCAAGTCTGTAGTTAATGGTGACCACCACAAGCCCAGCATGGGATACAAGGACGGTTCCATCGTATGGGTTCCCTGAACTCCACTCATAGCTCTCTCCATGGACAAACACCAGGACTGGGTACCTGGCGACTGCATCTCTTACTCCTGCTGAGAAAAAGGTGGAGGTTAGATGTGCTACCAATAAGAAATAAAACATCTACAGATGTGTAGCATCATTCATCATTATCATTAAAATTACTTTCAAGTCAAGGTAGTTAAGTCAACCAGGCGCATGTTTTCGCATCACAGTGCGATAGCAACGACGCATATATTGAGCTAAAGTACAGTGACGACAAAGTTCGGAAAAAAATTCAGATGTAATATTTCTGCGTATTCTTGGCGGGAAGTGTATTCTTAGAAACGATGTTTCACGCCGTTGGCTATGAATATTGTATATTTTAAATTTGACCGTCCTTTGCTTTTATATTTATCATTTTTATTTCTTTTTTAGATTTGATTTATTTCTTTTTTAGATTTGATTTATTTGGAGAACATTTTGGTTATTTATTTTATTTTTGTTAATTATTTTCCTGTGTGTCATTAAATTAATATTTATTTCTTTCTCCCTCTTCTTGTTCGAATATTCTATATCCTGCATTTATCATTCTTAACTACGTTATTTATTTTATTTTCAGATAATGATACAATTATGCTTTTCTTTGTAGAAATCGACTATAAAAATAATTTTAACGCGATGTGTTAACTTTTTAAAACGACATCAAGTTTAGTGAAGCTATATCGAAAACCAGATATATAACCAAATAATCTATTCCTGAAACAGAAAATGAGAATCTGCACAAACAGCTCACGTGCAGCCACTCCATCTATCAATGACAGAACAACCAACTTTCGCTATCATCACTTCAACCCGATTTATATTAAGAACATTAATTAATAACACATCGATAGCTTCTATCATAACAATATATCACGTTACACAAAACCATAATACTGCAGAAAAAGGCCACAGGAAACACTTTGTGCCAAATACATATTTATCTGTTATAACAACAATCCTCGAAAAAAATAGCACTTAATCAACAATAGAGAAAGAACGATAACAGATAATCACCAAAGTTGTCCAAGAGAGCAATATAGCCGAGGTCATAACTGAACTAATACGTTATAACGTAACAGAAGGAACGACAAGAAATGTTATAATATATGTTACTTTTATGACCGTCTTGAAACTTGTAGTAGTGATAACAGAGGAGGTTTTGAAGTTCGCACCTACGGTCGGTACTAGGAATTGAAGCAGTATTACTCTGCGTGATGTATGTATTTCTTAGGATACGTTTTTATGTCAACCTAAATCGTTTGTTTAAGATTTATAGCAGCTAGGTTCTATTGTCGTAAAAGTAGATATTAATACGGCCAAGTGCAACGTAGGGTTGAAAACTGGATATATGGTTTATGGATTTATCAATAATCACTCTGCCACGTATTATACTCATACAGAAAAACATACAAACTACTGTCACAGACAAGTCCGTCAGTCCCTCCAAATAGTCAAAACTTTTAAAGTATGTGGTAAGTTAGTCTAAATGCGGCATGTTTAGTTATCGATCATGAATAAATTATAAGCTTGCTTTACAAAAAAGCACAATATCATTTTTTAATTACTATTATACATTTAGTTATAATATGTAATGATATCGTTACGACGTTCAATAAATGAGATGAATTCAAATTCAATTTGTATACGTACGTACAAATCCTAAACTTCTGTACGATTTGTTTCACCATGTTAAATGTATAATATATCGTCCAAAGTGTCTACAATTCTTTTAGTGTGAAATGCAGTGCCTCCACTCAAACTTTGTGTAGAAATAGTAACCTAGTTAACCTATATTTATCCGAATTACCTTATTTGATTTTTCTTTATTTTCACTTCAGAATTATTTTGCTAGTTTTCAATCTTACGATAATTACGGTCATTTTAGACTTTATGCTTACCATGTAAGGAGCTATTTTCGCTTGTAAAATGGTGACACATTTAATCGTAGGCGTCGAATGTGGGGTATAGGATACTCGCAAATATGTTATGCTTTTGAACAAAATTTGAGTACAGTTGTATTAGTGTAGATGCAAATTGTGATTTGAGTGCTTTTACAATATGAGAGGTTGATCGCTTGATATATGAGTATTATGAAGATATTCTCAACATCGGATTAGCAGCAATTCTTTGATGTGATATAAAAGGTACATGCTATTACATTGTTACAATATTTCACTGCTTAATTTTCATTTAGGACGTCTATTAGCGCGTATCATGTAAATTAACCAATATAACATTTTAAAAACAGTTGTAATTATATATTTTTTAGTATTATAATCAACAATTTTAGTTCTAGATACGAAAAAAGAACCTAATACAAAGGCAAACAGTCTCACCACATTTTAAATTCCGAGGAATATTAACAATACCGAACACTATCTCTCATCTTTTCATTCAAATTATCGGGTGGAAACAAAAAAAAAAGAATAGCTGTCTATCGAATTTGACGGGAATTTCCAACAAAGATTCAAGATATCTCTCCCCTCCCTTTACTCCCCCACTTCGCCTTATCTCAGCCATGATAGATCGGGGAGAAAAGGATAAATCAAGTTTTTCTCGCAGTTAGATATGTGGCGTAAGGGAAGAGAGTAAATGTGATTTTTAAATTCTTCCAAGAATTTTCAACTGTAATCTTGGATAAGTAATAAGTGTCTGCGACGTGGAAGGTTTTTGTGGCGTTGGTTGAAGTTTGGGAAAGTTATCTTTTTCAATCTTATAACAATGGCTGAGAACTTGTATTCCATTAAAAATGGTTGCTTGCACGAATTCAAATATTAAAGAATCATGACAATCTTATCACAATTCTATTTTGAAACATTATCATGTGTTTTATATCAATTGATATAACAGCTTATAATTACGTAATTATTCGAAAATATAAACGGCAGGAAGTATTTTGTAGTGTTTGATATTGCCATTATTCTGGATACCTATATAGAAAACCGAATACAGATAGATTGAGTTACAAGATGTCGCGGTTTCCCAATGTTACCAGGATACTGAGATATTATTTATACTGTGTAACAAAATGAGGTAGGTATTATAAGGAGCATTCATGCCAAGTTTAAGCTTCATGCGCCCAATAGTTTTGGCTGTTCGTTGTCTGTTAGGCAGCCAGAAACGAAAGTATACAAAAGATTGAGCGACTGATTTAAATGCCTCGTACGTATAATAACATAAATAAAAACCGAACAAGTGCGTATTGGGCCACGCGCAATGTAGGGTTCCGTAGTTGCTCATAATGGCCATTATTGATAATAACTTCTGTTTCACATGGGACTAAAAACGGGCATCTTTAAGATTAAGCTAGCGCTTCCAATGTAAACTCACAGAAATAGGTAATTATAAGTTAACCGACCATTACTTGTAAACTAGTGATGTCTACTTAGCCGTGATAGTTTTCCTTTTAAATTCGTTATATGTACTACATTTGTGATTTTTTTCACCTCTTCCAAATTAATAGTTTAGCCGGCAGAGGAAGGGGGGGAGGGGAAACTTGAGTCTAACAATTTTTTTCACTTCAAAGCTTGCTATTTGACAAACCAATCACTTAATCGAAAAATGATTTGAGCAAACTAATAATATTTTTTTAAAACCTATCCAATGATACCCCACACAATGGGGTACGGAAACAAAAATATTCAACCCCACTATATATGTAGGGGAGATACCCTTAAAAAAATATTTTCCTAAATTTTATTCTACAGTTTTGTTTCAATATTGTATGTCTAATATTCATGTCAAATATCAGCTTTCTAGCACCAGGCGTCTTTGAGCTAGGCTGCGGACGGACAGACGGACGGACATGACAAAACTATAAGGGTTCCTTGTGGACTACGGAACCCTAAAAATTGGCCAAGTCGGACTCGCGCATGAAGGATTCCGTCCCATCATGATCTATAAAAAAAAATCACTTATGTTGTATGTACCTGTACTTAAATATTTTTTAAGTTTCTACATGTTTATTAAAATGGAGTAAAAAATTGCTTAAAAGTTACATTTGTTGTATGGGAGCCCCCCTTTAATATTTTCTTTATTTTTATTTAATAATTTATTTTAATGGTATAATTATAAATTCTCTGAAAATTTAACATTTCTACATAGCAAAACATATGAAAAAAACACGTTTATTATATGGGACCCCCTTGATATTTTAATTTTTTAGTATTTGTTGTTATAACGGCAACGGAAATACATAATTTGTGAAAATTTTAGCTTTCTAGCTATCACGGTTTATGAGATACAGCCTGGTGATAGATAGATGGACAGACAGTCAGCGGAGGCTTAGTAATAGTGTCCCGTTTTTACCTTTTAGGTACAAAACCCTAAAAACCAACATAGTTAAATTTGAAAAGTTCTAAAAGCTTCCCTTTTTTTGTAATTTTCATGTAAAACAATGCAAAGAGAAACAATTAGTACCAATCCAGAAACAAGTTTATTACTTAGGGTCGGAACATATCTGACGGAAGATGCGTCGAATGTATCTTCGGTCGCATCTATTCCGTCAAATGAATCGGTACACATCTGACGGAAAATGCGTCGAGCGTACCATAGAGTATCCATAAGTTACCTATAGAGTGAGTGTATCGCATTTCGTCCATTGTGCCAAACGTAAGCAGATGTTCTGAAGATACTTACAATAGATGTTGCTGTCAAATAGTGATGCGCCACCGTTTTCGGAAACACATTTAGTCATTAGGTGGTAAATATTATTCAATTCAATTCAATTCACTTTATTTCAGATAATATGCTCCCTCTGTCGGCTCTTACGACACCCATGGGATGATATGGGGTGGTGACAATCCGTATTCTTAGTCCGTCACCACACGGACAGAGCCGACAGAGGGAGCATATTATGCAGAGAACAGCACTGTAAGAGAAGGCAAACTAGATACAAACCCTATACCAACCCGTTTGGCCAGCGTGGTATAGTAGGCCAATTCTTCCTTTCAAAGGAGAGGCCTAGTCCAGCAGTGGACTGTTAAAGGCTGATGATGATGATTTCAGATAAAATCCATAGATTACAAATGACTAACATTGCACACATCTATATATAAAATTGTAAAATATAAAAACAGATTAAAAGTTAATGTCAATACTATAATATATAAAATTAATAAAATACAGTTAAAAGTTCAATTGAAAATAATAAATAAATAATGCGAATTCAATGTAATGTCAAAAATCAAATTAAAATTAATAGAATTTAAAATTAAGAAATTCAACATTAATAAAATCAAAACTAATTTAATGTAAAATTGATAAAATCGGAGATGATACCTATATATAAGAAAAAATATCAAATTCATAATTAATAAAATGTCAATATCTAAAGCGACTTATAATTAATATAATTGACGATCAGATGACATGTATTTGCAGCCATCTCTGCTGCATGGGAGTCTCCCATCGGTCTGCGAATACATGCTATTGGATTTTTTAACAACGTGAATATAAATTAAAAAAATACACAGTGATGTACTTATTAAACAATATTTAATCATCAAATATAAAACATACCAATAAAATAGTAATTAGCTATTACGCCATGAAAAGGATGATTTCATATGTATAAATGTGATTTTGTTTGTTATTGTTTGTATTTTAATTTACTCGGTGTTTTATTGTTATTATTGCTCCCAGTTCGGCCTTTTTATAGCTGTCACCCATTTATTTGTCATCTCGCAGCTTTTAGGAAACCTAAAAAGATTTCATTTATCTACATCAGGTCATAAATTAATGAATAATAATTACGTATCATAGGTAATAAAAAACCGGCCAAGTATGTGTCGGGCCACGCACAACGTAGCGTTCCGTAGTTACCCAGAATGCTAAGAGTACAAGGACTCAAGCATGATATTCATTTTATCGCTCAAAAATAATTTAATATTTTTTTAATATCATAATTAATGAGTTATCTTGTTAATTACTAAAGTCAAGTCTGAAATAATTTTCATTGTAACCTTACAATACACTATTAAAAATAGTTTATACATACCCAAATACTACGGTTAGGCGATAGAGGAGAGGACAACTATTAATTCCTCATTAATGCTAAATGTCCGTGTGGTGACGTATTAAGAATACAGAATGTCACCACCCCATATCATCCCATGGGTGTCGTAATAGCCGACAGAGGGAGCATTTTATGCAGAGAACATCACTGTAAGAGAAGGAAAACTTGATACAAACCCTATACCAACCCGTTTGGCCAGCGTGGTATAGTAGGCCAATTCCTCCTTTCAAAGGAGAAGCCTAGTCCAGCAGTGGACTGTTAAAGGCTGATGATGATGATGATGAATGTTAAATATTTCGCAAACGTATCCCTGAATAGAAAAAGTGATTCTGATTATTGCATTCACGTCAAAATCGTTACTGTTTACTAATTACGCTCCGTCTTAATATTGTTTTAAAAATAAAAGACCAATTTTCCCTATAATCTAAAGTAGTGAGTTTGTGTACAGTGACACAATAAAGAACTGAAAGTGTTGGCAGTGTCTTTTAATCATTAAATTAAATATAATCTTAAATTAAAACTTACGAACTAACTGGACTCACTTAAAACTACCCTTGGTTAATATAAAAATGCAGTGATCGCAGGACATGGTGCTGACCGGTGGTGGTGTACGTGGTGTTTGGAGTGGTGTCAGTGGCTGAATGTTTCAAAACCCCCGCGCGTCGTCGAAACAGTGAAAATCTTAAACGAAAGCCTTTTCACAGAACATAGCACAGCGCCATCTCTGTGTTCGCGTCTGAACTGTGTGTGCAAGCGTAGGCAGTGTGTCAGCGCGGTACAGCGGTACGCCATCTCTGAATAAACACGCGCCCTATTAGATCACGGTCAATCATAGCAGTTCTTAGCATGTCTAAGTCCTGTGGCCGCTGCCGGCGCTTTCTGTCGCCGGGTGAGTCTGCAAGATGTCGCCACTGCAACGCTTACTTCCATCTGAGATGTGTTTCGCTGCCTCCAGCAGGCAATATTTCTCCATCCTGGCAATTCCCGGGCTGTATTCAAGCAAAAAGCTCCATAAAAAGACCAGAAAAATCTACAGCCGCTAGCGAATCTGGCTTGCCGCCCACTGACCTGAATCGCGATGTTCTTGTAAGTGTCAGTTCTCCTATGAACTCAACATTCGAGTCCACCCAGGAACTCACCAATGATATTATGGAGGAGCTAAAGACCTTCCGTGACCACATTCGTTCGGTCAATAAAGACCTCAGATATTCAGGGACGAGTTGGCACACATAAAATCATGCATGGAAAAATATAAAAACAAAGTAGACACCTTGGAAGAGAGAGTCGACGCACTAGAAAAACAGCTGCCAACACAGACGGGTGACGTTGATAGCGTGATCACCCAGCTCAGGCAGGACCTCCACGAGCGTGACCAGGAACTGTTGGCCTATGACGTCGAGGTGGCAAATTTTCCAGAGGTGAGCGGAGAGAATCCTGTCCATGTAGTGATGCAAATCGCTGCGAAAATAGGTGTCACTTTAACAGAAACGCAAATAGCGAGCGCTGAGAGAGTTGGCGGACGACGTATCGTAGCGACCGACGCCTCGGGACCCGAGGCACGTCCACGGGCTTTAGCGGTGTCTTTCACGCACAGGGCCGTGAGGGACGCATTGCTGCACAGCGCGCGAGTTCGGCGAGGGGTGACGTCGGCCGACCTGGTCCCGGGAGCGCCCAGGCGCTTCTATATTAATGAGCGGCTCACAAAGGCGAACCGTCAATTGTTTCGCTTGGCGCGAGATAGCGCTCGGGGTGGAAGTTTGTGTGGGTCAAACGGGGCCGCATCCTTGCACGGCACGAGCCAGGAGACAAGGTCTGTTCAATCAAATGTGAGTCGGACATCGAACTGGTTTTTGGCTCCAACGCAACATAATTGTTATTTAGAAATAGTAATTAGTCGTAAGCAATATAGAAAATCGCACTTAAAGAACATAATTAAGATGGGTTGTATTGATAAAATAAGTTATTATATATTAATAATCATATATATTTATTCTTTATACAAATTTATACAATATATTAGTTATTATATATTTATATTTAGTATATTATTTAATACACACATGCTTGATATTACTACTTTCAATTACACAACAATTATATATATTTACATATCAAATGCAAACTATAAAGACATGGTATTACTACAAATATTAATAACACTACTTTTACTACTACTACTTTACAATTACAAAACAGTACAGTGGAAACTGAAGATTAAAAAGTATCGCCTATTAGTTATATTCAAAAACGGTATATTCCTTCATCTAAATCATACTTTATATTGTATAGTATTCAATACAGTAAATTTATTTTTAAACTTTAATAATGCCTAAGAGCAAATATTTGAAAGTAGGATTATTCAACGCTGGTTCGCTAGGAACACGCCATGACGAGTTTTTGTTAGCTATGGATGAACTTGCAGTGGATATAATGGATTGCCATTATATCCACTGCAAGTTCATCCATAGCATATATATAAACGAAACTTGGTTGCGGGACGGAGAGGAAGGCAAGGTGCCTTTAGTCCCCAATTATAGCCTTAAACACGTACCGCGGCCGGTGAGTGTGCGGGGTGGCCGGGGTGGGGGCGTTGGCTTCTATGTGCGCCGTGACCTCAGCGTTCGAACCATCACACATCCAGTCACACCAAATGTTGAACAAATGTGGCTCAGACTCACCGTCAACGCGCTAAATGTTATCGTCGGTACGGCATATAGACCACCATGGTTAGACATCAATACCTTCCTAGATGCATTGACAGATTCTTTGATGTCATTCAGCAAAGCTGATAAAATTATAATTTTGGGCGATTTTAATACAAATTGTCTAGGGACTAATAGCAGTACTACATCATTAAATAATTCCCTACACTACATGAGTCTTAACCAAATTATCCAGCAGCCAACACAGTGACTTACTGATCACAGTGAGACACTGATTGATATTGTGTGCACTGATCTTCAAGTCAACAACATTGTCGTTCAACATAAACCGAAATTAGGGCAACATGTTATTATATTTGTGAATTTCCTATTTAAAATTAATAAGCCTACCCCACAGTGGATCCATTATAGACCAATAAACGATATAATGCCCGATATGTTTCAGAATGACCTCGGCAAATTAGACTGGTCTTATATTACCACTCTGGAGATTGTGAGTGACATGGTATCAATACTAAATACTTTCATCACTACCCTTTTCGATTTGCATGCTCCAAGAATTTTAGTAAAAGGAAGGTCTTATCCGTGGATTACGGACACAATCAAAGATATGGTAAAATTGCGTGACAGGTACCAAACACGCTACAAACAAAGTAAAAGTGATATACATAAAAGTAGTTATAAGTACTTGAAAAATATTTTAGTGAGTGCAATAGACAGTGAAAAAAGAGCTTATTTTGAATCATACGTAAATGGACATATACAAAACCCAAAAAAGCTTTGGTATAACTTAAAATCTACCATTAACATAGGCAAACAAACGAGGCATGAATTGCCTCACTTTTTTAACAATCCAGAAGACAAAAATAAACATTTCATGAACATACCTGGGAATGATACTGTCACTTTAACAGATTAAATATATTTTGAAACAAACAGGTTTCACTCAAACACATTCAGTCTTGAGCCAATTAGTGAGGAAGAGGTTTGCTTGCACAATAGCAGTCTTAAATTTTTAATTTTTTTAATTTAATTTATTTGCACCTTAACAATGTTTTGATTACATGTCTAACATAACAGTAGGCTTAAGGTTAACAGTGTATAATCATTTCGAGTAACAACTAATACCTATGCTAAGATAAATAAATATCTTGTATTATAGGCATCAGCGCCCTCCCTCAAAGAAACAAGTACTCTTTTGTAACAACTATTGATAATAAATTTACAATTTACAAGTGTAACAATTTTAGTTAATTAGAAAGAGTGCGTGAATGCGTGCATGTGTGCATGTGTGTGCGTGTGTGTGTGTGCATGTGTGTGCGCGTGTGTGTGCGTGTGAGTGCGTATATGTGCGTGTGTATGCGTGCATGTGCGTGTGTGTGTGTGTACTATCGTGGGATTGTTAATAAATTTTCAGTATCATCGTAAGTCAAAGATAGGAGCCAGTTTATTAGGATTTGCTTACATTCTTTCAAAGTCATATTAGATATTTTAAACTTTTTGTCAGCTATGTTATATATTCTGGGCCCAAGAAATAAATTAAATCTTTGGGCAAAAGATGTCCTACACATCAGTGACCTTTGTTGGTCGTGGCGTCTTCTCTTACTATTACCAGGCACGGTGCATGTTTGTTGCTGTTTACTGACCATATTATGTGTTTTAATAATAATAGATAATAGGAATAGCTGACGCACTGTTAGTACTCCACATTCCCTATATAATTATGTAGTTGCCGTGTATTTAGATTTAAAATAGGAGATTTTTAATAATGCCCTTTGAGCTCTTTCCGCAATTATATTGTAAGTTTTAGCAGCTCCTCCCCAGCAAGAAATACAATATGTTATCACTGATTGACACAAGGCATAGTATATTGTTTTCATAACGACGGAATTTGCACAGTGTCTAAGTTGTTTAAATATATATATAAGTTTCCTTATCCTACTTGAAACATTTTCTATATGCTTTTTAAATTTCATGTTTTTGTCAAATATAACACCTAAATATTAAATAGAATCTGCTGAAGTTATTCTAGGACAGCAGCATCGGCCATCGTCTATAAGACAAGTATGAGCAGCTATATGGTGTGTGTTATCTAAGGGCTGTGGAAGGTTTCGAATGGAGAAAGGGATATGTTTTGTTTTATCTATATTAAGCGTTAGATGATGAAGCTTAAGCCATTGAGTAACTGTGTTGAAGCCAGCTTGTGCTCTTTGATATACGTCGTGCCAAGAGTCGTCATGGAATGTCAGAGTAGTATCGTCGGCATATGAGACGATTTTACAATTACCTATACTAAGAGATGTGAGTTCATTAATATAGGCTAGAAATAGCGTTGGTCGTAAGATACTATCCTGAGGCACACCACGGGAGATGGACATGTTGTCACTTACATAATCACCAATTTTTACTTTTTGGGTTCTCCCTTTCAGATAATCTTGGAATAGCTTTAGTTGATTTCCGCGTATGCCTAGTCGGTGTAATTTGTCTTCAAGTGTGGGAATAGAAACCGTGTCAAAAGCCTTTGCCAAATCCAAGAAAATGGTAAGGCATTTCTTTTTTCCATCTAACGTTTTACCTATATGTTCAGTAAACTCACATAGAGCAGTTTCTGATGACTTTCCAGCTCTAGAACCGAATTGGGCATCAGAAAGTAACTTGTACTTTTCTAAATATTTGGCGAGTCTTGCATTTACAATTCTTTCCAGGATTTTTGATAAGGATGTCAAAATCGATATAGGTCTATAATTGGTGACCCGGTTTCTATCACCACCCTTGAAGATGGGATGAACTATTGATCTCTTTAGAGAATTCGGAAACACTCCCTTATTTAAGCACATGTTGAATATATGGGTTAGTGGTGAGGTGGTATGATTTTTTATAATTTTGAGTACGTTGGAAGTAATGCCATCATCACCAGCGGCACAGTTACTTTTTAAATGTATGATGAGATTATCAATTTCTTGCTCATCCGTATCCAACAAAACAAAGGAATTACTAGGTGCGTGTAGACTATTTTGAAGAACTGTGTCTGGGTGAATATTACTATCTAAATTATCTCCAATAGTGGTAAAAAGTCGATTGACGGCGTTGACTGACAAATGAGGTGTGGATTTAATTGAGAGTAGTTCAACCATGTCATTATTCTTTCTATTCCTGTTAGTGATATTATTGATTGATTTCCATAGATGTTTATAATAATAATAATAATAATAATTATAATAATAATAAACTTTATTTGTGAATCTGGGTAGGTACAATAGTAAAGATGTTACATAAAATAAACGATTCTCCATACTCCACCTTGTGGCATGCAAATATTTGAAAATAAGCTTTTTTTTGAAATTACAATTTTTGTGAAATATTTTAAAATATAAGATTATCATGATCTTCACAAAATAAAAAGAAAATGTCAAGAATTATGATTTTACGAAAACAATGAATATAATGTCAATGAGAAAACCTCTTAGGTCAAATTTAGTTTTGGTCAAGTTATTATAAAAAGGTACATAAAATTAAATTATATCAAAAAACCATGTCAAATAATATCATCATTGGAATACCATTGTACTTTAATTATAATATATATTTGTCTTCTAAGTATTCCTTAACACTGTAATACACTTTTTGCAGTAATATATTCTTTAGTTTTGCCTTGAACTCATTTATGTTGTCTAATTTACAAATATTAGCAGGGAGTTTGTTGTAAATCCTTGATGACATACAAAATAAGCTTCTATTAAGAAGCGATGTTTTGTTAGGCACAGTTTTTATTTTATATCCATGGCGTCGACCACTTAAATGAGTAAATAGGTGCATATTTTTCTTTACAAATATAGCTACCTCCAATATATAGATACATGGAAGAGTCAGTATATTAAGTTTTTTGAAATTTGGTTTACAGCTGTCAGTACTCTTAAGTCTATAAATAGCTCTAATGCATTGCTTTTGAGCTTTAAAAACATATTCCCAATTGGTAGAGTTTCCCCAAAAGATGATACCATAATGCATTAATGATTCTGCATTTGCATGATATGCTGTTACAACTGTAGAAGTATTAACAGTTTTTGATAGCATGTAGAGAGCATACGAGCTTCTACCAAGCTTCAAGCATAAATTTTCTATATGTTTCTTCCAATTCAAGTTGCAATCAAGATCTAGGCCAAGGAATCTCGCAAAGTCAACCTCTTTTATTTGTGTACCTGAATATTCGATCTCCAAATCTATAGCCGGTCTAGCTCTGTTTCTGAATAACATTAAGCTGGATTTTTCCAGATTCATTATTAGGTTATTGGCTGTTAACCAATCAACTATATTTGTTAGATTTTCTGTTATACTGCGTTTTAAGTTGTCATGATTTTTGTCCGAAAATATGACAGTGCTATCATCAGCGAAAAGTATCATGGGAGTGGCAACAGCTCCTGGGAAATCGTTTATATAAAGAAGAAACAACAGAGGTCCCAGGACGCTACCCTGAGGAACACCATATTTAATAGTTCTGTATCCAGATAAAAAGGACAGTTCTATTTTCTCCATTTTACACATTGTAGTTATCATAGTTGCTTGTTGTCTAAGGCTCAGATACGAAATTATCAGATCTAAGGCGTTGCCCCTTATGCCACTATTATATAACTTGCCCTTAAGAATTTCATGGTCCACACAATCGAATGCTTTTGTAAGATCCATGAATAAGGCGCAGACAGGTGTATTGCGATCGACATTAAACATTACTTCTCTAAGCAATTCATAAATAGCTTTGTTCATCGATAATTTTTTCCTAAATCCTGTTTGCGCATCCGTAATAATGTGATATTTTTCCATAAAGGTATATAAACTACCATGAATAATTTTTTCCAGTACCTTAGATAAAACAGGTATAAGAGCTATGGGCATGTAGCATGTCATGTTCTCCTTATCTAGCTTTTTAAAGAGTGGTTTTATAATTGTTGTTTTTAGTCTTGACGGAAATACGCCGTCACATATGCACAAATTAAATATATGACAAAGAATTGGCGAAATAACCTGGCTCACATATTTAATTACTTTGGTCGCTATTTCATCGTAGCCAGTACTACTCGTGTTCCTGAGTGATTTTATGATTCTTTGAATGTCATCTGGTGTGGTAGGCTGAATAAATATTGAATTACAATTAGTGTCTGTGGATTTATAATTAGATGTCAATTTATTATTGCAAGAAAATTTTAAGATACATTGTTTATTACTGGATGTCAAATTATTATTAACCGTCAACTTTTTATTATGAATCAAGGTTTCAATTTGATTAATATAAAAATCATTAAAACTATGTGCAATTGCTCTTGGATCAGTAATTAATTCCCCATTTGCATAAATCTGTGTGATATAACCTTTTGGTATATTAAACTTATTTTTATTAATTACGTTCCAGGTTGCTCTGGTCTTATTCTGGCTACTTGAAATATAATAATCATTTTGCGACTTCTTAGTAAGTCTGATAATTTTGTTTAGTTTACTAGAGTAAGTTTTAAATTTAATTTTGTCATTGACACACTTAGTTCTTCTATATTTCATAAGTAAGCTGCGTTTTCGTTTAGAACATAGTTTGATACCTTTGCTTATCCATTTTTGTTTTTGATATATAGACTTCTTATATTTGACTATGGGGAAGCACAACTTATAAAAGAGAACAAACAAGTCATGAAAATAATTAAAAGCTTTTTCCGGGTCGTTGCTATTATACACACTACTAAATGAAATACAACTAATATATTCTTTAAACTTTTCTAAATTTTCCTCACTATAATCTCTTCTTTCTACATACCAATGATTAATTGTGGAAAAGGCTTTTACAGGACAGGTCAGCAACTGTGCTGTATGATCTGAGAGAGCTAGATCAATGATGTTACCTTTGGACCCTTTAACATTGTGTATGATGTAATCTATGCAGGTTTGGCTAGACAAACGTGTTGGCGACTCTATAGCTAATCTGAGATTGTATTGGGCTAAAATAAACTTATATTGTGTCGTCAATTTATTCTTTTTTAAAATATTAATATTCAGGTCACCACAAATAATAATTCTTTTATTTCCACGGCAAAAGTTTTGTAACAAATCGTTAAATTTACAAAAAAAGGTTTTAATGTCATTGAGATTATAGCTGGGAGGTCTGTACACACATATTACCAGGATGTTGTGGTCGATAAGTTCTATGGCACTGCATTCTAGTATGTTAAGAATTTCATAATTTTTAATTTCCTCAACCATTTTAAATTTGTGCTTATTTTGCACAAGTATACAAGAGCCACCATTTCTATTTTTTCTCACACATGCGGCTCCCAGGGAAAACGACTCTAAACATAACTGAGATGTATCTTGTTGTATCATGTTGTGTTCGGTTACACAAATAATGTCAACATTAATGTTTTTTTGTAAGAGTGTATTGAGACTCACACAAAGTAGATCGACTTTACTTAAGAGTCCGTTAATATTCTGGTGAAGCACATTGATTGAATTATGGACGAAAAATATTACTAATACTATTTGCCTTGTGAGTATCAGCCAGCTCATCTATAATAACGTTACTATTTGGTAAAGATTCATTTGACTTGCTTACATACTCAAAGTCATTCGTTTGGGTGGCTTTTTCTATTAGTACTTTTTTTTATTTGTCAATGAAGCTTGAAAAGCAGTGAATCGAAGATAATTATACTTAAATAATATTTCTCGTAGCAAAATCTGCGATATATGGCGAGGAAATAATCTGCGATATGGTATCATTGTGGAAAAACCCATGTCAATGTACTTTGCATGTTGAAATTTGGAACATAATAACTTAATTTCATAGTTTAATTTCTTTTCATTCAGGAATCTATTGTAAGGAATTTCGCAAAATAGAACATTCGTATTTCTAGAAGAGCACAGAAAGTGACTTATACATAATAAAGATAATACATACTAAAGATGCTCGGAGATCGATCATTTATACCACCAACTACTATAGCGTAATCTTGTTTCGTTAGACTGTTCAGTTGTGGACCTTCGGACATCAAAACATCTTGCAATGTAGCTCCTGGCTTCCAGAAACAGGTGACTTGAAACCGTTCGCCAATTAAGACCTGCAGTGTGTGTTGTAAGTGGCGTCCTTGGTCATCAGCAATAATGACAACTTTCTTTTTAGTTTCTATGCACGTATCGGGAGTTTTAATTTTCAGTAATGTTTGTTTAGGTGAATCTAATATTGTTTGTTTCTGTACACATTTATTCGAATCTTTAATCGTCAGAGAAGGTGTAATTTGTGTAGCTGTATTTAAACTCCCTAAGCTGTTCTTACTATCTGTATCATGCTCATCGAAGTGAGGATTTAAAAGCTCATTTGGTGACTCAATGTTTATTATATTCTGGGCCGCTGTATTTGAATCATTTTTACACTGGATGTCGGTTTTGCGTATTGCAGTCATATTTTTTGTAGGCGTTAAAAATGTACTTCGTTTTCCTTTTCCTTTCTTAATACTACTTAACTTAGGCGTACAGTCCTCGGAAGTGATCTTTTTGAATGTCTCGGTGACTTTCAGACTTTTGTCTAGTTCGGACTTTAATCTGAGGTTCTCAATATTCAAATTTTCAATTTCGGTGTGAGCACTTGCCAATTGGTTATTGAGCTCATTAATTTTTTCATTAAGTTCTTGAACCATTTGGCAGTCAATAAACGAGGAGTTAGGTAAGCTCATCATGGTGGTGTCGAATAAGGAAGAATCCGATTTTGATATTTCATCTAGTGAACTGGATCGCTGGGGTTTACGCGTTCGTTGAGTGATATTTTCTTGTTCGTCCATAGTAACTTTATCTAACGTATTACTTGCCGTAGTTTGTGGTTCTAAATAATAGATGGCAGAAGTAGTAAAATCTTGTGCTTAATACCGTTGGTTATTATTGGAACGCGCCCAATGTTAAGTTTTAATATGTTGGTAAGACTGAAAGATGTGTTGATTTTATAATCTGTTCCGTTGCTGTCAAAAACAGTTGTTTATTTTTGAGTTTCTTGCATGTGTGTGTTGTGTTTTAAGTAGGTATCAGCTGACAAAATTTGAAATATACTTATGTATGTGTGAGTGAATTTCAAAATGGTAATGACTGTGCAGGATGTTATTTTGTTGTGTAACTCACGAATAGTCCAGACATCGGCAAAAACTTTCCATGTAGTATTGTAGGTTATGTTGTTTACAACTATTAACACTATGGAGACTTATTTTGAGCACTATTTCTCACAGTAAGTTATTTTAAAAGTACTAGTACGATCCAGACTTGTTTACTTGGCTAGGGTTGCCAGCTATAGTTTAGTATTTTTAAATGCTTCATTTAGTTTATTTTTTTCATATGCGCGTTTAAGTTTCTTTGTAAGGTTATTAATAAAGTTTCTATATCTTTTGTACGTAATTTCTAATGTTATATTATTTGGATTTTCTTTTAATTTTTTGTGCATACGATCCCTATTTTGATCCGTTCATAGATAGAAAATCTAGGTAATCTATCAGAAATCGATCGGAACTGTTATTCGCTATATTTATATTAATGTCTCCGATAATAAAAACATTCTTAATAGACGATAAACTGTCTATTACTTTTTGCGTGGAGTTTAGAAATATGTCAATAGATTTAAAGCAAAAAGGAGGGTAAATTGCTAAAATAGCGACATCACGGTTTATTTTTATTACAATACAATTTGCTTCGCAAAATACAGGTTCTTCTAGAACAGCATTTATGCCATCTTTTACAAATACTATGATGCCGTCGTTCTGATTATAATGCGTTGTTGTGGATTTGCACGAATATCCCTCTAAAGCAGGTAGATTTTGAACGCAAGACATCCAACACTCTGACAGTATTATAATATCATTTTTAAATTTTAGTCTATGTAATAATATCTTTAGGCTATCAAAATTAGCATTAACACTACGAATATTTTGAGAAAATATTTTCAAATATCGATTTGGATGATTTAGGGACGATGCATAATGCTCTGGCGTACAGGTAAAAGATTGTGCTATTGAAAACTGGTCGATATCATTTATTAACTTGCTATCGAATTTGTTAATTGTAATCTACATATGCGAAACACAATAGGTGAACCTATTAGACTAAGAAATGCTGAGACCAGTAAATAAGCAAATAAATTTACTATCCAGGCAATAAATAAGAAATTTCGCCATTGTATAACTAAGTCACCTTTACCCACTCTCTTGAAACACGGGATTAATGCTAATGTGTATGTAAGTATATGAATGCATGTAGTTTGTGTATTTGATAGTTGGTCTTGTTGATGTTTTTTGTGTGAAATGTGTAAGATGGACAATATGTAATGTCTGTACAATGATAAGTGTTTGTAAGTATTGTATGATATGTGAATTAGGCTATAAGAGTCATTCAGTTGATTAATTTTATAAATGAGTATCTGTGAAAATAGTAAACTAATTAAATTAATTAAAGATAAAATAATGTAGTAAGTGTTCGTGCAACATAAGCTAAATGTAATTATAATTAAGTACTCGTTAGTCCCGTTGTGGTCTGAGTAGTTTGTTGAGGCATGCCGATGTTCTGACTGTGATAGCTTCAGCGCCCTCCTTCTCGCGCAGAAACAACTTGCCATTGCGTGTCCAGCAGAACTTATAGTTGTTATTTCTTGCAAAGGTTCGCGCTTCATGAAATAGTCGTCTTTGTGTGCCAGGAAGATGCTCAGCGATAAAGGTTGGGCTGCGAGGACCGCTTATGCCTATACTTTCTGTATTGAGCTTTTCGTTGGGCGTTATCTAATGCCCTTGGCATTGACAACATTTCACTAGAAATGCTGATGATGACATTTCCTCATAGCCTTCCGTACATCACAGCAATAATAAATAAGTCTATCACCTCCTATAACTTTCCTGATGTGTGGAAAACTGCTATTGTCAAGCCCATACCCAAAATAGCCAATCCGGTAACAGCCAAAGATCTTAGACCCATCAGCTTACTTCCCTGTCTATCTAAGGTGCTGAAGAAGGTGGTGTGCAGTCAGTTGAGAGAATACCTTGAAAATTATAATATTATACCTCAAAGACAATCTGGATTTCACAAAGGTCATATTACGGCCACCGCCCTCCTAGATGTTGTTGTTGACATTTTGGAGGCGAGGGATAAGGGCATGGGTACTTTGCTTACCCTACTTGATTTTTCGCGGGCTTTTGAAACAATTAATGTTTCTCTTCTTCTTGCCAAACTTTCCTACTACGGATGTGAGTCAGCAACTGTAAAGTGGTTCCATAGTTATCTGACTGACAGATCTCAATTCGTGCAACTGGATAATGACAGGGAGGGTAATAAGGCCAATTCTTCTTGCTGTCAGGTGACTCGGGGCGTCCCACAGGGATCAGTTCTCGGCCCTCTCCTCTTCATATTGTACAGTGCCGATGTTACCAACCACATCAGAAATGCCCAGTTTCACATATATGCTGATGACCTCTAACTTTATATATCATTTCACCCAAATGATTGTCACGAATCTGTAAAGAGATTGAATGAGGATTTAGACAACACATCAGATTGGGCAAGACAAAATTCCTTGGTGCTAAACCCTACTAAATCCAAGTATTTCATATTAGGCTCAAAGAAATGCATCAAAAGAATAGAAGACCTTAATCCTGTAGTCATGGTTGATAATTGTCCCATAGACCGAGTTAGTGAGGCTCGCAATCTGAGATTAGTTGTAGATGGTGAACTGCATTTTGAGACGCATGTACTTGAAGCTGTTAAAAACTGTTTTTACCGTCTCAAACTGCTATACCAAATTCGCCGGTATCTGAGTACCGACATGCGGATTCTGCTTTGCGAAACTCTAGTCCTATCAAAACTTAATTATGCAGACACTGTATTCGGGTCATGTTTACTGAAAAGAACAGAGAAGGTAATTCAACGTATACAAAATGCATGTGCTCGGTTCTGCTATAATATTCCACCACGTACACATGTTACTCCATTCCTAAATAGTGGAAACCTCTTGAAGATGGCTGCGCGTAGACATTTACATTTGGCAACCTTACTCTTTGGAATAGCTAAATATCAAAAGCCGAATTACCTTTATAAAAAGTTGACATGGTCCAGGGATGTAAATCAATACAGCAAAAGAGCCGCATCTTATCTGTTGGTTGTTTCAAAACACAAATCAGCCTCGTTCGAAAATGGTTTTAAATTTTCGGCAGCCAAAATATGGACTGACCTCCCACCGCCTATACGTAGCCTGAAATCGGTATATTCTTTTAAAAATAAGTATAGGTAAATTTTATTAAACAAACAAAAATCGACTTTAGTATAACCACCTACCTGTACGCCACTCATTGTGTGGAAGGAATTTCATATGGCTGTCTACGTTACTTAGTTTCTTGACTTGTTTATTACTATCTGTTATTACGTAGTACACTCAACAGCGCCAGCGCAGCGTTGCCTTGTTTTTATTTTATTGATGTTTTGATTACTAGGTACCGGATTCATGGCCGGCTAACGCAATGGTAGGTATCTTGCGTGACAGCTGACACTTTTGACGGAACAATCACTCAAGTAGTGACATTAGACCGAAAGCGTTCGGAAACGCGCTATAAATTTGTTAAGATTGCCTGTCTGATACACAACACATGTCAACCAAAAGTCTTTAGTATTTATATTTTTTATTTTTATTTACATAAATAATATAAAATGTATGTGTATATAATATAATATAATTTATTTCCAAAAACAATACACTTGTTGTTACATTAAATGCTTAAAAATAGTAGGTAAGTAATGAACAGGTATTAGGTATGTATATTACAAAGCAAACCTTGAAATATAATACAATATGTACCCTGCCTCTTAAACTAGGTAAAAACCTGTACCTTAAGAGACAGTATAAGCCATACATGTGGTTTAGGTTTTAGTACAGTTGTGTCACTGTTTTGTACGATGTTGTATATATTATAGCGTCGTATATATTTTAAATAGCATTTAATTAATAACAATTATTATTTAAGTATATACATATATATAATTATTAAAATTATATCCTCTGGTCCTGCGAGAATATTATCAGCGGTGCAGTTCATCTGCAACAATAGCTGACGCAGGTTCCAATTTGTACTCTATTCAATTTGTACTCGACATGTTTAGTTTTAAGGGTTATTATGGAGATACAAATAAAATGTTTCTTTTCTTTTTTTTTATTATTTTGTAGATATAAAATTTACTAAAATAAAGGTTTCTACGTCTAGAAATGCTGTCAGATATTGAAAATAATAATTATTGTGGACATTAAAGCTAATCAAAATCTCGTAAATGTGTATCAACTTATGTAGCTGACTATACAATACCCGTAAAATAAACATATTCAATATTTTTGTTTTGTCGCCATGATCAAAATGTATAACCATATAATAACCATAAAGCCGCAGACGGACAGACGGACGGACCGTCACGGACAGACATTGCGAAACTATAAGGGTTTCTTGTAGTTTACTACGGAACCCTCAAAATTATCCTATACAATTCAATTCATAGAGTGCAGTAAAATATTATAAGTAATTGTATAAATTACACACCCACAGAAATAATCATACTTATCATTATAACACAAAGATTTGTCCTGGGTGGGCATCGAAACATTTTTCAATTACAGTAATGTCTCTTATTATGATCACTAGGTACTAAATACGAAATTATTTGTTTTACAAAGAAGTTAAGTTCAGTGTGGCGCAACACTATTCCTATTGCGGGGAAAGGATAAAGCGGGAGGCGCGGCCGCACGTGCGGAGTTGACCCGCCCGCGTGCCTCCCGCAACCCCCTTTAACGCCTTGAGTAATTTCTTTAAAATCAGTGTTTTCTGTTAAAACAAGACTTCCCTATGAAAAGAAATTCCATTGTTTCTTTTCTTTTGTTTCCTTGAGTCATTTTTACAACTTAAAACTGCACATTTCACCATTTTGATATGAATTTAACATAAATTTCAACGGGAGAAAGACTCAACGCGCGCGCTTTCTTGTGACTAATGAATGTCAAGTGTAAGTTTTTGAACAGTTCATACCCGTGCTTACAGTTCATACTCGGTAAAAGGCGCTCTATAGCTTGCTTATGGATACTCTAAGATCTGTGCACATTTGCTGAAAGCGTGGCTATTATGCACACATATCAGTTTGTTCGTGCAGGGCAGCTCAATATTTTACTGTCATTTTCTTTTACCTAATCATTTTTCGTGTTTCCTGATGTTCTGTAGTCACTGAAGCCCTGTAGTTATTTATATTGCAATTCGAGTTTGACTATTAAAAATATGTCGAACTTCGGAGATTTTTTATAGTAGCCAACAAGCGTTATTTGAATATATTTCCTATATAGGTATGGAGGTTCAAAAATAAAAGACGATGATACGATTTGGTTACGGTTTTTAACAAAATTTATACAAATGACTAGTCAACGCCAGCGGCTTCGCGTGCACATATTTTGGAATTTCCCGTTTTGCCCGATCCCGTGGGAATTTCAGGAAATCCCGTCTTAGTGCACCCCCATGGTCCCCAAGGAACATACATTCAAAATTTCAGCTTCTTGCGCCGAGCAGTTTCGGCTGTAGCTTGTCTGTCAGTCACTCAGTAACGCAAGGATTTTATATATACAGTTAAAGAAGGGGTTACAGTTGCAGAGCATGACACAAAATGTTTTCTATATTGGTATGTATGGAAATTGTTCCGGTGGACCTTTAGCACCTCATACCTAAAAATTGGCCTTGGATCCAAGCTAGCAAGTATGCGTATACTCATAGCACATACTAACACTACATTATTCTACATATTTCGTTTCTGAAAAAATAAGTAAGGTCTGGCGGCCCTGGAATCTTACGATCTTAAAAATCAGCGATCTGGGAATGACATGGATATGGTATGTCCAATACCTACGAATTTAGCGTGCATACCTACGAAATTAGCGTGCATACCTACGAAACGTTGGGCAAATAAATGGAGCCGGTTAGAGGAAAATAATACATTTTTGTAGTAAGTTACTTTAGTTAGTTTAAATCTATTGCCAGATTAGTTTATTCCATAATGCAAATGTGGGCAAACAGGCAAAGCGAAAGATGACCCTTGTTTGATACAAGGGTCGTCTTGTTGTTGACATGTAACAAAATATTCTCTGACAGTCAATATCGATACTGTGTCGCTGAGAAAGTACCGGACATGTATGGCACTATACGGTAATGAAACACACAGCCTGAAGCACTGATTCATCTAGTTTTTAGACATATTTATGCACAAAAACAAAATTATTATGTTCAATATACAACGATTTCACAGCATAAGTATACCACAAACCTTGGCGAAAAATATGTCGACAGTGGCACGAATGACATTTCTAATAAAATATCGTCATGATTAATTTATTCAGTAAACTATGGCTATCTCTTTTTTCTGACAGAGATATCCCTAAGACAAAACGAGACAACACTATGTTTGGTGGCTTTATGTCGATTTCGTATATATGTGTATATTGTGTTTTTTTTATATGTACTATTTGCCCTCTCCATGTATATTCCTTACTCAAAGGTCAAAAGTCACTTGGTGCGTGGTGCGCGCGACGTCGACGGATAATGCGTTGACGGAAACGGAACAGACGCTGTACGCTCGACGTACTAACGGATCATCGGTCAGGTGTGAAAGGTTGAACGTTTTTCTATACATTTGTATGTATTGGCGTTACGCGACCGATAAAACGCGACGGATCTTCCGTCAGATATGTTCCGACCCTTAGACCGTAACATTAGGGACTTTCATAAACACTGGTTGGGTGCGGCTATCTTGCAAATCTGCCTGGTAATGAGGGTAGAATAGATATGTTTGTATGCGTACGAGCTAACCATCTAGAGAAAAATCGCTTAGGGCTTAAAAGGTTTAACCATGAATCATGGGCTAGGTAATATTAACATGACTTTGCTAAGCATTGTTCGATGGTTACGGAGGTTGTGAATGAAATTATATCAATGTTGCTATTCAGCGTAATATTTAATGACGATTTCTATGCAGGTGTCATTGGACGTATAATAAGTTAAAATTGCCGCATTTGACGCTGACAGAAATTTTTACAAAGCAGCTGCGGTATGATCCCTACCTTAAGGACAAAATCGTCGTAGAGTCAACACGTCGTGAAACTGACCATGATTCGTGGTAAACTTGTGAGCAAAATAAAGACGGTACATACATACATAGACTAACGCCTGTTTCCCGGAGGGGTAGGCAGACAACTTATGGACACCAATAGCTAAATTGTATAAAATTCATTCTGTGTCAAAACGTTTATTTTTACTGTATGAAACCCAAATACCTGCCCACATGCTGTCCGAATTTTCAGGAAAACGCTTTAAAATTTGTTATGCTTTGACAAAATATACCTAACTAAAGGATGTGTAATTATAGCTGTGATGTGAAATATTACACAAATTTTAAACAAATAACACCCACATTTGTCATACTAAGATATTTGTGGATCTTACATGTTTCAATAAAACATTATGTGCGTGTAACTCAATAGACTCATACTCTTGATCTATATATGAACCCAAAAGTAAAGTTTCAGTGGGCACTTACACTGCCGCACCTAATTTTAGATTTCATATAAAGCGTCCTATTGCTATAATAGTGTTTCATTGATAAACTTCCTACATAACTGCCGAAATGTGGGTGTACTTGTATACACACTCACACATTGGTAAGCTTCTACTTTCATTCATGGATAGGAAGTATAATATACTTCCAGGGCATTTGGAGGAGTTTGGATACATCATATTATGATGTATCCAAACCCCTCCAAATGCTCTTTAATATTCTGATTTGGATTCGAGTAAAAGAAAAAAAAATTTATCTCACTTAATTTTAAAAATAATGAAACGAATTTAGTACGAATTCCTTAAATCCTCTTTTTGAGATAAAAGAAGAGATATTGGTTTAGTGCACAAGATTTTCTGAGATTTGAATAGTTTTAATTTCATTGAATGGCATTTTCTTAACAAGTTCAAAGCGCCAGTCATTGTGAATAGCTTAAGTGTAAACTGCTTGAGAATGTTTCGTCTTTCTTAGTGTTTTAGTTTGTGCTAGTTCATTTAATACTGTGAAAGTAATGCAATCCACTGGTTTCTTATTTTTATCATGTTTTGTGAAATTTCTTGGAGTAGATTTATTCATGATTTTTTAATTTTCTTTAAGTTGTTGTTGAATCGTAACATTGCTTTTAGCGTTATGTACCCTATTGTATTTACTAAGCTTTCTACTTATAATGTCAATTAATGTTATAAGGTACATAACTATAAAATATTTAGAGTAGAAAATATTTAGAGTAATCCTGGGTTCAGCAGCAATGTGCCTCCTAGATAGTCGAAGTAAAATAACAGTATCTGGACTAAATGTTTATATATATGGCTATATGTTTTGACAGGTGTAGCGTGAACACCCAGCTAAGTCCCAATCGTCCCCAATAATCCAATCACCATTCTGCTCTTTTTCCCTCTTTTATTCATATTTGTTCTGAAAGCCTAGACAAATTCATTCAGGCATTCGCTTCTGAGTTCTGCTTTCGCTAACGCTTGGTAGCCATGGCAGCATAAGGAATTCCTTCTTCGCTGACCACGTGATATATCGAAAGCCTATGTCAGTTTCATACATTTTTGCACGAAGCATTTAGCGATATCGATAATCGGATGCCATTTTACTACAGGTTTTATTTAGTATTGTTTTCGGCAGTGGAAGAACCCTAATCATATAGGGTTCTTCCACTGCCGAAAACAATAGAAAAATCGGCAAATAATTGTATGCTGGAGATAATTATTCAAACGCCTGTTATTGGTTATATTTGACAATATAAACAAAAAGTCTTATCTTCCCCAACATACTAGGGTGTAGCCTTAGTATGTTGGGGAAGATAAGACTTTATATATATATATAGTATATATATATATATATATATAGTAGAGTAGAGAGCTAAATTCATGAAGATTAATCGCTAGTGGTTCAAAAACTAATCTATACCAATTAGGAGGTTGGACCGAATCCAAGCCAGCAGTTCACTAGGAGTGCTTGTCGCGTATTTTCCGTGCCCTATTTAGTGCTTAAAGTGCATCACTTTCACTTCACGCAAAAGGCACTTTCTTCGCAGTCCCGGCTAATGTTATCAATCGTCGTGACTGTAACGGTTTAATAAAATAACACGCGCGTGCGTAGCTGCGGGCATTCCCTAGTTTAGTAATAAACAGTAAGTATGCTGGGTTGTCAGTGATGAAAATATTTTAAATACCTATGGCTTTCATTGCTTCACCTACAAAATAAGTTGTATACTTTTTCTAAAACATCTCTAATCCGAATTCAAGTTACTATTTTTGTGACGACTGTCCGCTCATAGTGATGAATATAACCACCCCCTAAGAGGTTAACGGTATTTTACAAATAACCCTTTATAGTGTCACTGAATTTTAGACAAAACATACTATGTATTCATATATCCCATATGACATAAATGTTCTAAAATAAGGCCGTTTACATTTTAAACGCCAAGTAGCTATTATGAATAAAATATTAGTTCTGTTTCTTATTTGTGGATGGGTAAAATTAACAAGTAGACCTGTTGTCGAGATAGCGCTGGTAAAAACATTGCTAGTATATATAAAACTTATTCTCTGTAGTATAAAAACCAGCCTCAATTTTGCAACATCTTAGTAGCATAAATTCAATGCTACGTGCCAAATTGGACAGGGTCCTAAGCACACTTGAGTTAATTGCTTATTTATGTTCTTGAAGAACAATGGTTCCTAGAAACTACAGATATTTTCGCAGAATCGTTTTTGTGTATATTTCGTGCTAAAGATTTTTCGTAAGTAATACTTAATAACAGTTGCTAGGACAATTTACACATGATCATTTGACAAAAGGTACATTTACCTACAAAAAATGGTATACTTGCTATGCATACATAATATAAGATGAAGTTGGGGACTTCATTTTATGTTTGTATAGACGAGATAAACTAAAAACTATCGAACAGGTTTTCCACTAATAGATAGTGTAGTTCCTGACGAAGTTTTGGGTGAATCATTCACGTGAGCGGTGCAGCGGGCTAAGTCTAGTTTTCTATAATCCCATGACTCCCATGATTATTCAATGAGCCTTTTTTATTTGCGAAGAAAAGAAGACAGAAGATTACCCTCGGTATGCTGTAAGCCAATTCACTCCGGATCTTTGATAGGCCGAAGGGTATAAATCAAAGGCAGATTTCCTTAGTAATAAATCCGTATTTGGGTCACAGTTTACTTGTATCCATCGTGTTTTATACAGTCTATGATATAAAAAATGTTACTAATAAAGTACTGGAGTGAGACTTGTCAAGCACTCTGTTTGGCGTTGTCATTTCATTTCGTTTTATTACTTTGTGTGTTTTGCTAGAGATTTATGGATCTGTGTGAATTAAATTGTAATATTTTTGAAAATACTTATTGCTACATGTTTAAACACTGCACTATCACTTAGTTTGACATTGAAATAAATAAGTACTCTTCTCTTCAGAGAAAAGCAAATTGTACAACAATAAGATGAGTCATGTTGTCTAAGATTTATCATCATAGGCCTTATTTCATCTATAGCAGATGATTTATACAGCGTCAGAAAAGTTAACGCACTATTTTAGGTGACTGTTCAGACCGATTCAGGAGCGGCAGCAACAGCCACACCGTTGGCAAACCAATCCCTGAGTTATTGGGAGTTGCGGTTGTGCGTCATTCGTGTTGTGGTGCCTGTGGGCACTTTTCTAAGCCAGGACTTCAAGCCAATTTATGTCATGTGTTTTGAGGCCGTCTGATGTGATTTTTTCCATCGAGCACGATCTTTTACGAGATCCTCCCATTTTGAGAAATCTATTTCGAAGGTGGACATGTCGCGTTTAACGCTGTCTTTAAACCTTAACACGGGACGGCCTAAGTATGGGACGCTTTGAATCTGCAACTTCTCCCAGGAGAGTTTCTAATCTAAGATTTATAACAATCGTTGATAATTATAATAATTACAAACATTGTTGATCGATTTACCTTATAGGCTACAACAAGAAGTGGAGAAACGCATCACATTGTAAATTGAATGTGATTACCCGTAGAGTGTCGTTATGCCAGCAGAAGCAGAAGGCTTTCAGATTATTCAGATTTTTCAACTGGTTATAATTTACTAAAACGCTCTAAAACTTTTTAATACATTGGAAAAATATTTTGCAACACCACCAATCATTACAAAATTTAATGGAAAATCTTTGCGGAACAGCAATTTTATGACTACCACATTGCGATAAATTTTGTAAGCTTTTTTGGTTAAAGCGAGTGAATCTAGGTCTCGTGTTGGGATTAACCGAGTTAGTCTTTACGTGTGGGTCGTTTCAAGTCTATTTTTGTTGAGGCGACAGGCGACATGTCTGTTTCTGTAATATGCATGAGCCGTCTCCACAGAAAGGGTGAGATTGGAATCTTTTGAATTATGCTATGTATGTTTATTAATGGCTGACCTGATAGCGCCGGTTTTGCCAAACGATTATGGAGACAGTTCATACAAAATAACTCATTTCGACTTTTTGAAACGTTGGCTATTCCTCTAACGTAATTCTTGATTTAACAACAATTCAGGTTCAAGGGGAATTCACCAACAATAAAACAAAATTGCAAAAAAGTTAAGTATATCATAGTGAGAATATTTTTTCTTAAAAGATGAGTAGGTAATCTGAATACACTAATGATATAATAATACAAAATCCTATCTTCGTATTTATCTTCATTAAGCATTTTAACACTCTGCCGATATCGCATCAGTAGATTTCACTGAACATTTAATTCACTGCCATCACATAACATTTATTAGAAAAACGAGGATCGTTTCTCAAAACATCTATTCGATATATTATTATCAAGATGAGATACGATCTCAAATCAACGAAATTTCGACAGTTGGCAGTCGGATTTGCACATAAAATTGTTCAATTCTGCCAAAGTTTTCAGATTTCGACTTGTTTTCGAGTGCTCCGGAATTACGTGACGTGACATTACGTAGGCTGCGGAACTTTCTTCCCATATCCACCAAAACTGCGCTTGCACAATCTTTGCTTCTTCCAATACTCGATTACGCCGATGTCAGCTATCTTGACCTTAATGAGGAGCAACTTGATAAACTTGAGCGCCTCCAAAACTTTTGTATAAGATTTATATTTGGTTTACGCAAATATGATCATGTATCTGAATTTCGTAGCAGACTCAAGTGGCTCCCGATTCGTCTTCGCAGGAATACTCATATTCTAATCTTACTATACAATGTATTGTTCAATCCTAACACACCCATGTATCTCAAAGAACATTTTAAGTTCCTTCATGACACACATTCAAAGTGCCCGAGGTCGTCAGAGGATCTGAGATTGCAGATGCCACCGCATTCCACAAACTTCTATGATAAATCATTCTCTGTTCAAGCTGTGCGTTTGTGGAATGCGCTGCCAGTTGAAATTAGACGAGCAAGAACACTAAACATTTTCAAAAATGCATTGAAGCAACACTATTTGTCAATGTAATTGCGTCATTATCCCTCAACTCCCTATATGATTATATGTGATTATATTTATATATATTGAAATATATATTATATATGGATATGTATTATATGAATATGTATTATAAGTATATGTATTTATTGTATTTTATTTGTATATATGTATATGTTAAAACAAATTTTATGTTTCATCTGTCACTACACCATCAAATTACCTTGTATTCTTCTACGGTTATGTCCATCATAGACTGGTTGCCTGGAAGAAATTGCTGTTTGCGATAAGGCCGCCAATTGTGCATCTATTGTTAAAATTTGCTTTTTTCCTTGTATTTGCATTTTTGTGGTGTACAATAAAGAATTACTTACTTACTTACTTACTTACGTGTCATGTTTTTTTTTACTTCTAATAAACGTGAACGTGATTTTTCTTTGCATCGCCTAATAAAGCAGCTTTGATTTTTTGCTTCGTTTATACAGTGGTATTTTGCGCGTATTTCACAATTGATCGTTACTTGATTCTTCGTTATCATAACATGACATAACTTCACGCCTTTTTATCCCTGAAGGGGTATGCAGAGGTGTATTGCACATCCAGACTTCGGCAGTTACGATTCGGTCCCAATGTAATAGAGGGCGAGCCTATTGCCATCTACTGGGCACATCATTAAACGAGCGATAATTAATTTATAATACACACATAACACAATGCGACAGAAAAACAAGGCGCTGAATCGCGCAAGCAGAGTTCGCACGCCGAGTTGTATATATACATTCCAAATACGTACCTCGGACTGACAGTCCACCAGGCACGATCACCCAGCCTGGTTAGAGGATCCTACCTCTAGTTGAAGGCACACAACACCTTTCTTCCTCCATATTCATCACTTTATGTCCGTCACTTTCCGTCGCATTGTGTCCGATAGATGTCGCCGTATTGTTGTTGTTGAGGCTTCGTCGTCGCTCGCTAGATGGCCGCAGTTGTATGTAGCTACCGCTAAACTGGTTTCCTAACGACGATTTTCTTAACCATTTAATATCATCATCATCAGCCTTAAAAAGTCCACTATACCACGCTGGCCAAACGGGTTGGTATAGGGTTTGTATCAAGTTTTCCTTCTCTTACAGTGCTGTTCTCTGCATACTATGCTCCCTCTGTCGGCTCTTGCGACACCCATGGGATGATATGGGGTGGTGACCACACGGACAGATTTAATAAGCGATCATTTTATGATCACTTTACTACGCACTTAAATTTGCTAATGCAGTTGTGCGCTCCGTGAGTTTGAAGTAGTTTCTGCAATAGGGTACGACTAGGCATACGATTTTCACAAACCTTTGACCACCCCTTTGGAAAAATACAGCCAGTCTATCTAATAAAGCTAGTAAGCGAAAAATGTTAGGCAAAGGCAGCAAGAAGTGTTCGGCTATAGTTTTTGTCTAGTGATCAATTCGTTTGACGTAGTGACAAGTTTGGAAGCCGTCAGTCTGACCAGTAAAGCGAATTTGATGAGTCCGTTACGATGGGCTATTCAATTGAGCTGGGTGTCCTTTCATCGGTATAAGTGACGTTGTACGCATCAAATGAAGTGTTTACGCCTTGGTCTTGATGGGGCAGAATGACAGGCTTGATTACATAACTAAATTATATATCATGAGAGAAACGTTTAAATTTTAATATTTACGAATTTATAATGTTTTACGATCCTGCACAGACTTGAGGGAACCATGATTCAAGAGTCTTTCTTTGAGTTTTCTTAATTTATTAACAAATCTTTAGTTCGAAGGATCTTTTGATATCCTCTGTTAGATTTTTAATATTATATTACTACTAGAGGACGCCAGCAGCTACGCCTGCATTTTGTTTAAATTTACCCGTTTTGGCTGATCCCGTGGGAATTTCGGGAAATCCCTTCTTAGTGCACCCCCACGGTCCCCAAGGAACATACATGCCAAATTTTAGCTTCCTGCGCCCAATAGTTTCGGCTGTAGCGTGTCTGTCAGTCACTCAGTAACGCAAGGATTTTATATATTAAGATATTAAGCTAGAAATAAGTTCTTCGTTTTTTTTAGCTTTTCCACAGAGCGGCACCCAAAGGCATAGCAATATACCTCAGCTTAGAGTCAGAATATTCAAGGATACCGAATCTGTAAGGCAAAGATTTTTTGTCGATTGTTAGTCGAGACCTATGGCACAACGTGCTCTCAGAAGCAAGCTGCACGAGGTTATTAACATTGTTAATTTCATCATCGGCCCTGTATATAAACTGTCTCTTCTCTCTATGAGAAGGGTAAGGCCATAGTCCACCACGCTGGCCAAGTGCGAATTGGCAGACTTCACATGTCTTTTGAGAACATAATGGAGAACTCTCAGACATGCAGGTTTCCTCTCGATGTTTTCGTTCACCGTTTATTATACGATAATTAACAATTTAATACGCGCATAACTTCGAAAAGTCATTGTTGCGCGCCGTTGATTCGAACCCAAGACCCTCTGCGTAGCAGTCCGTTGGTCTCTCCACTAGGCTATCGCTGCTCTGTTAATGATTAATAATGTCTATTTTTAATTTAATGTGCATGTAATCTAAAAAGAAACCCAACACATCGCTCAAATACCTCAGAAGTTCCATCAGAAAAACTCAACACATCATATACATCACCGTAAGTAGATATGATGCTATACATCCCACACTATCGGTTATCGTTGATGGATCGCTTTGGGGGTACGAATCAACCCCCGTTATATAAATCCATGGCTTCACATGGCTGTCAACTCAATTTTTTGCTCTCACGCGGTTAGATTATCTTGTTATGCTATTTTAGGATTAGATTGCTATTCTGAAGTGGTTCACGTATATTGGAAGCAAAAAGTGTCATGGTATGCGTTATTGCGGGGGTCTTCTGGTGCAAAAACTTTGATTTATTATTTAGATTACTGAGGCTTTCTTTTTTGCTAATAATATTTATCAGAGTTAGACTCGGTATAAGAAATACTTCGTTTTTGAAGCACAAAACCTTGATAAATGGATTTAATGTAGGATAAACGGGGAAGAGTTAAACGTGCGTGAATAGCTCAACTATCTTGTATGGGAAATATTATGTGAGTGAATTAAAATTTCTGACCAGGTGTTGAGATCTTAGCATAATACAATCTTATCGTTTCTGCTACGTCTTCCCTAAAAGTATGAAGACATAACATATTTCGGGACTAGATATATTTGGATCGGTTTAATTTTTGGCATAAATGTATGTGTCACCGGTAAATAATGAGAACCGCAAATTTATAAATTTCCGTAGGATAGTAAATTTACTTAGGATTCTAAACGAGAGATAAATTGTATTATTTTACGCCCATATTTTCTTTAATTGATAAACTTACCGAATGCATTAGTAAAATAATACGTAAGCAATATTCGAACGCCATGTGCGCTCTGATTGGTTGAATAAGTCACGTGTTCCATTCTTTATTGTTCACCGCCATTCTTCGCCACTTTTACGAATAAACCATAACTTTAGCGATGTTAATGAGGCTAAGTTGACGGAGCTCTGATTCGCAGGGCTCCTATTTTTGTGTTCAGGGTCACAAGAAAACCTAACATAACCTATTAAGTTGAACTGATCGACCAATCATTATCACCCACCGACAAATCAGAGAGCAGTGTGTGATTTGCCGTGTTTTAAAGAAGCGTAACATTAAAAGCTCTTCTCTGATTGGTCGAACTGTGTAGAAACTTACGAATGGATTTCCGTAAATTATATACATTTACGACGAGACGTCCCAAATTGATAAATTTACGGCAATGTTTGCGTAAAGTAATACAATTTATCTCTCGTTAAGAATCCTACGAAAGTTTATAAATGTCCTAGGAAATTTATAAATTTACGGTTTTATTTTCCGATGACATATACAAAGTGAATCATGTATGTATATCATTGATAATGAATATTAGGGACATTCGCGATGTTTATAGGCAATTCTTTGTCGGGTAGATGCATATATAAAGGGAATAAATACCTCTCCTAGCCTCGATATTATGACCGGCTTAAATCGGAGATGGCAGTCACCGTAAGACTTAATAACTCTTTTGTCATTTCAGCCAAAATATATCTCCTGCTGCACCCATCCGGAAAAGCTCTCCATAGAAACCGATCTTGAGCTGCTTCCGTCCAATAATTATTTGCAATACTACTTTTGTCTGCACACATCTTCGCATGTACATTTATCAACAAAAATAAATATTATACTACACGTCCAATCCACACGTAGACAGAATTTATTCAGGGCATTCAAATTGCATGACCACGCTTCACTCGCGAAAACTCGGTACCGGAATTGTGAACGCTTCGGTACGAATGCCGGTACCGTTTAGATTCAAATACCGGAATTCGAGGTCCGTAATTCGGAAGTTTTCCGGTAAGCAGAGAACAGACGGAAGTATGCCAATGGTGGAATTGATCATTGCCTTTTTGGTATTTCATTTGCGTTTGTAGTAATGTTTAGCTTTTATGAGCAGTAGAATTTGTTTTGTGATTATATTGCCAGTTCTGTAAGGAGTCAAGTTAAAATATTTTTGGCAACAATAGTTGTCATTTAAAACTTAAAATTTAATTACATGTTTTATATACGTCATCGTCTCCTTCAAAAGACGTCCACTGCTGGGCATGAGCATAAACAATGGCTACATAGACCGACCCATATAGAATGTATTGTATACAGTCATGTTCGATTAAAATTATTGCATTCCTAATCGAGGAAATTACATTCAGTGTAAAGCTTTCTATTCACTATGAAAAAAAACCAAAATCCCAATTCAACAAAAAAATCGACGCTGCAAAAGTATGAAACAAGATTTTCAGGATGCTGATATAAACAAGGTTACTGGAAAACAATAACAAAACAAAAATAAAAGCCGCAGTCACACGTTATTACTTGTTATGTTACGGTTCTATATAATATTGTTTATTTCAGTTTCCTGAAAATCTTGTTTCATAATTTTTCAGCGTCAATTTGTTTGTCGTAGTCTGGTTTTAGTTTTTTACTTTTAATTATTTAAACTATTTTGGTGTTAAATCACGGTGTATCTATCTTATTTTTAAATCATGACTTTTTGTCCGCTAGAGGACGCCACGTTTAATTTAAGCAATAGTTTTGATAAGTACAACTGAAGCCCTTTCAAATGATATCGAACACGATGTATCTATCTTAGTATTTTTTAACACATGATTTTTTGTACACTAGAGGGCATCACTCTAATTTTAAGCGATATTTTGAAAATGTGCATGTGACACCATTCAAATGATATATGTACCTATCTAACACGATGTGTTTATCTCATTTTAATTTTTTAACACAACACTTTTTTGGCGCTGGAGGACGCCACATTGAGTTTTGTGACACGGCACGTAGCCTGTGTTCAGCGGATAATCAAGACGGTTCTAACAACACCTCATTCACGCCGCCCATGGACACAAGTAACACCACAGGGGTCACAAGTTCGTTGCCGCCCTTTGGGGTTGGAAAAAGGGATAGGATGAGGGCGAAGGAACAGGGGATAGGGCCTCCGGCGCTCTCACTCACCGAACGAAATGCAACATTTTAGGTACTGTTACTTTACGTCGATTTTCATCCGATCCGATAAGTAGCTTAGGAGCTATGAGGGAACAGATGAACATACACACATACATACATACATAGCCTGTCAAACTCATAACCCTCCTTTGGCTTTGCCGTAGTTGGGTAAAAATGGGAGCATTTCCAGACTAATTATGTTTCTGAACCACTAGAGTATGTTTAAATAATTAATCAATTAATAAAAAAAATAACTTATTTTTGATATTAATTTAATATTAATATTGTAAGAAGCCAAAAATGTAGAATCATATTAATGCTATAATATATATTTTTCCTTTAATAACATATTCTTCATAGCTAAGATGTCTCAACTCTTGTAGAATAAGATGGCGCTATTATTCTTTTTGGACCTGTACCGAATATAAATTATAGAAAGCACAAATATCTCTATAACTTGTCTACTTTCACCCTCAAAACCATACACAATAATCTACAAGCACAGATAATATAATACTATACAGTACTACAAGTAAACTTATCCAATCATAACCAACTGTGGATTACATTACAGACAAAAGCAAGCACAGCAAATCTCAAAAGACTGCAATCATCTCCTTAAGTTCTTGTCTCATTCAAATACACATTTCAGTTAATTTAGAAATTTCAGAGCACTCAAATAAGGTGGATGGTCATTACAATTTTCCTTGATACCAGTACAAAGACAGGTTGCTGCGGGGAAATTTTTGGATGTCGCGAGAGTGTCATTTACGATTATTAAAAAGTCCCGAAGACTATTAGGTGAGGGCTCGGCTGCCGCATACGGGTACAGAGTTTAGCGGACCAATTTTGAGTGGATCGCTTTTTTTTATGAGATTAATAATATTTTTGTGGGTCGAATAGGCTGGCCAAAATACCTTTAGAAGTTGTGTGTGATTATGAAATAAAAACATATTGTATAGATACATTTTAAATTTGCTTCGACTGGAATAGTTCTCTCTTTTCTCAATTCAATAATGTTTATTAAGTCTTAAATACTTAAACACATATTGTCAGTGGTTCATATTTTAGTGTGTGTACGTTTATATCAATGGCACAGGCGAAATTTTACATTTCATGTCATAAAATCAAAATGTTTTTTTTTTACTATTATAACAATTTTCAGAAAATTTAGCCTGAAGGTATTCATACAAAGCGTAAATAATGGACACATGTGATTAAATGTAATTAATATATTAATAACGTTAGCTTCACCATGCTTTACAACGTAATAACTATTTAATCACATTATCATGTTACAGTCTCTAGTTAAATCACCAGTTTCTAGTTAAATTACTAGATGGCGTGTAATAAATTAATTATCCTATATCTGATCCTGTTTAAACGACCAAGCGTCATACCTTGCTGTAGAGATTTTTTATAAAATATTGTATGCAAATCAGGATTGATGATATTATTAACGAAAGTTATAATTAACGAGCATGCTAACATTGTAGTGTTTTATCACATTATAAAATACTCTCTGGTACATCTTGTTGATTTGAATTTTAAGTGACATTTCATGTTAAAATAAACATTACTATTATTAATACCCTTCGTTAAGTTAAAATTATACAATTTATCTGGTAAACTTAAAAAAAATCGTGGATATAAACTTATGAACTACGTTTGGTGGAACATTTTACGCTCATATTTGATGTATAATGTATGACACAAACAAATTGTTAAGCGTTATTGGTAGTATTTCGTTCTGGAGAAATCAAAATCGCTGTCAGCCTAATACTCAAATCTCTTCCCAAAAAGCGTACGAGAAAAAAATATTTCGTATGCACGGTGGAGGAACTCCGCGTTTGTGACAAAAGCCTCTATAGGCTTATATGGATGCTGGTATACAGCCAGACGAAGTGAGCGTAAGGCTTTGACTAATACGCCCCAACAAGCCTCAGGTGTATTTTTTTAACGTGACCGTGTGTACTTTTGGGATTCGTCATAAGACTTTTGGATGGCTTTGTTAATGTTCGGAAGCTGCAGTGATTATTCAGGATAAAGAGGCGATTTGGACACACAAAATAGCATAAAGTCGATTTTATGCATGAAATATTTATTTTCCATATACTAAAAGATCTTTTGATACATGAAGCTATTTATTTCCATATAAAGATCTTCAGAGAAGGTCAGATATAGTTATAACTACTTCTACAAAAATTACTTTCATCTAGTATCTTCTTGGGTTTACGCGAATGTTACACATTGAAATTAAACTACAGTTTACGGATTTTATCGCGATGTATTGGTTTCACTGAGTTATTACATTTGAAACTAATGATCTAGAAACTACATTTTTAATTTATTACTAGCCGACGTTTCGAATTCTTTACAGGATTCATGTTCACGGCAGACTGAGGTGATATTTGTCTTTGTCTGAATTTCAAAGTTATCTCAAAGTACCCGAACATTTTTCAACTATTGGTGTTACTATCTACGCAGAATGTGCTCACTGTGTCTTGATGTCTTCTGGTGACTTTGTCCTTCTTGGGTTTCATTAGCCTGATAACAGGGTCCCAAGCTGGAGGAACCTTCCAACCATCTTCCCTATTGAAATTAGGATGTTTTTTAATTTCAATAGCTTCTTCTTCTGCGTAGATAGTAACACCAATAGTTGAAAAATGTTCAGGTACTTTGAGATAACTTTGAAATTCAGACAAAGACAAATATCACCTCAGTCTGCCGTGAACATGAATCCTGTAAAGAATTCGAAACGTCGGCTAGTAATAAATTAAAAATGTAGTTTCTAGATCATTAGTTTCAAATTTAATAACTCAGTGAAACCAATACATCGCGATAAAATCCGTAAACTGTAGTTTAATTACTTTCATCTGTTTGAATTATGCATTGTAAATCAAAGTTGTTTGTAAATTTTATTTCAGTCTGCTTTATTAAGACGCATTATTATGTTGTAATAACAATAAACGTTGTAAAGATCAAGCTACTTGTATTTTCCTATTTAAATTGTAATTAGTCAATGAGACACAGTATAAAATCCAATATTTATGGATTATGTACATATATAAATCTGTGAAAGAACGAATCCTCTTTATATCCCTTATTTTCTTCTAAAAACGGATTTTAACAATGGATTTGTAAAGCAACGCTTGACTACATAAATTAACTTTTTTTCATATCCCAAATCTTTGCTGCTTTTTGCAGAAATGTTTCCGATTGCCAAATTTTGTCCATAAATGGTAAGCATAAAGTTACTTCAAGGATTTCCTTCTAAATATTCTGAGCAAATGGTACGTAAAGCCAATATTTATTCAAGGCTTAATCTTGTTTCTTTTGTTTCCTTTCAACCACAGACCGAAACAAAAATGGCGCAGAAACGTAACTAAAACATTACCAGCATTCACGTCCCAATTAGTCACATCCGTCGCTTGCGTCATAAAAGACATTTAATTAATCTTTCATACCGTTTGAGGGCATTCAAAAAAAATTTTCCTGTCCGACTAACTGGTAAAATGAATGTGATCCCCTCCCTTGGCAAGGACAAAAGTCTTTTTGAACATTAGCTCACTGGAGCGCAGGGAGGTTTTAACTGAAGTTATGAATCAACTTTTTGTTCCCATCCTCAATTTACGAGTGTAATGCTTGCCTGACGAAATTTGGATTAAAATGGCCAGTTTATATTTCCCTGTTGCCACTTTGGTGTAACAAAGTAAGAGAATAAATTTGTCAGCGCTGAGAGAATGGTGATTATGTAACAAACAACGTTAAGATGCTGCATCCACTTTATGTATTTTATTCTTCAGAGCAATAATCATAAACGTTACTTTTAAAATATATACTTTGCTTACACTGATAAAAATGATTCCTTTCTAAAATTCTAACAACTAAGTACTTATCAGTCTTCAGTAAAGTTACTGATGCTAGTAATCCGAGGGAAAATCGGATTTGAGAGGATTATTTTCAATATATTTTGCATTTTCTGGCAAGATTTCCGTGTGGTGACGGATTAAGAATACGGCATGTCACCACCCCATACCATCCCATGGGTGTCGTAAGAGCCGACAGAGGGAGCACATTATGCAGAGAACAGCACTGTAAGAGAAGGAAAACTTGATACAAACCCTGTACCAACCCGTTTGGCCAGCGTGGTATAGTAGGCCAATTCCTCCTTTCAAAGGAGAGGTCTAGTCCAGCAGTGGACTGTTAAAGGCTGATGATGATGATGAATTCTATTGATGGTTATTTGAGTTGCTGTGTCTAAGTACACTTCGAGGGAGTAAATGATAAACAGCTGATAAAGCCTATTTGCACATTGGATCTGTAGGCCTCCATCAATAATTGCAGGCGTCAGTGCGTTCATTTACTTAGTAAATTCATTGCTCGCTGAGCTCTCCGATCGGTTTTCATAATAACGTTAAAAATTGCGTATGACATTTTTAATTGTTTTTTTTTTCGTGTGAATATGTGGCTAATTTGCCGTTGGCATTTTCAGACCCCTAAAGGCAAGTACCGGTAGCCGACAAATTTAGGTGCCCTTCAATGTATGGTTGTGATCTGATGTTTATGGCATAACGAGAAGTCACCGTTCCAGGTGACGCTTATGAACGTCAAACATGAAACCGTCCCTTATCCAAAATTATCTATCTATAACACTTCTTTATATCATAAATATTGACAAGAAAGGGGCTCAGTCGCAGCAACCATTTTATAAATAAGCCTAGTATTTTTATAACCATCCTTTGCTTCTATTTAGGTATAAATTCCTGTCTTATTGTCAAAAGGAATGCTATTCAAATTATAATTAATCATATTCATTCATTGTATATAGTGGGAATGACATGGCTTCATTTTAATATGAAAAAGGCTACACCAAAGTCCTCTTAGCAGGGTTAGTGCGTGTATTTACCACACAGGCCAGAAATATTTTTTTTAATATCTTTTCTCGCAATGTTTTTTTAACACAAGTTCTTACTAGCAGCTTCACCCGCATAGGAGTTATCGGGACTAAAGATAACCCACGTGCGGTATAAGCTGTAAACTGCAAAGTTACATCAAAATCCGTTTGGTAGTTTTGCGTCATAGTCTAATAAATATCCCTTCATCCATCCTCACAATCTGAAACATACACTGACACGAAAATAGAAGTAAGAATAATATGGCGGGTGTAACGAAGTATCATACAAAATAAGAAACGCACAAGAATATTACTATTTATAGAAATACTGTAGAAATTCTTGAAAGTTAGAAGTAAAATAATTTTCTTTTGAATATTATATTATTTTAAATCACTACATAGTATAAAACAAAGTCTGTCTTCTGTTTGTTCCTATGTATGCTTAAAATTTAAAAACTACGCAACGGATTTTAATGCGGTTTTTTAATAGATAGAATGATTTATGAGGAAGGTTTATATGTATAATAGGATTGTTTCCAACTAGTCAAATCAAGCACTTTTAATGAAATGTCAAAAATGACCTTTTCTACGGCGTTTGTATGAAAAAAGACCTAGTGACGTTATAGTTTTTTGCTGTCAAATAGAATACTTATTATCAATAAATTGTCGATAAAAAATGTTAAATAAAGTTTTAACATTAATTGACGAATGAAACTACTATTATTTTGACATGTTTCAGTAGATAAAAATACTTGTATAATTTATTTCACTTGCAGGAAACTTCCCTATTGACGCGGGCGAAGCCGCTGGCGACGTCTAGTACCTTTTAAGTACTGCAAACTACTAGAACATGGCATTTAATTAAACATGTTTTATACCATATGGGTTTTCAGATCACTGACAAATACAATAATATTTCAATTTGCCTTACATAATAATATATTAACATTACATTTCCACAAAACCAAATAAAAATCCCTATAAAGACAAATCCTTTCTGAAACCAAATTTAACATTGGCACAAAATACTCTTACAAAATTACTCATTACTAAAAGATGAAAAGCTTCACTTCCTGCGTCCCATTTTCTCAATACAGATAGTTTCAAAAAAAAGCCGGGTACTACTGATTTGCTGGTTCGCGTCAGCTTTTTACCGGCTAAGTACCTACGTCACTTTTCAAACGCCGCAAGCTCTCATTACCAGACTTGTTCAATCAAAACTGTAAATACGTATTTAATCATATTCGCCTTAGAATATGCCTTTGGTTGTCAGCTTTGTTGCTTGTCTAAGTAATTATGTTTTCAAATTGTGTAGATTGGTTTTTGTGAGTATTTTGTAGTGAATAAGTAAGCATTGTATATTATTTTGTATAATGATCTACGTGTAATAATATCTAAGCTTAGTAAGATACAATCAAATATGAGTATTAAATAGTCTGTCTGTATATTATTTCGTATCGTATTCGGTTTGCAGTGTTTTTTTCTTTTGAATGTATAGTATTATACTGAAACTTTGTATACCGAAACATACTTCGTGTAGAAGCGTTATATGTGTCCAAATATAGTCTGCGCATACAGCGGGATACTGCAAGTTAGGTGTCTTCCTGGAACCATACCATACCTATATATCCCTTATTCTTGCTCATCAAAGGATTTTGGTATAATATTGTTAACTTTAAAATTAGTACACAATGGAGTTCCGCCAAGTAACACCTGATTCCAACTAAGCCCAAATTATTTCTTTTTTCATGGCAATGACAAATGTTTTTTTTAATTTACAACAAAAATAATATTTTATAAATGTGTACCATTTAAAACAGACAGCTAATTTAAAATACTTAACAATGTCCCAATCGGTTTTCGTCCCCAATTATTTTGCATCCCTTACATTGACACATTATTCTCTCTACATCGTCTCACATTTAGGTACACATCATCATCCTCTCAGCGTTATCCGAGTTACAATCTGGGGTCCGCTTACTAGTCTAACTGGATTTGGCTGAATATTAGCTTTTCCACAGAGCGACTGCCTGTCTGACCTCCGCAACCCGAAGGGAGAGACTAGTGCCAGTTTATTAAGAAGGTACTGACGCCCTGTAATGACTGTCAAAGATCTTCATGACAACCGGGACCGACGGCTAACGTGCTCTCCGAGGCACGGGACAAGCGACAATTAACAATTCAATACGAATTCGAACCCGATACCCTCTGCATGGCAGTGTGTTGGTATCTCCACTCGGCTATCGCTGCCTTTTTTGGTATACATATATTATTATAATACCTAATAATATTGGCCCTTCTCATAAACTGCCCACAGATAGGCACAGGCCTCTTCTCACTATGGAAGAGTTACCAACATTTATACCCAATATTCATGGCCCAGTGACTTGCGACTCGAATGCGGTAGTTTGCTCTTTTGTGTGTATCCAACAAATCTATTCATCGACACACACCCATATTTTTCCAACAGCAATGCTTTAACCTTTATATTACACCCATGGGTCGGCCATGCACCACTGTTCGCTAGCCTCACGTCCGAAACCCACAATTCTTTACCCATTTTTCTCTTACCCACATATCCAATCAAACTTATGTGTTTACCCCTTCTGATAGCCGTGCCCTGAGTTATTGGTGCAATAAATACGTAACAGATAAACAGACGTATAGCTAAACATGCAAACGCTTCTCGTAAAATGTCCTCTTTCTAAGAAATAGCTTCCTGGCTAGGGTTATCAAGGCCTTCGATTTGTTTGAGATGGATTTTAAACGTTGGCGAATTCAACATCATATGTAAAAATACAGCAATGAAATTTCCAAATTACTTTTTAAATGTTAAAAATAAATATATACTTTTTAAATTCATTGGTTGTAAAAAGTAAAATCTTAGACAAACACAAATTATGGCACGCTCTAATAATAAATACTGAGTTTTGCATGGCATGATTTTAAATTACTTTCTCACCTAAAAACAAAACATAAATTAATACTGCTTTACATAGTATTTTCTTGGGTTTAGGTATATTGCTATACATTTTTGCAAGGAGAAATTTAATTCGGTACTGAGATAATCCTGCAGCTGCTTACATAAAACGTGTGATAAGTATACTTTGAATATTTATATGTAGTGGACAAACAACGACGAGAAGCGTAATAAAGTTAGGTTGCTATGTGAATGATTTATCAGAGGGATAATATAGAGATAAAGGTTCCGTCATCAGATAAATTCGGGACGCAAACATGTTCTTTATTTTGCAATTATTGGTCAGTGATATGCAAGGTATGGCCTGCTGGATCATTTCAGTATTTCGCTACGTGACTGAGCTATAATAATATTATGATAAATAACAATTTAAAATAAACTTTTAAACAATTTTATTCAAATTGTAATTTTCGGATTGCAATACCATCTCACTACAAATACATTTCTAAGTTAAGGTCTAAGTTGAAGTTTCTATAGAAGAGAGAAAGATAATTTTATAACTTATTTTGTTACGAATTGGCTTAGATACTTGAATGTATTATGATAATAGTAGTACATTTCAAAAACATAATCTTTGAATCCGGGACTGTCACAAAATAGGTAGGGTTTCACATTGTATTCACATAATAAAGGTCAAATCAAGAGACTTCAAATAAAGCCAAACAAATCAATTCCCTTTTCAAATGAAACAAAGATGCCGAATCGGCTTTACAAAATATGCTGTTGTTTTTCGACATAAATAAAGCAAATCTCTCAAATCTTTTGTATTGAAGTGTGATTAGGAGACATTCAGACTTATTCACGGTGATCCGTATTGTGTATACAACCTTTCCAGTTTTCAAACATATCCTATTGTGTTAGTATTGTTATATTCGGACAATGTTCCCGGCTCACGGAGAGATAAGTCGCACATACGGTTGTTTGAAATAGAAATAGTCTTTATGATAAGTCATGTCGATAATATATCGATTTAGTAACGTTTAGTTTAGTCTATTGTAAATTTTGACTATGGTCACACTGAACTGTCAACTTCCGTTTCGGAAAAATGGTGGCGCTCACGCCTTTTGGTCTGTCTCGCGTGGTTTTTTATTGATATAAATTGATCGCCTTTTGGAAAGCTCGTCCTTGTAGCTTCGCAAATTGTTATTAGACAAGACATTGTGAAATTTTGAACATTGTAAAACGTGTGTGAATCCGATGCACGTGCTTGGTGCTTGATGACTTCGCTGATGAAGGACGCCGAACTGGATCCTGTGGTATTTATTCGATTTTCTTGTTATTTTGGCCAATATTATGAGTTAATCTTATAGGTCCACTCAAGAACATCATCAGGAACACCAGGAGATATAAGGTAAATTTTTCATGTACCTACCTATTACTTGAATTCACTGTGCAATCACAGTAATAGTGTTTAGATTCTTTGCCTTGGGCTAAGACTGGATGAATTCATCGCTTCCACTGTCTGCAGACTGCCCAATCTTAGTCCAAGCTCTAGACATAAATTTTTGGTAGCAGAGCATGGTTGAAATTTAGCCGCTTTTGATTGTATCTAAACTCAGATTGGTATTGTATAAGCTTGTATCTGAGCTATATATCTCATTTGTTGACAGTATTGTAGTTTTTGTCAGGTCAGTTTTGCCTAACATACATAATATTTATTTGTATAAGTTGACCTAGATAATTCGAAACACATTGTCATACATAACCTCAATCAGTAATTGTTTGATTTAAATTGTTGAAATCTAGCATAGTTTTGTTGTTGTTACTATTAATAAGTCACTTTGATTGCATACATAACAGTTACATGTATCAATTAATGAAGTTAATGGTTAAATGCATAATATGCAATACACTAAGTGTAAACTAAATATATTATATTGAGTTGAAACATTATAACCAAACTTTGATAAACATTGATAAACTTTGTTATAATATATAGATAATATTGTTAGGTAACACATATTCTCCTTACTTACTATTGTATATCTCAAATAACACAGCCAGTCTGTCTGTTGTAAGTAATTAATTAACTTATTTGAAGTTTCAACTTCTGATAACTTTGTTTTTGTGTCAATATACTTAATTGAAACTATTAATTTTTTTGGACAGTAGATACCTGTCACTTGCCTGCACTTGCAGTAAACAGGCTAATACTTTGTTGGTTTCAAATAATTAACAAATATTAAGTTTTGATTGTTAATATTATTTAACGCTTGTCCGGGCTCTTTTGAAATTTGATTATGTCAGCAATCAAGGACTTGCGTGCGGCTGCTGGTGCTATTGCATCAGATTTGCGCTGGTTTGCCTCGGCCAGTGCCTTGGTGAACCGGCCTGATCGCCAGCAGGCCTTACTACAAAGGTATGAGCGGATTGATGATCGCCTGGCAAGTGTGGAACAACAATTTCGCATTTTCAATGCTTGTTGTCTCGAAGTGTAATTTAATGATTTCACCGCTGACCAGCGAAATAAGGTCAGCGAAGATTATGCCCAGGTCTTAGACCTGTATGATGCTGTCTCCAATAGTGCGAGACAACTAGTTGCCGATAAGGAAGGGCAACCCGGCTTGAAGCAGGAGCTTCCTAGGTCAGCACCGGGGCTGGTGAGTAGGCTTCCTACCTTAAACCTCCCCCATTTTGATGGCTGCCTAGGAAGCTACCTGGGCTTCGTTAATTTGTTTGACAGCCTGGTCAATGACAGAGCGACCTTCAGCCGGCACAAAAATTGGCCTATTTGAGGTCGGTTCTGGATGGGGAGGCCAAGGGCCTCATCCAGCATCTGCCCGTGTCTGACGAGGCACTATGACCCCCCACTGTTGGCGCGCGGAACGATTTGAGGACTTCAAGCCGCACCCTCATTTTGAGGTTTTTTGCCTGGTCCTGGCCAACGGTCGCCGCGCAGGCAACAATAGGTAATTAACTCCTGCCCTATAACGCCAACCCCCTCCCCCATTGAGACCGTTATCCTACCAACGGTTGCTGTTAGGGTCTGGGGACCCACGGGGACCTCTGTTGTTGTCCGTGCTATATTGGACACAGGTTCACAAGGTTGCATTGTTACCACTTATTTGGTAGGGCAGGTTAAATTAAATATGGGCTCTTTTCCAAATTGTATACGGGGCATAGGTGACGTAGCCTCTAATGTTGAAGGGCAAGTTAAGGTTTTGTTTGGCCCTGTTGAATCTTCACACCCGAGGATTAAAACCTCGGCTATTGTGTTGAAGAATATTTTGGGTTTGCACCCACAGAAACAGCTACCTGCTGCTGTGGTGAATTTGACATCGGGATTAGAACTGGCAGACCCCAAATTTAACACACCGGGACAAATCGACTTGTTGATTGGCTCTGATGTCCTCGGTGGAATTTTGATTGGTGGGAAACGGGTCTTGGTGCCAAATGGTTTGACTGCCATCCCGACCATATTTGGATTTGCTTTGATGGGATCTGTACCTAGGGATCCCCCTCCACCTGAACTTGATAATTTGTTGGCTGTAGGCTCCGCTCTCTCTGATGCAGTTCAGAGGTTTTGGGAGGTAGAGGAGCCCCCTCAAGCTGCTCGTTTGAATCCAGAACATGAGGAGTGCGAGCTGTTCTTCCAAAACAACACTGGTCGACTCCGTTCTGGTCGGCTTATTACGAAGCTACCTTTTCTGTCTGTTCGGCCTCCACTTGGTGAGTCACGACCTTTAGCCGAAAGGAGATTGTTGGCTATGGAGCGTAATCCGGAGCTCAGACAGAAGTACATTGAGTTCATGAGAGAATATGAACAATTGGGACACATGTCTGTGTCAAATTTGGATTGGCGTTCGGTGGAGCATTACTTTACTCCCGCATCATGCGGTGTTGAAGCCATCGACTGGCAAGCAGCGCACAGTGTTTGATGGTTCTGCGCAGACTTCTACAGGCGTATCCTTGAACCAGTGCTTGCATTCTAGTCCCAAGTTGGTCAAGGACCTTTGTGACGTCATCACCAGCTTCCGACGACATCAGGTTGTCTTTGTGGCCGATATAAAAATGATGTTGAGGCAGACGATTATCCACCCTGATGACCGTCGCTTCCAGCTGATCCTTTGGAGAGAGTCTTCTCGTGATCCCATGGTCGTCTACGAGCTCAATACTAATACGTACGGGTTAAGGTCTAGCCCCTACTTGGCAATACGTTCTCTTTGGGAGCTCGCAGACCGCGAAGGCTTACGTTTCCCACGAGCCTCCGCCATCTTGAAAGACGATATTCACGTCGATGACATTTGCTCGGGCGCCTCCATAGCGGACGAGGCGATCCTCCTGCGGGACGAATTGATAGGTATTTTGGCCTCCGCTGGTTATGAGTTCCGCAAATGGATTTCCAACTCACCAGCGCTTTTGGAAGGCTTGCCAGAGGATCATCAGCAGGATCCACATTTGTTTGAGATTGTTGACAACCCCGCCATGATGGCTGTTCTCGGCGTTCAATACAGACCAGTCCAAGACATCTTTACGTACAACTTAGACTTGAAATTGCGTTGTTCTTGGACCAAACGTCTCGTATTGTCTACTGTCGCCAGAACCTTTGATCCGAACGGTTAGATTTGTTCTGTCATATTTTGGGCAAAATGCTTCTTGCAGAAGCTTTGGACAGCAGGATTGACCTGGGACAAACCTCAACACGGTACTCTTGTTGAGGAATGGACCTCTTTTGTATCCTTACTTCCTGCCATCAACGAGATCTCCTTGCCTCGTTCCATCCTTCCTCCCGGGAAGTACAAGGCCACCCTTCACGGGTTTTGTGATGCCTCGGAACGTGGTCACGCGGCCGTGGTGTACTTGCGCACAGTCAGTGCCTCAGGTCAGGTGAGAGTTTCCCTGATCATGGCGAAGAGCAAGGTTGCACCCCTTCGGACATCTCTGACCATCCCAAAATTGGAGCTCTCGGGAGCAGCCCTACTTGTACGCTTATTGAACCACGAGTCCAGTACTTTGGGTAAAAGCATTTGTATCAATGGGACCTACGCCTGGACAGACAGCCAAATTGTACTTTGTTGGTTGAAGGCGTCTGCCCACACCTTGGAGGTATTTGTCGCTAATCGCGTTTCCCAAATACAAAAATCTGAAGTCAAGCTTATTTGGAGACACGTGCCAGGTGAGCTCAATCCCGCTAATTGTGCCTCGCGCGGATGCTTGACGCCTAGTTTGATAGGTCATTCGCTGTGGTGGGGTCCGGAATGGTTGAGTCGACCAGAAATTGATTGGCCTCGAACGCCAGTTTTGAATACTCCTAATTTGCCGGGTCTACGAACACTCGCTCTTGAGAAGGTAGAATGCGCCTTCGACCCCGATTTCTTGTTGAATCGCTACAGCTCTCTTGACAAGTTGTTAGGTGTTACTGCTTGGATAAAGCGTTTTGTTTTTAACTTTAGGCACCCACAACAGAAACGTCTGACACTGTTTCTTTCACCACAGGAGCGACAGGAGTCCCTCACCTTTTGGGTTCGTTCTGTGCAATTGGCGCATTTTGAGAATGAGATTGCTATCCTTAAATCAGGGAAATCGAAACTATCGGGAGCTGTATCTAAATTGAACCCCTTTTTGCACGATACGGGTCTCTTGCGCGTTGGAGGGTGTCTCAAGAACGCCAACCTCCCTTAAGGAGCACGTCACCCTTCTTTGTTACCTAAGGACGGTCATTTGGTACGCTTGTTGGTAACTGACCGTCACCTTAAAAATTCGCATGCTGGTTGTAATGCGCTCTTGGCCATTTTGCAACGCGAGTTTTGGATTTTGTCTGCCCGAAGAATAATTCAGAGTGTAGTCTTTCGCTGCATCCCTTGCTATAAGCTCAAGGCTTCTACCATGCAGCCCTTGATGGGAGACTTACCAGCAGATCGCGTAACTGAGAGCAGGACGTTTGACGGTGTTGGCACGGACTTCGCTGGTCCCTTTTTGGTGAAAACGTCGACACTTCGAAACAGCAAGACTGTTAAGGCCTACTTGTGCGTTTTTGTTTGTCTTTCCACAAAGGCCGTTCATTTGGAATTGGTCTCCTCGCTTACAACCGAGGCGTTTGTAGCCACATTTGACAGATTTGTATCCCGCAGAGGGCTGCCTTCCTTGATCCGTTCTGACTGCGGCACTAACTTCAAGGGCACGTATAATTATTTGAATGATGTTGTTAATTTCCTTGAAACCAACAAGGCTGATATAGGCAATAGGCTTGCCCGACGTGGGATAAATTGGTTGTTTTCCCCACCAAATTGTCCACACTGGGATGGTATTTTTGAGGCCGCTGTAAAATCGGCCAAAACACACTTGCGCAGGACAATCGGTGAATCTGTCCTTACATTTGAGGAACTCGCAACTGTGTTTTGAAAGATTGAGGCCGTTTTGAACTCTCGGCTATTGTGCCCGATCTCCTCAGATCCGAATGACTTGGAGGCCCTTACGCCGGGCCATTTTTTGATTGGTCGCCCACTTGTCGCCTTACCTGAGTACCCCTATATTGATACGAGACCTGGTCGTCTCTCGCGTTTTGAATTGGTACGCCAGATTACTCAGAGCTTTTGGAAACGCTGGAATTTGGAATATTTGCACATACTTCAGCAACGCGTTAAGTGGACCGACAAGACCGATCCATCCAAGATTGGAGACCTCGTTTTGATCAATAAGGCTAACCTTCCGCCACTCAGATGGCGCAGGGGGCGCATTTTTCGTTTGATAACTGGGGCTGATGGAGTTCCCCGATTTGCTGAGGTCTTGGTGGACGGTTCGATTTTGAGGAGAGCGGTTGCAACGTTGTCACGTCTACCAACTGATTAGCGGACCGGTAGGCCGGTCCGGGGCGGGTGGATGTTTGAAATAGAAATAGTTTTTATGATAAGTCATGTCGATAATATATCGATTTAGTAACGTTTAGTTTAGTCTATTGTAAATTTTGACTATGGTCACACTGAACTGTCAACTTCCGTTTCGGAAAAATGGTGGCGCTCACGCCTTTTGGTCTGTCTCGCGAGGTTTTGTAATTGATATAAATTGATCGCCTTTTGGAAAGCTCGTCCTTGTAGCTTCGCGAATTGATATTAGACAAGACATTGTGAAATATTGAACATTGTAAAACGTGTGTGAATCCGATGCACGTGCTTGGTGCTTGACGACTTCGCTGATGAAGGACGCCGAACTGGATCCTGTGGTATTTATTCGATTTTCTTGTTATTTGGCCAAAGTTATGAGTTAATCTTAGAGGTCCACTCAAGAACATCATCAGGAACACCAGGAGATATAAGGTAAAATTTTCATGTACCTACCTATTACTTGAATTCACTGTGCAATCACAGTAATATTGTTTAGATCCTTTGCCTTGGGCTAAGACTGGATGAATTCATCGCTTCCACTGTCTGCAGACTGCCCAATCTTAGTCCAAACTCTAGACAACGGTGATACAGACGAGTTTAGAAAAGGTTTACATGATGTTCGGTTTGTGATAACATTTTGTTGAATGGAAATGGTCTAATTAATTTTGGCTTTGTGTAAAATTGGGTTTTATCTATTTTAAATCATTATAAAAATTTTTGAAATTCATAATAGGGTATTTGACTTAAAAAAATCGAATTAGTCCGTCAGTTAGATTATCGAAAAATATTGGATACGTATTTTTTGTTTTATCAAATCAGTAAAAAAATACGAAGATAAAGCGCATCAAAGATGGAGAAACGCCTAAGAGTGGGGGCTTGTAACGTCACTTGCCAGTAAAAAGTGTATTGGCAAGTGACGTCACACGAGTTTTCAGCGAAGTTTATCGCTTCATTTTTTGTTTACGTGACTAAAGAAAATATACGTGTCCAATATTTTTTGGAAATCTATCTGACGGACTAATTCAATTTTTTTAGTCAAATACCCTATTGTAGACTACCGGATAGGGTTCTGAACATGTGTCAATTCATTTAAAATTTGAAGGGCTTCTGACTCAGGCTACATAGGATACATCTGACATGATCTGTATAATGTAATATATCGGCTAAACTGAATTTCATTGAATTTATATTATTTGTTTTAAAGGATAGTTAATAAACGATGCATTTCAAAACTCGCTTTATCTTATTTTTCACGCTAATTTTTTTACTTTTTCTTTTTACAAGAACGCTCTTAGTTGACGTTATTTCGTAGTTTAGGCCGAACTTTAACTCAGACAACCTACTCTAGTTATTACGCATATTCGACTTTGAAACCTCACAAAAATATTTTCAAATGCGTTCAATTTGCCGTCAGGTAAGCCCTTTATAAAACAGCTTACGTTCAAACAGCGCGCTATGGTACTATTTCGTCGAGTCAAGTTAACATTTAGCTATTGATACATACGTACGATCGGTTTATTGAATACTGGCGGACCGTTAGCTGGTGTAATGGCATTTTGTACTTGTATGAGAATGTATGAAATAGAAGCGCTATTTGAGAGCTTAGTTGGATAGGGTATTTGTAGAAACTAGTGATCTCGCGGGTCGGTTTTCAGGACAGATAATAGTGAAATTCTGACATTATTCCCAATATTGGTTTTATGCGAGTGAGCATAATATATTCTGAAACCGCCCTAAGAGTACCTTATAAACATCAAATCGTTCTCACAAACATTTTTGTTTATGATAATAATAGGATGCATTAGAAACACATTAGATACAACTAAAGAAAACATTTGCGAAGTACGTTATAATACACCATGTCAGACACAGTAAGGCCTAGATAAAAGTAAATTGAAAATTGGTACGCTATTGTCGTAGCGTTTATTGACGTAATCTCACGCTGGAGAAACTTTTATAAAAATATATTAGCTTTCTGCACTTCCTATCAATATAAATTTTGTGCCAAATCTCATACTCAACCGCTCGCGTCGGGTTTAGAAGGGATCCAAAGATTTAGCTTGACGTGTCTAAATATGATATGATTATTATATTGTTCACTAACTTCAAATGAGTGCACTCAGTTGAAAAAAAAGGTGGTGCATGAATTATTTGTGATACTTAACAATAGTTATTTTGTTTCAATAACTGTTTTGCCAAAAAGAACGTGCCAATAAATATGCCACAGAACGTGTAATACCGTGTCATATAAAATACATGCATCCTATTCATAATAACTGTGTATCAAAAACCATGATGTTGTGGTTGATAATTTTCATTTGACAGCATGTTGGTAATTGTCTTAACCGCAGGTTCAATTTTACCACACCGAATCCTGATTGGCAACTTATCTAGCGAGTAATTATTATGTAAATATGTACACTGCAGATAATCATTATACATCGCATGGACTGTTATGTTTTCTTTATTTCTTATTAATTGAATTGATGACATATGTATGGAGTATGTTCTTTGTAATAATGTTTCTGCCGTTAGCTTAAGTGTCAGTGGGCTAGTCATATCTGCAAAAGGACTGATAACCGATGGAGCAAGCGTATAGAGAATATACACAGAATGGAGAGCACGACTCGGTAAGCGTAAAATAGGGCGGCCCCAGCTAGGTGGATCGACGACAAAAAGATGGCTCGGACGAATTGGATGCGAAAGGCGGAGGACCGTGTACTGTGACGTGTGTTGGGATAGACCTATGTACAGCGGTGGACTACGATAGGCTGATTGAATAATGTTTCACTGCATTTAACACTTAATTTACGTCGCGCAGTACGTATGAAAACTATCCCATGCACATCATAATATCCAGCAGGCTGTTGTGCAATAGCTTTTAGATAAAATATTAATCATCTTTTATAGCTACATAAGACTACAATAAAAGAAAAAATCTCGCAAATACTAAAATGTCTTTAATGAAATTTCAAAACAACATTACCTATAACAACAGTGCCTAACTTCTCAATATTTCCATTTTCGATATCGCTGTTAGTTTGTCCTTGTATAGCTATAAAAAAGCGATATAAAATGTTCTCGGGACAATCTCGAGGTCGAATAAGATATTTGGCTTGCTATAAAACCTCTGTGGTATGGGGAAACCAAACAATAGTCGATACTGTAAACAGAAGTTTAAAATTCAACGGGCTTGATTTTTTGTGCTAAATTGTGTTTGAAATATTTGTTTAATATTTAAATTATTGAAACAAAAATAAAAACAAAAATATTGACATAAATCCACCCTGTATAATAGCTGTGAGCGTTGAATATAAAGAACTACCGACCTATACCTACCACTCTATTGATATTTCATGATTTTCGAGATTTAGCTTTTACACAGTGAGAGACAGCAATAATTTAATTATTTGAATTACATAAAGTATTAAACTCTATTCAATTATATTATTACATCATCATCATTAGGTTACCTGAAAGACGTCCACTTCTGTACATAGGTCTTACCCAAGACTCTCCACATGGATCTATCTTGAGACTGATCATACATCCGCTGCCCGCGATCCCAGCAAGATCGTTGGTCCACCTTGAAGTTGAGTGCTTCCTGGATGTCAGCATGAACGCGAAAAGCTCAAAAACTAGCGACTGGATTCCTGCACAGTTTTCACCAATAGAAAGTGTGATGGCAGAGAAAGGTTTAAGTATATCATTCGCGCAAGACTAGCGCTATATAAAGTAAACAGGAAGACTGTATAATACAACGTGCCTGCTTAGGTAATATCTCTGAAACCACTTAAGATGGTTCGCAGAGCAGGAAACCATCTTGTTTTACGGAGATCATTGTCATGCCTAATAACTACTTAGATTCAGTTCGTGAATACTGAGTACCTCTTAGAGACGTTACTACTAGAGATATTTTATGGGAAGTTTGGCTAAAATGGCCCCTGTTTGTGTTTTTGTTTACAAAGTATGTGGATGGATTCAGAATTTACATGAACTCTTTAAACACGGTGAAAGTTCACTAGAATTCAAATGACACTAATCTGCTTGATTTAATTTTAGGTCAAAAATCTTAATTTAGCTTCTGATTTTGCTCAGCTGTAGTTCCAATACCTAATTCATATTTACCTTGATCAAACAACGGGCTTATAACTTAATTGAGTATTGTCATAAATTTATTAACTTACCATAGTTTCTTAGTGCAAAGACAAATCTGGCAAGTAAGTAAATTAAAATAAAAGATGGTGTTTAAAATTATTCTTATTCACTGATCAGAAACACCATCAGTGAATAAACACATAAATGAAAGGAATAGCAAGAATTGTAAATCATCTTTGACGCCACATGATTTTGATTTATGTTTCTTATCTGTGACTTTGTTGCTAACGGTACACACGTAATAACTTCAAACGTGAACATCGTTATTATAACAATCATAGTGTCAATATACTTTCCACTAAACTATCTGGAAGAAGAAAAGAAGACGAGAAAATAGCGCAGAAGAGAATGATTAAACTATCCAAGCGTACATACTACACGAAAAGTAAATACATGTTCTTATACATACATACATACATAGACTCACGCACGGGTAGGCAGAGGCATATTAAACGCCTACTTTTCGCCAGTGTTTTGATCCCACGTAATAGGTGGCGAGCCTATTGCCGCTTATTGGGACATTTTGTTTGCCAGAGCCTCGTCCGTTGATCGACAGGTGCACCACTTGCAGGTGAGGTTGGCTTGGGACCCTAAGTTCTTGGTGGGAACCCTATGCACCCTGTTCTTATATGAAATGTGGAAAATTGCTGCAACCCATTATCCATAATGTTTTCACAATAATAAAAGCTTAGACTTATATTTGTAATTGTACTGCGCGTATATCTTGAACTAGCCGTTTCCCGCGGTTTCACCCGCGTCCTGAGGGAACTACTTCGCGTACCCGAAAAAGCCAAATATCTTACGGACGCCTATTTTTTCTAAAATAAAATATAGTCTATGTTACTCGTAGATAATGTAAATTTCTAATGGTTAAAGAATTTTTTAAATCAGTCCAGTAGTTTTTGAGTTTATCCATTACAAACAAACAAGCAAACAAACAAACAAACAAAAATACAAATTTTTCCTCTTTATAATATTAGTGTAGGAAAAAAACTCACACAGCATGATTACCACGCCCAGTCAAACTTAAGCCTTATCATCCATAACTTAGGACATGTTTTCCTCTGTTGAAACACCTATGCATTCCCCTTCACATTTCTCGGCATTATAGTTATGACGTCACTCTACAGACCATTGAATACGGACACGAACCATGACGCGACAATTTCCGGGACGGACGTATCTATTCACTCATACATTGACAAATTAATGCTTGAATAGATTATAGAAAGAATATTTTCTATGACCAGCACTGATGTGACAAAGACCAATTCTACGTAAAGAAAATTATACCTAGACTCAATGAACAAATTCTCATACGGCATGAACTAAATTGTCTGGATGCATAATTATTATAATGGAAAACCAAATAAATATTATCGATTACTTAATTCTCAGTTATCTTGGTCTAAGTTATCTTCTAACCGGCAAAGACGGAATTGACAAGCTGAATTCACATTATTTATATCACGTCCTTTATAGCACTAATATACTTAATTTAGAAAGAAAGAAAATAATATTTATTTTGGTTAAGAAAGGTAACGTAAAAGCAATTAGAAGAAAAGAAAATAAATAATACAGACATATAGGTAAGTAACACAAAGACATATAACAATTCAGTTGGGACAATACAAAAAAATACCATAGATGAAAAAAAAATATATGTGAAAAATTATAATACATATACCTATAGTTAACACTAATAACATAACAATAATTGTCTGTCACCTCGTCACCAAAAAGGGACACTAGTTCAGCGAGAAGCCAGGCTTTGAGTAACAAAGCCTGGCGCTGATTTTCAACTAGGTCCCTAGTGACACCATGGAAACTTACATCCTGACTTTAAATTAATAAGTAAAATAAAAACAAATATAAGTAATAAACAAACAAAATAGATAATAATAAAGAAAAAAACATACACAGTAATCATTATTTTAAAATTTACTAGATGAGCCCGCGGTTAAACTTACGCCACGCGTTATTTAAGGTTTCTGCCACGCTCCCGTGGCTCATAGCGTGATGTTATATAGCCTATAGCCTTTCCCGATAAATGGACTATCTAATACTGAAATAATTTTTCAAATCGGACCAGTACTTCCTGAGATTAACGCGTTAAACTAAACAAACAAACAAATTCTTCAGCTTTATAATAATCTAGATGAGCCCGCGGTTACACCCACATTATTTAAGGCTACTGCTCCACTCCCATGGCTCATAACGTGATGTTATATAGCCTTTAGTTTTCCTCGATAAATGGGCGGTCCAGTAGTTCCTGAGATTAGCGCGTTCAACCAAACAAACGAACTCTTAAGCTTTATATATTAGTATAATATATATATTAGTACTAGCAGCGCCCGTGGTTTCGCCCGCGCAATTATTATAAGTAATTATGAAAACTATCATACAATATGTGTACAAATTTAAAGCATTTTTTTGTAAGAGTAAACTTAATTTTTTTTGTAAAAGTTTACCCAACACTTCCATAGATGGCGTTATCCCACTCTCAGCCGAGTGGGATAACGCCATCTATCCAAATGCTATGGTTTCGTGTCGAGCGTGGGTATATAAGCGCGGGTCCATATTTTTTAAGTTAGTACTCCTATCACCTTAGTTATTGTACCATTCTTATTGGAATAAATTCAGTGGTTAACAATTCTAAGTTTTTTATTGAGGAGTGACCTGGTAGACTTGTTCATGGTCCTTCAGAGTCGGAACAGTGCGTGTCACGTGAGTGTTAGTGCGCGCACAGTGTTTTTGAACACACCAGCATAGAAACCAGTAGTGGATCGCTACTGAAGTGCTGTCGCCGGTCGACTTGGACGTCGACGAAGCAGCGTATTACGTACGCCGCGCCGCGGCGTCGTGTTGTGGAGCTTGCTACATCAGCCTGTAGAGGGCGCCACCAGCGTGCCCAGCTACACACTTGATCAAGGAGCAGATTGGACCTTGTTGCCTGTAGAGGGCGCTTCAACCACCATTCACGTCGGTCAGAAAAGGAATTCACACGAGAGCGGCGGGAAACATCAACATCGGATAATCACTACAGGGAGGTAACTGAAGATGAAACTGTGAGTAAAAACTTTAATAACTAACTGTTGGTGAAGTGAATGAACGGAATAATCAGCTGTAGAGACTTTAAGTGTGTTTGTGTATTAATTAGTAAATTAGTTTAAGGACTTAGAATATTTAAGCTAAAAGTGTTAATACGGGGAATCCATGCCCGATTTTTCTAAATTCTTTAAAACTCAAACACTCGTAAAATTTTAAAAAGCAGTCTTTATCGACTTAGTCTGATTCGTGAAAACTTTAACTTAATAGGAACTTATATAAATGTAACTTTACTTACAGAAAATTCATGTGCGATTATTCTTAGTGTTGATAATCTCAAACACTTTAAATTTCAATAAGTTTAATATTAGTAGTCTGTCCCGGCAATTATTCGTTAAGAAGAAAATCTCTTCTGTAAACATTAAGTAATAACGGTTTGTGTTATCTTGTGTACTTGGCTACTGCTTATTTCACATATTTATTGGTTGGTTCAACGTAAACATGGAATCGTTAGCGAAGTTGCAGTTCGATACGAAACGATCTATTGAAAAAGGCAGTATCAACTACAAAAAATCGCCTAAAGAACGTTTGACGCAGTCGTATTTAGAAACTAGACTCGATGCTTTAGAACAACAGTGGAAGTGTTTTTTCGATTGTCATAAAAAACTAGTAGAAATCGCACCAGATAGTAGCACACACAGCTATTTTAAAGCAGGCACATACGACGATACTGAAGAATATATATGATATATAAGTCAGAACTTAAAGAGCATATTTCACAATTCAAAACGATTGAAAGGGCAATAGAAAGACAACCGCAAACAAAATCGTGCAATAATATTAAACTACCAAAGGTTATCATTCCAACATTCTCTGGAAAAAACACAGAATGGGCATCGTTCCGGGATATGTTTTTGTCATTAATCCATAAAAAACGATGCACTTGATAATGTCCAAAAACTATATTACTTAAAAGGACATTTGTCTGGTTAAGCGGAACAATTATTACGCCATACACCTGTTACCGCTGCCAATTATGAGGAATGCTGGCAAATGTTACACAAACGTTACGATAATAAACGTTTTCTTTGCAACTCGATGTTAATTAGGTTAATGAATCAGTCTAAAGTGTCAGAATCTTCAACTGCTATTAAAGAACTGTTGGATACTACTGTTGAGTGCATGCATGGGTTATCAAATATTGGTATTAACGTTGACTCGTGGGATGCCATAGTTATACATATTATCAGCGCTAAATTAGATTGTGAATCGCGTAGGTTGTGGGAAACAAAAATATGTACATCTGAAGAATTACCTAGCTTTAAGGAATTCAAAACATTCTTAGAGTCAAGATTCCGCTCATTAGAGTATCTAGACACACCTGATAAACCGAGATCCACAGTTAGTAAGCCAAAGGTTCTTCATGCGTTCGCTTCAAAAAGCGAGGCGCCTGATAGCATAGTTTGTCAATTCTGTAAACAGCCACACAGGCTTAGCCATTGTAAACAGTTCAGTAGGGAAGATTATGCAACTCGTAATGATTTCGTCCAAACCCAGGGTCTCTGTTTTAATTGTTTAGGTGCGAATCATTCAGTCAAATTTTGTCGTCACTGGAGAGTTCTAATTGGGCACACGTACAATCAGCATTTAACCCCGCAGACATGGCATCGAGAGGTATGACACCTATAGAAATTTCTAAGTCATCATTGTGGTTCCATGGTCCGACGTGGTTGCAAAATTCAACAATCAATTACAATAAGCCAAAATCAATTTCTACGACATTGGAATCAAGGTCAATAAAGGCACATGCAACCACATATCAAACCGATCAGCTGTGGACTAAATTCTCGACCTTTCAAAGATTAATACGAGTAGTAGCATATTGTAGGCGATTCTTAATGAGAAATCGAAAAGGGAGTACCTACCTGACCAGTGATGAATTAGCAGATGCCCTTGAAGTTTGTATAAAGAAATTTCAAGAGCAAGAGTTTCAAGAAGACATGGATAATATAAGGAAAAATGGTTGTGTGAGCACGAGAAGCAAATTAAGATCTCTATGTCCTATAATAGATAACCGAAACATATTAAGAGTAGGAGGAAGATTAGAAAACGCACACATGACTGACAGCATGAGACTCCCTATAATTATCCCACAACACAGCCACCTCGCTTCACTGCTAGTGGATGAAGCGCATAATAAGACTTTGCACGGCAGTCCGACATTAATGTTAAATTATTTGCGCACAAAATACTGGACCATAGAAGAGGTCACTGCAGTGATATCTGGAGCGACAATGGGACAAATTTCGTTGGTGCATCCAAGGAATTGCAGTGTTTATTTAGTGCCGAACAAGCGTCAGTTGCTAGCGAAATTAGGGGTTGGCTAAGTTCTAACAACGTTAAGTGGCATTTTATACCACCACACGCTCCTCATTTCGGTGGCCTTTGGGAGGCTGGAATAAAGTCAACTAAATTCCACCTGAAGCGAATTCTCGGTGAATCAACTCTCACATACGAGGAAATGGCAACACTTTTAGCGCAAATTGAAGCGTGCCTTAACTCTAGGCCAATATCACAAGGTTCACAAAATCCAGATGATAAGATACCACTTACACTTGGCCATTTCTTGATAGGAGAACCCATCTTGCTCATACCAGAGCGTAATTATGAGCGTTCAAATATAGGTACCCTAAAAAGGTGGCAATTATTGCAAAGGTTGACCCAAGACTTCTGGCGACGTTGGTCTCAGGAGTACCTCACCTTCATGTTACATCGTTATAAGTGGTCTCATATGGAACTTGAGCCCAATGTAGGCGATGTAGTCCTTATAAAAGAGGACAATCTTCCACCAGGTAGATGGCTAATGGGCAAAGTTTTGATTAAACACCCGGGTGCGGATGGAATCACTCGAGTTGTAACGTTAAAATGTAAAGATACTATCTTAAAGAGGCCAACCAATAAACTATGTATCCTGCCAATAGCAGAGTAACTATATATTGTTGTTGATTAATATTTTTTTTTGTGTATTTGATTTTTGTGTATTTTCTACTTGTGTCTTGTTCAGTATTTTAATTGTATTCATCCCCCTTGACCTCATGGTGGGCGGATATTTTAGTACGTTATTTAAGAACCTGATTGTAAAATCACGTCCTTGGTGGGCGGAATGTACAAATTTAAAGCATTTTTTTGTAAGAGTAAACTTAATTTTTTTTGTAAAAGTTTACCCAACACTTCCATAGATGGCGTTATCCCACTCGGCTGAATCGCGCTATGGTTTCGTGTCGAGCGTGGGTATATAAGCGCGGGTCCATATTTTTTAAGTTAGTACTCCTATCACCTTAGTTATTGTACCATTCTTATTGGAATAAATTCAGTGGTTAACAATTCTAAGTTTTTTATTGAGGAGTGACCTGGTAGACTTGTTCAATATGTAATTTAAAGTACGTATTGTAATAGAGATAAGACTAGGGCAACACTAGCTCCTGTCAAGATGACAAGAGCTGCGATCTGCCAAAAAAAAGTTATAGACACTTCCTCTTCGTGTGTGCCCGGGACCTTGATAACAAGAATAAAACAATAAACTTATCATTGTAATTTAATCAGTGTTAATTTTTAACATCAAAACATTACATGGCGCAGTCGGTAAAGACCTGATATCAAATAGTGAAAAATACTTCTAAGAACATATGTTCTTAGAAGTATTTATGAAGATATCTTCATCGTCAGCCTTTAGCAGTCCGCTACTGGACTAGGCCTCTCCTTTGAAAGGAGGAATTGGCCTACTACACTACGCTGGCCAAACGGGTTGGTATAGGGTTTGTATCAAGTTTTCCTTCTCTTACAGTGCTGTTCTCTGCATAATATGCTCCCTCTGTCGGCTCTTACGACACCCATGGGATGATATGGGGTGGTGGCATTCCGTATTCTTAATCCGTCACCACACGGAAGAACATATATTTCAACTTAATTGTAAAAAGTGGCTATGAGCACGACTAAAACAAACTTGGACGCCGCGACCGAAACAGACATTGTAAAAGAAGAAAACATAATGACGGGAGTGGAGTGCAGGATGCCACAACCTTTAAAACTTGATACAACGGAAGATCTTCTTGTTAAATGGAGATTATTCAAACAACAATTTAAAATTTTTGTGTCAGCGGCCGGATTGGAAAAGCTGAGTGAAACAAGAAAAGCAGCCATCTTGCTCAATTGTGCCGGGCATGAAGTACAAGAATTGTACTTTGATGTGCTTAAAACAGAGAAAACCAACCAGTATGACCAACTATTAAAGACTTTGGACGAGTACTTTGAACCGAAACAAAACTAACTTATTTCAACATTCACATTTCACAAAAGATGTCAGGAAGAGGGGGAGAATTTTGACTTGTTCTACACAGATCTAAGAAAACTCGTAAAAATATGTTATTATAAAGATCAAGAAGAAAGAATGCTGAGGGATCGGATTGTCTTGGTGTTCACGATAAGAAATTACAACGAAAATTGTTGGAAGTCAATGACCTAAATCTTCAGAAAGACGTCGACATGTGTTATCGGAGTTATCTCAAAACCATATCAAGATGATGTATCAGCAGCAGCCTCCAGAAGCGGTGGATGTAGTACAGGCTTCACAATCCAAGGACACAGAAGACAAATCAAAGGTTAAGTATAACGCTAGTAGTAAAGGGGATGTTTTGTATAATTGTAAAAAATGTGGGACACGGCACAAGGCCAGAAATTGTCCAGCGTTTGGCAAAATATGTCATAACTGTAACAAGCCAAATCATTATAAAAAGGGATGTAAACTCATTAATGAAATAAGTACAAGTAATAACATGGCAACTGTGAACACAGTTTCCGAAGACAATAAATATGCATGACTTATAACTTTTAAAAGTATGTCATGGTATTGGGAATACTCAAATGAAATGTAATGAGTGGATTTTAATACTAAGAGTACAAAATAAAAGCGTTGATTTCAAGTGTGATACAGGTGCTCAGTTTAATGTATTGTCAATAAAAGACTTAATGAAAATAGTCGATGACGAAACACCTACATGGTCTGAGACTAAAGTAATCTTAGAAGCATTTGGGGGGGCACAAATTTATCCGGTAGGAAAGACATATTTAAAATAATAAGAGATAACCAAGTATGTGTCACTGATTTCTATATAATTAAAACTAATGTAAAGCCGATTCTGGGACTAAGCACCTTAAGAGAATTAGGGATATTACAAAATATAAGTAGCATTCAGAATAAAGATATAATAATTATTAATAAGAATTGTGAACTGTTTCAGGGAATAGGACAGTTTGAGGAACCTTAGGAACTGTTTATCCAGCCTGGGACTACACCAGTGGTAAAACCTCCTCGCAGAGTTCCACACGCCTTAAAATCTCGATTAGAAGAAAAACTGAGGAGCCTGGAGACTCACCAAATTAAAAGTAAGGTACCACACCCAAAAAGTTTTGTTAGTAATTTAGTAATAATAGAAAAAAAGATAAATCACTCCGAATATGTTTAGATCCTAAAGACATTAACAAAGCTCTGGTAAAAAATCACTACTTCATACCTACATATGAAGAAATAGTGTCAAAACTAACTAATAAGACTGTATTTTCAGTATTATACTTATCTGATGGATTTTATAATATTAAGTTTACCGAAGAGTCTTCTGATCTGTGCACTTTTAATACACATTTTGGAAATTATAAATTTTTAAGATTACCTTTTCGAATATCAGTTGCTCCGAAGATTTTCCAAAGGTATAGTAAAAGAAGTTTTGGAGATATTCCAAGTGTAATAATGTATTGCGATGACTTGCTCATAGATGCATCATCTGAAGAGGAACATGATGTAATACTGAATAAAGTTTTTGAGCGTGCTAGAAAGTGTAATGTAAAATTTAATAAAAATAAGTTTCAGTTTAAGTTAAGGGAATTCAAGTATTTTGGTCATATATTCTCCAAGGAAGGTAATAAAATTTGAGGCATGGTTAATTATCTGCGTAAGTTTATTCCTAATTTAGCCAAAATGATGTCACCACTAACAGAATTGTTAAAAAAGAATGTAGGTTGGTTGTGAACGGAAGTTCATGAAAAAATATTTAAGGAAATTAAAGAATTTATTACCAAAGCCCCTGTTCTTCAAAACTTTAATAGTAATTTACCAGTAGTGATACAGTGTGATGCATCTAAGGATGGTCTGAGTGGTTGTTTGCTACAGAATGGAAAGGCAGTAAGTTTTATTTCTAGAAATCTAACACCTGCGGAACAAAGATTTTCACAAATTGAAAAAGAGTTGTTAAGTGTAGTCTGGGCTACTAAAAAGTTTCATTATTTTATTTATGGTATGGTATAGTTTTAAATGATCACAAGCCATTGGAGACATTATTAAGGAAAAGTATTCATGAGATTCCGTCACCAAGACTCCAAAGACTAAAACTAAAACTATTGAAGTATGACCTAGAGTACAAGTATTTAAAAGGAAAATATATGTTTATATCTAACTAGCTGTCCCGGCGAACCCTGTATCGCCTTTTAAAGGTCTTTTTGCTTATTTCTTTCTTTTTTTCAAACCACTTTTCCAGGAAATTCTGAACAAAGTTACCAAAGCCACCAATGCTTAATCTAAAATTTTAGAGTTTACAAAGGTATACAAACAAACGAAGATTGAATTTTATATACCAATGTGTATAGATAGATGACCCAGCAAAAACCATCCGCCATCTCATCGCCATCATTTGCCATCTTTGATCACGAAATAGATGTTGTATTTGCATTCCCCATAGCTTAAAACATCGGAGAGGATACCCATATTGACTTAAAAATTTTTTTCATCCGCCATCTTTGACTTCCCATCCGCCATCTTTGATCACGAAGTAGATGTTGTATTTGGATTCGCCATCCCTTAAAACATCGGAGACGATAACCATATTGATTTTCTAAAACTTTCCCATCCGCCATCTTTGATTTTCCATCCGCCATCTTTGATCACGAAATAGATGTTGCATATGGATTCCTCATCCCTTTAAATATTGGAGACCATACCCATATCGATTTAAAAAAAATCCCATCCGCCATCTTTGACCACGAAATAGATGGTGTTTTTGAATTCCCCATTCCTTAAAATATAGGAAACGATACCAAAAACGATTAAAAGCAAAATGGCGTCTTCTTGAGGACATTAAATTCTCTTTAACGAGTGAAATAATAAGTTGTATTGATATCTACTGAAAGAACTTAGTCAGCCCGTTAAAAACAAACTTATGCACAACCACACATGCATGTACAATCAAACAAGTCGGCGGTGGACCAGTTTGAAAAAAATCCCTTGGCTCGCTCATAGAGTCGAGGCAAACTAGAAACTGGTTTTGTATACGAGTGTCAATGTGCGTGTAAAGTAGCACTAGAAGCGACGATGTCTTGCTGAGCGATTCTCACCCTTATGGTAGTCTAGCGGGAAGTTTTTCGACTGTACATATATAATTATTATACTACTTGTCTTTAGGACTTCACCCGTGGATCTGCCCGCATGAATTATACACTAAACCTGCCTCAGGAATCACACTATCTATTTGTGAAAACATTACAAAAATCTGTCCGGTAGTTTTCGGGCTAATTGCGTTTAAACAGACAGACAGGAAAAGAACGGAAATTATTTTTTAATAATCGTATTTATAAATAAAAATCATTCACATCGTTTCTGTTGTCACAATTTATTCAATTTTATGCGTAATTGGATTGTAATTATTGAACTTTATCTCGTTTAATGATCGACAGTGCGAGAAAAACATGTAATTAAAATGTCTGTTCAAGTTAAATGAGTACTTTTAATTAAATTCAGTTTAAAGTGCAGCACACGTTGTTGAAGTGACGGTGTAATTGGATAAATTATATAGCAGGATATATAATAAATATACATATATACTTATATCCTTATATAAGTTATTCTGGACCGTTGTTATAAAAGGAATTGCATTATTGTTTGGTTGTCTTGCCATAGTATTATATAATTTTCGGTGGTAAGATTATTTTAGAAATTTTAACTTAATTTCGTTGCCATCTTTGATATGAAATGTTATGAGAAATTATTATCAAGGAAAAAAGGAAGAAGTCACACTTAATGAAGTCGCCTGTGGTTTTGAAAACTGTATTCTCAGAAGAACGAACTGAGACTTAAATCTATATAGGCGCAACTTTTGAATAAAGATGTAGAAAATTTTATATGCCGGCTTTTTGAAATTTTTTTTAAACATTTGTGGATTTCTTTACTTATATCTACTCAAACGAAGCCACTAGCAACAACGTCATGTTTTCCTTAATTCTATAATATCACTCTTTGAAGTCTGTCTATTTTGAAATTGGATGAAATTATAATAAAGAAAACTTAATTCAGGTTACCAATTCAACTAAATATAATATATTTTCTCAAAAGAAATCACTCGGCAACGCGGTACTAAGTATTCTTTGTACCTTTTTTTACTGATATTCAATATACCTATCGTTAACATAGATTCGAAACATATTGTCATTTAATAGAAAAAATATATTGAAGAAATTAAATACCTTAACATTTTGTAGTAATTGGAAGTTCTTTATAAAAAGAACAATTATTTATAATTCTAGCGTTATTAGTGCTAGTATCGAAGGTGCCTTGGAGGTCAAAGTATGTAGTTTACTTTTTATTGTACTATTAGCAGTCCTTTGTTACTTGTAACTGAATTTGTCCCAAGTCCTGAAAAATATATGTCTGAGATGTAATGAATTTTATTATGTTTATTTTATATGCCTAACCAGTCAATGCTGATTGGATTTTATTTATACAAATAATTTTCATAATCACTCTTTAGCCTTAGCTATTAACATTCAAAACATTCGTTTTAGGACCTGGCATCCGCTTAGTCTAAGCAGTTTTGACAGAATATGCTTTTCTATGTTGCGACTGCCGCACGAAGTCCGCTTTTTACAGGGTTACTGATACTTTATGGCTGAAAGGGATCACTGAACTGTCTAAATTATAGAGAACTAGTAGATTTTATTTATAATGTATACTTGTTATATACCTACCAAAACCATATCTACAAGTACTACAACAAAACGATGAAAGATATTCTATGTCCTTATCATAATTCTTTTTATAGACTCAAGCCTGTATGCCCGAAGGGGTAGACAGAGGTGTAATATTACACCCATATTTCGCCATGAATTTTTAGGTCCCACGTAACAGGGGGCGGGCCTATTGCCGTAACCGGGTACATTACCAGACTCCCTGCTGCTACTGAGGATTCAGAACAACTCAGTTATACTTTTGTCCGACCCGGGAACCGAGCCCAGGACCTCCGAACAGCAGAGGCATACACTATCCAGTGGACCAAGAAGGTACGTATTATAGTTATATGCCACCAAAATAAATATCTTTAAAGAAATTCGTATAAGATTTCATGATGTCTCTTGCGCTAAAAGATTACCTAAACCTTAAATACTAGAACTGTCTTGAGGCTGGAGTAACTCTCTAAACGTTCAAAGCATTTAGCCTAAGATCGGACGAGAACCTATTGGCGGGTATTACCGAACCTAAGTCTGGGTGTCCCCTTGGCAAACAGCGCACAGTCAGAGACTAAAAGGATTCTTAGCTGTGTGTTTAAATGATTCATTGGCCCATCCTGAATTGTTTTAAGTGAGAGTAAATATATAGAGATTGTTTTAGGTAGAGATACGACGAGGACAAAGAAATAAAGGGAGGAAAAATAATATTTCCGTGTTATTTTTAATAAAGCTTATGATCCCAATGAAATTTAAGCATCTCACTTGTAATAGATAAATGCCGCGAGATAGGATTCATTATCATTATCATATCAGCCTATAGGCGACTGCTGGATATAGAGAGAGTCTTGGGTGAGACTTATAAGTCTCACCAAGACTCTCCACACATATCGATCTAGAGCCCCACAATGAAATTTTCTACAATTTTAGTGAGGTCTACTTTGCGTTGCCGCCACTCTAGCCTATCTTTCTGTCCAATGGCCATCGTTTCTGCTATCTAAGCAAGTAGGTAATTTTGTACTTTTTTATCAACTAACTAGAGGACGCCAGCAGCCTACGCCTGCATGTTTTTTTAATTTACCTGTTTTGGCCGATCCCGTGGGAATTTCGGGAAATTCCTTCTTAGTGCACCCATACGGACCCAAGGAACATACAGGCCAAATTTCAGCTTCCTGCGTCCAATAGTTTCGGCTGTAGCGTGTCTGTCAGTCAGTAACGCAAGGATTTTATATATTAAGATTATACCTGTTCTTCTTTAAATTTTCCATTACGCTGTCTTAGCGGCTTAGCTGGTTTCTTAAAACGCAGTTCGGTTTTCCCTAAATAACTAATTCATTAATTTTATTTTCATATTATACATGATAGTTCATATCTTATACTAATATATAAAGCTGAAGAGTTTGTTTGTTTGTTTGTTTGGTTGAACGCGCTAATCTCAGCAAATTTGTATTGCCTTACCTTCTCATAGAGACGACAATTTGAGCACAATAAAGATATTCTGTAGATATTTGGCTCGGCTATCGCTTTTTTTTATAAAGGAGCGAATGCAGAGACCGACAGACTGCTACGCAGAAGGTCTCGGGTTCGAATCCACGGCACGCACCAATGACTTTTCGAAATTAAGTGCGTATTAAATTGTTAATTATCGCTTGCTTAACGGTGAAGGAAAACATCGTGAGGAAACCTCCATATCTCAGAGTTCTCCATAATGTTCTCGAAAGACATGTGAAGTCTGCCAACCCGCACTTGGCCAGCGTGGTGGACTATGGCCTTACCCTTCTCATAGTGAGAAGAGGCCCGTGCCCAGCAGTGGGAAGTATAAAGGGCTGATGATGATGATGAAATAAATTATGTACCCTAGGGGAAACATAATGTATTTCATCTGCATTTAGAGAATATATATTAAAATTTATTTTTAAATTTGTATGGCCTTACCTTTCTCATAAAGACGACAATTTGCGCACAATAAATACATTTTGTATCCCCTAGACTTTACAAACATAGAAGCAACGGACACAAAGAACTCCCAGACACGGAACATCAATTTCTGGATCACACAAAGTGTTAAACGGCCAGTCAGCCACATAAACCACAGCGGCGTACGTGCCGTCAATTGGCACAAAATTGCTCTATGCTCCAACTTCCTTTAACCGTTATTACTACCACTCTCCTTTATCTGCCATTCCTACAATTTCAAGCGTTCAATTCGTATTTGTTCGAAAAGTTCCGCAGAAATAAATAAAGCAACGGCTGTCTGCCAATCGTTCGGACGGATATCCAAAGAAACTGTACGTTTTGTATGTGCCTTGTTAAATTTATATGTTACAGTTTCAGAACAGCGCGTGTTAAGGATTGAGTGAGAGATAGCTCCTTCGAACAGCTAGCGCTTAGAATAGCTTTGGCAGTCCTTCTAACTAGATTCTTTGCAACGTTTTCACAGTTTGTAAAGAACTGAATGGATTTTTGGTTTTGAATGCCACCAAATCCAACTTTTCTTTTGGATAGGTTGTATAGTAGTATTGCGTTTAGTCTAGCAGACTATTAGTGGTTTCATTGCCAATAAGATGATTTGACCGGCATAATACCATAATTTCATTGATCGTTGTTAATTCTATCACTTGGGCTTTGTTTCTCATCTTCCTCGTCTGCCCTCCTTTGATGACCATTTCCTTTTTAAACCTGGTTCCATTGTTGGACGAAGTTCTATGCTACACTCTTCCAAGCATCTCTGTCTAGCGCAACATGGGGCCTGATCCTGTTAAAGTTATCTAGATAGTGAAGACATCGTTTTCGGGGTCTGTTTGGTCGGGGTTGGTTCCGCCGTCAGTCCTGGGGCTTCCATTGCATGACGATCTTTGTCTATTGGCTAAGATGCATCTGGATTAAGTAGCCCGATCAATCCAAATAGAAGGAGCTTATGACATACAACTATAAACTTTTTTTTACATATATTCATGTTACGGTGTTTAGAACATCAAAACTCGGTATAACAATTAAAGGAACACGTACGGGACGATGTTAATCGTCAAGACAGCCATTTAAACCACTACGCCATCCTCGCAACCAATATTTTGATTCAAGTCAATACAACTTTATTCATAAAATGACTATGTATAAAAAAGAATTCAACTATTCTCTGTCACTAAATATACAAACCATATTTACTTTAGTCGCACCCGAAGAAGTCAGAAAGGGGAATATTTTACGCTTGTCCCTTTGTAAGGTTTCATGTTACTATTAGTTTAAAAGTGTTATCCCCGAAAGTTGTAAATACTCTGCGAAAAACAAAATACGAATTGTTTCATAATATCTGTAAACCCAAGCGTATAGTATTTCACAAGTTGTTAACATGATATTTTCATAGAGCAGATATGCTAGCGAAGTATTATAATATAAGAGCTGTTATAACCAACTTTATATATATTTTTCCACGGATCAATCTCTTCTGTCAAGTTCAATCAATCCTGACACTGAATTTTATTAAAAGTTTGTATAACGGTTTCTACGTATAACGTCAAGCATGGACAAAAATACTTTCGCTTCGAAAAAATACCGTCGTTTTCGGTCCAAAAAAATTTTTGCCAACAATATAGAAACTAAATATTTGGAAAATTACTAAGAATTAAGCAACACTGTCATAATAAATAAAAAATAAAGAGGCAATATCATCATATATTGCGTATCAAAGCCTATTATATTATCTGTAATAATGGCAAAGTCATACGACATGATATCCCAGCTCAACCGCTGATTCATCCACTTTGTGTTCACATGGGAAACAGGAGAGTAGGCCTTGCTTTTCCGGAGTTCTCATATAATCCGGCCACCAACTCCGTGACTCTCAAATATTAAGCATTATGGTACTGATACATTTGAGCATTCATCTGTAATTCGAATGTTACATAACAATAAAACAAAAGAGAATGTTTCAGAGAGCGTTCAAGTGAGCATTTTATAGAATGGACAGTAAAGCTTCGAACTTTTTGCTGATTAGAGCGTTCGCTAGGAACATCATGAAAATGATCTTGGCAATGTTCGGCTACGTTCGTTGCTCAGTTAAAAAAAACAAAAAAACGGCGAATGTCGCTGTTCTGGTACAAATGAATGTTCAGGTGTATCAGCGCCATTACAGAGAAACAGGGAAAAAGATTCCTAACACCAAAAATAACGACACCGAACATCACACTTCAACAAAACATACACAGACATGTTTGTCTATCGATTTAATAACTTGCTCAAACAGGTTTGGTCATCAATAATGCAAGAATAAATGTTGTTACGATAATTATGTTTACCATCTAATGATTGTATGTGTGTGTTGAAAGCTGTGATGTGAAAATTGTAAATAGATTTTACATTGTACTTATAGTATTTTTTCTTTTTATAGAACTTGTAACAGATGCTCAAACAGACAATATTATGTGTGTTTCTGTGTTTTTATGTTAATAAATTCCATGTGCTAGTCGTGACCAGGACCGATGTAGTCGAAAAGTCGGTAGTGGAGAGCTATCAAGTATCTATCAAAACTTGAGAGCTGTGAAATATTTTTCTTGAAGTAACAAATCGCAAAAGTACAAGGCATTTTAATTTACACAACAATAATCGCCTTTCTTATTCGTTTCACAATAAACCCAATACTTATTCTTCATTTAAAAAATATTGACTGTATAAATTCGCCGGGGCTTGTAATTTATACCATTCATCAAAACCTTACACAACGCAATTTGTATACGACTCGCCAAAAAATATGACAAAACGTTTTAATACGAAACCGGTCCCGAAGCGAATATAAAATATCGAATGTCACGAGAAAGTCACTTCAAGCAAATTAATAAAAGTCGTAGTTACGAGTTTTAAGAGTTATTGCCGCTGGAAAGTAATCGTACCCGAGGGTTGATGGTGTTAAACATTAAATGATAACTTCATTCCTTAGTTATATTTTGAACGGAATAATTAAACGGAGTGGCGTCATGGCTTTATAATCGGCACGCGAATTTAGGGTGAGCGCAAACTGGACTGAACAGATTTTTATTGAAGCGAAATTAAATAAAATGAGTTGCTGTTTATAAAAAATAAATTGCTAAATTTATTAATACAAATACTTGTACTTAGACGATTTCAAGACATGAGATAAAATATTTTTTATCCTAAACGGCAGGTTCAAGATAATTATGCCTACCGAAAGAAATGCCTATGAAAAACGACAAAAATCCCTTTTTAACGATTTCATAAAAGAAGAGTTCGAGGTCCGCTAATGGGCTCTCATTTTGTATACTTATACTACACTTCGAATCATCCTTAGGAATCACACTATTTATTGGTTAAAACCGTATAAAAACCGTTAGTCAACTTTTTTATTTCTGGCGTACAGATAATATTAATAAAAACAGTAACGAATATAATTATGTAGATGAACATTTTTATTACTATTCAATGAATCCTATTCAATAAATAAAGTTAATGCAACTTTGGTCAGACCAGCATTTATTGTAATCCCAAAAGAGCGATTTAACATATATAATTTATAACAATAAATTACATAACAATTTTGACGATTTACCAAAAAGATAAGTAATAAAATATTTGAACAACATTTACATCGACCAATCACTAAAAAAGCTTTAAACAAATTTAACCATGCGTTAATTTGTTTAAATTTGTAATCAAATCACCTTTAGCTGCAAGGGATTCAATGGAGCTACCGATTTGATAATATATATGTGTGTGTATTTTTATGCTGCCTCCGTGGTCCAGTATAGGGCTAGCGTATGGGTCTAGTGATTGTCCTGGCGTAAAGGCAGGTCTGGGATTCGATTCCCGGATCGGGCAAATAGTCTAATGAGTTTCTCGGTTTTCTCAGTAGCAGCACGTAGTCTGACAATGTGCCCGCTGACAGCAATAGGCGCATCCCCTATTAGGTACGTAGGATCTAGTATTAATAAGGCGACATGTGGGTGTAATATTATACGTATTTACATAATTATCTTCATAGTATCAGTATGACCGGTGATATAATCTATTTACAGGATACTTTTTATCGTTTCGTATTAGTATAAGATTAGCGTAGTTTTTATAACTTATTCTCATTAATTGCCTGTATCATAATATGCGTCATTGTTACTTGAAATAAATATTTTAATAAATAATTAAAGCCTATTACTATTTATGAGTATTAGACTAACAACATGACTACCAAGTTTCTAAGGAACACATATCTTTTGTAACATTTAAAGTATTATGGCTTGTTTTTATTAGATCAATCTACGAAACAATATTTGATACCGAAATATAACAGTGTATCTACTTAACATATTATATTATATCACTTAAAAAAAAAGTCCACGTCAAACAAAACTCGGATTAAAAAGTTTGCTCCCTATTAAAAAGTCCCTCGTCCAATGTGTGCCTAATCTTACGATATTATATCGTGCCCAGCCCACATTCAGCCGCAAAAGTTTTAAATAATACAGCTTTACATTTTTCATTTAAAATTATGACGCTTTATACAATAAGTCAGATTCTTTATGTTCTGTGTAAAGGATGAAAACGGTTCCATGTTGAAAAATTGCAAATCATATTTTTAAATACATTGCCATATTAGGCTTACATGTACTACGAGTATAATGCCTTGTTAGTTTTAATACATAAATATTATATTTTAACAAAATTTTTACCTACATTACTAAGTATGCGTTTTACGCTGAGTAAACGTAATTCAGAGGAGTGGCAACACTGGATAGAGTTTTAAGGTTTTGCCATATTAGACTTTCAGCGTTCAACGCTTGCAAACCTATTGACATTAAATCCACCTCCAGCTTCGAAATCACTAGAATTTCCATTTATATTAGAATGATTTTTAATAGAACCAGTTTCAAATGATAATATAGCGTACTTATTTTTATTGTAAACCATTTAACTTGTCAGAAATATGATCCGGTGGAATGAAGAGACATCAGGTTCATTGTAACTATACTGCTCAGCAATGTAGTACTCAGTTAGTACGATATTCATCATCATCATCAGCCGCCCATAGTCGACTGCTGGATATAGGCCTCTCCAATTGTACGCCACTGAGCCCGATTTACGGTTTTTCGTGTCCAGCCATATCGTCACTCCACTTAGCCGGAGGGCGTCCTACACTAAGTATGCCAAGGCGCGACTTCCACTCTTGAACACAACTACTCCAACGATCTATTACGACCTATTATGACCTAGGTATTACGATATTAGCTTGGTCATAATAGTCAGCAATGCTCAACCCGTGACCAAGATATTTAAATTTACTGTTTGAGTTTAAGTTCTATGTCGATGAAAATTAAATTTTATGATATTTATTTTACTTTGATATTTATTTTACTTTGAACTTAATTATAGTTTACGTTATCTGCTTAAAAGGCAGCGATAGCCTAGTGGAGATACCAACGGACTGCCATGCAGAGGTTACCGCGTTCGAATCTACGGCACAGATCACTGATTTTTTGAAGTAATGTGCGAAATAAATTGTCAATTTTATCGCTTGCATCATGCCTCGACGAGCACATTAAACCGTCGATTCTGGCTGTCGTGAAAATCTTTAAGAGTCGTTACGGGGATTCAGTCTCCCTCTCTCTCACCAAATAAACTGCTACTAGTCTAAAACATGGAATATCGTTATCCTTTTGGATTGCAGAGCATGTCAAGCCGCTCTGTAAAAAAGCTAATATTCTGTCATATCTGGTGAGACGATTTGGATGCAACCGGGATAACGCTAGGATGATGAGTTTACTTTATATGTTTTTATAATGTTTCGTTTTATATTTCGCCAGTAAGTAATATGTGAAATATTAGCTAAATTTCAATTTATTACAATAGTTATTATTGCATCAATACTAAAAGTGATTTATTATTTTATCATATTTCAATCTCATGTCATCGTTAGTGTCAATTAACTTGAGACTAACGATGATATTTAATATGAAATGTGAGGAATTAAGAACTGCAATAATTATCATTGATATAAATATAACACACAACTCAAAACTGTAATTTAATATAACCTTTCAATGTAATATATTATATCATATTATTCAACCCAATGTTAAAAAATGCTCTCGGGGTATAATACACCTAAAGGATATTTTAACTTTGGATACTTTTTGGTTGCTTTTACTATGAATCTTTGATATGATTAGTTTGGTTTTTACGTAGTATACTATGACTTCGTACTGGACTGATTGGACCTTTCCTGGGATGTTTCTTAAAAAGTACAAGGACAATTTGGAAACACCATTACATTTTTCATCCTACACCACTGTGTAGAACTATGAAAATTACATTTAAAACAGTTTTGTTTATGGAATACGAGTAGAGACCAAAACCAGTCTGTCTGTATTCCTTGGGTTTCTTGGATACTTAGACTTCGTATTAGTGAACAGCTTTATCGAAGTTTGTTGTTGTTTTAAAGAACATCGATAGCTTTAAGTGATGTATAGAAGATAATTTTACCTGCACGAATGTTTAAAGGTTGGCTGTTGAAGGTTGTAAGTTTCATAAAGTTCAATCTAGCAACTGTTCCTATATAATTATATTATGTGCGTTTCTTGTCTAGTGCCTGTAATACAAGTTAGGTCTTGATGGCATTGTGTGTTTATGAGTATGTGCTGGAATATTATATCAATCATTATCAATATTGCATCGTCCCTTCGTGATACCGGTTGCATCCAATACATTTCCTATTGGAGCCCGCCGTCCACTAACTGGTATCACCAGATTTCACAGAACATTAACTTTTCTGTTTTACGAAGCATCTTTTCTATTAAGTACATGACTATTACTGAATGTAATACATATTTTATCACTGCATATCGAATTCTAACGCGATGCAATAAAGATTCTTATCTAATACATTTGTTTTCGTGTTCCCTTAAGGTTTAAACCAATATAGAATCCCGTAAACCATATCTAAAAAACACCTCTACAAAATGTATGTGGTGCGTGCTCAGTATTAATAAATTCACCCCTTGTTAATACGGCAATGTTTCCTGCAACCCGAGGTCAGCATGGACAGACGTACTGACATGTCTGATGGTATACCGTTGACATACATTTGAAATTCTATTTCAACAATGAAAAGCAATACTTCACACGTATTTTTTTTATTGAGTAAATAAACAATATTTAAAAAAGTACATAAAATTTGACCAAGCAACTGAATTTGTTATAGTACATACATACATACATATCGTCACGCCTTTTATCCCCGAAGGGGTAGGCAGAGGTGTATTTCTATACCCACTTTTCGCCAGATATACTTTAGTCCCACGTAATAAGGGGCGAGCCTATTGCCGTACCGGGCACATTTCCAGACTCCGTGCTGCTACTGAGAATTTTATGACAGAAAAACCCAATAACACCGCTCGACCCAGGAATCGAACCCGGGGCTTCTCGATCCCACGCGCACATTTATGCCGCGAGACCAACGAGGCAGTCGTATAGGGTTTGATGTCGAGTTTTCCGTCTCTACGCAAAGATGGTATTTATTTGCATCGTGTTATCCCTTAATCGCCTCTTACGACACCCACGGGAAGATAGGGGGTGGTGACACTTGTATTCTATGCCGTCAACCACACGGCATTGTTATAGTATTAAGTATATAATTTCAACAAATTGGTAACAGGGATCACTCACAAACCAATATTTTACGCATTAAAGGCATGTATATTTTGTATGTGCATCGTAGAAGCAAACAGTGGTACACCCAATGGAGCAACTTTACCGTTATACAAAAAACTCAAAGCCTACGAAATAAGCACGTTTGTATAGTGGGACTATGAATTTTAAAATTCAAAATAAACTCATTGATGGGAGTATGAATAAGGAACAGAAAACTCTTGACAGAAATAAAGTTGCTTTGTAAAAACAAACACGAACTTCATAATAATAATTCGATGTAATGACAACTATACCATATAAAATGCCAAAGGTTCATTACAAAATCAAATGGCAAAAGAAGAAAATCTCTGCCATAGGTTGTACATATAATTACAATCACATGTATACGTTTTTCCATCCACTACAAACGTACGATTACATGACCAATAATAGATGTTCGGTCTTTAAGTGGGGAAAGTCCATTACTCAGTATCGAGTAATATCGTATCATTAATCGAGTCGAACACGATTAACGCTCACATCGTTAATCAAATGTATTCTGATTCGCTTGAATACAACGGCAGTGGCTTGCCGAAGCATATTGTTTGGTATTAATAATGCATATTTGTTTTGATAGTTGATGTTTCGGTGCTGATTGACATTAGAAATTAACAGCAGGCTTATTTTGGGGTGACAATATGTTTTGTTGTGTTTAGAAGAGTATGCTTAGTTCATAGCTATGTCAACTAATCAGAGTAGGTATTTCTGGTTATGATCAATTATTTTTTGAAGTCATTAAGTATGCCTAAGGCCTTTAATTGCTATACAATTTCGCAAATTTAAAAAATCATTTTTAATTTTCGGAACCGACTAAATAGCACCTGGAGTATCCCTACAGGAAAGTCTGAAGGAAGTTCAGTTAACAGTTTCTTTTTAATTTGTAACGACAACTCACATTTTAATGATAATACTAGTGTTGCGTTGGATTTCAGAAACATTCAATCTTCAGACACGAAGCACGCCCAGACTCGAAGCAAAAATTGTAGATTACACAAAGTGTTGTCTGGTGTGAAGATCGAACCCACAACACTCGGCTAAATGACGAGCTGACCTCTTGAAGCGTCAGCGTCAACGCAGCGACACTCCAGCGTCGACGCCGTGTGGACGCCGCGTTGACGCTGACGCCCAATGTGAGGGGGGCCTAAATGTGGTCCTAGAATGATAACCGAATTTGAAAGAAAGAAAGAAGAAGAAAGAAAGAAAAAGCATTTATTTCTAACAGACAAAATACATGAAAAATCAATGTGACAAAATGGACTACAATATCTTAATATATAAAATCCTTGCGTTACTGACTGACTGACAGACACGCTACAGCCGAAACTATTGGGCGTAGGAAGCTGAAATTTGGCATGTATGTTCCCTGGGGACTGTAGGGGTGCACTAAGAAGGGATTTCCCGAAATTCCCACGGGATCGGCTAAAACGGGTAAATTGAAAAAAAAATGCAGGCGTAGCTGCTGGCGTCCTCAAGTATAGGTATAAAATAAAAGACACGCTTGTCGTCTGCATAGAAATAGGAGACCAGTTCAGCATATTGCCGGACACACGTGCCCGGCGCTGGTTTTCAACTGGCTCCTTAGTAGACGCGGACGTCAAAACCAATGAACAATATTACTAAGTAACTATAAAAAGTTAATTATATATAACATTTAAAAAAAATTAATACTTAAATAACATTTTTAAATAGTTTTTACTGCTAGCCGAAAGCACTGGATTACATCTGTTATTTTTTATATATTTTTTTGTCTTGTAAATAACAACATTTGTGAATGTACATTTTGGATCAATTGGATAGTTCTTGACATGACATTGACACATATGCTTCAGTAATGTCACCAATGACCAATGAAATCAACAATATGATAACGTTACATAATACATAACATAACATTATAGATATAAACAAAACAAGTGTCAGAAATACGACTCAGTTACATAATAAAAACAAAAACAAACTTAAAGATATAATTTCCGTATTTTAACATAAACACGCATGTTACTGATTAAAAAGAGGTTTCGGCGTAAGCGTGGCAATAATTGCTTCGTGACGAGCAATGTTGAAACGAGACAATGCATTTAAAGAGCGAGATGTACATAGACGCCAACAGCGGTGTTGTAATACCTTCCGCGCGCCAAACCAGACCACATAGGTTATGTAATCATTGTATTCAATGAGTCTTTCACATAATAAATGTTACGACACAATACTGCCGCCGCCACTACCGGAGAACATCGATTATATCGATCGCTATTCGCAACCATTAACCGAAAGCACAACAAAAACAACTTAGGCACAAACAGAAAAGTGTTTCATCTGAATGGCAATTTATCTTACAACTAATAAAGTAACAAAGGTAAGTAGGTATTCTTTATAGCATGATAATTGTTAAGTTACATTTGCTGATTACATGAGATGTAAGTATATTGAGTAAGTAGTAAGTGACTGTCAGACAAATGATTTAGAGTAATCCATAAAATTTTACACACCAATACAAATTTAAACATCAATTGCAATTTGCAACATTAAGTACCTGTAAACAAAACAAAAATACCCAACCAGAATGTTGCATTCATGCTTCCGGATTCCTATAAATGTATCCAGATCACAACAAATCACACATACAATAGTTATAATGGAAAGTTAAACATCTTCAGTAAGTATCAATAAGTATATCCATGATTGTATAATATCATATCATAAATACAAAGTAAAAAAATGGGTCAATACGCAGAATATAACCACGAGTTAAGGAATTTTAAAACAACTCTGTATTATGTAATTACATATACCCTGAACTTGCAAATTTGCATACTTTTATATTTGGAACATATGTCACAAGTTCAATATACACCGAACTTGGCAATGCTTTAACCATGACAGCCACCCGCTGCATTTGAGATACTACCTACTAAATAAATATTTAGTAAATAGTAATATAGTAATATAATAGTAATATACAGGGTGTCACAAGACCCATCACCAAGCCAAAGCCTACTCGTTGTGGACATCATGCCAAGTCATACTAACCAAAACTAATACCTAGGAAACGACTTTTTTTTTAAGTTTTCACATTTTTTAAACCGTAATTAAAAGCACGCGCGTGCAATGCTCAAAATACCTACTTATCCATGGGGTCATAGGGCATCTAAAGAACATATTGGCAGGGTAAATGCATCGATTTTGTACCTAATTAGAAAAATTCCATACTAACTTTGAGCCTCAATATCTCCTGAACCAGTAATTTCCCAGGTATGGTGTTGAAGTAAAAAAATTTCGTAGTGATTGGTACAACATGGGCTTTCAGTTTTCGTTAAGGGTATTTTTACGCCCTGTATATTATGTAATACTTAAACATCTATTACAGACAAATTTCACCCAGGCTCAGATCAAGTGATTGCACTCATTATACAAGGAATTACCCCATGTGAGAACCAAACTCAAGACCTCTGGCTAAGCCGTCCATGTTGCAAAACACTAGATCAACAGTACTGGGAAACCTTTATAAGGTAAATGCAGGTTAAATTACTTTTTAGACATAAAGACATAAAGACATATTTATTTCTGCATTTTGGTTGTTTACAACACTTATACATGTCAAAGCCCTATTCTAGATGAAGCCGGCTTTTCCTAGCTAAATGACTTCTTGAGAAGAAAGGCCGAAACAAACTCAGAGTCAGTGTTTTTTTTGTCACTTCAATTTCTTTAGTCTTTTCTTCATCTTTTAAAGTCCAGACAAAAAAAGGGTTTAGTATGCAAGTACAATGCAGGAAATTATCTGACGCTTTTGACTGACTCGGCCCACTGATGGCCCGCATTCAACAGCAATCGTACGGCTCAACCTTAATTGAGGGAGCCAGCACGATCTGTATCACTATGCCTCCACGCCATCAGAAGGTGTATGCATAAGCATGTCAGCCTAAGCCATCAGACAGGTTGCCACAACTATTTGTTTATATGTTTAATAATGCCCACATCGTACTCACAACTTTACATGCTAATACACAGTAAAATACATGTTGCAAACAATAAGTAAAAATAATAAAAATTTAAACAATAAAATGTCATATATTTAAAATATCAGAAAATATTATTAAATGTCAGAAAAAATTATTGAATGTCAATTTATGAATAATAATATATTACTTAAGTAATTTTAAATGTCAAAAGAAAATAAATAAAATAACAATGTCAAATCAAACAATGTCAAAACAAAATAAATAAAATTACAAATGTCAAATTAAAAATGTCAAAATGTAAAAATATAAGTATTACAAATGTAAATAAAAATATCATGTCACTAATTTCAAAATGTCAAAATTCATAATTTTTAAACTCAATTCCAGGCATTTTTGTCTGCTAAATAATCTTTAACTGTGTAATAAGCTTTTGAACACAAGCTCTGTTTAATAAATACTTTGAATTTATTAATACTTAGTTCCTGAATATTGCCTGGAATTTTGTTGTAAAAACGTATGCTTTGACACTTGTATGAGTTACTTATTTTTTGTAGTCTAGTTGAAGGTAGAACATGTTTGTTTTTATTTCGTGTGTTTAAATTATGAATGTCGCTGAATTTAGAAAACATATTTATATTTTTCCTGACATATAACAAGTTCTCATAAACGTATTGAGATGCGAGAGTCATTATCTTAATTTCTTTAAATTTTTCCCTCAGTGAATGCCTTGAACCAAGACTGTAGATTGCACGAATAGCCCGCTTCTGCAGTACAAACACAGTTTGAATGTCAGCTGCGTTGCCCCATAATAAAATGCCATATGACATTATGCTGTGGAAATAACTAAAATATACTAATCTGGCCGTATCTATATCAGTTAACTGACGAATTTTGTAAAGCGCGTATGCTGCAGAGCTAAGTCTATTCGACAACTGACCTATATGTGGGCTCCACTGTAGCTTAGAATCTAAGGTTATGCCTAAGAATACGGTGTTATCTATAAGATCCAACTCTTCTCCATTCAAACATATGTTAGGTTTAACTTGTTTTACATTCGGTCTTGAAAATCGTATACATTTTGTTTTTCTTTCATTTAACAGTAAGATGTTAGCTGTAAACCATTTAACTACTTTAGAGAGAGCGTTATTTACATCGTCATTATTTGATTGTTGTCGTCTTAGTTTAAAAATAAGTGATGTATCATCAGCAAATAACACTATCTCTTCATTATTTTGCATAATGTATGGCAAATCATTAATATATACAAGGAAAAGGAATGGACCAAGAATTGAACCTTGCGGCACTCCCATTGTGACCACTGAACCCATAGAAACTTTTCCATTTACCTCAACTCTCTGTATCCTGTTACTCAAATATGATGTTAGGAGATCCAAAGCAGTGTTCTTAACTCCATAGTAATGTAATTTCCTGATCAATGTTTCATGAAACACACAATCAAAAGCCTTAGATAAGTCACAAAAGACTCCCAGAGCATCATGCGACTCCTCCCAGGCATCAAAAATACTATCTAAAAGCTCAACTCCAGCATCGGTAGTTGAGCGACCCCTAGTAAAACCAAATTGTTTTTCATGTAACAGCTTATTGTTATTAAAATGAATTTGAAGCTGACCTAGAATTAATTTTTCAAAAATTTTACTAAACGTGGGTAGCACAGATATTGGCCTATAATTTGTGGGGTCAGATGTGCTACCAGATTTAAATAACGGAATTACTTTACTACTTTTCATTTGATCAGGAAACACACCACAGTCAATGCATCTATTGAAAATCATTGCCAGTTCTGGTGCTACTGTGTTGATTATAGATTTTGTAATCACAACAGAATTGCCCCAAAGATCACTAGTCTTCTTCAAATTAAGGGTATTAAAAGTTTTTACAATATCTCTGTCAGTGACATAACTAAAACTAAATTCAATGTTACACCTATTGACATTTTGTTTCAATAGAGATTCGGCGTCATTAGGGGACGAGTTGAGGGATTTAGTGGTTGAGACTGGAATGTCTGTGAAGAAATTTTCAAATGCTGTGGCAACCTCAAAATCTGACTTTAATATCTTTTTATTTAATTGAAGAGTGTAATCGTTACTTTTAATCTTGACCCTTCCAGTCTCATTGTTTATAATATCCCATGTTGCTTTTATTTTATTGTCACTGTTTTTAATTTTTGATTTTAAATAAGGTGTCTTTGCTTCACGACAAATCTTTTTAAATAACTTGGAATAATTTCTTACATATTGACAAAATTGTTCATCATTTTTATTAATTACTTTCTGTTCATATAATTCGTAAAGCTTATTTCTACTTTTATAAATTCCAGTGGTTGCCCATTCACTGAAGGATGTAGTACCAGCAACTGAGATCCTCTTAGGGACAAAGGTTCCGTAGTCCACAAGGAACCCTTATAGTTTCGTCATGTCCGTCCGTCTGTCCGTCCGCAGCCTAGCTCAAAGACGCCTGGTGCTAGAAAGCTGATATTTGACATGAATATAGACATACAATATTGCAACAAAACTGTAGAATGAAATTTAGGAAAATATTTTTTTAAGGGTATCTCCCCTACATATATAGTGGGTTGAATTTTTTTTTTGGTTGAGTACCCCATTGTGTGGGGTATCATTGAATAGGTTTTAAAAAAATATTATTAGTTTGCTCAAATCATTTTTCGATCAAGTGATTGGTTTGTCAAATATCAAGCTTTGAAGTGAAAAAAATTGTTAGACTCAAGTGTCCCACCCCTCTGCCGGCTAAACTATTAATTTGGAAGAGGTGAAAAAAATCACAAATGTAGTACATATAACGAATTTAAAAGGAAAACTATCACGGCTAAGTAGACATCACTAGTTTACGAGTAATCGTCGGTTAACTTATAAATATCTATTTCTGTGAGTTTACATTGGGAACGCTGGCTTAATCTTAAAGATGCCCGTTTTAGTCCCATGTGAAACAGAAGTTATTATCAATAATGGCCATTATGGGCAACTACGGAACCCTACATTGCGCGTGCCCCGACACGCACTTGGCCGGTTTTTTGTTTATTGAGTAGATATTTTCTAAAGTGATATTTAAAATTAGTTTTGGTTTTTAAGGATCTGAGTGGAGGCGGTATGTTGTTCCAGCAGCGAGTAGCTGCATACCTAAAACATCCCCTGAAGGCAGAAGTTCTACACTGTGGAATAGCTAATGGATTTGTAATGGGCCGAGTAGAGTAATGATTATTTTCGTGCCTCCATTGTAATTTCTTATAAAGATATGCAGGTTTGTGTGATTGAATGATGCCAAATAACAAATTAACAAAGTGTGACTCCCTTCTCGGTGCCATCTTTAGTAATTCGTTTTCGTTTATGTAGGAAGTTACATGCTTACGCCAAGGTATATTGAAACAAAACCAAGCACACGCATTTTGAACTCTCTGTATCAATCGATCCGTCCGAGACAGTAAACACGGACCATAAACAGTGTCAGCGTAATTCAGACGCGATAAAACTAAACTGTCTGCCAATAATTTTCTGGTACAGACATTAAGAAACCGTCGTATTCTATATAATATTTTAAGGAATTTAAACTTTCGTGGTCACTATAATTACATTGTACTGTTCCTACGGGATATATACCACGTACCTTTGTTTTGAGTAACCGATACCACTGTTGCAAGCGCCATGTTCACGGATGTACTGAAGTATTGCGGGTGGATGAAAGTTATAAACAAGTGAACCGGTCTACCCGCTTCCTTACTCGTTTATTGCGCGCACAACCACTATCACCGTTTTCACTCTCGCACTGTACTCGATCGCGACACACTGTACTCACTACGTCAGCTCGTGATTTAAGTTTTTCCGGTCTATGGGTTTTGCATAGACGTACCACTGGATGCCAGGTATTCGACAGTTGAAACCCATCTTCTCTATTGAAGGTTTTATACTTTTTAATTTCAATAGCTTCTTTAACCATTCTAGGTATAATTATAGTGGCGTTCTGTCGAAAGCACCTGAGGGTTATGTAACTCGATCCAATGGTTCGTACCCGAGTCTAGGAGATGTTGAGCTATTGCCGACTTTTGTGGTTCATTGTTTTTGACTGCCCTGATGTGTTCCTTGATGCGGCAGGAAATGGTGCGTTTCGTTTGTTCTATGAAGAAACTGTCACAGTACATAAGAACGCCAAAGGACAGTTTCCCCTTGGAAAAGCCGGGTGTATACAAAATTGACTGCAGCTGTTAAATAATTTCCACTTGCTGAAAGCGATCTATCAAGTAGCTTTCGAACCACTTCACCGTGGCATGTTCAAAGCCATAATAATGCAACTTGGCAAGCAGCAGGCTTGTACTGATGGCATCAAACGCCCTGGAGAAATCCAGGAGAGCTAAAATCGAACCTTCCTCACGGTCCCTTCCCTCGATGATGCTACCCACAACATCTGCCAATGCTGTAGCTGTACCTCTACCCTTCCTAAATCCTGACTGTAAGTCTAGAAGGATGCTATTTTTCTCCAGAAATGCCGAAATTTCGATCATTATGTTTTAGCTTCACCTTTATACAAGGGGCATCAATGATTCGGGTGTTATTAAGGCTGTCAAATTACAAACAGACTTTAAAAATGTAAATCTACGTACATCATCATACTTTAATTCGTAAAAACGCACTAGGATTTTCAATGAGATAAGTGTTTAAAGATTTTTATTGTGTTAGTTACTTAATCTTTACTTATTTTACCTATACTTATCTACATACTTTTATTATGTTTATCAGTTGGCTGATTACCATTAAAAACTATGCCTATTTTATAACGTAATATTTGAGTACGACATGGCGTATTATATCATTAATTTATCTACCCAACATCGTATCTCATCGATTTCTTTATCCATTAATGGAGATAATAAAATTATATAAAACAATTTCTCGTTAAGAGGTATCAATAACCAAACTCATCAACATAGTCTAAATATATAATAGTCTAAAAACCACCCCGATATACTTAGCGAAATGGTATGATGTGTTAATAAGATTAAAATTTTCTGAGCTTGTTTGATACTTTAATTTTGGAGGGGAAGTTAATATATTTTATGAAACTCACTCAATTTTCACGGGGCAAGTAAGAAGACCCGATGAAAATTTTCCGTGAAAAATTAACATTAAATTGAGATTTTTATAAAATAAATAAACCTTGCGATATTTTAAAGTTATTTTTGTAACCCGATTAAAAAGAATAAGGACGGTACAAGTGGTATTTATGCTTGTCTAGTTGCTATAAACTTATACAATCCCGAGATAATATTATATTAAAAGATAAGTTCCAAAACATGGACGTAGATTATTTTTCAAGAAATTTTCACCATGAAAACACAAAAACTGCACTCAATGGTCCACTCCATAAATATTCGAGAAGGGCTGCAGTACGGGAGGAATGGCGACGGATTGTGAGGCTTGCCACCATCCCTGACGTGACGACCACGAACAATCTGCCAACAGTGTGACGATGAAGAAGAAAAGACTGACAGGACCTGTGGCGTAGTGATTTAAGAGGTTATCTCGTCATTAAGCCGAGTGTTGTGGGTTAGATCTTCACACCAGACAACACTTTGTGTAATCTACAATTTTTGCTTCGAGTCTGGGCGTGCTTCGTGTCTGAAGATTGAATGTTTCTGAAATCCAACGCAACACTAGTATTATCATTAGAATGTGAGTTGTCGTTACAAATTAAAAATAAACTGTTAACTGAACTTCCTTCAGACTTTCATGTAGGTATATACCAGGTGCTATCCAGTCGGTTCTGCTTATTAAAAATGTTTTTTTAAATTAGCGAGACTGTATAGCAATTAAAGGCCTTAGGCATACTTAATGACTTCAAAAAAATATTGATCAAAACCAGAAATACTCTGATTAGTTGACATAGCTATGAACTAAGCATAGTCTTCTATACACAACAAAACATATTGTCACCCCAAAATAAGCCTGCTGTTCATTTCAAATGTCAATCAGCTCCGAAACATCAACTATCAAAACAAATATGCATTATTAATACCGAACAATATGCTTCGGCAAGCCACTGCAGTTGTATTCAAGCGAATCAGAATACATTTGATTAACGATGTGAGCGTTAATCGTGTTCAACTCGATTAATGATACGATACTACTCGATACTGAGTAATGGACTTTCCCGACTGAGAGGCCGAACATCTATTATTGGTCATGTAATCGTACGTTTGTAGTGGATGGAAAACGTATAAGTACATGTGATTGTAAATATATGTACAACCTATGGCAGAGATTTTGCTTCTTTTGACATTTTATTTTGTAATGAATTTTTGACATTTTATCATTACATCCAATTATTATTAAGAAGTTCGTGTTTGTTTTTACAAAGCAACTTTATTTTTGTCACGAGATTTCTGTTCCTTATTGATATTTACATCAATGACTTTATCTTGAATTTTGAAATTCGTAGGCCCACATATACAAACGTGCTTATTTCGTAGGCTTTGAGTTTTTTGTATAACGGTAAAGTTGCTCCATTGGGTGTACCACTGTTTGCTTCTACGATGCACATACAAAATATACATGCCTTTAATGCGTAAAAGATTGGTTTGTGAGTGATCCCTGTTACCAATTTGTTGAAATTATAATATATACTTAATACTATAACAAATTCAGTTGTTTGGTCAAACGTTATGTACTTTTTTAAATATTGTTTATTTACTCAACAAAAAATACGTGTGAAGTCTTGCTTTTCATTGTTGAAATAGAATTTCAAATGTATGTTAACGTTCCATCCTCTAATACATTACGGTACAATCAAACGTGTCAGTATGTCTGTCGATGCTGACCCTGGATCGCAGGAAACATTGCCGTATTAACAAGGGGTGAATTTATTAGTACTGAGCACGCACTACATACATTTTGTAGAGGTGGTATTTTAGATAGGGTTTTCGGGATTCTATATTGGTTTTAACCTAAAGGGGAGAAAAATGGACGAAAACAAGGGTGTAAGATAAGAATCTTTACAGCATCGCGATAGAATACTATAATTATGTAGCGAAAAATATGTACTATATTTTTTAATTTTTGAATCATGTTGACTCGGGCTCTAAGGCGTCGGTACAAGTCATGGGTGCAATTGGGATAGGGCTAAGTAGAAGTATAAAACTGATATGACATAATAAAAAATATGCTTCGCAAAAGGAAAAAAATATTTTAATCATTAAGCCGTCATATCTGGTTAGCCAACTTCGGGCCCCAAGGTGTGTCAGTCTTAGATGAAAACATAATGCAATGAAAGTATAATGCTAGCTCTTTAATATATTATTCTACCACACACTCACACACACAACGCTATCTTAGCAAAACTTGTACTATGGGCCCTAGACAATGAATAAACATATATATAATATACAGACATAACTGCTAGATACAACTTAATGAAACTTTCAAACTTCAACACACAACCTTTACCTTTGAGCAGGTAACATTATCTTGTATACACCACATGAAGATATCGATGTGCCTCAAAACAACAACAAACTTTGATAAAGCTGTTCGTGTTCACTAATACAAAGTCTAAGTATCCCAGAAATCCAAAGAATCCAGACAGGCTGATTTTTGCCTCTACTCGTATATCAAAACTAAACATTTGTTTAAATAATGGCACTTTGTTTTAAAAATATCTGTGTACTTCTTTAATAAACACCTCAGGAAAAGTCTAATACTAAGTCAAAGTATACCCATAGAGTATTTTTAACATTGAGTTGAATAATATAACGTTATGGTGTCAGGTTATAATTTTATTAATTTAATTACAGTTTTGAATTGTGTATTATAATTACATATATGAATGACTAGAGGACGCCAGCAGCTACGCCTGCATTTTTTTTAAATTTACCCGTTTTGGCCGATCCCGTGGGAATTTCGGGAAATCCCTTCTTAGTGCACCCTTACGGTCCCCAAGGAACATACATGCCAAATTTCAGCTTCCTGCGCCCAATAGTTTCGGCTGTAGCGTGTCTGTCAGTCAGTCAGTAACGCAAGGATTTTATATATAAAGATAATTGCAGTTCTTAGTTCCTCACATTTCATATTAAATATCATCGGTAGTGTCTGATTAATTGATGCTAACGATGACATGAGTATGAAATATGATAAAATAATAAATCAATTTCAGTATTTATGCAATAATCTTTTAATTGAAATTTAGATGAAATTTCGCTTGTCACATACCGGTGAAATATAAAACATATCATTGTTTTAACAGATAACGTAAACTCATCATCGTCCTAGCGTTATCCCGGTTGTATTCAAAACTTACGCCCCTTGAAGCCCAGGGCTTACCAGTCTCACCAGATTTGACAGAATATAAGCTTTTTTACAGAGCGACTGCCGTTTGACCTCTGCAATCCAAAAGCGTAACGATATTCCATGTTTTAGACCAGTATCAGTTAATTTGGTGAGAGAGAGGCAGACTGACTTCCCGTAACGACTGTCAAAGATCTTCACGACAGCCGGGATCGACGGATAAACGTGCTCGTCGAGGCATGATGCAAGCGATAAACTTGACAATTTATTACGCACATAACTTCAAAAAATCAGTGGTGCGTGCCGTAGATTCGAACCCAGTAACCTCTGCATGGCAGTCCGTTGGTATCTCCACTAGGCTATCGTTGCCTTTTAAAAAGATAACGTAAACTATTCAACGTAAAATAAATATGAAAGAATTTAATTTTCATCGGCACAAATCTTAAACTTAAACAGTCAATTTAAATATCAGTACTAATTGAAGCTATGCACAAATATTAGGCTGCGGGTCTCAATCGCTTTGAATGTTTAAAGGTTATCTATTTTTACTTGACTATTCAAGCGCTCTGCATTGATCTTAGTCACGGGTTGAGCATTGCAGACTATTATGAGCTAGTAGTAATAGCTAGGTCGTAATACATCGTTGGAGCAGTCGTGTTCTAGAGTGGAGACCGCGCCTTGGGAAACGTAGTGTAGGACGCCCTCCGGCTGAGTGGAGTGACGACATACTCAAAGTGGCTGGCAGTGGCTGGACACGAAAAGCCGAAAATCGAGCTCAGTGGCGTGCCATTGGAGAGGCCTATATCTAGCAGTGGACTTTGGCATTCTGATGATGAACCTGATGTATCTTCATTCTACCACATGATATTTCAAACATGTCATGTTAAATTGTTAGGAATAGAAATAAGTATGCGATAGTCATCTTAGCATTATCCCTGCAATAAAGGTCTTATTCCGTATCGTATGTCTGTCGAACATTTGATAAGTTTCTCGCGATAGAGTGCTTATAACTGTGTAAATACTAGTACTAGTATATGTTAACAGAAAAATCCAAATTATACACATACAAAGAGTTTGACCTTACGTATCAATACATGTCAAATAAAAAGTGATTATAACAAATAATACGTGTTTCCAATAAATTCAGCCATCGTGAACAAAAAAATCTTTGTCTATATTAAAATTTCAGGGTGGAAGCTACCGAAACGTCCGCGCTTTCATTATTAATGTGCTGCAGAACGTCCAAATATCGCTGAAATACATTTTGTAGGTGTTATAAAATTTGTGGTACGCTTTTAGCTTTGAAAGAAGAATTATTAATATATAATTATAGGTTACGTATATCGCAAATGGATTAAAGTCTAAACAAAGGTATGTGCTATAAATCCTGAAAGGCAATTTAATATGACTGTGTCTTTTCAATCTGAAATCAAAAAATATCTTTCTTCAAATTATTTGCTTAGATTTTATATTTTTTAATTAGAGTATAGACATTTCGGAATTGTGGCAAGCGGCAACAAGATACGTGGTGTATTATATCCGGAAAGACTATTTTAAACTAGTGTTAATGACCCCGAAAATTTCAATCCATATGTTCGGACGACCGGTTGGCGCAGCGAGAGTGTAAGCGACTGCCACGCCGAAGGTTGCGGGTTCGATTCCCGCTCAAGTCAAATATTTGTGTGCGTGAACATGGATGATTGTCTTCGTCTTAGAAACTTTTAAACACTCGCGTTGCATGTTTAAGAATATATACACCACTATTTTTTAATTAGTACAAAAAATTTAACGGGGCACTAAGTATCTTTAACTGATCATATTTATGTAGTTAAAAAATAAAAACACCAAGTCCCAAAACTGTCTCAAAACTGTCCACAAAAATACGTAATAATTGGTTAATGCATAACTAAGACTATGACCGACTCTTGTACTATTAGTTGTAAACTATTCCATTGATAAATTCCCCCCTGTCCCACTGCGCGCGCGCCGCGCTCGGATGCCAGAAACAGTGCTAAATTGCTAGCGGACGAGAGCGTACCTATCGATTTTTTCGCTGCAATTTGTTTGTCTACGTTTTCCCGACGCGATGGCTTATCAGTTCATAATATCACGGGAGTATGTAGCTATGCTTCGTGCGTACTTTTTGAGTGGAGGAATCGCGAGTGCAGCTGTGTACCCATGGACATCATTTTGTGAGTGTACAAAAGTAAGCCGGCTAGTGTCGAACAATTAAAACATCGCATATTGGACGCTTTTGACGAAGTGAAAAGACTGTGATCTGTGTATTGACAATGGTGGTGGACATTTTGAAAAACAATGGAAATACTTGTAAGTTTAGTAAATAATACCTACTTAAGTAAATAGTAATTTGAGGCGAGCGGCTCAAAATCGGTCTGTGTGGAGAACCATGAGGGAAGCCTATGTCCAGCAGTGGTCGTCTTTAGGCTGACATGATGATGATAAAATAATTTGTAAATAACAGATGATTCCAACTTCATAAATACGCCAAAATTACTGTTTTCTTTTATTACAGAATACCTTATTTTATTTTGATATGTGTTTGCTTTCTAATTACATACCTTCATATTTCATTACTTGTAAAACGGTAAATTTTGCTGGTCCTAAGCCCGGACAAACTATGAATGAGAGGGTAAAATTAAGAAAATTAAAAAGTATCTACCTACACTGATTATTTTGCTTCATTTTATTGTCTAAGGCTACCTACATTATAAGTGCGACGGAAAGAATGCGTAAGAGTAGGACGGAAAGTAAATACTATCAATGAAGTAGTGAATGGATTGTAAAATATGTCTATGATTTTGGTGAGATCTTCTACAAAAAACAAATGATTATAACTTGGCTATTTATAGATATTATGAAATTCTTATGTCACATACATGATAATAATGCCTTCGCTAATATGTCCTTAAAGTTTTTGTACTAATTAAAAAATAGTGCTGTATATAGACGGGAATTAACGCGAACATGCAAATTAGGTATTTACATACCTTATTTTGCTTGACGTTGGTGTCTTGGTCTTGGTGTTTCTATGTATAATATGTATGTATTTAAAAAAAAGCATATGTGTATGTTTATCAATTGTCTAGTACAAGCTCTGCTTATTTTGGGATTAGATGGTGTTGTGTGAATGTGGTAGAATATTATTATTATATTATATTATGTTGAAAAGGCACAGTAAAAATAATATTATATAAAATAAAAATTCACCGGTTCAGTCGCCCCCGTTTTTATGTTGGGTCGTGATAAATTGTGCACCTTCGTCATGAATCAATATATTTACACCAATAACTACTGCATTTGGTAGTCAGATATGTATTGCAGAAGATATTTATTCCAAACTATATGATAAATAATAGGTGCTACTCAGATCACCTACAGTAGAGCCAATGCTATAAAAGTAGCGAGATAAGTATCCCAGATAATAAGTGCTTCTCAAATCTCCTGTAGTAATATTGAAACCTTCAGCTGCCGGTCAGTAAAGAACAGCTGAGACCAACATTTTATGTACTCTTTTATACTACCAATTTGATATATTAGGCTACAGAGTAAAAAGGTCTTAAATTTGCTTACCCAATAAAGAATAACACGCCTGAACATAAACATAAACCTCTTGTTAGCATTCGCGCAAAATCAACCGATAACATTTCTGTATTTGTCAAGTTATATAACATGCGACCGCAACATTTATTTTATATGTAGTTACATATACCGTAAAAATCTGATTCTTGTTACTTATTTTTGTCACTTCAAAATCAACCGTAAATCTGACAAAATACGACTCATTTTCTTCTGCACTAGTTGAGGTGTACTTATTCCCCGTTTACTGGACTATGGATATGGCATGGTTGACCCCGATTCCAGCAGCACTAACAATACGGCCCGCATTCGCCTTAATCGTTTTTATGTTTTAATTAATCTGAGCGACTGATGGTTGTCTCACCTGTGCAATTATTTTGGACTTACCGTCCGATGATTATGCGAAGCTCTGGATTTCAAGCACATACGAAAGTTTTACATTAATAAAGCAAGGAACTGATCCTTGTACTGCCTAGTTTATATGTAAAGGAAAGGAAACACGGCTGTTGAAATGTGTATGTACCTCTATCCTGCCACGAGCTTGAACCAAGTGTACTGGGGCGTGTGTACTGTTTTAAATAGCAGTGACAGATATAATTATACAACGGTGTATATCGCGTATGTACTAGTGTGAAGGTCGGGATACTACTTTTTCTTTATTTTTTGGCTGTCAACATGACCTACTGTCAAGGACAAAATGGCCACGAGTGTCACGACGATGTCCGAAGGAAGCCGGCTGTAATGTCGCGGAGTTTGCAATTAAAATAAGTATTAAGACGGTTAAGACTTATTTTAGAATATCAAAATATATAAAATCATATGTATATGCGGCGATTTTTTTTTATTATTTACATATTTTGATGCGTGACTATTGAGCACTTGTTTCTAAAACTGCTACTTTGTATATGTTTGAGATAGCTGCAAAAGCATGAAGTTCTTAGGACATCACACAAATAATATCAACGATTGAGCTAACCTATTAATCAGTTATTGTGGTCCAATTTTTTGTCAAAATTGGTAATGTAGTAATTTGTTGACCTGTAACTGATTGACTGTGTTCACCCCAATCAAGAAATTGATGTGATTTGAACAGGCAAGCTCTACTGCTATAAGTCGTCTATTAACCATTTTATTCTGAAGTTTACGTTTGCATTAATGTATAGAGTAGATATTATAGTTGATTTTCATGCGGGAAATGGCTTAAAACACAGCGAGTAATCTATACAATTTAAATATTAATAAATTTGGATTTTATGCTTAATTTTCGCGTATACAAAGTATAGTTTAGATTATTTTATTTTACAACGATTTTTGGTATAGGTTAACCCGCCGTCGGTCGCGCTATATTTTGTAACATCTTCGGTCGCGTGGGGTCTTTCAAAGTCCTACATTATATATACACATATATTATACAATACAAGGACATTTGTTTAATTTATGATTTTATTTATTATTTTAGGATATAAGTAATAAAATAAACACCAAAACTTCTTATAATTATATTTATTTTATAATCAGTCTTTCATTACAAATGAGTATCCAAAATTTGGCTTATTTTTGGCAAAGTTTACTTGTAGCAATAATAGTAATAAACAAAATAAAATTCTTCTTAAAACTATAAATGAAATTAAAAAACAACATAATAGTGACCATATAAACAAATAAAAATTATAAAAGAAGAAAACCAAAAGATTTTATTCAGCATCGTTTCGGGCCTCGGAACAGTTGACGCACACAGACGCTGCATGTCTTGGACATATATTTTGATGACAGGAATAACACACACTCGAATATTTTCGGTCTATTGCTCGTGGGCAATACGCGCATCTTCTCCTGGACATGGTTGGCTGTTGTTGTGGCTGTTCTTGAAGAATATTATTACCAGTGAATCTTCTTATATGCTGCCTGAGTTCTCGCGGTAGTGTATCAATAGTACTCCTGTATTTCAAATAATCGTCAAACAGAACATAGACCAAAGTTTTAAGGTACTCTTTCCTGGTCAAGGTAGTGTCTGGAATATTGCATTTCAGTATAATCTGTGAATTGATTCCGGCAATATCTAATAGGGTGAAGAATATTCTGAGAGGCCATCGGCAGCATCTTGCTACTGAATAATTTTTCTTCAGACGATCAACAACGTCCACTCCACCTTTTGTAATATTATAAAACTCAATTATCTCAGGCTTCTTCTGGACCGATGTCGTATTTACAGTCGTATTTGTAGACAGTAAAATCACAACTTTATTTCTTTTTGGCCAGTAAGATACCAAAGTATTATTATCTCTTCCAAATGCAAAAAGCGAAGAATTTGGTTCTTTATTTTTACTTTTGAGTTCAATAGGAATCTCAGGCTTATTATGACGCATGGTTCCAACAACAGTCAGCTTGTGGTCCTTTAGTAGATCTTTGGCCAATGGGATACTTGTAAACCAATTATCCATTGTAACGTTACGATTACTTCCTGAAATTGGTTGTATTTGTCTTTTTACAAGCGCATTAGTTGAAGTATCTACAGACATCCGTTCATCTGGTTGAGTTCCAACATATACTTCCATATTTAATACGTAAAAATTTCGAGCATCTACTAAGGCAAAAATTTTAAGCCCATACTTGTCAGGTTTATTTGGCAAATATTGCCTAAACGAACATCTTCCCCGGTAAGAATCCAACATCTCGTCTATGGTTACATATTCTCCAATGGTAAAATAATCTTTACATTTCTGCACAAATATGTCAAATATGTACCTGATAGGTGCGAGTTTATCAGATTGTATCCTTTGTTGCCTTGTTGCAATGCTATCAAACCTCAAACAGCGCAAAAGGAACCTAAATCTTTGAAGCGACATTACCGCTCTTGCAATATCTAAACCTACTAACTACCATCAGCTATGAATATATCTTCAATATTTGTGAGACGCAACTTTTATATGCCAATTTGATACAACAATCCAAGCAATGCTCGAATTTCAGGTAAGTTGTGCATCTCGTGATCTTTCATAGTTACTCTGAAGTATCTGAATTTTCTCATTAGTGCACTCGACGATGTATTTCAATATATCATTACAGAAAAATAAATTCCAAGCCTCGTAAGGGTTATTAGTGTCACGAGCTGCATTTCGCGACCCTGGCAAATGAGATATAATGTTGTGCGCTCGTGTTCTAACAGACGTATTTGGAGGAGTTTTTTTCCAACGATAAATTCTCTCAAACTCACCATTGCGTAACTTGCGACGAACGTCGTAATCGCTGGAAGTTCTCATTTGGGCAAGTGGAACATCGTCTTCGCTGTCATCTGAGTCTATTTCTTCAACATCTCCAGGTTCTGAAATACAGTCTTGCCCTGAATCCGTCTCATGCGAACTTTCTTCTAGTTCATCTGGTCCATAATCGGAATCTTCAGCATCCAGTGATTCATCCACTAACACATTATCCTTTACTTCATCCACAAGCCACCTAATTATTTGTTCGTCGTCCGAAAGTGACATTTTTGATACTTATATCCAAAAACAAAAAATAACTAGTTCGGTCGCGTGGGGCTTTCAAAGCCCGCGCGCAAATTATATGTCTGCTTTACTCAAATGCACGATGCAAACTAATCCAAATATGCTTTAATTCATAGGTTGTTATTATTTAGGTAGCTACTGTTATACACATATACGTAAGTGACACCATTTAAACAATAAGACGGTTTTTCGAAACCTCGTGCTTTAAAAGACCCCGCGCGACCGACGTTGGGTTAAACCCCTCCACCTAGTCCTTAATGCTAAGTGACGGGGATCTAGCAAGAGAATTACAACTGTGAAACCAAAAAAGGGTCTATGGTTCTCGTTGTTTATAAACAAAATTTGTTCTGAGACATTGATGAAATCGCAAAAATGGATTTTCCAAACAATTTGTCAAGATTAAAAGTGGATTTTGTGTAGATCAACTGTTTTTTTAAATTAAATAGCAATCTGTGTTATACTTTGAATAATATAAACCCCTAAGAAGGCGTTCTTAGGGGTTTATATTATTCAAAGTATAACATTGTATTAAAAGTCAACACTATGAAGCTAGACATTAACCTGCGACATCCGAAAACCATGTCGTCTTTAGATACTAAACTATTCGTGTCCCTGTAGCAAGCGCCGAATTCTTCCAGTACAAGCATTCCGGAGATGTGTTTAAGTCCCACTTACCACGTTGTTGAATAACTATGCGGTCACTACGATATAACTAGGTACAGAGTGTGTAACAATGTCATTTAAGCTAAACGACGCCATTATTTTATTAGAATTATCTTCTAAGCATGTTTAATGTTAAGGTAGTTTAATATGAAACCTTTACAATTATGTAATATGTATGCATGATTTCACTTCAGCCTTACTTTAAGTACGCCATCATAGCAAACGAAATAATCTACCATCTTCAAAAAAAAAAAACCTAAGCGAAACAGTCTTAATTTGCACAATTTAACAGTTTATTCTGATTTACTATCTAAGTAAAATTTAATGAAAATAGGGTTTTATATCATCGCACACTGTTTGAAAATAATTTTAGGTGAATAAGTATACTGTCTATATTGTATTACTAAAATATTTTGCAAATGCAGATCAACACATTGTATACTGAACTTAATTCATCACGGCATATATATTCTACGTAAAACGTCTGACTACCACACTAAACTGAAGCACAGAGCGTACCACAAATTCATAACCTTCTCATAAGCTTGACTACCGTGCGGTCGTTCCAATGAACGTTACAGTCGGAATATCACTTGTATTGTACCAATACCATTTACCTAAACATAACAGCGCTATATTGATTCCGTCCCAATTCATGTCATTTATAATTCGGTCGATGGTTTTATTAGAAGTGGGTTGATGTGTCAAGGGATACCGTTGTTCGGTTATTCCACGATTTGTTTCCTTATATAATAAGAGTTTTAGTGTTGTAATAGCTTTGTTTATCGGGAATGCCATTGATTGTATGGCTATCTGATAAGCGATCTGTAGGTAAATATTGGTGTGACATTTCAGTGGTATTTATTTTAATTCTTGCATGAATAAATGCATGTTAAGTTTGTGAATGAACTCGAATTTTTGTAATATTAATAATAGAATTCATTAAGGATTAGCTTCATAAATGTGTTATTTTTTATGTATAGAAACTTATTTAAAACGTCTTATTGTTTTGTTTTCCTCCTCGTATTTATACCGCGGTTAGTAATCTAAGCAATATAAGCCGTATCACAAAATGTAAAAAGGCGCAAAAATCTAGAATCAAGCACTATGTATTACTGGATTTTAGATATTTGCGCCTTTTTTTTAATTAGTACTTTTCTCAACTTCTAGCGTCAAAATATATCACGACAGCAATTTGTAAGCAAAATAAATCCGAATTCAAGAGATTTAATAGTAGACAGACTATATACTTAAAAATATCTATAATTTAATACTCATTTTCAAATTACTTTAACACACAAATTGACAGATAGCAACAGCCTATTAGATATTCATTTGACTGCCATACAGAGGATATCGGGGTCGGATCCATGGCGCACACCACTGAGTTTTCAGAGCTATATGTAAGTACTATCATTATTCTGTTATCCGGGTTGCGGCTAAGATTTCAAGAGCAATTGTCGTCAGTGACCTCCATGATATTCCTCTTTTATGTCGACAAGAAGGAACAAGTTGAAGCTAAAAACATTCTTCTACGACGTCTATTTTTGATGACCTTACTGTAATATGGTGGGTGTTCAGGTGTTGTGAAGAAAAACATGTCTTACTCGTTCAGTGTCATATATTTGAATGTTAAAAACTTATTAAATATAACGTACAATTATTTCTTATTGCGCATTACCTAATTTCAAGTTGCAACCTATGCAATATTCGTACACGTGTAGTCGTGTACCTATTTTAACTAATCGCCAAAGAAATCTATAATATCATATTTCATTACATTACAACTCCCCTGAAAAATGTCTATCGCTACCTTTCCCCTTTTAAGAAAAAAAAATCTTACTAAATATTAAATTTAAAATGTTATACACAATTATTACATATATGTACATACATACATACATACATAGACTCACGCCTGTTTCCCCGAAGGGGTAGGCAGAGGCATATTAAACGCCCACTGTGCATAGGGTTCCCACCAAGAACTTAGGGTCCCAAGCCAACCTCACCTGCAAGTGGTGCACCTACCGATCAACGGACGAGGCTCAGGCAAATACAAAAATATCCCGATAAGCGGCAATAGGCTCGCCACCTATTACGTGGGATCAAAACACTGGCGAAAAGTGGGCGTTTTACATGTATGTATTTTTATATAACCCAAATATACTTAAAATTTACTTATAACAATTGAGAATACAATAAAAACTTAATGCTAACTAAAATACCTCTTAGTGTTATTCTTATGTATAATATATTCTTTATTATCCTTCAACATCTTAACATTAGGTGAAACTTCCTCAATAACTTAATAGGGACCGTTATATGTGTTTTGAAGTTTATTACCTGTTTGGTTTTTATAAGAATTAGGTCACCCTTTTTGTAAGTTATGGAGTAAGTTTTTTGTCATACATAATTTTCTTTTAAATTCATTTGTTAACAAATTCTGCTGGGTATCGTATTGTGCTCGCTGTAGACGATATTTCATTTCTTTTGGGTAATCATTGTAATTATACAAAGGTTCAACTGAAGTTCCAAAATCTGACGGCAATTTACAACATTTACCAAATACTAATTCAAATAGTGAGGATTTTGTTTCTGAATGCACTGTAGTATGGTAAGAAAATGACCAAAAAGGTAACCAATCACTCCAATCAATATTATTCCTATCACACTGAATTCAAAGATATGAGCCTAAATGTCTGTGACTGTTTTCTAGTGAGCCTATAGTTTCATGGTGATAAGGTGTGGAATTTAAATGTTTTATTTTTAATATTTTACACAAATTTTCCATAATATTAGACAAAAACTGTGTACCTTTATCTGTGATGACTTGTTTAGGTACTCCGTATCTCAAAATAAAATTCGAAACGAAGACTCTGGCTACTGATTCGGAATCCTTACTCTGCATAGGATATGCCTCTACGAATTTAGATAAGTCACATTGCAATATTAAAATGTATTTATTATTGTTGATATCAGTCGGTAATGGACCCATGATATCTAACGCGACACGTTCAAATGCTGAGCTTGCAGTATTTGTTATAACCATCAGCTCTCTTACAAGACGATTAGAAAATTTATTATGTTGACATTGTTGACACATTTTACGTAATTAATGACGTCATTCGTCATACCTAGCCAGCCAGTAGTAATATCTTTTTTAATTGCCTATCATTCTGTTTATCCCTGCATGTCCACTAGTGGGTAACAAATGAGAGTCATTCAATATTATTTTCTTATCCTCGTGATTACAAATTCTTATTATATCTCTTGTAATTAAAATTCTGGGTAACGTAATATGCAACTTTTTCATATGACTTGCAAGTATTTTTATATTTGTTGCATTTTCTCTATTCTTAATAATTAATATTTAATTTATATTTTCTTTTTCGCACAACGATCCTAAATCTCTCGCTAACTCCGACGGGGTAGATAACGATCGAGTATTTAGGTATATAGTACACCGTGAAGGTACATAGATGCAGTATTCTACCCCAGAACAATGAGAAATCAATTTACTAAAATCTTTGTCATTTATAAAAACTAATTCTATCACATCCATGGGTTTTTAAGAATTTCCACAGTCTCAGGTTGATCAGGCCTGCTACTGGTAGAAGATTTTTCAGTCAAATTATTGTAATCAGTAGATATCTGAGACGTTAACTTTTTTGTTTGTGCTCTTGTCAGTACAGAAACTAGTTGTTCTCCAATAGATTTTCAATCATTACAGGTCATTGTCATAGGGATCCGACTTAATGCGTCTGCAGCTGCATTATTTCGGCCCGGGATGTACACAATTTCAAAGTCATATTCTTCAAGATACAGTCTAAACTTAGTAAGTCTAGTAGAAGGATCCTTTAAACTAAATAAATACACTAATGGCTTATGATCGTTAAAGATTTTAAACCTTCTGCCATACAGATATGGTCTAAAATGCCTTACTGCCCATACTATAGCTAGTAATTCTAAGTCAATTATAGGGTATCTACTTTCAGCGGGCGATAAGTTACGACTCGCGTAAGCAACTACGTGACCATTACTGTTAGACAAAACCGCGCCTAATCCAGTCTTACAAGCATCTGTACGTAGCTGAAAAATATTTGTTTCCGAAAAGTCAGGATACTGCAATACAGGTGGTGACATTAAAGCAGATTTTAACTTGTGAAAAGAATTGTCACACTCGCACGTCCATTGAAACTCTGCATTCTTATTACATAATGTATTTAATGGATACGCAATATTAGCAAAGTTAGGTATGAAACGTCTATAGTAATTAGCAAATGCTAAGTAGCGCTTGACGTCATCAGAGTTCGATGGCACCGGATAATTGCACAAGGCCTTAATTTTGCTGTCGTCAGGAAGAATGCCATGTGATGTTATTCTATGACCTAAATATACTATTTCAGTGCGCAAAAATTCACACTTTATTGGATTTAATTTTAAATTGACTTTTCGTAAGCATTCCAAAACTGTAATTAAGTTTTTATTATGATTTTCCATCGATTTTCCTTTCACAACACAGTCGTCTAGATAAATAAAGGCTTTTTTATAGTTAATACCTGACATAGCAATAGTCATCAATCTTGAGAACACACTGGGAGATGTTTTCAAACCCATAGGTGAACGCTTCATCTGATACATTTTATCAGTAGTAAAGGCTGTGTGTTTTCGTGAGTTTGAATCTAACTCTAACTGGTACATTTTGTTTACACTGAATGCTGTATACTTTCGCGAATTTTCCTCTAATGACAACTGATAATAACTTTGTGAAAGGTCTAGTTTTGAAAAATAAATACTACCTGACAGAGAATCTAAGATATCTGTTATATTTGGTAACGGATATTTATCATCCTTAATTTGGATATTTAACTGTCTGTAATAAATAACTAATCTTAATTTTTTTTTCGTTAGATCTATCCGACTTTTTAGGAACTAGCAAGACTGGGCTGGACCACTCCGATGTGGTTTCTTCTATTATATCGTTTGCTAACATTTCATCTATTTGTTTTTGTACCTCCTTTTTCAGGGAATGAGGAATCCTATAAGGCTTTATATAAGTGGGTGTAACGTTGTCTTTTAAAGTAATTGTATGTGTCATAATGTTTGTGGTTGATAATTTGTCACCGGGAAGATGAAAAACGTCGGCATATTTTGCACAAATATGTTCGATGCTACGTTTTTCCTCCGTGTTCATATTCGATAAATTCAATAACTCAAATAATGTTTTAATGCGATTTACGCTATTTGTATTTTCCGAAAAATTACAAATATCAAAGTAATTGATGTCATAAACAGTAAGATCTTGAAAATCACACTCTACTTCGTGATCCGTAGTATTTAATATTCTTAACGGGATACGACCATTATTTGGTTGCGAAATAATACCAGCGACGAAAACTGCTTGCTGGATTTCTTTTGATAAAACTACACAGTCACATTTCGACGTAGTTGGGATGAACCTTATTACTTCGCACCGAGGCGGTATCGAATGCCTATACCTAGCATTATAATGAATTTCAATAGGAATGTGTTTATTATTCTTATAAAGTTGTAATATACTATCTTTATAATTAATAATTGCTTCATAACGCTGTAAAAAAATATCTCCTAAGATTCCGTTTGCAGTGCAAGACATATTCTTAAATACATAAAATTTTTCACTAAATACTTCGTTCTTATGAAATAAATTTAGAAAGATGTAGCCTTCTGACTCTAACCTACCACTTACGCCTCTAATGCTTATTCTATCACTACGCAATTGTTGCAATAACTTAGGGTATTTACTAAGCCATTCGTACTTTAGTACACAAAGACTGGCTTCGCTATCAACTAAAAGATTAATCACTTCATTATCCACTAAAAATCTTACAGTACTACTGTTATTAAAATTAAAAATATAATTTTTCGAATTAACGAAAAAAATCGTTCGATGCGACATTGGGAGTTACATTTTGCTCGAACTGGCATTGCTGGTCGACGGCGACGCATCGTGTGTAGTGTGCTGAACTTGGACAGAGGATCTGTTGGACTTCATGCCAAAATGTCTATTATTTTGACCTCTATGAAAAGTTCTACCGCGAGCACGATTAAATTGTCCGCGATGCGACGGTATGTTACCCGACGCCACGGCCGGTGATCTCGCGTTACCGTGGTTGTAATTAAATGGATTATACTTATTATAGCCAGATTGGGAATTATAATGTTCTCGAAAACTGTTGTTAAAGTTTCTATGACCGCGACTGGAGTAACTATGACGCTTGATGTTCATAATTTGGAATGACGAAGACAAGGATTGTTCGTCCATTGCAGTCCTGATAGCTTCTGGTAAAGATTGAAAGTTTCTAGCCGCTATAATGGTACTCAATCTGGGGTCACTCAAACCGTCTGCGAAACGTTTTATGGCAATTCTTTCATTAGTAGTTTTGAAAGCATCGTAAGAATTGGGATTATGTTCTGAATGGGTAATAGTTAAATTAACAAACAAATTTTCCAATTCATTGCCAAATGACTCAATGGAACGATTACCCTGCTTACACTGGTGTAATTTCCATTGTAATGCTACCTGGGATTTATCTTGTATTAGAAATTTGCGCATGTCAGCTAAAAGGTTATCAACGGTGTCGTAAGTTGATTTCATACGCAATTTTGCACTTTGAGAAAGTCTAGTTTTAAGAACGAAATTAATTAATTCTTGCGATGACGAATCTAGGATCATTTTATTATACAACTCAATACAATCAATGAGTGACTTAGTAACAGATTCCTGTCCAGACATTATACATATATTACTGGCAATAATTAAATTGCAGTTTTCAAGTCAAATTCTTTTTTTGTAGACATTTTGACTTGCTTAGCCTCTTCAAGAATAGATAGAGTAATTATTTTATTGTATTAAATATGTATGTCGCTTATTATTTTATGAACAGCAGAGATATCACTTGTACTAATTGCCTTGCGTTCTACTTGTAAGTGCAACAGAGACAAAATAGTTTCCAAGGAGGAATACAACTTTTTCGCTTCGCCTATCTTTTTCTGACCAAGATTTAGTTGCCGTCTTTCAGGTCCTAATTTGACTAAATAATCTCTAAGATAACTTAACGAATTACGGATTTCATGTAACTGTATAATCAAACTAGACATAATATTTAACTGAATACTAAAAAGAAATATATATTTACGTAATTTGGCTTAAAAAAATTGAAAATTACATACTTATAAAGATAAAATAGCTGATAAAACATGACCTTTGCGTTGGGTTGCGCGTAGACCGGTACAAGCACGTGGCTGCTGAGGAGTTGGGCTGGCGCTGACGTGGACTTGACGAGTAGAATGTGAACGTCGTGGCGACGCTGCTGATGACTCGGACTGCAGTTGCGAGTGTTGACGGGTTGGGCCGGGCTATACCCTGGACACCTCCAAACCTTCTTTCTTCTTTCTTGTTATACGGCAGTCGTGGACAAGTCAGCACGAGAAATAGTAGCCAAGTTGTTTCTTACTCGTTCAGTGTCATATATTTGAATGCTAAAAACTTATTAAATATAAAGTACAATAATTTCTTATTGCGCATTACCTAATTTCAAGTTGCAACCTATGCAATATTCGTACACGTGTAGTCGTGTACCTATTTTAACTAATTGCCAAAGAAATCTATCCCTACTAATATTATAAATTTGAAAGTGTGTATGTATGTATGTATGTATGTATGTTCCGTTTTCACGCTAAAACGGCTGAACCGATTTTGTTGATATTTAACATAGAGATATATTGGACCATGGAGACGGACATAGGCTACCATAAGTTGCAAAAATTAAACTGAGAGGGATTGTAGGGAGGGTAGAAGTTTGTACGGCACAAATTTACCTCTTGGAAGTAAGAACGCATGCGCTAATAATTGAGTGTTGCGCATGTGCTAACATATCAATCAGTACTGTCACGTCAATCGTCATACATAATGTAATATTGTGCATTTTGAAAAACCAGCCAGTTACATTCAGTACAGCCAAAGAGGTTTGATTACTAATAAAAATACTTTTGCCCCGACCTATTACATAAAATTGTTCGCATATATAAACTAATTATATAATAAGCTTAAACGGCTGAAACGATTGTCCCTACTAATATTAAAAATGCGAAAATGTTTATAGAGATATATTGTGATGTTATTATGTACCTGAAAGGTACGAGGTAGATAATGGTAGATAATGTCATGGATACTGACCGAGTTACTTTGCACCCCATAGAGTTTCTGAAGTCTTTAGAATAATCAAGAGTGTCTTCACACATCTTGAGACTGAAAGTAGATTTGTATTACCCCGAATTTAACGCGCGCGAAGCGGCGGGCAAAAGCTAGTAATATCATATTTCATTACTAATACATTATAATATACAAAAGCTCTATTATTCCAACTAATAGAAATTGCATACATAATTTTGATGACAATATAATCTTAACCCATAGTCTTAAGAGCAAATTCCAAGAACGCCATTAATTAATTATCAGGCAAGCAGCAATGTTAAGCAGTATAATATGAGACTGAACTGAATGCCTTGTCTGGAGGTGAAACCTGTATTAATACTATCTAAATAGGTGCATAATATATGCAGTGTTCACCTTTCCATAAGGCTCATCTTTATCCTTCAACCATATCAAAGGATTTAGCTTTCTATTCTAGGAAGGCTTTATCTGAAATGGAGAGCTCAAAATCATTTACAGAATAGTAGAAATACTTTTTCTGCTTCGGGGAAACGCCATAATAAATATTGAAATGAAACATAAACATCACAGATGCTTTTGTTCCAGGTTGGTTTAAAATTTGAAACCCAACAATATTTTTTAATTGTGAATAGAAAGATAAAACTTATGCCAAGCTATATTTTAAAACAAGACATAACTTATAATAACAGCATTTAATCCGAGACTTATCCTCTTTTACACCAAAAACCATCGTTATTCATTACTTCAGCATTCAATTTACTTCAGTATCGAGAGAAAAGAACTAAAAGCAAGTGAACGCAAGGTACATATTGAATCTTACACAAAGTCTGAGTAAATTTCGTATTCATCAACAAAAAACATACTATGGATGAATGCGAAATTATATTTTACAGTCTGAAATCTAATCAATATTTAATACTCGTCTGTGCCTTAAGTTTTGATCACACGAAACTTTTTCGGTGTACCCAAGGCTATTGAATTTGTTCACGATTTTATCTAGAATAACATTGTCAATAGTTATATCTGATTATAACTGTACGCATTGTAAGTACTCACTCAGTACTTATTATTTACAGATTACATTTGAAAACTAAATGAATGTGATTATAGAGACTTATCAACAAATAATTATTATTAAAGACTATTTTTGCCTATCTTTATTATCATCTGGCTACAAATAAATTAAAACATTGAAGGACAAAAAAATATGTAAGTGCGAAACCGATTTCAGTACCTTGGACCAATTATTATTAGGAAATATTGGATGCTTATTATGAAATATTAAACTAAGTTTAATAACTTTAATTCGAACAAAAAAGAAAGAAACGAAACAAAAGTATAAACTCCTTTGCACATAGCAAAGGAATTGAAACTTTCGTGGTGGTCATTAATATACTTTTACATTTCCCTACGGGATATATACCACGTACCTATGTATGATTCGAGTAACGGATATTTCGGCACTGTTGCAAGCGCCATGTTCAAAGATGTTACTCGAAACAATGGTACATCCTGTAGGAAAATTTAAAAGTAACCAACTTCTTTGTCACATCCGCTACGCTTTTACTTATAAGATCTAATTTGTTGCGTAATTCGTTATCCACCATAACATCCGACGCGACAACGGTACTTGACTTCAAAAATCTTCATTGCAAGCTTATCATTGATATTATATAAGTCATAAATCCTAATAGCATCGGCTTAGCAACGACTTATGACAAAGTCGTTATAGCTTTATAGAACCATCAGACTTCATGGCATCCATCGAAGTAATAAAATCTTAGCTCATAAAAATGAATTACTAAATTTATATTTTTCTTCTAGGCAATATTCTGCTGAGCATAATTTTTAGCATCTTCTTTTGAATAAGACTTAAATATGTAATATTAAAATGCTTGATTGATTACAATAGTGCTGACTTGGTAAGAAAAATCTTTGTGCATTTGTCTTGTTTGCTAACGTAAATTAAGTGATAATCTCAAGAATCCATTCAATATATTGGTTCGCGAAGTGCATGCGTCATCGTTTGTTCAAGATGAGTAACTACCAGGCTTTGTATCTAGTACACAGAGGTAGTGTCATAAATTACATGTCCTTGTCCATACTGTCTGCATAGTTTTGCAGCATGAGGATTTAGATGCTTGAAGTAAAATTCATCCTATGACATGAAGACTTGAGTGGTTAACCACTTTATTTTACTTAAGAGCGTGATCAGATCTGACGAATGCGCTGCTTGCGCGTCGCTCGCGTTTGCCAGATCTGGACATCAATCCTTTACTGGTAAAGCAATGGCATGAACAAAACTCGTAGGTTGTAGCGGCAAGCCCTACTTCACGGATGACTTCTTCCAACTTATAATTTAACTACTTTAGGAAGAGAAATGCACAAAAATATTTCATATCTGTGAAATTCTTACGTTATTGTCTGATTAAAAGAAATGCTAAAGTCACACTATAAGGCGCAAGAACCTGAAATTTAGGAATTTATGTTTCTTGGGGATGAGAAGAGGCAACGATAGCCTAGTGGAGATACCAACAGACTGCCATGCAGAGTAATCGATTTTAACCCCTTGTATGCCGGAACGCAGATCTACGCGAGACACAATAGCTTTTTAATTGTGTCTGGCATTCCGGCATACAAGAGGTTAAACTTTCGCGATTTGTATACATCATACAAAAATGTTGTATGATGCCATGCAGAGGGTATCGGGTTCGAATCCAAGGCGCGCACCAATGACTTTTCGGAGTTATGTGCGTATTGAATTGTTAATTATCGCTTGTCCCATGCCTCGGAGAGCACGTTAAGGCGTCGGTCCCGGTTGTCAAAAAGATCTTTGACAATCGTTACAGGGCGTCAGTACCTTCTAAAATAAACTGACACTAGTCTAAACCATGGAATAAAGCTATCCATTTGGGTTGCGGAGGTCAGACAGGCAGTAGCTCCGTGGAAAAGCTAATATTCAGCCAAATCCGGTTAGACTAGTAAGCGCACCCCAGATTGAAACTGGGATAACGCTAAGAGGATGATGATTATGTTCCTTGGGGACCATAGGGGTGCACTAAGAAGAGATTTCCAACTTCCAAAATTCCCTTGGGATCGGACAGAAACAGTTAAATAAAAAAAATGCGTATTATAATATAATCCTGCCTCCGTGGTCCAGTGGATAGCGTATGCGACTGCTGATCAGAGGTACTGGGTTCGATTCCCGGGTTGGGCAAAAGTGTTACTGGGTTTTTCCGTATACTCAGTAGCAGCCCGGAGTCTGGTGATATGCCCGGTAACGGCAACAGGCTCGCCCCCTAATACGTGGGACCTAAGGCTGGTTTCAGAGTGACGCGCGCGGCACGCGCCGTCGGCCAGCGCGTCTCAACAGCGCGTTTGGCGCGCGGACCACTGTGAAACGAGTTCGCGTTTCTCATTGCAATGTATGAAGCTTCGGAAGCGCGGCCGGTGCGCGCGTCTCACAGGCGGCGCGTTTGAACTGCGTGACTATGAAACGCTACTACTAATCTAGTGTAATTGTAAGCGCGCGCGTGTGGCCGGCGCCGGTCAAACGCGTGACTCTGAAACCAGCCTAAAAATTCATGGCGAAATGTGGGTGTAATATACACCTCTGCCTACCAGTTCGGGGATACAGGCGTGCGAACCTTACGGGCTTACGTTGATTTTTAAGCTTTAGTTACCTACGACCTATCGTTGAGGTCGGAAAGCGCGCCAATTTGTCTCTCTCTTTGAACATATTTTCATTAAAATTATTAATTGATGTTTTAAATTGGTAACGAATACTATTATTTTAATAACTGAACGAAATAAAATGTAACTACTGTATTGGTGACAAAATAACAAATAAAAAGGAGTCGCAGTCAGGGATCAATATTCGATTTTTTTGGTGACAGATCTACCATTCTGAGCACAAAGCTATTATTTAAGTAATACAACTATTATTATAAGAACGAAGTTTATATTCATCTAATGCACTACAATTTTGTTGGTAATCCATCTCTTATTTTACACATATATTAACATTAATTTGATAATTCCTACCTTTTTTTTTGGTGACGGGTTGAAAAATCCTCATGGAGTCCCTACGCCCTGGGGGGGGGAAGGGTGAAGGGGACTGTCAGACTCTTACTGACTAAAAACCAACCCGTCTTCCTCATGTATTGTACCCGTGTGTCGGAGGGTCGGGTATCGCCGAAGCATTCCTCGCTACCCCCCGACGGGTATTGGCCCGCCAGATGGTCAGGCGGGCCCCGAACAAAACCCTCTTGGCGGCGGATGAAGGTGTTGGGCTCCGCCGCCAAAAACACCCAGCGGCCGCAGAGGATAGGGAGGACGGCAACGCAACACCGCATCTCCTCTGCCTCTGCGGCCCCACCGCGACGCAACGATGGTGCGCCCCCATTTGGTCGCGGGAGATAGGCTCGCGGCTACGCAACACTGCCACGCCTCTCCTCCCGCGACCGCGCCCGACTGCGAGGGACAGAAGAACTGTCCTTCGCACCATTGGACACATCCTGCGCAGGCCTCCATCAAGCCCACGCGGATCATCCACTCCTGGGATCTCGCTTAGCTTCACCGTGGGTGACCTAACCACGGTTACTGAGCCCCCCCACCACGATAAGGTGGAGATCCAACGGGGGGGATAATTCCTACCTGGGTACATTTTTTGTTTATCTGAGAACGAAAATATTTCGTGGCGATAGATCTATTTATTAGGTGATACAACTTGATGACAAGTATAAATTTTGGTGACAAGAAATATAGTCCCCTAAATATAATATATAAAAGTCGTTATGTGTTTCGTCTAGTTCATAATATAGAGTACAATTAGTCCATTAATGTCTATTTTGACCTAAATTAGGTGTCTCATCCCATGTGATTTGTTTTCATATCAACGCACAAAACACTGTGTGTATTAGTTCCACAAACCCAATCAAATAACACGATGTTAGTCGAGTTAATGTTGTATGCATGCAAGTATTGCTGAATATTGTTCCGTTAATGAGTCCACTTCAATGAAGCGATGCAGCAATTGTGGACAACCAATTTACTTGTAAGATGTAATCACAAAATTACGTATAAATTCTTAATATCTAAATGTTCTTAATTATACAGTTAACCACTTTGAACGATGAAATAAACGCAGCCCTGTACTACTTAATCTATTTTAGTGGCTAAATAAATTGTACTAGTTGCCTAATCTGCTATTAGGTTAATGTTTCATTACTGAACCTTTTTAATAAGGGGTCGGAGTGTGCCCTCGAAAACCCTATTGTAGTCCCCTTGATGTAAGGTGACTGACTGCAAGCATAATGGAGCTGGAGTTTCTACGTATATTTTAGTTATGAGGGTGTTATTTTGTTGTAATTATGTGAAACGGAAATTTGAATGGACCTTAATGCGTTGAAACCTGTTGACTTAAACACGTTTACGTTTGGGTTGACTGCTAAATGTTCTTCAATTTTGAATTAGTATTGAACATGCATTGTTATTCATTCCATTGCCTATTATCTTAATATATAAAATCCTTGCGTTACTGACTGACTGACAGACTTGCTACAGCCGAAACTATTGGGCGCAGGCAGCCAAAATTTGGCATGTATGTTCCTTGGGGACCGTAGGGGTGCACTAAGAATGGATTTCCCGAAATTCCCACGGGATCGGCCAAAATGGGTAAATTAAAAATAAAATGCAGGCGTAGCTGCTGGCGTCCTCTAGTTTTTAATATATTTTAAGTCACGTTGGAATCTAAGTCAGATTTTAGTTTGTATTTTTATTAAGTAAGGAATATATAGAATAAATTAATTAATATCTAATTGAAATATTGCAATATGTGGAGCCCATACATTGTTACTCATATCTCAAAAGCTCGAAAATATTATTATTCATTATTTTTAAATATTATTTAACATATTTTAAGATTTATGCAAGATAATGATTGATGAAAATGAACTTGGAGATGTTTCTAAATATATTGCATGCCTCCGTAGTCCAGTGGATAGATATAGGGTTCGATTTCCGGGTCGGGCAAAAGTGAATTTACCGAATTCTCAGTAGCAGTACGGAGTGTGGCAAAGTGCCTGGTATCGATAATACACTCGCCCTCTATTACCTGGGTTCTACAAAATTATAACATAACGAAATGTTGGCGTAAAATTTTACTTTGCCTACACTTTGGGATACAGGCGTGAGCATTAAAAACTCTACATAGAAAACTGTTTCAAACAAGGATCCATTTTGGACTTTTTTAATAGATAAAGTCTTATAAACGCCGATTGGCACAGAAATATATGTATTTAAATAATAAAACCAAAGATTATAATAACATATCATAAAAATAATATGATTTTTTATTTAAATAGGCCATGTAGGTCCAGCATGAATTTGAGATTTTTAAAAGCATTTAACTTTATGTAACCATAGACTCCATAAGTTTTAACGATCCATACAATTTGCTTAATAGGCTGGTGGACTTTCATATACTTTTAAAAAATGGAAGAATAGTATTTCCATTTGATTTTCTAAAGGTTTAATTACAATTTTAAGTTATTTTTAAGCCCATGCAGCGTTTTACACATAAAGATGTTTATTACTTTATAATTTATCTTTATAGAATAATTTTAGCAAAGCCTGTTCAGTTACTAAAATATATTTTAGAGCAAAACTATAAGGTAATTATTGACAGTTATTTCTTGTACATAGTTTGCAAGCATCATCCCACTATGGCTTTTCAGACAACAAAGTTATTTATCAACAAACACATCACCATACCTAAGAATGTCCCAAAACATCGTAATTTTGGTCAGTGAGTCATCAGAAAATGTTTTACAATTCTGCTTGTCGACTCGTTTGTACATTTAAAACGTCGCATACGTGCTACTTAGTGCGGTTTCAGATTAGCGTATTTTTCTGCGCGTATACGGTCGTTTCAGCATACGCGCTTACACGCGCGCTACATTACACGCTTCAAAAAACCAGACTGATGTAAACGGGCGTGTTCGCTCGAGACGGTAGCGACGTCTTGTCAGTGTCAACATGGATTCTGACGGCTCGTAGTTATACGAGCTTAGAAGCGCGTCAACGCTCGTACGAGTTGCGCGTGTGCCAAAAGGCGCGCCTATACGCGCCTACATGCGCTTCCAAAAACGAGCTTATACGCGCGTATAAAACGCTAATTTGAAACCGCCCTTAGCGGAATGAAAACCTACAGCGAAACATGGTCTATTTTTGCCACAACCGGCTAATCTTGTAAGCCGGAACAAATTCCTGAAAATACCTTAGAGAACAAAGACATACCGTGTATAACTGGCCCCACGTAAATTCTAACACGCTGTTACTCTTCATCTTCTTAATATATAAAATCCTTGCGTTACTGACTGACTGACAGACACGCTACAGCCGAAACTATTGGCGCAGGAAGCTGAAATTTGGCATGTGTGTTTCTTGGGGACCGTAGGGGTGCACTAAGAAGGGATTTCCCGAAATTCCCACGGGATCGCCAAAACGGGTAAATTTAAAAAAGAATGCAGGCGTAGCTGCTGGCGTCCTCTAGTATATTATAAGGTACGTTGAAAATGTTCAAATATATTACCTGGAAACTTAAATTGTGAAAGATCGTTACAGTTATGGCGACGGAACAGGGTTGTGGAATGTTGTATGTTGTTATGTGGGAGTTTGTGTTTTTCTATTTATTTTTGTTTGTTTCGCTTAAAATAACTTCAATCTTCATCAAAAGCTAGCCCCATATCACGTTCAAATCAGATTCTAATTTATATAACATCTACGTATGCTCTATACCACATTTCTCTTGAAACATCCGCGGTGGCTACTCACAGCGAACTACAAGAAGTTTCCTCTATAACGCGCACATTCGCTATTGTTTCATCAAGAACACATTTAATTTAATGTAGAACACCAACAAAGGTTTCAGTACATCATTTTCTAAAGAGGCTTCATATTTTACAAAACTCGTAACTACTATCAGCGAATAATGACAAAAAAATCTTAGCAAGTAATGTTTAACAAGTATCGTTATTCTAAAGAGGCCTTTCATAGACGAGACATTAATAGGCGATCACTTGCGAAGTTTTGCAAGTTTCCTAAAATAACAGCGGCAAATTTGAGCGATCTCAGATTAGCAAGAGAACCTTATCAAGTGTTCGCGGAAGATTACATGAAATAATACTTTAAATGTACAAGAGTTTGTTTAGATATCGGTTAAATTATCTTTGGTGAGCTGAGTTTGTTACAACCGCGATTGGAGTTCCCTCACTTTTCTTTTGACCACAGTGATAAATGTCAAGAAGTTATCTTACAATATCGTTCTTGTATTTAAGTATAGCATTTCTCAAAACTTGGCTTAACTTTCATGTTCTACGCAGGCCCAATTTAAGCTTATCTATGTTTATCTTCCTAATTTTTACCAAAATTATTCTTCTCTCAGGGCGCCTGCTTTAAGACAATTATTATGTATTTTCTATGTCTAAATTCTATCAAACATTTAGTGGCAAAATTATCGAAATTGAAAATGTCTAATAATAGGCTTGTGTCCTAAAATGTAATTAGCGATTGATTCGTTTCTTTCCTAGATGTTAAACTGAAATACGTGACATTTTCTTCGAAAATCGATCAGCAACATAACTAATTACGGCTTTTTAAATACCTTTTTGAATTTGACACGAAAACGCTATAAACCATCATAGCGGTTGAGTGACTCACAAAGTCCAAAACAAAACAAACCGTGAATGAAGTCTGATCTGATGTACTCACTTTTATTTTGTTATATTCGATTTGACAGGTAGAAAGTTTGACGTTTTAGTTGTATTTACTACTAAAACGTCAACAACACGAATGGCGGACGTACTTTTTGACGTAATGCTCTCTGATTGGTGTTCACTGTCACAAGAATAAATACATTATTTTTAGTTTTAGAATCCTAAAAATAACATTAATCTTACCTTTTTATAATAAACAATGAACTTCATTGACATCTTAAAATCATAATGAATCTATAGATATTACAATCAAACCGATTTATTCTTAGTGGACACAAGCCTATTATGTATATCTTCCCAAAAATAAAAATAAACTTTTATTATTTAAGCTGTCCCATACATATAGTTACTTAATTATCTTGGTATATCTTTAAAATAACACCTGTTATATTGTTAATTAAATATGTGTAAAGTTTGTTTATATTTAGTCCTGTATAATTATATTAGTGACCATCGTCATCGTCATTAATAATATTGAAATAAATATTCATAAATTACACCATGCTTATTTCTACACCATTCTTTATGTGTTTAGCACTTTAAAAGCATAAACATTACAATACAGATTTGACGTAAATAATAAATCATTGCCGACATTTTATGGAAACATGGAGCGATTAATTCAAAAGGTATTTGTATTGAAATTGACGTATACACTAACACCATTATTTTCAAATAAGCTGAGCCGGTAATTTAATTAAACTTTACTAGCATGAGAAACGAGCAGTAAAATTAACTTGCTACTTCATCACTGCCAACCTAGAAATAAAACCAAAACGTCACAATGACTGGCCATTTCGAAAACAATGGAGCCAACCTAAAATATATGGAAGAGGAAAAGTCTCCATGGAACTTGCATTTTTTGGACGATATTAGAGTCAATTCTGTTCTTACAATAAAGAAGACGAAACCAGATTAAATTCAAGTTAAGGTAGAATAGCACATTAAAAGTTTGGAAAGTTAAATTGTAGAAGCATGTTGGAAATTCAAAGAGAAAATTTAAATCTTTACTTATCAATTTTCTTATTTTTTATACGGTTACGATGATAACAAGATAATATATTAGGTAAACTAATGTTAGTATAATATATTGAATTTTAACTAACCTTATCTATTACGTACACCAAATGATGATGCTCAAAGTAAAGAGATAACTTTCATTTCAGAGTAATAATCAAGACAGGGATGCGTGGCTTTGATATGAGAAGTAAAACTTAGTAAAGAAGGTATGCATGTACATGAACCGTTGTTCTAATTCATGCCAACTGTATAAATGTCAGAACGAACAGCACGACGATAGAGTTCACCAAGAGACAACTGTAGCAAGTGAAACTTTACGAACTCGCCATCTCTGTAGCACAGAATTTTTTGAAGCGTGTAATGTAGCGCGCGTGTAAGCGCGTATGCTGAAACGACCGTATACGCGCAGAAAAATACGCTAATCTGAAACCGCACTAAGTAGCACGTATGCGACGTTTTAAATGTACAAACGAGTCGACAAGCAGAATTGTAAAACATTTTCTGATGACTCACTGACCAAAATTACGATGTTTTGGGACATTCTTAGGTATGGTGATGTGTTTGTTGATAAATAACTTTGTTGTCTGAAAAGCCATAGTGGGATGATGCTTGCAAACTATGTACAACAAATAACTGTCAATAATTAACTTATAGTTTTGCTCTAAAATATATTTTAGTAACTGAACAGGCTTTGCTAAAATTATTCTATAAAGATAAATTATAAAGTAATAAACATCTTTATGTGTAAAACGCTGCATGGGCTTAAAAATAACTTAAAATTGTAATTAAACCTTTAGAAAATCAAATGGAAATACTATTCTTCCATTTTTTAAAAGTATATGAAAGTCCACCAGCCTATTAAGCAAATTGTATGGATCGTTAAAACTTATGGAGTCTATGGTTACATAAAGTTAAATGCTTTTAAAAATCTCAAATTCATGCTGGACCTACATGGCCTATTTAAATAAAAAATCATATTATTTTTATGAAATGTTATTATAATCTTTGGTTTTATTATTTAAATACATATATTTCTGTGCCAATCGGCGTTTATAAGACTTTATCTATTAAAAAAGTCCAAAATGGATCCTTGTTTGAAACAGTTTTCTATGTAGAGTTTTTAATGCTCACGCCTGTATCCCAAAGTGTAGGCAAAGTAAAATTTTACGCCAACATTTCGTTATGTTATAATTTTGTAGAACCCAGGTAATAGAGGGCGAGTGTATTATCGATACCAGGCACTTTGCCACACTCCGTACTGCTACTGAGAATTCGGTAAATTCACTTTTGCCCGACCCGGAAATCGAACCCTATATCTATCCACTGGACTACGGAGGCATGCAATATATTTAGAAACATCTCCAAGTTCATTTTCATCAATCATTATCTTGCATAAATCTTAAAATATGTTAAATAATATTTAAAAATAATGAATAATAATATTTTCGAGCTTTTGAGATATGAGTAACAATGTATGGGCTCCACATATTGCAATATTTCAATTAGATATTAATTAATTTATTCTATATATTCCTTACTTAATAAAAATACAAACTAAAATCTGACTTAGATTCCAACGTGACTTAAAATATATTAAAAACTAGAGGACGCCAGCAGCTACGCCTGCATTTTATTTTTAATTTAACCATTTTGGCCGATCCCGTGGGAATTTCGGGAAATCCATTCTTAGTGCACCCCTACGGTCCCCAAGGAACATACATGCCAAATTTTGGCTGCCTGCGCCCAATAGTTTCGGCTGTAGCAAGTCTGTCAGTCAGTCAGTAACGCAAGGATTTTATATATTAAGATAATAGGCAATGGAATGAATAACAATGCATGTTCAATACTAATTCAAAATTGAAGAACATTTAGCAGTCAACCCAAACGTAAAATTTTTAATTCCGATTCCATTTCAAATTGAGAACAATTTCCATGCACAATACAACTGGCAGGTCTAAAACAATAAACAAAAACTTTGGTAGCAGCAAACTATTTTAAGGCCATAAATCTAGGAGGAGTAATTTCATGGCTGTGCGTTCCCCCGTGAGCAAAAACTATCTCGTTAGTTGATATATATTTTGGAAATGAAAGCCTTATTGCTTGGCCTCAAAGACTATAGATATCAGCGTAATTTGAATTTGTGACAACTTCATCTAATTGATCGTAGTTGGATTTTGGTTTCTTGCATTGTACCATTCGGTTATGAACGTACCGCAGGAATGTTTTGTAATAGAATATGAAATCTGGCTAAATTATCGGGCTTAATAAAAAAGGTTACACCATTCTTATTCATCAACCAATAGCTTGGCTGTAACTAAGTTATACACTAGCTGGGTACATACTAAACTCAGTTGAGTCGGGGTATATGGGATCAAAATTTGATATTCGTGTAAGCGAATTGCACTGTTAATAGACATTCATTGCCACTCATATCCAGTTTAGCAATAATATGTCACAATAATTAATAGTGAACTAGAACTGTTAGATTGTTTCTGTTTCAAAACGTGAATAAATTTCTTGTATTACAGTATCCAGACGAACCCTAGATATTAATTTGAATGCTAAAACTGATAGATAAAATATAATGACAGTAATATTGTATCACTAAAAGCTTCTGTGCTGACCATACAAAAATCTGTCATCATTGCAGTATATCTCAACATTTTAGCTTATTTTCCTCCCAAAAAATAATTTTCAGCTTTATTGAAACTGCTCCCATAACGGTTTCCCGTTGGTTTGCGAAACTTAATATATATTATAGGTCGGTTCACGAAAGATGACCACTGCGCAGAAATCATTTATTAGGTCCCCGTGGAGGTGCGGGGTGAGGCGCGGGTGGAGTGCCAATGGCGTGGCTCCGTTCTTGACGCATTCCCTAAATGCGTCAAGAATGGAGCAACGCCATTGGTGCACGCATGTACATATGCGCGACGGCCGCCATTTGTGGTCAACTTTCGTGAATTTACCTATACTTATAGTAAATTCTGAAAAGCACCCATTCGTTTCCTTCACAATAATACGTTACGTTTCTATGGCTTCGTTATTATTGTATTTTATTTCCATCTCGAATTAATGGTCATACGTATCTGTGCTCGAAAATTGAGTTGATATTATTATCCATTTCGGTGTTCATAATCATGTGGTTTTGGTTCAACTACGTTTTGTCATGCTTCCAAATATTGGAAATCAAGCAATACATTTGATGTATGAACAAAAGCCTCATATTTTTGATAAAAAAGGACTTGATTATTAGTTATTACATTCATGGCTTGCCTAAATAGTTTACTGTCTGAAGTGAATTATTACATCATCATACAGCCATTTAGGGGTAGGCCTCCCGCAAGGTGGACCGACGATCTGGTTAAGGTTGACTGTAGAGTTTTCTGTCTTTTCACATAGATGATTTTTTAAGTAGAAGCATTTTTTAAACCGCAATTAAAGTGCGCGCGTGTGATGCTCGAAATACTTACCTATCCACGGCTTCATAGGACATCTATAGAACACATTGGCGGGGTAAATGCATAAAGGAGACCGGCCAAAGTTGGCTTGAACGTGAACAATCGTCTTAAAAAAAAGTAAATTACTCAAAGTTTTTGTTTTAAAATATTATGAATATTGATCGCTATCCAGTAGTATGAAATAAACACATCATAATAATGGATTTTAAAATACTTTCATTTGATTAAAAACGTGTGGGTACTTCAATGGACTATTTGAATGGTTGGTTTATGTTGCCTTGTAAATAATCGGTGGACAATATCGTTACAAAGTGTTTAACAAAATCACATTTTAAAGCGATTGCCGAAACCTGAAAATACGTAAATATTTTTTTTATTTTATATATTTTTAGACGACAGTCATATATAACGTAAAATAATTATATTATACTTAATAATATCAAAATGGTACCTAATGTATTCTGGGAATTTATTTTCATACTACAGCACACTTGACTAATTTGTCAATTACATATATATTACCGTGATACCGTCATTCGCTTTGCGTTCGTTTCGTTTGATCGTATTGTGGATTTGATTTTGTGTTAGCTGTTCTTTTTCTTCTTGTGCTTTCTAAAATGGACTCCGAATATTCTCCTCATGATGACCATGGCTTGCCTACGGACCCAGTACCCGCTTCGAACGATAGCTTGCGCTTGAAAATGGATTACCCAATCGCGCTTCATGATCATGAATCAATGCATTGCATCAATTGTGGTACCAATATTACACAGCGGAGAAACCATATTCTAAATCTCGTGGAAGTACGACAAGTAATACTTCAATGGATTGCACCGCAATTGGTATGTATTTGGCATTTCAACAACTTACTCACATAATTATGTTTATTAATCCAAATATTAAATTGATATTATAAATACATGCATTACAATTGTTTATTTTGGTTTGTCAACAGATCGAGGCTCATAGCCAATACATATATCATTCTTGTTGGACTGTGGCATTAAACATATCGCGTATGCCACAAATCGCAAACCCATAACAAGAAGCTGCAAGTTCTGATTCAGGTCGTCACAGGCAAATATGTGTCAGCTGTAGAACTTCCCTGATGAGAATTAGGTCTCACAGCCTCAATAGTGATACAGAACGTGAGCGACATATCAGAAGTTTTATTATACAATGGATTAATCCACATGAAGTAAGTTATCATATGATTAACTAGTTTTTGTAAGCGACTTTGTGCTACTCCGCTCCTATTAGTCATAGCTATTAGCCGATAAGAAATAAGGAGTATGGAGTGTGTGAAAAAAATTTGCCAACTGACTTATTTTTAACAATGTGTTTCATTTTATTATTCAAATGACTTGGTACTAAACGTCAAAGAATAATGTTTTCTACTTAGTTTAGGCTATTGAAAATTAATATTGTAATTCCAATTTTAAATTGTGCACGCCCAGGCCAAAGTCCCATACATTGTGGTCGGTCTCCTTTTGTGCCTAATAAGAAAAATTTTATGGTGACTAAGAGCCTCCATATCTCCTGAACCAGTAATTTCCCAGGTATGGTGCCGAAGTAAAAATGTTCGTATTTATTGGTGTCGTATTGAATGTGGGATTTCAGTTTTCATCTTTTTACACCCTGTATATACTAAAACCAACATGTAATAAAGCGAACTATGTAGCAATTGTAACAACAATAAAGCCCTTCCACAAGATTAGATAGATTAATGAAGTTTACGTGCTGTTTCTAAAACAACAGGATCTTAGTGAAATGAACTTTATTCACTTAGGATTACACGGGGCATTTAATTTGTAATAAGTTAGTAGAATTAAAACGGTCCAGCTCACGTAAAAAATTTAGAGTGGCCTGACTTGGCAGTCGCCGATGTAGAGCAATTTGGTTTAAGTATGTCTGGCTGACCAAAGTACAGAATGATTGGAGACTGTTAAACCAGCTTGGATAAAGTTTGGATTAGTATACCGTACCTACTTCTGATACTGCATAGCTATCTTAAAAACTTGACGAGTTTTTTGTCTATATGTAACCCATATTATGTTTAGGACTATAGATCCGTTGTCATAAATATTATTTACCTAAATGCACTGTCAACTTTTATAACATACAGCATACTTGAAAGGGCTGACATGAATATAATCACTTACAGTACGAATTACAACCGATTTTAACACACATTTCAACAAATATTTTGAATAAGCAAGAAATTCATAACGATAGTCCAGTCCACATCCTTATCCGATTAGATGTCTCGCAAACTTACACTAATACCGATTATAGTATAGACATTTCTACACAATCTGAGAAGATGAGACGTTTTCAGAATGAGTTTGTTTGATATAATACTAATCTCAAAGGCTCTAGATGTTCCCTACGCTTTTAGCGATTCTCCTTTATTTAATATCATACCCAGACACACTCATGCTGAATAAAATAATCCTTAGTAACCGACCGTGAATAAAAAGTTTAATATTAATGATACAGATTTATATTTATAGCTGTTTTTGCTACTGAAGTAATAAGTACTTTTATGTGAAACTCTAACAGCCAAACTTTTCACTTTATTCTAATTAGTAATTTACTAAGATGACTTTTTTAAGCTCTAGTTGGCAATTAGGTAAAAACTGTGTAGACACTAAAACTTAGTATTGACCTATATACTTAACTTTACATTGTCTTTCTTATTTTCGTTTCTAATTGATGCCTCTGCCTTTGGTGCGGCGATCTTGAAGAAGACTAAACGTTTATTACTGCCAAGCAATTAACGTCTTACGTAAATACTATTCTACTCAGCTAAACTTCTTTGGTGTTTAAGGCGTTTCAAGACTTATCCACTTCAGTACTTACTGCTCAAAATTACTCAACTGAACGGGGCAAGTAATTTGTGTTCCGTAGGTACCAAATTCTATAGTTAGTTTGAACATTCATATTCCTGCTACTTGTTCAATACCCTTGAGCTTTTAACAATAGATTGAGTAATCCCCTTCGGCTACAAATGTTCCAGCCATATGCTCGTATGAATTATTTATTAGTTTGCATAATTCAATGTGAGTTCCACGTTTATGGTTAAGTGTATTGACATTACTGGCCTAAATTGCATTAATGCAACTGTTTTTTTTACTTATTTGTGTATTTTACCATTTTGTATGTTGGTTATATAGATTCTACTACTTTCTTACAAATCATTCTTACTCTAATCTTACCAATCATCATATCTTTCCATCATTCTTGAATGTAAGGTACCTAGTCTAATATCGCTGAATACTAATACTAAATACTAATCATCGCCTGAGAGGCCGCGTTCGGTTGTTTTTTTAAGAATATTTTTGAATTACGTCTGTGTATTGCGGCGTGCGTTTGTGCCAATATAGTGCACCCCACGACGCGGTGGAGAGTGGTCATGGGTTCTGCGGGGAATACTCAGGTATCGAGTTATTGACCTCACGTTCTTCTGGGAGGCGATCATAAGTATTAACGGTAAGTTTTTTACTAATGTAGTTTTTTAGTTTTCTGCAATTATCTCTTCATTTATTTGTAAAAATATGTTTGATTTAACTGAGAATTGATCATTTTGTTTCATAGATGAATCTCGATGAGAACCAGATAACAAACTATTTGAACAACGAAGATTCGGACAGTGAAACTGATGATAACGATTCAGACGACAGTGTGGCTATACCTACTGGAACATGACAAATACAAGCAAGCACAAACACCGAGTTAGAAGCTGCTCTACAAACACAATCTCGATCTCCAAACTGCTGTAATTGTGATAGAAAAATGAAGGCTGATTTTAATTTACTCTCAAGCCAAATATCTTATAATTAGAATGGTATTTTTACTTTTATGTGATATAACACTTTAACGATACTTAATTTAGATAATAAATTAAAAGCTATATGTGTATTTTTATTTTTTACTAGAGGACGCCAGCAGCTGCGCCTGCAATTTTTTTAATTTACCCGTTTTGGCCGTTCCCGTGGGAATTTCGGTAAATCCCTTCTTAGTGCATCCCTACGGTCCCCAAGGAACATACATGCCAAATTTCAGCTTCCTGCGCCCAATAGTTTCAGCTGTAGCGTGTCTGTCAGTCAGTCACACAAGGGTAATGTTAGATTTAAGGTTGATTTTAAGACTGAAATTATAATTTTAAGGAAAATGTCCCATTAAATTTAAAGAAACGAGGTCTTTCTTAATTATTTTGTTACATTTAATACAAATTTGAATAGAAAAATCTTTCTAAAATCATGTATCATTTATGAAGTAGCCTCCCAAGCGATCATTAGTATTAAGCAGTAAAAAGATAAGATTAGTACTCTAGGATTAAATACATCGGTAAAAAGCGCCGAACTAAAACAGTTTCTCTTCCAATTGATGGCTTAGGTTAAAAGCGTTAATGTTCTGAACCAACTTAAGCATTTCTTATTTCGTGCTCGCTATATTTCATGTGCATCTACCCGCTAACGCTCCATAAACCATTACGAAAAACGGCTTAAGTAGCGGGCTATTCATGTTTCTCCGCTCTTGTTTTTATTCTTACATACTCACTAGTAAATTCTTATAAAGAAGGCATAACGTCTGACGTTTTGCACTTAGCCTGATGATGATGGGCAAGCATCCATCATCATCAAAGCAGGATCCAAGACTTGCCTTGAAGTAAGCTTTGAAGTCTTTCCAGATTTTAAAGAATATTGTTAAATTGCACAGAACTGCTGAGATTGGTCACCCATAATAATTGATATGGATAAAAACATTGCTAAACTTTCTTCTTGGTTAAGTCTATGCTTTTTATTTAAATCTTGTGATAATAATCACAAACAAAAAACCCAGTATTTTATGGTTTTGATTATTATCACAATATTGCAGGATAAGGACTGCCATAGATTTTATAACAGCTGGGACCGCCAACCGTTTGAGGCTTCCGAGGCATTGAGGAACTTACACATTCCGAGGTGACTATTTGGTCTGATCTCCCATCCATAACACATACAGAAGCGAACGCGGTAAGCAACTAATCTAACAAATCAACATTGCAGTCCCCATTTTGCCACTGACTTCAAGTATATATTTAGAAATAACGTGAAAACAAAATGTTTCTTTTTCTACAATTGAAGCGAGCTGAATAAACTAATCAAGTATCAACAAAGATTAAAACAATAAATTCTAGTTAAGTCTGCATCCAATTAAACACGGTCCTTATTTCTTCATTAACACCTAGAACGCACAGCTTGTTTCTAAATCAACGAATCCGATATACAAAGCTTAATCTTGTTACCATTCAAGTTGTGGCGAACTATCTCATCGTACGTTTGGGGGAGAAAAGGTCCATTTGAATTTGGTTTAGACTGCAAATTCGGACCAGGCGTAACCTATATTCGGGTGCATAAGGCTGTGCCCACTAAATAAGAGATGTGTAAAGAGCAGAAACTATGACTGTTTCTGCTTTCTGTGCAAATGTGAAATTCGGAAACAGTCATGGGTTCAACCTTACATGAAATTTCAAAATCTTTAGTTATAATAATGCTAGTGCTTCAAAGTGAAACCGTGAGCCAATAGGATGATTTGTCTTTCTATATTGCGCTGGCCAGACAGGGCTAGTTACCTTTTACGAAACCCACGGAATGAGGTGGGATACTGACAATTTTTAGTCTTAAACTAAAATTGTCAGTATCCCACCTTCCACCAATAATGGTCATCCCACGGAATTATGGCTAAGTTAATAAATATTAAGAACGGCCAGGTTCGGTGAAGATTTTTAATAATTTTCACGAAACAGTGTAGTTACTTTTAGCGTGCTAGATTAGCTATGGTTGGAATCATGGAAAATCTATGGAATCAGTCTTACTGAAAATTATCGGAAATGTCACTTACGAACAAACAATGAGTTAATTTTAATATGTACACAACAAATTTATTATTGTAAGCCTATGTTCTAGAAACGTCACATAATCTGTTCTAAATCTGTGGCCTAAAATCGATTGAAGCACTTTACTAGGTTGTTTGATAAAGCGCTTGGGTAAGAGGAGATCTGTATTCTTAACTGGATTTCGAGGGTCTAACGTTATTATTTTTAGGTCGTCGCCTCTCACGATTGTTTTTTTTTTTTCATTCTTATTGGTCATTTTATGCAACGATGCGTGAAATAGGTCTGGGTCTAGACGTAGGTCAGTTGGCAGGTCACATTGTATTGAATAATGGTCAAAAGGATTCATTTACTTGTAAGCCGACATCACTTTGATGTATTTATGTACTTTATTCCTCAAAGTTTCCATCTAAATTGTTTATTGTTTTGGTAAATTTATTTTAGATTGCAGGGTTTAGTAGATTCGTTTTATTCTTTAACTAGTCTTTACCCGCAACTCCAACCACGAGGGATTTGAATACCACTGTAGAAATTATATCATTCTCCAGTCTCCTGTCTCCACATGCAAAATTGGACCATAAAAATGCTCCGTTACGATGTGAAAGAAAGACAAATAAATCACTTTCGCTTTTAGATATTAGTATGAATGATTATTATTTGAAAAATATTAACCTCAGTACCTTAGTACAAAATATAATAAAATCGAATGGCACCACTTAGCCAAGTAGGGCACAAAGTATATAAATTCTCTAAATCCCAAAATGACCCTTAGCAGGTCAAAGTATTTAAGTAACACCTAAACATAGACACTAAAGCGATACGTAATTAACTCTGAATGAATTAAACCCTCCATTATACAGTGGACTAATTAATTACAGTAATGTATATGTGGCCCTCGAGACAGATAATATGGTTACCGAAGATATACGAAGATGCATGGAGATTCACGAATGAATGGATGACGGGCGATACGCATTAAGGCGTAGAACTTGTATGGTACGAACATGAATCGGCAAATTATGGGGAATAGTTTATCATGACGTGTGATGGGTATGTATCATTTAAACGCTTCATAACGTAGTAACGTTATGAAGCGTTTAAATGATAACTTTTCAATACCTATATTTCTAAAATTGTTATAGAGATTATATTGGTATATAAAATTTCGCTTATTTTCTGCGATTATACAGATAATCTTTGCTATAGCAAATAATTTTACCGTTGTAGTAAATTTGGCTACAAACTTTACTTGCGTAAATACAACAACGTATACTTAATTTATTAATTAAAGTTTTGAATACATTTTATATTCTAACACAGACATTTCATCCATAAATATCAGATTGGAGAAGGCCTTAAACAAACTTGGAGTAGACATTCATTACACACAAAACAATATGCTTTTATAATATCGAATGACACAATTAAGCTTGTATGTTGCAAAGCCTGGGATTTTAAAAGCGATGTTAAATGTGTTTAATTTGAGATGCAGCTTTGAACACTATATTTAATTTTCATTTTAGTTGATTGTTGTACCGATATTCAACGTATTACTTTGTGTGATGATGGATTAAGGATCCGAAGTGTCACTACCCTCTTTCATGGCATGAGTATAGTAAAAGAAAACAGAGGAAAGTACACAAAGCAAGTAGCAACATTGTGACGAGACATAAACTCGAAATCAAGCACTTTACGAACCCGTTTGGGAAGCGTATAGTACGCCAAATTCCTCTCAGTAGAGGAATTTGGCGTACTGAGTCAGTACTCACAATGTTATGATGATCAAAATTAGGAGAAGCCTATGTCCAGAAGTGGACTCCAAGAGGCTGTGTTATAATTCAGCATATGTCTTACCTCAAATTATGCATAGCTGCCGTATTTTATTTATGCTGAAAGAGCAAGCAATTCAATTTAAATCTGTCCCTCGTGCGGTACCAACTTTGAAAGAAGATTAAGTTGCTCGTTTGCGAGAAACTCACGAGACTGCAAAAGACTATGAAGAAATAACTTTGTCCGATCACAACTCTGTATTTTGCGCAAATAGCACTCAAAGCTTGAGGGAGTAAAAGAAAGTTTGCACAAATAGGGTTCATAGCTTGGCTTACACCTGTAAATTTGACACCAGCGTTGACCATATACCCATAGAAAGAGTAGAAGAAGAATTTAAAGTTTTGACTACACAGTCTCTTTTAGTCAGAATACCAGGAGTTAGATTCTGACCGAAGTTTCAGATTGTAATGGAAATAAATATGCTTAAAAATTGATAAACATCTAATATTTTATCTCGAATAAATGTATTATTTTAATATTTCACTCTTACACTTATAAATAAATGTACAATATGTAAAACTTTTTATATTGCATCGGCAAGTTAGATAAACGTAAAAAAATATAATAAATCACTGTATGCGTATGAATCCCTTTATGTGACAGATGGATAACGGCCATTTTCAATATTCGGATTATAGATAGATCTGTAGATTTTTTATTCGTGTTTGACATATTTTGTATGGAGCTTATGTCAAAAACTGTCAAAAACGAATCTAAAATCTACAGATCTATCTGTTTGAAATAGAAATAGTTTTTATGATAAGTCAAATTGATTATATCGGTTTAGTAACGTTTTGTTTAGTCTATTGTAAATTTTGACTATGGTCACACTATGAACTGTCATTCTTGTTTTCATTGTCGTTTTCCCGGTGTAAATTGGTCCCACGCCGTATCTTGTAATTTCGCGTTTTGGAATTGAATTATATTAATTAACAACCTCGCAACCGTTGCTATATGAAATTGTCCGACGAGGTTGTGAGCGATTGACAAAGTTAAGTTTGTTCTCGAAATTTCGCTTCGACGACACGTTGAATTCTTGCTTTCCACGCCGTTTCGTTCGTCTTCTCACGTGCTCTTGTGATAGTAAAGTAAACTTAAAACCCTAGTGAATTGCCGCTAATTGATCTGCCGGTAACGGTTTTTTTGTGATAAACATCACAAAAAAACACACAAGTTTAACAATGTTCAATATCTTACAAACATATTGAACATTGTAAAACTTGTGTGAATCCGTGCACGTGTTTGGTGCCCGAGGACTTCGCCGAACTGGACCCTGCGATAGCTATAAGATACTTCATTCATCTATTTTGGCCAATATATTTGTATGATGTGTCTAATTTAGCTCAAACCTGACATCAGTGAAGGTTTGGTAAGTAAATTAAATTTGCATGTAATTGTAATTCACTGTGCAATCACGGTATAAGTGTTTAGACCTTTGCCTGGGCTAGAAACTGGATGAATTAATCGCTTCCACTGTCTTCTGCAAACTACCCAGTTTCTAGCTAAACACTAGACATAATTTCTGGTATCAGAGCGCTGGTTGTATCGAGCCGTTGATTGTATCTAAACTCAGATTGCTATTGTATAAGCTTGTATCAGACCTATATATCTCATTTGTTAACAGTGCTGTGGTGTTCTCAGATCAGTTTTGTCTTAAATATATAATATTTATTTGTATTAGTTGACCTACATAACTTGAAACACATGTCATACATAACCTCAAATCAGTAATTGTTTGACTTGAATTGTTGAAATCTAGCTTAAATTTGTTGTTATTAGCATTAATAAGTCAATTTTTTTTGGATACATAACAGCTGTATGTATCAATTAATTTAGTTAATTGCATATATTGACAACGACGACTTTTTCAAAATAATACTAGAAGGCAAAATAGAAGGGAGAAGAGGAAGAGGACGGCCTCGACGTACCTACATGACACAGCTGAAGGAAAAAGTTGGAGTCGGGTCCTATCAAGAGGTCAAAGAAAAGGCAGAAAACCGAAGCCAATGGCAATTGCTCCACCGACAAGAGCTACCTAGCTCTTAAATGGAAGAAGAAGAAGCATATATTGAGTTTGAAACATTATAACATTCAAACTTGACCTTGCTTTGGCGGATCACATTGATAAACCTTTGTTTGTTGTAATCTATTGGTGATACTGTTAGGTAACACATACCACTACTATTGTATATCTCAAATAACACAGCCAGTCTGTCTGTTGCAAGTAATTAATTAATTAATTTTAAGTTTCAACTTATTAATTTGTTGTGAGTTATAACTTGTTTTTTGTGGGAATATAATTTTGTTGGGCTGTAACGGGTTCTGGTAGTAAAACGCAGTAGAGGTTCTAGATGCGTTTATTGCCGAGTATTGTCTCACTTCCCTTGCCACGAGTATGACCGACCAACAACACGACACTGGCCTGAACACTAAGGGCTGCAGTCTCCCTCGCTGTTCCTTCCGGTAGTGTGCAGGGCAGGTTGCTCGTAGGGCTGCGCGTAGCGGGCAGATCCTCGCAGGCCGTTAGTTCAGCTGGCAGGCGTTGGCGGTCTGAGTGCGATGAGCAGGGCAGGCCAGACTCTTCGGCAGAGGTGACGCCGAAGGCGATACAGGAAGTGTAGCGGTCTAGGTAGACTAGCCCGGAGCCTTAAGGTGGACCTGGAACCTCAAGGAAAGCAGCATTAGGAGAGCCACAACCAATAGAGTCAGGCAGGCGGCGTCAGTCGGCCTCAGCTAGCAGGTAGAGAGATGGGCAGTACGCTAACGCAGTAAATGTAGTAACCTACCCACAGCTGGGACCAGGATACACGTCTGAAGTAGTAGTAGTAGCACGTAGTTAGGCACGGTAACAATAATTAGCGGTGCCGGTCTCTCTGTCGGCCCCTATATATACTAGGCCCTCCATCAGAGTTTGTGTCGGCGCATAACCAAATATGGGCAAAACTCACGAGCGCGGACGATGGCCTTCTCTGATTGGCCGAGCGTATGGACGGTATTATGACGTACACTCGGTAGGTACCGGTCATACGCTACAATACCGCCCGCCTTAGGAGAGGATTTTACGTGGCTAACAAGGAAAATCCGACTAGCTGCGTTAGTTCTATGAGTCCGCTACTGTCCAAGCTAAGACGGCATATAGAAAGAAAGAAGGGAAAGTCTTATACGGTTTGTAACAAATAGTTAGGCACCATAGTGTATAAGTTTTAGGTCCTTTATGTGCCAAAACCCAATAGAATTTCCAGACGCGTCCGACAACTCGTAAACGAGAGGCGACTTTTTATTAATCGCTGTGCACTTCACTAATTTAGGGGCTAGTTTCTTACAGAAGGACTTATCCTTGTCGCTCTGATAAAAAGTCCTTTTCCACACAGTGTCTCCCACATTAAACTCAGCTGCTTTACGGCGTAAATTATACGTTTGGGAATTCCTAGCATGAGCTTGAATGAGGAGTGCCTGAACTTTGTCAAATATGCCTGATAAGTGACCTATGTTTTCTGCGTAATCGTCCCTAGGTATGTATACTATATCATCAGCGTCCGTGTCGACATAGTGTGAGCCGCATGGAACTAATTCACGTCCATAGACTAAAAAACTAGGTGTATAGCCCGTGACTTCATTAACTGCAGTATTTAATGCAAACTGCACCTTAGGTAGGAGAGTGTCCCATAATCTCTGGTCATTTCCTACAAATGCCGCTAAGGTAGAACCAATGGTTTTATTATAGCGTTCGACCGTATTGGCATGTGGGGAATATTTAGGAGTATAATGAAGATTAGGGATTTTGTACTTGCGCAACATAGCTTTTAAAGTAGCACTGACAAACTGTTTACCATTGTCCAATATAATTGTAGATGGTATACCATGAACTAAAAATATTTTTTCTTCCAAAATATTAGTTATTATTTCAGCAGTTGCGCGCCTGATAGGAAAAAGTAGACAGTATTTACTAAAACAATAAGTTACTACGAAGATGTAGGCGTTTTGTTTTCTTGTGACGGGTAGTGGCCCCACCAAATCTACACTAATGGTTTGGAAGGGTCGTGAACACACTTTGGGTCGTCCCATGGTTCCCAATGGTGCATGGTTCTGATGTTTGTGCGCGATACAAGTGTCGCAAGAATTTATGAACTTAACTACGTCATCGTGCATTTTGGGCCAATAGTAACGCAGTGCTAAGCGCTTGTAAGTTTTAAATATACCGAAATGCCCCGAAGTGGGTTCGGCATGGTTCTCTAATATGGCATTATTTCGATCAGAAGAAGGTAGTACTTCTTTCCATTCGAACTCTAAGGAGTTCGAATGGAAAGAAGTACTACCTACGTAAGCGTAGCATACACCTAGATGTAATCAAACGATACAATTTATTATTTTTAATAGAATAGTCTGGATAGTCATTAGGCGAAGATAAACAACCATTGTAGGTGGCTGAATACCACTGATCAGTGTCAACATTAGGGTCATTCACGTTATTATTATTCGCGTTAATTATATTTACAGGTAGGGATCGTGATAATGCATCGGCTATAATATTATCTGCGCCGCACCGTTGCTTTATTTCGAAAATAAAGGCTGACAGACGAACCGACCACCGAGCTAATCTACGGTTGCTCAAGTTTAGGAACCATTTCAGTGCAGAATAGTCAGTATACACCACGAACTTTAACCCGTTATCTGAATAACAGCGCCAATATTCGAGGGCTGTTAGAACTGCTAATGTCTCCCGTTCTGTTATACTGTAGTTTTGTTCCTGTGCATTTAGTGACCTACTCATGTAAGCGATAGGTAGTTCCACGCCATCTATTTCTTGTGTAAGTAACACACCGATGCCGCTCGCACTCGCATCTGTGTGAACTTGAAAAGGTTTCTCGTAATCGGGACACGATAATATTGGTGCGGAGCTTAACAATTGTTTTAGTTTACAAAATGAGTCATCAGCTTCCACCGACCACTGAAATGGTGCGGCTTTCTTACCGGTAGAAGTAAGTTTGCTCAAAGGGCCGGCAATAGTACTAAAATTAGGTATAAATCGCCGATACCATGATGCAATGCCTAAGAACCTTTTGACTTCTTTTATATTCTTAGGCGTAGCATATTGAAGAATGGCTTCCACCTTACATGGGTCTACTTGTAATCCTTTAGAGTTTACTACGTAGCCCAAGTACTTCAATTCATCATGGAAGAATTTAGATTTTTCTAAGTTTATTGTAAGGTTCGCCGATTTTAATTTTTCGTATACTTTATTTAATAGTGACACATGAGCATTAAAAGATGGCGATATAAGCACGATATCATCTAAGAAAACGAATACAGAGTTTTCGAATTCAGGGCTGTTCGTAAACAAGTGATCCACCAAACGCTGTTGTGTCGCAGACGCATTCGTTAAACCAAACGGCATAGTCACAAATCTAAATGTTCCTCTAATAGGCACATAGAACGCAGTCTTATCACGATCACATTCGCGAAGAGGCGTCTGCCAAAAGGACTTAGATAAGTCTATACTACTTAGATATCTAGCGTTCCTAAGATTGTCTAAAATTTCGGATACGTAAGGTAGTTTGTACGCATCTTTTTTAGTAATAGAATTAAGTTTCCGACTATCTAAACAAAACCTTAGTTTACCGTCCTTCTTAGGCGTTAGTAAAATCGGTGACGATTACGGACTTTCGCATTTTTCTACCACTCCCAATGCAAGCATTTCGTCTAATTCGTCAATAATTATTTTTAATTTCGCCGGCGGTAACCTATAATATCTTTGGCGTATCGGCGCACAATCGCCAGTGTCTATTGCATGTTCTATTAAGTGAGTTCGTCCTAAACCGGTTTTTTCAGTAGAAATCGACTCGTATTGCTTTATAATTAACTTAGCCGTTCTTTGTTATGACTCACTCAACTCATTAAAAGATTGCAATACGTTCGTGTTACTCGGCTTATTTTCACTTAACACACTACACGGCAGTGTTTTAGACATGCATATGGACGTGATATGGTTAGGCAGTAATTTAAATAGTTTCCAGAAATCGATGCCTAAAATTAAATTACTTGTAACTTCTGGAATAATATAACCTTTCAATAATTGGGTTTGATTATTAAAAGTAGTGGATAAGTTGATAAAACCGCGCGGCAACAAGATATTTCCATTCGCGGTCCGAATGGAATTAGTGTTGTGACACTGCTGTATTTCTAACCCGGTTTTAGTAATTACCTCCAGATGGGAGTTGTTACCTAAAATTGTAATGGCTGAACCGGAATCGAGCAATCCACAAATAGGTAAACTGTTAATCGTTACGTTAACATAGGGCCGTAGGTCATTTTTAGGTTTATTATCTAGGATCGAGGCGACGGAATAACTAGAGAAATACACTTTTAGAGTGTTTAGCCAATTTCTCCAATCATCTTTGTCAAAATTGGTTGAATAGGTTGTAGAACCTAATTTAGATTTTGACACGCCCCGACCCTGACCAACTAGTTTTTTGGTTTCGTCGATTTACAGTTCGGGCAGTTAGGGAATGTCACATCCCTACGGCCGCACTTGAAGCAAATTGCGAACCGATCGCGTTTGCATTCATTCAAACTGTGATCATTGATACGGCAGCGCGGACAGTACTTGGACGTGACTAGAGCGACAGAGCTAGGTTTAGACTTAGGTTTGCTAGGTTCGTTGTTCTCAGTGTATTCGGGTTTTCCGGACGTACCCTCTATATTAGCAACAGGATAATTATTGTAGGAATTATTACGCGCTCGGTTATTAGGTTTCTGACTGTAAGCTAGGTCTGGTGCCAACGTGTCGTTACTATAATACGGTTCGCGGAATTGAGAGTTCAAACATTTCATCCGTTCGTAGTTTAAACATAACGTCTGCAGGGTTGCTATACTGTCTATTGAAGATATTGACGGAGCTAGCACTAGCGAGTAGCATGGACGTATGTTATGCAATAGGATGTCTAACTTTTCGCGTTCGGACAATCGCTTTGACGATGACAGCCTAGCGAACAGCTAATTCATTATCGAGAGATAAATAATTATAGTTTCGGTAGCACCTTGAGTACGTCGGCGGATTTCATTTAATAACCGGTAGTCATAATCGTACGGTGTGAAATCGTCTATTAATTTAGTGGTGAGTTCTTCCCATGTTGTGAAATATTCTTTTAGGCCGCGATACCAGTGAAGTGCGTTACCGGGGAATATTTCCGAGGCATATGATAAAATTTTAGTGGAAGGTAGATTACGCGCGTTTTGGAATTCGGTTACGCGTTGTAGGAACGCTCGGACGCATCCCGTACCGTCGTATTTTAGCTTGGACAGTTCGCTAACTCTCAAATGCTCGCAATGCAATACTGGGGCTAACCCTGCTTGCGTCGAGGTAGACGGCGCAGGTTGGACCTCTGCCACAGCATGAGCTGAGCGAACAGCTGATTACTCAATGGCGGACAGCTCCGCCGAGAGCTTGTCGAACCGGCTGCACAATTCGGTTATCCGTTTTGAAAACGCCGTAGGACGTTCCGTCCTACGGAGTCTGTGGTATAAGTGGTTGTGCAGTGCGGTAGACCTGTTAGCTAGGTTCGCGTCGTAAGAGGCAGATAACGAATTTAGTCGCTTGGCCAGCTCAGAGACGGCCTCGCTAGCGCCCTCGAAGTCCACCGTGATGGCTAGGCCCGACTCCAAAATATCATCATTTGGAATGGCTTCCAGTAATTTAGGGAGCTGCTTCCGCAGACCTAGGACAGAGGTAGCCGGCTCCTCACCTCTACTCGCAACCTCGTAAGCTAACTCGCTTTTATTTAACAGAAAGTATTTTATGGGGTGTGAGCCCATTGTGTATGTAATAAATAAGCTGCGTAAGTATAAACTACGCACTACACTTAGTGCGCAAGCGTTCCCTTACAAATGGCCTACTTTACGATAAGGCGTAAAAGTTCGACCGTTAGGAATAATTAGAAAAACGTTAAGATTCAAATTTGCGAACTAGTACGTAGTAGGTAGTTACACTAAAAGGTAGACAATTAGTATAGCAATACGTACCGGTTCGCCGTAGCCGCACCTCCTCGCTTACAATAATGGAGACCTGCTAGATGAGAACTCGAGCACGGAAAGCGAGACAATAACCCACGTAGGCGCCACTGTAACGGGTTCTGGTAGTAAAACGCAGTAGAGGTTCTAGATGCGTTTATTGCCGAGTATTGTCTCACTTCCCTTGCCACGAGTATGACCGACCAACAACACGACACTGGCCTGAACACTAAGGGCTGCAGTCTCCCTCGCTGTTCCTTCCGGTAGTGTGCAGGGCAGGTTGCTCGTAGGGCTGCGCGTAGCGGGCAGATCCTCGCAGGCCGTTAGTTCAGCTGGCAGGCGTTGGCGGTCTGAGTGCGATGAGCAGGGCAGGCCAGACTCTTCGGCAGAGGTGACGCCGAAGGCGATGTAGGAAGTGTAGCGGTCTAGGTAGACTAGCCTGGAGCCTTAAGGTGGACCTGGAACCTCAAGGAAAGCAGCATTAGGAGAGCCACAACCAATAGAGTCAGGCAGGTGGCGTCAGCCGGCCTCAGCTAGCAGGTAGAGAGATGGGCAGTACGCTAACGCAGTAAATGTAGTAACCTACCCACAGCTGGGACCAGGATACACGTCTGAAGTAGTAGTAGTAGCACGTAGTTAGGCACGGTAACAATAATTAGCGGTGCCGGTCTCTCTGTCAGCCCCTATATATACTAGGCCCTCCATCAGAGTTTGTGTCGGCGCATAACCAAATATGGGCAAAACTCACGAGCGCGGACGATGGCCTTCTCTGATTGGCCGAGCGTATGGACGGTATTATGACGTACACTCGGTAGGTACCGGTCATACGCTACAGGGCAGTAAATACCTGTCACTTGCTTGTACCAGCAGTAAACAGGCTAATACTTTTTTGGTTTCAAAGAATTAACAAATACTAAGTTTTAATTGATAATATTATTTAGCGCTTGTCTGAGCTCTTTTGAAACTTAATTATGTCAGCTATCAAGGACTTGCGTGCGGCTGCTGGTGCCATTGCATCAGATTTGCGCTGGTTTGCCTCAGCCAGTGCCTTGGTGAACCGGCCTGATTGCCAGCAGGCCTTACTACAAAGATATGAGTGGATCGATGATCGCCTGGCAAGTGTGGAACAGCAATTTCGTACTTTCAGCGCTTGCTGTCTCGAAGTGTCAGTTAATGACTTCACCGCTGACCAGCGAAATAGAGTCAGCGAGGATTATGCCCAGGTCTTAGACCTGTATGATACTGTCTCCAACTGTGCAAGACAGTTAATTGCCGAGAGGGACGGGCAACCTGGCTTGAAGCAGGAGCTTCCTAGGACAGCACCGGGACTGGTGAGTAGGCTTCCCAATATAGACCTCCCACATTTTGATGGCTGCCTAGGAAGCTACCTGGGCTTCGTTAATTTATTTGACAGCCTGGTCGATGACAGGGCTGACATTCGGCCAGCACAAAAATTGGCATATTTAATGTCGGTTCTGGATGGAGAGGCCAAAGGCCTCATCCAGCATCTGTCCGTGTCTGACGAGGCCTACCAGACGGCTCGGGTCTTAATTACCCGTAGGTACCACCACAAGCGTGGCCTCGCAGACACGCACATCGAGCAGATTTTGGGTTTGCCCACGCTCACCCGGGTCTTTGGGTTGCGCACCCAACTTTTGAACCCGCTCTTGGTGGCAATAAACGCACTTAAGTGCTTGGACCTGCCCGTGTACCAATGGTCCTACCTATTTGTGCACATTTTGCTCAAAAAGCTGCCTGCCGACCTGGGCCTCAAGTCTGTTATTACAATAGTGCCAAAATGGTCAATCACTGACTTCATAATTGTTGATTTTGACAAGTTTGGTAGTCTACTGTTACAATGGTGTCATTATGATTTTCCGATGGTCAACCACTGACACTCCATTGAAAGACATGGCATAGATTGGTAGTCTCGTACCTAATGACAAATCGATGACTGACGTATGCGGTAGTCTGGTAATATTTTGACAGTTCTTTTGATCAGTGACCTACCATCGTAACGCCATCGTGCAATCATTGCTTTTGTCTAGTGTTTGCTTGTCAAACATAGTGATAGACAATCAAAAAGTTTAATGTACTACAAAAAAGAGATAATGTATTAACTGCGAACTAATATTCTCGAGCTAACTAACAAGCCCGTCGCTTAACGAGGATGACTACAAACCCTTGTACGGATATTCCCGAGGCGAAATTTCTAAAAACGTTTCATCTTAGAGAGGAAAGGATTCAGTAAGGGAGTTATTTCAAAAACTCATTCCCCTTAAGGCCAGACCGAGTCAAAACGATAGCGTATCGGCAGAAATATAGGTGAGAAAACTGAAGTTAATATTGATTTATTATTCTATTCCTATAAAGAAGAAATTTATTAATTAATGTTATATTCATCTCATTTTACGCATCAAGATCTTACCAGACCTTGATTGGACAGGGTGCCCTCCATGACATTTCGCCAATTACTGTGTCGCAGCCCACTAAAGAAGTTACAGAGGCATCATATAAAATATACCATCAATATATTAAATGGAAAGGAATATCATAGTTCGCCTAGTTTAGTTTGTGGTTTTCCAAATTTGATGTTCAAGTAGACACTTGAACATCAAATTATACATGTACATTCTGCCTTCCGAAATATACAAGGACATCAAAGCTAAATACTCATATTCCAAACATAAGAAACAGGAAATTAAATAATATTTTCAAACGTTGTAGCTGTGCTTTTAACCCAACTATGGCAGAGCTCAGATGAACGATGAATGAGTGACGGAGCTAAAAAGAAATAGTAATGTTTTTACACATTGGGAATGGAAGTGTTAGTAGTAGATAATGATGACTATAGATAGTGACCAGCAGTGGTTTGGTACTTAAATAAATGATAATGTCATACCTATGTGATAGTTTGAAGTATTAGTACAATAAGAACTTCCTGATCTCTTTTTAATATTGCCATACCTACCCGACAGGAACAGTTATGTTAATAACATTGACTAGATAGTGACCAGGCTTTATATAATGTTCCTAATTTATCAATATATTCTACCTACATTTTATGGAGTCTTGTAAAGAATTTAAGTACCTACATAATTCAATTAAATAATGTCTGAATTATGATGAAAAGTGTTTTTAAATTAATTGCATAGTATAGAAGATCTTAGTATAAAAGAGTATGATGTAATGAGTGGTGTGTTTATAAATATTTACTTATCTCTCTTACAGATACAAAATTCAAGCAAACGGGCAACTTCTTTATGAGTTTTGTGACCGCTCATATCCATCTGTATGAGACATACATATATGTGAGTATTCTGCAAAGTCAGTATGAAGAAAGTTGGTTTGCTAGTAGATGCAAAAGTGAAGATTTATGATAGTTAGTATATGAGAATAGTGTTCAATTTTTGTGTCAATAATTGAAACCAATAATTCTGAATAAATTCATGTACAGAAATTATTTATCTTTAATAAAACAACATTGTTAATAATAACACATAATTATGAGTTTTATTTTCCTTCTTGATACAGTTACAACACATGAAACACAAATAATATTTTAATTGTAATAGGAATGTACCTATGATCTAACTCAATCTTCTATATTTTATGTTTTGGTTATGCCAATTCTTCTTCGAATATAAACACCTTTAGTAGTTAACTCGCTATCTTTAATTATAATATTTACTCCTGTCGATATAATCACTTTTCTTTGAGGTGTGAACTGCATAACCTTGCTGTATCATTTCCTTTGGAATTTGTTATCCATAAAGCATTTTCCATTGATATCTTCGTTTTGGCTCTAAGAGAAACATACGAGCTACTCGGTATTTAACAATTTAATGCAGTGCATTGAGATTATTGAGAAATATAACAAACTAGGACTTTGTTTACAAAAATGTATGAGTTTTGAACTTTAGACAGTTCTTACGTCAAAACATGATTTGACTTTGACAGTTAAACAGAACAAATATTATTGAGTTGAATGGTTAAATTCATTGTTTTTTTGCTATTTACGAACTTTAATACAACTTTAGAGTGCTTATAACACTAGTAATGAATATTTAAAAAATATATAAATGAAATTTGCCAAGAAAAATAATCGAATTTCATGGTAGTTTTTCAAAAATCATTTCTTCTAATGGTTTTTTTTATCTATGGCAATACAACAATGTCATTCTGCCACCATTCAATTACGAGATCACTGATCGATCACTGAACTTTCATTATGAATTACCAGACTACGAACTTTTGTCAAAATGACAATGGGATCGTGTTGGAATGACGAATGTGTTTCAAATAGCAGACTTGAGGCCCTGAGGTCACGATTTGAACAGCACTTTGGTGGGGATAGTGCAACGCGTCTGCCCCCATTTGCAGACTTGGAGAAGTTCCTGGAGGATGAGTGCCGGATCTTGGACAACTCCGGTGGTGATACGCCGGCTAAGTCGCAGCTGCCCAAGGTCAAGGAGCAGGCTCGCGTTCACACCCGAGGAAAAGTTGATGGGCACCCTCCTCGCTTTGCAGTCACGCAGAGCCCAGCAGAGTACTCTTATTGTAAGGCCACGGGGCACAGAACGGCCAGTTGTAAGGTATTCTTGGATCTTCATGTCGCCTCTCGTAGGTGCATCGTGAATGCCCGCCGCCTTTGCTTCTCATGTTTGGGATCCCACTACCAGAGAGACTGCCCAAACTCTCGACCCTGTCCCCATTGTGGAGGACAGCATTTAGACAGTCTCTGTATGAATGCCAGAGAGGTAGGCCGCTTGTCCAACCAGCCGTCGCCGCGCACGGGCGGGTGTTTTGAAGGTGGCAATCGAGGCTCACCGGCGCGCAGCCGAGATTCGCCTCGCTCACGTGATCGCCCCTCACCCCGCTTGGAGAACCGTAGCGTGTGCACGCCTCCTCTCTCTCGCGCACCAGATTGTGCGACTGCTCAACGTCACCAGCACCATGACTGCTGCCCCAGGTATTCCCCTCCTTTGGCGGAGCGTCCCCGCCTTGACTCGCGCCCACCTCGTTTTGGGCGGGTGCGTCTTTATGACCCCCCACAGATGGCACGTAGATCGAGTCATCGCGCCTTTGAGGACTTCAAGCCGCACCCTCATTTTGATTTGCCTGGTCCTGGCCAACGGTCGCCGCCCAGGCAACAATAGGTGATTGACTCCTGCCCTATAACCCCAACCACCCCCATTGAGACCGTTGTCCTACCAACAGTGGCTGTTAGGGTCTGGGGACCCACGGGGACCTCTGTTGTTGTCCGTGCTATATTGGACACATGTTCACAAAGTTGCATTGTTTCCACTTATTTGGTAGGGCAGGTTAAATTAAGTATGGGCTCTTTGCCCAATTGTATACGGGGAATGGGTGACGTTGCATCTAATGTTGAAGGGCAAAATAAGGTTTTGTTTGCCCCTGTTGAATCGAAATACCCGAGGATTAAAACCTCGGCTATTGTGCTAAAGAATATTTTGGGTATGCATCCACAGAAGGAGCTACCTGCTGCTGTGGTGAATTTGACATCGGGATTGGAACTGGTAGACCCCAAATTTGACACACCGGGACAAATCGATTTGTTGATTGGCTCTGATGTGCTCGGTGGAATTTTGATTGGTGGGAAACGGGTCTTGGTGCCAAATGGTTTGACTGCCATCCCGACCATATTTGGATTTGCTTTGATGGGACCTGTACCTAGGGAACCCCCTCCACTAATAAGATAAGAAGAAGAATAAGATATTTACAAAGTCACTTTACCACAAACATAAAACATAGTTGGTATAAAAAGGGCACTATACCTTTTTATTTTCCGATTGTAAATTAATTAAGAAGTAACAAGGGTATTAATAGTAATCCCACTGACAACACTGTAATTGACAATACAATTCGACTCGTTCAGTTCAGTTTTTTCGACTCTAAATGTGAATATATGTGCACAATTCTACATCAAAATGTTGCTGGATTACTAATCAAAATGGATGTCTTAGAGGTATGTGTAAATGAACTAACTAACCAGAATATATGTTTAGATGTGTTACGCTTCACTGAAACTTTTGTTAAGTCTGGTGATGAACCTAATATTAATTTTAAAAATTATAAGCTTGTAAGTTTCTTTAGCAGAAAAAAGGAAAAAAGAGGTGGTGTTAGTATTCTAGTCTATAAATCACTAAGTACCAAAAATATTGAGTACCTTAAAGAACTTTGTATAGAAAAAATATTCGAATGTTGTGGTGTTGAGATTCCAGCTTTGCAGTGTATTATTATATGTATTGACAGGATACCTAACTCAAATACCTACAAGTTCTTTGAAAGTTTAGAATTATTACTGTACAAATTACTACTTAAACATAAAAAACGTATAATAATTACTGGTGACATGAATATAGATACTCTAAAAGACACTAGTGACTCAATTAAATTTAAAGATATTTTCTCAAGCTATGGGTTTTATCAACACATTAAAATACCAACAAGGCAGAACTCCTGCATAGACCACATTTTTAGTAATAGAAAGAAAAATGTAGGCAGTACTTATGAATTGTTTGTGTCTGACCATAACACATGCCAACTTCTAAAATTTCCAGCTAATAATATACCTAGACCACATTACTGGTACATCCATGTTAGAGACTATTATATCGATAATATTAAAAAGTTTAATGACGCTTTAAATGGTATTTCGTGGAATGACATTTTTAACGATGATGATGCTAATAGAACATTTGACAATTTTCATGAAATTTTTATTTTATTTTATAAGTTGTGTTTTCCTTTAAAAAGAGTTAAAATCCATAGCAATAATATGAAGCCTAAATTGATATCTAATGGCATTAAGATCAGCTGTAGATACAAAAGAACACTAAAAAATCTTGTTATAAAAACTTAAATACAAATAAACTAGTTCATTACAGCAAATATAATAAAATCTTAAAGAAATTTATAAACTTATACAAAAAAACTGTTAATCTTAAATATATACAAAACTCTGCAAATAAAGGTTTAGCTACTTGGAACGTCATTAATCATACTTCGGATTCGGCAAAAATAAGTAAACAGATAGATTTTTTAAAGAGTGATAATCATGTAATAAATGATCCTGTCGCTATCGCAAACACTTTTAACGACTTTTTTACTAATGTTGCTGATAATAATTATGTAGATCGGCTCATTAGAAATAAGACTTACACTGAGCCCAACAGGAATCATTACAGTATTTTCTTGCGTCCTTGCACTCCTACTGAAATTCTGAAGACTATACAATCGTTAAGTAACAAGAAATCTGTGGGATACGACGAGGTTCCCACGTCCATAATAAAATCATGTGCGTTAACCATATCTCCAGTAGGTACTTTGTCACTTAATAAACGTGTCTTTCATAAACGGAACATTCCCTGATAAACTGAAGATATCTATAGTGAAGCCCGTGCATAAAAAAGGCTGCGTGTTAGACGTAAAGAATTACAGGCCTATCACTCTTATACTCATTTTATCTAAGATATATGAGAGAGTTATGTATTCTAGGTTGAATGAATTTCTTAATAAACATGAAATAATCAAAGAGGAACAGAACGGGTTCCAAAAAGGTAAATCTACCACACTCGCTGCATACTCGTTAGTAAAATCCATAACGGAAAACGTAGATAAAAACAACCAGTTACTGTCGTTTTTCTCGATATGAGCAAGGCTTTCGATCTAGTCAATTTTGAAATCTTACTCAATAAATGTGAGCGTTACGGCATTCGTGGTACTGCTCTGAGTTGGATAAGTAGCTATCTCTATGAACGACGCCAATGCGTCGAATTATCACGCATTAATGATAACCTAGTGTCAACAAGCTACAGATCATGCTTTAGGAGTAACAAAGCCGGAGTACCGCAAGGAAGCATATTAGGCCCACTATTGTTTCTCTTGTACATAAATGACCTTCCAAGTGCTACATGTCACAAGTGCGTACTCTTTGCCGATGACGTGTCAGTAATCATGCCTCAAGTCAAGACCGAGGATCACGAAGTCACAGTTCGTATGACATTGAATAATATTTTGAACTGGCTCTCTTACAACAAATTAAAAATAAACATCTCCAAAACTCAATACATACATTTCTCGAACTACAAACAAGTACCGGTACAAATTAACATTACACTTGACGAAAAAAAACGAAATAAAGTTGATAATATAAAATTTCTTGGACTTACTTTAGACGAACATTGTAACTGGAAAATACATATAGACTCAGTATGCAAAAGAATTAGTAGGTTTACTTATACTCTAAGAGAATTAAAGAGAACCACCAATGAAGCAGCAACTCTTACAGCCTACCATGGCCATGTGGGTTCTCTTTTGAGGTACGGTTTGCTATTATGGGGTAACTCAACTCACATTACTAGGGCGTTTATTATGCAGAAAAAGTGTGTTAGAGCAATTTGTGGAGCCGGGCCTTTTGAGTCATGCAGACCACTGTTCAAGGATCTTGGTATATTGACCTTGGTATCGATGTACATCCTAGAAATAGGAATGTTTGTGAGAACCCATGAACACATGTTTACCAGAGTGCGGGAAGATTGTAGGTTCCAATCAAGGGACCCCACTAAATTGAAAATGATAGCATGTAGAAGCACATATCATAAAAATAATTGTTTCATGATGTGCATAAAAGTATATAATCATATTCCACGTGCTTTCAGAGAACTTCCCATCACCCAATACAAACGAAAATTAAAGGCATGGTTAATTGAAAACTGTTTTTACACCATCAATGAATGCTTGAATTATAAATAAATATAAACTAATTTAACATTATATGTATGCTTATTGTGGTCCATTTGTTATTATTATAAGAAAGTATAATTTAGTATTATTGTATAATGTAAATATTTAAATTTTCACATGCCTACTGCAGGCGAGATGTCTTGTACTTTATTATTATGTAACAACTTGTAATACCATCTCATGTGAATAAATGACTGATTCTGATTCTGATTCTATATTATTTCTATTCTATGGGAGTTACCTGCTGCTGTGGTGAATTTGACATCGGGATTGGAACTGGCAGACCCCAAATTTGACACACCGGGACAAATCGATTTGTTGATTGGCTCTGATGAGCTCGGTGGAATTTTGATTGGTGGGAAACGGGTCTTGGTGCCAAATGGTTTGACTGCCATCCCGACCATATTTGGATTTGCTTTGATGAGACCTGTACCTCGGGAACCCCCTCCACCTTAACTTATAATTTATTGGCTGTAGGCTCCGCTCTCTCTGATGCGTTTCAGAGGTTTTGGGAGGTAGAGAAGCCCCCTCAAGCTGCCCGTGTGAATCCAGAACATGAGGAGTGCGAGCTGTTCTTCCAGAACAACATTGGTCGACTCCGTTCTGGTCGGATCATTATGAAGCTACCTTTTCTGTCTGTTCGGCCTCCGCTTGGTGAGTCACGACCTTTAGCCGAAAAGAGGCTGTTGGCTACGGAGCATCGTATGGGTCGTGATCCGGAGCTCAGACAGAAGTACATTGAGTTCATGAGAGAATATGAACAATTGGGACACATGTCCGTGTCAAATTTGGATTGGCGTTCGGTGGAGCACTACTTTCTCCCGCATCATGCGGTATTGAAGCCATCGACTGGCAAGCTGCGCACAGTGTTTGATGGTTCTGCACAGACTTCTACGGGCGTATCCTTGAACCAATGCTTGCATTCTGGTCCCAAGTTGGTCAAGGACCTTTGTGACGTCATCACCAGCTTCCGACGACATCAGGTTGTCTTTGTGGCCGATATAAAAATGATGTTCAGGCAGACGATTATCCACCATGATGACCGTCGTTTCCAGCTGATCCTTTGGAGAGAGAATCCTCGCGATCCCATGGTCGTCTACGAGCTCAATACCATTACGTACGAGTTAAGGTCAAGCCCCTACTTGGCAATACGTTCTCTTTGGGAGATCGCAGACCGCGAAGGCTTACGTTTCCCACGAGACTCCGCCATCTTGAAGGACGATATTTACGTTGATGACATTTGTTCAGGCGCCTCCACAGCGGACGAGGCGATCCTCATGCGGGACGAATTGATAGGTATTTTGGCCTCCACTGGTTATGAGTTGCGCAAATGGATTTCCAACTCACCAGTGCTTTTTGAAGGCTTGCCAGAGGATCGTCAGCAAGATCCACATCTATGATTTTCCGATGGTCAACCACTGACACTCCATTGAAAGACATGGCATAGATTGGAAGTCTCGTACATAATGACAAATCAATGACTGACGTATGCGGTAGTCTGGTAATATTTTGACAGTTCCTTTGATCAGTGACCTACCATCGTAACGCCATCGTGCAATCATTGCTTTTGACGAGTGTTTGCTTGTGAAACATAGTGACAGACAATCAAAAAGTGTAATGTACTACAAAAAAGAGATTATGTCTTCACTGCGAACTAATATTCTCGAGCTAACTAACAAGCCCGTCGTTTAACGAGGATGACTACAAACCCTTTTACGGATATTCCCGAGGCGAAATTTGTAAAAACGTTTCATCTTAGAGAGGAAAGGATTCAGTAAGGGAGTTATTTCAAAAACTCATTCCCCTTAAGGCCAGACCGCGTCAAAACGATAGCGTATCGGCAGAAATGAAGGTGACAAAACTGAAGTTAATATTGATTTATTATTCTATTCCTATAAAGAAGAAATTTATTAATTAATGTTATATTTTTAATGCTGATTCTGGTAGCACTCATTTTCCGCATCAGGATCTTACCAGACCTTGATTGGACAGGGTGCCCTCCATGACATTTCGCCAATTACTGTGTCGACTCGCAGCCCATTAAAGAAGTTACAGAGGCATTATATAAAATATACCATCAATATATTAAATGGAAAGGAATATCATAGTTCGCCTAGTTCAGTTTGTGGTTTTCCAAATTTGATGTTCAAGTGTCTACTTGAACATCAAATTATACATGTACATTCTGCCTTCTGAAATATACAAGGACATCAAAGCTAAATACTCATATTCCAAACATAAGAAACAGGATATTCAATAATATTTTCAAATATTGTAACTGTGCTTTTAACCCAACTATGGCAGAGCTCAGATGAACTTAGTTCATCTGAGTGACGGAGCTAAAGGAAAGAGTAATGTTTTTAAACATTGGGAATGGAAGTGTTAGTAGTAGATAATGATGACTATAGATAGTGACCAGCAGTGGTTTGGTACTTAAATAAATGATAATGTCATACCTATGTGATAGTTTGAAGTATTAGTACAATAAGATCTTCCTGATCTCTTTTTAATATTGCCATACCTACCTGACAGGAACAGTTATATTAATGATGACTAGATAGTGACCAGGCTTTATATAATGTTCCTAATTTATCAATATATTCTATCTACATTTTATGGAGTCTTGTAAAGAATTTAAGTACATAATTCAATTAAATAATGTCTGAATTATGATGAAAAGTGTTTTTAAATTAATTGTATAGTATAGAAAAGATCTTAGTATAAAAGAATATGATGTAATGAGTGGTGTGTTTATAAATATTTACTTATGTCTCTTACAGATACAATATTCAAGCAAACGGGCAACTTCTTTATGAGTTTTGTGACCGCTCATATCCATATGTTTGAGACATACATATTTGTGAGGATTCGGCAAAGCCAGTATGTAGAAAGTTGCTTTGCTAGTAGATGCAAAAGTGAAGATTTATGATAGTATATGAGAATAGTGTTCAATTTTTGTGTCTATAATTGGAACCAACAATTCTTAATAAATTCATGTACAGAAATTATTTATCTTTAATAAAATAACATTGTTAATAATCTTAATATATAAAATCCTTGCGTTACTGACTGACTGACAGACACGCTACAGCCGAAACTATTGGGCGCAGGAAGCTGAAATTTGGCATGTTTGTTTCTTGGGGACCGTAGGGGTGCACTAAGAAGGGATTTCCCGAAATTCCCATGGGATCGGTCAAAACGGGTAAATTAAAAAAAAAAATGCAGGCGCACCTGCTGGCGTCCTCTAGTAACACATAATTATGAGTTTTATTTTTCTTCTTGATACAGTTACAACACATGAAACACAAATATTATTTTAATTGTAATAGGAATGTATTATATGTTCAATATTTTATGTTTTGATTATGCCAATTCTTCTTCGAATATAAACACTTTTAGTAGTTAACTCGCTATCTTTAATTATAATAGTTACTCCTGTCGATATAATCATTTTTCTTTGAGGTGTGAACTGCATAACCTTGCTGTATCATTTCCTTTGGAATTTGTTATCCATAAAGCATTTTCCATTGATATCTTCGTTTTGGCTCTAAGAGAAACATACGAGCTACTCGGTATTTAACAATTCAACGCAGTGCATTGAGATTATTGAGAAATATATCAAATATAACAAACTAGGACTTTGTTTACAAAAATGTAGTTTTGAACTTTTGACAGTTCTTACGTCAAAACATGATTTGACTTTGACAGCTAAACAGAACAAATATTGTTGAGTTGAATGGTTAAATTCATTGTTTTTTTGCTATTTACGAACTTTAATACAACTTTAGAGTGCTTATAAGACTAGTAATGAATATTTAAAAGATATATAAATGAAATCTGGCATGAAAAATAATCGAATTTAATGGTAGTCTTTCAAAAATCATTTCTTCTAATGGTTTTTTTTATCTATGGCAATACAACAATGCCATTCTGCCACCATGCAATTACGAGACCACTGATCGATCACTGAACTATCATAATGAATTACCAGACTACGAACTTTTGTCAAAATGACAATGGGATCGTGTTGGAATGACGAATGTGTTTAAAATTGCAGACTTGAGGCCCTGGACAGACAGCCAAATTGTTCTTTCTTGGTTGAAGGCGTCTGTCCACACTTTGGAAGTATTTGTCGCTAATCGCGTTTCCCAAGTACTAAAATCTGAAGTCAAGCTTGTTTGGAGACACGTGCCAGGTGAGCTCAACCCCGCTGATTGTGCCTCGCGCGGATGCTTGACGCCTAGTTTAATAGGCCATTCGCTGTGGTGGAGTCCAGAATAGTTGAGTCGATCAGAGATTGATTGGCCTCGAACGCCAGTTTTGAATACTTCTATTTTGCCGGGTCTGCGAACACTCGCTCTTGAGAAGGTAGAATGCGCCTTCGACCCCGATTTTTTGCTGAATCGCTACAGCTCCCTTGACAAGTTGTTAGGTGTTACTGCTCGGATAAAGCGTTTTGTTTTTAATTTTAGGCACCCACAACAGAAACGTCTGACACCGTTTATCTCACCACAGGAACGACAGGAATCCCTCACCTTTTGGGTTCGTTCTGTGCAATTGGCGCATTTTGAAAAGGAGATTGCTATCCTTAAGTCAGGGAAATCGAAACTATCGGGAGCTGTATCTAAATTGAACCCCTTTTTGGACGATACGGGTCTCTTGCGCGTTGGAGAGCGTCTCAAGAACGCCAACCTCCCCTACGGGGCACGTCACCCCCCTTTGTTACCCAAGGCCGGTCACTTGGTACGCTTGATGGTAAATGACCGTCACCTTAAAAATTCGCATGCTGGTTGTAATGCTTTGTTGGCCATTTTGGCCGAAGAATTATTCGGAGTGTAGTCTTTCGCTGCATCCCTTGCTATAAGCTCAAGGCTTCTACCATGTAGCCCTTGATGGGAGACTTACCGGCAGATCGCGTAACTGAGAGCAGGACGTTTGACGGTGTTGGCACGGATTTCGCTGGTCCCTTTTTGGTGAAAACGTTGACACTTCGAAACAGCAAGACTGTTAAGGCCTACTTGTGTGTTTCTGTTTGTCTCTCCACAAAGGCCGTTCATTTGGAATAGGTCTCCTCGCTTACGACCGAGGCATTTGTAGCCACATTTGACAGATTTGTATCCCGCAGAGGGAAGACTACTCCAAGCGTTGAAATGATAAATTATGGAACCTCACAAGTATTCCGTGGGGAGCTCAAACGTACGTTGCTTAATACAGTAGGTACTAAGCTTTGAAGCAGCTGCTAAAACCTCTGGGTCAATAATACAGAACTTTGAACAGAGCTCCAACGAATATGTAGGAAAAGATATTAATATTTTTCTGTCGAACCATACAATTTTGATATCTGAGTAAAGACTGTTTCATAAATAAGGAATTTCCTAGTAGTAATAGTTTTTTCTAGTAGTAAATGTTGGATTGGTAACAAATTGAGATGCACCTCTCTCTTGAAATCTGTTCCTAGAAATGAGAAAACTAAAAGGATTACTTCATTAAGCCATTGCAATAATTATAGTTTCTTAAGTCTATCTATCTATTTATTCTATATTATTTCTATTCTATAGGAGCTACCTGCTGCTGTGGTGAATTTGACATCGAGATTGGAACTGGCAGACCCCAAATTTGACACACCGGGACAAATCGATTTGTTGATTGGCTCTGATGTGCTCGGTGGAATTTTGATTGGTGGGAAACGGGTCTTGGTGCCAAATGGTTTGACTGCCATCCCGACCATATTTGGATTTGCTTTGATGGGACCTGTACCTAGGGAACCCCCTCCACCTTAACTTGATAATTTATTGGCTGTAGGCTCCGCTCTCTCTGATGCGTTTCAGAGGTTTTGGGAGGTAGAGAAGCCCCCTCAAGCTGCCCGTGTGAATCCAGAACATGAGGAGTGCGAGTTGTTCTTCCAGAACAACATTGGTCGACTCCGTTCTGGTCGGATCATTATGAAGCTACCTTTTCTGTCTGTTCGGCCTCCGCTTGGTGAGTCACGACCTTTAGCCGAAAAGAGGCTGTTGGCTACGGAGCATCGTATGGGTCGTGATCCGGAGCTCAGACAGAAGTACATTGAGTTCGTGAACAATTGGGACACATGTCCGTGTCAAATTTGGATTGGCGTTCGGTGGAGCACTACTTTCTCCCGCATCATGCGGTATTGAAGCCATCGACTGGCAAGCTGCGCACAGTGTTTGATGGTTCTGCACAGACTTCTACGGGCGTATCCTTGAACCAATGCTTGCATTCTGGTCCCAAGTTGGTCAAGGACCTTTGTGACGTCATCACCAGCTTCCGACGACATCAGGTTGTCTTTGTGGCCGATATAAAAATGATGTTCAGGCAGACGATTATCCACCATGATGACCGTCGTTTCCAGCTGATCCTTTGGAGAGAGAATCCTCGCGATCCCATGGTCGTCTACGAGCTCAATACCATTACGTACGAGTTAAGGTCAAGCCCCTACTTGGCAATACGTTCTCTTTGGGAGATCGCAGACCGCGAAGGCTTACGTTTCCCACGAGACTCCGCCATCTTGAAGGACGATATTTACGTTGATGACATTTGTTCAGGCGCCTCCACAGCGGACGAGGCGATCCTCCTGTGGGACGAATTGATAGGTATTTTGGCCTCCGCTGGTTATGAGTTGCGCAAATGGATTTCCAACTCACCAGTGCTTTTGGAAGGCTTGCCAGTGGATCATCAGCAAGATCCACATCTATTTGAGACTGTTGACAACCCCACCATGATGGCTGTTCTCGGCGTCCAGTACAGACAAGTCCAAGACAGCTTTACGTATAACGTAGACTTGAAATTGCCTTGTTCTTGGACTAAACGTCTCGGTTTGTCTACGGTTGCCAGAACCTTAGATCCGAACGGTTGGATCTGTCCAGATATATTTTGGGCAAAATGCTTCTTGCAGAAGCTTTGGATAGCAGGATTGACCTGGGACGAACCTCTACACGGTACTCTTGTTGAGGAATGGACCTCTTTTGTATCCTCACTTCCTGCCGTCAATGAGATCTCCTTGCCTCGTCCCATCCTTCCTCCCGGGAAGTACAAGGCAACCCTTCACGGGTTTTGTGATGCCTCGGAACGTGGTCACGCGGCCGTGGTGTACTTACGCACAGTAAGTGCCTCAGGTCAGGTGAGGGTTTCCCTGATCATGGCGAAGAGCAAGGTTGCACTCCTTCGTACATCTCTGACAATTCCATAATTGGAGCTCTCGGGAGCAGCCCTACTCGTGTGATTGTTGAATCAGTGTCTAGTACTTTGGGTAAAACAATTTGTATTAATGGGACCTACGCCTGGACAGACAGCCAAATTGTTCTAATAAACGTAACGACGATAGCATACTAAAGATAGTATGCTATCGTCGTTACATTTATTTTCCAGGCTACTAGCATACGACTAAGCCACAGGAACTGTCTAAAGGCTGAAAAATCACATGAAACCTCAGCGTGCCGTTAATTGTTTAACACCTTATAATTAAAATTATACCATAGAAAGAAACATACTTCAACTGGTAACTCAACAAGTTGTTCTCCGTAATACTACTATAATGTGTATAAGAAACAATTTGAAATAATTTTCGCTAAGTCTATAAGCGTAGCTGAGCGTAGACTAACGGTAATTAATGCCTGCATAAAACCGCCCTGAGCGGGCAATAAGCTGTTTCATTTCGAACAATAAAGCAGGGAATGAACTCGCGACTTCCTGCGAGGCGCGTGCGATTACTATGTTTTCGCTCAACGGGCACAATGGACCGTGATCGATGACTACTATTGGATCTCATCAAGAACTCTCTTAAAAGAAAGATAGGTACTACAAACCACTACAACAGAAAACATTTAGTCTACTTTTGTCTAGTACTCTTTCGTATTTGATTGCCCCTGTGGTCCTGCTTTAGCGTTAGTGACTGCGGATCATGCGGTCTTGGGAACAATTCCTGGGTCGAAAAAAAAACTTATATTGGGTTTTTCTGTTAGGAATAATCCAATAAAATTTCGGAGTCAGGGAGTTGACGGTGTCACGCGTGCCTCGGAAAGCACATGAAGCCGTTGGTCCTGCGCCTAATCTCTCTCCGGTCGTGTCGCTTGTGGCGTCCCATCAGACTGTGAGAGTGAGGGAATAGAGAGTGCACTTGTGTATGCCGACACACTTGTGCACTGTAATATATCCCACACAGTTGGCAAGTCTCATATAAAGAAAAGTCGGCGTGGCCGGAATTGGTCGGGAGGACATGATTTGAAAACTTTTTCTCCAACAACAGTTTCAAAACGAAAGAATTAGTAAGATGAATCTCCTTTATTATGAAATTGATCGCTTTGCCATAAACAACAGCATAAACATTTCTTGTCCTCACATTGGAAATCAACCAGCCTTTCGCAGACCACTGCTGGATGACCCCTCATAATTGACGTCACAGTAGCATTGTGAATGAAAAGAAGGATTTAGGCAACTACACCACGCAGCACGTAGGTATAATATACCTAACGGTAAAAAATGTGATCTAGGTCAGTGGCTCCCAAAGTTGTCTGAGCTCCGACCCATCAAACAAAAATTCCATTCTCGTGATCCACTACTTGGCTGTTTTAGAAAAAGTATGGGCATAAATGGGAGGATAAAAGCGTAAAGGGGAAGCGAACTTTGGTAAGTCGGTATCGCCTCACATTTCATTAGCCACTCAATATCGCGTCGCACCAGTGGGTCGCGACTCATTGTTTGGGCAATGCTGGTCTAGGCTATAGTAACGTGATCTCTTATTAATTATTATTCAAAATGGTGACAGACTGCTTTACTACTGACACTGTATAAGTGTAGGAATGGACGACGATGTAAGTGAGAGTCTCCCTACATTTAGATAATAGTTTTCACTACAATGAAGCACCAAATCTACATATGTATTCCCTTCTATCGGTTGCAGACATTACTTTTGCTTCGAGAAAGGAAAACGCAATGCTAATCTTACTCACTTCCGTTAAATTTCTTTCTGTATTCAGTTTCTCCCTTGTGTGATTAATTTAGTGCTGAAACCAGCGATCACTTACAGTAACTGAATATTTTAAATTTACCTTTAGGTTTAAGATTTGATCTGTTTGTATTTTAAAAGAATAAAAATTACAAACCTTATCATAATTCCAGCCTAGGGACGTACACTGCTGGACTTAGACCTCTCCTCAGGCTCTCCGCACATATCTTGAGCCGCTTGCATCTAACTGCAATAACAAACCTATGACCAAGAAATATGGCACTAAAAAGCCAATGAAATATAAAATGATATTTGAGGTAAGAAAGTGTTAAGTAGATGAATAGTTTACGAGTCCCGCAGTCAGTAATAGACGATGATATTGCAGTATGAATGTGTGATGTTGGGGAGCGATGAATTCCCTTACGTATGAATTATGTCTACGTTATTCTGAGTTAAGTGAGGAAACATGCACTCACGAAGTTTTATCTATATACGGATACAATTAAATTACTTTCATGGATTCTGATCTGTTCATTAATGGGCTTTTAAATAGAATTCGAATTGTATTTGGTAATGCAATTCGAATTCTATTTAATTATATGTCCTACGCCACCATTTGTGTGTGTGGTGACGGATTAAGAATACGGAACGTCACCACCCCATATCATCCCATGGGTGTCGTAAGAGCCAACAGAGGGAGCATATTATGCAGAGAACACCACTTTAAGAGAAGGAAAACTTGATACAAACCCTATGCTAACCCGATTGGCCAGCGTGGTATAGTAGGCCTATTTCTCCTTTCAAAGGATAAGCCTAGTCCAGCAGTGGACTGTTAAAGGCTGATAATGATGCAATTAAATGGTGACAACGTTGTCGACCTTTTGTAACTACGGTTTTAGATTCAGAATGTTGTTTTTGAGTGTCAAATGAGCTGTCTTGGTCAACGAATGAGTTTTATTTATCGTATTGTAATGATCGATTTATGACGACACAAGAAAATATTATAACAATTATGTATAAGTGTCCGTGCACATTGATAAGTTCTGTATGAATATTTTTTATCGCTGTCGGTAAGACTCCACGGATGATATAGTGGTTTATGCGGCCACCTAGCCGCTCAGCACTGCTCCGAGTGTTGTGAGTGCAAAACACAGGACAACACTTGGATTGTTATTCACATAATACTGTTCCTGGTCTAGCTGTTCTTTATGTCTGCGTGCTGAAAGTGCCTGCTGTACTTTGAAAACATTTAAGCAACGGGATGCGGAATTTTATTCATGTTGCGGGCTTAATAGAGCAGTTATGTGTGATCTCTTATCGACATTTTCTTGTAGTAAAGATAACGATAGCTTGTTGGTGTCACTGGTTTCGAAGCTGCGGTATCCACTGACGAGTCTCGCGCTCGTTGAGAACTTACATTCGAAATTATTTATCGTATACGCCATCTAGATAAACTGTAGCCCCTCAAACTTACCTCCAATTAAAGTGTGAGTGTCTCCAAATACAGTCGCGGCAATGCAGTCTATTTTTTTGTGAATGCGTTGGCACATCGTGATATTCAAAGTCGATGTACCCATGTCTGATACATTATTTCGACAATTTTAAAAAGGCTGACATGAGTTTCTTCCAGGTTCTTCGTATAAGTAGACCTAATATATATTCGAAGCTGGATGTAAAAATCTTTTGGCGTCTATAAGGGCTACTTTAAATGACTTTAATCAAAGTACCGTAAAAATCGATCTCGCCTAAAAAAAATGTCCATCATTTCTGTCTGGTCCACTGCAATAATGTTGAATGTCCAAAAAACATTTTTTCTTATTCAGTAATGCCATTCGGTCACTTGACTATGTAGTTATGAAATCGCGTTTACAAATAGAAATCGCGTTAGCAATATCGCTGACAGACCCGAGATAAAACGTTTTTAATATTTTGGCTACACGGCTAGAACGCTTAACGTCACAGGTGTTCACGACAATAACCATGAATGTCCAGTCGCAGGCGCCTCGCACTGACCGCCATCTTGCTGTCAAATCAGCGGCGATCCCGCCAATTCTTTTGTCAGTCTTGGTGAGTCTGGCGTTCTGTAAGGTTATGTCATACGGATTTTAGTGTTTTCTTTCTTAATAAAATGACTGAAAACAACGAAATGCTTAGAAATACGAAAAAAAGAAAACAGACAGGAAGAATGAGTGATGTTTTAAAGAAACTTCGAGTCCAAGGACATGAAATTGGCGATGACTGCAAGTGTAATCGTTTTAAATGTTTTGAAATGATATCTGAAGAGCAGAGGACAAGAATAATAAGACAATTTAACAGTTTCGCGAACAGGTATGATCAAGATAATTATTTAAGTGGGCTTATAACCGTATCCCATGTACAACGTCGTCGTCCACGAGTAGGTGAAGAAAATGCAAAATTACATAATAAGTCATACTTCTACAAGATTCGTATGATTGGGGATGATACTTACGAGTTACCGGTGTGCAGAAAAGCTTTTATATCCTTACATGGCATCACTGGAAGAAGACTTCAATTTCTTCAGAAATCACTGACTCAGCATGGAATTGTCCAAAAAGATAAACGGGGAAAACATGTTAAAACAAAGCTTTCTAAGCAAACTACTGATTTGATGTACAAGCAAATTGACACTCTAAAAACAATTAATGGTAAAAAAGGCCATTATAATTTACGGGAGAGTTAAAAATATATTTGTCGGATGAGTTAAACTTGTCTAAGATTCACAAAATGTATAATGAAAAGAATCCAAATAACAAAGTATCATACGAAACATATCGAAACTTTTTCAACAAAAATTTCAACATATCATTCGGTTATCCCAGGATGGATACATGTTCGACTTGCGATGAATTTCAAGCTGAGAAAAAACATTTTGAAATTAAGATTGCTACTCTTCCTGATGGCCAAAAAAAATCTCAGATTTTGTCTCAACTTCGAAGACTTGAAATTGAAAACTTAGGACACAAAACGAGAGCTGAAGTATTTTATGATAAAAAAAGAAAAGCTCGTTTGAGAGCTAGGCAAGATGTCACAAGTGTCACAACAATAGCGATTGCAATGGATTTCTCAAAAAATCTTCCTGTACCGAACATAACTACAAACGATGTATATTACAAAAGACAGCTGAGTTATTACATGTTTAATGTTCATGTGCTTGCGGATTCCTCATCTTATTTTTTCGTGTATGATGAGAGTATTGGAAAAAAAGGATCAGACGATGTAGCCTCTCCTCTGTTTAATTTCATATATAATGAAATGGAGGTACAGGTCAAGACTCTTAAAATTTTTGTGACTCATGTGGTGGTCAAAATAAAAATTATACCATCTTTAGAATGCTACATTACTTAGTTCACTGGTGCAATCGCTTAGAATCTGTCACAGTTATATTCCCGATAAGAGGGCACTCTTACATGGAGTGCAATCGTAACATGGCCTACTTAAATCAAAAGGAAGGATTGATCCATTCTTCAGGAAGTTCAATCCTAGATTGAACTTCCTGAAGAATGGGCTGAACATGTGCGTGGAGCTCGACAGAGACCGAAACCTTTCAATGTCATCGAATGCTCACAAGATGCATTCAAGGGCTGGACTGCATTTCTGAAACCATTTTACAAAAAAACTTGTCCTTTTCCCATAAGACCTGTGCGTGAATTTAGAGTCCAGAAAGAACACCCACGGCTCATGTTTCACAGAAATTTTAATCATTGTCCATGGGCATCAAGTGTGGTCAACACACCAGTTTCTTTTCGGTCTATGAAGGCAGTTAATGAGGGCGAATTCAAATTACCTGGTTTGGCTTATAAAAAAAGGCTGCCTATACCAACAGCAAAATATAATGACCTGCAGTCCCTGAAAAAGTTCTGTAGGCTTGAAACGAGACGTTATTTCGATGAACTTCCTCATGCCGCAAATGTCAAAGAATCAGAAGTTTATTAAAACAGTCATTTGGACACTGATCATTATTGATTGTCAACGTAGTCTGGACAGTGATCATTATAGTCCTGATTTTTAAAGACTTACTTAAGATTAGATTATTTTTAGTAAGTTTATAATACCCTAAGAATAATTGTTTTCCAAAGAAATAATAAATAAATACATATACTTTAACTTTAATAAACAACATTTCATTACCTTCCGGTCCGAGTTTTTTCACACCGATTATAAATTTAAAACCCAGTTATCTTAAAACAAAGGACAATGGACATTCATCATTATTGCAGTGGACCCTTCATATTCGAGCTCAAAATTAGAACTTTTACAGAATTTCATAACAGTTTTAAATTAGCATTCTAAACAGTGCTTGTTTGTTGTAATAAAATTTGATATGCTCTGCTTTTATGACGGTACACAAAGTGGCACAATGTATCTATTGCTTCTTTTATGTACGAGCAATTCAGTGTTGCAGCGTGAAATAAACATTTTGATGTCATTTAGTATGCAGTAGCAACCTTTTAGATATTAATTGCATGGAGACATCGCTGCTCTGTAAAAATGGATAACATTATTTGCCCTTGCTGCGAGAACAATATTTCCTAAAAAGGAACTTGACTGCCCCATTTTTCTAGCATCCTTGTTATAGTTTTCTTGGAAGAAGACATTTTACTTTCCACTAACATAAGTTTAATTATATTCGCTTCACTTTTCAAGAACATATCCCTTTTTCCCTAAGGCTACACGTGTTGAATTTGGTGTTTTCATGGTTCACCCTTAATTCATCACCATCGTTTAAACATCAGCATGACAGGCACAAAGTAAAAAACCATGTTGAAGTTAACTATAATGTAAAAAGATTCTTAATTTGTTGTTGACACAAAACCTTCCGATTCTTGGGTTATATTTCAAATAAAAAAGGGATTAGTAAGCAATTCGATGGTTTTCAAGGAGGATATTGCTGAATATGCAGTTGACAGCAAAATACTTATTTTTGGAAAAGATTTCCTCTAGTTTTTTAGATTGGTTGCCAAATATAGCCACCCGAAGTCAAAAACGTACAAACACAAAGCAAAGTTCTTGAAAAGTGTAGCCTATCCGTTTTTAAAGCGCTTGGCTTTTCTATTTTCTATATTCCGATCTAAACATAACCACCCTACACCACTAAACGCCTACATCCAACAAAAACACAAGTACACAGACATTTCGTTGTATGCCAATAAATCTTTCAGAAGCGCAAATCGTATCAATAAAACATGGTGGCCTCGGTAAATTTATCCAATCTATCGTTTATTCGCCAGCTTATCCGCCAATGTTGATAGATAACTGGTTTAATGTATTATTTATTGTTGTATTCATCTGGAGTCTGCCAGGGGAGTTACGGATATTGAGTGTTGTATTTTGGGAAGTGTGTTTCAGTCACAGATGTTGGATTTACTCGTGCTTATAGTAGTTTTTATGTGGACTGTAAAAGTGTGTACTAGAATAGTGGTGAAGTGGTTAGGTATTACAACGTAGAAACAGAAAGTTCAGATGTTGTCATTTCGTAGGTCATATAATTATGAGTTGATAAGACTGTTATGAGTTGGAATTCGGGGATAAATGAATGACCACACACTGTTCCCTAAAAAATATTTTATTCACCTCGCCTTTGTTGCTTTACGAATACTATCTATACGGATCTTTATTCTGTGGACCTAAGAGGACGTTCGACATACTTTTCTACTTCTAGTGCACTATGATAGCCGTTACAGTTTCTATTATTTAAAAGGCGTCACCGGTCTCACGTTATAATACATACCAAGACATTTACAAATCACTCACAATTGCAGTGCTGTGGTGCATGGTTAATTAAATCCTTAGTTGTTAAGACATGACAATGAAACCTCGCAAAACCGTCATTATTTTACAAGGAATATTGCGCGTAGCTTAAATTTAGCAGTAATGCAAGTTGTATTTTATGGAAAATAGCAGCACAGTATGGCTTTCTCACGTCTTAGCAGCATCTTCATCTTTAAAACCGAGATTGAATTCAAGTAAAGTGTGCCGACAGTAATTCTGTTGTTATTTATAGGATTTAGCTGCTTATGAAGATGGCGCGCGGTTTCATAATTATTTGATTGATTGCTTATATAAACATAACTTTATAAAAGCAATCGGTGAAAAATTAAAGCCTCGTTCTTCCATTTTCTTTGTTATAATTGATTGAAGTGTTCTTTAATTGAACCCAGAATCTCAGCTTATGACATTATCATGCGTGTGCTCTGTTTAAAATAATTTCGGTGTCCTGAAAATATATCGAATCAGGGTCCCTATCCTCGTAGAATTTTATTTCCTATATTTCCGTGCTCCTAACCTTCCCTACACGAGGCAACTGCAGTAATGAATGTACATGTAAGGATGATAACTAACCGCACCGTGCAGGTCATGAACTGACTCGGTAATGGAATACGGTGACAGAGTTTAATAGCTCTGTCCATATAATTTATATGTTGTTCGCTTTACCTTCGACTAGTTAGGAAACTGCAAAGACTAATTCTAAAGAACGGCGCGCGTGTGGAGGTGAATGCCTATTTACTCGACGCCGTTTGTAGGCAGTTTCTGTTGTTTAATGTTTCATTCATTGGCGTTTATAGGTCGTTGGCGGATTTAATACACTTGATTACGTGGTTAATGTGGGTTTTAACTGACAGTTTGATAGATCTCACGTAGTCCAGTCCGTTGTTAACTAGATAAAGTAGATTTTATTTAAGTACTAATAATATATCTACACTTCCCCCCGGACCTCTGATGAGTGCAGATGTGTTTAAAGTTGCCCCGTACTTATTCAAAGTCTAAAATTATTTTACTAAAATTTTAATAAATTAGTGCAAATACCAGTAGCGCGTATAGTGAAACACATCTGAGACGGCGCTTATGCAGCTACGCACGCTGGCTTCGCTATCGAACCTACGCACACCTCCGTAGCGCAGCAACTACATATACATGTGAGTCCTCTATTACTCTACTCTTGCGTTACACACACTAGTAAAGCAAATACAACCACTACGCGCAGCGGCGCCTGACTGCCTGAGTGAAAGGCGAAACAACTCGACAGTTCAACATACACTGGACGGAACGCAGTATTGTTCCAGAGCATCGATCGCTGACCAGTTTGCGAGACCCCTTCGCTACGAGAAGCGCTTGTACTTCTATAGGAGTGAATAGGACAAATATAGTTGCGCCCGGTGATACGAAACAGTGGAAGGAATACATATTTTGTACTCTACTGCTACATGCACATGCTCCCCTAGTACACAGTAGCACCTTCAACATTTTCTGGAGCTCTTATTTTAATTCATAACCGTTCTATTTCACTCATTATGTGGTCTCTCAAGAAAACTCCGCCGTCTAAGAACGCAAAGCACTGTGGATCGGACACGAACTTAAGTTCTGGCGCCGCAACTGATAAGGAAAGTGATAGCGCTAGTCAAAACACTGCTCGAATTCGGACGCGTATGCGACAACACGATGACGAATTTACCGTTTTCATGAGCGAGATGAAGCTGTGTATAGATACTCTTAAAAAACAGCAAGACGAAAGACACAACACGTTATTATCTTCCTTACAAGAAATAAAAAATTAAAACAGTGAAATCAAAACATCCATGTTCCTGTCCAAAAAATACGACGATATGGAAAAATCTTTCAAAGATGGAAACAGAAAGAAAGTCTTACGTAGCGCATATACAAGTGTTGGTGTCCAAAATCGAACATCTTGAGAAATCGCACAGACTATCCAGCCTTGAAATTAAAAATATACTCCCAAAAAAAGGGAAAACAAAAAAGGACTTTTTGGGTTATTATATTTGACCGTAATATAGGACAAGCCCTCGATATAAACATACAGGAATTGGCTGTAAGAGATATCTTTCGCGTACATACGAAAAAAGAAGAAAACAAGCCCATCATTGTTGACTTTACTTCGGCCATCTTGAAAGAGAATAGCATGTCCTCATGTAAGGAATTTAATAGAAAGCATAAAGAAAAATTGAATTCAACTACAATTAAACTCCCAGGACCACAAATACCTATATACTTACCAGAAAACCTTACAGCCAAAACTAAAAAACTTTATTTTCAAGCTAGAGAAGTTGCGAAACTGCTAGAGTATACATTCTGCTGGGTCACTAACGGAAAGATATTTATGCTTAAACAAATCGGAGCACCGCTGATCCGAATAAACCCTGAGATGGACTTAAAAAAATTGAAAGATCAAGAAGAACAAAATCTACCAGCCTGACTAGACAATGTAATGTACTATCGCTCTGTATTTTTATTTGTTATTATTATTTACTGCATGCTATTAGTTTATACCTTATTTGCTGTCATACGTAATTTTAAAGAACAATTTAATTATACAAAGTCAACACACACCCAAGCTACATACCAAAGACACACTACACACACACCAATCCAAAACCACTATATTATCACTCATTCTACAAACAGCACATTTTCATTTAATCTATATATCTTTGCAACCAATTACCAACACGTACCTGCCTTCGCCGCTGTTAATACTGACACATAATAATCATTCATTCAATAATCTCTGTAAGTACACCGCATTACTACCATTAAGTATAACATTTGCTTTCTCCCCCCATAGATAATCATGACTACATTAATAGATATATCCACTGACATTGACTCACTCTCAGCGTCTAAATTTGAGCGACACGCCATCTACTGGCACAATGCGTAAGCTATTACAAAATCCGATACAAGATGCAGCTGTCACTCAACCAACACAACAGGCTGAATCCGCAAGTGTCAAGAGTACAGAGGGCGCAGTGAACGCCCGTCCACCTGACTCGAGCTCAAAGCATCGTAATTTAGTGTCATCAATGTCAAGATTGTCATTATTGTCAAAAACAAATCAAAACAAAGTATGCATTATCAGTGACAATAATGTTAATAATGTTCTAAAGCAGAAAATACGTTTCCTAGTTCATATATATGCCACTATTGTATGCCAAACGCATGTGCTGAACAACTCTTTGAATGTTTAGACAAAAATCTTGAGACTTTTACTCTCATGGATTACTGCATCATATTTCTGGGTAAGAATGATTTTTTGATCTCAAAGGACTATGCAAACCTAGTATAGTATAATGAATAGTTATATTCATGAACTCAACTTGTGCTTATACAATTTGACATGGCAATATAAAGATTTTATTTTATTATTTGACATTAATAATTTTATTAGTAATTTTACATTGACCAAAGATACTATGTATCTGCCACTATTTTATAGAAGACAAGTTGCTAAATTACTAGCATTTAATTTACAAAATGACACAGGTACATGTAGGGTATCCAAGAATTTAGCTTCTGTAAATAGTTCCTATCTTTATAATTCTTCTATTGAATATACTGACACAAGTTCTTTAAACTTAAGACTGGGACAAAGGGTAGACAAATTCAACTGAATGTAGCACATCAAAACATACAAGGTCTATCTGGCAAGGATTTAGAATTAAGTTTATATTTAGAAAATCGCAGTATACAAGTTATGTGTATTACAGAACACTGGCTAAAAGAGTACCAAATTAAATTCTTAAATAACTCGCAATACACGGTATACACAGTGCCTTCTCTAGGAAACACGCTATTCATGGTGGATCCTTGATTATTGTTTCAAATAGCTTAACATGTAAAGAACGGAAAGACATAGCAAGTTTGTCTATAGAACGCACCGTGGAACTGTCATGTGTAGAACTTGAGCAGCATATTATCATATGTGTATATCGTCCACCGTTAAGTAACTTTAGCTTGTTTGAATCAGTTATTGAAGATGCAATTACTAAAATTAGGAGCAATAAGAAAGGTATTATAGTTTGTGGTGATTTTAATGTAAATATTCTTGATCATTCAGTAATGACTAGTAGATTTTTAAATCTATTTAAATCATTTAATTTAAAAAAATTGTTCCTTGAACCAACTAGGATTACAGCAACTTCATCCACCTGTCTTGACAATATATTTAGTAATTGTACAGTTTTGAATAAATTAGTTAGTTCTGAATTAACTTCGGATCACTGTGGTCAATTAGCAAGGTTTCCGTATTATAGTGATAGCATTATACAGAAAGTGTTAGTTAGGCCATTACCTAGGCATAAGTTTAATGAATTCCGGAATAAAATTTTGATTGGAATGAATGCTATGAGTCCTGATTTAATGGAGATTGATTCGCCAAATGAAAATTTCAATAATTTATTTAATGTAGTTAACAAGGAATTTCAGAATACTTTTAGGACTAAGGAGAAAGTAGTTAAGGAATCTCGAGCTTTTAGTGAGTGGGCTACTGCAGGTATTTACAAAAGCAGAGCAAAGATGTACGAGTTGTACGGTATGAAGAGATACAATTCTGATTTGAACTTCACTGAGTATGTTAGGAATTATTCCAAGATATTTAAAAGAGTGTGCAATACAGCTAAGGCATTATTCGTTAGGAACAAAATTGAACAATCCTCGAATAAAATTAAGGCAACCTGGCGAGCTATTAATGAAGCAACAGGTAAGACAACACTTAGAGGTAATAGTTTTAGTTTATTTGATAGTGACAAATTTATTCATAATGACAAAGAAGTCGCACACACATTTAATAAATTCTTTGCTAGCATACCGATTACTACTACTAGAGAATTAAAATCATCAGCTATAGTCGCAGAAAACCTAATAGAATCTAGTGTAGGAAAATGTGATGTATTATTTAAGTTCGATTGTATTAATTCTACCGACATTATAAGTACTTTTCAATCTCTAGAGTCTAAGAATACAGGTGATCTCTGGGGCATTTCTGTTAAGGTTTTAAAAAGTATAATTGATGTAGTAGCTCCTTATTTAAGCAACTTATTTAATAAGTGTATTGAATCAGGTGTTTTTCCCGATCTTATGAAACACAGTAGGATAATACCTCTTTTCAAATCCGGCAGTAAGACTGATCCTAGTAATTATAGGCCAATATCGATACTACCTGCCTTTAGTAAGATTTTTGAAAAGATCATACTCAAGCAATTACTTAGACATTTTAATCTAAACAGCCTCCTTCATAGTGAGCAATATGGATTTACCAAGGGTCACTCGACAACAGATGCAGGAGTAGCGTTACTTAAACACATATTCAGTGCATGGGAGAATGCCCAAAATGCTATTGGTGTGTTTTGCGACCTTTCGAAAGCATTCGATTGTGTCTGCCATGAAACGCTCTTATGCAAACTTAGACATTACGGCGTACAGACTAAAGCATTGGAAGTCATTAAGTCATACTTAAGTGACAGAATCCAATGTGTTGAAATAAATGGCTCAAAATCCAGTGGCTTACCTGTAGATTTGGGAGTGCCGCAAGGCAGCATCCTAGGGCCTTTCCTGTTTCTTGTTTACATAAACGATTTACCTTTTTACTTGAAAAACATTTGTGACGTTGTACTGTTTGCTGACGATACTTCTTTGATATTCAAAGTAGACAGAAATAAGGAACATTTTAACGAAATAAACAGTGCGCTCATTCAAGTAACTAAATGCTTTAATGTAAACAATCTGGTACTGAACGCCAAAAAAACAAAATGTATTAAGTTTGCTCTGCCTAATGTCAGAAACCTTGGTCCTAGTATAGCTCTAAATGACGATGTTCTCGAAACATCTGAATCTACATTATTTCTAGGAATAACACTTGATTCGAAATTACAGTGGGGTGCGCACGTTACATATCTCTCAGGGAAACTTAGCTCAGCTGCTTATGCCATTAAGAAGGTTCGTAGGTTGACTGATGTCGATACGGCTAGATTGGTTTATTTTAGCTATTTTCATAGTGTTATGTCATATGGCATATTATTATGGGGTAGGGCCGCTGACATCGAAAATATTTTTATATTACAAAAACGAGCAGTTAGGGCCGTTTACCAGTTAAAGACAAGAGTCTCACTTAAAGAAAAATTTAAAACTATTGGTATTCTTACTGTAGCATCACAATATATTTATGCCAGTGTTATGCATGTACGACTACATATAAATTCTTACAAAATGAATAGTGACATACACAATATTAATACTAGGAACAGGCACAAATTATGTGTACCATATTTCCGTTTACACAAAACGCATAGCTCTTTTATTGGGCTTAGTATAAGAATCTATAATAAAATACCGAGTAATATTTTAGACTTGCCTTTAAGGTCGTTTCAGACAATTGTTAAAAATAATCTTTTACTAAAGGCATATTATAGTTTAAATGAGTATTTTGACGACAAGTACGCTTGGAAATAAATATTCTTTTATTAGGTCAATTTATTTTTATTATTAGGTCAATAGGCAGTTTTATAGTGTAGTTAATTACCGTATTCTCTTTTTATGCTACATTTGCATTCTTGTTCTACTCTTTTTATTATAATTTATTGGATTTGTAAGGTGAGGGTAACTCGTGGTCATGAACTGGTAACTAATAGATTGTAAATTGCTGCATTACTTTTCGGAACATACTGTTCCACCATAGATCAGAACAGTCATGTTCGCGAGTTGCTTACATCAAAAGACGTAAGTGGATGCTCCTGTTTCACCATATTCACTTTGGGAGGCTTAATAAATGAACATAATTTATTGCTTGAGTATGATATCAATAACTATTAACTTTTGCAATAGTAGATAACTCACAATGTGAAACAGTTGCAGCTCCTTACAAATATAACATGTAAAACCATTATACTGGCAGTTAAAAAGAGTGGCCACGAGTTTTATTGCCCGTTCTTTCTCGTGGTTTTACCTATTGCATTGCGAACGTGGCAGTAAATGTAAATGTAGAATCATCTAGTAATTAACTTTAACTTTTGACGTTCATAAGCGTCACTTTGTGGCCTAAATGAATAAATGATTTTGAGTTTGAGTTTAAGTTTAGTAGATTGTATAAAAAGAAAAGTTGAAAAATTAATGCATACTAATATTATACTATGCTTGCCTACTTTCAAGTTTATAAATAATCTTTTGTACAACAAGAGGATAGAAAACTTTAACCATTGTTTGTACCATAATAACTGGACTTTTCAATATGCTTATATCTTTGACACTAATAGGCATCTAAACTATACTTATGAAATGTTCAGTAAAGAAACTGGCTACATAAACAATAGGGCTCTTAGAAGTATTTTCCAAGACTTAAGGTCATATATTGAGACAACGGTTAATTTGTATAACGATAATGATGACAACATTAATATGGAAAATAATAAGGAGAAAAGTATGATTAAGCCGGGCACAATTCCTTATTATTTCAAATCAAAGGTAATTGAAAAGGAAAATTTTTTTCGCCCATAAAGTAGAACCTACTGTACATCAAAACTTGGTAGATAATGTATACATGCATAACCTAAATATTTTTCACCAAAATGTATGTGGTTTAAGTAATAAGCAGGATGAATTAGAAATATATATAGACAGTGTGTGTTATCCCTTACATTATTTGTGTATTAGTGAGCATTTTCTTAACAACAACCTTGTATCCTTACTTAATTTTTGTAAATACCAAGTTGCATCATATAACACTAGGGTAAATAAGCAAAGAGGAGGGACTCTTATTCTGGCGTACAGAGACCGTGAGAATGAAGAGCTTCAAATAGCAAAGAAGTTGTACATGGTTGAAAGCTTTGAAATTTGCTGTGTAAAAGATATACAAACAGGAGTGTCCATATGTTGCTGCTATCGCACTCCAAATGACAAAAATTTAGATTTATTTTTCCAAAGACTTGAGAAATTGTTAGAGTATTTTTTTGACAAGAACTGTTTAATTTTTGGAGATTATAATATTGACTTATCGACAGATAGTAAAAAGAGAAATGACTTACTTAATTTATTGACTTGTTATAATTTTGGACCTTTAATTAACACGACAACATTTATCCGTAATAATTCTCAATCTTGTATAGACAATATTTTTTCAAATCTGACTGAATGTGACCTTAGAAAATGTGAAGTAGATCATAATGGTCTAGCAGACGGCCATGCGGGATTGCTATACTGTACGGAAATAAAGAGTTCTGCACCTGGCATACGTAATAATAATAACGTTTTATCTGTCATGAAAAGGAAATTTACTCAAAAAAATAAATCTTTATTTCGGCATCTGTTGTTACATCAAAACTGGTGCGATATGAGCATAAATGAATTTATAAAAACGTTTACTGATATTTTTAAACAAAGTTTTAGAAAAATAAAAGTTAAAATAAACCTGTTACATCCCACACGATTGCAGTGGGTCTCAAAGGGTATAAAGGTGTCGAGCAAAATGAAACGGTTCTTGTGTGTTGGCAAAGGAAATCAACAAAACGACACTATAGTAAATTACAGGAACAAATACCTTACGTTGTACCGGAAAGTTATTAAGACATTAAAAAAACTAGTAACACAAGCTCTTGCTTGTGTTGCTAGTTAATAGAGAGGTCGAAAAATATTTCAAAAGATGTTTTGGAACTTATTAATGAACCCAGAAATAAGAGGCATGTTAATAAAACTAAATTTATGCTTAAAAAATCAAATAAACTCATTTTAGAACCATCAGAAATTGTCAACATCTTCTTAAAACAGTTTGAGCAGTCCGCCGCGGCTAGTTCTATTAATACAAGAGCCGCAATGGATATCTTATACAAAAGTGCAGAAAGTGTAGATAATGATCTTATTTTAAATCATTCAACTCCACTTGAGATATACAAAATAGTCCGGAAAATGGAAAGTAAAAAATCGACTGGCTGTGATGACATACCCATTACAATAATCAAAGAAAACATTGACATATTAGCAGAACCGCTTAGCACTTTATTTAATAAATGTTTTGACGAGGGTATCTTTCCGGAACAATTTAAGGTAGCTAAAATATTGCCGATACACAAAAAAGGTTCAAAAACTGATCCGCATATGTATAGACCCATATCACTGTTGTCTGCTACGTCAAAAATTTTGGAAAAATTTGTTAAAGATAGGTTATTATCACATCTAAACCGTACCAAAGTGCTCAGTAGTAGACAATTTGGATACCAAAAGTTTGTTGGGACACAAGATGCCATTTACACACTCATTGCGGATGTTGTGCGTAGAATGAATAATAAGGAAAAAGTGGCTGGCTTTTTCTAGACCTAAGTTCAGCTTTTGACACAGTGAACCATAAATTACTACTAGAAAAGCTTGAATACTATGGGGTACGGGGTAAGTCTCTAGAACTGCTTACATCATATGTGAAAAATAGGAAAATGTTTGTAGAAATCAAATCTGTTACTAAAGCACTAAATTCTTCACGTAATAATATATTTACTGAGGAAACATACAGGTCAAAAATGTCTCAAATTCATGCTGGTGTTCCACAAGGTTCCATATTAGGTCCAATATTCTTCATTACCTTTATTAATGACCTTATAAAATATGTAACGCAAACTGTTGGGGACTCGGTTCAGCTGGTAGTTTTTGCTGACGACACAAATGCTGTAGTATCCGCCGATGACATAAATACTCTAAATATGAATGTAAATAAGACCTTAGAAACTTTTAACAACTGGTTTACTGTAAACAGCCTAAAAGTAAATACGGGCAAGACAGACGCAATACTATTTCGAACAAATGCCAAGAATACTGAAAGATTATATTGTGAAATGAATGGTGAAAATATTGCCCAAACCTCGGTAGTTAAGTTTTTAGGAGTGTACATAGATGATAGATTAAACTGGAAGGCAGAATTAACGCATCTAGAAAATTCTATCAGTTCGGCATGCTATGTACTCCGAAGCCTAAGAAATGAAGTAAGTACTGTACATTTAAAAATGGTATACTTTGCATTAGTAGAATCAAAATTAAGAGAAAGCATCCTTTTCTGGGGAGGAAGCTACGACTATAACATTCATAAGGCGTTTGTTGCCCAGAAACGAGCTATTAGAACCATTGTTAGAATACAGCAGCCAGAGTCATGCAAACCCCATTTCAAAGAACTAAGGATCTTGACTGTTCCATGCTTATACATCCTAGTACTACTTACTCATTTATCGAAATACGTACATGAACATGAAAGCCAAGAAGAAAGACAAATGAGGGAAAGTACAAGAAGAAAAGATCTTCTACTCAAATATGTACCGTCTCTCGATGTCGTGAAGCATAGCCCTTATTACAAATCGGTTAAGCTATTTAATAAATTGCCTATGCAAGTAAAAACATTATTATATAAAATGAATTTTCAAAATGAACTCAAACGGTTGTTGTTAAATGAATGCTATTACACCATTAATGACATGTAACTTGCACATCTACAATTGAATTATTACTATTACTGTATAGACATTGTGATTAGGACATCAGAATCTATGTATATTAATGGATTATTATTTTTGACATTATTTTTCCTATTGACTTTATTTTTCTTTTTGACATTATGACCATTAATTATTTTATTTTTCCGCTTGTATACTGTCCTGATTTAAATTTTGTTTGTTTAAAATGATAATGTTTAATTTGTTTTTAAATTATGTATATTCACACACAATTTGTTAATTGTTTTTGAATGAATAAATGAAAATGAAATCCCTAGTCTGCCAACCTGAAAGCCTTAATGTGCACATCACTAAATCCAAGGCACTGACAACCGTATTACATGTAAATATACGAAGTATCAACTGTAACTTCGATAGCCTCTCTCTGTTGTTATCACGCATAAACACTGAACTCCAAGTTCTAGTCCTCACAGAATGCTGGTTAAGCAAAACCCCTGCACCGCCTACAATACAAGGATATACTTCTTATTGCTCTAGCCACTCAAGCCAAAACGATGGTGTTGTTCTTTATGTGCGTTCAAATATCCACCACTTGGTTACCGAACCACGTTTTCAGGATGAAAACTGCCTAATAATGGAATGCGGTCACGAACTAGCAGTAGTTGCTTTTTATCGCTCTCCTTCCCATAGACTAATTGACAACTTTATAGACAGTCTAGACCAAGTCTTGACATCACTTTCAACAATGAAAACTGTGGCGCTGATTGGGGACGTGAACCTAAATATAACACCGTATAAGCCTAACTCGCTATCCGACAAATACCTCGATTTAACAGCATCACATGGACTTCTCCCTGGTCACCTTTTACCCACACGAAGAGACAGTTGTATCGATCACGTTATGGTGCGATCAAACAGAGAAACGAGTACTTTTGTTCTAGATTCATACATAACGGACCATGCACCTGTAGTTTTCTGTACATATCCCAAACTATCACAACGCATTGACCGTAGAACTCATACACAGATAAATTACCCCAAGTTACTGGAAGAGCTATCGCAACTGGACTATGCCAAGGTCTACTCAGCCACAGATGCTAATTTGGCTTCACAAGTATTGATTAATCTTATTTCTAATGCAGTGCAGAATTACTCAAAGATAGTTACTACTTCTAATCGGAAGCGATGTATCAAGCCTTGGATTACTCCAGTTTTGCTTAGATGCATTCAACACCGAGGTCGTCTTCATATTAAATCAAAACAGTCGCCCAACAATATGATACTCCTAACTACATATACTAGATATCGCAATTTCTGGAATAATTTGTTAAAAAACTTCAAACGCAGTACGAGAAAGCCGAATTACTTAAAAACAAAAATAACCCTAAAGAAATGTGGCGCACCATAAAGAAAATCACAAACATTAATCACAATTCCCAACCACCACATGAGTTATTAAACATTTGTGAAAACCACCAACGCTCGCTAAATCTAATCAATAATTTCTTTGCTGAAATCGGGGGTGATCTCGCTCTGAAGATACAGCAGACGCTTCCTAGTGTACCTTCATTTACTGAACCACAACGCAACCACTTGGAGAATTCCATGGGATTGTGGCACACAGACGAGTCTGAAGTTGAGGCTATTATTGCCAATATGCGTAGTGATTCAGCCATTGGTATTGACAATATACCTACCTCGGTTGTAAAAATGGCAAGGCACATACTTGTTCCTCATATCACGCACGTATGCAACCTCTGTTTAAAAAGTGGCACCTTCCCGGATGTTTTTAAAACAGGCCTAATTACCCCAGTCTTCAAGACTGGTGAGAAGGATAGCATCACAAACTATAGGCCAATTTCTGTGCTTACTGCCATGTCTAAAATCCTAGAAAAGATCTTAAACAAAAGACTCGTAAATTACCTTGAAACCAATAAGCTAATTGCTACCACACAGTTTGGCTTTAGGCAGGGGAAGTCAACGGAAGATGCTATAGTTCAACTTACGGAGACGATAGTAAGGCAGCTTGACAGTAACTCTAAGATTATTGGCATATGCTTAGATCTCACAAAAGCCTTCGATACCGTCTCAATCCCTAAATAAAATGGAACGTATCGGTATCCGAGGTCACGTGCTTGATATTTTTACAAGTTACCTGACACATCGCACACAGCACGTTAAGGTGAACACCCACATAAGTGACTCTGCCAGCCCTAGCTTTGGAATTCCACAAGGAAGTGTTTTAGGAACTACACTCTTTCTGACTTACATCAATGACCTGTGTACCAAAACTATCCCTAATTGCAACATAGTCACATATGCTGACGATACTGCCCTAGTAGTCAGCGGAAAGAGCTGGGACCAAACATGTCTACACGCTGAGGACGCGCTGTGGGAGGTTATGAATTTCTTGAACTCAAATCTACTAACGATCAACATTATAAAAACGAAATTCATATGTTTCTCTCAGCGCCCCGTTAATAATTTTGACCCTATTCAAATAAAGGCTCATTCCTGTCACCCTGAATCTGAAACATGCAACTGCAGTAACATTGAGCAGACCAAAAAAATTAAATACCTCGGAGTCACTTTAGATAACGCCTTACGTTGGGAAACACACATCAACAACACCGTATGTCGTGTAAGGAAATTGATGCCAATATTTCGTAAGCTGAGATGCTCTGCGGATTGTAATACTCTTAAAACTGTGTATTACGCACTGGCTCAATCTGTTATCTCATATTCCATTGTTCCCTGGGGTGGTAGCACCTCAAGCCTTATGATTAGGCTGGAACGTGCACAAAGGGCGGTTTTAAAGATCGGTCATGCTTGGTAAACCTAGGCGATACAGTACAACTGACCTATATGCGGAATGCGGTCTTTTAACGGTTAGGCAGTTATTTATTTTGCAGGTTGTAATGAGAAAGCACTTGAACGTCTGTTACAGCTCAACTGATTCTAACCGTAGAAAAGCGATAGTATGCTTTACTGAATCACATAAAACGGCTCTAGCAGGGCGCCAATTCTATATAATAAGCACACGTATGTATAATAGGATAAATTACAAATTAAATATCTGTAAACTTAACTACACGGAATGCAAAGCAAAAATCAAACAGTGGCTTCAACAACTAGATTATAAAGATACAGAGGCACTAATTATATAAATTCTTAGCATTAACAACACACACACACACACACACAAACGCACACACGTTCTTACGTTATAATTTAAATAGGTTGTAACGTTTGTCTCCTATTAAAATTTTATTTTCATTTTATATCACTTAGCACTTGCTACTCAATATACTTATTGTATTGTATAATTATGGAAGGCGCAGACAGCTGTCATACAATTTCAATACTAGTACGGCTGTCAACGTTCGATATATCAATATTATTATTATTTATTATTATTACTTAACAAATTGTTAAGTTTTCGGTACAATTTCATTTCTGAAGCTCAGTCGCTAATATGGTGTTTAAAAGTTATGATTTTATAGGGTTGTTTTGCCAAAATATAGTTGGGTTTGTTTGTTTCTAGAGATCGACTTCACCATAGCAATGTAAATAACTAAAAGTATAACTAAAAAGCGGACCCGGGGCTCTAAGGCAAGGGCTCCGCAATCAGGACATCACTAGAATGATGATGTAATGTTTCCAGAAAATAATATATTATTAATTTTAAGCTTTCGTGGTGTTAAGCATTAGTTTTTATAGTTACTTCAGTTCTATGAGTAAAGTACCTATATGTTTATGATACCGTAGAAGTAGGTACTGCGCTAAGTCCTAGAAATTCTTAAGTATGTACGGAAAAAGTCCAAAGCAAACTGATTCTGTAAGTAAGATAACTTCAGCTAATTTTCCTAACCAGAAATGTTACAGAGATCGTAAATCTTAGGAAATACACACAAATCATAGAGTGATGTGCGACAGAAATAACATCTGTATTTTATCTTTAAGTGTTCCACAAAACACTCATGGCAAAACAGCAAACAACTCCCCATCTTATCTCCCCCTTAAAACATTTCATTGACGCTTCACAGGCAATAACTATATTTCTCGGCGACTATAAAATCAAAGAACGTTCCCCTCTGTCATAATTTCGTCCCGTCTGCCCAACGACATAGTGTCATCGAAATTAATTTATGTAAAGCCTTGTATTCATTAGGCAACATTTGTTGATAAACACTGTTTATAAACAGTTTATAAGCAGTGTTGCATCATCTCTGTATACAGTTTATAAACATTTCATAAACAAATTTGATGAAACATTGTTTCTGAAACATGTTGCCGTGTTCCCCAATCAAACGGAGAACAAGCCGAAACATTTTGTTTATAAGCAAAAGTCAACAGATGTGGACGTGTGTTGCGCGAGTTTATTAACATGGAAGTAGTGAGGTCCAACAACCAAGTTTCGATGCTCATAGATAGAGCTTTATCGACAGCATCATGTACTTTGAGGATTGAACTACACCTATCAGCACCGCATCATAAACATCATATCACGAAACGCTTCAGCACGCCGCGGAATCGAAAAGGCGATCGTGTTCCCTCTCTCTTTCTCGCTCTAGTAAATGACGGTCCTAAGTTACAGAAAAGGATAGAAGCATAGAAAAGTGCGATGCGGTGCTGATAGGTGTCGCTCATCCCTAAGACTCTTCAAATAGAGATTATAAAGATAAATTAAAAAATAATATGCTCGGACCGATATTGCTGCAGAATTGAATATGTCGCAAAAAGAAGTGGAAACGAAGATGCATACTCTACGCTCACAATTTTCTCGTGAAAAGAAAAAACTTAGGTCATCAAAAAGACTTGTACTTGTATACCAAATCAAAAAGACTTGTACTTGTGTACCATCAAATTCACGAAGGTCATGAAGTACGTATTTTTTTATTTAAGAGATAATTCCGAAGCCACCACCTTTTCTTATTTTTTTTTTAGTAGCACTGTTATTACACCGAGCATCACTACCTCCTCGGTCGACATCCTAGCAACAACTGACAAGTGTGGACGGCCATGTTTCAGAAACAGTGTTTACGGTAAACTTGATGATAAACACGTCATAAACAGTTTATCCACAAATGTTGCCTAATGAATACAAGGCTTAACTGAACGTAGCGTTTGTCCTGTATACGTTATATTGCAGCACTGAATTTGTCAAGCCTGAAAATTATGGAGTTTCAGGACGTCGGGTATTTTCGGAGCTACTCGTTCGTGAGAGTGTATCTACATAAATTTACTTCGTTATGAAGGTAATAGTGTTGTGGTTGTGTTTGTGTTTATATGTGTGAGTAAGGTAGGGAGTAAATAAATATGTAGGAGCGTTGGTTGTGTTGGTAATTCTAGGTAGTAGCTATGCCAAATTAGATTCGGCGATACCATAGTTTAATTTCGAAGAACAATTGCATATTATTCGGTAAAGACCAAAAAGATTATTTAAGTTGCGCACAGTTTTATTTTTCAAGGAACCCAAGCCAACATAATTTCTCAAAATGTACATAAATAAGGTTGTGTATAGTTGTCTCCATACTCCATGACATGTAGAGAAATTAACGCACGCACAGTAATTTAATTCACGAAAATTAAGAAAATTTCATAAAGTACTTCGCAAAAATGATAAAAAAGTATCATCATCAATAGCCCTAAGTACTATGCCACTGCTGGGCATGGGTCTCTTCTCACTTTGAGAAGGGTAAGGCCATAGTCCACACACGCTGGCCAAGTGCGGGTTGGCAGACTTCACATGTCTTTCGGGAACATTATGGAGAACTCTCAGACATGCAGGTTTCCTCACGATGTTTTCCTTCACCGATAAGCAAGCGATAATTAACAATTTAATACGCACTTAACTCCGAAAAGTCATTGGTGCGTGCCATGGATTCAAACCCGGACCCGCTGTATAGCAGTCAGTCGGTCTCTCCACTCCGCTATCGCTGCTTTTTATAATTATACCTTTTTTGATAAAAAGGATATATTTTTGATATAAATATAATTATTTCGCGCCACTGCATAATGTTCTTGGCCAAACGTAAACAATTTTGAGAAGAATTATGGCCCGAAGCAAATTAATTATGTTTAATGTTTACCCAATTATAATTACCTTATTACTGACCTAAAGAGCCTTCTGTGTGAGCGTAATTTTTTAATGCTGATTAATTATAAATTAGGTACTTCAGAGTAAATGTGGATTTGGTTAGTCAGTCTGTTTGTCACTGCTTAGCTACAGAATTAAACAAGACATTTTGTTTTGTGTCATTTAAATACCACACATCTCATAGATTTTTGCATTTCTTGTTTTTATTTATTATGCAACGAAATAACTTCTTTTTCCCAACGTTTCGGTATAGATGGCAACCGTGGTCACTACTAGGCTGATCAACTGCGGGTCGGGTCATTTATGTTTTTGAAATAATTACGCGACGTATTATTACACAGTATACATACAGTTCAGAGAGGAAAGATCCAAAATAGTGTTCTGATGTTTTTTTTTAATGAGGCTTTTTGGGAATTGAAGACGCTGATTTGAGCTTCCAGAAAGTTCTTTAGAAAACGATATGATGCAGAAACCAAATTAGTAGCCTGTGTCTATTCCGTTGGCAATGCGGTGCCTGTTGCGTAGTCAAAAGGGTCTTATTCTATACTATGAAATACTATACTGTGTTAACGCTATGCAATGCTTTGATCTGCTTTATTATAACTCTGTTATTTTAAGTTATTTTAGTAGTGAAAATAAACAAATTATACGGATAATATAAGCGGCATGAGTGTTGACGATGGATGTGTAGATATGGAAAATTCAGTTCGATTGGCGTCGACTGGCGCGTGAGTTGCGAATGGTGCGTAAGTAGTTGAGTTCCTTACACTATGCCTTGCAAATTACTAATTAGTGTGACGTCGTTTTTCGTAGTAACTAGGTTATAGGGAACGAGACCTCGATGAAACGGCACACTAAGGGGAAATAATAAACCCTTATTATTTCCCCGGGTAAGAACAACATAATAGACAAATCATCAAGAACCTGATAGACTACTTGATGGTCTTCAGTCTCAATAGGAGCGGTAACTTAGACTACGGTGACAGAGTGTTTGCAGTGTAGCAAACTGACGGAAACCGAAGAAAATTGCCAGGGATGCGATTCGCGTCAGGCAGAACGAGGAATGATTCACCAGTACGTGTACCTCGTACGCCTTTAAAGCATGAGCAGACTCAGGTTGACCAGACGAGGTAGATCGATGAACTACGTTCCGATTCTCCACATTATATATTTGTAACTGTACGCAAAGTTGACATCGTCGTTGAGCTCAGTCAGGATAGCTTTGCGGTGATTGGTCTTTTTCAAGGTGTGATAGTTGGAAATTTTGAGAGAGCCATTTAGAAAGCCCATGGAATTTATCATTAGTCGGATAACACTGGTGCTAAGAAAAGTGGTTCAAAATGAATTAGTGTGGTAATCTTAGAGGCCTTGGCCAGAGGTTGACGAATTTCGAATGATATTTTTGTAATCATCGATTTTTTTTAGTATGATATTTTTGTACTATATTAATGTACGATGAAACGCTTCTCATAATGAGATCAGTTCTGTTTGGGACAGACTATAAACAAGGATGATAATAACGATGCGATGAGTAAATACTGCGAAATCTACAATATGTTCCTTTTATTCCCATTTCTTTGCACATTCAGATTAAATTCTAATGTATTCTGAAGTATCACATCTCATAGCCAACAAGGCAATGTCTTGGCTACTCCGTCGTAGAGATGGTGAATATAACTATCAACCATTAAAATTAACTGATAAAAATTTTCAACTGTATGATATGATAAATAAAATCAACACTATTGAATAAAAATATTATTACCTATTTATTCAACCGAGGACGCGCGGCGCGGAGTCGACGCGCCACGCGCCAACTCGGATTCGTTTCCAAGAAATAATGTCTAGGTAGTAGGTACATCAATTCACTACGATGAAATTTGCACTTAACTGTCATTGCTTTAAGGTGCATGTTGCATTAACATAACCTATCCCATACATCCCTACGTTCGTAAGTACCTAGTCAACATTTGTTTTTGATAATATTGAATGTGATTGGTTGATTTTAAACACCTGAATGATATTCGAATATTTTTAACATTAACTTGCTGAGGTTTAGTGTTAGTTTTTGATAATAATAAATGTAATTGGTTGATTTTAAACACCTGAATGACATTCGAATATGTGTTTTATCATTAACTTGCTGAGGTTTAGTGTTACTTTAATATTTTATTCTGATGGAACGAAACAGTAATTTCATTCAATAATTTTGTAGAATATTGAGTGATTGAGTGATATTAGTTGATGTCACGCGTTCTAAGTGCGAGTTACGAAATACTGATCTGTGTTGACTTTAGCGTGTTATTGTTTTTGTTGTTTGTTAACGAATATTATAGGGAACTAAGTGTTTAATATTAAAAACAAGTGTGTGTGAAGTGTGAACGTTTAGTGCAAGTAGGTAGTAACTTTAAACGGGTAAAATTTATACCTACCTACCTAGTGTCTTTAATAGTCTTTATGGACAAGCTCTGCAACGAGCGTCAAGTTTGTTGAGACCTGTTTGAGACCTAATAATCCCAACATACCACAAAAATAGTGACATTAGCTAGACAGTCCTAAGCCTGTTAAAGTATGAAGGAAAGTATATTCATTGAATTAGTTGAAACTAACGCAGACCTAGCAATATCAACTTCGTTATGGCTTTGTGTTGTTAGAATAAAAATTAACTAATATTTTCAACCATTAAAATGAACAGTTAATTTTTTTTATCAAATAACTTTAACAAATAAATAAATTCAACCACTTAGCCCATCTCTACTCCGTCGACAAGTTTCTGTGGACATTTGAATCGCTCTATTGTATCAATTGTACTACTCCAATTGTTGGGATGCGGTCTGTATTTGTAACAGGATCACGTGGTTGGCTCTGTATTGGTTCCGTGATCGACTTTGTAAGCATAGAATAAAAGCTTTGTGTATTCAATTTGATAACAGCAAGCTTTTGTAGAGCTTGCTCAGAATCAATGTGTGTGTATGTGGAACGACTACGCGACTTCCTGTTATTCCATGAAGCCCACGTCTTAAAAGTCAATACAGTTTCGATGATAATGTATTTATGTAATAATTAATTTAATTAGTTGCGAATATGCGTAATTAACAAAAAGCGTTTTAATATTATTATTTATCTTCATCTGAATAGTTTTATTTCTAAAATTCAGATTATAAGCAGACGAAAATTGTCATAAAATAACTACAACACTATTTTATTGTTCATCCAAGATAATTTCAAATTGAAATCGTAAGAAAATAACTGCTTACAAAGTCACCAATCGTTACTTAGTAAGATTTTCACGAATTCTGTCAATATTTCTAAATTATTAAACAACTTAAAATATTTCCAAAATGGCGTCTATACTTAAGTATACTATCTGTGACATTTTTAATGTTACGGGGACGATAGAAAATGAAGTGTCGCTTGGATCCGCCGCGATAAGTCCAATTTAGTTACGTCACGTACGCGGCACCTACTATGAAATACATGCCGTCTACTCTGTTACACTTTGTATTTAACAACGGATTTTGTTTTTAAAAAGGCGGCTAGTTCGTGTATAATAATTTTGTTTTGGGTGACATGAATTCTCTACGGATGCGAGAAATGGGAAAATGAGGTGAGGTGTTCCTAGTTTTGATGGTGCTTAAAGATATATTTTTTCAACAAGTCTCAAGTTTTTAAACAAGTCAAAATCCTATTCTAGATGATGCCGGCTTTTCCTAGCTAAATGACTTCTTGAGAAGAAAGGCCGAAACAAACTCAGTCATTTCTTTTTTTGTCATTTCATTATATTTCATCTCTTCGTTTATATTATTTTGAAGTCCAGACAGAAAAGGTTTAGATGCGAGTACAATGCAGGATATCATCTGACGCTTATAACTGACTCAGCCCACTGATGGCCCGCATTCAACAGCCATCGTACAGCTCAACCTTGATTAAGGGAGCCAGCACGACCTGAATCATTATGCCTCCACGCCATCAGTAGGTGTGTGCATAAGCATGCCAGCCTAAGCCACCAGACAGGTTGCCACTAATATTAGTTGAAAAGTTTACTAATTGCCACATTGTACTTGCTCCTTACATTTTATCATAAGGTTGAGTACATGTTGTAAACAATAATATTAAAATAATAAAAATAATACAATAAAATGTCATCTAATGAAAATGTCACAAATAAAATAATAATAATTTAGTGTCAATTTGAAAATGCCAAAAAAAAATTAATTACAAATGTAAATAAAATTATTAAATGTCACTTAAGTTATAGGAAATGTCAAGACATAAATAAAATAATTGAATGTCAATTTGGAAATGTCAAAAGCATAATACAATAATTACTATTAAAGTAAATAAAAATAATCTGATGTGATTTTAGAATGTCAGAATATAAATAATAAAAAAATAGATAAATTACAAATGTGAAATATTCGTAATATTATACTATTTACATGACATTTTAGCCTGCGTGCAAATTGGAGAAACTCGACCCCAGGCATTCTTGTCTTCTAAGTAATCCTTTACTGAGTAGTACGCTTTGAAACACAGACTCTGCTTAACAAATACTTTGAATTTATTTAAACTTAATGCCTGAATATTGCCTGGAATTTTGTTGTAGAAGCGTATACTTTGACACTTATACGAGTTACTAATTTTTTGCCGTCTAGTTAAAGGTAGCACAAGTTTATTTTTATTTCGTGTATTTATACTATGCATGTCGCTTATTTTCGAAAATATATTTATATTTTTCCTGACGTTTATCAAGTTTTCATAAATATATTGAGATGCGACAGTCATTATTTTAATTTCCTTAAATTTTTCCCTCAGAGAATGCCTTGATCCAAGACTGTAAATTGTACGAATAGCTCGCTTCTGCAGTACAAACACTGTTTGAATGTCAGCTGCATTGCCCCATAATAAAGTGCCGTATGACATTATACTGTGAAAATAACTGAAATATACTATTCTGGCTGTATCTATATCAGCTAACTGACGAATCTTATAAACCGAGTACGCTGCAGAGCTAAGTCTATTAGACAACTTACTTATATATGGGCCCCACTGTAGCTTAGAATCTAAAGTTATTCCTAAGAAAACGGTCTTATCTATAAGATCCAACTCTTCTCCATTCATCCGTATATTGGTTTCAACTTGTTTTACATTAGGTGTGGCAAATCTAATACATTTTGTTTTTCTTTCGTTTAAAAAGACTGGTTTAGTGCTAATAATTTATTATTAGCACTAAACCAATTAACTACTTCAGAGAAAGCGTCATTTACATCGTCATTAGTTGATTGCTGTCGTCTTAGTTTAAATATAAGTGATGTATCATCAGCAAATAACACTATCTTTTCATTGTTTTTCATAATATATGGCAGATCATTAATATATATAAGAAAAAGGAATGGACCAAGAATTGAACCTTGCGGCACTCCCATTGTGACCACTGAACCCATAGAACGTTTTCCATTAACATCTACTCTCTGTATCCTATTACTTAAATACGAAATTAAAAGATCTAAAGCAGTGTTCTTAACTCCATACTGATGTTATTTCCTGATCAATGTTTCAAAATCAATGTTCAAATCAATGTTTGAAAAACACAATCTAATGCCTTAGATAAGTCGCAAAAAACTCCTAGAGCATCATGCGACACCTCCCAAGCTTCGAAAATACTATTTAAAAGCTCAACACCAGCGTCGGTTGTTGAGCGACCCCTAGTAAAACCAAATTGTTTACTGTGAAGCAGTTTAAGTGTTTTTTTAAAATGAATTTGGAGCTGGTCTAGAATAAACTTTTCAAAAATTTTACTAAAAGTGGGTAGCACAGATATTGGTCGATAATTAGTGGGGTCAGATGTGCTACCTGACTTAAATAATGGTGTTGGGTGATTCTTTGAGCAAGGCATTATTTGGTGATTTGCGTGGCAATTTTTAAATTGAATATTTTTTTTAAATCGACATGTGTTTCTTAAAATATACGTAAAAGTAATATTTTTTATAGAAGAGGCACCTCAGAGAGCGATATACTTACAGAGATAATCGAGGCTAAAAAATTGGAGGCCACGCAAATCACAAAACACCCACGAAAATTATTTTTTTAATTTAACTTTCTCTAATAACTTATTAAGTTATCAGGTAAAAGAATAAGTAAGTAACTAACACAGAAATATATTTTTTAAAAGCTTTTATTTATAGTAAAATCAGTCAACATTATTTATTTTGAATTTTCGGTACTTGTATAAGCTTTTCATGAAGACAACGTTTAGCTTGATTTTTTTTCTTCAAGTTATATTTCTGGGAACTTATTCGACTTTTCTCTCGTCTAGGTTTTTGTTCGCGGTGTGAACCACCGCGAACTCATGAGTCATGAATACGAAGTATTTTTCCTTCAGTTTTTCTTTTATAATATCTTGCCCGGTTTTTGGCCTTGAACTCTTCATTATTTTTCAGCCTCTCTCTTCTTCTTCTTTCAGATAACTTCTTTCTTTCTATTTTTTCTTATATTGTTAATGTCATTGTGGTCTAAAAATAATTCATTACAATTTTAGCTAATCCGACATTATTTTTTTATTATTAGGTAGTTATAAAATCATTTTAAGTTTGATTTAAACGAATTTACATTTAACTAAAGTAATACAAAATGTTATCATACAATACTATTACAAAACTCAAAGTTATTTAATTTGCATGGCCAATAATTGATTTGCGTGTTACAAAGCTACCACGTAAACCACGCAAATCACGACCACGAAAATCAAGATAAATCCTTTATTCTAAAAATATATAAAAACCCTTTAAATAAATATACTGTGTTTTGAATATAAGTTGCGTTACCTTATATTTGTTCGCTACAATATTTTATTCAATAAACAAATTCACAGACACCGGAGAAAATTGTACCACGCAAATCAAAGTTTTGAGAAACCATACCCACGAAACGAAGTTCTTACCTTAATTTTTCGGAAACTCGACGCGTCATCACAGAAGCTCTCTGCTCGGCCGTCGCAACGGGACTAGTTGTAACGTAAATTAGGATGACGCAACATTGGGCCGCGAAATTAGAGATGTGCAAATAAATTTACAATGGTCCACGCAAATCAATAACTACCCCGGGACAGTTATATTTTTTTTTTTTAGATAGTGTAATTCTTTTAGAACTATGATCTAATTTTTCATAGCATTGTCAACTTCTTTGGACTTCATGTTTTTTTTTGGTAAGCATGTACCGTTTAGTTTAAAATATATAATTTACTAAGTGACTAGATCGGGGTTTAGGACACTCCACGAAAATCAAAGAATGGGGGTGTTTTATTTTTTTTATGATATAAAATATATAGATAATTGAATAATAATCAATAACCCAGATAAAGGAGGATTAAAGGTTTGCCCGAAAAAAAAAGTGGCTTGCTAACTTTTCGATTTCTATTTATTTAAGGTGATGCCGCTTAAAAAACGTGTCTCGAAGAATGACCCTGTTATTTTACTAAATTTCATTAGATCAGGAAATGCACCACAGTCAATGCATCTATTTAATTTTTTTTATTTTTTCAAGGTAGTAGAGCCTTGCTGATTCCAGGCTCGACCGGGGAAGTACTACCCTCTCACAGAAAATCAACGTAAAGTAACAGTAGCTAAACTGTTGCGTTTCGTTCGGTGAGTGAGAGTGCCGGAGGCCCTATCCCCTATCCCTTCTCCCTGATCCTACTCCTCATCCTATCCCTTTTCCAACCCCAAGGGGCGGCAACGCACTTGTGACTACTGTGGTGTTGCTTGTGTCCATGGGCGGCGGTAATTGCTTACCATTACGCAATCCGTCTGCTCGTTTGCCGCCTATTACCATAAAAAAAAACTATTGAAAATTATTGCAAGTTCAGGGGCTACTGAATTGATTATGGATTTCGTAATCACAACAGAATTACCCAAAAAATCACTTGTTTTCTTAAAATTAAGTGTATTAAAAGTTTTAACGATATCTCTTTTGGTAATATAAGTAAAACTAAATCAAATGGTACACATTTTGACATTTTGTTTTAATAGAAATTCGGCATCATTAGGAGACGAGTTTAGGGACTTTGTAATCAAAATCTGATTTAAATACCTTGTTCTCAAAGTGAAGAATGTAGTCATTACTTTTATTTTTGACTCTTCCAGTCTCATTGTTAATAATGTCCCATGTTGCTTTTATTTTATTTTCACTATTTTTAATTTTAGATTTTAAATATAGAGCCTTAGCTTCACGGCAAATCTTTTTGAATAAATTAGAATAATTTTTTACACATTTACAAAATTGTTTATCATTTTTCTTAATAACTTTATGTTCATACAACTCGTAAAGCCTATTTCTACTTTTATAAATTCCAGTGGTTGCCCATTCACTGAAGGGTGTAGTACCAACAACTGTGATCTTTTTAGGGATAAAGATAGAGTTGAAAATAGTTCAGTACATGTTTAAGAAAGAATTGTACAACTCGTTAGGATCTTTATTATAGCACAAATATGGTAGTGTGTCTATGAGTTTATCTTTAAGTCCCTTGAGACGACGCAAAGTTTTTGGCACCACAGTCAATTCTTTACTACCTACTTTTTTAGACTGCGTAGCGAATGTTATTGATTGTCCACAATTATCGGATGTTAATTTGTTAACTATTTGTTTACTCATTGGTATTATATCTGTAAATATATTATCTATACAAGTAGAGGTGGTAGAAGTTATACTGGTGGGTTCCAAAAATAAGCAATCTAGATTATACGATTTGAACAAATTTTTAATTTTTTGGCTATTCAAAGACTGTTCTAGTAGGTTAATAATAAAATCACCACACACAAGTACTGATTTTTTATGATGACATAGCTTCCGTAGTACATCATCCATGATAGCTTCAAAATTATCATAGATGGAAGATGGTGGTCTATACACACTCAATACAACAAGTTGTTCAGACTCCACACAGGCTATTTCAACTGTTCGTTCAATAGAAAAATTCACAATGTCAATACGATTCTTAAATTTAAGTTGTTTATTAACGAAAATCAACGATCCACCATGTATTGCATTTTGTCTGCTGAACGAACTACCAACTAAGTGGTCATTGAAGTTGCACATGAACTGGTAATCTTTAAGCCAATGTTCTGTTATACACAATACCGTCAATGTATTCACCGTTCATGAACAATTCAATTTCGAAATCTTTATTCAACATACCTTGAATATTTTGATGAACTAGTTTTATGATTCGTGAATTGCCATACTTATAATTATTAGAATATGTCTTATTTGTACTTTCTGGTTTATTAGTAGTTAAAGTGTCATTGCAAGAGGTACTATCTATTGTCGTACTATTTAATTTAAATTAATTGACATGTCAAGTTGTGTGGCCAAAATATTGGCTGAATTATTATGAATGTCATTTAGTTACTGTATAGGAGCAACAGGTTTATTAGCAAATTCTTGGCTGAAATATTTATACAATATGCTAGCGAAGCTGCTAGCTGTCTTTTAAAAAAGGAATTCAGATAGCAAGTATCTTGCGTCAAATATAAACTTTTACTATCATAATTGTTAGAGTCGAATACATGGAATTGATAATTGTTATAAGACCATGTACACAGATTTGTATTAAGATAATGTCTAATATTATTTTCTTTCTGTGGCAACGATTTACTTTCAATTTACTGTAATAAAAATATAATAGTTTTTTACTTAAAGATCCTCTTTTACCAAGTAGAATCAGTAAAATTGTATCCTGGTCGAAATTACAAGTGATAATTTTATCTAAAATAGCTATAGAACTTAGACCAGGCATACAGTAATTCATCACTAATCCGTCACATGTGTGTTTGCCAAAAACTGACACATACCTTTTCCAACCTCATCACTAAATATTATGACTTTATTTTTGTTTTCTAATTTAGTTTTGCTGTCTAGTATATTATTTTCTAATTTATTTAAAGTATGTTTAATAATGCATTTAGATTTTGGTTTGTTTACAGAAGTATTAATTAAAACAGGGTCACATTTTGACACTGAACAAGTTCGTGAGTGTTGTAGGTTGAACGGGATGTCATTGTTCAATTGTTGTGAGCACTCATTACTATTTGATGACACCAACTCATTCATTGCCAACATGTACTCTTTCATTTGTAATTCAGAGCTTTTATATTTATTTGTCATTGATACTAATTTGTCACTAAGATTATTTAATTCTACCTGTAAATTATTTATTTCTAATTTATGTTTCAAATTATTTTGGTGATATTACTGTGAGTAATTTCTTAATTTTTCAAGAGCAAGTAATCTTTACCTATTGAGCTTAATATTTTTTATGAAAAACTTTTGTCCGTGAACTAATTTTTGGGTCTTTTTAATGAATTTATTTATTTTGACATATTCCTTAATTCTATTTATACTACCTCTAATCAATTTTATTGAATTATTTGATTCTTTGCACACTGAGAGACTATTTGGAAATGATGCTTTAGAATTATTTATGTCAGTAATCATGCTTGGAGCATGAACCACCAGCTCATCGAACAGACTTTGATTTGCCGAGGTAGTGATCTGTTCTTGGGTGAATTCTAGATGTCTTATTCTACTATTTGCCTCATGTAACTCTTTGTCTAGAAACTGAATACGGTCAAGTGCTAGTTCATACTGTGAGTTACACTCGGCAAACCCGTCCACAATGAGCTGGAGTCCATCCCGAGCACTCATGGCATCAGAGAATTGAGTATGTAGCTGAGCCATTTCACATTTTAAGTTCTTATTTTTTTTCCAATAAGTTCAACATTTCTTTCTCATTATCTTCTCTTTCCTCTATCAGTTTGTTACACAACTCCTTAGAGGTCTTTAATTCACTTAAAGCTAGTTGAAGTTAAGAATCTTCCTGGTAAGCCAAAGCTTTATGAGTCATAATCATAGTGAAAAGAGAGAAATACAAGAAGTTTAAAGGAAGTATTGTTCAAAACTAAAGAAGAAAATTGAAATAAGTAGTAATAGTAGGGTTCAAAGCTAAATATTGAAAGAACAGCTGATATCGTTCAAAGTTGTGTAACAAACTAACAAGGCTTAGGTTATGTTTATGTATTTTTACTATTTATATGTGGTTATATAGGAACTTGTGGGCAGTTTTTATTCAGAAATATACTAATTAAAACTATTTTATACGTATAAGTTGATTTTAAATAGTAGTTACAAAGTTATACCTGTTTGTAAAATGACAATGCAAGTTTTACCGGTAAATTGCTTGTCAAAAAAAATCACAATAAACTTACCTTATTTTCACATAAAGCACTAATACGTTTACAGATTATTACATATAACACATTTAATAAGCGATTCACTTGTAATTAGCTTTAATTATACGATTATTTGTGTAAAAAATACGGGAGAAGGTCGGATCAGCTGTTAGCCTTAGTGTTGCCATAGAGCAAAAAAAAATTAATGATGACGACATTCGGACGATTGACAAAAATCAATAAAGATAAGGATATTAAAGAAAATCAGAAAGAAATCTTTTAAAACGTAAGATCGCTTGTGCTTCATGTCTTGCACCACCGCGGAGTATAACATTGTACTTTTGTGCACAATACGTTTACTTTAATAATTTGGGCTAACTTAGACGTTCAGAGCTTTATGGTAGTTCTTTTTATCTTCATAACAGACTATTATTGAAAATGTTCAATTACTTTATACCCGCCGATTTGATAAAAAAATTCTTAAACAGTTATAGTTGCAGATGTTTAAGCTGAAAATTATGAATTGTTTTTCTTAGCTTGTGTAGGTAAGTATTTTTAGTATTTTTTTTTAACAGTTAGACTTGAATATTTCACGTAGACGTAGATCCCTTCAGTTAGCTGAAGGGATCTACGTCCACGTGAAATATTACATTATATATTGCGTTGTTTTTTACTTGTTTGCAAATACATATTTCGTAACTGCGGTTCGATTATCAGGTTTTCGCCATTTTAAGGATAAATACAACATCATTTTGTTACGGTTAAGACATTTACACCATCTGTTTTGGTTAAGTTGCAGATTGCGATGGTGATATTATGAAATATTCGAAATATGAATATTTCGAAACAAACATTTAAATTTAGAATATCTTTGAGTTTAGAACGTGTTGAAGTATATTGTTGATTAAGCACATTAGATTTTATAAGAAACTAGCCGTTTCCCGTGGTTTCACCCGCGTCCTGAGGGAACTACTTCACGTACCCGAAAAACCCAAAATAAAATGTAGCCGTGTGGTTGACGGCATAGAATACGAGTGTCACCATCCCCTATCTTCTCGTGGGTGTCGTAAGAGGCGACTAAGGGATAACACGATGCAAATACCATCTTTGCGTAGAGACGGAAAACTCGACATCAACCCCTATACGACTGCCTCGTTGGTCTCGCAGCATAAATGTGCGCGTGGGATTGGGAGGTCCCGGGTTCGATTCCTGGGTCGGGCAGTGTTATTGGGTTTTTCTGTCACGAAATTCTCAGTAGCAGCACGGAGTCTGGAAATGTGCCCGGTACGGCAATAGGCTCGCCCTTTATTACGTGGGACTAAAGTATATCTGGCGAAAAGTGGGTGTAGAAATACACCTCTGCCTGCCCCTTCGGGGATAAAAGGCGTGACGATATGTATGTATGTATGTAAAATATAGCCTACGTTACTCGCAGATAATGTAACTTTCTAATGGTGAAAGAATTTTTAAAATCGGTCCAGTTGAGTTGAGTTTATCCATTACAAACAAAAATACAAAGTTTTCCTCTTTATAATATTAGTGTAGATACAGACCATAAACTGTTCACAGATTCAACAGAACTAATCCAATTCGATGAAGCAAAGAGTTTTGTAGTCTTTTGGATATATTCCAGAGAGATCTCGATGATGACGGTCGGTCTCGACGTGTCCGTGCGCGATAACAAAGTGAGTTTACGAGCTAATCATATAGGCCATCGGGCACACTTCCCATCTCAGACAACTGAGGCAACTTTGGATAGAACGCTTTCCGATTTTAAGTCTGAAAACTAAAACCCTTTTCAATTCATAACAATCATAACCCTTTATAAAATGTTGTACTATTTTATTTATAAGATTTGCTGCATTGTACAGGTAACTCATGAGGTGCTTAATGGATTATTATTCACCGAGGTGTTCAATATTCGATCTATCCATTTATTTACATTTGAGATACGTATTTGACATAAGCTCCATACAAAATATGTCAAACATGTATCTCGAATCTCCAAATCCATGGATAGTTCGAATATAAAAACAGATCGTAAGTGACTACGATTTAATCAAAACAGGCATACCTAGTTGATACATAAAGAACAATGGCCATTTTTGACCTAAACATGTATAGAGATAAAACTTATTTTAAAATTAAGGTTATTTTTTAGTGTAATGATTTCACTTACAATTATATTTTATAGAAGTCTAGGTAAAAAGAAAAGTTTTGGGTTGTAAAGATGTTCTAGAACTCGTGAACGCATCCTTATCAAAATATTTTTTATTCGCTGCATTGTTATATTATCTGTGCCCGATAATACTTCATTGTTTAGCTTTGTTCCATTTCACTTATACCACATCTTTAGCATTTGGTTTTATCAAAACCTCGAGAAAACTTAATTTTATATAAATTGAATCAAGTTGTTAAAAGCTGATCATAAATGAATGTATTTTTTTATGTTACAAGATATAAAAAGATAAATATAAATGTATTTCTGCCGTTGAAAACATTGGATAAGGATGCAATGGAACGTTTTTGACGTAAAGACTCCACCGGTGACATTGGACATGAGAGAATCTGTCAAATTAATACAAACTAATTTCAGTGTATTATGTAATTCCTAGACCTTTATAAGAAAAACTGTCTTTGCAGTATAATTTCTTGATCATAGATCTACTTGTTTTTGTACATTTTATCTATATACACAATAATTCATTATCAGGTCATTCAATGTATGAGAAGTGGCCATTGTTCTTTAACCTTCCGTTGTCATTCACACATAATAAGAATATTACAGTACCAATTCATAGAAGTTTTGACGTAGTTAAATAAATTTTAAGTAGGTATCGAAATTTGCTTATCAAACCTGTCAATGCTACGAAAAATAAAAAAGTGTAAGTAGCTTTAATTTTTGTAATATTGGTAACACAGTACATATTTTGAATTTTCCTTCATCTATCCTAGATTGTTATTCAGTCCAGACTCCGATAAACTTAGTCCGCCATTGAAAGTGTTCGAAAAAAATTAATAGGTAACGTTTCAGAAGTATGGGCCAATTAGAAGCGGTATTGTGTCCAAAGTTCTTTGTAGTGTTTGCTTATAAAGAACAAGCAATACCAGTGCTATTACTGAACTAAGTGCGAACACAGCTGAATCGGTAATGAAAATATTTCGCACTTTTTCTTGTTTGTTTTGCGCTTTTGTTGGCTAAGTATAAACTACTTACTGCGCTTGTGGCGCGGACTGTGAGTAGTTAGACTAGATATCACGGTACTAAAAGATAGTATTTTCTGGTACTAATATACTAAACTGTCTAAGAATATTTAGGAATTACTCTTAAAGTTGAAGAGCGTTAATGATGATATTTTCGAACGTGAAGTAACTTGCTAAAACTCGATATAATGATTTAGTCTGAAAGACAAGGTGAAATCGTCATATTATTGTTATCCACATCATAGACATCAAGAAAATATTTACTGTTGGTAAAAAAACTGTCTTTAAAATCAATTATGTTCTGAAAAATTTAGACAGACGTTTTTCTTTTCACATAGTCCGTTATGTTACTTCTCTGTAAATACTATTCAAATATTTGTTTCAATGTCTAATAAGAAACAAACTCCGTAAATGCACCATGTAACGTAATCGACTTCATTACCATTTCAAAGTCCTATTCGATGCCGAATCGGATTCTAATTTCGATTAATCTAAGTAGTAAAGTTGCCTTCGTAAGGACCATGATAGCTTGTATTTGAATAAACAAAATTGTTGCTATATATGGTGTTAAAATGAAATGAAACTGTAAATAAAGAAGGCAGCGATAACCTAGTGGAGACGCCAAAAGATTGCCATAAAAAAGGCATCGGGTTCAAATTAAATAGTTATCGCTTGCCTCATGCCGAAGAGCGCGTTTTAATGACCGTCGATCCCGGTTGTCATGAAGATCTTTGTCAGTCATTACATGGAGCACCCTCGAACAAACTCATAGGTACTGGTCTAAGACATGGAATCGCCATCCCTTTGAATTACTCTGGTCAGCTGGCAGTCGCTCTGTGGTGAATTTCAAATTTTCTCATATCTGGTTAGACTAGACATACTCTTTTAGACTAAATTCGCTTTCTACTGAACTCACATCAAATGACATGTGTCCCCTTCTCTTTTCTAGTACTAATATATAAAGCTGAAGAGTTCATTCGTTTCTTTGTTTAGTTGAACGCGCTAATCTCAGGAACTACTGGTCCAATTTGAAAAATTCTTTCAGTGTAAGATAGCCCATTTATCGAGGAAGGCTAAAGGCCATATAAAATCACGCTATGACTACGGGAGCGAAGCAGTAGCCTTAAATAACGCGGGTGTAACCGCGGGCTCATCTAGTCCGTTAAATATAGCGAGAGAGAACGGGATGCAAATAACTAGGCCCAAATAAGCCGAAAATTTCTAGCCACAGCATCACTTATCGAATTTGTTGCACGTGGTGTTGCAACGCTTAAACAGGTCAAACGTCCTGGCCAAGTATCGTTTGTTACGCTAAGTAAAACCAAATATAAATTCTGAGCTCCACCTAGTGTTTTGTGCTAGCCTGTTGAACCTCTGGGAATATTTGTGTCTTTGAGATAGATAATGCAATTAAATGATTTGATTTAGTGGGTTTGTCGTCACGAGTAGAATGTAATGGTATTATAGGCTTCACTGGAACCTGTTAGATGAGTTCAAAGGGCACCAACGGCTAGTGTAGTGATTTAGGATGAACCGGTCAAATGCGTCTCGGACCATCTTTAGGTAAATTACATACGTGGCAACGCTCAAGGATTCAAAGAATAAAATTAAAACTAATTTTATTCTATATATTTTTTCACAACCAAAAGCCATAAAGTAGCTAGGCCTGATGGTAAACGACTAACGGTAACTCTTATGGCTAGTTCCCACTATGTCTTTGCGATAATTTATCACTGTACCACTGTCGTCTCCAGCACTGCTATTCCTAGGTACTACAACGATTCTGCCGTCATTACAATAAAAATACCGCGAACGATTGGTAATTTGTCCTATCCAAAAAATCCAGCACCTCCATTTAAATACCTAAGCCACAAGCAAACGACACGATAATCTGTCGTCACATGTTGGGCACGCACGTTACACGCGTGTTGCATTGCACCGCTCTCATTAGGCTGAGGGAGAAGAGCGAGAGGCGAAGCATGCTGTTACCTAGCAGTCAAAGTCCTATCAGTCAAAAAAATAAGAACTGTAGCAGTAGTTATTAATATACTCTTAAGTCTTTATATGCATATCTTTTGTAGAACATCTCCTAAAACAGCATTTCTTTTTCAAACCATTCAATCAATTCCCGTGACCTAACACTTTTCAAACAAACGGTCACTCAATCAACGCAGTAACAACAAATTGCTAATAACGAACGAATCTCCACCTGTCAAGCTAGCAATCCATCATGGCCGCTCCCGCCAAAATGTAACTCTCTTTGTCGCAAAATGGTCGCCGTGTACGCCGCTGAGCTCATGAATGTAATTTTTGATTTTCATTTTGTGAACACTCATCAATAATTTTTACGGTTATAAAGTTAGATATAATAGGAGCCTTTGTTGACTTGTTATGGGACATTTTTCGTATTTTTGAAGTTAAAATATCATTCATCAATGCCGGATATTTATTACCTATTCGTAATTTGCCAACTCGATTTTTTTTTTAAATCATGCTTACAAAGGAGAAGTTGCAACTTCCATATAAAATTACCCCACGTCCGACAGCTGAGAAAAATATCTCAAATAATAGATAAAATTAAGTATTAATAAGTTGCATACCTCTGATTGTCATCCTTACTGGCTATCATACTTAGAAATTGCTCCAAATAATATTGTTTCAGGCGCAGTATTAAGTACTTATCTTATAAATATTTTACTTTCAATCATGCAATATCTACTACTCTAACGACCATAAAAAACATATTTTTTTATAGACTCTAGCCTGTATCCCCGAACACATTTACAAAAAGTAACGGAGAGTAGCGATCGATAGAGTCCGCTAGGGGGCGCATTTAGAAAATGTATGGAAATTGTTCCCGCCGACTAGGCTATCGTCCACCGTGACGATCGAGTGCAAACTCGTACTAGACCCTCTGATATCAAAATTAATTTCTCATACGTCTCGGAAAATCATATTAACTTCTTCGCTAGTTGCTTCCAACCTCGCAAAGTGAACTCTGCTGGTTTAGATTATGTTCTTCGACATAATCTGCTAACAAGTTTGGTTTAAGCATATTTAGCCTTATTGTTTGACAAAACTCTTCAGTATATGTGCTTTATTACTAACCTAGTATAATAACTATTATCAAACGTGAGTCATTACAGTGTTTAATTGCTTTTTAATCCTATTCTAAAACTAAAATCAGAAGTTAGTATATTACAGGTTTTCTGCTCCTGAATTAATATTTAGAGCAATTTGTTATGTGCTAGCCAGTAAGGATGATTACCGGAAGTATATAATTTTTTTATACTGATTTTTAGCGATTTTTTGAGATACTTATCTTTGCAGTCGGAAGTGGGGCATTTTTGCTACTTCTTCTTTATATGTTAATTATGTCATCGACATTTTATTTCTATTGATGAAAGGATAATGTACCATTTCGACCGCACACATGACTCGTAGGATTATTTTTCAATATACTAACAGAGCGTACCTATTTGTTATTTTCCTCTGTCAAAAAACAAGTACCCAATAATTTCATAAATAACCCTGAGCTGGTCCAAAAACATTCATATTCTGAAGCACAAATATTTTCTAATACCAAACTTTATAACATTACACTCGACCTACCAAATAAGGGTACTGATTGACTAGAGAGTGCGTATTTACTAGTAACATCATCATCAGCCCTGTATATAAACTGTCTCACTGTTGAGATATCCGATGTTTTTCTTCAGCAATAGCAAGTGATAATCAACAATTTAATACACAAGTAACTTCGAAAAGTCATTGGTGCGCGCCGTGGATTCGATACCTGAGGCCCTCTGCGTAGCAGCTTTTTGATCTCTCTACTAGGCTAACGCCAAGTTCTACTAGGCGATAGCTACTACTACATACTAAACTAGTATACGATTTTCCGTGTGGTGACGGATTAAGAACACGGAATGTCACCACCCCATATCATCCCATGGGTGTCGTAAGAGCCGACAGAGGGAGCATATTATGCAGAGAACAGCACTGTAAGAGAAGGAAAACTTGATACAAACCCTATACCAATCCGTTTGGCCAGCGTAGTATAGTAGGCCAATTCCTCCTTTCAAAGGAGAGGCCTAGTCCAGTAGTGGACTGTTAATGGCTGATGATGATGATGATCCGATAGGATTATTAAAAAAAAACAGTTATAATTACTGAATGACAAGATTGACAAGATATATATAAAGCATTTGCCTCAGAGTCTTGTTACGGTTTTGAAATTGTGTGCGTGATAAGATTCGGCAATTTAATCAGCCTGCGGCCAATGAGCAGTATACGTATGCTTAATTACGCTTTTGTGCATCGTGGCAACGGAGAAATGTGAGCTTTCGCAATGGTAAAAGTTTTATTAAGAAGAATTGGTCGGAGCTGTAGTAATGGTCAAATTCGACCAATGTTTGCAAGACACACCCACAAAGTGTGGCGAAGTGTCGGTGTGTTTACACCTCTGCCTACCGCTTTGGGGCTGAAGTTATGTTATATTTCAAGACGAATACTAAACAGCGATATTAGAGCATTCTTGATGCTTTTTATTCAGTACCCGTTATAACTCACAGAAATAATGTTACGGTCTCGTCTCCAAGCACCACTACAAACAATAATACACCCAATTAGCTGACGAGGGGTGTATATGAAACTACTCAGCTATGTAAATATACTAAATATATTGAATTAATCATACTGTATTAGGCGCCATTAATTTTGTACTCTTGTTTCAAGGCTAGAGTTGCCGTCACTTACCGAGTCTATTAAAACCACGAGCTAGAAGGTTCTAGATACGCATTATTTCTAGTTCAATAAAGTTAGGTACCTATATATAAAGTTGAGTTATTTAGCTGATGTCTGAACTTTGAAAGTTAGTAAATTCACGTTATGTATACCATTAGATACCTTGTAGTTCACTCCGCGTCTTCTTTCTGTAAACGCGATGAACTCAAAAACTACTGATTTTTGTACAATTTTCACCAATAGATACTGTGATTCTTGAGGCAGGTTAAGGTGTATAATTCACGCGGGAAATAAAGGCAAGTTGAATTTATCATGATGGTATTTTAGTCCATGAAGAATTATCGGAGGGTTATAGCTTTATTTTAACTTTGTTTGTTGTAACTATCTTGTTTTTTAGATGGTTAAATTATTATTTAGCGTACAGATCGGTTCACAAAAGTTGGCCACAAATGGCGGCAGTCACGCATATGTACATTCGTGCACCAATGGCGTGTCTCCGTTCTTGACGCATTCTCTAAGCATTCCACGCGCGCCTCACTCCGCACCTCCACGGGGACCTGAAAAATGATTTCTGCCCAGTGGTCATCTTTCATGAACCGACCTATACAACGGCATTGTAATATTTCACCTTACTATATAGGAGTCCCTTTTTTTAGAGAATTAAAATAATTATTGTTTTATTTCATGTTTATATTTTAAATTCAGTCGTCTTTTGCTACATTACGTGAATTGAATGAAACATTCGATGTGTAGATTTCTAGAATGGTCGGTGGTGCTGCTCCAGCTATACAAGTGATAGAATAGGGAGTACATCAATCATCTCCAAATAGTCACATCTAAACAATAAGAATGATTCTAAGTTTACGAAGAATATTCTACCAGGACAACACAGTACATATACCTAGTAAATGTTTTTATTATACATTCTTTTCGAAGAAGCAATTAAAACCACAGTACTAGGACGGTCACCAAAACAGAAATACTCTCACATGTATGTATAACACAAAAAACAATACATCACACTCAAAGCACCCATATACATCTTAATTTGATATATCCCCTCCAAAATCCTCCGGCAACAATGAAATATACAACAAAATGCCGTTCATGTACATCACCTAGCACCTGATGCGAACGCTCAGACCAAATGGACTTTCATTGTATGCAGCCAATAACGCGCAATATACGTTCACTCGGGTACACGCGGATTGTGAGCACAATGACGATCTGCTTTATGTACTAAACATTATGTATTGTGATGCTCTTTAGGTTTAAATCGACTGTCTCGTACGACGAAATGTGACGATTTGGATTGACAATGGGAAGTGATGAAGAAAGACAGTGCGTACTTTTGCAAAACCTAAAATTATTTTCTGAATTATGTTTATTCGTTTCGTTATTTAATTGAAAAATAATATGCAAAACTTTAATTTAAAATCAGAATCTAAGAGAAACATTCGGAAACAATATAAGTATAATATTGGGTTACCTTCCATCAAAAATATGATTTACTATAAAAGTGCACACATTTCTGCTATTCGTGTATACAATCAGTTGCCACCAACAATTAAGCAGTTAAATGGTAGAGGATTTAAAGTAACACTAAAGAAATGGTTAACTGAAAATGTGTTTTATAATATACAAGAATATTTATATATGTTAGCCGTGTGGTTGACGGCATAGAATACAAGTGTCACCACCCCCTATCTTCCCGTGGGTGTCGTAAGAGGCGACTAAGGGATAACACGATGCAAATACCATCTTTGCGTAGAGACGGAAAACTCGACATCAAACCCTATACGACTGCCTCGTTGGTCTCGCGGCATAAATGTGCGCGTGGGATCGGGAGGTCCCAGGTTCGATTCCTGGGTCGGGCAGTGTTATTGGGTTTTTCTGTCAGTAAATTCTCAGTAGCAGCACGGAGTCTGGAAATGTGCCCGGTACGGCAATAGGCTCGCCTCTTATTACGTGGGACTAAAGTATATCTGGCGAAAAGTGGGTGTAGAAATACACCTCTGCCTACCCCTTCGGGGATAAAAGGCGTGACGTTATGTATGTATGTATGTAAGAATATTTCAGTAAAATGTAATTTGTTTTGTATAAATTTATTAGTTTTTAAGTAATAAGCTATTATTGCATATCCAATATGGGTAGACTGTTGGGACTAAAAACTGTAATGGTTCTCATACACTAACAACTTTGTACACAGTTATGCAATACATATATCTTTATCTTAATCTTTATCTTAGAAATGCTCTAAATGTTACCATTTAAATAAAATAAGGAAGCCTTATCTCAATGTGGGAATTAGGGTTTCAATTCTTAGACTTGTCAAAAAGTATTCGTTGTGTCAATTACAATTCTTCTGAGAAGACTGTTATTGCGTTGCTAATATTATTTAATAATCGAATAGCTAGGTCTGAAGTGGTAATGGACAGGGCACATAGTGCGAAGAACCGATGGCCGTTGGGGCAGGCGGGTTCTGGAGTGGCGACCACGTAACGGACGACGCAGCAGAGTTAGGCCTCCCGCAAGGTCCCAACAAACATTTATGACGTTGAGTAAACGTTTTGGTGGAAACTTAATGTTATTTAGTATAATCGTATAAACGTCATAAAGACATTTACTGAACGGCAAAAGGGCCCATTTTATTCAACTTAAGGCGCTAAGAGTTTCATGTAACTGTCATATAAATACCAGATTAGTCGCATAGTCGTCATATACACGTCGGCGATTACACTACATGACGTCATGTAAAAATAGCTGACGCGGCGTGTATGCGACTTCATGTCACACAATATGACTTTTATTTAATGAAATTGTTGTGTAATTGTCAGGAGAGAGACGATGCAACTTTTATTGAACTAATATTATGACACATTATATATCACGTTAATTTAATATGGCAGTGTTTTTGACAGCTGACTTAATATTTTTACTTTGTAATTTGAAGTGATAAACCCTTTCCTCAGTTGTAAACCATTGTGCAATCAAGTTTACTGATAAATGTGAGGAAAGTACGGAACAAAATTTTTATGCGCTTTTAAAATTCTAATATTTTTACATATTTTATTAATAAATTTATTAAGTAACTGCGTTATGGCAACTATATGACTTCCCGACCTATAAACTGCGTGTTAATTGTAAATGTGTACGCCATGACACTTGATTTAGGGATTAATAATAAAATAATAAACGACTGGCTAACTTAGTTCAATGAATTTATAGTTTAAGAACAATTTTAATACTTTACTCTTTTTTTCTATTCATGTTTTACCTAACAGTAAATAAATACCTTTCATAAATTTCATTTCATATGGTACAAGTTGTATACAAGTGTATTATAAACTTTTAATATGATTTTTAATTAAATAGCAGTCGTGTTATCATGTTAGTGATACTTGTAGATGTATACAGGTTGCACTCGTAATACATAATCGAGTTATATATTATAATGGTTACAAATACTACGTGTAAACAATCATTATCCGTGTAGCAGATGTTTAAAAGTTAATTATATGACAAAATTGACGTCGTCGTAGATGCTATTATATGACGGTTGTAAAAAAAAGTCGAAAGAACTCTATATGGCATTATTATACGACAAAAAATGTATATGACTATTCGGACACATAATGCACCAGTGCATGACGGAGAGTTAAAAAAATTACTGTAATATAACTTTAATAAGACCCAAGGTCATAAAAAGGTTTGATTATATAACAAAAATGTTTGTTGGGGATGCGGGCGGCTTAAACTCGGTCTGTGTGGAGAACCTTGGGGGAGGCCTATGTCCAGCAGTGGATGTCTCTAGGCTGACATGATGATGATGATGATGATGAATCGAATTATTAAATAAGTCTTGCATTAAACGAAGCCTTTTGTGGTTACAGTGTAACAGTACTTAACATACATGTGATCGACGAAAGAAATTGTTGGGCCAATTCTAGGTGTAAAGCTTTCTGCTTTTTCTTTTTCTTTAGAATTGAGACTTTTTACTTGACTGTAAACATAGCTTTAATGTTACCTTACGATACCAACGGGACACTCAAAAAGATCTTACTATTCAAATTTTACAAATACGAAAATGATAAATACTGAGTATTTTCAACAATTTCTTATTTTCTCAAAATTTCGTAGAAGGTTTCATATAAATGTAAACATGCCTACTAACCGATGTTTTATATTTAGATCTAATTTGTCACTTACGATTCCATCTCTCCCATTTACTCAGAACACGTCAAAGCACGGCACAGTTCCGCCTCAAAGCTGCGAATGTAAAATCACAATAACGATAATTTTATCGGCCCTCGCTATCACGATTAGTTTGTTGTATTGTGTAGCATGTACCTAACTTAAAGGTTTTAGGATGGTTCTTATTAGTTGTATAAAAATCAGGGTCCTGGGTCAACCCGATAAAAAGATATGGTCAAAATTATATTTTTGCGAAAACTTGTAAGTACCAAAATTAACCTTAATTTTCAACTTTTTTTAATTTTCGGAATTTTTCCTTTACTTGTGCTGTAAGACCTTGGTTTTAAACAAAATTGTCAATTCTAGGTCAACCGTAAGTATCCTATAGGTTTTGGGGCGAAAACCTAAATGGTACACAAATAAATGAAAAATTACAAAAAATACAAAAGTGGAAAATTTAAGGGTGTCCCCATACATACATAGTAGACTCTATTTAAGATAGTCCTCTAAGTTGTATGGGCGTTCATACAGATTTAGAGGACTAGCGTAATTAGCACCAACCTCAAATAAGGTAAAATGCGTACGGAACCCTCGGTGCGCGGGTCAGACTCGCACTTGCCCGATTTTCTTAATTAAAACGTTGTGTTTACATGTATAAACAGAGTCTACTAAAATGTTGCCAAACTACAGACGGCATCGTGTTTTCATGGCTAATTATTAGAATGGAAATATACTAGTCATATCAATCACCAATGATGATGCCTCAACATGACCACAACCGCTCTTTCAAGAGCGACCCGCCTAGTCAGGTTCTGAGTCGCGACTCAGAAAAAGAAATATATGAGAATTTAGCTGACTACGCCCTTTCGTTTCAATATTTAACAAGCTATCAACAATATTTAGTCTAAAATCAAAACTAGAACGCCACTACATGACGTGGTATTAAATTTAATTCGGAATCACTAAGCCTGTAACAGATCATAACCTAGATGCTAGTAACATTAGTCTCACTTGTTTATCGGATACATCGGAGATAGGTCATAAGATATACTGACACAGATGAACATGCACATATAGATAACAGCTGAAATTATACCTAGTCAATTTATATAGTTGAGTATAATTATTATCAAACATCGTATATTTACAGTAAAACCCCTGTTATAATACCTATCGACGTTCCATCTCAAGCAAGAATTAAGCACTAGAGCGCGCTACAGTACTTAAATAGAATTTACCCGTGCATAAATTGAGATAAACCAAGTTGTCTAAAATTTAGTATGCACTATAAGCCATCAAAATAGCTATCTGAAGTTCTCACGCTTAGCACTAACTCGATCTAACTTAGGTAATCATGATGCACCTGCAAGTTATAACTTGGACTTGTTCGCCAACATGTTGGGCTATTTCGCACATATTATCAGTTTTTGTACCTACTTAAAAATTGCGTTTATAAAAGCCAGTACGATATACTCTGACTAATCTGATCGTCATTTGAACTGTTATTTTCCTGATGTGTGGACGAACTATAAGAGACTTTTTATTACGATAATTAAGACTTATGAAACTTAATTTAGGCAATTTTAGATCATCGGATTACAGGTTATGTATTTCAATGCGATATTTGTTACAGTGAATTTTAAAGACATTCTTTGCTTCAGAAAGGTTAGTCTACGTAAAATAAATTTGCACCGATGTGTTTCAACCTAACTTGGAAAAACATAATTATATTAAGTCCAAGTGTGATGCTAAGACATGAAGCGCCTTAATAAAGACTAAAACAGAAAGATTAGGAAGATTTTCACCAAGGCTTACAATAATAAACCAAAAACATTAAGAATTCTTATAAGAAAATAATTTTCTTAAATAGCATTACGTAGCATGTTTCCCGTCGGTCGAAGACATTAGGAGAGCGTTGAGTGGCGCTCACACCCGGAGGCAATACTCTGATGTTCACAGTTTTTGTTTTGAGCGGTTTGAGCCCACTGTGTGGCTGAGTGCAGCCTACTGGACGAATCGTTTGACACCCACACATTGATAATATTATAAATGCGAATATGTGCGGACGATATAAGAGTCCCACGTCTTAAAAGATAAAACTAGCATCCCTATAGCCCGTAGTTGTGCCTGTCTCTGTATTATGGGTACTTACGGTATGAAATACTGAGGATAGAATTAACCCTTGTTGCTGTAATAATATTAGCGTCACCATAATCTGTTTTCATAAAATCACTTATGTAACTATACTTTTATTATGACAACTAGCCGTTTCCCGCGGTTTCACTCGCGTCCTGAGGGAACTACTTGGCGTACCCAAAAAACCCAAATATCTTATGGACCTCTATTTTTCTAAAATAAAATATAGCCTATGTTACTCACAGATGATGTAGCTTTCTAATGGTGAAAGAATTTTTAAAATCGGTCCAGTAGTTTTTGAGTTTATCCATTACAAACAAACAAAAATACAAATTTTTCCTCTTTATAATATTAGTGTAGATAAAGTGGCAGAAGAGCTGACGGCCAACCGGAAAAAGTCGCTCATAGACTTAGTTGCCCAGTACCAGTACAACTTTACCAGTCGCATTTGGAGACTCAAAAATGCTAGATCGCAATGCAACTCAAAACACGAAACGTATGGACTAAAGAGAATAGTATTACTAGTATTACGGGTGATATCAAGCCCAAAAAAACACGGATACGATTGCACTATCAAAACAACACTCGTATAAATACAACCCCTTAGCAACAACGATCGCACACGGCTCAAGGTCACATATTATGAAACACGCACATGTCACGCCATGTCACGCGTCACGCCGGGACACGTGTCACGCTGATTGTTATTAATGTAGTGACGCCACGCGTCACGCCTGCAGCCGCCGCGTACATTACGCAAATAAGACGCATCCATATTTTACTTACCTTATAATAATCATGAGAAAGTCAGCTTGATTGAAGAGAATGTGGTTTTTTTTGTCTTCTTTTAGATGCATCTTTTAATGTTGCAGAGCGTTCTCGCTTGCTGACTATGGGAGAGAGAATGGGAATCGGGTCTGTGGCTTCAGGCACTACCATCGTCTAACACTGGAACCATGTTGGACGATGATACGTTCCATATCGCCACTTGTCGTCGTTTAGGTGCTTCGTGTGTTTCTCCGCATCGATGTCATTGTGGAGAAGACTTCGATAGCCTCGGACACAATGAAATTTAAGTAATTTGTATCCAATGTGCAACTCATAATTATTGGCTAAGAAAAATTCCGGGATCTGGTTGTACATATGAGGCATGCTTTCTTTGCAGTAACAGATTCGTGTACGAATTTGATCGCATTCTGTTTTTGAACAAATACTGTTGTAACTGTTAAGCAATTGCGAGTAGGCGGCAACTGCTGCATGTGTAATGTCCAATGTTGGCTTATAAAGACGTCACTGCCACTGCACTGAAACATATTCCCAGATATCCGAGATTATATCACATTACGCACCCTCATTAACACTTTCACGGACAGTAAACGAGACACAATTGAACTTTTATTGTTATCACGCCTATAGGCGTTTACTGTCCGTGAAAGTGTTAAAATACGCAGGCAACCAAGTGTCGTGGAATTGGTTTGCAGCTTTTATCAAAGTGTATATCAGTATATCTAGCTTTTTTGAAGAAAATTTCGGGCAAAAACTGTTTGTATTTGTTGAGCATTCTTGGTAATGCTCTCAAAGAGATAATAATTATGTAGGTAGTATTAGGTACCTAATAATTATACCAACAAATGGTACGTTGGCATCGTCAACTTTACTCCAGCTGATGTCAAACTAGCTTACGTTCTTATCATAAGTGCATTACTTACATACATACATAGACTCACGCCTGTTTCCCCGAAGAGGTAGGCAGAGGCATATTAAACACCCACTTTTCGCCAGTATTTTGATCCCACGTAATAGGTGGCGAGCCTATTGCCGCTTATCGGGATATTTTGTTTGCCAGAGCCTCGTCCGTTGATCGGCAGGTGCACCACTTGCAGGTGAGGTTGGCTTGGGACCCTAAGTTCTTGGTGGGAACACTATGCATTACTTAATTAATTTAAAATATACTTATATTTCAGTTTTCTCCAATGCGGACGTTTTGACCGGCTTATATCGGCCGAATAAGTTCACCATGCGGGATCAAGACCGATTATCACACCTTAAATGAACATTTGTGATTTATTCTATGTCTTAATCATATTGCAAGATTATCCAGCTCAAGCTCCAATCAGTTTATTGAAAAACAGTGTAGTAATTAATTTACTTTTTTTCAGCTATATATTGATTGACTATTAATTTATTATTGCATATAATAAAAACTCGGTTGAACGAATGTATGTAATGTATGCCAACAGGTAAATGAAGTAGTTCAATTCAATGTCATTGTGATCCGTCGTAGTCGCGGAAACAAAGAATGAGGGCCAATTTGCCAAATGTGTATGATGGAGTGATTTGTGATGTCGGTTTAATGAAATAATGTAGAAAATGGGAATCTGGTATCATCTGTACGTCCGGCAAAAGAGCGGTTTCGCACTAAATTTGATCCGAATCCGTTACCAACCGGTGAAAATGCAGTTCTAGAAACCATGCACAAAATTCGACGGAAACCGGCAAGTCGATGTTGTATGAAGAGTAACGTTCCATATAAATAGTTGTATGACCACACCGGACCATATGTTCTCGGGTTGAGATCGGATTCACATCGGACGTATTGTGAAATCGTTCTTAGGAGTCAGCGATGACGGCATCCACCACATTGAAAAGCTTTTCTTCGAGACATATTTCCCTTCAGGACTAGCCCGTAAATGCTTAAAAGCCCACCATGAAATGTGTCCAGAATATAAACAAATTCATTCTTAGCGTAACACTCCTGAGATACATGTCAATATTGAAAGCTATGTTTTATTTTCTTTGAACAGAGTGAACACTTGCTTATAACATTTTATGCACCACTGAAAACCGTACGAACTTATTAATAGTCACAATGCAGAATATTTCACAAAAACTTACACCAACATTTCTCAGCAAATTAGGTCGAAACAAACACATTATACTCCAATTACTAGTACCAATTATATTTATTTTTGCACAATAATAAGCCCATATCTTTGTAGAGTGAAAATGTATAGCTGAAAGCGACAACAGCCTATGACAAGGCCGGACAATAGTAAACAAGTACTTACCGCGTCCTGTTAAGATTTGTTAAGTCCAGTACTTAGAGAACTACTTACTTGGTTTGTGGTTTCTGGGGTGTAGTAACAATTGTTCCGAACATGAGTAGTTAAGTAAATATTGTATGTTTGTAGAACTTAGAACAAGACTAAAGTTAATTGTATTATCGTAATAATATAGTTTGTTGCTTAAAGTTTATTTTAGTTTTGTCTGGGCGACTATGATTTATATTCTACGTTCTGTCTACTTTGTAGAAGCTGGATTTCCATGAGATAATAGAAAAGAGAATATAGGACGTAGATGGACGCTGAATCCCAATCACAAAATTCTATGCTTTTGCTAAGCTAAGCTAAGTGGTTTAAGTCGCCTCATCGCTTGACACTGCGTCGAGTGTTGTAGGTTCGATTCCAAAACGAAACAACACTTTGTATGAATTGGTTCCATGTTTGTAAAGCCCACCGCAACACGGACTATAAGAAAAAGAACGAAAAATATATTGGCCATATATCATTTATGTCGTAAACACGCCATTTTACTTAAGTTCTAAAATAATAAGGTTGCTACTTTAAGTCCTCTTTGGTTGCATAAGACGTGAAGATTTTTTTGTATCCTTGTGGTTGCAGGTAAACATAAGAGTAAATAATAATAATAATAGACATTTATTTCAGACATTTGTCCATAGGTTTACACAATTTAAAATTACAAGCAACAACCATACCTAGTAAAGAGATTTCTATTTCATAATCTACATAGTCACAGAGAATGTTGGAGCTTTCCCTTAAACGAGGCAATGCTTGTTTAGACTCCATTCTTCTACATACAGATAATTACTTTAGATTATAGGTGATTTAACATATATAGATAAGTATACAATGCACAAAATAATGATCTGTATAGAATTATCAAATTCTTACGTTACAGACTGACTGACAGACAACGCATATCCGAAACCTCTGGACGCAAGAAGGGTGTACCTATTCCTTGGGGGCCGTAGAGGCGCACTCAGAAAGGATTGGTCGAAATGCGGGATCGGGAAGAAACGGCTTACTAACAAATAGAAAGTGCGGGCGTCGCTGTGTGCATCCTCTAGTTGAGCATAAAATATGTAACATCATAACATAACAAAACCTCACGCCTTTATTGCCGAATGGGTAGGCAGAGATGTATTACACACCCACATTTCGCCAGTTATGTTTCGGTTCAATGTTATAGGAGGCGAGCCTATTGCCATTTACCGGGCACATTGTTAAACGAGCGATAATTAACATTTTTAATACACACATAACTTCGAATAGTCAGAGGTGTGTGGCTGGAGTAACTGTGGATCGAAACCGAGACCATCATTTCTCGGCAGTCCGTTACGTACACCACTGGGCTATCGCCGCTGAGCATAAAATTATAACATAATATATCTTTATAGCAAAACCGATATGAAATATTCCCGTCCCGTCACAACGTATAATAATTCCATCGCTAGAAGCATCCCCGGGAGCACTATAAACCATTATTGTATTCTTTGAACGACCGCAGGACTGCGCTCCATGTTCAACTATTGCATTGTTCACAATCAAAATAAGCTGCGTCGAATGAATTCGCCATTGTACTACACTCATGACGATTTTGATTTGTTATTGTTTCCTCATTGTTTTCATTGAGTAGAGATGTTCAGATGCCATTGTGGCGTAAGCTTGTTTATAAAATCATTGGCGCAGTGATTTTGAGTTATTTGAACAGGTTGTTTGGATTAATGGCAGATTGTGAGTTCAAAATATGATGAGTAAATGCTGCATTATAATTATGCGTTTGAAATAAGCACTTTTTACTCACCAGAATTGAAAGCTTGTTGTAAATACTTTGGTGAGATGTACCTACAGTACATACAATTAACATGTAACTTAACTTGCCTGCATTGCTTGCAGATTTTTATTCATAGCAACTCCTGCGCAAAGAATAACGAGATGCTGTATGTATATTTAAGGCATCACCTAAGCAAAAGCTCATAAAAGAAATCACAAATTGTAAGCATAATATCCATCTTTCATAATAAAACCAGCGAAACAAAATCTACTTAGCGATAATTTCTGGCTTACTCATATGGCGTGAAGCTAAGGAAATTATGGATTTTAATTAATACCCGTGCTTACGGCAGCTTAGGCAGAATTATTTTTTAGGATTCAATCACACAGATAGAGGCGTAGTGGCGAGTAGAGCTAGTGTCAAATGATTTTAAACCTTACTCCGCATCAGTATAGTGTATAAAATTGCTTGCGGCCATGCAGCGCCGCTATGCAATAAAATTGCACGCGGTGCCGCGCATCGTTCTACGGCTCCGAGTCTCTCAAGCGGAAATATTCTCTTTGTTTTCAAATTAAGGTTGAAAACTTCTTGTCATTAAAGCTACAAGTCGCTGCTTTCTTTGTGAATCGAGTCTTATTAGATCAGGTCAGCCTTAGCCGCGGTTCTGTTACCTAATTAAGCAAAACTTGATTTTCTCTCAGAATAAGGTAGTGTGGATTATTTTGGATTATTAACGCGCATCGAATGCGATGGGTATTGGCTGAAATTAATTATGAATTCAGGCAAATGTACCTGTAGATGAAATGTACCTACCAGACGCGTCGGGCAAATGTACATGTATATATATTACAATGTACTAAACGCATCCGAATGGACTCAGGCTTATTTGTCTGGATTAAACGATTTTAAACTTTCGCGATTTGTATACATCATACAAAATAATTTGGTGAATCTTAATCGCCTTAAAATAACTTATTTAAGGCATAAATACCGATTAACCGATTCACGCGATTAAGACTCGCAAAATTATTTTCTATACATACATACATACATACATAGACTCACGCCTGTTTCCCCGAAGGGGTAGGCAGAGGCATATTAAACGCCCACTTTTCGCCAGTGTTTTGATCCCACGTAATAGGTGGCGAGCCTATTGCCGCTTATTGGGACATTTTGTTTGCCAGAGCCTCGTCCGTTGATCGGCAGGTGCCACACTTGCAGGTGAGGTTGGCTTGGGACCCTAAGTTCTTGGTGGGAACCCTATGCACCTATTGTTTGGATTATGATTATCTTTATTGTTTTTTTTGTTTCTGTAATTGCGTGCATGGGAACGAGAATACTGTGGGTTTGATTCTTGCATGAGATCTCAAACATCTGTTTCTTATCTATTACCTGTACAAAGGGAAGAGTTAGTAGCACTGTGTAATTTTCATAATTGACCGTAGCCGCGTAGCTCATTGCGTAGGCTACGCTACGGTCAAAATATGGGCGTAGGTAAAACTGTCTATAATAGCATTTTTTTTGTTTGAAACATCTTACAAAATATGGTATTTCAATCAATCTAATTTAATTTTGGGTGAATTTCCAACTAACAGGGACAAAGAACACCTAAATTCAAAACAACAATTTGGGTAGAACACAGTGTTGGAGTGGGACCACGACCTTTGCAAGTCTTTGCGGTCGAAATGTCGTAACAAAGCGATGTACTTATACGTCAAATGAGTTAGGACTCGCTAAAAGATCCTGTTTAAAGTGTCATAGTGTTGTTTCGTTTAGCTGTCGAACACACACTCCTCGGTACTTAAGAAAAGCAAGACAGTCATTACTAAACCAATATGCTAACCCTGCACAGCTACGTGGATAATGTAGTGTAGGGTGTAGTCCATTTATTAAATTATAGCCATTAAGTATACTCCTTTAGAATAAGTATTATGCATGGTATTATGTTTAGGTGACTTAGCAATATGACACATTGGTGCACCAAAGAGTCATATTCATTATTATTCAAGGTCATTGAAGTTGTCACCTATTAACGTCAGAACAACAACACATGTTTTTTACATACAAGTTTCGATAGATAGTATCGGAGGCTATTAGGCGATTATGAAAGAAACCCATGGCACGTATTTATAAAATGTATTGACATGTGGTTGTGGTTGTAAAATGTATTGACATACCTATTAGCGTGTAGGCATAACTCGCGTGCCGATTGTTTGCATGATAATCTGTATATATAAATTTCTTGCATTACTGACTGACTGACAGACTACATCCTAAACTATTGGATGCAAGTCGTTGAAATTTCTCTGTTCACAATTCAACGGAGCTAAACATGTTAGCAAGAGAACATTCACGTAAATGAATTATTAGGTAATTAATGAACTCCCAGGTTCCGTTATCCGCTCGCCTAAACTTGCCATTGCAACATATGGGTGATACACTACCCCACTGATTTGGTTATGTGTGTACTTAGTACGTTTTGAATTTGCGTAGTATATTTTTGACGGGGATATTCAGAGCCAGTTTCCAGGTCCGTTTGGGTTGTGGAGGTCAGGCGGCAGTCGCTCTGTAGAAAAGCTGATATTCTGTCATATCTAGTTAAAATAGTAAATGGACTTGGATGCAACCGGGATAACGCCAGGACGATGATGATGCTGATAATGATTCGGAGCCAGTTTCCCAACCTCTAGATGGTCACTATCATTCTGATAAAATTAGAACGAAATAAGCAATCATGTTATCTGCTAACTAATTTAGAGAGTTTGTATTGCAATAAGGCTTAGGTTGATGATATGATTTTGGATAACATTGACTTGTAAGTCTAAAGTGAAATCGTTTTAACAAGATTCATGCTCTTGCATTAAAACCTGTATCGAGAGAGCATAGATACCCTTATCAACAGAGATCAATTAGATTCAATATAACAATTTATGGATCCCGAGGGACAACACTCTACGTGATACACATATCACACACATCACTCGATGCTATAAAATGAAATCCAGCCGTTTACGCGTAGTGATAATGACAGTATTTCTTAACAAATTGTTAATATTTATTGTAAAATCTTAGAAGCGCACTTAGTGCCGGGAATAAATATTAGAAATGCTCTTGATTTTAAACAGAAGTGTTAGCAGTCATCCTTTACTTTTACCACTGCACCGTCAGTTTGCAAGGTGCCAATTTTCGCGGTCCTCTGTCAGTGGGAATAAATGGAAATTAATGACCGCACCCTGACCTCCGCCTTTATACACCCTGCCCCTCTGTAGCCCCGCACCCTTCAGGGACCTGTGACGTCATTCGCGTTATGTGAATTGACGAGTAACTTTGTCCATGTATTGTCAATGGATTGCGGAGAAACTTAATTAGGCAGCGTCGTAAAAGAGAGTTCGAAGTCGTAAACTGAAAGGTGTATATGTGGTATTTTTGTTAATTGTATACACCTAGGTACGTTTGTACAAAGGTATGCACACCTATGTTTTATGTTCCACAACAAGAGTGATTTCGCTTGTCCCGTGCCTCGGAGAGCACGTTAAGCCGTCGGTCCCGGTTGTCATGAAGATCTATGACAGTCGTTACAGGACGTCAGTACCTTCTAAATAAACTGACACCAGTCTAAACCATGGAATATCGCTATCCCTTCGGGTTGCGGAGGTCAGACAGGCAGTCGCTCCGTGGAAAAGCTAATATTCAGCCAAATCCGGTTAGACTAGAAAGCGGACCCCAGATTGAAACTGGGATAACGCTAAGAGGATGATGAACAAGAGTGATTGTCGAATATTTATGGGACTCTCTCTCTTCCTGGCTATTAATCCCATATGATGCTGGGGTCAGCCTTCCCTGTTAATCTTCTCCACTTCGCTCGGTCCTCGACATGTTCCTCGGATATCTGGCACTCCTTCATATCTCTTGACACTACATCTCTCCATCCCGTTTTAGGTCGAATTCGAATATTACGTATTCGATAAGGCGTGAGAGCGTAAGAAACACGGATTAGACGTCTGACGCGTTCGATTTCAGTGAATCCATTGAACCGACCATTTATCGCAGATAAATTATTTTAGTTTTACTTTCTTAAGCCGGCTGGCAGAATTCACAATATTTTGAGGGATAAGACAGCCAGCTTATATATCAATATTCAAAGTATTATTTTTAAAAATGAACAAAGCATACCTCTTACTTAAATTTTTAAAATCATGTGTCAATATGTTCGTAGATTTTAATCTGCGAATTCTTTTTACACAATTGATTTAATGAAATGGTTTTTATGTGCACGATTGGTTTCAGTTTGAAAGTTAGATATTAGTTTTGGATTTGATAAGTGGTTTTGTTTTGATGCAGATAATAGGGTTTATGAAACCACAGATAGAAACCTATTTAATTCTATTCTCTCTTGGTATTTTATCTTCAGAAAGGTGATAGGTCCGCTGCCAATTACACCCAAAGTAACCAACAGTCACATAACTGTGACTGTACTTAAAATTGGCTCCAATAATGAATAACTAAAACAACATACTTCTTAAGATGCTTAGTCTTACTTTAATTATTTAGAATAAATGTTACGTTAAAATACTGCTGGCTGTGACACTGGTTGGATGCAAAGCACGCCTATTAAAACATCTGAGACATACAGATGATCAAATGTCAAATTATAACATTTCTGCCCTTCTTTCTTTAACTAAGAATAATAAAAAGGTCTACTATCCAGAACAATACAACAATCTAGTGGTTAGTAATTCTTAGTACAATTAAAATAAGTTAGTGGTTGTAGTATTCTCAAATAGGACAAATCTTTACACTCAATCACACTAGGATAAATGTAATCACTTCGCCGCTAACACCCACTGTTGTGGGGTCGAATCTCACATGTGAGATAACTGTTTGCTATTCGCAAAAAAAAGTCAAAAAAGTCAAATTGTTGTTTCAAATCTGAAAGCTTTGTGCGATCGTTTTTAGACTCCGCGATACGCGCGTCCCCGTGCGGGCCGCACAAGTCTTCGTTTTGAGTTTGTTATTGCTTTTTGGACATATATACATAGATACATACATATATTAGTTATCTGCTTTTCGTCGCACAGTCTTCAAGATAGGTATTTACGTATAGGTAAGTAAAGAAAGTCCTCTGTCTGTCTATATTAATGGTCACTCACATTTACCGACCGATATTGGTACGATATACACCGATAGACAGTGTAATTCCTGAAGAAGGTTAAGTTGTATGATTTATGAAACCAGAGCCGAGGGGGAAGGCTACTTGTAAATAAATCATATCTTCAAATCACCGATGATAATCCTGACTTGATGAGTGTGCCGGGCCACAATGTCATTTAAAACGTTGTAAAACATATTAACAGATGAGTCCACGTCAGAGCTACCCAAAACAAAACAGTACTCCAATCTACAGCGCTGAGTTCCGCTCTGATATTTTCGTAGTTGGATTTGTAAAAGTTTAGTTTCCATCGTCTACATGATGTTAGAGTCTTTAATGGACAGACAGGCGCATAATCTATTGTCAATGCAGGATGATGAATATCCAGGCCTACTAACGCTTCAGCTCCATATACGCTTGTACTATTAAGGGTAGACAGAACTAGATCTAGAAAGCGGTTGTTGTTATTAGGGATGTTATTTAGCTGATGTAAATTGCACAAGTCTAGAGTCTCTATCAATAGTATGGATTTCCGTTCTAGCGGCAAACTAGGTAACAGAGCTGTGGAGTGCGGGTCAATAGACCATGTGATTAAAGGGGTATTGAAATCACCTACCATAATGAACTCATATCTTTTACAATTTTCCAATATAACCTTTTGACAATTATTATAAAAAGTATTAATCAAATGGAGCGGGAGATCTGGTGGGAGGTAACAAACACACAAGGATGTTCTCTTACCAGATTGCTCTTCGCAAGGTAGAAAGGACAGCCACAGGTCTTCCACTGTGGATTCCCATTTCAGCTGCCTAATTGTACTAAACTCCTTCTTAACAGCGATAAGCATGCCACCACCATCATCTTTCTTTATTAATGTGTCACATCTGTCCCGCCTAAATATATTATATCGACTATCGAATAGTTCCGAGTCCAAAACATTATGGTTAAGGTTGGTTTCAGTCAGGCATATTACGTCGTAACCGCTGTTAAGTACATTTAAATTGAATTCGTTAATTTTGGACCTTATGCGGTTAACATTTTGGTAGTAGATTAACATAATTAAATTCAAAGAAAGTTACAATATATTAAAGTTACAGTACTTATTGATAAAAAGAAAACACTAATTACCACAGAAAATAAAGTATTACCAATTAAGTTAATTTGTTTAACATTTCCAAATTTTTTATGTGAATGTGATCAGATCTTTCTTCTTTGCGCATATATACCCTATCGTATTTTACCCAGACAAATGTGTATTGAAGCTCCTTCGCTTTTATTCTGGCGGCAGCATGCAGCGCTTTACAGTCAGGTGAGTTGTGCTCGGAAATAAATATTTTTGAATTATTGGTAGTAAGCCCCAAGTGACCACTATTCAGCGGTTCACTTTTGTTAGAAATTCTAAAGCGACGACAAGCGGAAATGACTCGATCTCTAAGTAAAGAGCTGGATAACGAGACTAGGATCTTGCGTGGGCGGTTTGAATCTGGATTTATCTTAGCAACTCTTCTGCATGATAAAATATTGTAGTCGTCCACCTCCAAACCAACAGTCTTGCAGAGTGTCTTAAAGAGAAGGAGAACACTTTCATGTTTATTTTCAGGAACGGCCTGTAATTCTAGGTTCTGATTGCGTGATATTTTTTCTAATGTTGATATGCGGCGATTCAGAGAAGTAAGATCTTTTTGCAGAAGTTCATTCTTTTTTTCTAGTTCCTTTATAGTTTGAGTTTTAGTACTTATTTCTTCCCTTAAATCTCGTTGATCTGCACAAATGTAGTCCGTAGTCCTTGTAAAGTCCTCTTTTAAAGTAGCAACGGTGGCCGCCACCTCTGATTTAACATGTTTTATCACCTCTTCACGAATAAATGATCGGCAATTCTCCATCATTTGCTGCAGGGAATTATTTACATAGTTTTTGATCCAGCAAATTGCTGATATTTTCCATTGTAACCATATTATTCGAGTTGAATGAAGCACTACATATATCCATATTATTAGGTGGTGTATGAAGGTCAAATGACACGTTCATGGACTCATCATGCGGTGTGGCAGGCACTTGCGTACGCCGAGTTACATTGCTACATGATGCACACAACCAATTAAACTTATGTTTCACTGATAAGTTGTTATAATATTCAATGCTTATTATATTCAAGCATTGGCAATGATATTTATAACAACATTCCTTGCATTGTAGAAACTCGGCTCCCAAGTTGCGTTTACAATTAAAGCATTTCATTATTAGATACAATTCGAACTCGAACAGAAACAATTCACAAAAAGTGAAGGTGTTTACTGAGTCTCAAACTCGCGTCCGTCGCCTTTGTTCCGTTAAGACTCCTTCGCTCAGGCAATACGCCACCGATACGTTGAATGTTAGAGCGAATTTGACATTCACTATCTTACGTATATCTTTACTCGGTAGTGATATGATTTAGCATGTAATGTTTTAGATAATTGTCACTTGACATTAATGATTATGTAGGTAAGTACACAAAATGTTCACTTTGTAACGTTTTCGAAAAGTTTTTAATACGCTATTTCACTGTGGCGCTTTATACGATTATTGATTTTACAACGCAAAAAGATAGTTAGAAACAATGTGAATGTTTTTATGTAGGTATCACACACACGGTATTGATTACTTTTAACTCACTTAACTATTAAACTTAGCAGAGCAAACAAAATACGTCTGGTACTCTCAATGTCAGTTGACAGAACTGACTTTGCAAACTACTTTGCCAACGATGTCTTTAATAAGCAATAAATACTGATCTTTTCCTCATACAAACTAGTTTCAAAACGAAATCAAGTTACACTAATATAGCATTCAATGAGAAGTATGAGAACACAATTTCTATAGCTCAAAAGTACATAAATACAGTGGAAACAATTCAGTTATTCAGTCATGCGAGCAATAAATACCTACTTTCTTAAAACAGACGTTGCCAAAGAAACTATACGCGGCTTATAAATACCGGGAATGGATAGAAATCTTAGATGGTATCGGATAGAAACAATTCCAACCCATTAGGCAGGAAGATCTCTCAACCCTTTTAGAGATAGGCCTTTGCGAACGACTGATTGAATTTCTTAAGGAACCCGTGTTTGGGTAACTGATATATCAGAATAGATGCAGGGCTTTTTTGACCACTACAAATGCTGAAAACGTAGGCAAATAATAATAAATAAGAATTCCGTTTTACATCCATATTCATTATATTACTAGTCCATTCAACACCCATTCCCATAACCCAATTAAATAAAATTAGTCTCCACATCAAAGCAATATTCCTACACGTGCTGCGGCTAGTCTATAGCTGTACTCAGTAGTGCAGTTGTGGAGGCTATGAGGCATGTGTCCCATCCCATTTTTTATTAAAACTCTCTACGGGCTTCTGCACCGTCTGCACGTTGGTTCCATATCCCCGTGATAGCCTCCCAAAGGACCCGTTATTCTTCTAACACCGCATGTAAGAAGAACAGCCGTGAAAAAGAGAAACATAATAATGCTATTAGTCATAACAACCTGATCCACTATTGGGCAAATTGTAACTGCCATGTATATAAGCTGAACTAATATTGGACCGTTTCTCATTATGAGTAGGGTTAAGCTGCACTCCACTACTCTTGCAAAGTGCGGGTTGGTAGACTTCTCAACCATGTCTTTCGAAAACGTTATAGAAAATTCAAAGACAGGATAAAAGTTTCCTCATGCTCAAAAGCAAGGCATAAGTAAAAGAGTAAGAGAAGAAGACTTGTAATTCTTTCAGCGTGTTGGGCCTGCCTGGTCTAGAAGTTAGTTCGCGGATTGCCTGCGTTATTAATTAGGTATATAAGAGCGGCGGTCACCGTCGCGTCGGCTCTGTGTGGCGTCGTCCGTAATATCTAGTATGTGATCTAGTACATTACAACTGCTCAGCGTCGCGTCACCGTCCCGTCCCGCCGCGCCACGCCCGCTGTGTGCATAGACCTTAACTGCGGCGTTGTTTGCATTTGTTAATGACTGGGTTCCAAGTGGTCGATAGTCTGTATCCATCCTCCCGGTTGAAATTTCTATGTTTTTTTATTTCAACCGCTTCACGTACTTCTTCTTCTTCATCAGCCTTTAACAGTCCACTGCTGGACTAGGCCTCTCCTTTGAAAGGAGGAATTGACCTACTATACCACGCCGCTGGCCAAACGGGTTGGTATAGGGTTTGTATCAAGTTTTCCTTCTCTTACAGTGCTGTTCTCTGCATAATTAATTCAAATTCAAATCATTTATTTGTTCATAGGTTCATTATAATAAACACTTAAACAAAGTCATACTTTTTTTTAAATTAAGCTAGATGAGGCCGGTGTTTCCTAACTGACTGCCCTGAGAAGAAACATCCGAAACAAACTCAGAGGTCATAGTCTCTTTTAAAGTCCAGATAATTATTTAAAAAAAATAAAAATAATAATAAGTATACAACATAAAGTATAAATATGTGAGTACAATGTGAGACGACTATACGAGTGAGAGACTAAAAAATTGTTATATTTTGATAGAATTGCAGCAGCAGTTCAGAGCCGACCAGTCCCGGCAGACGGCACCCGTTCACGAGTATGACGTGAGACTCAGCCATAGCTTAGCTCAACCATTTTTTAGGGAACCAAACCATCCGACCCACAACGCCACCGTAAGCAAGACTATTTAGTGAGCATGACGACCCAGAACTGCATGACAATCATCACGTCAATTAGAAAAAAAGAGAAAGCGACTACATGGTGCTCACATATTGACAATTTTAAGTTATCTATAGGAATATCATCATGATCTATAATGGTATTACAATAATAATTATTTTACAGTCAATAGCATAATCTAAATTAACAAATGAATGAATAATAGCATAATAACAATAAAACATCCATAATAATGGCATTATGACTCAAAAGCATAAATACAGCAAGGTAAAAAAAGAGAATTACAATTGTCAGTAAAAATAATATTAAATTTGGATGTCATGTATAAAAACAAATTCAGTATGATAGCAAGATTAACATACAGTCATATAAAAGTACTTAATCAAATGTCAAATTTAATCATGAAAAATTAAAAAAGTCATCTATATAATAATATGTACTGGATGTATAATGTCCAGAGTCAAAATAATCAATATATAAATAATTTTTGTATATGATAATAAGACTAACATACGGTCATATAAAAGTAATGAAATGTCAAATTTAATAATAAAAACAATAAATACTATATAATAATATGTACTGGATGTATAATGTCCAGAGTCAAAATAATTAATCTATAAATAATTTAAGTATGTCCAGTGTATACATTGAGCTGGTCAATCCCATGCGTTTTTATCATTCATATAATCTAGAATTGTATAGTATCCATGTCTATATAATTTTGCTTTAACAACGCTTTTGAACGTATTATATGGTAGATTTCTTATACCAATAGGTCGTTTATTGTAGAAGCGTATACTTTGCCCCACGAACGAATTGCTGATTCTGTGAAGACGAGTGGCATGCACAGTAAGATTGTGTTTGTTCCTGGTATTCACAGAATGTATGTCAGATTTCTTTTTAAAATAACTAATATTTCTATAAACATACTTTAAGTTTTCAAAAATATATTGAGATGCTACAGTCAGAATATTTATTTCCTTGAATTTTTCTCTGAGGGACACTTTGGGACCGAGATTGTAAATAGCACGAATGGCTCTTTTCTGTAAGATAAAGATGGTGTTGATATCTGCAGCTGTCCCCCACAGAAGAATTCCGTAAGACATAATGCTATGGAAGTAACTAAAATAAACTATCCTAGCCGTATCTACATCAGTAAAATGTCTTATTTTTTTAACTGCATATGCTGCTGAACTGAGCTTGCCCGATAGCTTTTCAATGTGTGGGCTCCATTGCAGTTTCGAATCTATGGTAATACCTAAAAACACTGTTGTATCATCAAGATCCAATTCTGCGTTATTCAGTTGGACGTTGGTCCTAACGTGTCCGACATTAGGTGTTGAAAACTTTAGACATTTAGTTTTTTCTCGTTAAGGAGAAGATTATTTGCGTTGAACCAGCGTACAACTTTTCAAGTGCAATATTGACTTCGTGAAAATCTAATAATTTCCTTTTAATTTTAATTTTAAATATTAAAGAAGTGTCATCAGCAAATAGTACAACATCATGGTTATGGCCTATAAAGTAGGGTAAGTCGTTAATGTAAATAAGAAATAGAAAAGGACCCAGAATTGAACCTTGCGGGATGCCCATGGTTAATGCAGATCCAGGTGATCTCTCACCATTGACGTCTACTCTCTGGACTCTATCACTTAAGTACGATTTCAAAAGATCAAGAGCCTTGCCTCTAATTCCGTAATGATGTAATTTCCCGATCAGGATCTTATGATGAACACAGTCAAATGCCTTGGATAAGTCGCAAAAAATATCTGAAGCGTCATGCGAATCCTCCCAAGCCTCAAAAATGCTTTTTATTAATTCTACCGCAGCATCGATAGTAGAGCGACCTTTTGTGAAACCAAATTGCTTGTTATGCAAAATATTGTATTTATTAAAGTGTGCCAACATTTGCTTTAAAATTAACTTTTCGAATATTTTACTCATTGTAGGTAGTACTGAAATAGGCCGAAAGTTTGTTGGATCTAAAGTACTGCCAGATTTGAATAGCGGTATCACTTTACTATGCTTCATTAGATCAGGAAATTCACCATTTGCAACGCAACAATTAAACACCTCTGTTAAGTGGGGTGCAATAACAGTAATAACTGACGAGATGGTCTTGACAGAAAGTCCCCAAAGATCCATGGTATTTTTAAGATTTAATGTTTTAAAAACGGATATTATATCTCTTTCATTAACAAAAGTGAATTCAAAAGGTGCGCCACATTTAGGTTCAGGTACACAGTGTTTTATAATATTTTCAGCATCAGCGGGAGATGACTGTAGAGCTTTTGTTGTTATTTTAGGAATATTAGTAAAAAAATGTTCGAACTCCTCTGCCACCTTCAGATCAGTTTTAATATCTACATCATTTATTTTTAAATGGAACTGACGACTACGTACTGTGACTCTTCTAGTTTCACTATTAATTATATTCCAAGTTGTTTTAATTTTATTATTAGACGTTTTTATTTTATTTTTTAAGAAGTTTGATTTAGCTGTGGAACATGCTCGTTTGAAAATTTTTGAATAACTTCTAACATAGTTTATGAACACTTCACTATTATTAAAGGTTCTTTCATTGTATAATTGAAATAATTTTAATCTACTCTTGTAAATCCCAGGTGTTGCCCATTCACTAAATGTGAAGCAGTCACTGACTGATACTGTCTTGGGTGTAAATATTTTATTAAATTCAGCATTGATCAAATTATGTAGTGAACTATATAACTGATTAGGATATTTGTGAAATGACAACTCTGGTAATTTGCACTCCAATCTACTTTTAAAATGCTTTAGACGGCTTGCATTGACTGGTACAAATTTAATATTTATTTTATTAATGTTATTTTTTCTGTGAAACTTTACCAACTGCTCACAGTGGTCAGAGCTTAGCTCATTAATAATTTTATTTAGCTTTGGTATCTGGTTACAAAAAATATTATCAATGCAAGTAGCACTCAAGTTAGTTATTCTTGTAGGTTTTATAAAAATATGGTACAAATTAAACGATTTAAATAGTGTTATTAACTTATTGGTGGAACATGATTTTTCTAGTACATTAATGTTAAAGTCACCACAGACAACAACTGTTTTATTAGTTTTGGAGCTTTTAAATAAAACATCCTCTAAAATTCTCTCAAAATGATCATATTGAGCACATGGGGGTCTATACACACTTATTACAATATATTGCTCAAACTCAATGCAAGACAACTCTATAACTCGTTCAACAGAGAGGCTAACAATATCCACTCTTTCTCTAAATTTAATAGCCTTATTAATTAATATTAAGGAGCCACCATGTATCATATTGACTCTGCAGAATGAGCTACCTAACAGGTGATTATTAAAATTAAATATGAGTTGGTGGTTTTGTAACCAATGCTCAGTTAAACATAAAATATCAATATTATTGCTATTCATAAATAATTCTACCTCTAACTCTTTACTCAATAAACCCTGAATATTTTGATGAACAATTGTAATATTAGTTTCATCATTAATAATATCTCTCTCAGGACTAGATGTGTGCATACTTAGTCTATTGTTTAAACTAGTAACTACATATAGTTCATTGCAAGAGGTTGTCTCTATTGTCTCTTGATTCAGTTTAAATTAGTATCACAAGTTGTAATCAATGTAGGCAACTTGTTGGAATGCTTATCTGAATGAATATGTCTATTAGCCAGATTCTTGGCTAAAGTATCTAAATAATAATATACCGACATAGCTATTTGTCTTGTATAGAAACTTGAAAGGTAGTAGTTACCTTTTGTCAAATAAAAATGTTTACTAACATAACCACTAGTGTCAATTAATTGAAATTTAGCATTATAATATTGTAAGGAATGAAATACAGTATTTAATTTATGCCTATAATTATTTTCCGCCTGTGGCAAACTGTGGGAGTAGGGCAATGTGAACATTACAATATGGTTCACATTTAAGTATGAGAGGGTGTCATATACTTCTTTAATTGCCTGCTTATTCATACAACCTCTATTTCCAATTAATATTGTAGTATCTTGGGTTAAATCAAAATACTTGATTCTATTAATAATATCTATATATGTTAATCCTGGCATACAGTGATTTACAACTGAATAGCACCTACACCTGTCTGACAACAATTCTCCTAAACCTTTACCTAATTCATCACTAAATATTATAAGCTTATTTTTTAAATTAGGGTATACATGGTGAACTATAGGCGAATGTTCATTTGATTTGACTGGAGAACTATTAGTTTCCAGTTGTCGCAAGATAGAAGTTGGCACAGAAGGAGCTGGTGAAACCATATTGTTGCCTTGGGTATTAGTGGTCAAAGTCTTAGCATGTTGACAGTTACATGTATTAGAATCCACAAGCTCATTCATCGCCAAAATGTATTCCTTCATTTGTAGCTCTGAACTTTTATATTTATTAGACATACAGTTTAATTTTTCTTGTAGTTTATTTATTTCCAATTCTAAGCTTTCGGTATGCAATTTATAATTTAAAGCATTGTTTTTGCACTTCATTGAATATGAATCTAGTTTGTCAAGTAAGTTTAGTCTTTCACGATTTAATTTAACATTTTTAATAAAGAATTTTTGCCTTTTAACTAGTTTTTGAGTTTTTTTAATAAATTTATTGATTTTTATATACTTTTTGAGTTTGTTTCTGCTGGACTTAACTACCCTGACAGAGTTGGAAAGAGAGTCATTGTCACTTGTAAGATCTATACACATGGTGGGATTTATGTTATGTACAACAGGAACTATCTCTGGAGCCTTGGACACTAATTCATCAAACAGACTATGATTAAACGTGGCGGTGATGTTATGTTGAATATTATCTCTCAATGAAATTTCATTCTTTGCCTCATGTAACTGTAGTTGTAAATGATTGATACGGTCCAAGGCAAGGTCATACTCTGCCCTACATTCATCAAATCTATCTACAATGAGTCGGAGCCCAACGCGGTCACTGGTGGTCTCAGTGAGTTGATTATGCAACTGAGCTATTTCTAATTTTAAAGTTTTGTTTTGATTTATTATAACTAATATTTCATCCTCACTTTCATCTCTCTCCCTCATCAGTCGATCACACAACTCCTTTGACTCCTTTAATTTATTTAAAGCCAGTTGGAGCTTAGACTCATCCTGGCGAGCAAGGGCTTTACTGCGGGTCATCATGCTGATTATTTAACACGAGAAGATAAATTAACGAAGAAAGCAAGATAATAGAGAGATGAATGAAGAAATGTGAGATTCTATAAAAGAGAAATAATAAAAGTAAACTTTGAAACTATGACCTGTCAGAAGTTGTGTCAACGACTTTAGAGGTTAAGTACCTAGTTTACCTACAAGATGCGATATCCAAATGCACTATCAGTTAAATGTTTATCGAAAAACAGAATAATTATTTCTGTGATTCTCATCACTTTACAGTATTTAATTATAATTTACCTTTTGTTGGATGACTTTCAAATACAAACTTTACGCCGGTTAACTGTCACCGATTTTATTTGTACGAAAAAACACAATAATTACACTTTAAATTAACAAGTTATGTTTTCTACACGATATTTATAATATTAATAATTGATTTATCAGCCTAGGGATAACTTAAAAGCAATAATTATATTAAATTAACACTTAAAATTTTAAGAGTAAATCAAACCAGCTGTCATCGCACTTGCAACTCCTGTGGTGTTGCTTGTGTCCATGGGCGGCGGTAATTGCTTACCATCAGGCGATCCGTTTGCCCGTTTGCCCTATTACTATAAAAAAAGGCTGTACTACATACCTATAGTACCAACGCAAATTTAATTCATACTAAATACCTATATATTAATGTTGTCACGCCACGAAGTTTACACACGGCACAATTTTACGTCCAACTTGACTAAATCACTTGATATGCTCCCTCTGTCGGCTCTCACGACACCCATGGGATGATATGGGGTGGTGACATTCCATATTCTTAATCCGTCACCACACGTACTATCCTGGAGTAATAGTGCCGATCTATGGATAAGACTTGTGGTTGATGTAATTATATCCAGTGGTTTGGTCCAGATTCTAGCAAATGCTCAGCTATGGCAGATTTATTCATTTGACGATTTTTTACAGCTGCGATATGTTCCTTGACCCTTTCAGCGATCGTTCGTTTGGTCTGTCCGATATAGGAACTACCACAACTGCAATCGACTTTGTAGACGCCTGGTGTTTGTAGAGGAATAACGTCCTTTGGGGTACGCAGGTTGTGTGCTACCTTGGAGAGCGGACTATATACTGTCTTGATGGAGTATTTCTGTAGTACTGTTCCAACTTTGTCCGTCACTCCCCTGATATAAGGCATGTAAGCCGGTACTCTGCTTACTTCAGGTTTGCGGTCCTTCCTCTTCCGACGGGGTATCTCCTTTTTGTATCCATTGCGCCTTAGTACCTCCTGAACATGTGACAATTCACTGTTTAAGTGTTCAGGGTCACAGAGGTCATACGCTCTGTTCACTAACGAGGTCACTACGGATTCCAAATGTCGCGGGTGGTGATGCGAGCATGCGTTTAGATACCTGTCAGTGAGTGTCGGTTTTCTGTATACAGGTGTCCAAGTGTACTATTAGCTCTCACCGTCACTTTGACGTGGAGTTCAATTTGTCCGCGAATTGTTGTATGTCTTGCTTGTTGCCCTTCATGATGCAAAATACATCGTTGACATACCTCTTCCATAGCTTTACATTTGAAGCCTGCATGTCTATGGATTCTTCAAAGTGTTCCATCCAGATATTGGCTCCACCGGTGCTACTGGGCTACCCATTGCCACTCAGTCGATCTGGAGGTAATGTTATCCACGATATATGAAGTAGTTATCCTCCAAGCAATTCTTCAATAGAACGGCGTATTCGTTAGACAGACCGCTATCCCTTAATTTTCTCTCAACGACCTCAAGGCAATCCTGAACTGGAACATTGGTGAATAGTGACACCACGTCAAAACTTACCATCACTTCGTCTGGTTCCTTTGTAACGCTCTTGATGATGACGATAAAATGGCGAGAGTCCTTTACGAAAGATGCCGTCTTACCTACTAACGGTTGCAGTACCTTGCTGATGTGTTTCGCCAAACCATATGTCGGTGAATTTATTTGACTCACTATCGGCCGCAATGGTACGTTTGTCTTGTGGACTTTAGGCAAACCGTAAATATTGGGCGGCTGCACCATTTGAGGTTTGTGTAGACGTTCAAAGTCATCTTCCGTGAACACGTTTCTAGGGTCCTTTATCAAAGCTCGAATGCATTTCGTTAAATACCCGCTAAATAATATTGTATCACCATGTCTATTCTATTCTGAGAAGACTAACTAAATGAACATCAAAATTAAAACTAAGTATTATGCTTGAGTATTATTATGTACAATAAATATATACAAGTGATATAGAAGGTGTACCTAACAGTTGCAGCATCTTACAAAATGTAAATTATGTGTATTATGCAGAACCTGGCGAAGAAAAAGAGTGACCGTGAGTTTTATTGCCCGTTCTTTCTCATGGTTCTACGCCCTTGCTTTGCGAACGTGGCAGTAAATGTAAATGTAAAATCTTTAAGTAATTATATTAAAATTTATTATTTTGACGTTCATAAGCGTCACATTGTGACCCAAATGAATAAAGGATTTTGACTTTGTCTTTTATTAATAATAATTTCCTCCCAAACGATTCCGGCCACGGCGGCTTGTCTATAAATGAGACATGCCAACTGCGCGGGACATATAGTGCACAAGTGTGTGCATACACAAGTGCACTTTCTATTCCCTCAATCTCATTAACAGTCCAATGGGACGCAAGCGATACGACCGGAGAGAGAATATTGGGCGCAGGATCAACGGTTTAACGTGCTTTCAGAGGCACGGGGCTGTCATACAACCAACTCCCTGACTCCGAGCTTCTATTGGATAATTCCTAACAGAAAAACCCAATATAACTTTTTGTTCGACCCGGGAATCGAACCCGAGATCTCACGATCCGCAGTCGCTAACACTACCGCTGAACCACAGAGGCAGTCAAAGTCTCTTAATACTATGTTAAGGTAAAACCAATAACCGTTTGTAGCGCGTCTTGGTCATCGTAGTATAGGTTGCCTTCAGGCTAGGTGGAGAGATGATATTCGCAAAATGGTAGAATGGTGACCGGACACAAAGAGCTGAAAATCGAGTTCAATGGCGTGCCATTACAAAACACTATATTCAGCAGTGGACTGCCGCGGCAGGCTGATGATGATGGTAATCAAATATTTTTGTTATGGACCCGATTATAATTTTTTACATATGTATGAATAATGCCCGTATCTTTTTACTGAAAAAGTTTACATAGAAAAGATAACCAAATAACTGTATTTGGTTATCTTTTCTCCGTCAACTTTTGGGATTAGATGCCCGAGTCAGTTGTTGTGTGTCATATAATACACACACAGGTGACAAACAGAAGGTTCACTAGTTCAGTTCCCACGTGTGTTCAAAAAGAAACTACTGCTAAACAAGAAAATTATAATAATTCTGCAAAAAAATATTTTTTTTCATCTCTTAGAAGTAAATTTGATGTGGGTTAGAGACCAATATCTATTCATTTCATTTAAGTTAGGCAGTGATAGATTATTATCCCCCCCGTGGGATCTCCACCTTGTCGTGGTGGGGGGGCTCAGTAACCGTGGATTGGTAACCCGCGGTGAAGCTAAGAGGGATCCAGGAGGGGACGCTCCGCGTGGGCTTGACGGGGCCTGCGCAGGATGCGTCCAACGGTGCGGGTGCGGGGGACAGTTCTGTCTGTCCCTCGCAGTCGGATGCGGTCGCGGGAGGAGAGGCGTGTCGGTGTTGCGTTGCCGCGCGCCCTATCTCCCGCGACCAAATGGGGGCGCACCATTCGATGCGTCGTGGTGGGGCCGCAGAGGAAGAGGAGATGCGGTGTTGCGTTGCCGTCCTCCCTATCCTCTGCGACCGCTGAGTGTTTTGGCGGCGGAGCCCAACACCTTAATCCGCCGCCAAGGGGGTTTTGTGCGGGGCCCGCCTGACCATCTGGCGGGCCAATACCCGTCGGGGGGTAGCGATGAATGTTTATGCGAATACCTATACCTACCCTCCGACACACGGGTACATGGCGGAAGTCGAGGTGGTTTTTAGTGGAAACACCACATACTCCGGCTCTTATTTCCCCCAAGAGTCGGAGATCCGAAGGGATTTTCCACCTCGTAAAACAAAAAAAGAAAAAAACGTGATAGATTATTATAATCTGTCGAACCTTGTAGGTAGGTCAAACCTGTAGGTAGTATAATATAGGCGTTACAGTAGATTTTTGCCATGTAATTGCCTGTTATACAGCGTGCAACATCAAGATTAAGAAAGTAAACTACAAATCACAAAATATAAATTAACAGTGTCTATGCTTAATCGTTCTTGGATATAAAATTTACATAGATTTTTGTTTCAAAATTATTCCATTGAATAATGAAATGTCCACATTAACCACTTGCGTAATACGGCACTGAAATTGTTGTTAGGTCTACTACCTTATTAAATTCGGCAGGGGGTTATATATTAATGGGACCATAAAGATTCAACTTTTCCTGAACTGTTCTGATTTGGGGTGGGTATTTTGAAGTCCGTTACCTTAATTTTATTTTTATTATTCTACACGATCAAATAATTTCTAGTAGACCTTGGAAACTTTGAAATTACATTAACAATATGCGGGGTAATTTATAATAGGTCGTATTCCCTTCCTCCCTTTGGCTGAAAAAAAATCCAAAATGATGAAATTTTGCCCTCCATATGAAAGGGATGAAAATAATCCATTATGCCCTCGAACCTACAATTACCTCCCGATGGGGAATTATTCCCAGTAGTCCCCTCTAGCCCTGTCCCCCGGGGTGACAGCTGGGAATTGTTTTCCCAGTTGTCACCGGGTGACAATTTGTGCCGTCTGTTCCCTTTGAAAGTTGCCTAGAGGGGACAAATGGGAAGTCTTTTTCTCAGTTGTCACCGGGGGGGGGGGGGAGTGACAATTGCTACAATTCCTTCCCAGAAAGATTTGCTTGAGCCGTCAGAGTCCATGTTGACACTGACACGATGTCACTACCATTTCGAGCGGACATTCCGAAATATGCCCGTTTACGCGAGTTCGGTTTTGTGAAGCGCGTAATGTAGCGCGCGTATGCTGAAACGACCGTATACACGCAGAAAAATACGTTAATCTAAAACCGCCCTGAGGTACCAGCCGACGTTCAGGCTGTAGGCAGATACGGCCGGTGTAGGCACGATATATTTCGCGCGCTAATAAACTGTCTATTTTTTATTTGATTCTATATAACTTTTATGACATTTTTATTTACTTACTTAATAGTTAATATTTTTCTAATGTTGTAAGCGTGTTGACATTGTGTTAATTTTTTTATTTGATTCTATGTAGCATAAAAAATAAAAAGCTGAAATTTATGGTAATTACATTTTTTTCTGAGAAGGAATCGTAGCAATTGTCACCCTCCCGGTGACAACTGAGAAAAAGACTTCCCATTTGTCCCCTCTAGGCAACTTTCAAAGGGAACAGACGGCACAAATTGTCACCCCGGTGACAACTGGAAAAACAATTCCCTGCTCCTGGGAATAATTGCTTTGCAGGAATCACACCAATCCATGTTGAAGATTGCGCGAATGCATTTCCTACTATAAATCCATATAAACATCCAGGCTTTTACTGAACGTTAATAATTTTAACCCAACTAACCGAGAGGCGATTAAACCCATATATGAAAGAAAAAACATTCGGATACGTCTTCAACTGTTAAACCGTTCATTGGCGCGCTGTCAGCGGAGGAAATTAAAATCTGAGCGTTAATTAAACGATGGTATCCAATAGTCAATACTGCAGTGTCCAGAGTAAGAGGAATTATTTACGTACGACCCGATACTGGAAAGAGGTTAGGATTGTTGTATAGCTGGAGGTTAAGTGTTTAAGCTGTATGGAAACTAAGAGAATTTTAATACTAATGGAATAAATATCGACCCAAATGATAATATTTTGGTAGAAAGCTGAATACAGTTTTGATTTTAGGTTGTAATGGTCCAAAGATCTGTTTAAAATCGCGGGCAGCTCATGAATGCTGGTGGCTCAAGATTGGTTTGTGTGGAGAGCTTTTGAGGTGTCGTGTAGCAGTGGACTCTCGACTGAAATTATAAGGTTGGAGGTGAGGTAATGCATTGCGTTTCATTTCAATGAAATTTCAAAAGTAGGAATCGTATATTGTTTTGCCGTTTCATTGCAGTAAGATTATTCTGAATTGACTTTACGGACGGCATAGTAGCTTGAATTAACTATTATTTATATTGCTGCAGGAAAATAAAAGTGATTTAAAATAAATTTTATAAATTGTTTTAATATTCGTATAATTCCTGATGTAATTTTGCATCTGATAGAGAGAGAATTAAAATATTTAATCATTTAATCGTTATTTATTTGTTATGTTTTTTATATGTTATATTATTATAGAACCATACTACGTAATATCAAACTTTTTCAAACAGCATGTAGGTCCCGCAAAAATGTTTCCTTATAGAAAATAATGTCAATTTGAATAGTAAAAAGATACTTCGTAAAACGAATCACATTTAAAATCATTATAATTTTTGTTACTAGGGATATATGGATTCTTCTTCCTCGTCCGTGATCTTGTTCCTCAGAAGTCAAGCGTAATGATAACGGCTGTACCGAGATAATGTCTATAAATCTATCTGATAAACTGACTGACAAACAAAAACAAGCTACATTGGTTTTACGTTGACACATTTAAAGTGCGACCTACAAGAATGTGTACAAAATACAAGCATAAAAAACACAATGTTTCACAATTTTAACGATGGTCAATATAACACACCATCGTTGTAAAACGAAACTCATTCCCGCGATTGTATACAGAATACATTACCTAACATCGCACAGATGACACCATTTTCCATTTGATCGAACATACATTTGCGGCGCTAACAATGGTCGACAATTTTCGACAAGTTACTTTCGAAGCTACAACTTTTAACATAATGATCTATTATATAGGAATTTAAGCAATTGTGGTTATTTGAAATTGTCTTTCGGGATTTATACCACAAAGGTATGTAGTATAATTATATCCCGAAAGACAATTTTAAATAATGTTCTATTGACACATTAGTTTCAGATTTTGGACGGATATATCCGAGCAGGGTTTTAGCACATATCTTTTTGACAAAGCTTTCAGAATTTCCAATCCATATTTGAATGTACTGCAGGCTACAAAGCGGCTCGTATTGCAGATGGCAGTGATTATTCGCGATTGACGTCATAGGAAAAAATCTAAACCGTGTCCATGTAGTTTTGTTTTGCATGTTTCAGCGAGTACTGGCTAAAAGCGCGGATTTCCGAAAAGGTGTTCAGGGGCTTTACTTATTTCATATTCTGTTAGCATGTTTAGAGAATAGTATTTACGGGAAAGTCTAATGGCTGATGGTGGTTTGTTTAAACTGAAACTGATATAGGTAAAACTGGATGACAGAGTAGAAATTTCAGTTTGAATTTTATTGGATGGTAGTTTTAAATAGTCATAATATTAATGAATATGTTACCAAGATATTAAACAAGATATAAGACACCGAAACAGTTTCATTTCTTCATGTTTGTTGCATGTCGCCAATGTCATGTAAATATGTAATATTTAGTTTCTTAAAACATGTTTTACATGGGCATTCATTATATTGCATACATATTTTTTTTCGGTTAAAAGACATTTATTCTCAAAAAGAACTTACAAGAGTTCACTTACACGAGAACTTGAACAAAACTTAAAATTAGGCACAATTTCTTGTTGACGCCGATCGCGATGGTCCAAACATCCATTTGATGGTATACAATATTGAAACTTGTTTATTTTTACATTAAGTTTATGTCAGATTAGTTTGCAATTGTAATTATATGTATTCTTCACATTCAAGTATTCGAGAAACCCAGGCGTTTAAGACAATCCGTCGGGGGGTAGCGAGGAATGCTTCGGTGAAACCCTACCTTCCGACACATGGGTACATGAGGAGCACGGGTTGGTTTTAGTCAGTTAGAGTCTGACAGTCCCCTTCGTTCTTCCCCCCCAGGGCGAAGGGACTCCATGAGGATTTTCCAACCCGACACCAAAAAAAAAAAGGCGTTTAAGACAATCACAAAAGACGATCCTTTTACCTTTACAAACTTACTAACCTATAATATCTAGTATAGGTAGGTACATCCCACAACCAGCCATATTTTGTTATAGTTACATAGCATGTGCGTTATTGACATTCTTAGTCGACGCTGTTTGACTCCAAGTTTCTGTAATGTAGAGGTGTCAATTCCAAATGGAGTACAGGGTAAGAAAAGCATTTCCTCCAGCGTCACAATGCCGATGTATAGGCAGCAATATACCAACAATCACACGATTATGATTCGATCGATACATATATGAATATATGATCGTTATATAGGGTATGGGGTTCGAATTCACGGCACGCGCCACTGAGTTTTAGGTTGCCTCGGAGAGCACGTCAACCCGTCGGTCCCGGCTGTCATGAAGATATCTGGTAGTCTTACAGGGATTCAAACTAAATAAACTTACTCTTCTTCTTACTCTTCTTGGGATCTTACTCTAAATAAACAGAAACTAATGTAAGCTAGGAAAAATCACTATACCTTTGGGTTGCGGAGGTCAGACAGGTAGTTGCTCCGTAGAAAAGCTCGTCATCGGCCCTTTATACTATCCCACTGCTGGGAACGGGCCTCTTTTCACTATGAGAAGGGTAAGGCGTTAGTCCACCATACTGGCCAAGTGCGGGTTGGCAGACTTCACATGTCTTTCGAGAACATTATGGAGAACTCTGAGACTTGCAGGTTTCCTCACGATGTTTTCCTTCACCGATTAGCAAGCGATAATTAACAATTTAATACGCACTTAACTCCGAAAAGTCATAGGTGCGTGCCGTGGATTCGAACCCGAGACCCACTGCGTAGCAGTCTGTCGGTCTCTCCACTCAGCTATCACTCCTATCTTATCAGTTAATATTCTGTGAAATCTGGATAGACTAGTAAGCGGACCCTGGTTTGCAACTAGCTTAACGCTTCAGGATCATGACCACAATACTGCTATAGCGTCAACTCCTCCTTATAAAGGAATAAGGCAACAACTAATTAATAAATGAGTTGCATTTTCGTGGCATTTATTTGATTCATATTTCCTTTAGGTGACATATCAAAGTTTTTAATATTTTCAGTTAGCCATTCATATAACTAAATACCAAACACAACAGACTGCACGGTTGATGCTGCTTAACACTGCGTCGAGTGTTGTGGGTTCGATTCGCACACGAAACAACACTTTGTGTGATCCATAAATAGTTGTTTCTACACTGGGTGTGCTTTGCGTCTGTTGGTTGCATGTTTGTTAAGTCCTCCGCGACACCGGATTTATTCCTAATGCGGGAGTCGTATTTTAAAAGAAAGGAATAAATCCTTTGGAGGCTTATCATCACATCATTGTAGTTTCTTGCTAATCCTACATCTAAGTGGCGTGAGTTATCTAGACGGGGATATGTTTTAAAGTGGCCGCTTTATTGGCTGACTGTAAGGGATGGCCGGGCAACTAATTGAAACTGCGCTGAGCACCTTTCCGCTTCGGTGAACGTGTAACTGGGATGCTGTATGGTGTAAATCATAAGAGGCATTTGAGATCTACCAACTTGGATAATATTCAGTATCTATTTGTGTAAGCAATTACAATAACTTAGCTGTCACAGGACAGCCAATAGGATTGTTTGTAATATACTTAAATTCATACAAAACAGTAATAAATTCAAACAAATTTTAAAAGAATATAATGGGTGTAATCGTGTGATGCAAGAAGCTACTAACTAAGAAAAATACACGAACCCAATAGTATCTTTGCGTAGAGATGGAATATATGACATTAAACCCTGACTGGCCAATGTAGTAAAGTGATCCAAATCAATTTTACGGTAGTAGGGCCTTGCTGATTTCAGCATGAATGGGCCGGCTCGACTGGAGAAGTCCTCTCACAGAAAATCGACGTAAAGTAACAGTACCTAAACTGTTGCGTTTCGTTCGGTGAGTGAGAGTGCCGGAGGCCCTATTTCTTCTCCCTCATCCCACTCCTCATCCTATCCCTTTTCCCAACCCCAAGGGGCGGCAACAAACTTGTGAGTCCTGTGATGTTGCTTATACTTGGCGATAATTACTTACCATCATGCGATCCGTCGGCTCGTTTGCCGCCTATTATTATAAAAAAATCCTCCTATTGGTTCACAATGCTATTGAGACGCATATTCAAATCCTTAAACAGTAGTTAAGTTCTTATATGTAAAATTCGAGTAAACCAAAGAAAATACTATACTCTTATAACATAGACATGGACGCAGCACACGCGAGCTCTTTATTGCTAATTTCCCCAAAACCCAATAAACGTTCTCCTTCACTTTCGTAGCAATCTCGCACCTGACACACGCCGTGGTTTATGATAGTGTGGAGCCAAGATTGCTATCACATGAAACGGAAAAGAAGACTCTATCCAGAATTAAAAACAGAAAATTCATGAAGAAATCGTCATTCGTAAAGAAAAAAGAATTCATTCATAATATATATCCTACCATAATTTAATATCTAATTCGGAAGCATTGGTCGAGAGCTTGTGAGTAAATAGAAAGTAACCAAAGGAAATATTCAGGGAACGTAGAATTTGTATCATAATTACAACCACCTACATAATACTAAAGAAAATTTCAACCACTAAGGCGATTAAATTGAATAAATATGTCGAATACATTCGTGTTGTACATAACTTTAGTCTGAGTTTAACAATAAATAGCATTATTTCAACCCCGACCATGTAAACAAAATTTCCCAAACGAAATAATACTCGCACTACAGTCGTCCAAAAATGGCCTGAATTGGATTACCGCCTTTGAGAATCCCAATTTAGTTGCAACCCAAATTTCGCTTGTTGCAATATTCAGCGTGCGAAGTCAGAAGAGAACCGATAACCCTGTGGATTCAGAGTCCACGATCGTAACGAACTGTCTGATCAGTGACACCGTGTTAATACTAATTGAGGCGTCGATTATATCTGTAATGATATCGTTTGTGTCACGGCAAGCAAGTTTATTGGCGTGACACGACTGAAGAACGTATTCGAGGGTGTGATGGCATCGATTGGCCGACTACTGAACTTTAACAAAACTAGATCGTCAGCGGAGTGGTACTGCTGCGTAATTTGTGTATGATCGTTTATTTAAAAATAGTAAAAGGTATTTTTGACCAAAGTTCGGCAGAATTTAATCATTTCCGAAATCAAAATATAGGGATGTTATTCTCGGTAAAATTAGTTTCGGTAAGGTCACTCTTTAGTAGTCAAGCTCTTGTTATAGCAACATCATTGATGGTGGTTGATGCGAGTCTCTCAATTTGAATGTGAATGTGTGTGTAGCGTGAACTGATCGGTAGAACTTCTCATTTTATTTATGGCATACGCATACATATGCCATGCGATAAGCTAAGAAAATAAAATCATATACCCCGGAACACAAAACAACTAATTAACTTATTATTTCGCTTCAAAATATAACCAAAGAAAAATAGCGTATGCTAGACATCTAAGTTTGGTCTGAATATTACATAAGATCTGCCGCATTTGAAATGGAATGCAAAAACTTTCCATTTTAAACTGTTGCGTTTCGTTCGGTGAGTGAGAGTGCCGGAGGTCCCATTCCTTTCCCCTTATCCCACTCCTCCTTTCCCATTCCCATTTCCCATTTCACATCCCTTTTCCCAACCCTCTGTTGCTTGTGTCTATGGGCGACGGTAATTGCTTACCATCAGGCGATCCGTCTGTTCATTTGCCGCCTTTTACCATAACAAAAATGCAACTTGTCTAAAAGAAAATTTCAAATATTTCTTTAACTGATATGATCTGACACTGACTTCTTCAAGTGATTGAGCGCACTTGCATTACAAGTTTCAAAGCAGTCAGTCAAGCCAAACAAAATTAAACTCTTAAATCATACAAGATATCACATCATATTGCCATTCGAATCTAACTCTACTACCTAGTCTAGACATTTCACACCGATCCACATTTTCGATTTATCATCGCATGACATAAGGCGAGGTCAACGACTCCAATTTAAAGTCGATCTGAATCAGCGAAGCGGAGTCAACAGAAAATCCATTTTCACCGTCATATCAGATTCCGAGCGATGGTAACGACTATCTATCGCCAACTACATCATTCACACATAAACAAACTAATCAAATAACAGAATAAAATTAAGAACCAAAACATTATTGAACAATGGGGCAAAATAGTCTACACGAACGAATCGTACGGACGGAATTTGCATACGCCAATCATGGCTTAGCATACAAATCGAAATTCGACGGACAGACGGACAAATTTAGTTTAATTATCGGTAATCTTGATTTAATTTATGATCAGGTGAAGGCGAGGTTGATTTGGTTTATTTAGGTAACATAGCGCTTAAACCATGTATGCGTAGATAGGGAGGGATCGCACGTGCTCATTAAGTTGTTAATGTTTGACATGATGTTATCATGCGTAGAATCAGATTGAATATAACTGGATGTTAGACTGATGACGGTGGCAATTAGATTGTGTTTTTCTTATTGTAAATGTGTATACGATTACGCCTGAGGCTGAGAAATGGTTTAAGTGATCAGCCAGCCAGCTGATGTTTAGATCTGTGCCAAGTGTTCAATCCCCAGATGAGGAAACACTTTTGTGATCCACTAATTGTGTTTCTAAGTGTTGGAGTATTGTGTTCGCGTTGGCTGAATCACATCACGACCACCAGCAACAACCGCAACACAACTTCATATTCTAGATACCACGACGCAACTGCAAGAAACTGCAGTGAACTATTCACACATGACCACATCTTGACTGATTTTTAATGTGACGATGTGGTGTGATTTGGTACGTGAGAATAAAGCCTAATTCCACAGTCATTTGCCTAAATCCCAAACGAAACTCACTAAACAATCGATAGCGCTTGCGTCGTTATTTGCTATTTAATCGAATCGAATTATTGTAAATGCCCATCTGAAGCAAATGTCTAAACGATTAGCTTTAGATCCAGATTACTACTGATCTAGGATTTAAATCTTAGTGCAAATGGACATTAAAAGTAAATGTTTGAACCAATGTTGAGCAAAAAGAGCTAAATTGTTTCGATACGGTGCATGTACCGATGCGGTTCTGCAAAGTTTGAAAGTTATAAAGGTCCAATTAAAAAATCTGTGGTGCTTTTCATTCGTGAATTGAAATTCCAAGCATAGTTGCTGATCGGCTTTTTGGGTGATTTGATCAGTCCAGATAGTTTTATTGTTGGGGTTATATTCAAATGTTTATTGAATTTTGCTAAAGTTTACTTTATTAAAGATACGCAATATTAAAATTGTTTGAAAATAAAAGGTCTGTGACTAATTTCGTGTTTACGGTTTGTGAAATGTATAGCAAAATAGAAGCTAATGCTTGGGTGAAGGAAGGTATTTATACTGTATTGTTAGGCAACTGAGATGGTAAATAATATTTGTTCAGATCGCGACTACGTGGTTCAGACATATTGACCGTGTCATTGCTCTATGGCATCTTAACGCCTCACACTACTCTCTCCATCAACAGGAGATAGGTAAGTGGTAAAAAGTAATCTAATCAGATTTCAATAGTCTGTTCACAACATTCGACTGGGTGAGTCGAAAACATTTGGGACGAAACCTTAGTATAGGCATATGTAGATCAATAGACGTTTTCCGGTGGAAACAACTATCAAGCTAAGAAGCTAGTTATTAAATAATGCCAGACACACTATCTAATAATTTAATTTAAATTTGTATTATAATTAATTGACTCTTTCCTATCAATAACATAAAACCAAATTTGCAAAGGCAGACAATTAGCGTCGCACACTTACCCACACACTCCCAAATACCTCGTACACTACCTCAGTTTATGGCCTTCTCGGCGTATTCTTTTTTATCCAATGTTTTCGTTATTATTTCTTCAATTTACACTTTTGTCCTTCAACAATGTAATCAGCTGATGCTTCAAAAATCCAATCTCATAACAAAAATGGTGTTCACTGAAAATTTTCGACAATTTCGTTTATAACGCAATTTTGGGAGTCAACATTTTTGTCACCTGCGAAAAAATTTTTCGCACTATTATCGCATAAAATTAATTTAACAGTTTTTGAATGCAGAAAATTGCCTGCGCATAATAGTAGAGCAAAACAGCTATTAATAACTTTTGTGCCAATATAATGGTGTATTGTGCGCTCTGGACGTTTTATTGTCGCTTGTCCTGTGACGAGGGTTTGCCGCAAATTCGGAGATGTAATTCTGTATGTACTTACCCTGGTCTTATTTGCAGTTCGGTGTTGGTAAGTCACAAAGGAAAGACGATTAACAATAAACGCGGCGGTAAAATTGTAATGGTTGGTCGTGGAGTACCTTTTATTTGGAACAGTTTTTATACAGTTTCTATATGTAAGGCTTACAAAGTGAGTGAGCGGATAAACTCTCTCCAGAATCGTATTAATTGTGACAACTGTTAAACAAACTCTGGAAAAAAATATCTTCCTTATAATATTTATCTAGGTTCTAATCCCGCTTTGAGGGTCATCATAATTGTGTTAGCGATATACCGGTAATATTCAAGACTGTCTTTACATTCTAGTCTATCCAGATTTTCCAGAAAATATAGCTTTTCGAATCCAGCTCTGATCGTTATGTCACATAAAGTGGCATATCTTCAGTGGATTGCCGTCTACTGTATAGCATTATTTAATAAGAAAAAAAAACAAAAAAAACTTTAATTTTCAGTCACTCGTTTAAATACTACATACATACATAGACTCACGCCTGTTTCCCCGAAGGGGCAGGCAGAGGCATATTAAACGCCCACTTTTCGCCAGTGTTTTGATGCCACGTAATAGGTGGCGATTTGTCAAATTCAAATTTAAATTCAAAATCATATATTCATATAGGTTACAAAAGCAACGCTTATGAACGTCAATTCTTTTTTTTTACAACCAGGTTCGGGTTGGTAGGGCTATGAGAAGAGCCTGGAAGAAACTCATCATCAAAAACTGGTAATAGTACCTACTACTTTACTATTTTACAAAATATTTGTGGCAATATTACCATGACAAGACTATACCCCAATATCATGTGCCCAGGTGGTCATTAGAGACGTTTGTAATCTGTAGTCCGTCTTGAGACTGTATCGACTTTGCATAATCATAAGGTCATAGACGCTCCTGGTAGTTAGCTAATTGGCACGCATATTATCCCTAGCGATGCCAGGCCTCAGACAACGAACATGAAACATGCTGTCTGCCATTAAGCAGTATGACTATTTAACGAAGTGTGCCTCTGGGGTCCAGTGATTAGCGTATGCTACTGCTGATCGGAGGTCCCGGGTTCGATTCCCGGGTCGGGCAAAGTGTTACTGGGTTTTTCTGAATACTTAGTAGCAGCCCGGAGTCTGGTGATGTGGCCGGTAATGGCAATAGGCTCGCCCCCTATTACGTGGGACCTAAAAATTCAAGCCGAAATGTGAGTGGAACATTTACACCTCTGCCTACCCCTGCCGGCATACAGGCGTGAGACTATAAGGAAGTGTGCAACTTATTACAACTTTAGAGTCAGCGAACAAAATTGTGCACTAACATACTAAATTGCTCAAACTAAAAAAAAAGTCCAACTAAACATCTGTAATCAGCAAAAAATATGAGGCCTACTCCGTTTTCGAAGCACATCTATCTAATCGAACATAATAATGATCTTTTACCTTCATTGACCATAAACTGTGTTGCTGCTCCATTTAAGTCAAAGCACTCCTTGGTACTTCACTGATAGCCAGTTCACTGCGTCTTAATCGCTATCTCCTTATAAATGCACGTTCGTTGCACACCAGTCAACCGTCCACACTACAAATTACAAGCAGCCGTGTTAACAGCACTTTGATGAGGTAATTACAGTCGAATTACTCAGTAGATGGTAATTAAGGTGACGGCTTGGTATCAATATTGCTATAGTTAGCTTGAGATCATTTTAAGACAGACTTGAACACAGTAGCAATGGCTTAATTTAATCTGTAATCAGATTAAATAGGAGGAAATTTAAAAGAGGCTCTGCGTTGTAGCAGCTAGTTCAGAGGAAATGGTATGCTTGCCAGAACTTGTTTTATTTTATATTCCTATTTATCACAATAAAATAATGTATTAAATAATGTATTGTAGCAGGGAGGAAGTCAGGTGCTTTATTTGTCATAAACAGGTTGCGTAGTTTTTATTCAGTATCATAAAAGCTGATCATAATATTATTTTCAAACGAATACTAAGATTTAAGATCGTATTTCTTCTCATTATTATTATATCACAAAACTGTTCTATTTGCATTAAAATAAGATGAGCGATCATGAGTTTCATTGCCCGTAATCCTATGGTTATATAATGCATTGTAAAAATTGTATAATTATTCGGTAAATGTAAAATCATTCTTGTAATTATTTTTTATTGACTTTATTAAAAAACCAGCGTCACATTGGGACAAGTGAATAATAATTAAAATGATTTTGACTTTTTCATCAAATATTAAGTCAGAACGGAAGGATTCTTGTAGTGCTGATTAATTACAAATAATACCTCTATTCCTTAGTAATCTTCAAATAGCAATATGAACTAGAATAGAAAATTACACTTCATTACATACACTGGGATTCCTGACTAGACCTGAAAAATCTTATACCTACTCGTAATACTTGTTAGAATTCAAACCAACGTAGTGGCTAAGAGTCTCAGGTTATATTTCAATTTAGTAAGCTGTCAGCAGTCTCTAAGTGACCGCTTCGGGAAATTGGCAAAGTAGCTTCGCACTAAAATAGAAATAAACCGTGTCAAACATAGATCTATAATCTAACTTTGTTCATGCAGTTACCTATACAGTATTTTAATATTAACACTCTGTTATATAATAATAGGTATCCTACCAAGTGGTCGCCTTCTTTTAACAAGAAACACACTGTTTTTTACTGATTTCAGTTTCAGTATTGTAGGCATTAGGTTATTACTTAATTTAACACAAATGTCTAAAAATGTAGTGTGAAAAGCAATAAAATTTAAAAAATTTACTTCAGTTCCAGATCGTGAGGTTTTCACGTGTTTATATGCCCTCTATCGGATTTGGAAAAAATAGATTGCCATATTTTCTATAACCGTTCCTAAACATCACATGTACAAACTATGTGTTTATATTTCCAGAGGGGATAACGCCATGGCATCCTTATACTTCCCCAATTAAGGTAATAGGGATTGATACCATTCCCAACCTACTCCTAACCCTAACGTAAATCTACTAACTGACGAACTAATTTCGAAGTAATAAAACCTCTAATGAATCTCCATCACCCTGTATCCCCAAAATCAATTTAACTGTTACGTCACTCATTGTCAAAGCCATGGCGGGCACGCCATGTGGAGTGAGACACATCGCGATTTCTGGCACAATAAATTATGGATGTAATTCGAAGGTCTCTCCTTTGTGACGATTTAGTGCCTGTGAGAATCGATAGTACTTATAACGAGAAAAATGCGCAGGAGGATTTTTTTTTAATTTATGTTAATAAATTTATCATGATTTGTGGAGCCTTGAGGGAGAATTTGTAAATGTAGTACTAGGTCAATATCAAAGGCTTCGTCTGACTGAATGTCTAATTATTTTATGTTACTTCAAAATTATATAAATATTACGTTCCGCCTATCGGCAAATTAACATAGTGTATCGGCAAATTAAAGCAGCGATAGCCGAGTGGAGAGACCGACAGACTGCTACACAGAGAGTCTCGGGTTCGAATCCACGACAAGCAGAAATGACTTTTCGAAGATAAGTGCGTATTAAATTGTTAATTATCGCTTGCTTATCGGTGAAGGAAAACATCGTGAGAGAATCTGCATGTCTGAGATAAAGATAAAGATAATTTATTTCGTTTAAACATAAGTAAATAATACAAAAAAAATGCATTCCAGATGCTATAGATAGTGATATATCTACTCTTTTGAAACTCTTTTACTTAATTTATCCCCTTCTTACAGTCAAACTATTATCATGGGTGACTTTAACACTTGTCTTCTTAAGAACGACTCTCGTTCCTCATCTTTACATTCCATTTCAGTTTCAAATAATCTTCATATTCTTCCCCTGAATGCCACCCATCATTTTCCTAATTCTACTCCCTCACTTCTAGACCTCATCTTCGTCTCATCGCTTGGTCATGTTGCTAAGCACGGCCAATTTGATGCAGTTGAATTTTCTTATCATGATCTTATTTTTCTTTCTTACAACGTCCGTCCTCCCAAGGCTAAGTCTCGAATTCTCTTGCTTCGCAATTTCAGTAGTATGGATGGTGGTCTTTTACGTGATGATGCCAAAACCATCAATTGGCAACCGCTGCTTGACGCAGAATCTATGGATTCCAAAATTCTATTGTTCGAGAGGAACCTTATTGACTTGTATGACGTTCATGCACCTTTCCGAGCCATAAAACTAAAACATGCACCTTCACCTTGGCTTAATAAAGATATAAGTTTACTCATACAGAAAAAAGCAGCTGCCAAATCAAAGCAAAGTACAAATCAAAGCCCACTGAGGTTAATAAAGAAAAGTATATCAAGGTTAGAAACCATTGCAATAGGGTGTGTAGGGATGCACAACGCCGGCATATCCATAATTCTGTTCAAAACGGAGATCCAGCTAAAGTCTGGAAATTCCTTAGATCATTGGGGGTTGGAAAGCAAAGTCAGAACACAAAATCCCTCAATATAGATATCAATTTGCTCAACCAGCACTTCTCTGCTTCGTCCAATTTAGATAGGACAGTAAAAATTAATACATTAAATTACCTATCGTCGCTTTCAACCCCTGATCACCCGCCTTTTGTCTTTAGTCAGTTTGCTGCATGTGATGTTAAGAAGAGCATTTTATCCATAACATCCAACGCAGTTGGCAGCGATGTTATCACCCGTAATATGTTGCTCCCCATACTTGATGAAATCCTTCCCATTATTTCCCACCTACTTAATTACTCAATTTCAAGTGGTATTTTTCCAACTTCTTGGAAAGATGCCCACGTAGTTCCCCTACCTAAGAAATCTAATCCTGAATCCTTCAATGAATATCGTCCTATATCTATTTTACCCTTCCTTTCCAAAGTCTTTGAACGTCTTATCTATAACCAGCTTAACTCTTTCCTTTCTCGAAGTGACATCCTCAATCCCTTACAATCAGGTTTCCGTACAGGTCATAGTACCACTACTGCGCTTATCAACATAACGGATGATATCAGGTCAGGTATGGAGAATGGCAAGCTAACAATTCTCTGTTTGCTAGACTTTAGCAATGCGTTCAATACTGTCGACTTTGATGTTCTGCTCGCCATTTTAAGCTCTCTTAACATATCTCCATCACTAATTGACTGGTTTCATAGTTACCTGTTTGGCCGCCGGCAGCGTGTCCATCTGGATGAAACTTATTTGTCCTGGTGCGAAAATTCTGCTGGTGTTCCACAGGGCGGCGTCTTATCTCCTCTACTCTTCTCAATTTTTATTAATTCTATATCCAATCATATTTCTTCTTCCTACCACCTTTATGCTGATGATATGCAAATTTACATTCAAGCAAAATATGAACATTTGTCGTCAGCTATCTCCACGATTAATAGTGATCTGGCTAAAATATCGGATTGGATTAATAGGTACGGACTTACGATAAATCCAAAAAAAACCCAGATCACAATTATCGGCAGTTCTAGAATGATGTCAAAGGTTCCTTGGTCTTTGCTTCCCCAGATATCTTTTGTTGGCGTTTCAATTCCTGTGAGTAAAGAAGTGAGGAATCTGGGGATTACCTTTGATAAAACGTTATCCTGGTCTGTGCAGCTACAGAATATCAGTCGACAAATTTTGGCTGCCGCTGCGTCACTGAGAAGATTACGTAATTTCCTTCCCATACCTACTAAAATTGCACTTGTGCAATCTATTCTCCTTCCCATTCTTGACTATGCCGATGCCAGCTATCTAGATCTCAATGAGGACCAGCTAGATAAACTTGAGCGCCTCCAAAACTTCTGCATAAGGTTCATATATGGCTTACGTAAATATGACCACATTTCTGAATTTCGTAACAAGCTCAAATGGCTGCCTATCCACCTTCGACGGCATACTCACATCCTTTGCCTTCCTTATAATATATTATTCAATCCATCATTTCCCTTTTATCTTAAACGACGGTTCAAATATCTTCACGACACACATTCAAGGTGCTTGAGATCATCAGAAAATCTTAAATTGAAAGTCCCGACGCATTCTACAGTTTTCTTTCAAAAATCCTTCACAGTTCAAGCTGTACGATTGTGGAATGCGTTGCCCGAATCTATCAGACGGGCTCAATCTCTTCCCACATTTAAAAATCTAGTCACGAATCATTATTTGTCACAATTACCATGACTGTATATATAATATATGTATATATTTATACGTATATATTATAGTTTATTTGAATATATATGTAAAATATCTAGTTTATTTATTTATTGTATATAAGTATTGGTTTGTTATAACTTATTATTTTGCTTAGCTTATTATTTTGCGCTAACTTATTATTTAGCTATTGTATGTACAATATATACGTATTCTATGTTTTATACTCATATGTATAATTGTATTGACATAATTTGTCCGATTCTTTTATCTACCCACTAAGACACTATTCCACTAAGTACACCGTAACCCACACAATTGTATTTTTATTATATACCTTTTCCAAACTAGGTTGTCTGGAAGAGATCGCATTTTGCGATAAGACCGCCCTTTTGTACAACTAGTTTTAAGTTTATTTTACTATTGTAATTCTGTTTGTATACTGGTGTACAATAAAGTATTAATCTATCTATCTATATAGCTACATGTTTGACCATAGTGGTGTACAAAATTATAAAAGTTTAATTACAAACTTATTTATATAATAAAATTAGAATCGGGTTTATACACTACAAAATATGATATTTAAATTTTATTGTAATCTAGGGAATAATCATTGATAAAAGGTTTACAAATTTGTCACCAATAAAAAAAAACAAAAAAAAAATAGATGTCACGATAAATTAGAGAATACAGTGTCAATTATTGTAATAATCAATATAAATTCAAGAAATATCATCAAGATTAACAAGAAATATAGCTAAATTATTAATCAATTAGAATCGGGTAAAAACTTACATACATTATAATAAAATAACACTTATCAACTAAATATATTTTCAAATGGTTTTTAAATAGAGAAATATTGAGCTTTTTATTTGGTTCGGTATTTTGTTGAATAGTACTGGTGCCATGCAAAATATGCTTTTGTGCATTAATGTGGTCTTGGACTGTACTATACACAGCCGCTCTTTATCACGTCGATTGCGGTTATTGACATCAGATAATTTCTGAAATAAGTGTGGGTTTGTTTAACAAAAAGAGAGTTCTCCATAATGTTCTCGAAAGACATATGAAGTCTACTAACCCGTACTTGGCCAGTGTGGTGGACTATGGCCTTACCCTTCTCATAGAGAGAAGAGGCCCATGCCCAGCAGTGGGACAGTATATATTAAGGACTGATGATGACTTATTACTGCAGTCTATGTTTGAATGCATGAATAACATTCAAATCGATACTACTGAACCGTTTCGTATCCAATCATCAATCCTGAAGGTAGAACATTATTTTAGTTAGAAGATATTTATCTACTAACTAAAAGAAAGTAGAATCCGTACGTAAAATACATTAGTGAGAGGGGTTTGTAAAATTCATTAAACTGTATGCTTTATGGTAATTTATGTGTGTCTATCAGACGTTGAAGTAGTTCCAGGAAATTGTCGACAGGTGTAGCTTTGGAGCTATTCGTGAAAGCTAGATCAATGTGATGTGAGAATATTATATTAAGTACTGATGATTGAACGCCTTTTTTTTCTCGCTGTATAAATGCATTTACGCATGCCCCCGCAAGATGAAAAGCGGGGGTTATGTGGGACTCAACGGCTGGAGTGCAAGGCCGTAATACCCACTAAAACCACAGCGCATAATGCCACGCCATTTTAGGGCTCCAGGGAGTCGCGATAGCATTCTACCCTGGCAACCTGGCGGATAGCCCGAAGACCACAACCTCCTTGGCGGCGGATGAAGGTGTTGGGCTCCACCGCCAAAACACCCAGCGGCCGCAGAGGACAGGAAGGACGGCAACCTGACAACACCGCATCTCCGTCCTCTGCAGCCCCACCGCAACGCATCAAATGGTGCGCCCCCATTAAGTCGCGGGAATAGGGTGCTCGGCAACGCAATACCGACACGCCTCGCCCCTCGCGATCGCGCCCGACTGTGAGGGACAGACAGAACTGACCCCCACACTCGCCGCACTCGCACCAAGCCCACATGGAGCGTCCACTCCCGGGATCTCGCTTAGCTTCGCCGTGGGTGTTCAAGCCAAGGTTACTGAGCCCCGCCACCACGACAAGGTGGAGATCCCACAAGGCGGAGATGATTCAACGCCTATTATGTACGTAAAGGAGTATTCTATGTTACTGTGATATTACTAAGAATCCGTGTTAGTTTGAACCGATCGTCCATTTGCTTTTTATTTTATTTTTAATTTTAAAACTTAAAAATAAAAAAAAAACAAATGGACCTTGTTGCTTTTGACGCATTTTCCCTACATTAAGTTTAAAATTGCAATGCTTCTTTACCCATATCACTTTAGTTACACTTTACTTTTCTCTACGACATTAAAGTAATAAGTGCCAAAAAATTTTGAACAATCGTAAGTAAACTTGTAAAACAAAATGAGCAATGACAAAACCGTGTATTCTAATAACTCCATAACTTTACTGTCATACATCAGCATAAACATTGTAACCGTAAGCAATGCTACCTATACAACTTCCTTGGAGTTTGTTAGGCGATATTTCACCGTCTTTGTCAACGAGTAAGAATATTTACGGAGAATTTTGTATATAACCTGTAATGTGTGGAACGTGGATATTTAAGTCTTTATGAGATTGAATTTAAGAGTCGAAGATTGATTTTATTTTTAATTAAACACAATGGCATGTCACAAAATGTAATAAACATTTAAATAATAATTTTGAACGTTCCGTTGAGTACAATATGTAATCAAAATTTCGTCCCTGTAGCGAGAGCTAAACACCTATGAGTGAAATTAAAGTACGTGGTCCAAATTCTAGGAAAGTGTAAACACGTGTTTCGTTTGTTCTATCATTTGCAATTTAGTTTTAAATGTTTAATTTGTATTTATATTTAAACAATCTAATATTGTAAGTATAAATAATTTTATTAGAAACGAAAAATTATTATAAAGTTTATTCAGTTTGAATCTGATTAAATAAAGTTGCTTGTGTCACTCAAGCAATAAAAAAAATGTCAATGTAATTTGTATATATAAAATTCTTGCGTTACTGATTGACTGAAAGGCAACATACAGCCGAAACTACTGGGCGCCAGAAGATGAAACTTGGCATGTATCTCTCTGGGGGAGCGTAGGGGTGCACTAAGATGGGATTTTCCAAAATTCCCACGAGATCGGGCAAAATGTTCGGGGTTAGTTGCGAGAATCCTCTAGTTTAAAATAATGAGAGTACGTAACTGAACTGAACCGAATGACTGCACGGTTGGCGTAGTGGTTTAAGCGGCCGCCCCACTTGACACTGCGCTGAGTGTTGTGGGTTCGATCCCCACACGAGACAACACTTTGTGTGATCCATTAATTGTTGTTTCGAGTCTAGGTGTTCATTGTGTCCGTTGGTTGTATGTTTGTAATGTCCCCGCGACACATGATTTATTCCTAGAGCGGGTGTTGTCTTTAAAAAAAAACTTGTCTATTACCAGACTAGTCTCAGATCGTATTAAATTTTAAACTACATATTTACATCACTACGAGAAGGCTTAAGGTGCTGATAGTTGTTGAGATTTTCATGTAACTGGCGTTTGGATAGACTCTACAGGGGAATTTGATTGATTTGTAGTTGTGTAGGCCAAAGGACAACAATAGTTTTTTTATTGCTTAATAGGGAAAGGCTATTGACCTGAAATTTATTGGAAATATTTTCGAATCTATGTTGACCGATTATGAAGTTTGGGATTTTAAAGAATACATAGGGGCGAGTGAGACTCGCCCCTATGATCTTTGGGAAATAAAAAATTGGTTGCCTGTAAAGTCGGTATACGGGCGAAAGTTTTACGTGACAACGACTTTGAGTGGTAAAATAATTTTAATGTGAATATTCATTCGTATAGTAGGAAGAAGGATGAAAGACGCGTGCCTTTCACTTTTTATGTCTGTCTCTCTCGCTCTTAGGCGGGACGCGTGCCTCTCACTCGCTCTCATTGTGAGCGCATAACGTGAGCGGAGCGTAACGCAGTTTCTTGAAGTGTCACCCGGCAAACCAATTTATAAGACGTTGTCACGTCAAAAACTTTGTTGCCTTTCAACCTTCCGTAGAGGCAAAGCTCGAATCATGGACAGCGTTCGCGCGACCCTGCCGGAATTATATTCTGCTGTTTTTGAAATAGTTTTCTTTTTGTAATATTATTTTTAGGCAAATGAAGTAGATGACTAAGGTCTGGTTTGCATTTCCAGATTATGTTAGTCTCAAAGAGGCTTTGTAATTATTATCTAACAAAACAACTATCAAACAATATACCAAACTAACTGAATCAAACTTATATCAAAATTTACTAGCCGAAATAGTTCATCGTCTTTAGCGGCTAGCCTTGACCTTAACCTTTGTCAAACCAGATTTATCACAAGGTTGTAGTTAACTACTCTATTCAATATACAATGAGTATACATTATTTGGAAGATGAATATATTCTCCTTACAAGAAATCTTTTAAGTCTGCCTCCGTGGTTCAGTGGATAGCGTATGCGTCTGCTGATCGGGAGGTTCGATTCCTCAAGGTCCCGGGTTCGATTCCCGAGTCGGGCAAAAGTGTTACTGAGTTTTCCGTATTGAGGATAGCAGCACGGAGTCTGGCAAAAAACGGCAAATAAACAATATTGTTTTATTTTTATTTGTACAGACTATTTATTTGTATTTCATATTTATTCTTTTAAGTGTTTACGTACTTGTTCAGTTTCCCCAGATTTTTATAACGATGACATTTGAAGTATTTCAGTGAATATTGTTTTGATTTATTTTGTTGATTATGTTAGGATTAGAGTTTTGCTTTGAAAACTGAAGTCCGTTTACTTATAAATAAAGATGGCTTTTCCGTTTGGCGTCTTACTTTCGCAAACCAAGGATCCTGACAAACATATTTAGCGTAGCGTCAGAATATTTTAACTTCAAGTAACGAATGTCAAAATCAATTATGACTGCTACAACAAACTTTCTATGGCTCAGAGGAGTACGACATTTTGTGACCGTAGACCAAAAGGTAGTAAAATCCTTAAACATGCGATTATAGATGTTTGAAATAGAAGCATTATTTATGATAAGTCAAATCGATTATATCGTTTTAGTAACGTTTGTTTCATCATCATCAGCCTTTATCAGTCCACTGCTGGACTAGGCTTCTCCTTTGAAAGGAGGAATTGGCCTACTATACCACGCTGGCCAAACGGGTTGGTATAGGGTTTGTATCAAGTTTTCCTTCTCTTACAGTGCTGTTTTCTGCATAATATGCTCCCTCTGTCGGCTCTTACGACACCCATGGGATGATATGGGGTGGTGATAATCCGTATTCTTAATCCGTCACCACACGGAAACGTTTGTTTAGTCTATTGTAAATTTTGACTTTGGTCACACTATGAACTGTCATTCATTGGTTTCCGTTTCTGAAAAATGTTCTTGCGCTCACGCAGTCTTGTTTTGTTGCGTTTTTGAATTGAAATAAATTGATCGCCTTTTGGAAAGCTCGTCCTTATAGCTTCGCGAATTGTTGTGTTTGTGATTAAATATAAACTTATAAATAACCTATTGAACATTTGTAAAAAATGTGTACGTGGTTGGTGCCCGACGGCTTCGTTGAAGAAGGACGCCGAACTGGACCTCGAGTAGTGGTATTTAAACGATTTGCTTGTTATTTTGGCCAAAATTATGAGTCTAATCTTATAGGTCCACTCAAGAACATCACTGAACATTTGGCAAGTAACTTGCATGATTGTACCTTGAACTCATCACTGTGAAACGCAGTGCATTGTGTCTAGATCCTTGTCTTGTCGTCGTCAGGTAGATGTATTACAACTTCCACTGCGCACTCTGAACAATTTTCTGCCTGCCTACGGCAACTCTAGACAGTAGGAATTGTCACACGCAGTAATTCATTCTCTCGGCATATTTCTAAATAAAAATAGGAACGATTTGATCTATTTAAACTTAAGAAACTTATCAGAAGCCATTTAGACATTCGCAGTGACGGTAATCCAACAAGAGATAAAAAAACAATATCGTCTTCTATTTCCTCTTAAATCCAACTAGAAACCTATCTCAAACACTAAGGAAATAAATAAGGAACAACAAACGTCGAGCATTCCGGACGTGTAAGTAAAATATCCCTTCCTGACCCGAACGAAAGTTACAAGGTAAACAATGACTCCTTAGAGTTTTGGGCTTAAACGCTTCTACGTACTGAGAATACAGAGTAGAATAATATTTGTTGGGTACTATGAGATTTGTAGTTTGTTTTACGTTTTAATGTAATGTTTGTTAACTTAACCTGTCAAGTAAGTATGTGTGATAGGATGGTTACACAGTTTATTGGAATTTACGGAAGTAAAATTTAAGAAAATTTATTTCAATTTATGAATGAAAATTTAAGAAGAAAATAAATGTGGAGAAATGTCAGCGATAGCTGAGTGGAGAGACCGACAGATTGCTACGCAGAGTGTCTCGGGTTTGAGTCCACGGCACATACCAATGACTTTTCGGAGTTAAGTGCGTTAATTATCGCTTGCTAAACGGTGAAGGAAAACATCGTTAGGAAACCTGCATGTCTGAGAGTTCTCCATAATGTTCTCGACAGACATGTGAAGTTTGCCAACCCACACTTGGCCAGCGTGGTGGACTATGGCCTTGCCCTTCTCATAGTGAAAAGAGGCCCGGGCCCAGCAGTGGGACAGTATAAAGGGCTGATGATGAAATGTGGATCGGTTTTCTTCAAGAAAATGTCAGTTACATGGTACCTTAACGAATTAAATTTTCAGCTGTTTGTGATGCCTTGATTTGACAAAATAAATTATTTGAAAAGATCTTTGACGCTTCAATAATAAAATTATAGTTAATGAAATTGAGATGTATTGAGCATGGCAAGGTCACCATGCGGTGAATTGCGAGGGTTAAATAAAAGACTTTCGTTCACTTCAGCGAATAGAATTATATTAAAGGAAAATTACAGTAAAATGGTTCCTACAAGTAAAATGCTGACGCGTTACAAATACGAGACTTATAATTCTTAAGGAGCGTACTAACTAGCTAAATAATGTAAGGGAGCATACACACATTCACCTCCGGCATTTAAGAAAAAAAATATATATACTTAAGCTATATATTTTTTTATATACAACAATTTTGACAAAAACTACTATATTATTAGGTAACAAAAGGTTTGGTCCTATTTTTATGCACAATATCGCTTTTATTATTTTTTTGAATTTTGACATTCCATCCCATATCTTCTAAAACAGTGAAAGGACCGTCATATATAGGATTTAGTTTTCCTCCAACTTCATTTTTCAACAATATCAAATCATCTTTTTTATAGGTACTTACTTAAGGGTTTACATTTTTATCATAATAATTAATTTTACGATTATATTTACTTAAAATTAAGTTATTTTTAGCGTCTCTATTAGCTATTTGAAGCTTATATCTAAGACTACTACAATAATTTTCAGGGTTATACAATGGTTCAACTTCATTAATTAATCTAGATGGAACATCACAAGGCCTACCAAAAACAAGTTCAAACGGCTGATATTTTGTTAATGAATGAACACTTGTGTTATAACTGAAACACCAGTAGCCAATGTGACCAAGACTGTGGATTATTATTGCATTGAATTCTGAGAAAAGCTCCTAAATTTTTATGACTATTTTCTAACGAACCGATAGACTGATGATGGTATGCTGTTGAGGATATTTTATCTATATCTAAAAGTTTACAAACCTGTTCTAAAGTTGATGACATAAATTCAGTACCGCGATCAGATGCAATTGTTTTCGGTAGTCCAAATCTTAAAATAAAGTTATCTACTAATGCTTTACTTACAGGTACGGTGTCCTTAGATTTAAGTGGATATGCCTCCACGAATTTACTCAGCTCACACTGGAGACTTAAAATGTATACATTACCGTCATAATCTTGTGGTAGTGGACCTACAATATCTAAAAATATTTTTTCAAATGCATACGACGCTGTGGTTGTTATGCACATGGGTTCCTTAATATTTTTACTGTATTTCATTTTTTGACATTTTTCACACTTGGATACAAAATCTTGGACATCTTTTTCGAGACCTGGCCAGTAAAATTGTCTCTTAATGTTATTTACCATTCTACGTATACCAGCATGTCCACTGGTTGGTAATAAATAAAAATCATGTAAGATAAACTTAATGTCCTCATCTTTAGTAATTCTTGTAACTCCTCGTAAAACATCTATTTGTGGTCCGGACCATGTTTTCATTGAGTCTATTTCCTTACATAATTCTTTCAAAAAGCTAGCATTCTTTATATCTTTAATTATACAAATATCTTTAATCTTTAACTTATTGCAATATGCACTCAACTTTGTCACAAATTCGGCTCGCGTAAAATGTAACCTGAAGTTGAGATTAACATATATAATCTTTCTGTTTCCTTCACAAGCAAAACATTCTTCTTCTAAGGATATCCTATTATCTTTTAAAAACTTATTCAAATCATCTCCTTTAATCAAAGTCATTTCTACAGAGTCTTTAGATTTCTTTAATATTTCCGCAACTCTTGGTTGATCAGACCTTGTGTCGACGGAATTACTAAGTAAATCTGTATCCTCTTTATTCTGATTATTTGTAAGATTTCTCTTTTGCGCTCTAGTCAAAACATTTACTTCGTCATTATTCATACATTTCAATTCATCTGATGTTACCACTATCCTCGACAATGCGTCTGCAGCTACATTGTCTTTACCTTTCACATAAACTATTTCATAGTCATATTCCTCAAGTGTCAATCTAAAAAAGATATATTAACGGTTTATGGTCTGTTTCAATAGTAAAATGTTTACCGTAAAGGTATGGTCTAAAATATTTTACAGACCAAACAATGGCTAGCAACTCCTTATGAATTGTTGGGTAGTTCCTTTCAGCCTTGTTTAACGGTCGACTCGCATATGCAATGGGTTTCATGTCTTTATTGCATAGAACTGATCCAATAGCTATTCCTGAAGCATCCGTTTTTAATATGAATTTGCTATCATCTGAAAAATCAGGGTACTGCAAAATTGGTGGATTACTCATGAAATGTCTAAGTTGATCAAATGAATTTTGACACTCCTGGGACCAAATAAATGCTTCATTTTTTCTGCACAATCTATTTAGTGGAAATGTTATTTCTGCAAAGGAAGGGATAAACTTTCGGTAATAGTTACAGAAAGCAACAAAACGTTTTATATCGTCAGAATTTTGTGGTACTGGGTAATTTAGTATGGCTTTAATTTTTTCAGGGTCTGGTGAGACACCTTGCGCAGATACAACATGACCTAGATATAACAGTTCTTTTTTCAAAAATTGACATTTAGCGGGATTTAATTTTAAATTTACCTTTCAGTCTTTCGAAAATGTCTATAAGGTTACGGTTATGGTTATCTAAATTACGTCCAATAACAATCAAATCATCAAGATACACAAAACATTTATCAAAAGTAAGGCCAGACATAGCTATTGTCATTACTCTACTAAAAGCACTTGGAGAAATTTTTAAACCCATTGGTAAGCGTTTCATTTGGAACTGTCCTGAATTTGTGCAAAATGCTGTACACTTTCTGCTTGAAGGTTCTAATGAAACTTGATAGTAACCAGAATGTAAATCGAGAGGCTAAATAAAACTGCACCAGAAAGAGAATTAAAAATTTCAGTGATATTTGGTAGTGGAAACTTATCATCTTGAACTTTCTCGTTAAGTTTGCGATAATCTACTACTAATCTCCACTTTGTCTCATCATTACTTTTCTTAGGCACAAGCAACATTGGACTAGACCACTCACTATGAGCTTCTTCAATAATGTCATCTTTAATCATATCTTCAATTTGTTTATTTAATTCTCCTTTCAAACTGTGTGGTAACCTGTACGGTTTTGTATAAATTGGAGTAGTATTTGGTTTCAATGTTATTTTTTGTTCATAAATATTAGTTACTGTCAGTTTATCATTTGGTAATTGAAAAATATCTGAATACTTTTTACATATATTTTCGATAGACTGTTTCTCTTCGGTATTAAGATGTTTTAAATTTAAAAGTGAGTTCAAAGTGTTTGCTCTAGTCGAGTTTGCTTTAATTTTATCAAAAGTATGACATTCATAAGATGATAATGATTCTACTACTGGAGTAAACTTAGGAATACGTACACCCTTTTCGCTGACATTTAAAATTTTAATAGGTATTTTACCTTTACTTCCATTCACTATAGCACCAGCTAAAAATAAATCGTGTCCCAAATCTTTTGGAAAAACTACACCATCTTCTTTTAAATTCGAATTACAATCTACATAATAAAAAAATTCGCTTCGTGCTGGGATCGTCAAACAATCCGTTTTGCATTCCGTTCTGTCAAATATTCGTGTTATAACGTCTTTGCCATTTATATTTAAAGTCAAAATATTAGTAATTAAATCAATTCTTGACGAACAAGTACTTAAAAAGTCTAAACCGATAATACCATCGGCCATAAGAGGTAGATTACTGAAAACGTGAAACTTATGTTGAAATGAATCACCTCCATCAGTAGACAGTGTGAGATAGACATGACCTTGTGACTTAATTTGACCTCCTATACCAGAAACTAAAACATCATTTCCATAAATATGAATATCTTGGGGTAAACTTTCCTTTCGTATAATTGATAAAGAAGCTCCTGTATCTAATAACCAATAATATTTATAATTATCTAAATTTATCGCTATCCCTTTGGGTTGCGGAGGTCAGACAGGCAGTCGCTCCATGGAAAAGTTAATATTCGGCCAAATCCGGTTAGACTAGAAAGCGGACCCCAGATTGAAACTGGGATAATAACGCTAAGAGGATGATGATGATCTAAATTAAAAGAAACTAATTTCGATAATCCTTTGGTAGCAAAAATTTCATATTTATTCACGAAAAAAATCTGATTGCTCAGTTTTTAAGACATTGACAGGAGTCGAGTCATTTTCTTGAGCCTTAAAAATTTTACGCGTATTTCCACGATTAGAATTATAAAAATGTTGACCTCTAAAATATCGAACTGGTGGACCACCATTTCGGGGGCTGAACGAGCTGTTATTACGATTACCACGAGAATTAGGGTTAGCGTAAGAAAAATATTGACCACGTACGTACCGGTTAGATGATTGTCCACGAAGGATGTTGGCACCATTTCCGCCATGAAAGCCACGTCTTTGTTCACCTCTTCCAACGCAGAAGCCACGTCCTTGAAAACTCGAACGATCGGAATAGTTACCTCTTTGTCCCCTATTAAAAGATTTATTAGTAAAATGCATAACATTACCTGGAATTGATAAACTCAGACTCTCCTCGTCCTTTGCGACCTGTATAGCCTCTTTTAGGGAGCTAGAGTTACGAGATGCTACTATGATACTCAACCTAGAATTTTTTAAACCATCTGCGAATTTTCTAATCGCTTGTTTTTCATTGATTGGTTTTAAAATGTGATATTTCGTTGACTCGCCGTCTGCTTGAGAAATTGTCAAGTCCGTAAAAAGTTTTTCAAGTTCTGAGCCGTACTTATCTATGGATCTCCAACCTTGTGAAATATTTTGAAGACGCGATTGAATTGCCATAAAAGATTTTTTAGGTAAAAAGTGATTACGCATGTCCTTGACAAATTCTGGAACAGATTTATACGTCGAAGACATTCGCAGCTTCGCAGTTTCTGAAAGCCTATTTTTTAAAACAAAAGTTATTAATAAATGCCTATCTGCCTCGCTAATCATATTAGAATACATCTCTATACCATCAATCAATCGTTTCGTTACATCTTCTGAACCGTCCATTACAGGCAACAAACTACAAGCCGTTTTTAAATTGAACTCCATTTTTGAAATATTTATATTTGGACACACACAAAGTTTATTAATTTCCTCATAAATTTGTCTTATATTTTGAAAAATTTCAGTTGCAGATGCAATAATTTTCGTATCCTTTTCCGATTTTAAAAGTAAAAGTAATTCACTACACTTATCAAAACAATTTTTCGCTTCCTTTGACTTAATTTCTATAGTCTTACCCAAATATCTTGATTTACCCTTTTTTAACTAAATACTTCCTTATATCTTTCAAAATATCAAAATGTTTTATCAATGTTTCTAACATAATCTAAAAATAGAACTACAGAAATTAAATCAACGTTGTATAATTAACATAAAACATAAGTAAAGAAACTTTAAACCATGCAGGTGCAAGTAAAGAAATGCTTACGTTGCCACATTCGCGTCAGGGTATCTTATTGCATGAGTGTTTTTGCACGATTCTTGACAAGTTACCAAAGAATGTTATAAAATAATATTATCATGCTTAATCTATTTTTAGATTTAAATATTAACTAGGTAAGAATAAAAGTCCATAATGTAGGAAAAATTCGGACGTTCACTCGCGAAAATATTACGCACATATATATACGCACTGACGCACATTAACTATGATTTTCACCAAACTATTTAGGTAGGTACTTTCAAGGTTTTAAGTAAGTATTTAAAGTAACTCACGGTCTTTTTCTCTTCTATTGTTTCCTCACGCTGACGTCCTCGTAGTGAAGCGCGGATTTCTTCTTGAATCCAATGGCGATGGATCTTCTTGTATAGACGTACCAAGAAGTAGCAAGCCACAATGCTAAGGATGGCCAGCATTGCGTAGACGACAATATTCAGTCGCTGTACGTGTTGCCCAACATCTTTTAAAGTCGCATCATTGTTTCCAGCAGTGTTTTGCTTAATAAATACTTCATCCTTCTCAACGGTAGAACGACACATCGTCTTATTTTGAAAACTGCCAAAAATATTCCTAACTCAAGGTCGGCATGGCAGGGTCGCCATGCGGTGAATTGCGAGGGTTAAATAAAAGACTTTCGTTCACTTCAGCGAATAGAATTATATTAAAGGAAAATTACAGTAAAATGGTTCCTACAAGTAAAATGCTGACGCGTTACAAATACGAGACTTATAATTCTTAAGAAGCGCACTTACTAGCTAAATAATGTAAGGGAGCATACACACACTTCAAATTGACATCACTGAATTTAAATTTCAAATGTCCACGCGATGTTAAATTAGTATGTTGGGTAATCCTCAGCGGCAACACACAATATTCGTCAGATGATTGCCAATATATTCCTATATAATCCTATGCTTCCTAATACCTAAGAAGCGTCTCTGAATCATGTCTTGGGAATTCATTTAAAATTTATGAACATCGAAGATGGCATAATCAACATCACATATACGCAGGCAAAAGTATAACTACTATGTACTCAAGTATTTATAAAAAAATATGAACTTCCAACCCCTGCAAAAGATTTTGCGCAAACACGCCATATAACACATTACGTCATAATCCTACCACATTGACATGAGCACCTGAGGGAGACATTCAACACACATATACATCGCTGGTTAGACTCGACATACTATAATACTCCATATATCAGTAACGCGTCGATGCACGTTACTCCATTGTCTATTAGCTACGAGATGGTAAGTAATGAATATTGAAACTGCATTAACTAAGCTCAGGGGGTATTTGCAAAATCAATTCGTAAATGCTCGAAATTGATTCCACGTGGGAATTAATAAACTTGTGTTTGAACAACATTGGAACAGATGGCGCTGTACTAAAAGCAATGCTGAACTTGAGAATAGTTTTAAGGAAGAGATTTGAATTGCGAATTATAATGCTGCATGGATGGTGTAGCAGTTTAAATACCCGCCTCGCGGCCTCGTCGCTTAACACTGCGTAGTTTCACGGTAATATAATCTAATAAGTAGTATTATAACTCAGCCGTCTTGGTGAGTTATATACCTACAGACACGCCGTATGCGAGCTGCGGCACGATCGCGGCTGTGGGTACTTTAGGCACAGTCCGCACAGTCTAATGGGTAATTTGCTCGAGGCGCGTAGGTATAACTCGAGTTTCGAGCGTTTGTATGGAGTTACAATACTGTTAGATATTATTACCGTGGTAGTGTGTTGTACTGTTGATCCCCATATCGGCCAAAATGATGTGATTTTTAAACTGAGTCGTATCGAGTCTTTGTATCTAATTTTTTCTGCTTGAATGATAATAAAGATCCCGCGGTGCAGTCTTTATTTCGAGTGCAGACATTTTGAACAGCTTGTAAACAAAATTACAACAATAATGAAAATTAAAAACTTGTAAAACAAGGCCTTTTTCATCGCAAATGAAGAATGTTACTAGGTATGCCAAATCACTTGAAATTTTGTCTCAGTAAAGCCCGTATGTATACACATACACTACTTTTTGTTGTATTCAAAAATACCTAGTAGTTTTGATTTTATAGGCATTCAAAGTTTACAAAAATTTCGAGTCCCGCTAACAGCCACGTGACCGCTTGTGACGTCATGTCACAACGCGCCGCGCGGGTCGCGCTCCGCTTAGCATAAACTTATGAAGTCGCCAGCGGTAATAGTAGGTGTAATAGCTTGTGCACTATTTTGTTGTGTTTTTGTTCGCGTATTACGTTAATAGTCTAAAAATAGTAAATATTATTCGATTAATAAAATGGATGAAGGATTCGAAAAAGGGCAATCGGATAATCTACCTAAAATAGAATTAATGGTTGCGCATTATTTATCAACAAATAGTGATTTCGTGTGTACTGTCATCATACAAGAAACTGTCCGTGTGGTGACGGATTAAGAATACGGATTGTCACCACTCCATATCATTCCATGGGTGTCGAAAGACTCGTAAGAGCCGACAGAGGGAGCATATTATGCAGAGAACAGCACTGTAAGAGAAGGAAAACTTGATACAAACCCTATACCAACCCGTTTGGCCAGCGTGGTATAGTAGGCCAATTCCTCCTTTCAAAGGAGAGGTCTAGTCCAGCAGTGGACTGTTAAAGGCTGATGATGATGATGTTGAGTGATTTCGTTGCCGCTGAAATGCGAGGAATGAAAATGCAAAGGCAAATAAATTTTACTTGCTACTACTTATGCTTCATAGTTTATCTGTTCTAAAATGTTTTATCAAAACAAAATACCTACCCATCTAATGTCGTAATGGAAGAATGCAACTCAAATAGTAGAAGTACCTACCCACCATTAAATTTTTACGTTAATGGCAACATGTATTATAGTTTTGTAGCTATAGGTATAGAATAGAATAATTTATTTGTAAAAAATGTGGTACATTTACAGGTGTTATACATAATATCGAATCACACATTTCGCCAGTATTGGCATAAAAATTTAAGTACAAAATTAAAGAACTTAAAAATTAAACCATTATTAAATACATTTAAACCAAATTTATTACATGACATCATCAATTCATCACACGCATCAACATTACACTACAAAATTCAATCATTTACCTAAAATAATGTATGTTACATTTATATCATAATTATATTCTCTCTCTTTATCTTCCACAAGGTTTCAGGTTAAAAAATTCATCCATGTTATAAAAAGTTTGTGTAACAAGGCATTTTTTTAACTCAGACTTCATTTTAAATAGTGGCAGTTCACGGATTGCCTTTGGAATTTTATTAAAAACTCTTATGCACATAATGTAACAGTTTTTATGAAATAGGGAGCTCTTACATGAAGGCATTAACAATCTGGTGGGGTCTCTCTTATTCATGACTGAGTTATCTCTCACATTGTTAAATTCATGTGAGAATTTTTTCACATGTACACATATTTCCAATATATATAAGCAAAAAAGAGTAAGTATTTTGTTATTTCTAAACAATGGTCGGCATGAGTCTAGTGGTCCTACGTTACACAAAGCCCTTAAGCATTTTTTCTGGCAAATAAAAGCCTTATTAATATCAGTTGAATGTCCCCATAACAATAAATACGGTATACGTATGTATATAATTATAGGTAGCGTTGTTCTTAGTAAATTTAAATAAATACATAGAGGTACATTGATTTATTGCAACCTAGCTTCCGCCAGCAGCTTCGCCCGTTTTTCCCCAGGATTTAAAAGTAGCCTAGATATGTGGTATTCCAGACTTCGTCCAGATCCGTTTAGTAGTTTTTGCGTGAAAAATAACAAACACACACTCATAAACTTTCGCATTTATAATATTAGTAAAAAGTAGGATAGGTACCTAGGATGTAGATGTAGTGGGTTGAACGTTACAGATGTAGGTACTAAACCATTTTATTATTTGTATTTTTTTACTAACAAAATACGTAAGGCCATTTTATTTTGAGGAGCCATCAACGCCTGCTACCAAGTGTTATTAGAATTTTTTTTTTGACAAACTGGCATTCAAACTTTGAGAGCTTCAAATACAGTGTTCTCTTTCACATTTTATATGTGTAAAATAAAGATGTTGAAAAGATGTCTGTTCATTATTTAATTAATCGTTTCTCTCCAAATGGATTCCTCTTCGTAGCTTTATAATTTTTTGTCATTTTAATGTCCTTTTTAACTATAAAAAACAACTTTTCCGGCGAATTGGTAGTTGTATTTTTACATTTAGGCACAACACAGGATTTCCTAGTACCTGGATTGGACATTTTTAGAAGTACAGGTTAGGTATTATTTCAATGGCACGGGCGCGCGACCGCGAGCGGACTGACTGAGCATGTTGTACGATTACGTCACACCGACACGGCAGCCCGCGTTGTGCGGTTACAACTTGTTTTACTTCTAAGCCTGGCCGCACACATCCGTTTTCAGGCCCGGTTTTCAGATCAGTTTTTCAGGACCGTTTTCAGTTCATTCCGTGAGCAAAGCGATTTTCATTTATTTTCCTTTGGCCTAGACATGGGTTATATAGGTAATTGAAATATTAGGTATCACATGATTGTGATTGTATTGTTTGCGTGAAAAATACCTGTGACAAAATACTAGGTACCTATTAAAAAAATCTGGACAAGTGTATATCGAGCCACGCACAATGTAGGGCCCCGTATTAGCCTTTATCTAATGTCCTAAGGATAAAAGAACTCGAGCACAATAATTATTAATTTAATCGCTTGCAAATGTAAGTTTATGTTAATCGAATATTACTACTTAATAGTAAAGCCTAATGAGCCCTTATAATTTTCATTGAAAGTGCTTCATGTTTGATTAATTATTCACGACACGGAAATTAACGCGATTTTTATACGTATTTACATACCATTTACGTTTGACGTTTCGGAACGGTTGCACGTCCCATGGTCACAAGCTGACTGGCTCTGCGATTTTACTACGAAACTTTTATTGCTTTCACCGTTAGCAGACGAGCCAAAGGCCCACGTGATATGGTAAGTGGTATCCGTGGCTCATACTTAGCTGTGTTTACTTAGTATTACAGGAACCATGACAAATAAGTACAACCAAGTTGCTGCCTACCGGAAGGAAGAGGAGAAGGAAAAAGGATCAGGATGGGGACCGGGAAAGGAAAGGTGATTGGGCCTCCGGCGTTCTCACTCACTGTACAAAACACAAAATAACGGATACCGTTGCTTGACATTGATCTTCTGTGAGAGGGTAGTACTTCTCCGGTCGAGCTAAACCCTTTGTGCTGGAATCAGCATGGCCCTATTATCGACAATTTGCGAGCTGTGCCTATTGCCAGTAATATGCATGGCAGAGACGGCTAAACGCACGGATATTCGATCTGCTTGCCGCAAGAGCCACATAATATGCTAGACCAGGAGTGATTAATCATGGAAATCATTAGGCATATTGTTAATTTCAGTTTGCCAAAGACCCCACTCCCACAAGATGTGATGTGCAGATTACTCACATTTGTTCTCAGAGCTTGAATATAGGCACAATGGTGAATAAACTAAATAAAAACCAAAGCAACTTCCTCCAAAAATGACCATGCCCCGTACGAAATTGAGCAACACAGTCATCCCCCCCTAACCAGGTACGGCCAGTCGCTCACGAACGTCTGGAAAGAATTGGTAGAGGGGGACGGCCCTTGGTTGATGTTTTCCAACGAAACTGCCATTCGTCGAGGAGGCCTACGTAGACGTCGGCGTGCTGGTTGAACAACCTAAGCAGTTTATTTTTTATCACGAGGTGCTAGGAAATTTGAATCCATGCTTTCTCAAGCAATGACTCTGAGTTTGTTTCGGCCTTTTTTCTCAAGAAGTCATTTAGCTAGTAAAAGCCGGCTTCATCTAGAATAGGGCTTTTGACATGTATAAGTGTTGTAAACAACCAAAATGCAAAAATAAATATGTCTTTATGTCTTTATGTCTCGTATGATACATTGATTCACGTCTTTGGACCTCAAGATCAACCGAAAGTACACCTGCCAGTACTGACAAAGCTTCAGTGCTAACTGAGCTTTGCACAAAAATTTAAAAATATCATCGCAAGACGTTGACTCTTGTAGTGATTGCCGACGTACAGCACCGATAGTTGGCCTATCGGCTCATACAGGCGTACACATACAATCTAAATATGTTGTATCATTTACTTTTAAAGTTGAGTCTCCATGTCGCAGTTGACATCTTAGACAGACCGTAAAAGGTTTTTTTTATTCATCTGGGTACTATTTATTACGTGTTCAACAAAAGAAATGATTGTGTTGAACAATACTCGTATATGTATCAAATATAGGTAAGTATTTTAAGTAGATATCGATACTTCAAGTATCGAGTACTTTTATTAGTCCGTACCCTAAGTAAGACTCGAGCGCGACACGTTGCGTTAATTGTCAAACACATTATTGTCAACGCCTAGGTCAACGCAGTCGTAGGTCACAATTTGTTCGACACGAATCGGATCGCTTTGCACACGATTGTCACGCAGAACATGGGCTAATGTGCACATAATTATATTTCACGACAAGAGAATCAATGACGTCAGTTCACTTTCGATAGATCTAACTTATTTTACGTCGATATTAGAGAAGTTAATTCTTCTCCAGTCGGACCAGTCAAAGTATTCGTTCTAAAACTAGTGTGGCTCCAATACTTATAAAAATATAGTAGATTTCTTGCCCAGTATGCTAACAACTATGGGTACCAATTATATTATTATAAGATAACTTTGCCATAAACATGAGGCGTAAGGTCAATTTTTTAAAGTAGATACCTAATTTGTAAGATGTAGGTGCGATATGTAGATAATGCCTAAAATAAATGATCCCTGGATATGAATGGCACACGAACGTTGCAAATCGCAAAATCAAACAGAGGCCTATATCTAACAGTGGATGAAATCGGGCTTTGGATGATAATAATAATTCGATACGATACCTGCCATTAAGTATATTATAAGTTTGCTATTAGCGCGTACGCAATGTAATGATGGACAGCATAGACGCTTTCTTGACACTTGAGAGTCGTGACAGATGGAACTAACTATCAAGTGACACCTTCGAGTTGCGTTCGGAAACAAGCAATAGTTCTTTCTATATAACATCATATTTCTTTAAATATTTATATTAAGTATATTTAAGTGGGTGTATATATATGTATATATTATGCATTAGCATTTCCTATCGAGTAGCTAGTCAGTGTCAAAAGGGTATTGTGACTATAATATCTATAATGTGTTATGTGCGTATGTATTTATGTATGTATGTTTGTATGTATGTATGTATGTATATATATGTATGTATGTATGTATGTATGCATGTATGTATGTATGTATGTACCTATGCATGTATGTATATTATATGTTTCTGTATTTACGTAATATATGTATGTTTACCTTTACTTAGCAAGGAACTTTATTACTACACCATTTTATAATTCTGTTTCCCTTATTTATTTCTTTCCATCCAAAGGTTGCCTGGAAGAAATCGCTTTTAGCGATAAGGCCGCCCATTGTGCATTATATTTGTAAACTTCTTCTTGTTCTCTTTTAACTCTGTAATGTGACTTGTGGTGTACAATAAAGAATTATCTATCTATCTATCTATATTAGTTATGAAATATATTGATATAGTTTATATATTATTATTTACTAGAATGCTATATATTGTATTGTCCTTCATCCAATTTCTTTGTCCTATATATATAATGTATCAAATGTATGTATTATTTTATATTTAGGTGTATTATTTAATATTCATGTGTATTATTTTATTTACTCGGCCTGCGAGAATACCAGCGTTGTAGTTATACTGCAACATTAGCTGACGCAGCGCCTTATTTGCCCTCCATGTAAGGCCACCAGATTCCAGAAATAATGTACCTACCTTCTTATTTTCCTAGTGTACTTGTAGTTTTAAGTTTATTTGTTTGTTAAGTGTTTTTTTAAGTTTGTGTGGAGGTGCAAATAAAACTTTTTCAAACATTTCATTTTAAGTACTTATTGAGTAAAAGCATCGAATGCAAAGTATCAAGTAAGTACAAAATTATGGATATCGAAAGGAAAAATACTCGATACCACAGAGTATCGATATTTTCCGTAATAACTTATATTAAATATATTATCCTCTTGTCTGTATCTGATTTTGGCGTAAATTTGAAGTCACCAGACAAGGGTATAATTATATACATCTACTACCATCTACTACACCAAAGAAATATAACCTTATTAGTCCAACCGCTCTGTACTACACATACATTGTCGTGTGATTCTGATTTGTTTACTCCTTAGACAAATGATTAGAGGATTAGAGCGAGACCAATCATTAGTCTATGGTATACTCTTTGATTCTGACAAAATAAACTTCAAACCAATGCTCTATATTATCATCGATACATGACAAGATGTACGCATGCGCTAAATTCCGGTATGACGTCACGAGCCGTTCAGCGCGCGCTTGATTTTCGTTTCTTTCAGTCTCCGGAATAATTTCTGTTCAGAGTAAAATCAAACGTGTGTGGTAGGCAGTAAGCTCATTTTTTATTAATTAGATGATTTTGAGAGCCCGAAAACATTACAAACCTGAAATCAGTCCCTGAAAACGGGCACTGAATTTTTTCAGTCCGGAACGGAATGAAACTTTTGCGTGCTTTCCGATCAAAGCAAAATCTATCGTTTGCGGTGGTAAGTACGTTTATTTTACAAAATACATTTGATACAGTCGACAAATGAAGCTCGCTAGTCTCACGGAATTCCGCCATGAAAAATCGGTCCTGAAAATCGGATGTCTGCGGCCAGGCTAAATCGGAAACTAATTAAGGTATCGAAGTAATTCTTTTACTAGTATTTTTTATTTTGGACAGAGAATATGGAGAGCTAATAATCAAAATTAGGTAACATTCTTCATTGCGATTACTTCCAATTGACATGGACGGGAATTCATTGTTATCAGTGCACTCATTTTTACCATTTTAATAATACATAAATAATACATAAGGGGTGCATAGGATTCCCATCAAGAATTAGGGTCCCAAGTCAACCTCACCTGCAAGTGGTGCACCTGCCGATCAACGGACGAGGCTCTGGCAAACAAAATATCCCGATGAGCGGCAATAGGCTCGCCACCTATTACGTGGGATCAAAACACTGGCGAAACGTGGGCGTTTAATATGCCTCTGCCTACCCCTTCGGGGAAACATATATAATAATAATAATTTAATAATAATAATTTATTTATTCACAAAAATACAAAAGGTACGTACACTACAATTCGTCTTAAATTAAATCCATTGGTATAACTAGCCTAATGTCTTATATTTAGTTTTACATTATATAATAAGTACATGACTAATAAAAACAATAGTGTACATAAAGCCTCATAATCATAATATACATATATTTGCAATATTAGCAAAAACTATGATTGCGTTATAACTCAAGTTATTATCGACTACCTACTCGAACTAGGTTAGACCTGTGTTTCGTTTTGTATATATATATATATATATATATATATGTTGTTATATAGATATATATACTTAATTTTGAATTATAATATATAATAACGTGGTAACCCTACCTCCAAGTGTGTATCTTTTTGTTATGTAGATGTAATAGCCCTATCAGGCCCGAATGGTACATTGAGTACATTCGCGATTCAAGAGCGCTATCATTCATAATACCTTTTATTGTAGGTACCTATCAATTTGATGGACTGTGAAAATTAAGGTACATGTAAAATGAATATTTGAAATGGATTATATGAATATATTGATATGATGATATGAATGTATAATGTATGTACAAAGAGAAAATTATAGGTAGGTATATTTCAATGCTGGAAAAGTAAAATGTCACTGATAGGAGTTTATAGCACGAATTTATATTGATGTATTGGGTCTATATCGCGTTATTATGTGAAAATCAAAATCTTAATATATAAAATCCTTGCGTTACTGACTGACTGACAGACACGCTACAGCCGAAACTATTGGGCACAGGAAGCTGACATTTGGCATGTATGTTCCTTGGGGACCGTAGGAGTGCACTAAGAAGGGATTTCCCTGAATTCCCACGGGATCGGCCAAAACGGGTAAATTTATAAACAAAGCAGGCGTAGCTGCTGGCGTCCTCTAGTTAATATTATAAAGCTTAAGAGTTTGTTGGTTTGCATAAACACGCTATTCTAAGGAACGATTTCGACAGAATTTTTCCTGCCGCTGACTTTCTCAACACAAAAATATCGCGATATTCCATGGCTGAGACCAGAGACGGTATACTCAAGTATACCGTCTTTGGTCTCCTATCCTATAGTACCCTTGAGGGTACTATAGATATAAGTACTCATAATTCGTAACGACTGTCAGGTATCGTCATGACACCCGAAAAGGATGGCTTAACATATTCTTATCTCAAATCATATTTAAAAATGTTGTGCACACATATCCTGCACGGTAGGCCATAGGGAGCATCACTAGACTTTTGCTACCCTGCCACACAAGTCTATTCGTGAACGACGTGTTTGACTGAAATATACACCAACTAACAAATAAACTTGCCTAACTTTTCTAATAAGTAAAGAAGTTATTCACTTTTACTCAAATCAGTAGCAAATCAAATTCACCTGTTTAGGTACCCATTGAAAGTGAGAGATGGGATTGTCATGTTATCATCCGGAAATGCGGCGACAGATGTCAACCTCGCGTCAATCGCACGTTATATTATTTCCTTTGTCAAAGGAGTGGTCCAGGCCGCCATTTTTATTGGCTCTCTTGTCCGTCGCAATAGAACTATTCGCTCTCGTGCTAAACGCGCTGGAGTAAAAGATAAAAAATAAATCTGGTGTTCTTGGTAAACGATTTCTAGTTTTAGTATGAGATCTAACTGCAAAATTTCATGTTTCCTAATTAAAATTACTTTTTTCGGTTTCTTGTAAATAGTCTAATACGAATTTGTAAGGTTGTTTGTGAAAATGTGTGTGAACATCGACGTTGTATAGATACTGTACTTATACACAAGTCCACTCCTTTGAGGAATCGAGTACATTACCTTTATAATAAAGGAATATGATAATAAATCAATTAATCGTCAAATATATTTGAAGACATCACGAATATATTCGTATTTATAATTAATGCCCAAACCTCTATGCGAATAAAATAAATATTTTAACGTTACCATTACGCCTCCCTCACATTGATCATGAGCGTTCCTCGAGCGTGCGCTCGGCGTCCGTTCGGCGTGTACTATACGAGTGTACGCCGACCGCACGCTGGGCGTACGCTCGAGGAACGCTGACGCCCAATGTGAGGTCGGCCTTAAAATTGTCCATAGGAAAAAAAAACATGTTTTATATGGACTTGAGTATTCTTTTAAAAATAATGGCTTAAAAGTATCGTATCTCATACGATGGATCTGTTACTATTGATAAAATGGTCACAGTAGCGATCAATAATTTTAAAAGCGTTCTTGTGATACATTAAATGTAACATATTTATGTTTTACATATATACATAGACTCACGCCTGTTTCATATATACTCTCCGTATCATATAAAAGATACAGAAATTTTTGCAACAATCTTTTAAAAACCGTTAAAATTCAATATGACAAAAGTCAATTGCAAAAGGCAGGGCAAAATAGTAAGCTCATCTGGCAATTTATAAAACATAATACATTTATTAGTAAACAATCAGAAGCACCACTAGAACTTCTGTCAACAGACATAAGTCCAATATCGGCAATTGATAAGATAAACGATTATTTCATTAACGTCGGTAGATCATTAACGGATGTGTTGATGATGATGATGATGATGATGTTATTATTTGATTCGTCATTCTACCTTCACTCATTTTCTCAACGTGTCCAAATACCGTGAAAACATTTACGCTAATAAATGTTTTCAGTGTCCCTATACACACTTTACATAAAGTTAGCTTTACGTAGTGGCCGTTTTATTGAACATTAAAACGTATATAGTTGATAAGCACCCATAAAGCTCTTTAAGCACCTAAGCCTTTTACAGGTAGTAGAGCCTTACTGATTTCAGCATGAATGGGCCGGCTCGACCAGGGAGTACTACCCTCTTACAGAAAATAGACGTAAAGTAACAGTACTTAAACTGTTGCGTTTCGTTCGGTGAGTGAGAGTGCCGGAGGCCTTTTTCCCCTATTCCTTCTCCCTCATCCCACTCCTCATCCTAACCCTTTTCCCAACTCCAAAGGGCAGCAACGCACTTGTGACTCCTGTGGTATAGCTTGTGTCCATGGGCGGCGGTAATTGCTTACCTTCAGGCGATCCGTCTGCTTGTTTGCCACCTATTACTTTAAAAAAAAACCTAATTTGATGAATGAAAGATACTGCCTGTGTGCCAAGTTTTAAAATGTTCGTCCTTAAACAGTTTCTGAAAAATATAGCAATCGATTTTGTATGGCAATTAATCGAAACCGTCAATTAATACTAAAAACTATAACTAACTTTGTCCGTGTGGTGACGGCTTAAGAATACGAAATGTCTCCACCCCATATCATACCATGGGTGTCGTAAGAGCCGACAGAGGGAGCATATTGTGCAGAGAACAGCACTGTAAGAGAAGGAAAACTTGATACAAAGCCTATACCAACCCGTTTGGCCAGCGTGGTATAGTAGGCCAATTCCTCCTTTCAAAGGAGAGGCCTAGTCCAGCAGTGGACTGTTAAGGGCTGGTGATGATGATGATGAGAACTAACTTCACTATGATTTTAGAGAAAACAATTTTTATAACGTGCCCTTTCGTTTTTAAAGGCAAGAAAGGAAAAGTTATTCCATAAAAGCTATATACGTACGTTACAGCTTAATAGAATTCAATGTAGTCAATGTATGTATATTATATATAAGTACCTATATCTACATTTTGATTTAGTTTCCTTCCTAAGGAAAACTTCCGTATTAATTTATTTCATACAAATCTGTTCTGCGGTATCGTTATTAACATAACAATTAAACAGACTTATTTTCACATTTATAACATTAGTAACGGTTCTCTTAGTCCATATTATCCTAATAACAATATAAACAATATGTTTATTACGAATATGTTGTGCAGATCAAAACAACACCATAATTATTCTACTACTAATAATGCTGAGGAAATGATACAGTCCAAATAAACCCCTAACGTCACGAGAATAACGACCATTTTGTTATCAATAAAAGAATGTCAAATTCCGAGGTTATGCCCGTGATAAATCTCGCTCCATTTAGCTTAAAGCATAAGCTGCGTTACTTTACTTCTGCCAACTCGCCATTGGAAACTAAATCTTATGTATATACACATAAGATTGATGATTAGGGTCGTTACATTGGATGAATATTTATTCTGTTCCGAAGTTATACATTTTTTATGACATGTTTTTATAATCTTGCCAATTTTACGACGCTACTGAATGTGGAGGAGGTTATCGGAGTCTGTTGAAGATTCTGCCGTTGGATGTGTATAAAACATTTTCTTGGGGATAAGGTTGGAACAATGAAAATGATTTTGTGTTGATTCAGTATTAAAACTACTTCCTGTTCTCTTTCTTTTTTTATAGTGTAAGTGTGTGGCTAACTCTGGTGCCGGAGCTTTCAGACAACAACGGGGCTGACAACTCAAAGTACCAAAAGAAGTACGGTAACAATCCGATGTAAATGCCTCACGCGATCACCCATCCAAGTGATGGCCTGTGCAAGCGATGCTTGCTTAATTCTTCCGACCTGTTACGAACGGCAAGCCTAGTCACGTTATGAATACTAAACTTCTACATTTTTATACTCATAGCGTGTTGTTGAAGATGGACGAACGATCTTATTAGGATTAAGTCTATATTGAAAGATCTTTGGATATAATGATGACACAAGAATAAAAGATAAGATTCTTGTTATAACATTTAAATTACGGGGTGTACTTTCTTAAAGTCTCATAAGAAAAAGCACAGCATAACCATGAAATTATAAATCTGACGATATGTTTAAAAATTAATAATTGATTAGGGTACATAAGCATAAGCTCTGCCTAGTTATAAATCAGATAACCGTGTATGATATACTACTTGGATATTAAAGTCATGTTTATGAATTCAAATCAAAATATTTCGGTTCAAAACATGATTCAAATCAACTACCAATGTTTCATACTTTTAAATATTGCTTACCAGTAAAATCAGTTGATCAACAGAAATTCTAAGAAAACAATTTAGCTGTTGAATCCAATCAACAAATCTTACACGAAAAGTACTTGTTCTACTCGGTGCGATCAATCTGCTTGTCAGTCATAAATTATAGCGAACCCTTCCTTGAGACAGGTCTTCCGATCGACTTATATAATAATGTAAACAGCCCAGTAACAAAAACCCAATATTTTATCCATGGTTCAAGACGCCACGTTATCGGGAAAAGCTTCCATCAAACACATTGTTTGCACTGATCTTGAGTCATCTTAACCTGTTCACACATCGTTAAAACACATTTTGTCTGTAAGCAAACACTTACTCGAATATATTTGTTGTATACACTCACACATCCCAAAATCAGCTAAAACTTAGGTACTAAACGTAAAGACGATCACACACATACTGAAGATAATGCTGAAATATTTTCAGATATTGATTTTGGTTTAAAATTCCGATGTAAATTCATTTTTAAGTTGCCTAAGTTAACCTCACCTGGGCAAGTGCGGATTGGCAGATCTCACATGTCTTTCAAGTTTATTGAAAACTCTCAGATTTTCTGGAAGGCGATTATGAACAATTAAAGACACACTTTATTTCGAATAGTCAGGTTGAACCTGCTGTTCCAATTTGAACCTGAAACACTCTGCGTAGTAGCTTGCTCTCCACAAGGCAATTGTAAATTTTATTCATTACAATGAAATGAATTTGCAACTCCAACATACGCAGGCAGAAATATTATAGCATTTAGTGGACTATTAAGGTCTAAAGCCACTTAGATAGTTATTGGCTATTAGCAAGTTTATATTCCATACCTGATGGCTAATCTGATGTGAAGGGTTTGATCGTTTGTCACTGAGACCAAAGTTTAGTGCTGAGGAGTTTCTCAATTTTGCTAGGTTGAGAATTGTGTGATTTTTTTTTCACAGAAGTTTTTGCTATTGATATTTAGATAAATGGCTCTATTTTGTTAATATACATATATTTTATTACTTGATTTGGTTTTTTCTGTTTGGTGTGTTGTTAGTTTCAGATTTGGTTACTTCAATTGCGACTGACCATGATATAAGTATAACTGCCCACGTTGGTAAGTTCTAAGTGATTTGTCGACTGTCCTGTTGCCCCTGATGATCAGTGGCCTTAGTTGCTATGCGGTTCTGAGCTGATTGTTCTTTTTTGTATGATAAACATGGTGTGTTGCTTTGTCTCTGAGTGTAATTTGTATATAGGTACCTTTGATTATATACATTGAAAATCAACGATAGTTACGTATCTTAAAATATAAAATCCTTGCGTTACTGACTGACTGACAGACACGCTACAGCTGAAACTATTGGGCGCAGGAAGCTGAAATTTGGCATGTACTCGTATGTTCCTTTGGGACCGTAGGGGTGCACTAAGAAAGGATTTTTCGAAATTCCCACGGGATCGGCCAAAACGGGTTAATTTAAAAAAAATGCAGGCGTTTACAATTTTCATAATAAACGCTCTGCCTGGTTTGGGATGAAATACCGTTTTTCCCAGAATATTATTATCTTTGTCTACATGAACAACAATACGTATCGTACTGTATTCAAACATATATCTCTAAACCATATAATGTTAGCCATTTTGTGTAATTAACATAACTACACTTTGTCCTATTTAAATATTTAGTAATCATAATATCGCGTACTGAAAGAAGTAACATTTTGACTTTAACCATGTATGCTATGTCACTATGATAATAATAATACATCCATATATGGAACTATTAGTACCAAAATTATAATAATACTCAACAGTCTACGGTAGTGCTACGTGTGTCTACATAAGTGCTATGAGAGCGTCTACGCAGTGTTATTAAAAATGAGTAATCGCCACACTGAGTCACTACGCCAGCGCCTTATAACGCGTACGTAAGCGCGGTTTCGTTTACCTGCCGCGAGTGACCAAATAACCTTGTTCAGCTTCATAAGACGACATGTCTAGGGTTGTCAGCAAATGCTCACTAAATATTTTCCTACATTTTATTTACAAGTATAATTTATACAGTTTTGACGTAATGAAATGGATGAGTTTTATTGGATTTTTAAATCTTTTCATATTGCTTCACTCTGGTGTTGTGGCGGCAATTAGAAGAGGTCTATGACCAGCAGTGTGCTAGAGTTAGCCTTTACAACTCTTCACCAAAAAAATAATTTAATGATTGTGTATTCGAATATGAGGACAGTCTATAACCTGGATATCCAGATTGTAAGCGGAGAATATAAATATCATCATCATCATATCAGCCAAACGACGTCCACTGCTGGACATAAGCCTCCCCCAAGGTTCTCCACACAGACTGGTCTTGAGCCACCCGCATCGAATCGCCTCCCACGCTCTTGACGAGATCGTCGGTCCACCTTGCGGGGGGCCTACCTCTGCTGCGTCGTCCGGTACGTGACCGTTACTTCAGAACCTTTCTACCCCAACGTCCATCGGCTCTTCGAGCTATGTGCCCTGCCCACTGCCACTTCAGCTTGGCTATCCGGCGAGCTATGTCGGTGACTTTGGTTCTACTGCGGATATCCTCATTTCTGATTCGATCTCGCAGGGAAACTCCAAGCATAGCTCTCTCCATCGTCCTAAATATATTTAGATGTAATTAAATAACCATTTGAACATTTAATAAATAAATAAAATAAAAATTATTTTTAAATAAAAACAAACCAACTTCAAAAAACACTAAGGAACTAAAAAACAAAAAATAATTGGTTTTGGAGCAAACATTTTTGGAGTCGGTGCCAAGCAAAGTATTTCTGATCTGACTATACAACCTCTACACATTTTTATATAACTTTCGTTGTTGATAGAATAGGTAGTTTGTAATTTAGTAACTTTTGCGTAAGGGCTTGGCACCGAATTCAAAAATGTTTGCTCCAAAACCAATTATTTTTTGTTTTTTAGTTCCTTAGTGTTTTTTGAAGTTGGTTTGTTTTTATTTAAAAATAATTTTTATTTTTTGCTTTTTAGTGGTAGGACCTATACTAATAAAAAATAGTAATAGATGGTACATAGTATAGTGTAGGTGGTACATGATGGGGAGGCCTTCCTTACGTGCCTCAATTCTGAAATGTAGACCTGTACCTTTCTGGCAATTTCAAGTATTTTTTGTTTTCAACTAAATAGCCTAAACACGTTCGTTTCAGTTCCATCATCAGATCTCGGAAATCATATAATACCAAAGACAAAACAAACGAGCCTAAACACAATGATATTGCGTTATTGTATTACAAAGATCCCATGGCCACCTTCCTGCTCCATCATCAGAGTTTGGTAAACATTCAGCACTATAGTCCATGTAAAGACGAATCCAAAGAGCCCAAACTCAATGACATTGCGTCTTTGTATTACAAAGATGCCATGGCCACCTTCCTGCTCCATCGTCAGACCCTGGAAAACATCCAGTACCAAAGTCCATGTAAAGACCAACAAACGACCCTAAACTCGATGATTTTGGGTTACCTTCCAGCTCTATCATTAGACCATGGAAATCATCCAGCATCAAAGTCTATGTAAAGACGACTCAAACGAGCCCAAACTCGATGGGATTGCGTAATTGTATTACAAAAATCCCATGGCTACCTTCCTGCTCCATCATCAGAGTTTGGTGAACATTCAGCACTAAAGACCATGTAAAGACGAAACAAACGAGCCCAAGCTCAATGGGATTGCGTCTTTGTATTACAAACATCCCATGGCAACCTTCCTGCTCCATCATCAGACCCTGCAAAACATCCAGTACCAAAGTCCAGTGTAAAGACGAATCAAACGACCTTAACCTCGATGAGATTGGGTTATTGTATCACAAAGATCTCTTGGTTAAGAGCGCTATCATTCATAATACCTTTTATTGTAGGTACCTATCAATTTGATGGACTGTGAAAATTAAGGTACATGTAAAATGAATATTTGAAATGGATTATATGAATATATTGATATGATGATATGAATGTATAATGTATGTACAAAGAGAAAATTATAGGTAGGTATATTTCAATGCTGGAAAAGTAAAATGTCACTGATAGGAGTTTATAGCACGAATTTATATTGATGTATTGGGTCTATATCGCGTTATTATGTGAAAATCAAAATCTTAATATATAAAATCCTTGCGTTACTGACTGACTGACAGACACGCTACAGCCGAAACTATTGGGCACAGGAAGCTGAAATTTGGCATGTATGTTCCTTGGGGACCGTAGGAGTGCACTAAGAAGGGATTTCCCTGAATTCCCACGGGATCGGCCAAAACGGGTAAATTTATAAACAAAGCAGGCGTAGCTGCTGGCGTCCTCTAGTTAATATTATAAAGCTTAAGAGTTTGTTGGTTTGCATAAACACGCTATTCTAAGGAACGATTTCGACAGAATTTTTCCTGCCGCTGACTTTCTCAACACAAAAATATCGCGATATTCCATGGCTGAGACCAGAGACGGTATACTCAAGTATACCGTCTTTGGTCTCCTATCCTATAGTACCCTTGAGGGTACTATAGATATAAGTACTCATAATTCGTAACGACTGTCAGGTATCGTCATGACACCCGAAAAGGATGGCTTAACATATTCTTATCTCAAATCATATTTAAAAATGTTGTGCACACATATCCTGCACGGTAGGCCATAGGGAGCATCACTAGACTTTTGCTACCCTGCCACACAAGTCTATTCGTGAACGACGTGTTTGACTGAAATATACACCAACTAACAAATAAACTTGCCTAACTTTTCTAATAAGTAAAGAAGTTATTCACTTTTACTCAAATCAGTAGCAAATCAAATTCACCTGTTTAGGTACCCATTGAAAGTGAGAGATGGGATTGTCATGTTATCATCCGGAAATGCGGCGACAGATGTCAACCTCGCGTCAATCGCACGTTATATTATTTCCTTTGTCAAAGGAGTGGTCCAGGCCGCCATTTTTATTGGCTCTCTTGTCCGTCGCAATAGAACTATTCGCTCTCGTGCTAAACGCGCTGGAGTAAAAGATAAAAAATAAATCTGGTGTTCTTGGTAAACGATTTCTAGTTTTAGTATGAGATCTAACTGCAAAATTTCATGTTTCCTAATTAAAATTACTTTTTTCGGTTTCTTGTAAATAGTCTAATACGAATTTGTAAGGTTGTTTGTGAAAATGTGTGTGAACATCGACGTTGTATAGATACTGTACTTATACACAAGTCCACTCCTTTGAGGAATCGAGTACATTACCTTTATAATAAAGGAATATGATAATAAATCAATTAATCGTCAAATATATTTGAAGACATCACGAATATATTCGTATTTATAATTAATGCCCAAACCTCTATGCGAATAAAATAAATATTTTAACGTTACCATTACGCCTCCCTCACATTGATCATGAGCGTTCCTCGAGCGTGCGCTCGGCGTCCGTTCGGCGTGTACTATACGAGTGTACGCCGACCGCACGCTGGGCGTACGCTCGAGGAACGCTGACGCCCAATGTGAGGTCGGCCTTAAAATTGTCCATAGGAAAAAAAAACATGTTTTATATGGACTTGAGTATTCTTTTAAAAATAATGGCTTAAAAGTATCGTATCTCATACGATGGATCTGTTACTATTGATAAAATGGTCACAGTAGCGATCAATAATTTTAAAAGCGTTCTTGTGATACATTAAATGTAACATATTTATGTTTTACATATATACATAGACTCACGCCTGTTTCATATATACTCTCCGTATCATATAAAAGATACAGAAATTTTTGCAACAATCTTTTAAAAACCGTTAAAATTCAATATGACAAAAGTCAATTGCAAAAGGCAGGGCAAAATAGTAAGCTCATCTGGCAATTTATAAAACATAATACATTTATTAGTAAACAATCAGAAGCACCACTAGAACTTCTGTCAACAGACATAAGTCTATAGGTGTAGTCGTTGTGTTACAGTGTAGATGCGTGTAATGTAATATATTAACTATAGCACTGTACCTTACGTGTCCCAGATAGGTAAATCAAAGTCCGTATTAAGATCGATGCGGTATATTGTTTATAAGTTCACTTAACACAGAAGAAAAGGGTTTGCACGTACACAACACAGTTAGATAATCACTATACGATAGAAGGAGTGGAAAACATAGTTTGTAGTGATAGAATAGCGTAGAAATGAGACAATAACACATAAAAAGTAGATCGCGGACGCGGTTACGTTAAGACGGGCGACACGGGTTTCGCGTATGATTAGTGTGGACCAACTAATGTCGATTAGAGGTCGACGCCCCGGCGCATCGCGCGCTCCCACTCGTACGGATACGTCACACATTCTTCATACGTCATCATTGCATTGACGACAATATGAGTGCAGGTTCGATGCGCGGATGTAGTGTATGCTGTATATGTATATAATATTATAATTATGATATATAGTGAGTAAGTGTTGAATTTGTGAGTAGGCTACAAGTCCAATATCGGCAATTGATAAGATAAACGATTATTTCATTAACGTCGGTAGATCATTAACGGATGTGTTGATGATGATGATGATGATGATGTTATTATTTGATTCGTCATTCTACCTTCACTCATTTTCTCAACGTGTCCAAATACCGTGAAAACATTTACGCTAATAAATGTTTTCAGTGTCCCTATACACACTTTACATAAAGTTAGCTTTACGTAGTGGCCGTTTTATTGAACATTAAAACGTATATAGTTGATAAGCACCCATAAAGCTCTTTAAGCACCTAAGCCTTTTACAGGTAGTAGAGCCTTACTGATTTCAGCATGAATGGGCCGGCTCGACCAGGGAGTACTACCCTCTTACAGAAAATAGACGTAAAGTAACAGTACTTAAACTGTTGCGTTTCGTTCGGTGAGTGAGAGTGCCGGAGGCCTTTTTCCCCTATTCCTTCTCCCTCATCCCACTCCTCATCCTAACCCTTTTCCCAACTCCAAAGGGCAGCAACGCACTTGTGACTCCTGTGGTATAGCTTGTGTCCATGGGCGGCGGTAATTGCTTACCTTCAGGCGATCCGTCTGCTTGTTTGCCACCTATTACTTTAAAAAAAAACCTAATTTGATGAATGAAAGATACTGCCTGTGTGCCAAGTTTTAAAATGTTCGTCCTTAAACAGTTTCTGAAAAATATAGCAATCGATTTTGTATGGCAATGAATCGAAACCGTCAATTAATACTAAAAACTATAACTAACTTTGTCCGTGTGGTGACGGCTTAAGAATACGAAATGTCTCCACCCCATATCATACCATGGGTGTCGTAAGAGCCGACAGAGGGAGCATATTGTGCAGAGAACAGCACTGTAAGAGAAGGAAAACTTGATACAAAGCCTATACCAACCCGTTTGGCCAGCGTGGTATAGTAGGCCAATTCCTCCTTTCAAAGGAGAGGCCTAGTCCAGCAGTGGACTGTTAAGGGCTGGTGATGATGATGATGAGAACTAACTTCACTATGATTTTAGAGAAAACAATTTTTATAACGTGCCCTTTCGTTTTTAAAGGCAAGAAAGGAAAAGTTATTCCATAAAAGCTATATACGTACGTTACAGCTTAATAGAATTCAATGTAGTCAATGTATGTATATTATATATAAGTACCTATATCTACATTTTGATTTAGTTTCCTTCCTAAGGAAAACTTCCGTATTAATTTATTTCATACAAATCTGTTCTGCGGTATCGTTATTAACATAACAATTAAACAGACTTATTTTCACATTTATAACATTAGTAACGGTTCTCTTAGTCCATATTATCCTAATAACAATATAAACAATATGTTTATTACGAATATGTTGTGCAGATCAAAACAACACCATAATTATTCTACTACTAATAATGCTGAGGAAATGATACAGTCCAAATAAACCCCTAACGTCACGAGAATAACGACCATTTTGTTATCAATAAAAGAATGTCAAATTCCGAGGTTATGCCCGTGATAAATCTCGCTCCATTTAGCTTAAAGCATAAGCTGCGTTACTTTACTTCTGCCAACTCGCCATTGGAAACTAAATCTTATGTATATACACATAAGATTGATGATTAGGGTCGTTACATTGGATGAATATTTATTCTGTTCCGAAGTTATACATTTTTTATGACATGTTTTTATAATCTTGCCAATTTTACGACGCTACTGAATGTGGAGGAGGTTATCGGAGTCTGTTGAAGATTCTGCCGTTGGATGTGTATAAAACATTTTCTTGGGGATAAGGTTGGAACAATGAAAATGATTTTGTGTTGATTCAGTATTAAAACTACTTCCTGTTCTCTTTCTTTTTTTATAGTGTAAGTGTGTGGCTAACTCTGGTGCCGGAGCTTTCAGACAACAACGGGGCTGACAACTCAAAGTACCAAAAGAAGTACGGTAACAATCCGATGTAAATGCCTCACGCGATCACCCATCCAAGTGATGGCCTGTGCAAGCGATGCTTGCTTAATTCTTCCGACCTGTTACGAACGGCAAGCCTAGTCACGTTATGAATACTAAACTTCTACATTTTTATACTCATAGCGTGTTGTTGAAGATGGACGAACGATCTTATTAGGATTAAGTCTATATTGAAAGATCTTTGGATATAATGATGACACAAGAATAAAAGATAAGATTCTTGTTATAACATTTAAATTACGGGGTGTACTTTCTTAAAGTCTCATAAGAAAAAGCACAGCATAACCATGAAATTATAAATCTGACGATATGTTTAAAAATTAATAATTGATTAGGGTACATAAGCATAAGCTCTGCCTAGTTATAAATCAGATAACCGTGTATGATATACTACTTGGATATTAAAGTCATGTTTATGAATTCAAATCAAAATATTTCGGTTCAAAACATGATTCAAATCAACTACCAATGTTTCATACTTTTAAATATTGCTTACCAGTAAAATCAGTTGATCAACAGAAATTCTAAGAAAACAATTTAGCTGTTGAATCCAATCAACAAATCTTACACGAAAAGTACTTGTTCTACTCGGTGCGATCAATCTGCTTGTCAGTCATAAATTATAGCGAACCCTTCCTTGAGACAGGTCTTCCGATCGACTTATATAATAATGTAAACAGCCCAGTAACAAAAACCCAATATTTTATCCATGGTTCAAGACGCCACGTTATCGGGAAAAGCTTCCATCAAACACATTGTTTGCACTGATCTTGAGTCATCTTAACCTGTTCACACATCGTTAAAACACATTTTGTCTGTAAGCAAACACTTACTCGAATATATTTGTTGTATACACTCACACATCCCAAAATCAGCTAAAACTTAGGTACTAAACGTAAAGACGATCACACACATACTGAAGATAATGCTGAAATATTTTCAGATATTGATTTTGGTTTAAAATTCCGATGTAAATTCATTTTTAAGTTGCCTAAGTTAACCTCACCTGGGCAAGTGCGGATTGGCAGATCTCACATGTCTTTCAAGTTTATGGAAAACTCTCAGATTTTCTGGAAGGCGATTATGAACAATTAAAGACACACTTTATTTCGAATAGTCAGGTTGAACCTGCTGTTCCAATTTGAACCTGAAACACTCTGCGTAGTAGCTTGCTCTCCACAAGGCAATTGTAAATTTTATTCATTACAATGAAATGAATTTGCAACTCCAACATACGCAGGCAGAAATATTATAGCATTTAGTGGACTATTAAGGTCTAAAGCCACTTAGATAGTTATTGGCTATTAGCAAGTTTATATTCCATACCTGATGGCTAATCTGATGTGAAGGGTTTGATCGTTTGTCACTGAGACCAAAGTTTAGTGCTGAGGAGTTTCTCAATTTTGCTAGGTTGAGAATTGTGTGATTTTTTTTTCACAGAAGTTTTTGCTATTGATATTTAGATAAATGGCTCTATTTTGTTAATATACATATATTTTATTACTTGATTTGGTTTTTTCTGTTTGGTGTGTTGTTAGTTTCAGATTTGGTTACTTCAATTGCGACTGACCATGATATAAGTATAACTGCCCACGTTGGTAAGTTCTAAGTGATTTGTCGACTGTCCTGTTGCCCCTGATGATCAGTGGCCTTAGTTGCTATGCGGTTCTGAGCTGATTGTTCTTTTTTGTATGATAAACATGGTGTGTTGCTTTGTCTCTGAGTGTAATTTGTATATAGGTACCTTTGATTATATACATTGAAAATCAACGATAGTTACGTATCTTAAAATATAAAATCCTTGCGTTACTGACTGACTGACAGACACGCTACAGCTGAAACTATTGGGCGCAGGAAGCTGAAATTTGGCATGTACTCGTATGTTCCTTTGGGACCGTAGGGGTGCACTAAGAAAGGATTTTTCGAAATTCCCACGGGATCGGCCAAAACGGGTTAATTTAAAAAAAATGCAGGCGTTTACAATTTTCATAATAAACGCTCTGCCTGGTTTGGGATGAAATACCGTTTTTCCCAGAATATTATTATCTTTGTCTACATGAACAACAATACGTATCGTACTGTATTCAAACATATATCTCTAAACCATATAATGTTAGCCATTTTGTGTAATTAACATAACTACACTTTGTCCTATTTAAATATTTAGTAATCATAATATCGCGTACTGAAAGAAGTAACATTTTGACTTTAACCATGTATGCTATGTCACTATGATAATAATAATACATCCATATATGGAACTATTAGTACCAAAATTATAATAATACTCAACAGTCTACGGTAGTGCTACGTGTGTCTACATAAGTGCTATGAGAGCGTCTACGCAGTGTTATTAAAAATGAGTAATCGCCACACTGAGTCACTACGCCAGCGCCTTATAACGCGTACGTAAGCGCGGTTTCGTTTACCTGCCGCGAGTGACCAAATAACCTTGTTCAGCTTCATAAGACGACATGTCTAGGGTTGTCAGCAAATGCTCACTAAATATTTTCCTACATTTTATTTACAAGTATAATTTATACAGTTTTGACGTAATGAAATGGATGAGTTTTATTGGATTTTTAAATCTTTTCATATTGCTTCACTCTGGTGTTGTGGCGGCAATTAGAAGAGGTCTATGACCAGCAGTGTGCTAGAGTTAGCCTTTACAACTCTTCACCAAAAAAATAATTTAATGATTGTGTATTCGAATATGAGGACAGTCTATAACCTGGATATCCAGATTGTAAGCGGAGAATATAAATATCATCATCATCATATCAGCCAAACGACGTCCACTGCTGGACATAAGCCTCCCCCAAGGTTCTCCACACAGACTGGTCTTGAGCCACCCGCATCGAATCGCCTCCCACGCTCTTGACGAGATCGTCGGTCCACCTTGCGGGGGGCCTACCTCTGCTGCGTCGTCCGGTACGTGACCGTTACTTCAGAACCTTTCTACCCCAACGTCCATCGGCTCTTCGAGCTATGTGCCCTGCCCACTGCCACTTCAGCTTGGCTATCCGGCGAGCTATGTCGGTGACTTTGGTTCTACTGCGGATATCCTCATTTCTGATTCGATCTCGCAGGGAAACTCCAAGCATAGCTCTCTCCATCGTCCTAAATATATTTAGATGTAATTAAATAACCATTTGAACATTTAATAAATAAATAAAATAAAAATTATTTTTAAATAAAAACAAACCAACTTCAAAAAACACTAAGGAACTAAAAAACAAAAAATAATTGGTTTTGGAGCAAACATTTTTGGAGTCGGTGCCAAGCAAAGTATTTCTGATCTGACTATACAACCTCTACACATTTTTATATAACTTTCGTTGTTGATAGAATAGGTAGTTTGTAATTTAGTAACTTTTGCGTAAGGGCTTGGCACCGAATTCAAAAATGTTTGCTCCAAAACCAATTATTTTTTGTTTTTTAGTTCCTTAGTGTTTTTTGAAGTTGGTTTGTTTTTATTTAAAAATAATTTTTATTTTTTGCTTTTTAGTGGTAGGACCTATACTAATAAAAAATAGTAATAGATGGTACATAGTATAGTGTAGGTGGTACATGATGGGGAGGCCTTCCTTACGTGCCTCAATTCTGAAATGTAGACCTGTACCTTTCTGGCAATTTCAAGTATTTTTTGTTTTCAACTAAATAGCCTAAACACGTTCGTTTCAGTTCCATCATCAGATCTCGGAAATCATATAATACCAAAGACAAAACAAACGAGCCTAAACACAATGATATTGCGTTATTGTATTACAAAGATCCCATGGCCACCTTCCTGCTCCATCATCAGAGTTTGGTAAACATTCAGCACTATAGTCCATGTAAAGACGAATCCAAAGAGCCCAAACTCAATGACATTGCGTCTTTGTATTACAAAGATGCCATGGCCACCTTCCTGCTCCATCGTCAGACCCTGGAAAACATCCAGTACCAAAGTCCATGTAAAGACCAACAAACGACCCTAAACTCGATGATTTTGGGTTACCTTCCAGCTCTATCATTAGACCATGGAAATCATCCAGCATCAAAGTCTATGTAAAGACGACTCAAACGAGCCCAAACTCGATGGGATTGCGTAATTGTATTACAAAAATCCCATGGCTACCTTCCTGCTCCATCATCAGAGTTTGGTGAACATTCAGCACTAAAGACCATGTAAAGACGAAACAAACGAGCCCAAGCTCAATGGGATTGCGTCTTTGTATTACAAACATCCCATGGCAACCTTCCTGCTCCATCATCAGACCCTGCAAAACATCCAGTACCAAAGTCCAGTGTAAAGACGAATCAAACGACCTTAACCTCGATGAGATTGGGTTATTGTATCACAAAGATCTCTTGGTTACCTTCCAACTCTATCATCAGACCATGGAAATCATCTAGCACCAAAGTAAATGTAAAAGACGACTCAAACGAGCCCAAACTCGACGGCATTGGGTTGTTAGGGTCAAATCGCTTCAAGTGTGCTTATAAAATTTGAAGAGTTCCTTCGATTTCTCAGGATTCCATGATCAGATCCTGACCTGATGATCATGGGACCAACTAGGAGGTATACTCTTTCAATCAAAACAAGAATTTTTGAAATCGGTCCAGGCGTCTTAGAGAAATCGGGGAACATACATAAAAAAAAAGATTCCGACGAATTGTAAACCTCCTCCTTTTTTTGAAGTCGGTTAAAAATAAAATAAAATGTGTTTTATTTCAGACTTCAAATCCATATAATGTTAGTAACAATTTTACTTATAAACTATGTTAGTAACAATTTAATTTCTAATTTATTTGGACACAATTTATGTGCCCGAGATGCATCTACGGACACAATGAGCTATGATAGGGGAGTCGTATCGTCCCGCTATCACCCTCAGAATGTTGAAGAGTTGGAGCTGGACCGCAGTCTGCAGAGCAACGAGACAGTTTTTGTACGCATCATACAATGAAAGTCATTGATATGAGTATGTGCGAACATACCCGAAGCGCTGCAGAATCGGGACAGCCCCAACAACATTCTGAGTGCGTTATTATACTGGACACGCAGCGCGCTGATGGCTCGTTGCGTATAGTTGGTCCAAAGGCTGCACCTGTAGAAAACTTGGCAGAAGCTCTAAACAAAGTTAATTTTACTTGCGTACTACAACGTGCAAACCTTCTAACCAACATGTTGCAGCGAACCGCCAGCGCTCTGCGCTCCCGCTCGATGTCTACTTGGTCTTTAAGGTCGTCGGTTACAAAGTGTCCGAGATATTTAAATTGGCTTACCCGCTTAAGCTCTGTACCGTTAAGCTTAATAGAAGGTACACAAGAGGGACACTTCCCACCCACGGCCTTAAACACCAAGTATTCTGTCTTTTTAACATTATACAGCAGTCCATGCGCCTGCACATACCGTTCGCAAACCTGTAATAGTGCTCTCATTGATTTGATCGTTGGACACAGCAGCACCATGTCGTCAGCATAGCTAATGTTATTGACGGTAACGTCTTCAACGCGACTTCCAATCTTCATGCTGCTGAGTTCAACGATCAGATCGTTGATATATAGGTTGAAAAGGCGAGGCGAGGTCAGACCGCCCTGTCTCACTCCACACTCCAACCTGTACGAGTCTGACAAACTATTACCCCATTTCACGCGGTTTGTTTGATTGTGGTACCAATATTGGAAGATGCTCAACAACTCTGCAGGTACGCCCCTATCCCTAAGCTTATTCCACAGCACATCGTAAGAGACTAGGTCGAAAGCACGCGAAAGGTCTAGAAAACATGCGTAAACTGGCGTCATCCTGTCTGTGTAATACCGAACCGTGTGTTTAAGTGCCAGTACCGCACTCTCAGTGGAAAGACCTGACCGGAAGCCAAACTGTGCATCATGTAAGTGTAAATAACTCTCAAGACGTGCGCCCAGCAGGCCGTCGAGCACCTTTGCTGCAATCGTGGCCAAGGAGATAGGTCTATAGTTACATTTGTCTGTTATATCGCCTGTTTTGTTTTTAATTATTGGTACAACAATAGTATGCATAAGATCAGCAGGAAGATATGAATGACACATACACAATGAATAAAACATGGACAAGACTCTTGGTAGATGAGGTCCAGCGTGCTGGAAGTGCTCAACGCTGAGACCGTCGTGGCCCGGTGATTTTCCCTTAGTCATGTTTTTAATAACATTTGTAACTTGGGCAGATGAAAAGCGAATTAAGTCACTATCACAACAAGCCCCAGCATCGACCACTCCAGACACGCTCAGACATGCATCAACCTTAAAATGCTTAACAAACATATTAGCGATTGCTGACGGCTCTTGAGCGGCATCAGATAAAATGTTTACAATGCTAGAGTACATTTCATCAAGCGTCTCCCTATGTTGTAAGTTGTTACAGTGAGAATTACTACACATTCCAAAATGCTGCGGGTAATCAATATGGCGAAGCCTTTCATTGCAAAGTCTATAATATTCATTAATCTGATCATCCTCCCTCTCACCCCATACAGCTTTATTTATTTGTACTCTGTTCGTGTATATTAGAGGTTTGATTGTTTCAATGTTACATGTTACTGAGATAGGAAAATGATCAGACCAAAAGACGTCAGATATTACATTAACATTTTCAATAGTGCTGAACGCCGACTGTGTGACAATACAGTGATCAAGCCATCTTTGACACCCATGTGAGTCACAAATGAATGTAAAACAATCCGAATTAATGCTCAGAATATCTGCATCAGCACACAACCAACTTTGTTCATAACAGAAGGTTAGAAGTTCATCCCAAAATGACTCACCCGGATGAGAATTAAAGTCCCCGAGCATATACGATGTTCCACAATCACTAGATTCTATAACCGCGTTAATTTCACTTAAACAGTCCGTGAATTCGATAAGATTATCACTGCAATCCGTAGGCATATAAACACTAAATACCAAAAACGACCTATTATGAGTTAACACTTTTATTGCCGTAAGGCGCGCACTTGTATACTCGATAACACTGACCGACTCAAAAATACCCTTTCGCTAGAGAATGGCTACACCACCAAAAGGTCATCCTCTTAGTATGCCTTTGGATGTGTCAATGGCTGATTTCCCAGTATAATTGAAATCGTTGTGTATCTGGCCCAACAACGGTATATCCTCAGGGAGAAGCCACGTTTCTTGAAGAGGACAGAGCGACCTCACTCTTTCAATAGAACGTTTCACAGATTTGCAATTGAAACTAATAAACGTACATTTATCCATAATCACGTTTAGGTATTTCGCTTCAATAAAGCTTCGGTTTTGTACTTATCGTGTACAAAACGACGAAATGTGATCCCATCAGGCCAGAAATCATCCTTTAAAAATACCTGTAACTTGCTCCTAGGTACATAAATTTTCTAAGAGTCATATCTCTTCTCTGTTTGCCTATTGATTTTAAATAATGTCACCTCTTCCGCAGTGATCTCCTTTATGTATGCAATGATGTCCGCCTCAGCTGTACCCTTCGATACATTAGAAATAAAAATAGGCATTTTTACATCCGCTGCCTTAAATTTACCATCTGCTTTGACGATAGCTTTTCCAAACTGCCGCTTTATCATTTTATTGTTGAACTCAAACTCAAACTCAAAATCCTTTATTCATTTAGATCACAAAGTGACACTTATGAACGTCAAATTTAAACATTATTACTGTATGCTTCTACATTTACATTTACTGCCACGTTCGCAATGCAATAGGTAGAACCATGAGAAAGAACGGGCAATAAAACTCACGGTCACTCTTTTTCATCGCCAGGTTTTTAATAATACATAACAATTAAACTTTTGTAAGGTGCTGCAACTGTTATACCTTCTATGTTACTTGTATATATTTACTTTACATGATACTCGAGCATAATCAAGTTAAATTTTGATGTTCATTTAGTTAGCCTCCTGAACATAGACATTGTGAAACAGGAGCATCCACTTACATTATGCACCTAACAATGCAGGCAATCCGCGCAAATGTTCAGAACCATGATGGAAATGATGAAGTTAAATATAAATAAAAATTATACCAGCCCATAAGACCGCCATCGACCAGTCATCGCAAGTAGCACCCGTTCACGAGTATGACGCATGTGCCAGCCATCATCCCTCTCGCCATATCAGAGGGACAGGGATGACCCGACACACGACGCCACCACAAGAAATGACATTTTAGTGAGCATGACGACAACGGTATACGAACCGGCAGTAATAAAATTAACAATCTGTTGGTATACTGACCATGAACGCGAATTACCTCCATTTTCCAGATCATTAATTATAGCATAAATTTGTGAAAACGTGTGAAGAAATGCAAATGTAGTACCCATATTTAATTGACGTGATACCTTTTGAAATACAACCACCGATCCAACTGATTGAGTACAAGACAATAAAATTAAACATAATAAATAAATAATATCTAACGACATGAAAGACACCTAATGATGTGGTGGCGATTCCAAAAAACATCATTTACTTATATAATTTTATTGGGAATAGAATCATATTTAATTACATGTCATGAAAATTTTAATATTATCTACCTACTTACCCAATAATTGTGTGAATACTAAAACAGATTATTGCCAAGCGCATTTGTCATTAAGGTAATCATTTAAATTGTAATAAGCCTTTTGCATTAGGTTATTTTTAATCGTTGTCTTAAATGCGCTAAACGGCAAGTCTAAAATACATATCGGTATCTTGTTGTAGATGCGTTAACTTTGTCCTATAAAAGAATTATGAGTTTTACACAAACGGAAATACGAAACACATAATTTATGTCTATTTCTTGTATTAATAGAGTGAATATCACTATTCTTTGAATATGAATTTATATTCCTACGCACATGCAAAACACTGGCATAAATATACTGAGACGCTACAGTTAAAATACCGATGTCCTTAAATCTTTCCTTGAGTAAAACTCTTGTTCGTAATTGGTAAATGGCCCGAACTGCTCTTTTTTGCAATATAAAAATACTTTCGATATCAGCAGCTCTATCCCATAGTAATATGCTATATGACATAACACTATGAAAATAGCCAAAATATAGCAGCCTAGCCGTATCGACATCTGTTAAACTACGCACCTTCTTAATGGCATAAGCAGCCGAACTAAGTTTCGCTGACAGATATGTAATGTGTGCGCCCCATTGCAACTTCGAATCAAGTGTTATTCCTAGAAAAAACGTAGATTCAGTTGTTTCCAGTACATCACCATTTAAAACGATGTTAGTACCAAGGTTTCTGACGTTTGGCAAAGCAAACTTAACACATTTGGTTTTTTTGGCGTTCAGTACTAAGTTGTTTACAGTAAACCATTTAGTCACCTAAATAAGAGCACTGTTTATTTCGGTAAAGTTTTCCTTATTTCTATCTACTTCAAATATCAATGAAGTATCGTCAGCAAACAATACCACGTCACATATGTTTCTCAGGTAAAATGGCAAATCATTAATGTAAACAAAAAACAAGAAAGGCCCTAGGATACTACCCTGCGGCACTCCCAATTGTACTGGTAAACCACTGGATTTTGAGCCATTTATTTCGACACATTGGATTCTGTTATTTAAATATGCCTTAATAACATCCAATGCTTTAGTCTGGACGCCGTAATGTTTAAGTTTGCACAAGAGCGTATCATGGCAGACACAATCGAATGCTTTCGAAAGGTCGCAAAACACACCAATAGCATTCTGAGATTTCTCCCATGCATTGTAGACGTGTTTGAGTAACGCTACTCCTGCATCCGTCGTCGAGTGACCCTTAGTAAAACCATATTGCTCAGTATGAAGGAGGCTGTTTAAATTAAAGTGTTTCAGAAGTTGCTTGAGTATGATCTTTTCAAAGATTTTACTAAAAGTAGGTAGTATTGAAATTGGCCTATAATTACTAGGATCATTCTTACTACCGGATTTAATCAGAGGTATTATCTTACTATGTTTTATTAAATTTGGAAAATCGCCTGTTTCTATACTCTTATTAAACAAGTTACTAAGATAAGGAGCCACTATATCTATTATACTTTTCAATATCTTAACAGATATTCCCCAGAGATCACCTGTATTCTTAGACTCTAGAGATTGAAAGGTGTTTATAATGTCAGTAGAACTAATAGGGCTGAATTTAAATATTACATCACATTTTTGTACACTTGATTCTAATAAATTTTCTGCACCTGAAGCTGATGAGTTTAGACCTCTAGTAGTAGTAATAGGTATGCTAGCAAAAAAATTATTGAATGTGTGTGCAACTTCTTCTTTACTGTTAATAATTTTCTTATTATCTAGCAAGTTAACATTGGTGTTCCTTAAGGTTGTCTTGCCCGTTGCTTCGTTAATAGCTTGCCAGGTGGCCTTAACTTTATTAGAAGACTTCCTAATTTTGTCACTAATGAATACTGCCTTAGCTATACTGCATACCTTTTTAAATATTTTAGAATAATTTCTGACATACTCAGTGAAGCTCGCATTAAAATTGTATTTCTTCATACCATACAACTCATATATCCTTCCTCTGCTTTTGTGAATACCTACGGTAGCCCACTCACTAAATGCTCTAGACTCCTTGATTACTTTTCCTTGGTCTTAAAAGTACTTCTAAATTCGTTTTGCACTATATTAAACATAGTATCATAAATCTTATTAGGTGATTTAAGCTCCATCATATCCGGATTAATACCTACTAAAATGTTGTTCCTAAATTCAATAAATTTACGCCTAGGTAACGGCCTAACTGTCACCTTATGTACGACTTTTTCATGAATATATGAAAAACCTGCCAATTGACCACAGTGATCCGAAGTTAAGTCAGTAGTAACTAATTTATGTGATACTGTATGATTACTAAATATATTGTCAAGGCAAGTGGAAGATGATGCTGTTATTCTAGCAGGTACAAAAAATAAATTTGTCAAATTAAATGATTTAAAAAGGTTTAAAAGCCTACTAGTCATTGGTGAACTATCTAATAAATTAATGTTAAAATCACCACAAACTATGATACCTTTTTTATTGACATATTGAATTTAGACGATGGCATGCACAAGATCATTCAGCTTCAAGTAATACCAGCATAGAAACAAACCAAAAACTGCTCGTGGCAGCCCTTACGCTGTTATTGCAAACGTGGGGCGTTGTTATTTGAAGTGAAGGTCAGTTGGTTAGTCGAGCAAATAGGTTTAGACGGTCGCCGGCGGTTACTATGTAGTGAAAGATAACGGCAAAACTACCATTTGATGGGTGGAGTTTTCGGTATGAGGACGGTTTGCATTTTTCTAAAGAGAGTTTAGAAACTGCGCTTGTGCTGAAAGGTTAGCCATTTTTAGGGGTCATATTATTGGTATATGTTTTAATGGTTTATTAAATATAAATCGCAGGTTATAGACACTGACGTATTACATACATGCTGGGTCTAAATGTGGAATTATTATATACTAGACGTCGCCAGCGGCTTCGCCCGCGTCAATAATACATATTATAAACCTTCCTCTTGAATCATTATATTTATTAAAAAAACCGCATTAAAATCCGTTGCGTAGTTTTAAAGATTTAAGGAAACATAGGGACAGACAGACAGAAGACCCACTTTGTTTTACACTATACATATATAGTACCTAGCGATTTTAAACACACGTCAATTTTTTAATAGTTGAGTTTATACATAACGGATTTTCCTTTCTTTTCAGGAATTGATCCATCTGTGACGTAGTTTTTATAATTCTATGCTTTTCTATTAAGGAATGGATTCTTCTGTGACAAATATAGTTCGTAGTTATTGTAATTTCAATTTTCTACAGCTTTTTGCAGCCTACTGCTGGACCTAAGCTTCTCCTTATTTACTTCATAGTGTGCTTATGTAAGTTAATAGGAGGGTTTGGCCTAGTATATCACGCTTGCCAAAGATTGATGTTGAGTTTTCCTTCTGTGTCAATCATTGTAGTACATAAATAAAATAAAATAAAAACACACAACATTTGACAACAAACTGCGACGTTGCTGCTCTTAAACATATGCAATGGCTCATAAACCATAACAAAATACTCGTCACACGTACATGGCAGATACATTTTACGACCATTAAACGCGATGGAGCCCTTTTGTACAATAATACGAATACATCATGATCATTAGGTCAATGACGTCACAACGACGGTGTCACCCATAAAAACAGATATCAAACGAGTTTGTACAAACAACTCCTAATTGACATACATGGTGGTATTTGGAGAATGGATTACTTGGACGATAGTAAAAATCATTTTATTTGGAGTTCATTTTTATAGTTCACCTAAATATCATGTCATATATGTCATGGTCATAAATCTACAGTATAAGCGACTGCGGATTATGGCAGGTTTAGTTCGATTCTAAGTTTGAGCAAAAAGTTATATAGGGTTTTTTAGTAAATAATTAAAAAAATTGGTGTCGCCAAAATACATATAATATAATTATACTCAATGTTTTTTGTAGTAGGCAAATAAGGTATATGAATGTACCTGACAAAATTCAGAGGAGAAATTAACATGTTAATGTGTATTAACATGTTGAAATAAAAAATTGAAAATGTTAAGCTGCCGTGAATTTAAGAAACTTGATTCAGTCAATCAGTACGTGAAACTAAAATTGGCGAAAAGAAGGATGAAAGATGTCCTGCTAATAATAAACAGGTGTGAATATCCGTAAATTAAATATCAAAACAAAGAATAAAAACAAAGCTTCAAACAAACTAAACTCACATAATGAACTAAACGAAAGTGAACTAAATCCATCAGCCTCATAACGAGCGGATTAATTATCTAATGGACTGCCGCATCTCATTTTTTATGTAATTAGGAATTCAACAAATTGAAATAAAAAAAATATAAAAGAAAGTGACGAATATGCATGTAGAAGGTCGAAAAGGGAGAGGACAAGGTAAAGATGGATGGACTGTGTGAGGATGGATATGAAAGAGAAAGGGGTAAACGATCGGATGACTTGTGACAGAGAAGTATGGATGGCGAAGGACATACTGCGCCGACCCCAAATAAATTGGGACCAGGGCAAGAAGCTGATGATGAGGAATTCATCTAATTGTCTGATCTGAATTGGATGGTCCTTATGTAAAATATCGCACTATCGATACTCGTTAATGGTATTTATTTGTCACTGATATTTTATATGAAGTCATTGTATTTTCTAAACGACGGAGTTGTTTTCTAGTGAATGGACCGGCAGTTTAGGGTACCCTCTTACTATCGACATAACATAGCAATATTGTCGAGTACTTGGGCCGCCGGCAGTTCCGGGTAGAACCGCATTCTTACTATCGACGTAACGTAGCAGTATTATGCTGCGTTTCTGAGGTAAGACACATACCAATGTCTCTACCTAATTTGTTGTTCCCTCTCTTATATAGAAACGAAAAGCTTTTTTTACTATCGACGTAACGTAGCAGTATTATGCTGCGTTTCTGAGGTAAGACACATACCAACGTCTCTACCTAATTTTTTGTTTCCTCTCTTATATAGAAACGAAAAGCAGATAACAATGAGAATATGTGGGTTTGGCAGAGTTGATCAAAGATAGTTTGGACTTCTCTTTTTGGCTTAAGCTAGCACGAGTGATGGCTGAATTTTATAGCTATCTTATAGGTATTTTTAGATTTGATACGTAAACTACTCAGAACTTAAAATAAAGATTTATCGCGTTGGCTGCCATGGGGGGCTTAAATGACCGGCACAACTAAGGTGAACTTGAACACCTTTTGCTCGCTGACGGCCATGCGTGTAACGCAAAATACCAATTGCAAATGGCCGGCGCGGCCTCAATGATCACTTTAGCTAACTTGGCCTCAAAATATTTTTATATTTTTTTGGTTGTATGAATGTTTTTGTAGCGAGTCAAACAAAATTATGATGTAAATTAAAGACAGTATACTTTTTGAAATATTTTTATTACTACAAATCAAAGAGTAGTGTTATTTAGGGACACATTATTTTGTGTTGGGATCAAAGTCATTTAAAATAAAAAAACAAACAGAAAATTAATGATTTTTATCAACAAGGATGATCGGCAATTTGACCAGGGATTTGACCGGCGGCGTGGCTCCAGTGAAAAAAATATTACATTTGCGCCGCGCCGGGTGTAAATGACCGGCGGACTAAACACAGCACATAATATACAAAAAAATGTATAAAAACATATATTATATATAGACATCTTATAAATAAGTCGTTTCACGTCATTTAAACAACTGATGAAAAACACAAATATATTCGGATTTCCATATGGCAGCCAACGTCTTAACTCTTATAATCCACGAAATGGAATTTCACTACCCTGAAACAAAAAAGAAATGCTTGAAAATTATCAAAATAGCTTTCACCGTGTAGTCCATAGCTTGATTTTAGATTCAATATGCAAGCTACTTTCAACACTAAATAAAGATTCAATACTATCCAAAATTCTATAAAACAAAGAAGAACATTTAGACCAAAATAGAGCAATAAAAAAAAATATCGTGTGACACCGTTCAAACAAAGTCTCGGTACATAATGTGTACGCGCAAACAGTTCGGAGAGTACACAGTACAAAGCATGTTAACAGAACGCTATCTGTATTAAACTGCTGCAGTTAAAAACGTTAACAGCAGTGAAGATTGTGCCGGTATGAAGTTACGCAACTTTAGCACAATAGAGTTGAAATTGCAGTTGAAACAAGGGATTAAACTTCTTAAAATATAGACTTGGAATATTTCAGGCAATCGTTCTGTGGAAAAGCTAACGTCTTAGTGGGACAGTTACAGGAGATCCTATCTCCGTAGGGCAAGTTATTTTTGATTTCGGTAATTTGTTAAGGCGACAATTTACTGTACAAAAGTATGTGGAATTAAAATAAACTATGATATTATGGTGACGATAGTTTGCGTTCTTTTTTGTAGACGTATGATAGTAGGTATTAGCGATCTCGTGAACATAAGACTTTCTTTCATTTATTTTGCCGTGATTTTTTACACTTCTCCTGTTTGACTAGGCACACCAGAAAATCAATACCATACCATCGTATGTAGGATTCATAATAACATAATATTATAACAGCAACGTGACCTGAAAAATAAAATGCCGGAATGTTTACGTGGATACTAATACAACACTCATCCTGGTCTAAGCCAAACCACCATAACAACACTCATAGAGCTAGGAAATTATAATAATAACAATCAGCAACGAAGATAAATGATACACACAAACTCATTGATACACAGATCCGCTATCAAAAGAACACAGTTTCCGGCTTATGTTACTTGTCAGTAATGACAACGGATCTCATTACCATGCCAATAATCTGGCAATATTGCCCAAGTTCGAACTTTCTGTAGTCGTTCCCGTTATAGCTGTACGGAAGGAAGTTGCGAAGAAAAATAACACAAAAGTTACATATCTCAGGGGGGTTAATTTATTAGGGTTCCGTACCTAAAAGGTAAAAAACGGGACCCTATTACTAAGCCTCCGCTGTCTGTCTGTCCGTCTGTCTGTCACCAGGCTGTATCTCATAAACCGTGATAGTTAGAAAGCTGAATTTTTCACAAATTATGTATTTTGGTTGCCGCTATAATAATAAAAAAATAAAAAATATTAAGGGGGGTCCCATACAAAAAACGTGTTTTTAGGGTTCCGTACCTAAAAGGTAAAAAACGGAACCCTATTACTAAGCCTCCGCTGTCTGTCTGTCTGTCTGTCTGTCTGTCTGTCCGTCTGTCCGTCTGTCTGTCACCAGGCTGTAATCTCATAAACCATGATAGCTAGAATGCTGAAATTTTCACAAATTATGTATTTCGGTTGCCGCTATAACAACAAATACTAAAAATAAAAAAATGAAAATATTAAGGGGGGTCCCATACAAAAAACGTGTTTTTTTTTCGTATATTTTGCTCAATATTACTAACTGTAACAGGGAGACGCTTTAGATTTTCACAGAATATGTAGTATATTACCTTTCAAAATAAATAATTAAATAAAAAAAGTAAATAATAAAGGGGGGCTCCCATACAACAAACGTAATTTTTAAGCAATTTGTTACTCGATCTTAATAAACAGGTAGAAACTTAAAAAGTATTTAAGTAAACATACAACGAACATGATTTTCTTTTATAGATGATGGTACAGGACCCTTCGTGCGCGAGTCCGACTCGCACTTGCCTAATTTTTTTAGATCGTCCCCGTATTGGGTTACTCCCCGATACACTGTTTGTACGCAATTAATGGGTGCCTTTTTCAAAAAACGATGTTAGTTCAAGGATTTTTTGTGTTCAACGTTTAATATTTTGTTTGAATGTTTTTAGAAAGTACGATGAGTCTCTTTATCTTTTAGGAAATGGTGTTTTATGCTATGATGTTCTGAAAACGTTGTGAACTCAGCTGATTACTGTCACCAGTAGAGTTCCAACATAGAAATTTTTGGATGAACGGGTTGAATTGACTATTAAAAATATCCGTTTGTGCATCAGAACACTACAAATGAAAGCGTCTTCCCGTTCGTTATTTCTGAATCGTCGATACCATATTTCTCACAACTCAAGAATTTATGTTATTATTATGATCCCTTTAAAATTCCTTATTTAGATACACAAAATTTGCTTACAACCCAATTTATAGGACATTTACATATTACCTATCCTATGAACTGAGAGAAACACATGACACAACATTATACAGTTCAGATAACTGCCACCGATACCGTCACTCAGCTGTGCCGAGTCCACGACCTACTTCCAATCAATTGCAAACTACACTGTATAAATTTTATACAGTGTAGTTTGCAATTGATTGGATGCAAGCGCTATTTTATTTATCTGCCTTAAGGATTGCGTTTCTAATTACAGCTATGCATTATATCATCTGCCACGCCGGTATCTACTAGTAACATGGTATGTAATAGATTACTAGATATGTTACGATGTAGTCTTTCATAAAGTCCGAGCTTGTAATCAAGACATTTAATACTAAAATACTAGCTGTTCACCGCAGATTAACATTACTATGCGCATTCTCACATGATTTTGCGTATATCGGTAACAGGGCTACCTAAAGGGTTAAATTGAGCTAAACAGCCTATACATAGCTATATAGAGTCCTTTACCTTCCGGAGAAATTCCCAAAAAAGGTTCAGCCATAACAGATTATACCGAACACTGAAATCACAGACAAACACTTCAGTGTTATTTATATTTGCTTAGATGTATGAGTTGGAGTATTTGGTTAGTAAATTCCCTGCCAACGCTGCCGACTGCAGCCGATCATAACGTCGGGAAAAAAATAGGTTATCTAACTAGGTATAAATTACCTTAGATAAGTTAATTTTACGCGATTAAGACCCGCTAAATGATTTTATATGATGTTTACAAATTGCGAAAGTTTAAATCGATTAAACGTACCAAAATTCGTAAAGTCTTTTAAACACAAAATCTTATCATTATTCTATACGACATAAAACTGCAACTGTAAGACATTTCATCGCAGCTCTTAGTTACACATCGAAATATTGAATCATGTATCACCCGATATTGCTGTACCTTGAGTAGCGACACACGCTTCAATACAGGCGTCAACATCTCTCGATCTCGATTGAGATTGCAGTCACAATAGAACAGTAAATGGCTCATATCAAAGAGCAGAACATTGTATTGCTGGCAAACCGGTTATAAACGCGCGACTTTTTTGTTGTGTCTGCCGGTTTTGTTGTGGACTATGTTACTGTCTTGCAAATCGCGACAAATTTAATGAAAAGTATGGAAGATATGTTAGAAGAATTGGCAAATAGATTACCCGTTGTCTTACTTATCTTGGAGGAAGGTTTTTAAGAGATTTCACACGCACAAACATACAATCAACGGTCGCAAAGTATACACAGACTCAAAACTATAATTTTAGGATCTCACAAAGTGATGTATTTTGTGTTTGGATCGAACCAGGGGAGGTCACTTAAACCCAGGTAGAACGTGTGTTAACCATGCCTTTTCTATAAAAATTTATGAAAATAGATATCCATTTTTCGACAAATAAAATATATTAAGGTTTAGGTTAAGCTGTATGCGCTCAATAAAAATAATACGATCATACATTGGTACATTAAAATTACAATTTGACTTTTTGAATATTACATTATGCATATGTAACCGATTACACAAAACATTATATGAAAATCACAAATAGGATTTAACGTAACTGCAATATTATTATTTATTAATCGCATATATATAACATATTATAATATAATACATTACATGTATTTATTGACTGAATTTTGATTTGAAAAGGAAATAAAACTTAGTTGCAGTAGATGCTTGCGTACTGAAATAATACGACATTTGAAGCTGTACATGTAGTGTCTTTACCTTCACGGCGAGTCGTGGATGAAATGTACGTGGATTGATATCTTGTTCATCTGATCTGATCTGTAGACATATCTAAGTGTTTACGTCAGAGCAGATTACACATCACATTACATGCCATATCATCGTCGTCCTAGCTTTATCCCAGAAACATCTATCACTTACGCCTTAAAAGCCCGAGGTCCGCTTATTAGTCTAACCAGATTTTACAGAATATCAGGTTTCTCACATTACACTCCACATTTTAATATAATTGTAACGAGGTCCAGCAGGCATGTCTGCCCGTGAGTGCAGATTATTCCTATTAAATACTAGAGGATGTACGCACCTAAGCCCGCACATTCTACTTCAATTTACCCGTCCCTTTCTGATCCCGTGCGAATTTTAGGAAATCCTTTCTTACTGCACCCTTAAGGTCCCAAAGGAATATAAAAGCCAAATTCCAGTTTCTTGGAACCCATAGCTTTTGCTGTGGGTTATCTGTCAGTCGACTGTATAAAATTAAACACACAGATAAACAGTATTTTTTTGGGTTTACGCGAATGTTAATTTCGATACAGATAAATTTTCATATTATTGCTTTTCTCAAACTATTTACAAAAGACTTCGACGCCAACAGTATTTCCAGCTTTTATCGCACAAAGCCAGAGCAGTTGTTATCAAAACATCGAGTGTATTAGCTGCAAGTGGCGACGTTCAATTCGGAGCGATATGCCCTAACAATGTGCGCAAACGGCGAGTCAAACGCCGCCATTCTATTACTGGCTGGCTCACACGCGCGACTGCGACTTTTGTGATGCGTTTTGTCGTGGGTAGTTTATTCAAGAATTTATATTGAAGTTTTAATATATGGATATTGAAAGTGCAAGGTCCTTCCATTCTTTGTCAAAACTCACTCCGTTCATTATCATCATCAGACTTTCGCCTTGCAGCCCGGTGCCATTAAACCACACTGTATTATAACATTGAATTACATTTTTATTCGTTTGTTAGTGTGCGTTTGATTGTATTCAAAGTACTCTTTGAAGTTTAATTTTAATGTTCAAGGTGAAGCCTCCGCCGTGCTAACTAGAAATGCTGACTGGCCGGAAAGAAGTCTCTAGTTCCTGATATGTACATTTCTTGTCCCCATTGGTTTAAATAAAATTGCATCTAATTCAAGTCTGGATATTTAAGATAACCTTTTTTAAATAGGTTTTTAATCTTTCTTTATTTTACGCCCAATAACAAAAAATGAACGACAAATCACACAGATGAAAATGAATGATATTGTAACCAGCATGGTATGTAAAGCCGTCAACGTAAATTATAAAATAATGTAAGTTCAATTATTATATATACAACTCAAATAAAAAACAAACTTAAATAAACGAATTTTTGAATTAACCACATGATAAAATACGTAAACTGTAGTTTTATCTCAATGTGTAACATTTGCATAAACCTAAGAAATTACTAGCAGTATCAACTTGTAATTTTTACTTTTATTTAAGTTGTACCTACGTCTAATATTTTTTTAAACTGAAGTTTACATAGTACTTAACTAAAGTTTACTTATTTTATACGTACACTGTAGTTAAATTTAGCTACTTAGTTCAGTTTTCAAGTATAAATGAAGCAAAACCTTGACATTGTAATAATTCATCCGGCACAGAATAGAGAATAATAAATCCTATTGTACCAATCTGTGTTTACGTACACATGCAAGACACGTATGTGTGTGTATTAATCTAAGCAAAATAGTCATCTATATGAAGAACAAAATGAAGAACTACATTACGAGAAAGGATAAACGTCTAATATTTCTTTCGTTTGTAGATCAGTAGAGAAATATTCACTTACATTAATATAATCTGGTAGGTAGTTGTGATAAATATGCCAGAGGTCTTATATTATTCGTTATTCACGGCATATTGAATAAATTCAATAAGAAATGGTACTTTGACATAGCTGTAAATGTTATCAAGAACATTTCTGGTACTTGTGAAGATGTTTGTTTACAAAGAATTGAATCAACTGAGATTGTAGGCTAAAGGGAGTGTGATGACTGCAAGTACCTGAACATAAGTAAAATGAATTTATCAGCGTCTGATTTACAGATTGGCGACCGGCTACTAAAAGCTTGCTTTTGCAAGTGCAAAAAACTAGAAAATGGATCCCGGTCTCCACAGTATGGCAAGTACAGCGCTAAGATGATGATGATCATAATATAATTTTCAGATTTTTTGGTTTATTTTCATGCTCAAATTGTTCAGCTGTCAAATTTTAATTTTGACGGTAGTAGAATTATGACTAATTGACGTTCCACAATTTTACAACAACAAATTAAGAATGAGTGGCCCTTTCTTTACTGATTGAGGATAAAGTCTCTTTCACAGAGGAATTTGCGAACATTAAATTTAACCAATTGACGTATGCAAAGAACACCTAGACCCACGACAAAATTTTTTTGAAACATGGCAACATACAATTTTTCGTCCAAAAATTACGAAGTGTCAAGCGGCAAGATGGCTGTTTTGACAATAATATCATTTTTGCGGCCAAACTGACTAGTCAATTGGCTTGTTAATATGTCTCCTCGGCACATGTCTTCAAATCTAATCAGATTATCAAATTAATTTGAATAATGCTCAAAAATTTTCAATCAGCGAATTTATAGTTAATGAATAAACATTAAATATAGAAGCGGGATGAATAAGATAATCTCCCAACAACTCAATAAAATACTTTTATCTCGCCAAGAAGTTCACCTTAAATAAATAAGAAGGAGTATTTATGAACAAGTCTTATTTCGAAGAACAGTTTGGAAAGAAATTTGTGGGAGCTTAAGATGCCCTGTATTACTTTAACTTTCTTTAATATACCTTTTCTGGAGTGTAGAACTGTAGATATTGCGTTCAGTAATATATTCTGAGGATATCTACTAATACAGCAAATAAAACTTTTTACTGTATGCTTTTTACGCTTAAGTTATTTAAGATTTCGGTTACATCTTGAAAGATTATGATCAGATCAAAAACCATGTAAGAATAAAAAGATTATGCGAGCCTCAGGCTTTAAAGCGTAGGTCTTGCAGCACAACGGACAAAGTTGAAATGATCAAGATAAAGATAATAATTGTTGATCGCGTATTATGTTGATATTCGTGTAAAGTATCCGTGTTCACCTTTATAACGCCTACAGTCATATATTTAGGCGCAGTACAGTGCGTCACTTGGAGTAGGTATTATATCGTAATTTTATACCCCTGGAACGCATTCTGGTTTCATAAATTACGAATTTTTGTCATCGCTGATTTACACCTACCTATGCATATCGTCCATTTGCGACTATGAATATCGAAAACCCTGATATTTCACAGGAGACGTTTTAAACCTTAGATCGCTTCTAACTTTCGAAATTTTGTCCAAATACCAAAATGATGTATGAGTGTGTTTTAGGTAAAATATTTATTTAATGATTTAATTTATATACGTTTTAATTTTCTCAGAAAGGAGAATGCCGGTTTTTGTATGGAAGTCTGACATGAATTAGCATCAACTGTAGCTCACGAGAAATACATAATTCAAAGTAGGAAGTTACAAGAATTGATAGGAAGAATAACACCACGTTCAGAATATACTGGCAACACCACTTGTAGTCACCAATTCCATCCAAGAATAAAAAATCTTTCGAACACCATTTTCACACGTGACGAGAATTCACTTTTGGAGTAGTGATTAAAGTATAGTATTCCTCAAAAAGTTACGCAATATTCTTTGGAAACATTGGCGGTGGATGCAGATCTAGCTATTACTAGAAATAAAAAAGATAATATAGTCAAGAGTTTAGCTGCCCATCACTTAAAAACATACAAATCTTCAAATTTAAGTAACTGCGAAATAAAAATATATAAATCCATCCAAGATAAAATTCAACAAAACGATTTGGTGGTAAATAAAGCGGATAAAGGCAACACCGTAGTTATTATGTCTAGATCCCAGTATAATAGCAAAGTACACGATGTAATACACACCAAAGATTTCCAGCGTCTGCCCTACGATCCTACCAAAAGATTTCATGCAGAATTAAAACTCAGTATAAAGTCAAGTAATTATCTTTTTCCGCAAGACTGCTATTTAGCGAAAAGTATTATACCGATGAACTCTCAGTGTCCGCTGTTGTATGGTTTGCCCAAAATACATAAAGATCAGGTGCCCATCCGTCCAGTCATTTCATATGCCAACGCTCCAGCTTATAAATTAGCGAAATAATTAGACGGATTGATTAAAGAGAAGACGTCATTCTCCGCAAAATACAGTCTGAAAAATAGTTATCATTTGATTAGCAAAATAAAACACATCTGTTTACCTAGAAACACAAAACTCGTGTCTTTGGATGTAGAAAGCTTATTTACAAACGTTCCTTATAAAGAATGCCTAATTATAATTGAAAATCTGCTGGAAAGAAATAAAATACACCCAGAACAGATTAAGAACATTTTAAAATTAACCGAGTTATGCAATAAACAAAACTATTTTCAATTCAACAACGAGTGCTACTTACAGAAGGAAGGTTTGGCCATGGGTTCACCGCTTAGTCCGTTGTTAGCAGATATCTTTATGAATAACTACGAACACGAGCATTTGGTGAAAGAACCGAACATCTTATATTATTATAGATTTGTGGACGATATTTTGCTAGCTTAGAAGGGCACCGAACGTCAGCTTCACTGTTTTCTTAGAAGAATTAATAGTATACACCCCAAAATTAAGTTCAAATTAGAGATGGAACAAAACAGCTCAATAAACTTCTTAGATTTGACTATCAAAAGGGAGGGTACCTCACACTCATTTGAAATTTATCGTAAACCGACATATACAGATACTACAATACCAGCATCGTCCTGTCATCCATCACAACACAAAATGGCAGCATTCCACAGTATGATACATAGATTATTAAATGTACCACTCAATATAGAATCATATAACAAAGAATTAAATATTATTTATCATATAGCTCAATCCAACGGGTATAGTAAACGCCTAATTGACAAGATGATTCGAGGAAAACAAATTAGAATGGCCAAGTCGCTTTTATATCCCTACATAAAATAACCTATAAATAACACTGCTGTTCTTACCTATTTTGGAAGTATAACTGACCGTATGGCGCGTATACTGAGGAGGAACGGCATCAGATCAGCCTATAAACCTTACAAAACGTTAAAATTTCTTTGCAATGGTAAAGATAAAGTATGCAAGAACAAAAAATCCGGTATTTACTGCTTAACATGCGACCAATGTCAAAATAAGTACATAGGACAGACGGGTCGAAGTTTTGAGCTGAGATAAAAAAACATTTTTTAGCGGCGTTTAGAAACAACCAGCCAGAAAAGTCTCATTTTGCCGAACATTTACTTCAAACGGGCCATAGTCTAAATAGCGGACATTCATTTGACGTCATACACACTTGTCAAAAGGGTATCAGAATGTGCGTATTGGAACAATTAGAAATTTTAAAGCGGGACAAGAATACATTACTGAACGATCAAACTAACTTTAACGGGTCCCCATTGCTGAATATATTCGCATACCGTCGTAATGACGCACATCAGTCGAGCGGCGGAGGGAATTAGAAAGTAAAATCTTTTATAAGACACGCTCACGGTAGGAAAACGCTCAGTCGTTGCCCATCGCTCCTGAGGATGCCTCGTGCAGAGGCGAAACACGTGTCGAGGAATAGTCGGCGCATACAGCGATACTGCAAGTCAGGTTCCTGGAACCCATACCATTCCTATATCCCTTATCCTTTTAGAGGAGTTCGGTATTGTCAACCTTTTTCTATTGCAATAGTTGGGGTGGTCAATCCGAGGGTGCGTGGTGGGTTCCTCTTTCCTTCCATTAAATTCTTACCAAATTAATAAAGTTAAATATAAAGCCTTTTTTTAATCAGTCTCTTGAAACAACTATTGTTTAAACTTTCTTACAAATATAATAATTATCAAATCAACACAAAAACGAAATAAACAAATTAAATCTTAACAAAACTACAAACTTTCAAAGAATGCCCTGTAATAACCGTGATTGTGATTACTATTTAATAAGGAAAGAATATCATTCTTCTTATTTTCAGCTAAGCCAGGTTTTCTATCATAAGCTTTCCTAAATTGTATATAAAAATCAGTCTGTTTTTTTATAACGATAGCTCTTTTAAACTCTTCATCGTAAGAGGTTTTATAATATAATGCTTCAGGCTCCTCTTTAGTGACCTTATAAACCTTAATATCAGTGAGATTTACGATTTTCTAGTCATCATCCTTGTGTAGCATAAAATTAATTTGAGTTGTTGCAGCTTTCCAATTATAAATATCATTGTGGCACATTTCATTGACATGAATCGGCGTGGATTTCTTTCTCACAGCTTTTATGGCTCCGATGAACCCCTCAGGGGTGTAAATAGGTCCAGACCTCATCTGCCTCTTAACTTGTCTTTCTATCTGAGAGTGAACTGAGTCACCCTCATTTTGAGTGTGGCCCTTGATGAGAAATTTGTGAGTCATGGACTTAATATATGGGCAGCTTTGGACAGCATAAACGTACATTGCCATCATGAACTTATACTTCTGCTGTCCAGCACAGTTATCAGAATATAATATGACGTCAACCGGTTTCTCGTCTTCTGAAATTTTCACCAGGTACTTAAATACGCATGTGGCAACCTCATTTACCCCTCTAGCTTGTGATTCGTCCCACACGTAGCTTTCGACATTATTAGTTTTTAGGTCATATATTGTTGAAATTACATTTAATTTTGATTTATAATAAAACACAGAAATTTCCTCTTTAGGGCACTGAAAAACAGCCTGTAAATCGTAAACGGCCACAACAACATTTTCATTTCGCTTGTCATTCTCTTTCTCTATTCGAGACAGCCGTTTTTCTTCGTGGTGTTGTAAATATAATTCCTGTTTCAGTTGTTTTTCTTCTTCAGAACTGTTTGTATAAGCTTCGCAAAATTCGCAAGTGTCTTTCTTAGGAATAAAAAAAGAAATATTAAAGTCTTGAGTAAATATACGATAGAACATAATATAATTAACAAACCCAATTATATTGCTTTGACATAGCTATACATAATCTCTATGAATATCTGAAATAGTTTTACTCCCGTCGATATAATGCTTTTTAGAATTCGCTCGAAGGTAGTGAGATTCAATTTTGGGGATAGCTTCAATAAAAGCTCTTGCTCCATTTTTCAGGGCATCATCTACTTGGGGGTGATTTCAGTGACATCCACGGTTGTGTTTGAGTAAGGAAACATTTGTTGCTTTATTCTTTTTTTTCAGAACAGTTTCAATGGGTCAATTATTTATTCCTAAAGTGTTAACGTAGAAGGTCTTACAAACTCTTATGTTTTCGCCAGATAAAGTGAAATAAAAGGCATTATTATTTTCTCGTTTCGGAGCAGGTGTTTCATTCTCATCAACTCTGACATAACGGTGCGCTGGTTTTACCTCTTCCATTGACTGATGTATAAATAACCATTGCCTTACAATACTACCCAATTTCCAGTAATCATTTAGAAGGTTTTGTGTCTGAGTTTAAGTAATTTTGGATCGGCATTTAAATCTACAAGTGTCTTTGCAAGGAGGTTTAATTTTACGTTCAGGTACTTGTTTCTGGGTTTTAGATGATTTGTAGGACTTACCACGTTCACGTCCACGTTCTTCTTCCAATTGCGTTCCTGTTTTGGTCTTTCCTTTCTCTTTTTAGTAGGTGTTGGAGCTTCCGTTTCAGCAACGACGGATTCAACCAAAATTGGTACGTTTTCTATAACGGCGCTTGGAGTGTCAATGTCTGCAATACTGTTTGTTTCATTTTCTGTATCTTGTACTATTGTATTTTCGTTTGATTCCATTACATCTGTGTTCATGGATGATGTTGGTTCACATTGGTTGGATACTCCCAAATTAGCCTTGGTTGTTGTTAGTTCGTTAAAACTAAATTTGGACCCCAATTTCTCACGTTCGTCCGGATCTTTTACCGAGTCATCACTGTCTACAAAACATAAAGATTGGTAAGTAAATTTACTATGGTTATTATTGTGAGATTAAGTTAAATAATAATATATTATCATCTACATACCTTCAATGAATGATGAAGGGGAACTGCTTGAGAAATTGCTGGATGAGCTACTTGATGATGAACTTGTAGATACACTACGGCGACGTGAAATTTGGTATGACATTGTCTCTTGATGATCTAATATGGTATTAAACTTAGCACATTGCAAAGCATTAGTGCTCTCATGTGAGGTGTGGTCAAAAGTTTGCAGATCATCCGCATTGCTTGTAGTTGCTAACTGTAGTATACGCTTTGCTCTCGAATTTATCTAAAAATTGATATCTATATCAGAAAATAAATGTAAACAAAGTTACAGTTTTGATACGACGAAGACAAATCAGACACAGTGGGATTATCGTGTTTCATTACAAAGCTCACATAAAAATGACCACCCCGGCTACATTATCAAAACTAATCTATTATATTATATAATTGTCATTAAAGCTACGTAAGTATACCAAGTTTTAGGTCAATCTCTCCACGGGAAGTGATTTAAATGTACAAGATTTGTAAATATTCATAGGTTAGTGAAGTTAAATAAAAGTTTGTAAACGTAACATAGATAAAATACTTTTATTTAGCACCTATAACGTTACAAGTGGAAATAAAAACATAACTTATCCGAAACTATTCTGTCATAACAGTACATCAACAAAAAACCCACGTTCTAATTCACAGAGTTAATGTTTCATCATCTTCAATGCTACAATTCGAGATGTCACAGTAAAGTTTCTTATTTTTACAAGAATAATGTGACAAGATCAAAATGCCACATGCTTTCTACTTTTAAGTTTTACAGTAACACTATGACAAAACAACATGTCACTATGTTGAAAAAAAGAAATCAGCCTTTAAATATACTCACTTTGCGCCAAAACAGTAATAACTTCGTATTATCACGTTGTTCGCGAAAAACGAGAATACTTCACGCTAGCAATGCAGTTGCACAACTGAGCTGGCACTTTGTCGAAGTCAACAGATAGCCGAAAGAGACAGTGCTACACTGTGATATATTTGTCTTTTTCTCTCACTGCGGAGCCATTTTTAAAGTAAAAACTACCGCGTTTTTGTAGATAGATCTCGATACGGCGATTTTGATTATCTGTAAAAGGAAAAATCGATTTTTTCGAGATATTACATTGTAGTCGCAAATGGACGATATAAACAAAATAGCAGTGTCTGTCTCTGATTTCTAAAGAACTTTACCAAGTGCATAATTGTTACACGATGCCAAATCAAAAGCAACCTTTTTTAATATGTTGTTTGTCTATTTTTTGTTTGTTTGGGTTATTGTTGCGATACCGAAAATAACGCGGGTGAAACCGGGGTTATTCGAAGTTATTCTTTGAAACTTTGAACTACTAAGTACTAAACATATTTTCAATGACGATGTTCCATCGTTACTTAAGGCATTTCAGAACTAAAATTAAACTATTTTATAGCACTTTATGGCAAAACAAAGCTGTCATTGAAGACTATTACATAAATTATGGATACACCATAAAATACCAAACTCTTGCTTCACAAACTCAGGCTCCAATGTCACATTGCTAAAATTACAATAAACCCTATAAAAAGCTGCCTAAAACCCTTGACCACTTCACGACTGATTTGTCATATCATACGGTGCAGACGGGGTGTTATGGAGCGTGGTACATTCTAGACGACGGGCCTGATCTGTGCAGTGCAGTGACCGGATCAAATTGTTGCCAAACAAATTTCAATTCGGAATTCTTTCGGATATTTCAAGAGACTTGGGTAAGTACTTTGATTATTATAATTGTGATTTTTATTTGACTTGTTTTTTGGGTGTGATGTGCAGTAAGTAAAATAGAGGAATCAAAATATGGTTAAAATAAATGGAAATTTTTATAAATGTAATGTTATTTGCGAAAGTATGTCTGTCATACTTTACGTCTGAGAGCTTTTATGGGACGTGTGTTTTCCGCTTTCTGAAGTGGTGAAAATTTTCTAATATAATATGTGCTACACATGTACAGGACCTTACGAAAGGCTATTATATAGAACTAATATACAAATATTCAAGACTATTATTATTTATTATTATTTAAAAAGACACCTCCCGCAGCCTAGTGCGTGCGACTTTACTAACATACAACTAACAGACACAATGAACACCCAGACTCGAAACAAAAATTTATGGATCACATAAAGTGTTGTCTCGTGTGGGGATCGAACTCACAACACTCGGCGCAGTGTCAAGCAGCGAGGCGACCGCTTAAACCACTACTCCAAGCATGCAGTCATAAACATGAACATGTATTCGATAACTATATCTTAATTGACACGAGTATATGCCCACGACTGCAAAATTGTCAGTACATAGAAACCATAACTTACACTAATGAACCAAAAGATACAGATCATCAGTACCTGTGATAATATAGACCAACTAGACGATACCCGCGGTTACACCAGCGTTATTTAAGGCTACCGCTCCGCTCCCGTCGCTCATAGCGTGATGTTATATAGCCTTCCTGGATAAATGGGCTATCTGACACTTAAAGAATTTTTCAAATCGGACCAGTAGTTCCTGAGATTAGCGCGGTCAACCAAACAAACAAACTCTTCAGCTTTATATATTAGTATAAGATATACTTTGTTCACGTTGGCAAGAGACGAAATGGAAACTAATCATAATTTTATTAAAACTTTACCTAACTTATTGAGTCAGAATAAGTCATCAAAAATATTTCCCTTAAATATAATAATATACCTAGTAAATTTATATTAAGTTATTAAAATACAAGCACAAAACAGGTTTTTATTTGAAATATTTTTTTTATTTTTTTGCAAAAGCTGTCTAACGTATTATGATAATGTCAATTCAGATTTACATTTATACCAAGTGTAAATATTATTGGAATAAGTCATTCGATATTTAGACGGGTTATCTCTTGTAATCTTAAATTTCAGACAAATTTCAGACTAGACTTATTGTTTGCTACAATATAATTATAAACATAATTTAGAAAGACCTTACACTGAAAGTTTTAATTATTTAATGTTTACGCGTGGGCAATTTTAGGTGTACCATTTCGCCAAAGGTATTATTTGGCGAAGTTTGTTTTTGTATCATCTTTAATGTAATTAATTTTGTGAAATAATACGAAAATTAATATTATATCTGAAATATTGAGTACTGATAAACTTAATTGATTCAATTATGAACTTTAAATTAAACACTGTACCTGTAGATAGGTATATCTCTTAGCCCTGAAGTGTAACCATATTCGAGGGTTCACGGGCAAAATGTATTAAGCGACATCCTGGTCGATATTGAGTTATATACATATTCGGAATCACCGGATTTTTCTGCGTCGTTTGCACTCGGTTTCGTGCTGATCTGAGCACTTTTTTTGGAGCTTAAAACAATAGTAAATTTAGGCGCAGTTCGGAGTAGCTTTGATTGAAGCGACAAATTTTTTTTACAATTTAAGAAAAAATGGACTTCATACAGGTCAAATATTTAGTGTTTTTGACTTGAGCTATTTTCCCCGGCATAAGTTTGGTAAGATAAGGTGTTTGAATCGTCTTGCCAGCGCCTAAAATATATACATACCGTCGCTTAAAGCATTTTGCTTGCACCTGAAATTCATACTCGATGTCGCTTAAAACATTTAGCATGCTGCTGAAATCCATACCTTATGTCGCTTAAACCATTTACCATGCGTCTGATATTAATACACACAGGCGCTTAAATCATTTTTATATTTAATAAAAATTCTTTATACTCGGCGGTTAAATCCTTCTTCTTGAACTGAATTAATAAAGACTCGTCTCATCAGGCATATTGTTTTCTAAGTGGTGGAAGTTAAAACATTTTTACTCTACTGGAATTAGGAAATCTATATTCGTTAAGATAGTCAACATTTTGTATAAATCGTTTATCCACTGTCGGATAAGACATATCGACTGTGGCGGATAAGACATATGAACTGGCAACCGGTAATATCTCAATTTTGACAACTTTAGAGGAAAACATATTTGCTTCATTTAAACAACATATCGTATGTTAAAAAAAATACGTAGTTAATATTTTTTTTCATTGCACACGTATTTAAAAACAAAAGTAACATTATAATATCCTTCCTTCCAATATAAAACCGAGATATGACAATATAAATCAACACAAGAACAAACAACATTTTACTTGAAAAATTATGGGCGATCCCAACAAGATTGTCAGTCCACCTTGCAGGAGGCCTAGCCATGCTACGACGTCTGGTGCGTAACCGCCACTCCAGAACCATTCTGCTCCAACGGCCATCGGTTCTCCTGGCTATGTACCCTGCAACTGCCACTCAAGCATGAATATTCGGAGAACCATGTCGGTGACTTTGGTTCGCCTGCGTAGGTATCTCCTCAATTCTGATTCGATCTCGCAAGGAAACGCCAAGCATAGCTCTCTCCATCGCCCTTTGAGTGACAACACTGGCAACACACACTGTTCAAAGGCTTTCGTTTTGAGACACTGCGGGATATCAGACGTAGTATAGGAGCTGGTACGACACGGACGTTAGGCATGATTTTCGTCTTGTTCGACCCACTTGTTGGGAGAATCTACAGATGCCACCAAGCATTTTTGCCGAGGTCTACCATGGTCTCAACCATGACTACGATATTGTCAGTGAGTCGAAGGTGAGTTATGCAGTACTCGCCGTTGATGTTGATACCGAGTCCTTCCCAGTCTAGAAGCTTGAAGACTTATATGTGTACAGTATGTGGTCTATAGTACTATTATCCTTTTCGGAAACTGGCTTGTTCAGAACGCTGGAAGTCGTGTAGCTTGCAAGCGAGATGATTCGTGATGAACCTTAAAAACAGTTTATAGACGTGGCTCAGAGAGATGGGTCTGTAATTCTTTAAAAGGGTATTGTCGAACTTTTTGAAGAACGGCACAACCACACTTCTGTGCCTCGCCTGTGGCGTTTTACCTTCGTGTATGACGGAATTAAAAAGCTTACGAAGCATTTCCAAAGCGGGTATGCCGCCAGCTTTCAAAAGCTCTGCCGTAATTCTGTCATCACCCGGTGCCTTGTTGTTTATGAGCTGTTTTAGGACCCATCTCGCATTGAGGTGATGAGAACCTGGTCGAGTTCAGCGCCAAGAAAACACAGGTGTGCGCATTCTCAGCCAAGGTATTTCCATTCCTTCCCCATCCCTCTCTTCTGGACACTTCACTACCGATTCAAGATAGCCTCAATATCCTGGGTATGGACATACGCAGAAATCTCAACCAGAAGAACTACATCGAGGGTGTCATAAAATCCGCATCTCGGAAACTCGGAGTCCTGAACAAGGTGAGGAGGTTTTTCGCGCCGGAGCAGTTGTGTCTGTTATACAAGACCCAGGTTCGCTCCTGCGTGGAATACTGCTCTCAATTTTGGAATGGCTCCGCTCAGTACTTATTGGACGCCCTCGATAGGTTGCAGCGGCGTGCTGTCATCATCGGGGATCCAGTGGCCACTAAAACTCTTGAGTCAATGCAATTACGCAGAGACGTGGCCTCAATGGCTGTCGTCTACCGTATCTATCACGGTGAGTGCTCCGACGAGCTCTTTCAACTAATCCCACCCTCTCCTTTCCTATCCCGAACGACACGTGCTGGGTTGAGGTGCCACTCTTACACGGTAGAACAGATACCGTCACGCACCAAACGGTTCGGCGCTTCTTATCTCTGCCGTACCATTAAGATGTGGAACTCTTTACCAGTCCACGTGTTTCCCTCCACTTATGATACCGGGTCCTTTAAGCGGGGCGTGAAAAAGCTTTACTCAAGGCCGTCAAGGTGACGGCCATCATGCCATAATGCCATGCTGGCTGCTGGGATGATGGCCATCACTATAGGACTTCACTGACTGCTTAACATCAGGCAGCATGGAGTCAATTTGTTCGGCAGAAATAAAAAAAAAGTACTAATCTCGTGCATGCTGACGTCCGGGATGTCTTCGGTATGGTGTCGGGTCAATCTAGCTCTAGGGTTGCGTGTAGTCGCGGGGTCGTGTATAACATTCCATAGAATCTTTCGATCTCCTCCAAGAATTGAGGTCTGGATGACACAACACTGCCATCCTCCGTCTTCAGCTTTGTTAGCTGACTTTGCCCGATAGAAAGATCTCTCTAGAATACATTAGAGCCTTTGTTCCGCTCGACCGCCTCTTGAACACATTTGGTGTTTTATCGGCGGATATCGCAGGTCAGAGACAAAGATATCTGTCTATTGAGGCGCCGATATTTTGGCAATTCGCAGCCAATATCAAGACGGATAAATCATTTGTACCTAATCACTGATAATTCCGTTATTATTTATGCTCTATCGAATCCAACCAAGCAATTGGCTAGTTAGTCATGAGGCGGGTAGGGAGTTAGAACACAGTCCTGCAATCCCTAAGCAGCAAGCCTGTGTGACTCGTTGCGCTAGAACATCAAGCCATAAATGCTGATAACATAACTAAAGGGGTAAAAGGCGTGAGCCTTTTATCCCCGAAGGGTGTATTACACACCCACTTTTCGCCAGTTATGTTTCGGTCGCAATTTAATAGTTTAGTAGTAATTAAAATAATATTATTATTTTTAGAAAAGCCTTTTTTTGTTGTTATTACCAGCTTGTTAGCTGAATATTTTTCAAATAGCGAAAAATGTGAATCCTTGCGCCACTATTATAATAAAAACGATCACTTGTCTGATTTTAAACACGTATTTGTAAAATTTCTTAAGATTTTTCATTTGTAGGAAATAAACAATAGTCCAAATGACAATTGTCAAACAGATTTATTTAAATAACAAAATAAATTAATATTAGGATAACACAATTATAACTACTTAAATACTACAACTAAAATTAAATAATAGTCCAAATTAATGTTGATCTAACCGCCAATCCTAATTATACATACAAATTAATTGTTATTTCAAACAATTTACTTTTAGAGAAAAGTGCTACATAAATCATTTTAATCTGCAACTACTTTATGATATATCAATTGTTTAAACCGATTAGCCTGATTTTATTTTAGTATTCCAATGGTTGTTCATATATTTAGCCTTACACAAAATAATACCAGAGTGTCGCTTAAATCGTTTTTCCTATACCTGTATTGTGAAGTTTATGGCACTTATATCATTTAGCCTGTTTCTAAATAAAAGTAAACTGGGGTAATATTGTATCAAGCGACTTTTATTTCTATTAATAGTAGCTTAAAAGAAATGAAAACTATACTCAATTATGCAGCTTTTGTCATGGAACTCAACTTCGGTCCCTTTTTCGTTAATAACCTTATACTTTTTTTATAACGATTTTTTTTCGTAAAATTTAAACTTTAAAACGCTCTCCTGTAAAGTTTAAAAAATGTCGCTTAATACATTTTGCCCGTGAACCCTCGAATATTGAAGTCACTGTTAAATTTTTTATTCAAAAGTTATTCTTATCTAAAGTAAGAAGTACACTTGAGCGGTCAAGATTTTCTTCCACATGAAAAGGCTTTTCACATGGCGCCAACAAGATATTCTAACGCCTTCAAAATTCAGAAAAGATCTTACAATTCATGTGGAACAAGTGTTTAAAATGCAAAGCTTCGACATGACAGGCCAGGATTGAACAAACTTCTTGCCTTTTAAAATCTGCGAGTGGGTTTTTTAATGTCGAGCTATGCATCGGGGGACGGCTGAGAATCATAAAATGCATATCGTATGAGTGAAACTCGATGGAGCGCGAAATGCTTTGAGATTTTATTCAGGAACGATATAGGTGGGTAAACTAGTTCGCATATTTATGAGTATGATGTTTGCGCTATTAAGATTATGTAGCGGATAGGCACGGTCACTCGCTGACAAGTATTCAGACCGTATCGTGGTACAGTGACGAGAATATAAAGCCGCTCAAGGATTTTCTATACTATCTTCCTCTAATGGACTGAAGTGAATCCTCAAAGGAGATTTTATGGTGCCCTGCTGTGAATTATTTGAGTGAAAAATGTTGGAAATAAATAAAATACTAATATCGGCGCTGTCAGTTGTAGGATCAGACGACGAGACGACGTGATCAATATTCTACGCGTGTACAGATTTATGCGAGTGAGATATATATTTTAGGGGACTGTGGCGAAGTCGCAACCGCACGAATCGACTAGCTTAAGTGCTTTTGTCTCGTATAGGCTAAAGATGGGTGACTAAATACAAAAAGTCACACCCTATCCGGTGATCAAGAGCAGGCATCGGTCATGGCTGTTATAAAAATGATGATGATGATAATTACGTATTTTCAGACATGCAAACTTGTATGCATTAGCCAATACCAACTATATTTTAGATATACCATATAATACATATTATTACGTCAGCAGATTGACAATTTTAGTACTTTTTATTTTTAAAGCCTTTATGTCTGCACCGTGCACGTACATTAAATTACTGTACATTTACTGGCAATTAATATCTAGGTTGGGAAAATATCAACAAAAATGTTACAGCAATAGCAGTAAACATGTTTCCTACGCAATCCTGAAATGTCATGATTTTGTCTATTATTGAAATGTATAAGGAGGACTATCAAACTACATAAAAATGCCTCAAATCCTAAAATTAATAAACAATATAAGACTCATACTGAGGATACCTACCTACTACAAATTGAAACCCAAAACTTATCCTCACCAAAGAGCACAGAAACATCTCTAAGGAACATCAGATGCTGGCGACAAACTTATAAGAGCAAACAATACAATGAAATTAACACTATCAAAAGTTCCCGAGAAACAAATTCGGGGCAGTGTTGCAGAAGTTTTATCTTGAGTAAACTAGTCAGATTATAAAGACTCATTTACACAACATAGTCAGTTTCTCGAAGCTAAGTGTGCCGTATCTGGGGGCACGGTAGTGCCCTCACCAAGTCGAGCAAAAAAAGCGGCACGGCCGTACCATCCTTTTCTCGAAGCAATTCAGGCCATTTTCGACCCCCTATAACTTCGTTGTAGATAAAACTAGAAGCCTGACTACATTTAGTAACCATGCAGGCATTGTATAAAGATGGTGTATTTCAAATTTAAATCAATTTGAACTAGTAGTTTAAGAATTATAACGAGTCAAAATTCTTAATTTTGTCACTCACTGACCGATCATCAAAAGTCTAAGGCACTTCTAACAAACATAGAAGCTTCAAATTTAGGAAACAATTAGTGTTTAGTGTATGAACCAAGAAAAAACTAAAATAAATTTCAATTTCGGTCCAGTCTTCGAGATACATCAACTGCATTAATAACTTTGTAATCCCATATGAATATAATGGATTACAAAATTACATTTGCAGTTAGAGCTTTAATTAAGAAAATTCGTTGTTAGTGTACAAGAAATAGAAGGTACTGGAAAGGACAAAAGTAAAGACTATCTACAAAAATAAATGAGATCCCATAAAAACGATACTTGTCAAAAATACCAAGTCTCGTGACCGTAAAAAGTTGTGAGATCCATGTAATACCAAGTCGGTTAATTAAAAATCTTTAATGTTTTAAATAAATATATTGACTTGGCAATCGCATTAAACAAACTAATTTATAGATGTGTTACTGTATTACTTATAAGATATGTTGTGTTTTCATGCGATGGCCGAGTCAATCTATTTATTAGTCTTCAGCGGAGGAGTTGCAGGAGATGGTAACAATCATGCATGGTGCGTTAGAGAGGAAAGGAATGAAAGTGAATGTAAGTAAAACGAAAGTTATGGTTTTTGAAAAGGAGGAATGCGTTACGGCTTGTAATGTTATGATCGATGGACAGCGAGTGGAGCAAGTGAATGACTTTGTATATTTAGGTACGCTGTTTACAAGAGATGGTAAGAATGGAGAAGATATTGAAAGAAGAGTTAATGCAGGTAATAGAGTGAATGGAGCTCTGAAAGCGTTTATGAATAGCCAAAACGTGTCCAAAAAGGCACGTTTGGCTGTGCATAGAGGGGTGTTAGTACCTACTCTTATGTATGATAGTGATAGTTGGGTATGGCAGAAGAGTCATGAAAGTAGAATAAATGCTGTAGAAATGAGAGCACTGAGAAGTATGTGTGCTGTTTCTTTTACTGAAAGAGAAAAGAATTGGGTGATAAGAGAGTGTTGTGGGATAAAAGAAGATGTAGTGACAAGCATCGAGAAAGGTATGCTAAGAAGTTTGGGCACGTGGAGAGGATGGATGACGAAAGACTGACTAAGCAGATATATAAGGCAAGTGTGGAAGGGACAGGACGAAGGGGAAGACCTAGGTGGACGTTCTCTGACCAGATTGGAGACATCCTAAAAACAGGACAGGTTAGAAGTACCCTGAACAAAAGAGCATGCATGAGGAATCTGATAGGAGTGAATGAAGCCAGAGAGATATGTCAGAATCGTTGCAAATGGCGTTCCGTAGTCTCAGCCTACCCCTCCGGGAAACAGGCGTGACTCTATGTATGTATGGAACTTTAAAGGCAATCGATGTATATTCTGAATGTCCCCCAAATAGTGTGTAATTAATCCCTAAATCAGCTGCCTGTTTTTGCAATATAAACATTTCCGTTACAAATCTGTATATATAAAATCCTTGCGTTACTGACTGACTGACAGACAAGCTACAGCCAAAACTATTTGGAGCAGGAAGCTGAAATTTGGCATCTATGTTCCTTGGGAACCATAGGCGTGCACTTAGAAGGGATTTCCCGAAATTCCCACGGGATCGGGTAGCAAGGGGTAAATTAAATAAAATGTGCGGGCGTTGCTGCAGGCATTCTCTAGTACATTCATAATATTCCTAGTTATGGATTTATAGTACAGAATAATGCTGAATATATATTTTTCTTTGTAAAGCAGTATCAATTTGTGCTTTTAACGAATTCTCTTTACTACCTGCCTCACAGTGGCGACCATACTAAAAAGGTTGATGCATGCTAGCTCTACCAGAATCACTTCGGAGCTAAAACCGCACCCCAAGTGAACGCTGTCAAAAATCTCTCGAAAAGCGAAAACCTAATTTAAATCTTAAATCCGTATCACTTTGCCGTCACTTACGCAAAATTCAACTGAAATATTCGTTGGCAAGAAAAACACGATTTAAAGTTTCAAAATGAATAACTCATGGATATGAGGAGATACGAGAGCAACCGGGCTCATTACATATTTAAATATTTCTTTTGGACGTGGCTTGCGTTTGGATTCAGGTAAAATATGTTAAAATATAAATTATTATTATGGTTTTGGCTTACAATTTTTTGTACATATAAAAATCAAGTTAGCATTTGCAAGCGAGTCGTGTGGTAGCCATTTATTTGCATGTAAACTGTTATGGTTGGTAGTTTATGTGGGCGCATGGTAGTGCGCCAGCTAAGTCCGGCAGTAAACTAGCGCCCTTGCTGTTTGCTGTGTGTGAAAATGAAAATGAAGGAAGGAATAATTTGCATTTGCAAGCAAAAAGTCATCTACTGTTAATTCTATGACACGAAAGCGTCCTTCCTCGGTGTTTCTTGTTTAAACAAAGTAAGGCTGTGAAGGAAAATGAAATATCGTATGAGTTTATTAATTCTACTAACTATACCTCCTTGTCTATCTTTGTTTCATTATACGAAAATAATTGCTACTCGTAAGTGTTATAAAAGCCGAAAATCGGTCTCAGTGCCGTGCCAAAGAGGCTCATATAAAGCAGAGGACTGTGACAAGCTGATGATGATGATGATGAGTATTACAAAATCAGTTGATTGAATCAGACGTTACTTGGTGGAACTCCATTGTAACCTAATGGAAGGAAAGAGGGAGCCACCACGCACCCTCGGATTGCCCACCCCAACTATTGCAATAGAAAAAGGTTGACAATACCGAACTCCTCTAAAGACAAAGGATAAGGGATTCGCCTCTGAGCTAATTTATATTGTATACTTGCTGACCCGACAAACATCGACGTGTCGAACGATAGGTCTGCCACAAGTTCTTTGGGTAACTATTAATTTCTTTTTGCCGAATCAAGTGCAATATTCAAAGTCAAATACTTAGTGCATCCATTTTGGCGCTCCCACAGCATTTATAAACCGACCTGCGAATATACCATGATAATTATGTCTCAAGATTATTCAAGTTCCAAGAAGAGCTCAAGAATGGACTTTGGATAAATCATTAACGTTGGTTAGGGATATCGCGGCGGCATTCTAAAATTTATTATATTATTTTTGTCTGTATAATTTAACACGCAGGACTGCAGTCTGGCATCTGCGACCCAAAATCTGCGACACACAGTGCCAGCTGGCTGGCGGCAGTGGCGCCGGCACTGCCGCCAGCCTAGCCGCGTGCACCCTACGAATGAGGCCCAAATTTCAAAATAATATTTGAACTTACCTTTAATTAAAACTTATGTTTTTGTTGCGAATTCTACGTGATTTTATTTTATTAAATAATTCTACGTGTTCTTGTTTTTGCCGCATAAATTTATCACGTAGACATACCTAAATATATTACCGGTTTTCCAGTTTTCGATTCACAACGCGCAAAAGTCAAGTAGGATTATGTTTTCAACTACTCCAGCTAATGCCTAAGTCCCCAGCACTTTTAAGCATTATCGATGTTGGAAAACAGCTAACCTGAACATTGGTTAGCCTATCAATCGATTCTCCTAAATAGTGGGTTGTCCTGCTTTTTTACTTCGGCAATTAGAAAAAAAAAATTCTAGGACTTCCCATCCTATGTCGATGGCATGATAGTGCGAACTTGCTCTCACAGAATATTGACATAAAGTAATAATATCTATACTTTTACGTTTCATTCGGTAGGTGAGAGTACTGGAACCTCAGGCCCTTTTCTTTTTCTCTCATCCCGGTCCCCGTCCTATTCCTTTTCCATCCAGGTCAGCAAAGCATTAAAGTTTGTGACTCCTCGGGATTGTGCCATGGGCGGCGGTAATCGCTTACTATCAGGCAATCCATTTGCCTTTTATGCCATAAAATAATTTTAAGAACTTCCTATGTAGAAGGCCTCTCGACCACACTTCCTCACAATACAATACAACAATCATAAATCTGTGTGATTTTTTAACTAGTAACTCGGTTCCGTTCAATTGATTCGTGTTAATGAACTATCATTAAAAGTAATGAGAGCTACGTTAGAGGGTTACGTCATTCGAGCGCCGCTTGAGAGATTAACGAGCTAAACACTTGGATTATGCTAACTTTGGATACGAATGGACTTGAAGTATTACTGTCGTACTGAATGAGTGTGTATTATATTTAGCATTAGTCTTCGCTCGTAGGTCCGCCTGCGTGAATTAAACCTACATCAGGGACCACACTATCTATCGATGTAAATCATACATGAATCTGTTTAGTGGCTTTTACTTTAACTTATTGTGTTTATACAGACGGACAAATCGTTTCAGGGACTTTATTTAACAATATGTATAGATATTAAAGTTAAACAGAAAGACAAGTTATTGAGGTACAAATATTTTCATGGTTAACGCAAATAGGCCTTTATCTATGAGATGATGGATAGTAAGTTCTTGCCTCTTGCCATATTTCATGGAGTACGAAAGGTCAAATGAACTATGAATTCTAAATTAAAACTATAGCTTTGATTTGATAATACAAATTTGATATTTATAAAGACTTATAATTATACAGACACACACATATTTCATAATAATTTCGGCGTTTTTGACAAAAAGCATTTTGATAGACAGGCGAATAGTCTCCAATGACTCCGACTTACCGTTTGAGGTACAAAAGTTACAAAACCCTATAAACATGCCATAAAACTACAGCTTAAATAAATACATAATATTAACCCCTATCCTGCGCAAGGCCCAGTTTGCCCAACGCAGGAAATGCAACGTCATTTCAAATAATTTTTATTTTTTACGTTGACTTGCAGAAAAACGAAAAATTCGTCTATAAAAATATAATAATATGGCATGAATTATACCTTCCTGGCTTCGTTACGAGTTTATCTAACTAGTTATATCTTTCAATAAGTAAATTAAACTGACCTGTTCTCGCAGCGATGTACTATATTTAGATTTTGAGAAATTTCATTGGTATAACTTGTAAACTTTATCACAATTTATCGAATATCCACACTTATTCACCAAACGAACATTTTATTACGTTAAAACAATATACAATGTGCAAAGATAACACAACACATTTTACTTTTGAGTCATAATTTCACCATAAAACGTTTTTGTTTACGCAACGAAAAATAATAGCCGCCATTCTTTGGGAACGTAATAACTGCATTACAAAAGTTTCGTTACTTTTTACTGCAGTATTTATCACTTTTCAATAAACTATAACTCAATATGAAATCTACAGTAGTTCTGTATATAATACTTATAAGATTACTCAATGTTTTCTCATTACAAACACTTTTTCTTTTCTCGTGCACACTTATTTCAATATCAAAATGGCCAATATGGCGTCGTCGCAAAGGTCAATGGCATACGTATTTTGTTTAATTAATTTTTGTTAATTCTTGCTCGTATCCTATTTAAAAAAGTATTTAAATTGGTCAAGCGGAAATTGATAAATCGAATGATATAACCAGATCGTGTTACAAGTGCAAAAACCGTTAAATATCAACGACCAATGATAGCCGTCCCGTTATGCGTTATGCGTGAGGTCCCTATGAGGTGCATATTGCATTTGGAGCGTTTTCTCTTATGCACCTATGAGGTATATAACTAGAGTAAAATACCAAACTGTAAACCATAAAACTAACAAGTAATATACGGACTGTAAAAACATCGATGCATGCAATATTTGTTTATTGACAGTTAAACCCAAAGTCATATTTGCACATGGACATCACACGAGTTAATTAATTTCATCATCATCATCAGCCTTTAACAGTCCACTGCTGGACTAGGCCTCTTCTTTGAAAGGAGGAATTGGCCTACTATACCACGCTGGCCAAACGGGTTGGTATAGGGTTTGTATCAAGTTTTCCTTCTCTTACAGTGCTGTTCTCTGCATAATATGCTCCCTCTGTTGGCTCTTACGACACCCATGGGATGATATGGGCTGGTGACATTCCGTATTCTTAATCCTTCACCACAAGGTTAATTAATTTACCAGTTATACATTAATTCGCATTACTTATTAATAATTAATTAATTATTAACTCATGCCAACTTATTCCTTTTGGTTAAGCGATAGTCTGCCACAATCTGTCAGTTACATTTTAACAAAGTATAGACTCCATGTAATGTGTGTGTAGCGTGTCTTAACTTGTCGTTCGTTACATAATAATATCGACAAAGCAAAGCAAGATTGGCATTGGTTACGATTAGGACAGGTGGCCACTTGTTGTAACATTTACATTAGAGCACTCCATTCCAGAAGGCATATAATGTTGTCAGTCCCGGTTCCACAGGTCATGTTGGTATGGATACACCAGAGTTGATCACACACACACACACTAAAATAAATGAAGGAATGAACCATCTTGATTAGCGAAAACAGAAATCTATTTTTATCTTCACACATAACAGCATACTAAGAGCTTAGTGGAGAGACGGACCAGACTACTACTTATTAAGTATTCATACCGAAAGTCAAGGGCCTCTTAAAATAAATAACTATTGTAACATAAACTAAACTAAGAAAAATATATGGTTAGTTGTGGGTCATTGAATAGTAATTTAGTGATGTGTATCTTTTGAAGTTTGATCTACAAACTTCAGAACGTTGAGACACTCCATTTCAATCGATTAAACCATTTCGTAATTACAAAATTGAAACTTCGGTTGTATAAATATTTATTGGGTGTTAGCGATTGCTAGAGTTGCTAAGTACATACATACATATACTCACGCTTTTTGCCCGTCTGGGTAGGCAGAGACAACAGAACGTCACTTGCTTCTATCCTTACAAACCTCACGCGCTTCCTCTACACTCATTACTCTTTTCATACATGCTCCCCGGTTTCGGGTACTGCGGACCTTGCCGTTTTTTAGGACGTCCCCAATTTGATCGAGGAATGTCCGACGAGGTCTGCCGCGACCGAATTGCCCACACACATTTGCCTTATAAATCTGATTCGTCATTCTTTCTTCACTCATTCGCTCCACGTGTCCAAACCACTTCAGCATTCGTTTCTCAATCCTAGTCACGACATCTTCTTTTATACCACTGTTCTCTCGTATAGTTGCATTCGGCATTCTATCGATCAGCCTCACCCCACACATACTACGCAGTGCTCGTATCTCAACTGCGTTAATTCTATTTTCATGCCTTTTCTGCCATACCCAACTCTCACTTCCATACATCAACATGGGGACAAGCACTCCATTATGAACCGCCCATTGCGCCTCTTTTGGCACAGTCTGGCCGTTCATAAAGGCATACAGTGCGCCATTTACACGATTGCCCGCAGTCACTCTCCTTTCAATATCTTCTTCACATCTTCCGTCTCTTGTAAACACGCTACCCAAATATACAAATTCATTTACTTGCTCTACTTTTTCATCTTCAATCGCAATATTACACTCAGTCAAACTTTCATATTTTTCAACCATCATCACTTTCGACTTTCTTGCATTAATCTTCATACCTTTAGCTTTAAAGCTCTCATTCATGCAGTCAATCCTTTCTTGCAACTCATTCGCCGATGATGCAAGGATGACTTGATCATCGGCGTACAACAGGCACTTAACACGCAATCCTAACATATCGATCCCGCATTCAGTTTCTCTCATATTATTCATGCAGCTATCCATGAATAAGTTGAACAACCAGGGCGAGGCTGGACACCCTTGTCTGACACATTTGGAGATGACAAACCAGTCCGTATAGGCACCATTAATTCGGACACATGCTCTAGAATCCCTATACAGGGATTTCAGAGCCCTTATTATACAGCTGTCCACCCCATACATGGATAACACCTTCCATAAGTCCTTTCTATTCACCCTATCATAAGCCTTTTCCAAGTCTATGAACGCGCAATACACCTTCTGGTTTTTTGCCAGACATTTTTCGGTGACGCAGCGCCAGGAAAAGACTTGAACCGTACATCCCATTCTCTTCCGAAATCCCGCTTGCACGTCCCATATCTTTTCATTCGTCACATTTACTACTCTGTCAATCAAAATTCTGGCATACATTTTTCCAACAACACTAAGAAGCCTGAACCTTTGCCTTTATATATCCCAATATATAAAGGCAAAGGTTCAGGCTTCTGGAAGCTTCAGTCATATGGAACTTGGCCCTGTTTCCAGCATAAAGACATAAAGACATAAAGACATATTTATTTCTGCATTTTGGTTGTTTACAACACTTATACATGTCAATACCCTATTCTAGATGAAGCCGGCTTTTCCTAGCTAAATGACTTCTTGAGAAGAAAGGCCGAAACAAACTCAGAGTCATTGTTTTTTTTTGTCACTTCAATTTCTTTAGTCTTTTCTTCATCTTTTAAAGTCCAGACAAAAAAGGGTTTAGTATGCAAGTACAATGCAGGAAATTATCTGACGCTTTTGACTGACTCGGCCCACTGATGGCCCGCATTCAACAGCAATCGTACGGCTCAACCTTAATTGAGGGAGCCAGTACGATCTGTATCACTATGCCTCCACGCCATCAGAAGGTGTATGCATAAGCATGTCAGCCTAAGCCATCAGACAGGTTGCCACAACTATTTGTTTATATGTTTAATAATGCCCACATCGTACTCACAACTTTACATGCTAATACACAGTAAAATACATGTTGCAAACAATAAGTAAAAATAATAAAAATTTAAACAATAAAATGTCATATATTTAAAATGTCGGAAAATATTATTAAATGTCAAAAAATATTATTGAATGTCAATTTATGAATAATAATATATTACTTAAGTAATTTTAAATGTCAAAAGAAAATAAATAAAATAACAATGTCAAAACCAAATAAATAAAATTACAAATGTCAAATTAAAAATGTCAAAATGTAAAAATATAAGTATTACAAATGTAAATAAAAATATCATGTCACTAATTTCAAAATGTCAAAATTCATAATTTTTAAACTCAATTCCAGGCATTTTTGTCTGCTAAATAATCTTTAACTGTGTAATAAGCTTTTGAACACAAGCTCTGTTTAATAAATACTTTGAATTTATTAATACTTAGTTCCTGAATATTGCCTGGAATTTTGTTGTAAAAACGTATGCTTTGACACTTGTATGAGTTACTTATTTTTTGTAGTCTAGTTGAAGGTAGAACAAGTTTGTTTTTATTTCGTGTGTTTAAATTATGAATGTCGCTGAATTTAGAAAACATATTTATATTTTTCCTGACATATAACAAGTTCTCATAAATGTATTGAGATGCGACAGTCATTATCTTGATTTCTTTAAATTTTTCCCTCAGTGAATGCCTTGAACCAAGACTGTAGATTGCACGAATAGCCCGCTTCTGCAGTACAAACACAGTTTGAATGTCAGCTGCGTTGCCCTATAATAAAATGCCATATGACATTATGCTGTGGAAATAACTAAAATATACTAATCTGGCCGTATCTATGTCAGTTAGCTGACGAATTTTGTAAACCGCGTATGCTGCAGAGCTAAGTCTATTCGACAACTGACCTATATGTGGGCCCCACTGTAGCTTAGAATCTAAGGTTATGCCTAAGAATACGGTGTTATCTATAAGATCCAACTCTTCTCCATTCAAACATATGTTAGGTTTAACTTGTTTTACATTCGGTCTTGAAAATCGTATACATTTTGTTTTTCTTTCATTTAACAGTAAATTGTTAGCTGTAAACCATTGAACTACTTTAGAGAGAGCGTTATTTACATCGTCATTATTTGATTGTTGTCGTCTTAGTTTAAAAATAAGTGATGTATCATCAGCAAATAACACTATTTCTTCATTATTTTGCATAATGTATGGCAAATCATTAATATATACAAGGAAAAGGAATGGACCAAGAATTGAACCTTGCGGCACTCCCATTGTGACCACTGAACCCATAGAAACTTTTCCATTTACCTCAACTCTCTGTATCCTATTACTCAAATATGATGTTAGGAGATCCAAAGCAGTGTTCTTAACTCCATAGTAATGTAATTTCCTGATCAATGTTTCATGAAACACGCAATCAAAAGCCTTAGATAAGTCACAAAAGACTCCCAGAGCATCATGCGACTCCTCCCAGGCATCAAAAATACTATCTAAAAGCTCAACTCCAGCATCGGTAGTTGAGCGACCCCTAGTAAAACCAAATTGTTTTGCATGTAACAGCTTATTGTTATTAAAATGAATTTGAAGCTGACCTAGAATTAATTTTTCAAAAATTTTACTAAACGTGGGTAGCACAGATATTGGCCTATAATTTGTGGGGTCAGATGTGCTACCTGATTTAAATAACGGAATTACTTTACTACTTTTCATTTGATCAGGAAACACACCACAGTCAATGCATCTATTGAAAATCATTGCCAGTTCCGGTGCTACTGTGTTGATTATAGATTTCGTAATCACAACAGAATTGCCCCAAAGATCACTAATCTTCTTCAAATTAAGGGTATTAAAAGTTTTTACAATATCTCTGTCAGTGACATAACTAAAACTAAATTCAATGTTACACCTATTGACATTTTGTTTCAATAGAGATTCGGCGTCATTAGGGGACGAGTTGAGGGATTTAGTGGTTGAGACTGGAATGTCTGTGAAGAAATTTTCAAATGCTGTGGCAACCTCAAAATCTGACTTTAATATCTTTTTATTTAATTGAAGAGTGTAATCGTGACTTTTAATCTTGACCCTTCCAGTCTCATTGTTTATAATATCCCACGTTGCTTTTATTTTATTGTCACTGTTTTTAATTTTTGATTTTAAATAAAGTGTCTTAGCTTCACGACAAATCTTTTTAAATAACTTGGAATAATTTCTTACATATTGACAAAATTGTTCATCATTTTTATTAATTACTTTCTGTTCATATAATTCGTAAAGCTTATTTCTACTTTTATAAATTCCAGTGGTTGCCCATTCACTGAAGGATGTAGTACCAGCAACTGAGATCCTCTTAGGGACAAAGATAGTATTGAATATAGTACAGTACATGTCAAAGAAAGAATTGTACAACTTATTAGGATCGTTATTATAGCATAAGTATGGTAATGTACTTGTGAGTTTATCCTTAAGTCCCTCCAGACGACGCAAAGTTTTTGGCACCACACTCAATTCCTTTCTACCTACTTTTTTAGACTGCATAGCAAATGTTATAGATTGTCCACAATGATCTGATGTTAATTTGTTAATTATTTGCTTTCTAACTGGTACAATATCTGTAAATATATTGTCTATACAAGTAGATGTCGTGGAAGTTATCCTGGTGGGTTCCAAAAATAAGCATGCAAGATTATATGACTTGAACAAATTCTTAATTTTGTGGCAGTTCAGGGAATCTTCTAGTAAATTAATATTAAAATCGCCACCTACTATTATAGATTTATTTTGTTGGCATAGCTTCCGTAACACATCATCCATGACACTTTCAAAGTTGTCATAGCAGGATGATGGTGGCCTATACACACTCAAAACAAGAAGTTGGTCCAACTCCACACAGGCTATTTCAACTGTCCGTTCAACAGAGAAACTAACAATGTCACTACAATTCTTAAATTTAAGCAGCTTGTTAACTAAAATCAACGATCCACCATGTATTGCATTTTGTCTGCTGAACGAACTACCAACTAGATGGTTATTAAAATTGCACATGAACTTGTGATCTTTAAGTCAATGTTCTGTTATACACAAAATATCGACGCATTCACCGTTCATGAACAACTCCACTTCTAAATCTTTATTTGACATACCTTGTATATTTTGATGTACCAGTTTTAATACTTGTGAATTTCTAAATGAATTATTAGTTGGATTGGGCTTATTCGTACATACCAGCCCATTATAAATGAAAGTGTCATTGCAAGAGGTATTCTCTATTGTCGAATTATTTAATTTAAATTAATAGAAATGTCAGACTGTGTAGCCAAAATACTGGCTGAATCATTATAAATGTCATTTTGTTGCTGTATAGGGGCAACACGTTTATTAGCCAAATTCTTGGCTGAAATGTCAATACAAAATGCTAGCGCCTCAGCTAGTTGTCTCTTATAATAAGAATTCAGATAGCAAGTATCTTGCGTCAAATGTAAAGCTTTACTAATATAATTGTTAGAGTCAAAAACATGAAATTGATCGTTATTGTATGACCAACTACACAAATTTATATTAAGACTATGTCTAATATTATTTTCTTTCTGTGGCAACCCTTTACTGAAAGGTAAAGTGAGCATAATAATTTGATTTAAATTTAATTCACATAATTTACTGTAATAATAGAATAAAAGTCTTTTATTTAAAGATCCTCTTTTACCAAGTAGGATCAATAAAGTTGTATCCTGGTCAAAATTGAAGTTTATAATTTTATCTAAAATAGCAATGGAACTTAACCCAGGCAAACAGTAGTTCATCACTAACCCATCACTATATGTATTCGCCAACAACTGACCCATACCTTTTCCAATCTCGTCACTAAATATTATCACTTTATTTTTGTTTTGTAATATAGTGTTACTGCATAGTTTGTTATTTTTTAATTTACTTAGAGTATGTTTAATATTTGAATTTGTATTGTTTAGAGAACTATTTGGCAAAACCGGGTCACATGTTGGCAATGAGCAAGCTGGCGAGTGTTGGTGGTTGAACGGGATGTCATTGTTCAATGGTATTGAGCATTTGTTACTATTTAATGCCACCAACTCATTCATTGCCAATATGTACTCTTTCATTTGTAGTTCAGAGCTTTTATATTTATTTGTCATTGATACTAATTTGTCACTAAGATTATTTAATTCTACCTGCAAATTATTTATTTCTAATTTATGTTTCAAATTATTTTGGTGATATTTCTGTGTGTATATTTTTAATTTTTCAAGAGCATGTAATCTTTCCCTATTTAACTTAACATTTTTTATGAAAAATTTTTGTCTGTGAACTAATTTTTGGGTCTTTTTTATGAATTTGTTTATTTTGACATATTTCTTAATTCTATTCCTACTACCCCTAATCAATTTTATTGAATTATTTGATTCTTTGCACACTGAGAGACTATTTGGAAATGATGCTTTAGAATGATTTATATCAGTAATCATGCTTGGAGCATGAACCACCAGCTCATCGAACAGACTTTGATTTGCCGTTGTAGTGATTTGATCTTGGGTGAATTCTAGATGAGTTATTCTACTGTTTGCCTCGTGTAACTGTTTGTCTAAGAACTGTATACGGTCAAGTGCTTGTTCATACTGCAAGCTACACTCGGCAAACCCGTCCACAATGAGCTGGAGTCCATCCCGAGCACTCATGGCATCAGAGAATTGAGTATGTAGCTGAGCCATTTCACATTTTAATATCTTATTTTTTCCAGTAAGTTCAACATTTCTTTCTCGTTATCTTCTCTTTCCTCTATCAGTTTGTTACACAACTCCTTAGAGGTCTTTAATTCAATTAAAGCCAGTTGGAGTTTAGACTCTTCCTGGCGAGCCAAAGCTTTACGAGTCATAATCATAGTGAAAAGAGAGAAATACAAGTACAAAGAAAGTTTTGTTCAAAAGTAAAGGAGAAGATTGAAATACGTAGTAATAGAGTTTAAAGCTAAATATTATTGTAAGAAAGAACAGCTGATCTCGTTGAAAGTTGTGTAACCAACTAACAAGGTTTAGGTTATGTTTATGTATTTTTACTACTTATAGGTGGTTAGATAAAATTATAGTTTATCATAAAATTATAATTATACATAGATTAAAAAGGCGATACAGTAGGTTAACTATGAGTCCGTCGCTAGCCTTCAACATTTCAGTCGTCACTCTATCACACACAGCAGACTTGCCTGGCCTCATATCTTTTAACGCTTTCATAACTTCATTCATTCCAATTTCATCACTAGGGCTCACAAACATATCTGTCATCTCTTCTTGTTCTATTTCACTCACATCTTTCTCAAATAAGCCCTCAAAATAATTCTTCCAGCACTCTAGTATCTTTCTTTCTTCATTCATGACTTCACCTCTTTCGTTCCTAATCACTTTCATCGATGTATTCATATTTTTACCCCGTGCTTCTTTCACGAGTTTCCAAAAGAGTTTTATATTCTTTCGGCAACTTGCGCCAAATTGTTCTTCATATTTCTCCTTTTTCTCATTCTTCTTTCTCTCTATACATGCTTTAACTTTAGCTTTCACACATTTATATTTCATCTTCATTTATTTGACATAATCTTCATTCATACCACAGCTCACTCTATTCGTTGCTTCTATTGCTAGAGTATCCAGCCATGACTTTTTCTTTTCATCAACCATTCTTTTAGTTTCATCATCCCACCAGTCAGCTTTCTCGCAATTCTTCCTTCTTCTTTTACTCATACCGCATTCATCTTCAGCACATTTCACAATATTGGTTTTAAAAATCTACCATACTTCACTCACACTTGCCTCAAAGACTCCAGCTTTTATCCATCCGTTTGCCCAATTGCTTTTTGTACATCTCTTTCACACGCTTTTCTTTCAATCTTTCCACTTTTATACGTTCTAATTCTGTAGTAGAACCTTTATCTCTGTGCCGCCAGCGTTTGAGTAGGCCACTAATTCTACTTATTACCAGATAGTGGTCCGTGCCGAAATCAGATCCGCGATAAGCTCTGGTGTCCACTACTTTCATTCTCATTCTTTCATCGACTATCACAAAGTCTATCATGCTCCTTAACACAACATTTCCTTCCTTCTTTTGCCACGTGTACATATGTACCATTTTATGCTGAAACCATGTATTCATCACTGACAGACCCATCTCCACACATACATCTAATAAGTACACGCCGTTGTCACTGACACTCTTATCTCCAAACGTCTCAAGTACATTTTCATACCCATCACGCTTCACTCCAACCCTTGCATTAAAATCTCCAAGCATGACAAATACGTTCATTCCACTTATGCAATAACACAACTTCTCTCATTTGTTCCCAAAATTCCTCTCTTACCGCCTTACTGTAGAAAGAGTCCGGAGCGTATACACTTATCAAAAATATAGGTGTAAGGCCTACTTTCATCCGAACCCAGATAAGTCGCGGACTTACGCACTCATACTCTCGCAGGCGTTCTGCCATTCGCTCTGAAAGAATTATACCGACGCCTTTACTGCCATGTTCTTCATCGGTAACTCCCGACCATATCACGGTGAACGGGCCGCGCGTCGGCATGTCTTTCACCTTGCACTTTGTCTCATTCACACACAAAACATCTAGTTTTCTTTCATTCATTAGTTCGTAAACATCATCCAGCTTCTCATTCATTCCTCCTCTAACATTCAACGTTGCAAATCGGTATTCAGCTGCCCACTTGCCGCCCCGACGTGAACAATTTCGCAACAGGTTTTTTTGGTTTTGGCGTGACGTATGGCGAACTTACTATATGTACAATATACATACATAAAATTATGGTTGTGACTTTTAATTGGATACAGTTGCCGACTCAGCCAACAAGAGTTCTTTCACCTTGGACTTGAAAGTGAATTGTCTTGATCGACTATGGCGATGTATGTTACTTTGACCTGAATGCAGAACTCCTTAATAAACTTGACCGTCTTCAGAATAACTGCATTCGATTCATATTTAATCTTCGTAAGTATGACCATGTGTCTACTTATCGTTCCCAAATAAAGCTGCTTCATATACGTCTTCACAATTACTACACTGTTTATTCTTGTCTGTACTTCATTTATTTGTGTACTTTTCTGTATTAGCTATTATTGGTTTAAACCTGTAACTTGTATACCTACTTACATTTTATTAATAAGTTGATTAGTTCATCAGCTGAGATATTTCAATAGAAACCTTGTAAAAGTATTAGATAATTACTCTAAAGTATTCAAATTACCTAAATTGTTCTCAATTTCTTAGTTTCTACAATTAATTAATTTAATATATTTTTTATTCATATACCCCCCTTTTCTTTTGTAACTTTTCTTATTTATTCTGTCTATACAATAAACTCAAACCCCATCACATCTCTTCTCTTCTTTGACTTTGCTCAGCTGTTTTCTTATTTTTTAGGTAATTTGTAATCCTTGGCAATGTCTACCCATATGATGACTTGGAAGGCAACGGCCAAGGAGGCGGAAAATAAATTAAGAATAACTCTGCTCGAGTTAAAGAAGTACAAGGATGATAACAGTCAACTACTAAGAGAACGCGTTGACTGTGAAGAAGAAATTAAAATTATGAATGACCGTATATCTGAGCTGAAGACACAACTCACGGAGCTGCATATAGAGCATATGGATGTCTTGGATCAACGGGACGGACTACGAGAAGAAGTTAGGTGATTCAGCAGCTACGACGAAATTTACTCCAGACAACTTAGCCGCAATGCGGAGTTAGAAGCAAGTCTCAATGAGGCTTATGGCAGAATTTCAACTCTAGAAGACACAATTGCGGCCTTTAACAGTACTGCTACTCATAACTTATTCTCTGAGCTGCTGGGTGACAAAATTAATGTGCTAAAAGCTCTTTAATGTAACTGTTCAAAAAATGTCTAAGTAAGAATAAATTTAGAAAATTGTTTAAGTTAAATAAATTAATTAAGAAACTTAGATCTGGAGGACCAAATCTAAGTTTCTTAATTAATTTATCTTTCACTTTTTTTTTAATTAATTTATTTTTCACTTAGGAAAGTGGTCTACCAAATTGAGTCAGTATGCACAAGATAACTGTAAATTAAATAAAGAGTGTGAGTCTCCTTTATTAAAATTTGAGGAAACAAATGAAGAATTAGTTTCTGGTAGGTTGTTATATGAACTACACACAAGTGAGTTGCAAGCACAAATATCAAATCTACAAGCTCAACTCACTAGAACTATAATGGAACACCAGAATGAGACTCATGAATACATCTTAAAATATGAAGAAATTTTAAGAGTTGGTCGAGAAAATTTAAAACAACTTATCTCATTATCCAACTCTAATAATTACTGTTACAGTTGTACAACTAAGTGTGCGACTACACCTGCTGAATCAATAGAATTGAATGCACATGGATGTCAGTATAATACACAAAACAAACTGCATCCAGTCAAGACTGACAGTAAGAATGCGTGCTGTCACCACACTGTACTCTATTCTTACATCTCCTTCTGTACGGGTCAATCACCGTACAATAGGTCAGGTATAAAGTCGAGTCAGCATACTTGCGCAAACGCGAGGAACCGCTCGATCATTTATTACCTAGTATATTAATTTAGTACGCAATTTGTCATCATACCAAGCGCGACTCATTCTCATCCTATTAGTTTTAATTCACCTTTTTTATAGTACTAAAATACAGTTATCTTTTAATCTTTTATCCTAGTTTATCTTTATCTCAACCCCATCCAGAAACATTGGTCCTTCGAGCCGGATCGTTCGTGTCCAATTTGTAATACGAATGATCACCGTATTCATACGTGCCAAAAATTATTGAAAATGCAACCTTATGCACGAAGAAATGCAGTTGCTAATTTGAACCTTTGTGTCAACTGTCTACATTATCATGAAGGTAAAAAATGTCTGTCTGAGGTAAAGTGCAAGGAATGCAACAAAGATCATAACACTCTGTTACATGAATCTTTTGTATCAAGAATGACGGCTTCGGATGCATCTCGATCTGGGTCGAATGCTAACGTCGTTACGAAATGTTCATCCCAGCAACAAGAAAGTAACACTGTCGCGTCCCTACAAAATCATCCTTCGCAAATTTTGCTTGCTACTGCGATCGTCAACGTACAAGCGGCTGACGGATCATCCCACAGGATGAGAGTCCTTTTAGACCAAGGCTCTCAAACCTCAATCATAAGAGAAAGCGCAGCTCAGTTGTTGAAGTTACCTCGACAGAAATGTAACGGTTATATCTCTGGAATTGGTAATAAAGAAAATAGTTGTAAAGGCATGATGCACATTAGATGTTGCTCGTTAATAACTGATTTTACATTCGAAACGGATGTATTTATTATGAACAGGCTTGTTAACAATCTACCTAGTTATAATTTACCTAAGCCGGAATGGCCTGCTCTAAATCAAATTAAGTTAGCTGATCCCGAATTTTACAAAAGCAAGCCTATTGACATCCTATTTGGTGCTGACATTTACTCCGCTATCTTAATGGATGGTATTTGCCACCCGGGAGGAAAGTTACCCATCGCTCAGCAAACTCAGCTGGGATGGATCCTTAGCGGTAATTGCCAGGCCTTCCAGTGCAATGTCGTTTTGAAAAACATCGAAGATATTCAGCAGTTTTGGGAGATGGAGGATATTCACGAACCCCTAGCAATATCCGAAGAAGACCAAAAATGCATTGACTTGTTTCAATCTACAACCTCTAGACGTGAGGATGGCAGCTACGTTGTCAAACTACCTTTTAAAGAAAATTTTGAGGCTAAATTAGGCGAGTCTAGAACAAAATCTATGGCACAATTTTTTCAAATAGAGAAGAAGTTGAAAAAGCAACCCGATTTGGCACGTGACTATAAATTGTTTATATCGGAGTACATTGAGCTCGGTCATATGATCCCCGTTACGTCACATACTGACGTAAAAACGAACTGTTACCTGTCGCACCATTGTGTTCAGCGAGCTGAGTCATCGACTACGAAACTGCGTGTTGTTTTTAACGCCTCTGCAAAAACTTCTAGCGGATACAGTCTCAACGATCTTATGTGCAGAGGGCCGAACTTACAACAAGACCTTCAAACCCTTATCCTAAAGTGGAGGCAGTTTCGATACGCTTTCACGGCAGATATTGAGAAAATGTTTCGAAATATTTGGCTACATCCTGATCACCAAAAGTTCCACAAAATTATTTGGAGAAGTCATCAATCTCAACCTCTACAAGAATTCCAGCTAGCCACCGTCACTTATGGCACTAAAGCTGCACCCTTTTTGGCCATGATGACACTAAGGCAACTAGCTCAAGATGAAAAACCGTTCTATCCCGACAGCTGTGCAACTCAAATCTTAGAGAATTCCTTTTATATGGATGATTTGATCCATGGCTGTCACTCGGAGGTTGCTGCGAGGCAGCTCAAGGCAGAGATGATAAATCTTCTTAAGTCAGGTGGACTTAATCTCAGAAAGTGGCGTTCTAACTTACCTGAAATCTCGGATAACCACAATGATTCTAAAAGTCAAGATTTTGATTTTAAACAGCCGGAGTCTACAAAAACATTAGGGCTTCGCTGGGACCCCACAAGTGACATCTTTTTCTTTCAACCCTTTGATTTTACCTCTGAAACAATCCCTACTAAAAGAAAATTCCTGTCTAATATATCTAAGATCTTTGACCCCTTAGGCTGGCTATCACCAGTCACAATAAAACTCAAGATTTTGTTCCAAGAATCCTGGAAATCAGACCTAGGATGGGACCAACCCATTCCTCAAGATATCGCCTCAGATTGGACCAAGATAAATGCTGAACTTCCTTATATATCCCAGTTTAAAATACCTCGATGGATCCAATCTCAAGAAAACGATATCCTAGAACTGCATGGATTTTGCGACGCTAGTAACAAAGCCTATGCGTGTGTTGTGTACTGTAAAATTCGAAGACACAATACCACTCATGTGACCCTTGTTGCCGCTAAGTCTAGAGTTATACCCCTGAAAAAGAATCATTCCATACCCCGTTTGGAACTTTGCGGCGCTCTTTTGTTAGTGAAACTCCTAGCAAAGGTTATCTCATCCCTAACTAACTTCCAAGTGCATACTTTCGGCTGGATTGATTCCATGGCAGTACTAGGATGGATTAACGGACAACCAGAGAAATGGAAGCCCTTTGTAGCCAATCGAGTAAGACAGATATGCGATGTAATCCCTAAAGACAGGTGGCGATATGTTAAATCGAAAGAAAATCCCGCGGATTGCGCTACCCGGAGTTTGACGGTCACACAGTTGGCTAAACATTCTCTTTGGTGGCAAGGACCCGATTGGCTGCCACGATATAACCCCGAAGAAGATAAAGAAATCCCTAATTACAGAACAGATGAGGACCTCAAAATAAAACATCTAGCTAACACCGTTATTACAATGCCTGACAATTCTATAATTAGATTGTTATTAAATAAGTACAGCACATATAAAAATGTAATACGAGTTTTAGCCTACATAAACAAATTTGTTGACATCGTTGTTTATAAACGAAGGCGTGAACCTTACCTAACTCTGCAAAATCTAAAAATAGCGAAGGAAATGATAATTAAACATGTCCAATTTGAATATTTTGCTAAAGAGCTATCCCTGCTCAAGAATGGTGAACCCCTACATAGCAAAAGCCAGATCTTGAATCTCAATCCGATATTAGATTCAAGCGGAATTCTTCGCGTCGGCGGTCGATTAAAGCATTCAAACATACATCCTGACATGAAACATCCCATTATCGTCCCGAATCAATCGAAATTGGCAGATCTCATAATTGATGAATCGCACGAACTTGTATTTCACGGTGGTGCGAAAATGACCACAGGATTTATAAGACAGAAATACTGGATACTTGGAGGGAACAGAGCTACAAAAAAGCGATTGAGGATGTGTGTAAAATGCAAAAGGCATAATCCTATGCTCCAACATCAACTGATGGGTGACTTACCTCCCGCCCGTTTGATCCCTAATCGACCATTCTACCACACCGGGATAGACTATACCGGTTTCGTATTAGTTAAGACAAATAAAGGACGTGGCGTCAAAACGACCAAGGGCTACGTTGCAGTTTTTGTCTGTATGGTCACCAAAGCCCTACATTTAGAACTTGTTTCAGACCTTTCAGCGTCTGCTTTCATTGCCGCACTTAGAAGAATGGCAGCAAGAAGAGGAGTTCCTGGACACATCTACAGCGACCAGGGAACTAACTTCGTAGGCGCCAACAAGATTCTAACACAAGAATTAGCTGAAATATCAGAAATTCTATCGACCCCGGAAATTGTCTACACGGCCTCTGAAATGAATATAGAATGGCATTTCAATGCACCCTCGTGGCCGTCGGCTGGCGGTCTTTGGGAAGCTGCTGTGAAAAGCTTAAAACATCATCTGAAACGTGTCGTTGGTGAGCAAAAGCTCACCTACAAAGAATACAGCACCTTGCTATCCCAACTAGAAGCTTGTTTGAACTCCAGGCCACTCTGTCCGTTGACAGAAGATCCCGAAGACATTGACTTTTTGACCCCGGCTCACTTTTTAGCAAGCGGGCCCAACTTGACGATCTTCGAAACCGAACGTGACCTCAGAACTCGTTGGCATTTAACCCAGAAAATCTACCTAGATATTTGGGCAAAGTGGAAGAATGAATATCTCTCCCAACTATCCATAAGAGCGAAGTGGAAACAACCTCAAAAGGATCTCGATCCCGACGACATAGTTGTCATAAAGGATGAAAACCTCCCACCAGGAAAATGGGCCATGGGTCGCGTAATAGAGCTTCATCCTGGCAGCGACGGGCGTGTGAGAGTCGTTACGCTTAAAACCAAGAATGGTATCCTGAAACGTCCAGTTGTCAAGCTATCTCTTTTGCCAACCAAGAAAAATGATGAAAAACCTGATAGTAAGAAAATGGATGACAAGGTGCCTAAAAGCAAAACATGTCTTTGTCAGCTGTTGTCTTATCCCTGACCCTCTTCTTTCTGTCAATACTTGCACCTGCCGAAGCATCCTACAACTTCACCCCGCTAAAAAACAATAGCGTATATTTTGACAAAATATCCAACATGCATCTTATTAGAGACGATTGGCGCTTAATTGTTTATTATGATACTTATCCCTATAAAGAAGGCATATCGGCACTTGCAAAGTATATAAATTATCTTGAAACAATATGCGCCGCTATCAGATCACAAACACCTTGCGACAGTATTATGTTACAACTCGGGCACGAGTTCGACGAATTAAAACGATATAATAATATTGTTACTATGAATGACTCATTTGTAATTGGAGAGAGGCGGCAGCGGCGCGGCCTGATTGACGGTGTAGGCTATGTTGCTAATAGTTTGTTTGGAGTGCTTGATCAGCGATTTGCCGAGAAATATGAGAAGGACATCGATCTCCTAAAACAAAATGAAAACCATTTGTTTAACCTGTGGAAAAACCAAACCTCGGTTGTGGAAGCGGAATTAAATCTCATAAAAAGGATGGAAAACACTATTAGCAAGCAGCATAAACTGATAAATCAAAGGATTTTGAACCTCGAACAATCGACCATTGACCTCACCCAAAAGGTACAAAATATATCAATCACTACAGATTTTTTAACCTCGGCATTTACTGCTACCAACTTGCTGTATAGTCTTCGGAGAATACAAGATTCGATCCTGGATACTGTGACAGATATTTACAATGGCAAATTGGACTTTCATTTGTTATCCCCAAAGCAGTTGCGATCCGAATTAAGCACAATATCTGCTCAAATACCCCAAGATCTGGCTGTTCCTGTCGACAACTTTCGTTTAATCGACCTGTACAGCTTACTGAAAGTGCGAGCCAACTATGCTAAAAAATACCTGATAATAGAAATAAGAATACCTCTGATTGAACGAGACCTTTACGAAATCTTCAATCTTATCTCGATCCCACGCATCTCGAACGACAAAATGATACACGTTGAGACTATCTCAAGGTTCGCTGCAATCAACGTTAGAAAGGATTCGTATGTTACCATCTCGGAAACGGAACTGCAGTCATGTCTGAGACCGAACCCAGATATGATAATGTGCCACATTAGAAAACCTATCCATTCTATGCAAGACGATCATAGCCTATGTGAAAAGATTCCAGGTAAAAGGACTTGCAAAACCGTTACTTCACCTTGTGAGAATGACTGGAAGGAGCTGTCCTCGGAGAACGAATACTATTACTTTTGTTGCAATGAATGCCGTATGAAACTTTTCTGTGAGGAGCAGATAACCACCCTGAAGCTGTCGGCCGCTGGTCTGTTACGCGTTGGAGAAGGTTGTCTTTTAAAGACAGAAAGCTCCCTTGTATATTCCAGTAGAAGGATGTCTAACCAGATCAGAACAGCTTTTAAAGTTGATGCGCCGAAGATATCTCCCATAAACCATATCTTCAACATCTCTATACCTGAATCAATAAATGAAATAGATCCTAACAACTCCGAAAACTTACAACAATTTGAGGCTATTAAGAAAGATATTGAGATCATGAAACAGAGCGAACCCTTGAGCGACAAACTGTCATACCATGACGTCCACCACTACGCTGTTACTTACACTCTGTTATTTGGAATCCTGTTGGCTGCTATAGTCTATTGCTGGAGGAAGTGGAGGCACAGAACCCAACAAGCAACTGGCGCAGCGACTACCGTGGAGACGGCGCCGCCGGTAGCGCCCGCAACAACCACAGCGGTCGCACTGCCGACCCCTAGCTGCGTTACGGAACGTGTTGTGAATGTGTGTGAGGCTAGGGAAAAAGGGCATTTTAGTAAACCAGTGAAACGTGATCCCAAACTAGTAGTGCAATCTAGTGAGTGCTTGCAAAAGGAAGATAGAGCTTCCTCGCCAGTGTTTCGCGTGTTCTCTGTGCCAGACTTGCGTTATGATTCTTTGTGAACTATCCTAATCTTTTACCTTTTGAGCTCAATCTATATTAATTTTATACTAACCCAATGACATGTAATAATTTAATATTTAATGTCTAACTACATTGTCTTCATCCTAGAATTACTTTCACCTCCATTTATCTTAAGATCTACTAACCTCATCTCTCCCCCGGGAGCATGTACGGGTCAATCACCGTACAATAGGTCAGGTATAAAGTCGAGTCAGCATACTTGCGCAAACGCGAGGAACCGCTCGATCATTTATTACCTAGTATATTAATTTAGTACGCAATTTGTCATCATACCGAGCGCGACTCATTCTCATCCTATTAGTTTTAATTCACCTTTTTTATAGTACTAAAATACAGTTATCTTTTAATCTTTTATCCTAGTTTATCTTTATCTCAACCCCATCCAGAAACACCTTCTGTCCCTAAATATATGACTCCCTACTTTAAGTATTTATGCACAAACCATGAGCGAAACCTTCGCTCTTTCAATAATCTCCAACTCATGGTACCTACTCACAGAACTAATTTTCTTCACTCTTCTTTCCCAATTCAGTCCATCCTTCTATGGAATGCTCTCCCTCTTGAGATCAGAATGGCTAAGATGAAATTCACTTTCAAGTCCAAGGTGAAAGAACTCTTGTTGGCTGAGTCGGCAACTGTATCCAATTAAAAGTCACAACCATAATTTTATGTATGTATATTGTACATATATATTTATATATATATATAATACGTTTGTGTATAGTTATTCTTGTATTTATTGTTTATGTATTTAGTTTATGCATTAATCTACTTATTTTAAATATTTGTAATTTATCTTTATGCAAGTATATCATGTCCTACATAATAAATTAAGTTACTAGTACACTCCCCTCACACTATATAATACACCTACTTCTTCCTCTCTGCACCACTCAGTCAGGTAAACTGGTAGATAATGCCTATGGCATTAAGTCCGCCTACGTACTCTGTGTATGTGATGTTTTTTTAAATAAAAATAAAAAATATAATGCTTGTAGCAAAACCAGGGGGCTTATTCACTATGACCACTGAAATACCATGTTCAAGACGTGTGTCGTCGTGACGTGCACTAGACGTAAACGTGTTTCAGTAACGTGACGTACCTCGACAATCAAAATATTGTATTCAGTATGCCATGCGACAGCTTGCCTATACCTAGTTATCAATTTCACAACATTCGTTCATAAATCTTAATGCCGGTTTGCCGGCTCAATTTCGATTTTATAAATATTATTTTACTAACTTGTAATTTTCACTAAAAGCTACAGTACAAATAGAAAAGTCTAATAAAACCTAAATTATATTATTTTAGTTCAATTTCGCCAGGAACAATCTCAAAATAAAAAATTGATCTTCAAAGTTTAGTTCATCTTTTGTACTTAAGTCAATTTTTGAACGCAAACATAATGATGACATTGATGACAGACATGACAGTTGCAGTCGCGCTACAATATAAAAAATATAAGTGCGGTTAGTGCAGCGAATAGCCCAATTCTAACAGAATCTAATAAATCATAATGGATTTATTATTTATCCGAAGACCGAGTGAGACGCTGGCGCCAGCGAGAGGCGTCAATTTTCATAAAACATAATATTTAATTAAATAACTTTGACACGGGCACTGGTAAATAAAAAAGCAAATAAACTTAGCATTTAACCACTAACGGACACTGAAAATAATATAAACAAATAAACTTAGTACTTATTTATCCTCTATCGTTTTACAATAAACGCGTTACGTGCATGTTACGTGACCTCTTAGATCACGGAATTTTGACAACTAAAACCGTGTCCGAAACGTGCGCTACCGTGCTTGTCAAACTTGAAGTTGGCATAGTGAATACCGTTTAAGCCAATAACGTGCCGAAGTGGGTAACTAGCACGTTAAAACACGTTAAGACTTCAAAATGGTCATAGTGAATAAGCCCCCTGGACAGAAAAAAATTAACGTTACCTTAAATAGAATGTTAAATCATATCGGTTATATTACTGCATAACTAAACGAGTTAAGCTTAGTAAATAGTTACCCCTGTCCTTTAATATCCACAAGGAACTTTATGTACCTTATCTTTATTTAGCGCTGAGGTGAGCTATTTATATTGTTATCTATTACATTTATTAAGACAATGCCCGCACTAAAAATTTATCCTCCACTACGGTGGCTCTTACAAACATACCATGCACGGACACCCGAACATAAATGACCAAAAGTGTTGTCAAGTGTTGTTGTGACCGCATTAGCCACTATGCCAACTGTACAATCAATAATCATACCATATCGCTATGACCGATCCATTTAAACAATCTATTTCTCTTCCTGGACCAATCTTAATACTTATATCATCCTCTTAGCGTTATCCCAGTTTCAATCTGGAGTCCGCTTACTGGACTAACCGGATTTTGGCTGAATATTAGCTTTTCCACAGAGCGACTGCCTGTTTGACCTCCACAACCCGAAGGGATAGCGATATTCCATGGTTTAGACTAGTGTCAGTTGATTAAGAAGGTACTAACGCCCTGTAACGACTGTCAAAGATCTTCATGACAACCGGGACCGACGGCTAAACGTGCTCTCCGAGGCACGGGACAAGCGATAATTAATAATTCAATACGCACATAACTCTAAAAAGTCATTGGTGCGCGCCGTGGAATCGAACCCGATACCCTCTGCATAGCAGTCGGTTGGTATCTCCACTCGGCTATCGCTGCCTATACCAATCCTAATATTTATAAAACTCATCAATTTCTGACTGACAGACAACGTACAGCCGAAATTACTGGGCGCAAGTGGCTAAAATTTGGCGTCTATGTGCCTTCAGGAGTGTATGGGAGCACTAAGAAATAATTATTGGATATTCCTTCCTATGAGGGTAAAATGTCTCACATAGACGGAGTTACGGGTGAATTCTAGTATATTATATAGCATTGTGCTATATATATATAATATAACTTAGCAACCTGCTGTGTGGTGTCCGGCGGAATAGAATAGCCCTCCCTCACTCTTACCGAGGTGTCGTAAAAGGCGACTAAGGTATTTTGACGTACGTATTATCATCGAAATAATTTATAATGAACATTGACGTCCTTAAACGTAGAGAAGGAAAACTCGAGATAAACCCGGCAGTCTGTCCCGCCATTAGGGATCGACTATCAAATCCCAAAGTAAACATACAGTCTAACAAATAACCGACGTGTTCATGGCTGTTGTCATTTGTCATTTTACCAATGCGTGGGTGTGTGTGCACACACCCACGCATTACTCACATTAAACACACACACAAATACACACATAAAGAGAGACACACACACACACACGCACAGACACACACAATAATACGTAAAACACACACAACATAATCATAAACTACACTACAATCTGTAATAATTCTTAGAGCTGTCAGACACTACTTTTGTTATTATGTTCCTTTCTGATTTCATAATATGTTCACTTATTATTTTAATGTTATTTTTCTCTCATATATTGTAACCTGGGAAGAAGCGAGGTAGCCTCAACACAAGTATTTTTATAACTTACTGGGGCAGCCTCATCACACTGTAACTAAAACTATGAGATTCAATTAAAACATTTTTATTTTATTTTATTTATTTTATTTATTTTATTTATTTTATGTATTTTATTTATTTTATTTATTTTATTTATTTTATTTATTTTATTTATTTTATTTATTTTATTTATTTTATTTATTTTATTTTATTTATTTTATTTATTTTATTTATTTTATTTATTTTATTTATTTTATTTATTTTATTTACTTTATTTACTTTATTTACTTTATTTACTTTATTTATTTTATTTTATTTTATTTTATTTTATGTTATTTTATTTTATTTTATTTTATTTTATTTTATTTTATTTTATTTTATTTTATTTTATTTTATTTTATTTATTTTATTTATTTTATTTATTTTATTTATTTTATTTATTTTATTTATTTTATTTATTTTATTTATTTTATTTATTTTATTTATTTTATTTATTTTATTTATTTTATTTATTTATTTATTTTATTTATTTTATTTATTCTATATATTTTATTTATTTTATTCTAGGGGGAAAAACATGCAGCTAGAGGCGGCGATGATATTCGCCATAAGTCACGCCAAAACCAAAAAAACCTGTTGCGAAATTGTTCACGTCGGGGCAGAAAGTGGGCAGCTGAATGCCGATTTGCAACGTTGAATGTTAGAGGAGGAATGAATGAGAAGCTGGATGATGTTAACGAACTAATGAATGAAAGAAAACTAGATGTTTTGTGTGTGATTGAGACAAAGCGCAAGGGGAAAGACATGCAGACGCGCGGCTCGTTCACCGAGATATGGTCGGGAGTTACCAATGAAGAACATGGCTGTAAAGGCGTCGGTATAATTCTTTCAGAGCGAATGGCAGAATGCCTGCGAGAGTATGAGTGCGTAAGTCCGCGACTTATCTGGGTCCGGATGAAAGTAGGCTTACACCTATATTTTTGATAAGTGTATACGCTCCGGACTCTTTCTACAGTAAGGTGGTAAGAGAGGAACTTTGGGAACAAATGAGAGAAGTTGTGTTATTGCGTAAGTGGAATGAACGTATTTGTCATGCTTGGAGATTTTAATGCAAGGGTTGGAGTGAAGCGTGATGGGTATGAAAATGTACTTGAGACGTTTGGAAATAAGAGTGTCAATGACAACGGCGTGTACTTATTAGATGTATGTGTGGAGATGGGTCTGTCAGTGATGAATACATGGTTTCAGCATAAAATGGTACATATGTACACGTGGCAAAAGAAGGAAGGAAATGTTGTGTTAAGGAGCATGATAGACTTTGTGATAGTCGATGAAAAATAACACAATAAAAACTAACACAGCCTACAAAACACGCATAAATAAAAAGCAAAGAGGCAGGTTACGAATCAACTTTGATGGCCGAGGAATTGTGAATAGTGGACATGGAATAATTTACTAGCATTACCTATACGGCAAAGTGCCTTAAACGATCGCCTTGTAATTCAGCATTGACTAGTGTTGTGGTTTCGATTCCCAATCTTGACAAAATGGTATGTGACTGCTGTCAAAATTGTGTGATTATACATAAATATTTCAGCTACAAGTTGAAGTTATGGTGCACTAAGGAACATACATAATTAACGCTTCGATAGCCTAGTGGAGACACCAACGACTGCCATGCAGAAGGTAACGAGTTGCAATCCACGATGCGTACCACTGACTCTTCGAAGTATTCGTTATGTGCGTAACACGATGTTATTTATCGCTAGCCCAGTGTCCCGGAGAGCACGATAAAGCGGCTGTCATGAAAATCATTTACCAATGTTACGGAGAGCCAGTACCCTCAAATATGCTGATACTGGTCTATGCCATGGAATACCGCTATCTCTTTGGGTTGTGGTGGTGAGAGGGCAGTCGCTCTGAAGAAAACCTGATATTCTGTCGTATCTGGTAAGACAACTAAGCAGACCCCGGGCTTCAAGGCGCTAGTCTTGGTCCCAGCCGGTATTAAACGCTAGGATGATGATGACATAATTATTAAGTACATGACTTTCAACTAAAATATGCTCAAAACCTTCGCGATTCGGGTCAAAAATGTATAACACCAGCATTATTCTTTTCATTTTTATCTAGCAGATTTGAACGTGAGATTTATTATCTGTCTTGCTACCAGCGTCCAGATGTTTCTCGTCTCGAGTCCCGCGGGCTCGGACTTAAAACAAAAACGCTCCAACTGTTCATATCGGTGTTGAGAGTAAAGATTTTAGTAATTTATGTGGCCGCAAGATAAATATTATGGAATATGTTATTTTACTATCATCAGTCCTGTATATAAATTGTTCCAATTGTGTCAATGCTAGACACTGAGTCACAGACTCGCGATGAGATAGGTAGTTCACCACGCTGATCAAGTTGCAGTTAACTTAACCTGCACAATAATGTTCTTATGAACATTAAGGAGAAATCTTAAACATGCAAGTTTCTCCACTATGTTTTGCTTCTCCATTTAGCGAGCGATATTATTTAATTATAACAAGCAATTTAAAACACACTTCTCTTTGAAAAGTCCACCCGTTCATTAAATATTGATTTGAAGTACTTAGGAGTATACTTGTTATATTATAATTAGGTATATATTCAAATTTTCTTGATTTTTATTGGTGTGGTTACGTTTCAATCGTTTAATTATTTGAAAAATACCTCATAATATCCCGGACGTTTCGGCACGGCTTACACCAGCCCCCAGTGCTCACCCAACTGTCATGACATGACAATCTGTACAAATTAAAAAGTAACCTTTATTTCACAATCCATCATGATAAAAATTCAAGATACAAATAATATACATTTTAATTTATAATAATGCCTTGGTGACTGGGCGTATTCCACTTGCCGCTTATGTAATTACTGTACCAAGATAAATGTAATATACGTGATTGGATTTTCACTCGAAGTTAAATTAATACATCGCATTTCTATTTAAAGTAATTGTTTGAAATAGAAATAGTTTTATGATAAGTCAAGTCGATTATATCGATTTAGTAACGTTTAGTTTAGTCTATTGTAAATTTTGACTATGGTCACACTGAACTGTCATTCTCTCTTTGGTTCATCGTCCGTTTGCCGGTATAAAAGTTTTCTTCGCCCACGCAGTTTATTGTAATTTTGAGTTTTTGAGTTAATTATAGTAATTAACAACCTCGCAACCGTCGCTATATGAAGTTGTCCGACGAGGTTGTGAGCGATTGACAAAGTAAATTAATACCTACGGTTTTGTCCTCTATAGGAATTATCGCCCCTTGAAAGCACATGGGTGCTCCGCGAGTCGTAGTGGTGTCGAAGTGAATTCGTGCTATAAAAGAATATTTGGAACCCGTTGGATTGCCGCTTCCTTGATGAATAACTGGCACCGGTTTATTTGTGATAAAAATAGTATCTTAATGACTATTGTAAAACTTTGGTGAATCCGCCAACGTGCATCGTGGTCTGAAGAAGGACGCCGATCTGGACCTCGAGTAGTGGTATTCATAACGATTTTCTTGTTATTTTGGCCAAAATTATGAGTTAATCTTATAGGTCCACTCAAGAACATCATCAGGAACACCAGGAGATATAAGGTAAATTTTTCATGTACTATTACTACATTTACTACATACTATTACTTGAACTCGCTGTGCAGTCGCAGTAATATATGTTTAAACCTTTGCCCTGGGCTAAGACTGGATGAATTAATCGCTTCCACTGCAAACTTACCCAATGTTAGTCCGGACCCTAAACATAATATCTGGTAGCAGAGCGTGGTTGAAATTTAGCCGCTGTTGCATTGCTGAGTACAAACCTCAGATTGGTATAAGCTTGTATCTTATCACCTTGTAGACAGTATTGTAGTGTTTGTCAGGTCAGTTTATGTCTGAAATACATTATATTTATTTGTATAAGTTGACCTAGATAATTTGAAACACATTGTCATACATAATCTCAATCAATAATTGTTTGACTTGTATTGTTGAAATCTAGCAATAATTTGTTGTTTTTAGCATTAATAAGTCAGTTTGTTTGGATATATAACAGTTGTATGTATCAATAAATTAAGTAAATTTAGTTTATTGCATATATTGGGTTTGAAACATTATAACAACCAAACTTTTGATAAACATTGATAAACTTTGTTACAATAAATTGCTAATATTGTTAGGTAACACAACTTGGTGTCTACAGTGTAATATATAACACAGTTAGTCTGTCTGTTGCAAATAGATAACTAATTGATTTAAAGTTCAACTTTTAATTGGTGTAAGTTATAAACCTTTTGATAACTTTGTCCCTATGTCAATATATTGAAACAAGCAGATTTTGAGCTTGTTATTAATTTTGTTGGGCAGTAAATACCTGTCACTTGCTTGTACCAGTAGTAAACAGGCTAATACTTTGTTGGGTTCAAAGATAATTCTTTGAACCCAACAAATGTGTGTTAATACAAATACTAAGTTTTAATTGATAATATTGTTTAGCGCTTGTCCGAGCTCTTTTGCAAACTTAATATGTCAGCTATCAAGGACTTGCGTGCGGCTGCTGGTGCTATTGCATCAGATTTGCGCTGGTTTGCCTCAGCTAGTGCCTTGGTGAACCGGCCTGATCGCCAGCAGGCCTTACTACAAGGGTATGAGCGGATCGATGATCGCCTGGCAAGTGTGGAACAGCAATTTCGCACTTTCAGCGCTTGCTGTCTCGAAGTGTCAGTTAATCAATTCACCGCTGACCAGCGAAATAAGGTCAGCGAAGATTATGCCCAGGTCTTAGACCTGTATGATGCTGTCTCCAATAGTGCGAGACAATTAGTTGCCGAGAGGGACGGGCAACCCGGCTTGAAGCAGGAGCTTCCTAGGACAGCACCGGGGCTGGTGAGTAGGCTTCCTACCTTAGACCTCCCGCATTTCGATGGCTGCCTAGGAAGCTACCTGGGCTTCGTTAATTTGTTTGACAGCCTGGTCAATGACAGGGCTGACCTTCGGCCGGCACAAAAATTGGCCTATTTGATGTCGGTTCTGGATGGGGAGTCCAAGGGCCTCATCCAGCATCTGCCCGTGTCTGACGAGGCGTACCAGACGGCTCGGGACCTAATTACCCGTAGGTACCATAACAAGCGTGGCCTCGCCGACACGCACATTGAACAGATTTCGAGTTTGCCCACGCTCACCCGGGTCTTTGGGTTGCGCACCCAACTTTTGAACCCGCTTTTGGTGGCAATCAACGCACTTAAGTGCCTTGACCTACCCGTGGACCAATGGTCCTATCTATTGGTGCACATTGTACTTAAAAAGCTGCCTGCCGACCTGAGGTCGCGTTTTGGTGGGGATAGCGCGACCCATCTGCCCCCCTTTGCTGACCTGGAGAGGTTCCTCGAGGATGAGTGCCGGGTCTTGGACAACTCCGGTGGTGACACGCCGGCTAAGACGCAGCCGCCCAAGGTTAAGGAGCAGGCTCGCGTTCACACCCGAGCCAATGTTGACCGGCGCCCTCCTCGCTTTGCAGTCACGCAGAGCCCAGCGGAGTGCTCTTACTGCAAGGTCACGGGGCACAGAACGGCCAGTTGTAGGGCATTCTTGGACCTACATGTCGCCTCTCGTAGGCGCATCGCGAATGCCCGCCGCCTTTACTTCTCTTGCTTGGGGTCCCACTACCAGCGAGATTGCCCAAACTCTCGCCCCTGTCTTCACTGTGGAGGACAGCATTTGGACATTCTCTGCATGAATGCCAGAGAGGTAGGCCGCTTGTCCAACCAGCCGATGCCGCGCACGGGCGGGTGTTTTGAAGGTGGCAGCCGAGGCTCACCGGCGCGTAGCCGAGAGTCGCCTCGCTTAATTGATCCCCGCTCACCCCGCTTGGAGAACCGTAGCGTGCGCACGCCTCCTCTGTCTCGCGCACCTGAATGTACTGTTCAGCGTCACTAGCACCATGACTGCTGCCGCAGGTATTCCCCTCCTTTGGCGGAGCGTCCCCGCCTTGACTCGCGCCCACCTCGTTTTGGGCCGGTGCGTCATTATGACCCCCACAGATGGCACGCGGATCGAGTCATCGCGCCTTTGAGGACTTCAATCCGCACCCCCATTTTGATTTGCCGGGTCCTGGCCAACGGTCGCCGCCCAGGCAACAATAGGTAATTAACACCTGCCCTATAACGCCAACCACCCCCATTGAGACCGTTATCCTACCAACGGTTGCTGTTAGGGTCTGGGGACCCACGGGGACCTCTGTTGTTGTCCGTGCTATATTGGACACAGGCTCACAAGGTTGCATTGTTTCCACTTATTTGGTAGGGCAGGTTAAATTAAATATGGCCTCTTTTCCGAATTGTATACGGGGCATAGGTGACGTAGCCTCTAATGTTGAAGGGCAAGTTAAGGTTTTGTTTGGCACTGTTGAATCTTCACACCCGAGGATTAAAACCTCGGCTTTTGTGCTGAAGAATATTTTGGGTATGCATCCACAGAAACAGCTACCTGCTGCTGTGGTGAATTTGACATCGGAATTGGAACTGGCAGACCCCAAATTTGACACACCGGGACAAATCGATTTGTTGATTGGCTCTGATGTCCTCGGTGGAATTTTGATTGGTGGGAAACGGGTCTTGGTGCCAAATGGTTTGACTGCCATCCCGACCATATTTGGATTTGCTTTGATGGAACCTGTACCTAGAGACCCCCCTCAACCTGAACTTGATAATTTGTTGGCTGTAGGCTCTGCTCTCTCTGATGCGGTTCAGAGGTTTTGGGAAGTAGAAGAGCCCCCTCAAGCTGCCCGTTTGAGTCCAGAACATGAGGAGTGCGAGCTGTTCTTCCAGAACAACACTGGTCGACTCCGTTCTGGTCGGATCATTACGAAGCTACCTTTTCTCTCTGTTCGGCCTCCGCTTGGTGAGTCACGACCTTTAGCCGAAAAGAGATTGTTGGCTATAGAGCGCCGCATGGATCGTGATCCGGAGCTCAGACAGAAGTATATTGAGTTCATGAGAGAATATGAACAATTGGGACATATGTCTGTGTCAAATTTGGATTGGCCTTCGGTGGAGCATTACTTTCTCCCGCATCATGCGGTATTAAAGCCATCAAGTGGCAAGCTGCGCACAGTGTTTGATGGTTCTGCGACGACTTCTACAGGCGTATCCTTGAACCAGTACTTGCATTCTGGTCCCAAGTTGGTCAAGGACCTTTGTGACGTCATCACCAGCTTCCGACGACATCAGGTTGTCTTTGTGGCCGACATAAAAATGATGTTTAGGCAGACGATTATCCACCCTGATGACCGTCGTTTCCAGCTGATCCTTTGGAGAGAGAATCCTCGCGATCCCATGGTCGTCTACGAGCTCAATACCAATTCGTACGGGTTAAGGTCAAGCCCCTACTTGGCAATACGTTCTCTTTGGGAGCTCGCAGACCGCGAAGGCTTACGTTTCCCACGAGCCTCCGCCATCTTGAAAGACGATATTTACGTCGATGACATTTGTTCAGGCGCCTCCACAGCGGACGAGGCGATCCTCCTGCGGGACGAATTGATAGGTATTTTGGCCTCCGCTGGTTATGAGTTGCGTAAATGGATTTCCAACTCACCAGCGCTTTTGGAAGGCTTGCCAGAGGACCATCAGCAAGATCCCCATCTCTTTGAGATTGTTGACAACCCCGCCATGATGGCTGTTCTCGGCGTTCAGTACAGACCAGTCCAAGACATCTTTACGTATAACGTAGACTTGAAATTGCCTTGTTCTTGGACTAAACGTCTCGTGTTGCCAGAACCTTTGATCCTAACGGTTGGATTTGTCCTGTCATATTTTGGGCAAAATGCTTCTTGCAGAAGCTTTGGACAGCAGGATTGACCTGGGACGAACCTCTACACGGCACTCTTGTTGAGGAATGGACCTCTTTTGTATCCTCACTTCCTGCCGTCAACGAGATCTCCTTGCCTCGTCCCACCCTTCCTCCCGGGAAGTACAAGGCCACCCTTCACGGGTTTTGTGATGCCTCGGAACGTGGTCACGCGGCCGTGGTGTACTTGCACACAGTCAGTGCCTCAGGTCAGGTGAGAGTTTCCCTGATCATGGCGAAGAGCAAGGTGGCACCCCTTCGGACATCTCTGACCATCCCGAAATTGGAGCTCCCGGGAGCAGCACTACTTGTACGCTTATTGAACCACGTGTCTAGTACTTTGGGTAGAAGCATTTGTATTAAAGGGACCTATGCCTGGACAGACAGCCAAATTGTTCTTTGTTGGTTGAAGGCTTCTGTCCACACCTTGGAGGTATTTGTCGCTAATCGCGTTTCCCAAATACAAAAATCTGAAGTCAAGCTTGTTTGGAGACACGTGCCAGGTGAGCTCAACCCCGCTGATTGTGCCTCGCGCGGATGCTTGACGCCTAGTTTGATAGGTCATTCGCTGTGGTGGGGTCCGGAATGGTTGAGTCGACCGGAAATTGATTGACCTCGAACGCCAGTTTTAAATACTACCAATTTGCCGGGTCTACGAACACTCGCTGTTGAGAAGGTGGAATGCGCCTTCGACCCCGATTTCTCGCTGAATCGCTATAGCTCCCTTGACGAGTTGTTAGGTGTTACTGCTTGGATAAAGCGTTTTGTTTCAATTTTAGACACCCACAACAGAAACGTCTGACACCGTTTCTTTCACCACAGGAACGACAGGAGTCCCTCACCTTTTGGGTTCGTTCTGTGCAATTGGCGCATTTTGAGAAGGAGATTGCTATCCTTAAATCAGGGAGATCGAAACTATCGGGAGCTGTATCTAAATTGAACCCCTTTTTGGACGATACGGGTCTCTTGCGCGTTGGAGGGCGTCTCAAGAACGCCAACTTCCCTTACGGAGCACGTCACCCCCTTTTGTTACCTAAGGACGGTCATTTGGTACGCTTGTTGGTAACTGACCGTCACCTTAAAAATTCGCATGCTGGTTGTAATGCGCTCTTGGCCATTTTGCAACGCGAGTTTTGGATCTTGTCTGCCCGAAGAATTATTCGGAGTGTAGTCTTTCGTTGCATCCCTTGCTATAAGCTCAAGGCTTCTACCATGCAGCCGTTGATGGGAGACTTACCGGCAGATCGCGTAACTGAGAGCAGGACGTTTGACGGTGTTGGCACGGACTTCGCTGGTCCCTTTTTGGTGAAAACGTCGACACTTCGAAACAGCAAGACTGTTAAGGCCTACTTGTGTTTTTTTGTTTGTCTCTCCACAAAAGCCGTACTGTTACGGGGTGGGTCAAGATTCGGTTTTAAAAAAATATATTTTATGACACTGAAAAAATATTTATTATAATTTCTACAATCGAAATTTAAAATATAGGTATCAGCGACGACGTTCAAATCCACACTGACGCAATTAGTAATGGAAAACAACAGGATGGCGAAAATGCTGACTGAATGGAAAAATGTTACCTATACACATGTTGCACTAAACATGTTAATTAAGACATTTTATTTTATATATTTAACCATGTATTTTAAGATATAACAGCCCCTCGAATAAAATGGAGCATCTAGAGAAAAAGATGCGAAATTGAAATTGGATTCGAGCGTCGTTTCAGATTAACAAACATATGCTTAAAATTAATGTAACACAAAGTGTTATACAAACTAACTATTTTATTTTTGATAACTGTTTCATTAACTTTTGGACATTTACAGTACGAGTAATATACGTTTTAATTCTCTTTGTTTATGAAAATATTGCGTTTTAATGTTGTAGGTTTGGATGCTGACTGAACATCAAGCTCTTCGACCGTAGAATATGATTTATCATTGATCACAGACAGCTCTATTGCTTGCTGAGATTGACAATTCTTTGTTTTATTTGAGTTACACTGGTTGAATATCTGTATACAACAAGGAGCTTTAGAATTCTGACAAAAGTAATTACGAGCTTTGTAAAGTAGATATAAGAAAAATATAATGAAAAATATGTAACTTAAAGACATGTAATGAATTCCGTATTTCTCAAAATGATTAGAATATTCAATATTATTTAATTCTTTTTCAAAAGAGTTCAAATGCATACTAGCCTGTAATAAAGAGTCTAAGTTGTTTATATTATTTAACTTTAAATACGGCATACGGTTAAGTGACTTGTTAACTACATTCCTTAGACAACAATCATCTTCCACAAGGTTAAAGTTCGAGACAATATGAGAACTTACATCAGAACATCGTTTGATGATGACACAAATTGTAAAGTTTTATAAAATGCTTTACAGTTTTTTGGTAATGACAAAATTCCAGTACCAAATAAAGTTTTATCAAAATTATTACCATCGTTTTCAGAAGATATATGACATTTACCGGGTTCAGACAAAACAAATATCCATCTATTATTACTGATTTTGTGAAACACTTCGATACTGCCTCTTAATAACTTAACCGCACAAGAACTAGGTAGCTTATTCACTGCTTCCGTGATAAGAATCGTTTCACACACCGGATTCACTACACTTGAATACACATTTTTAATTCACAAACGTAAAACTTATCATGAATCACTTTGCACTTATCTATACTGTGCAGCAATGAGAAGAACATATGATCAACTGTTATTGCAAGGTAAGGGTGACTTGGAGCGATAAGCGCAAAGGTATCCGGTTGCGCAATATCGTAAGGAACAGGTGTTGGAATGATATGATATAGGTTGTATGTTTGGGGTAGGACGAGCGGGATTTTAATCACAATTATTATCTTATTATTATGGAAGTAGGAGATAAGTTTAGATAAATCGATTATTTCGTGAATATTCTGTAGGGATAAAGATACAGGGAGTTCGTAATACCTTGGCATATTATTCTTATTCTGTTCGAGCTCATTATATAGTTGATAAGGGCTAAGTACAGTCGGATGCAAAATATTGACCTTACTAAATAAAATAGCATTGTTAACGTCTTCTTTATCAAACGATAATGAAATAATTATACCTTCCAGACTATTTAATAGTGTGTTTATATTAGATTTAATTTCTAACTTATCATTAATATTCGATATTTGTTGAAAGGCTTTATCAATAATTTCGAGGTTATTATTCAGTCGCTTTTCATTTTCGTGTAATTTGGATAAAGAACTATTAAATGTTGTAATTGTCGATTTTATAACATGGATGTTATCTCTCATAAGATGTGCTAAGTGTTTTTCGTCTGACTGTACTTGGTCTATGGCATCTGAGAATTTAACTGCATCTTTGGAGTCCAACGTGCCAAAGAAAGTTTTCAAGAGCGATCCACCGGCGTCAATAAGACCTCGTTTGAATCGGTTTTTATTTACAAAGTACGAAACAGATGAATATTTTTTGACATTGTTGTCGTGTTGGCTCTGTAGTGCAGATAGCGCATTTTAGCAATCTACTTGAATTTTGGATGAACTGTGATCCTTACCAAATAAGTTAATTCTATTAAACAAAGATTCCACTAAATTTAAGTGCGATTGTATCTTACTAATATCTAAATAAGTTACTACATTCCAGTCGTCACTAGTGAATTTTACGTTAATTGTTCTATCGTAATATAAACCAGGACTGCTTGTTATCGGCGTGACGACTTGCTGACTTAGGCACGACGCTGCAAGGTGCCTGGAATAAAATCAAGTGATTGTGTCATCGGACGCCAACTTAATTTCGTCATAATGGTGACGTAAATGTTTACGGTTTATAAGTATACACTGTATGGTTACCGTTTATCTTGACTATTTTAAATGGACCTTTCCAAACTGGAGACAAGGCTTTATTTTGCTTGTGGTGACACTTAAGATACACCGAGTCCCCGACGTTATATGTCACGGGTTTAGCGTGAGAATCGTAATGACGTTTAGACCTTTCTTTAGAAGTTTGTATATTTTGTAACGCCTTTTGCCTACTGTAATACAGTCTATGATTTAGTACTCTAACGTAATCCGTATAAGTATTATTTTCTAATGTATCTATAGATCTGGGAATGTAAGGTTTAAAACCGAGTAATAGTTCAAACGGAGAATAATTTGTAGTAGAATGGACGTTGGAGTTATAGGAAAACATGGCTGTATTTAAATACAAGTCCCATGTGTGTGCATTCTCATTGACGAAGGGTCTCAAATATTCTTTTAACGTAGAGTGACTCCTTTCTAAGGCGCCGCAAGTCTGAGGGTGATAAGGCGACGCGAGGATATGTTTAATACCAAATAATTTACTAAGTTGTTTAAGGACTTCGGAGCTAAAATTAGTCCCTTGATCGGTAACGATCATTTTGGGAATTCCAAGGTGAGATATAAAATGTACAAATTTTTTAGCAGTTTCATCTGCTGAACATGTCTGTAAAGGATAAGCCTGTGAATATTTCGTGAGATCGTCCTGAATTGTAAGAATGAATTTGTACTTATATTCGTAGGTCTCGAGCAACGGTCCTACAATATCTAAAAATAACTTTTCAAGCGGCCTTGTCGCGGTGGAAGTTATAATCATAGGTGCACGGTTTGTTTGACGTAACGGTTTATTAATCTGACAGGATTTACAATTTTTGACGTAGTTTTCGATGTCTTGCCGCATATCTTTCCACCAGTACATGGATTTGATTCTTTCTAGCATCCGCGTGATACCGGGGTGACCAGCTGAGGGCAGGTCGTGATTGTCGCGAAGTATCTGTTTAACTTCATCAGGAGTAGGGTATAAAATAGAGTTTCTATAGATATTGACTTTGATACCCGTGTTATGAAATACGTAAGCTATTATGCTGTAGATTTTGGAATAAGAGAGTTTTGAGAATGGATCAGAGAAATCAGATACAGCAAATTCTTTTTCTTACATGTACCAAAATTTAATCATATCTCTATATTCAATTAATTATTTAAAAATATCTTTATATGACATCTCATCATAATGATGGACTCGTACGAATAAGTGTGTAAACAAATGGTTATCATTCGATGTACTGTATAAGGTGTAGAGTTCACGTTCAATGTCACGGACGCTAGGTTGGCTGGTAGCTAAGTCTATAATCTCTTTACAATAAGGTACAGAGTCGTCTAAATCTATTGACGTAGGATAGGTGATTAGTTTGCATTTAGCTTTTAATAAAGATTCTTTGAATTCTTGAATGTTGGTGTCGAAACTAAAGCTTGGCTGTCTGATATGTTTTAGATACTTTTCGTACGTATCGGATGTTGAAGGCGAAGGACAATCGTAGGGTGAATTCGACGATTCAGAGGCGTCGTTATTATCGATAGCGCATACAGGATGGCTTGAATAATTACTATCGTCGCGCAACGGGAACCGCGATAAGGCGTCAGCGTTACAATTTAACTTGCCTTGTCTATGTATTATCTCGTAACTGTATTCCTCTAATTTAAGACGCCAACGAATTAATCTGGAACCAGGGTCTTTAACGTTAAATAACCAAACTAAGGGCTTGTGGTCTGTAATAATTTTAAACTTATAACCAAATAGATATGGACGGAATGTCTTTGGAATGTGGTGGAGTAGTTACCTTCGGCTTTATTTAAAGTGCGCGATGCATATGCGATAGGTTTGTCTTTGCCTATTTCACCCTGCGAAAGTATTGCGCCGACAGCATAATTTGATGCATCACATGTTAACAGAAATGGTTGAGTAAAATCGGGGTATTGCAAAAGAGGTGCTGTAGTTAATTTTTGTATAAGAATGTTGAAAGCATTTTCTTGTTCGCCTGACCAAATGAAATTTACATCCTTTTTCAATAGGGAAGTTAATGGTTTCGTAATTTTAGAGAAATTTTCAATGAAACGCCTATAATAGCCGACTAAGCCTAAAAATGATTTGATGTCCTTCGGGCTTTTTGGAGTATGAAATTGTGTAATGGCCTTGATTTTGTCTGCGTTAGGAGAGACGCCTTTGTCACTAATTATATGACCTAAATACGCCACTTCGTGCCGTAAGAACTCGCACTTAGCGGGTTGCAATTTTAAGTTGAATTCGCGGAATCTGTCAAAGATTAGTTTAAGTTTTTCTATATGGCTGGACAAATTTTGGCTATAAATAATACAGTCATCGAGATAAATGTAGCAATGAAGACCCTGGAGGCCAGATAGGACGGTATTCATTAGTTTTTGAAAGGTTGCGGGGGCGTTCTTTAACCCGAAGGGCATTCTTGTAAATTCGTAATGCCCAGATGTTTCGTTACCCACAACAGTGAAAGCGGTCTTCGGCGCATCTTCTGCCTTTATTTTCAGTTGGTGAAAACTGCTTATAAGGTCAAGTGTGCTAAAATATTTAGAGTGACCCAACTGGTCTAGAATGTCGGTTATTAAAGGGATAGGATAGATTTCAGTGACGGTTACATCATTTAGTTTTCTGTAATCGATCACTATTCTCCATTTTTGTTTACCTGACGCGTCTATCTTTTTAGGCACGACCCAAATAGGGGCGCTCCAAGGAGATTTTGAAGGCCGTATTATATCCTGTTCGAGCATTTTCTTTATTTGGCTCTCAACTTCGGCCTTGTGACATTCGGGGAACTTATATGATTTTGCATGGATTGGAGCAGCGTCACCGGTGCTGATCGAATGTTCGATGGCATTGGTATAGGTTAAGGGCTCGCCCTCGAGGTAGAAAATATCTGTATAATCGGCACAACATTCTAAGAGGCATTTTGTCTCTTCCGGATTTAAATGTTCCGTTCGGATGAGGTCCAATACTTGTTGCGACCTTTTAGGTGGAGTGCTAACTAGACTATTCATATATAAAGGATTTTCGTAATTAATAATATGGGATTGTAAAGTAACCGTCTCGTAAGGAATTAAATGAACACTATAATTTTTAAAAACAACCTCTGATTTAGTGGTATTGAGTACCGAAATATTAACACGTCTATTAGGTTTCAAAGAAACTATGCAATTTGCTAAATAAACTCCTTCCGAATACTTGTGGTCTAAAACTAATCCTTCCTTCATAGATCGTAGTTCGTCTAAAGAATTTGATACGGAACATTCGACGATCGCTTCGGAACGAGATGGAATAATGTATGTAGGATGACTAAAATTTAACGGGATAAGGTGACCCTTAATTAATAATGAATTTTGAGAATATTTTACATCACAATTTAAAGCTTTTAGAAAATCATTACCCAGAATACCGTCGTAGTTAAGTGTAATTTTATTACTAACAGCATGTAGAATATAATTAAAATTAAGTTCAGAGTTTGATTGTAAAATATATTTAAATTTGACTTCGAATGACCCTAACGTTTCATAATAGGAGTCGTCTTCACTCAGCCCTTTGAGTTTGATTTTATTGTGAGATAAGGATGGCACTGAGTTAAAATTTTGAAGTTTAACTATACTAACACTAGCTCCAGTATCGATTAGAAAACACAAAGGTTTGTTCGAGTAGTTTGTATTAAGGAATACGTGAGGTAAGGAGATTTTGTAAGACTTGATTTCGTAAATCGGGGTGACAGATTCCTAATTTTGCGAGAGATTAGAGTTTGAAGATTCAGAGATTCCTGACGGAGCATTTTGAGTTTTATTTATGATGAGTTCGCCTTCGATTTGGGGCTGGCTACCCTGTCGCATGGCTATTAGAGAACGAGAATTGCCTTCGTTTTTGGGCTGGCTACCCTGTCACATGGCGTTTAAAGAACGAGGATTGCCTTCGATTTGGGGCTGGCTACCCTGTCGCATGGCTATTAGAGAACGAGAATTGCCTTCGTTTTGGGGCTGGCTACCCTGTTGCATGGCTTTTAAAGAACGAGCATTACCTTCAATTCGGGGCGGATTACCCTGTCGATTGGCTACTGGAGATAGAAAATTGCCTACGGTTTGGGACTGGTTACCCTGTCGATTGGCTACTGAAGATAGAAAATTGCCTACGGTTTGGGACTGGTTACCCTGTCGATTGGCAGTATAGAACTCAGATTTGGTATGTGAATTTTTAATAAGAGGTTTTACTGTGCCTTGAATACGGTCGGGTATATGTCGGCACAAAGACGATACCCGACTCCTTAGTTTAAATCGTCATTATGTTCTTGCGTTTCTTCCCACGATTGATTTTGATCGGGTAGCGACACAATATTGTGTTGCATTGAGCTGTCGCTATTTTTAGCCTTAGAATTATTATATTTACGTTTATAAAATTGAGAGATATCGTGACCCGGCTTTTTACAATATCTACAAGTAATATCTGAGGATTGATACGGCTTGTGGTTTTGTAGAGATTGGAAATTGGGAGAAGATCGAGGCTTGGTTTGGGATTTTTTCATCAGACATTCACTCTCTAAATGGCCTGGTTTGTTACAAAATTTACACATCATAGCACCTTTCGGAGCGACCTTGAGAGTAAAATTTTGAATCTTTTCCTCCTCCATGGCAATATTAATGGCATCATTTAGATTTTTAGGATTTCTACACCGCACCATATTACTAAGTCTCGGTTGTAGCCCGAATGTAAAAGTGTGAAGGGCAAGGTCTTCCGTCATTGCGATTCGACCGGGCAAATCCTTTTTTAATGATTCGGAATTATGAATTTCTGTCTGCATATCTGTGAGACAGGTCTCTATATGCAACGAAAATTGTGACACTGTTTCATTTACTTGTTGCCTACAAGATTGCAATTCGAAAAATAAATGACTGTAATGCTTCCTTTCGCCAAAGTTTTTACGAAGGAAAGTCTGTAATGAATTAAAATCTTCAAACACTTTACTAGAACAAGCTATTTCAGCTTTGCCTCGCAGTTTAGATAGAATATACTTAAGCAGTAATTTTTTCTGAGTTTCTGATGCAAGATTTAATGAATTTTGACAATTCGTTAGGAATGCCGTCAAGGTCTCACGATCTCCATTATATGTATCAATAAAATCGCAAAGAATTTTTATAGGATATTCTTCAGTAGGATTAATCTCAGTTTTAGACATTATGGAAATCAAAACTAAATTACGATTAAATAAGGAAATCTAGAATTATAAGCAAGGACGAAAAAGGAATGATATTTGAATTAAAATTAGGATTTGCAGTAACAATGATAAAATATTCAACTCACAGCAACACAGCGAGTCGGAGTGTGGCGTACATCGCAGATTTCGCGCAGGTCAGGATCCAGGTAAGTAAGGGGCACTGGACGCGCAACAGCACGTCAACAGGGCCTTGGGGCAGCAGCGCAGTTGGGCACGTGGCGTACAGTACGCTAAGGGCGCCTGGGCAGCAACGAGGACAGGTATATGGCGCAACAGACAGTGCGCGCGGTAGCAACACTGACTAGGTAAGTACCTAGTCGCACAGGATTTCTGCAGTGGGACCCAACTACACAGTCAGGTAAGAATCGGGAGTAGCAATGACCACGTTGTGATAGCACGTGGCGGTAAAACGTGGCGAGTGTAACCCGCGGTGACGACCTCGTGGCGGCTACACGTTAGGATGGCAGGCTCACTTATCGTTAAGACTTACTGTCGCAGTTCCACCAGCATGCAGCAGGATACAAAGTTCGTGATTTTGCACAACAAGAGTTTGTAAAGATTTGTAACTTCGCAAAAAGTTCAGAAACGCACTCCGCGTATTTATATACGGGATATCAGCCAAACGATTGCTGTATCCCACTTCTGACACCACTGTGACGGGGTGGGTCAAGATTATAGAAAGAAAAAATATTTATTATAATTTCTACAATCGAAATTTAAAATATAGGTATCAGCGACGACGTTCAAATCCACACTGACGCAATTAGTAATGGAAAACAACAGGATGGCGAAAATGCTGACTGAATGGAAAAATGTTACCTATACACATGTTGCACTAAACATGTTAATTAAGACATTTTATTTTATATATTTAACCATGTATTTTAAGATATAACAGTACACTTAGAACTGGTCTCCTCGCTTACGACCGAGGCGTTTGTAGCTACATTTGACAGATTTGTATCCCGCAGAGGGCTGCTTTCCTTGATCCGTTCTGACTGCGGCACTAACTTTAAGGGCACTTATAATTATTTGAATGACGTTGTTAATTTCCTTGAAACCAACAAGGCTGATATAGGCAATAGGCTTGCCCGACGTGGGATAAATTGGTTGTTTTCCCCACCAAATTGTCCACACCGGGGTGGTATTTTTGAGGCCGCTGTAAAATCGGCCAAAACACATTTGCGCAGGACAATCGGTGAGTCTATCCTTACATTTGAGGAACTCGCAACTGTGTTTTGTAAGATTGAGGCCGTTTTGAACTCTCGGCCATTGTGCCCGATCTCCTCAGATCCGAATGATTTGGAGGCCCTTACGCCGGGCCATTTTTTGATTGGTCGCCCACTTGTTGCCTTGCCTGAGTACCCCTATGTTGATACGAGACCTGGTCGTCTCTCGCGTTTTGAATTGGTACGCCAGATTACTCAGAGCTTTTGGAAACGCTGGAATTTGGAATATTTGCACATATTCCAGCAACGCGTTAAGTGGACCGACAAGACCGATCCACCCAAGATTGGAGACCTCGTTTTGTTCAAGGAGGCTAACCTTCCGCCACTTAGATGGCGCAGGGTGTATGGTGCAGAGAGTCGAGGTTGTTTGAAGTTAGAGTTAGTTTGGGTTGAGTTGACACAAACCACAGATTACACGTAAATCACAGTTTATTTCTAAAGTTATTGTTACTATTACACTTGTTACGATTTAGATGCTAATCCGCGGCGATTGATCTATCAACTAACTATACTTATTATTAGGTACACGTTATAAAGAAAAGTAATGTAGGTCGCCCATGTAAGCAAAATGCGTACGGAAGCTAAACGTCTGTACGTTAACCGTACATGCTCCCGAGGGAAAAGTGGATGAGCATCTATTACAAATATTATAAGTTATTATAAAATTATGTTAGTAAAATTAATAAAATAATTAGTATACACAGTTATTAAATCTTAACTAGACATATTAAAATCGAAGCGACGTTCCGGCTGTACCACGCTGTTGGCGGGTTCCGATATCGACGGCAGGTTGCGCATCTCTCGCATCTCGATGTCCACTGCAGCATTAGTCTCTCCTTCGGCCTTCTCTCTGCTTGAGACTCTTTTCAGCTCAGAGTTCTTAAGGCATCGTTTTGTCGCACTGACCCAATACAAACAAAATGCTGCGTAGCAGTTTATAACAAGTGTGAAATAATTACTGCATTATTAAATAAACACAGTAATATCAAACGTGTAATACGAGTACTTGATGGATTCTACGAGTAGTGCACAAAATGAAGCCAATGAACTCGCACAATAACAAAGCTGACTATTATTTAACATCGTATGAAATAACCATGGCCACTGGCCACGGATCTGATAGTCAAAACTGTTGTCTGGAGTAACAACGTGTAAGGCGTACATTGCCATTTTTATTTGCATGGTAACCAAAGCAGTACATCTGGAATTGGTATCGGATCTTACAACATAAACATTACTTGCAGCATTTAAAAGAATGTGTGCTCGCCGAGGTACACCAAAGAATGTGTTTTCAGACAATGACACAAACTTTGTAGGTGCCGCGAAACAACTTCAGGCAGACTTTGAACAGAACAAAACTTTCCAAAGCACAGAATTTCTCGATGAAATGAGCTATTTACAAATCCAGTGGCATTTTAACGCACCTCTCTGGCGGTCGGCTGGTGGACTGTGGGAAGCTGCCGTTAAAGCGATGAAATACCATTTAAAACGAGTCCTAGGAGAACAAAAACTAACTTTTGAACAATTCAGTACTTTACTTACACAGATCGAAGCTTGCTTAAACTCACGACCGTTATGTCCGTTATCGGAAGACGTGGACGATCTGGAATACCTGACACCTGGTAATTTTCTCATCGGCGGTCCTTTGCTATCCCGACCACACATAGAGGAAAATTTTAACGAGTATGACTTAAGGAACAGATGGAGACTAATAGAACAAATGAATCTACATTTCTGGAGGCGTTGGTCGAGCGAATATTTACACCAACTGCAAGTGAGAAGCAAGTGCCAACATCCTAAAGAAAATCTTAAGGAAGGCAGTTTAGTGTTGGTCAAAGAGGAAAACTTACCAGCGAGTAGATGGGCTCTCGGAAGGGTGACAGAACTTCATCCTGGTTCCGACGGAAGCGTCCGGGTGGTTACGCTAAAAACTAAAAATGGGCAATTGAAACGCCCTGTTATAAAACTTTCGCCGTTACCGCAGAGAACCGATATCGAATCTGTAGAACAAAGTTACGGCAATGAGAGAGAGAAAGAGAAGAACATTCGAACTGATCATAAACCGACAAGGTGTATAAAACCGAAAAAGTTTGGCGTACTCTCACTTGTACTTATGACGATGATAGCAATTACGGCGATAAACTCAATTTAAACTGCACCTGTCACACCAAACTTTGTAGTGACACAGATACAAAATGATCACCCTATATACTTTGATGACGCTGGAAAACTCCAACAAATACATGATGAGTGGACTCTTGTGGTATACTACAATTTAACATCGTACTGGCATGCAACAAAGAAAATCAACTACCACATCGAACAAATAGATAAGCTTTGTAGCAGGATATCCTACGAATATACAGCTTGCGAAGCTGTTGTCAACCACTTGCAAAACGAAATGCGGTATCTAACCGAATACAACATCATGCTTTTATCGCAGCATTCGAGGCAAAGAAGAGGCTATTTCGACGGCGTTGGCAGTCTAGCGAGAACACTATTCGGTGTCCTAGACCAAGACTTTGCCAAAAAATATGAAAGGGACATTCAAAATCTACACGATAACGATAATTATTTGCTCCAATTAATGAGGAATCAGACACTTATAATAGAATCCGAAAACAATGTTATTAAAAGTAATACCGAATTCATGAATAGACAACTGGATATTATGCATGCCTACATGAACAAAACGAGTAATATTATCTCAAAAATAGTCAACAAGGCACAAATGCTATTCACGGCAAATTATATCAACTCTGCTGCCGTGACGTCAACATTGATATTGAACAACTTGAACCGAATACAAGAAATGCTTATGAACGCTCTCGGCAACATCTACAAGGGGCATTTGGATACACATCTGTTTTCAGCATCTCAATTGATTGAACAGCTCAATATCATATCCGGAAAACTACCACAAGGAGTTTCTTTACCAGTTCAAGATATCCAAAAGGATTATAAGCAGATTTTTGACTTGATTTATGTGAAGGCGCGATTGACAACCAATTACATACTATTCGAATTACACATTCCTTTGCTAAGTGACGGAGACTACAACATATACCGGGTAATACTCATACCGTTCCAAAGCGAAGGACATTTGAGAATAGTAAGACCTGAATCAAAATTCATAGCCATTAACTTCATGAAAAACTGCTACATAACAATGGAAGAACAGGACATGCACCAATGTAAGTCGTACGGAGAAGACAGGTATATATGTATTTCGAGGCAGCCTGTATACAGCTTACATGACAAAAACGCACCTTGTGAAGCTAAAGTTTTTAGCCAACAAACATCATTGTCATGCGTCATCGATGATGTAACTTGCAGGGAGACCTGGGTCAAACTACACCAACCTAACCTGTGGCTGTTTACGTTATGCGATAAACAATTGATGCGCGTCACGTGCAGCAATCAAGTTACACCGGCGGTCATTGACGGAACTGGTGTCTTAGCATTGAAACCTAAATGCATACTACAGAAAAAGGATGCTACAATATTTACTTACAACCAATTAGGAAGTAAATATTACATGGAATCAAATATCAACGTGCCAACCATAAATTCAACTATAAACAACATTTTTGACCTTGGTTGGAAAAATGCACGTTTGAATATTACGGAGCCTGCAATATCTACTGCAGTTGAATAGACGAACATACAACAACAGATATCCTATCAAAAGGAACACGAGAACTTACCTGTGACGTCAGATACATCCACGATGTCCAGTCACGATATATATTTATACTCGGTGACTTCCTTGCTGCTGGGAGGTATCGCGTCCTTATTTGGCTACAGTATCGTCAGAAAACGATGCCTTAAGAACTCTGAGCTGAAAAGAGTCTCAAGCAGAAAGAAGGCCGAAGGAGAGACTAATGCTGCAGTGGACATCGAGATGCGAGAGATGCGCAACCTGCCGTCGATATCGGAACCCGCCAACAGCGTGGTACTCATGCAAGATGTAAAGAGAAGACGCTTATTGTCATAGCGGTGTGATATTATGTCCCAACAGGAAGAGTAGTTGTCGGCACTGATGCCTAGATGTTGCACAAGTTTTTCCGCCTCCCCTTTGAGCTTTGTTTTCAGATCTGCATTTTCTGAGCCTTCGAGAGCGACGGGTTGTTATGGACACTCTCCATGAAGAGGTCTTTAAATGTCAGCCACTGGTTGTAATTACCATAAAAATCTGGTATCACGATTTTCGGTGTTGCCTTCTTGTAGTGCGCGTTATTCCATATGTTATGTTGCAATTGCTTGCGTAAAGTGTCGTAAATGTTTTCTATAGCCAAAAATTTCTGTTTGTATACTACATTTTCTTCTTGTAAGATATAATCTAGTTCCCAGTTCGCCTTTTCTATGTGTTCCCATTTAGTTTTCAGAATATTCAAGCTATCTTCCAGCTCCCACTTTTCCACTGACGTATCAAAGGTCATCTTTTCCGCGGTACGTTCAAACGCTCTAAAATTACAATATTGCTGTCGTAGTAGATCCTGTTGCTTTTCAGATATTTCTTTGGCATCCCGAGGTGGCACATGGAAGTCAATGTCACTGAAAGTAAACCGAGAGGGTTTTATTTTCATTTTCCTTCTTTGGTGTAGTAGGAGGCAAATCTTTGCTTGAGCTGTTACCAGGCAATTCCGCCTTCCGTTTCAACATATCGTGCAAAACGTTTTCATACATCTTCTTTGTCTCATTAAAAACGTTTTCCGTAAAGTGTGAGATGTCTGTTACGCCAGATTCTTCTAAAAGTTGATGGTTGTGAACAAACTTCTCCCATAGACTATTAAGCCGAGAAAGGCGTTCTTCCAAGTACGCTAAGGTTTTCCTATCAGGACTATCCTTTTTATAGTTAATGCATAGTTGTTTCAGGTTGTTGAATATAATTTCTTGTTGGTTGATAAGTTCCTCGACGCTCTTTCCCATTGTTGTTTGATGTATGTATTAAGTTGAAGTTGACGTAAATGTTATAGTTGGAGCACACGTAGAGCTATGTAGCCGCAGGTACTAGTCCAGTTGTTTAGCTAGATATCAATAAGTATCTTAATGCACTTACCGAATCGCACCTAATTACCAGACAGTTGGACCAGAGAAGGCTCCGTCTACGTTCTTGGCGCAGATGGGCTTCGACACCGGATTCTGACCCTGGGAGATCTGGACAAGATCAAAGGCGCCGACCCGGAGAAACCTGGTGTGAAGACGACAACCGCGAAATCTAGACGGGCTGCAGCTCCCAAAAAATAGGTTTTTAACTTTTATTTGTCCTTTGTTTACACGTATGGGTGAATTGCTTTCCACATCACAGCTTCTACCTTATTTGTTTGTAATTGTTTACTTAATTTTACCCTTTTAATTTTCTATTTATAAAAATATACAATTCTGTTTTTCACCTTGACATATTTTGCCATCTGTCATAGCTGTCACAAACGTCTACTTCTAAATTTTGTTCTTTGAATACTAGTCTTTTAATCTTTGAAATCTGTTAGTCGTAAAAATGCAATTCACCCGGTTTGTCGAAATAAAAAAAATCTTATTTTTAAGTTTATCACTTTATATTATCACAGTGCTATTTTTATTGTATTGTGACTATTCATGTTTTGTGTAACACGTAACTGGCAGGTAGACTTACCATTTTAGGTAGTTTTAATTTTTTTATTTTTTTTATTTTTGTTATATAGGTATTTACACAACCTGTATATATTATTATTATATACTTATTCATATATTATAGTATATTATTATTAAATATTTATACATATTTGTAATGACTGACTCAAACAGTGATGATGATAGCTTTGCAACCGCTACTAGTCTCGATGACAGTTTCGCTAGTTTGCCCTCGCTCGCTGATAATCTTCAGTCTCGGTTTTCTGACGTGCCGAGGAACTTTAATGTAGTCCATATTAATGCTCAAAGTATTCCTGCCCACTTCCCGGATATGCTGGCAACATTTGACTGTAAGAACTTACACGCTATTCTTGTTTCGGAGTCATGGCTAAAACCATGTCTACCCTCAACTTCCTACTCTCTTCCTGGGTTCCATCTCATAAGGAATGATCGTGCGGTCGGTGGAGGTGGTGGTGTTGCTATGTACTTACGTGCCCAAATTCCATATCGTGTAGTAAGCACTTCTTCGCAGCCACCACCTGCTAACGCCGGCGAGCATCTTTTCTTAGAAGTGGAACTTCATCATTCTAAAGTTCTTCTAGGAGTTTATTATTCCCCTTCGTCACGCTTAAACTTCTTTCCTTCTTTTAAACACCTCCTAGAAACTTTGATTCCCTCTTACAGTCACACAATTATAATGGGTGATTTTAACACTTGTACTTTAAAACAGGATGCAAGATCGTCCACTCTTTTGCGTATTTTAAACTCTAGTAATTTATCTGTTCTTCCTCTTGATGCCACACATCACTTTCCAAACTCTGCTCCTTCTCTCCTCGATCTCATTTTTGTATCATCTCCTACCTTTGTTTCCAAGCATGGTCAATTCTCTGCCAACGCTTTCTCCTACCATGACTTGATCTATCTTTCCTATAAAATACGCCCACCCAAGGCTAAACCGAGGATTATTATGCAGCGTAGTTTCGGTGGGATGGATCGTTCGAAGCTCTGCGAAGATGCGAGTAAGCTTGATTGGAGTCCGTTGTTTGCCTCAGACTGCATAGACACCAAAGTGCAAATATTTACAGACAAATTAATTCAGTTGTACGACATACATGAGCCTATCAGAGCCATAAAGTTAAAACATCTTCCATCGCCTTGGCTGACTGATGATATCAAAAACATAATGTCTAAAAAAGCTGCAGCTAAGGCGCGGTATAAATGTCGTCCAACCCCTTATAATTTGGAGAAATATATTAGTGCAAGAAATCTCTGCAATAAGGTGTGTAGGAAAGCACAACGCCAACATATTCACAACTCTGTTGAAAATGGAGACCCAGTTAAAGTCTGGAAATTTCTTAGAACGATGGGAGTTGGTAAGTCGCGCAATGACGCAATCCCCAAAGACATAAATTTTGATGCACTCAATGCACATTTCACTGCTTCGTCCAACTTTGATGGGACAACTAAAACGAATACTTTAAAAGATCTTTCACTTATCCCAACTCCCAAATATTCACCTTTTGTTTTCGAGCAATTTTCCGATTGTGATGTTAAAAAGAGCATAATTTCAATCTCATCCAATGCTGTTGGTAATGACTGTATCAGCCGAAACATGATCCTACCTATCCTTGATGAAATCCTCTCTGTCCTATGTCACATCTTAAATCATTCAGTTGCTAGTGGTATCTTCCCATCAGCATGGAAAGATGCACAAATAATTCCGTTGCCGAAAAAACCCAAACCCTGCTCCTTCTCTGACTTCCGACCTATATCCATACTACCATTCTTTTCCAAAGTCCTCGAACGTCTTGTACATACACAACTAAGTTCCTTCCTGTCCAAAAATGCTCTCCTAAATCCCTTTCAATCCGGTTTTCGTCCTGGTCATAGCACTACCACGGCATTGGTTCACATTACCGATGAGATTAGGTTGGGTATGGATTGTGGAAAGCTCACGCTTCTATCTTTACTTGACTTTAGCAATGCTTTTAACACCGTGGATTTCCACATCCTGCTTGGCATACTCCGCTCTATTAACATATCTCCAACGGTAATTGACTGGTTTCGTAGTTACTTGTTTGGACGCCGTCAGCGTATACGCGTTGAAGAATCATACTCTTCATGGTGTAATTCGACTGTCGGTGTACCACATGGTGGCGTTCTCTCTCCATTACTTTTCGCAATTTTTATAAATTCTATCTCCAAACATTTAATTTCGTCCTACCACCTTTACGCAGATGACCTGCAAATATACTCACAGGCACCATTAGAATCGATATCTAATGCGTTTTCTATTATTAATACGGACTTGGCGCAAATCTGTGAGTGGAGTAAAAATTATGGACTTATGGTTAATCCAACCAAAACTCAGATCATTCTGATTGGCAGTTCCAGGATGATCTCTAAGATCAATTGGTCACTTCTGCCTCAGATTCTATTTGATGGAAACATTTTACCGCTTGCAGATAATGTAAAAAATCTGGGGATTTATCTGGATAGAACTTTATCCTGGGGCCGTCAGATGCAGGAGACAAGCCGTAAAGTATTTGCTTCAGCAGGGTCATTACGTAGGCTGCGGAACTTTCTTCCCATATCCACCAAAACTGCGCTTGCACAATCTTTGCTCCTTCCAATACTCGATTATGCCGATGTCAGCTATCTTGACCTTAATGAGGAGCAACTTGATAAACTTGAGCGCCTCAAAAACTTTTGTATAAGATTTATATTTGGTTTACGCAAATATGATCATGTATCTGAATTTCGTAGCAGACTCAAGTGGCTCCCGATTCGTCTTCGCAGGAATACTCATATTCTAATCTTACTATACAATGTATTGTTTAATCCTGATACACCCATGTATCTCAAAGAACACTTTAAGTTCCTTCATGACACACATTCAAAGTGCCTGAGGTCGTCGGAGGATCAAACTTCTATGATAAATCCTTCTCCGTTCAGGCTGTGCGTTTGTGGAATGCGCTGCCAGTTGAGATTAGACGAGCAAGATCACTAAGCATTTTCAAAAATGCATTGAAGTAACACTATTTGTCAATGTAATTGCGTCATTATTCCTCAAATCCCTATATGATTAAATGTGATTATATTTATATATATTGAAATATATAATATATATATATACATGTATATATAGATATATATTATAAGTATGTATATATATTTTTTGTATTTATTTGTATATATGTATATGTTAAAACAAATGTTATGTTTCATCTGTCACTACACCATCAAATTACGTTTTCTTCTTCTAAGGTTATGTCCATCATAGTCTGGTTGCCTGGAAGAAATTGCTGTTTGCGATAAGGCCGTCAATTGTGCATCTATTGTTAAAATTATTATTTTTCCTTGTATTTGCATTTTTGTGGTGTACAATAAAGAATTACTTACTTACTTACCTTACGAAGGACCACGCTGTATGGTGCAGAGAGTCGAGGTTGTTTGTAGTTAGAGTTAGTTTGGGTTGAGTTGACACAAACCACAGATTACACGTAAATCACAGTTTATTTCTAAAGTTATTGTTACTATTACACTTGTTACGATTTAGATGCTAATCCGCGGCGATTGATCTATCAACTAACTATACTTTTTATTAGGTACACGTTATAAAGAAAAGTAATGTAGGTCGCGCATGTCAGTCAGGTGCGCGCGCGCTCGGCGTACGGACGCGTTTAATACACAATAATAATACTCGTGACAAATTTTTGATACGTTCGTTTAAAAAATGGTGCAGTGCAAAAAATGTAAGCTTTTCGTATCTGTAAGTAAAGAGGACACTATCAAATGTAACGTATGTGAAGGTGTGTACCACAAAAAATGTGTGCGTAACATCAAACAGTTCGCGCAGAGGGATATGTGTGATGACTGCTTCAAAGAACATAACAGGTCTCCACCGAGTGGCAAAGCTTCATCTACCCCTAAAATAATTATTAACCCAAGCGAAGCTTCGGCCGAAATAATTTTAGAGGAGGTGAACAACAAATTGGCAGTCCTGTACAATATGGAGAAGAAGTTGGCGGAGCTTACAGAGACAGTGGATTTCTACGCAGAGATGTACCAGAACATGGCCACTTATAAAGAAGAAACTGATAAGAAAATAAAATGTCTGGAACAAAAAAATGTGTACTTAGAAAAGTATAACAAGGCTCTTGAAGAGAGGGTAGAAGAACTGGAATCAAAAGAGAAGGAAAAATTTATTGAAATACACGGAGTGGAGAATAAAGCAAACGAAAATACAATAACAGTGGTAAAGGAACTTGCAAAAATGTTGAAGCTCAGCCCAGATGATATTGAAGAAGCAGAGAGGATAGGGAAAGAAAAAGATAATGAAATAAAAACTAGAATAATCAAGGTCAAACTGCGGTCAAAAACTGCTCGACACAAGTGGATGGCGGCTAGGAAAGAACAAACAATCACCAATCGCAAGCTTAACCCTAATGGCAACGATAGAAAAATATATATTAACGAAGATCTCCCTAAGTACAAGCGTCAGCTGTTGTGGCTTACCAGAAACAAACTGAAGGAAAAGGGATTTCAGTACATATGGGTCCAAAACTCCAACATACTCGCCAAGAAAAATAATGAAGACAAAAAAATATATAATATAAGAACGGAGAACGATTTGGATAAATTCGATTAATAATACTATTAATTCTCGGAATTCACGCACCGCAGGTGTGCGGTGCGCGTACACACACCCTGATATATTTGCATAACATTCGATCACATAACGGAATACAGACCAGTAACTGAAGTGAATTACAATAGATACTATGACATAGAAGAGTTAAGTACAGTATGCAAAAGTAATATAAATAGAATACATATAATACATATTAACATACGGTCATTAAGAAAACACTTTAATGAACTATTGGTTTTACTAGAAAGTAATGAGTATAAAATAGATCTTATTATTCTTTCTGAAATAAATATAAAAAAAGAGGAATTACCTTTCTATTACATATCTGGATATGAAAGTCACATATTGACTAGGGAAACAAGAAGAGGAGGCGGAATTTTGGTGTACGCGAAAGATGTCCTAAGATTCACAGCTGAGAGAGTTAATACTCAAGCCATGGAAACAATACACGGTATTTACAAAATGGAAAATAACACATTGCACATTATAGCTTTATACAGGCCACCAAATAAAAATAAATACCAATTTATTGAACAAATCAAAAACATTATGAAGATCATACCGGCTTCGGAAAATGTAATTATAATCGGAGACACAAACATTGACCTTTTAAACGAAAAACAAAACCCGACTACAGTGAACTACAAAAACACCCTGTGTGGATATGGCCTCCAGTGTGCAATTCCTGGAAGCGAGGTGACGCGCGAGGCGATCGTCAACGGGCGACATGAGACGGCGTGCTTAGACCACGCCTGGGTGAGAGCGAGACGGAGCGTGAGTACATCTGCCTATGTATTGGAGTTGCACATTTCGGATCACCACGCGATAGGTTTGTTTGTTGATTTTGTACGATGTGTAAACGTAAACAATAATAGTAATTACAGATGTAATAGTGTGCGCGAAGTGCTCTGTGACGACACGGTGAAACAAAAACTTAATGATTATGAATGGGAACAGCTATTAATTATAAAATGCCCTATAGTGATATATGAAACATTAGCGTCTATATTCAATTCTATATATAAGGAAAGTACCATTATTGTGCCACTACGAAATAAACGGAGTACGCAGCCGTGGGTGGATAGATACTTATATAATATGTTAAAACGTAGGGATTATTTATTTAAAGCATGGAAACAAGCACCAAAAAATATGAATAAGAGGCTAGAATACACTAAGTTTAGAAATAAAGTAAATAAGTTGGTAATTGAAGTTAAACAGAGATACAGGCAGTTAAAAATACAAAAATGCAATGGAGATTATAAAAAAATCTGGGAAAATATTAACTCGTGGCTAGGACGTTCTAAAGGTAACTTAGATATTGTTATAACAAGATATTTGGGCAAGCTAGACAGTATGTACAATATTTGCAGTAATTTCTCCAAAACATTCACAAGTGAAATACGTAATATTAAACATAATTGTAGTATAAAGTTCCTAGACAGAAACATGTATGTACAGTCCAGTCCAGTCAGTTTTAGATACATTAAGGTTAACTCAAGAGATATTGTAAAAATAATTAACACATTATCAAACGATAAATCACCGGGGATGGACGGAATTAGAGCTAAAGATATCAAATACATAAAGAAAACTTTAAGCCCTATTATAGCTAATTTTGTAAATATGTGTATTTGTCAATCTATTTACCCGGATCAATTGAAAGAAGCAATAATACGACCAATATATAAATCAGGATGTCATTTAGAATTTGTTAATTACAGACCTATTGCAATACTCTCCATTATAGATAAAATAACTGAAAAGGTTATTGTGGGCCAGATAAGTAGGTTCTTAGAGTCTCACAACATACTATCTGATGCGCAACATGGTTTTAGAAAGGGGCGAAGTACGGTTACGGCACTGACTCGGTTTGCAGACTATGTCAATGAGAGCCTCAATTTAGGTAAACAGGTGTTAGCATTATACATCGACTATAAAAAAGCCTTCGATACCCTGGACCATGATGTGCTGCTGAAGGCGATGGAAGAGTGCGGTATCCGCGGTCCCACGAACACATGGTTCAAAAACTACCTCACCAACAGAAAAATACGCACGAAAGTCAATGGAGTCATGGGAGAAGAGGCTCTTGTTGATCTTGGTGTGCCGACCGGCTCGGTGTTTGGGCCCGTGGGGTATATAATGCATGTAAATAGTGTTGCTAACGTTGTAAATAGTTGCCAAGTATTCATGTATGCCGATGACATGTGTCTCCTGTGCGCCTCTAAAGATCTATCACAGGCTCAATTAAATATGCAGAGCGATTTTGAGAATATTACACAGTGGGCACACGACAACGGAATTATTTTAAACCTAAATAAAACTAAGTACATGCACATATACTCACCTTATAATCACAAAGCCAGAGTCATGAGTAAGGATCAGTTAAAAATAGTAGGACACACATATGATTGTTTACACAATAACAAAACAAACTGTAAGTGCTCAGAAATAGAATCTGTAAAAATGTATACATACCTAGGATTAAAAATAGATGAAAACTTCAACTGGAAACCTCATATTAATGACGTAGGCAATAGATTAAGATCTGTAGTGAGTACATTTTACCAGCTTAAACCAGTCATCAATAAACAAACGTTATTAATAGTTTACTATGCCCTTGCTGATTCTTTACTAAGCTACGGTCTAAGCATATACGGACGCACCTTTCCATCATACATAAAGGAGATTAAAAATATACAAACAAGATTGCTTAAGTATTTAGTAAGTAAGAAAGTTAAAGATATGTGCAATAAAGAGTATGAAAAATTGTATAATGTATGTAAGATATTACCTATAGATTTAAAAGTTAACTTCTTAATATCCCTAGAGAACTATTATAATGATAAATTTAAAAATAGAATAGAAAACTGTTACAATACTAGAAGTGCAAGGGAAAGTAAATTGGTGAAACCAAAGCCTAAAAACTATTACGGAGAGAGAATGACTGAATATCTAGTCCCAAAAATATTTAATGGAATAAATATATTAAGAGAAGAACCAAAATATAGCAAGTATGTGTTAAAAAATAAGCTTAGGGATTTATTGCTCGGTGAAGGAGACCTCGCGATTGCTGAGGCTCACCAAAACTCTCGAGCAATCAATTTCTAAGCTCCATATTCATATTATCTTTAAGTTAGAATCTTGTTTTTTTTTTTCATTTCTTTGTTGTTTTCTTTTTTACTATAATATTATGTTACATGTTATGTGGTATTCGTATTTATAAGTAGATAATAAGAGCGTATCTCGCCAACAAGCGAATGAGCTTGGCGAGTAAAATTAATATTGTTAAATATGTACAATACCATTTATATATAAATAAATAAAAAAAAAAAAAAAAAAATAAGCAAAATGCGTACGGAAGCTAAACGTCTGTACGTTAACCGTACACAGGAGGCGCATTCTTGGCGCATTCTTCGTTTGGTAACTGGGGCTGATGGAGTTCCCCAATTTGCTGAGGTCTTGGTGGACGGTTCGATTCTGAGGAGAGCGGTTGCAACACTGTCACGTCTACCAACCGATTAGCGGACCGGTAGGCCGGTCCGGGGTGGGTGGATGTTTGAAATAGAAATAGTTTTATGATAAGTCAAGTCGATTATATCGATTTAGTAACGTTTAGTTTAGTCTATTGTAAATTTTGACTATGGTCACACTGCACAGTCATTTTCTCTCTTTGGTTCATCGTCCGTTTCCCGGTATAAAAGTTTTCTTCACCCACGCAGTTTATTGTAATTTTGAGTTTTTGAGTTAATTAAAGTAATTAACAACCTTGCAACCGTCGCTATATGAAGTTGTCCGACGAGGTTGTGAGCGATTGACAAAGTAAATTAATACCTACGGTTTTGTCCTCTATTGGAATTATAGCCCCTTGAAAGCACATGGGTGCTCCGCGAGTCGTAGTGGTGTCGAAGTGAATTCGTGCTATAAAAGAATATTTGGAACCCGTTTGATTGCCGCTTCCTTGATCAATAACTGGCACCGGTTTATTTGTGATAAAAATAGTATCTTTATGACTATTGTAAAACTTTGGTGAACCCGCCAACGTGCATCGTGGTCTGGAGAAGGACGCCGATCTGGATCTCGAGTAGTGGTATTCATAACGATTTTCTTGTTATTTTGGCCAAAATTATGAGTTAATCTTATAGGTCCACTCAAGAACATCATCAGGAACACCAGGAGATATAAGGTAAATTTTTCATGTACCTACCTATTACTTGAACTCGCTGTGTAGTCGCAGTAATATATATTTAAACCTTTGCCCTGGGCTAAGACTGGATGAATTAATCGCTTCCACTGCAAACTTACCCAATGTTAGCCCGGACTCTAAACAGTAATAATGTGTATTTCTATAATAATGTATAGACTGTAAACAATCATTAACAAACTTATTTGTATGTATGGCTGAAGGTCTTTTCGGAATAAAGACAAACTTGCTGGTTTAATTAAGACGTGGTTAGTGGTTGGAGATAGTTAGGTTCAATTCCCACCTTTGAGAAAACGTCGTGGGAGAGAACTTGTCACCGTCTAGTTTATACATAGGTGATCACTGAACCAGTCACAAAAATACTCCCTACTCCATGCTTTAGAGAGTTATTTAAAGCCGTCGGATCTAGCATGGAGATCTGTGAAAGACGGGACTTGAAATCAATCTGTCGAATACGACTCGGCTCTGATCTAAACTGGCCTGAACTATAAGACACAACTACAATTTTTGTACGGAGATTCAATTTCGATGGGATTGTAGTAAGATTAAACATTTCATTTTTTTTTAAGGATATTTTCTATAAGGAAAACATTTGTTTTCTTACTCTCTTTTTCTGGCGGCATCAGCACTCCTTTTTAGACAATCAACTAAAATGCCAATAATTTCACCTTCACAACCAAAATGTTTCAAAATATTAGGCTTTGTATGAGTGGCCTATTATACAATGGCCCATAACACAAAAGAAGGTCAGATTGCAAGTGGTCGTGTAATGAAACAGCGCTGACGAAGCGAAACCTTTTGTGGCGACACGTTTCTATTAACTAACGTCTAGCGATGCGACAGTTTGTTTATTTTGCCGATAAATAGAAATGACTAAACAAAATATAAAGAAAGGAAAATAATTTTGGAGAATGCGGCAAAAGAAAAAGTCCTAGTTGCATGTAAGTCTTCCTTACTTTGTGCTCGGGATTCCTTTTCTAGTTTATCTAACCACGTTTGATGAAATATGTTTAATCTCCCCCCCCCCCTGTGGGATCTCCACCTTGTCGTGGTGGGGAGCTTAATATCCGTGGCTTGAACACCCGCGGTGAAGCTAAGAGATCTCTCTTCTCACGGGAGTGGACGCGTGGGCTTGACCCCCTGGTCTGCGCAAGATGCGCCCAAAGGTGCGGGTGCGGGGGACAGTTCTGTCTGTGCCTCGCAGTCGCAAATGGGGGCGCACCATTGTTGCGTCGCGGTGGAGCCGCAAAGGAAGAGGAGATGCGGTGTTGTCAGGTTTCCGTCCTCCCTATCCTCTGCGGCTGCTGGGAGTTCTGGCGGCGGAGCCCAACACCTTCATCCGCCGCCAAGGAGGTTGTGGCCTTCGGGCTATCCGCCGGGGTGTCAGGATAGAATGCTAACGCGACCCCCTGGCGCCCCCAAAATGGCGTTGAAGTATGCGCTGTGGTTTAAATGGGTATTACGGCCTTGCACTCCAGTCGTCAAATCCCACAAACGAGCGTAAATGCATTTCCACAGCAAAGAAAAAAAATGAAATGTTTAATCTTACTACAATCCCATCGAAATTGAATCTCCGAACAAAAATTGTAGTTGTGTCTTATAGTTCAGGCCAGTTTAGATCAGAGCCGAGTCGTATTCGACAGATTGATTTCACGTCCCGTCTTTCACAGATCTCCATGCTAGATCCGACGGCTTTAAATAACTCTCTAAAGCATGGAGTAGGGAGTATTTTTGTGACTGGTCCAGTGATCACCTATGTATAAACTAGACGGTGACAAGTTCTCTCCCACGACGTTTTCTCAAAGGTTTGTTTGCGCACCTTTTAACATTATAATATGTCCCGCACAGCTGGATAGTCACCGTTGACATAGGTTCCATCCGGTAGTTATTCATCATCATCAGCTTGAATAATAATTATACTATTCCCCCCACTGGGTACTATGAGAATGGTAAGGCCATAGGTTACAACGCTGGCCAAATACGGGTGGGCGGATTTCAAATGCCTTTCGAGAACATGAAGAACTCTCAGACAGGCAGGATTCCTCAGGACAATTTTTTCACCATTTTAATAATTAACAATTTAATAGGCACTGCTCTTTGTAATATACCTCTGCCTAGTCCTTCGGGGATAAAAGGCGTGTTGTTATGTTATGTTATGTTAATAGGCACTGCTCTTTGAGAAATTATTGGTGTGCATCGTGGATTCTAACTCAATAGCCTTTGCTTAGAAGTCTATCATTCTCTCCACTAGACTATAGCTACCTTTCTTCCCTGGAAGACGTTGATATAAATTTCTCCATATCATTTAGTTTTACTTGGAAGTCCGACGACTGAAAGGAATGAGTAAATATTTAGATGTAATAACTCCTTCCTTGTACAGCTAACATGCTACAACCGACAAAAGAGGATCAATGAACTTGCGATCCGTTAACACATACACGATAATATTATGATTACATAGAACAGCGCAAGATCAACACGCGCCGCGTTAATTACTACAAATTAATATTAATAGACGGAAATATGTGTTGAGCAATTATTCTTCGTTACTCAGACGTGAGAGAGACGAACGAGAATTGATTAAGATTATTTATTCATACTGAGAAATCTCACTAATTATGTAACTTACGAGATGCACGTCTATTTAATATTTTATTTCACATAGATAGATAGTATCGTGAAAAAAGCATCAAAAGCTCTGGGATTTATATTGCGTAACACATCCTGCTTCCGCACATTGAAACCAGTCAAAGTACTGTACTGCTCTTTCGTACGCAGCCACTTAGAATATGCGTCCCAGATTTGGAACCCTCAGTACGAAATTTATAAATCTCGCATTGAGGGCGTCCAAAAAAGTTTCTACGATACCTTGACTACAAGGCACAGCAATGTTCAGTTGATCATGAGCACAGATGTAAAAGGTTTCACTTCTTACCTTTGGAAGTAAGGCGACGTATTGGGGATATTAGTTTCCTGTTAAAAATTGCTAATGGTTCAATTGTGGATGCTCCTGTTACACAATATTCGCATTGGAAGGCTAACTAAAACACATAATTTAGTAACTACATTAATTGCTTAAGTATTATGTCTGTAACTAATTACTATTTACAAGTAATTTAGTACAATGTGTAACAGTTGCAGCTCCTTACAAAAATTAAAATATGTACCATAATATTGGCGATTTAAAAGAGTGGCCTCGAGTTTTATTGCCCGTTCTTTCTCGTGGCTCTACCTATTGCTTTGCGAACGAGGCAGTAAATGTAAATGTAGAAGCATTAAGTAATTTAATTTTAAAATTGACGTTCATAAGCGTCACCTTGTGACCTAGATGAATAAATGATTTTGATTTGATTTGATTTGAATTGACTGCCCTGATTTACTGGCTAATATCTCAATTCGCACACATTTGTTGAGCTTCCGTTAGCGCCCAATATTGAATGTACCATTTAGTTCAACAAACTATAGGGATAATGCCTTTTTCATAAGAAGTGCTGCAAGTTTCAATGCAATCGCACGGGATCTTAATATTGATCTTTTTGCACTAGTGTTACCAATATGAGGCGGCAATTGGCCAATTTATACTTCGATAATGCCTTTTCTAATACCGAGTCAGCACAGGATTGACTGAGTGAAGTTACCATTTTTGTTCATTGTGATTTATTGTTTTTCTAAGTGTATATTTGTTATTTTTGTGTATACCTATTTGTTTTTTGTTTAATTATTATTTTTCCTTTATTTTTATTTTTTGTATACCTATTTAAGCCTAGATTACGAACCTTCGTCGATTCGACTACGCGGGTTTGTTGAAATCGTGCTAACTTTTGCGCGCGCGATCGCACTGCTTCCACACTTTAGCTAATCTCAGTCGACCCGTTGCCCCCCCGACTGACGGTAGAGTTTTGAGTGGGGGGGCACCGTGAGCGCCGTTCCAGCAACCATGGCTCGTCGCATCGACGAAGGTTAGTATTAACGTAACATTTTGTCTTATTTAGTTGATGAACTCTTGCATTTTTTTTTTGTTTTGTTTATTTATTTTATTTGCAAAAATAATGCGACTGATGTACCTCCTACCTAAAAAAGGAAAATATAAGCCTTTTGTCCCTCCGCAAAACGAAGGATGACTAAAAGTTGTTGCACCCAGAGCAATAAATCGTTGTGCGGGGAGCACAAACTTGACATACATACATACATAGACTCACGCCTGTTTCCCGGAGGGGTAGGCAGAGACTACGGAACGCCATTTGCAACGATCCTGACATACCTCACTTGCTTCACTCACTCCCATCAAGTTTCTCATGCATGCTCTTCTGTTAAGGGTACTTCTGACTTGTCCTTTTATCAGGATGTCTCCAATCTGGTCAGAGAACGTCCGCCTAGGTCTTCCCCTTTGTCCTGTTCCATTCACACTTGCCTTATATATCTTCTTTGTCAGTCTATCGTCATCCATCCTCTCCATGTGCCCAAACCATCTTAACATGCCTTTCTCAATGCTTGTCACTACATCTTCTTTTACCCCACACCCCTCTCGTATCACACAATTCTTTACTCTGTCGGTCAAAGACACACCACACATACTTCTCAGTGATCTCATTTCTACAGCATTTATTTTACTTTCAAATCTCTTCTGCCATACCCAATTTTCACTACCATACATAAGGGTAGGCACTAACACACCTCTATGTACAGCCAAACGTGCCTTTTTGGACACGTTTTGACTGTTCATAAACGCTTTCAGAGCTCCATTCACACTATTATCTGCATTAACTCTCCTTTCAATATCTTCTTCATTCTAACCATCTCTTGTAAACAACGTACCTAAGTAAACAAACTCATTCACTTGTTCCACTCGCTGTCGATCGATCAAAACATTACAAGCCGTAACGCATTCCTCCTTTTCAAAAACCATAACTTTCGTTTTTCTTACATTCACTTTCATTCCTTTCCTCTCTAACGCACCATGCATGATTGCTACCATCTCCTGCAACTCCTCCGCTGAAGATGCAAGTATTACCTGATCTGAGATCATCAGCATAAAGGAGGCATTTGACGAGTAACCCATTCATCCTTAATCCGCAGTCACTATGTTTTAAATCTTGCAAACAACTGTCCATGAAGAGGTTAAACAGCCACGGCGACGCTACACATCCCTGTCTAACACCTTTCTCGATGGTAAACCAGTCAGTGTATGCCCCGTTTATCCTCACACAAGCTCTAGAATCGTCATAAAGGGATTTCAGAGCTCGAATGAGGCTGCTGTCCACCCCATTCATTGACAGCACCGACCACATTTCATTCCTCACCACTTTATCGTAAGCCTTTTCCAAATCCACGAATGCGCAATAGACCTTTTGACCTTTGGCTAAAAACTTTTCGCCTATGCTTCGCAAGGGAAAAACCTGATCCGTGCATCCCATACCCTTTCGGAATCCCGCTTGTACATCCCATATTTTCTTGTCGGTTACTTCCATAACTCTTTCAATAAGTACCTTTGCATACAATTTGCCTCTATAGTTTTTGCAATCTTGTTGCGAGCCTTTTCTTTTATAAAGAGGCACAACTACAGCTGTGGACCAGTCATTAGGTACTCGGCCGGTGCTCCAGCACAAGTTACATAACCGCTGCAACTGACCAACTATGATGCCCTGTCCAGCCTTCAGCATTTCGACTGTAATCCTATCATATCCTGCAGCCTTACCTACTTTCATACTTCCCAGTGCCTTCACGATCTCATCCACGCCAATAACGCTTTCATCATTGCTATCGTTACCATTCATTTCAGCTATCGGTGTCTCTATCGCCGATCTTTCAAATAAACTTTCAAAATACTCTTTCCATCTCTTCAGCACGCACGATTCATCATTTACTATCTTTCCATTCTCGTCTTTGATGGATGTGTGTTCTGAGGATTGAGTTCTTCCTCGAACTGCACGAACGGATTTCCAGAAAAACTTAATGTTCCTCTGGAAATCGTCAGATAATCTGCAATCAAACTCATCTTTCTTTTCCTCTTTTTTCATTTTAACCATTGCTTTCACTATTCTTTTTGACCTAACAAACTCCTTTCTTGCTTCATCTATGTCTACACTCGTTGCTTTTCCCATTCTTTCATTTGCTCTGGCAGCCAACCAATCTGACCAAGCTTTCTTCTTCTCTGACACTGCTGATTTTACATCCTTGTCCCACCATGTATTTTTAACCTTTCGTATTTTCCTTCTCATGATCACACCACATACTTTAGACGCTACACATACTACCTCTTCTTTAAAGGCCTGCCATAATTCTTCCATATCATTTATGCAATCGAACCTCTCAAATTTTGCTATCAATCTTCGTTTATACTCATCTTTCACATCTTTCTCTTGTAGATTTTCTACCTTAATTCTTTCCAAGACCCTATTTTCATTACGCTCTCGGTGTCGCCATCCTTTAAAGAGCCCACTTATCCGGCTCATCACCAAGAAGTGGTCTGTGTGGATGCCGATTCCTCGATATGCTCTTGTATCCAACACATTCTTTCTCAATTGTTCATCTACTATCACAAAATCAATCATACTTCTTCTAACATTTTTCGCCTCTCGCGTATACATATGTATCCTTTTATGATCAAACATGGTGTTTGTCACACAAAGGCTCCACTCCAAACAAATCTCAAGCAGTACTTTTCCATTTTCGTTCACACTCTCATCACCAAAAGCACCTAGCACCCTTTCAAATCCATCTCGCTTTACTCCCACCCATCCATTGAAATCCCCTAACAAGATCAATCTTTGATTATCCTTGCAGTTCCTCAAAATCTCTCTTAAACTCTCCCAAAACTCCTGCCTTTCATGTTGTGACATACCCGTAACTATATTGACCGGGGCGTACACCCCCACAATAAAGAGACGAGTAAGTCCTACTTTCATTCTCATCCACAGTAGCCTAGCATTTACACATTCAAACTCTTTTACACACTCATTCATTCGCGCAGACAGTATTACACCAACTCCCTTACAGGCTCTGGTAGTACTATCTACCCCAGACCAATACGCCGTATATGCGCCATGCTTGGTAGTTTCACACCCTTTTCTTTTTGTTTCATTCACACAAAGAACATCAATCTTTCTATCATCCATTATCTGACATACTTCATCCAATTTGTCGTTCATTCCTCCTCCAACATTCAATGTTGCAAACCTGCTCTCCGCAGGCCGCTTTTCGCCCTCGCGGAAAACGAGACGTGATGGGTTGCGAACCGCGTCGCCGCGCCGCCGTGTGAGGAAACATTATTTATTGTTCTCATTGCGTTCCCACGAGAATTAGGGTTGACAAACTTGACGTTTGTCACAAATGTATAACTTGATATATTTTTACCAAAATTTTTGTTGCATTACTTTATTTCATTCGTTATTTCTAATATTTGAAAATTATTTTTCACATTTACTTTAAAATAATACTTTTAAAAAATCTTTTAAAATGTTACGATTGTTAATTTACCATAAAACCTACGATCTCATTTATCAGGCTGAATTTTTTAATAAATATGCCGTTTTGGTTTATGTAAATTTATTAATTAATAAGAAGAATATAATAAATTTATAATAAAAAAATATGCATGTTTAATTCAAATAAAACCCACTATCCCCTTTATTAAATACCGTAGTCGAAAGTACGAAGGTTAGTAATAAGCGTCGAAAAATAAGGTTAGTGATCTAGGGTTAAAGCGAGTACAAAAATCGTCATACTTTTTATACCCATATGTGTTGGCTTTTAATTGGCAAACTGATAATGTTAATTGTTATATTCATAGTTTTAATTAGTCCGTAAGCCTTCTGTTAAACTAAATAAATAAATAAAATAAATAAGATTTACTGGTAACTGCACCAAAGTCTTGTCATCTTTTCTTAAGGAAACTTCCGCATTAGGAATAATTTCTGCGTCGAGAAGGATTTTTCAAATAGTCAAATAGAAAACACGAAGAACACTCATATTCTGACCTACCATTTTTGTATCGGCCGGCGGTCGGTTCGCTGCTTGGTGCTGCGCCGCATGTCGTGGGTTTGATTCCTACACGAGACAACACTATGTGCCATAGTTCCATAGTTTTTAGTCTGGGTGTTCTGTGAGTCCGTTGATTGATTGATATCTGTAAGCTTCCCCACGACGCACAAGATTTCAAGTGCGGGAGTTGATTTTTTTTAAGAAACCACTGATCGCAAAGCACTGGCAGTGGCAAATTAATAACCTAAATCACTACGTTGTAAGTGTACTCGGTGCACTCTAATGACAAAAAAAGAACTATTGAAAGTATTATCATTATTGTATCCTGGCGTGCCAGTATAAAAGCGATAATCTATTAATGAGGAAGGCCATAAACTTGAGACTTATTTAGCCACTGGCATAAAGTTCTAGATTATGGAAAGAAAATTACAAGCAAGTTTAGAAAACAATGATTTACAGTTTGTTGTAAGCAGAAAGATTTAGACTTCATAACACTGCTAATAATAATTTTGAGTGTTTGGTTTAAGACGATTAAGGAAAATACGCCAAGCAAACAGTATCTTACAGAGGAGACGAAAATCTAGACTTGGTATTACTATATCAAAGGCTTATATGGCCTCACAAAATTATTGTGATGTAAATTAAGTCTTCTCCAGCAGTGGGCTAAATAAAGCCGTATGATGATGAATAATAATTTGGAAGCTACAAGAAGTTCAACCGGAAACTTACCCACTTGTCACCTCCAACCTAACTGACACTAACACGCTGACATTTCACAGGTAGATGACGTCACAAACTCAGAACTTTACTTACGAACTACGTAAAATCAAACCGCGTGTATGATGAGAATATATACTACTCAAAACAAAATAAGGGCCACTAAGATTTTTTGCTCTACCATGAAAACAATAAAGACATTCAATTGCTTAACTTATGTAACTACAAAATAATGTTATTGGTTATAATATAGGCTAACAATTGTTTAAAATAATGATCATAAATTGTTTTATTAAGTTCATAATGAAATTAGCCATTTTGAATGAAAAACATGAACATAAGAAATCACCTGGAATACACTGTTCTTGTCACTTTTGTTTCTCCCTTTTAGTAACGAGTGTGTCCTCCTCTCTTAGCAATACACTCCTGAAGCCTCGTATGCATACTCAGGATCAAATCCCTCACTTTTTCATCTGGAATCTCCTCCCAGGCACGTTTTAAAGCGTCAATCAGCTGCTGTTGGTTGTAGACCCCTTGCTCATTCTCTCTAACCCTTCGTTTCAATTGGTCCCACAATTGCTCGATTGAATTTAAATCCAGACTGTTAGCTGGCCATGGTAATACCTCAATATAGACCCTTCTAGGACAGTTTCGGTCGATCGAGCTGTGTGTGCACGGGCATTGTCTTGCATCAGGATGAATCCAGGCCCCACTCGCTGTGCAAATGGGATCACTTGAGGCCTGATGACATCCTCGATGTAACGTTCTGCAGTTACGGTACCCGCATTTAAAATGGTGAGCTCGGTTTACCATGAAAACAAATCCCACCCCAAACCATTACGTTGGGATCACCGAAACGGTCAACTTCGTGGATGCAGGACTCCTCGCTCGCCGCGTTGTCACCACACCCTAACACGCCGATCATCATTGAAAAATTTTACTTTGCACTCGTCTGTAAAAGGCACCTTGCCCCACTGATTAATCCCCCAGTTCAAATACTGACGGGAGAATCTTAAACGGTTAGCACGTTGAACCCTAGTCATAGGAATTCGAACAACTCGTCGTCTTGACATTTGGTGGTCTTCGTGCAATCGATTACGTATAGTTTAATCACTGACACGGGTACCCGTTGTCAGCCGTAGGTGTTGTAACTTACGGGCCGTTACTGTACGATCACGACGAGCACTTAGTTGGACGTACCGATCCTCGTGCGCCTTTGTTACACGAACTCTACCTGAACCGAGTCTCCTGGCCGCACTGCCGGTCTCTTGAAAGCGATTCCATACATTTTGGACAGCTCTTTGAGAAAATCCCAACTGCAAACCGACGTAACGATGAGAACGTCCTTCTTGAATCATAGTTATGGCTCTGGTTGCCGTAATTGTATCCATGTGTCTTCGTACTGGTGGCATGATTAACGCGAGATGATAAATGAATCAATTAAAATTGAAAAGTAAAACTTTTTTCCTAAAATTACCGAGACAAGTTAAGAAGACAATCGAAGAAAAACATAAGAATAACATCCAAGTTTTTTTTTTCTTGAAATGATGGCCAATATTTTTCAAATTAGGAACACGAACAGCATAAAAGAGATCAAACACCAAAGAGTTCGTAATATCAATATAATGCTATCAGTTACTTTCAGTTTACTAAAGTGCACTTAAATGTAAATAAACTAGTGGCCCTTATTTTGTTTTGAGTAGTATATAATATTTTGATGCGTTATCCGAAATCCGAGCCGTAAAGCCGTGGCCAAAAATTTAGAAACGTGATACGTTTTCGTCGAATTTCTGCGCCGCTTACGTTGTTTACTGAGAACATGGAGCTTGGAATAATACTGAGAACTATAGTGTCAAATAGTGTGTCCGGGACGTTGGCAGAACAGTGTACGGGTTTGTTATATTGAATAAGTGTTTGTTATCTTACGAATAGTAGTATGTCACCTATACGGTATGCTTGAATTACTCGGGTATAATAATAGTTGTTTTAAGATACATTTATGCTACAAATAAAAATAAGTACTTATGGTAGGTTAGTTCTGATAATATGTTCTGACAGCAGTGTTGATAATATGTTCTTGATATTTTATAATAAATTTTTCGGTTATTTGTGTTTAAAAGCTGAAGAGTATTTTATAGACAAAGTAATAAAATAACTCTGTAATTTTGACAGAAGATTATAAGACAAACTTGGGAGTTTATATTTTGCGAAATAGAAGAAAGGCGATGGAAAGAATTCAAATTCAAATTCAAATTCAAATTAGTTTATTTGCATAAAACAGGTTTACATAGTTGGTAAGTACATAAATTTAAATATAAGTGCGCTGATTTATAACCCAGAATAGGTGTGCAAATTTTGAGGTAAAATAAAAATACTAATAGCAAAGAAGAAAACATCTGTCTCCAACAAATATGGAACTCGAACCGAATTGCAAACACGTGCGATAAACGTGTATGCTTTATCAAAACTCAGTGCACGTCTATTTCAAACTAAGAGTTATCGGCATATCTGTGGTTATTTTTCAGGTTGGGCTTGGGTCTTCATAAAACAATGGTGTGAAGAAATGCAATGCGAATGGTTGATAGGTATCCAGTCTAGAATTTAGAATCAGTAACCAAAATTCTAAGGTGGGTACTAGACCATATTGGGGTAGTATATGTATGTCTCAAAATCTTATCCAGATAATTCCTTTTGTAATTCAATTTATATTCCAACATCCCTGCGTCCCATACTGCAAGCATGTTAGAACAAATATTTGCTAAAGGAAGTACGTACGTAATCCTCTTTGGTTGCAAGTTCCCCAGTCTTTAAATTACCTACAATATCGCTTGTGTGATATCGAGAGCTTTCTGAACCGTGAAGTGTCGATTCTGATTCAGCCTCTAATAATGTGGATGGCGAGGTATTATGTGACAGAGAAATCAAATTGTTTCGATTTTTTTCGAATTGCAATGGAATGGTTTTATTGTATGTATTCACTAGACAGTGCCAAGCTAACTAAATAGATATGCTTAGAAATAAACAAATCAATATTATATGCCGTGTGGTTGACGGCATAGACTACAAGTGTCACCACCCCCTATCTTCCCGTGGGTGTCGTAAGAGGCGACTAAGGGATAACACGATACAAATACCATCTTTGCGTAGAGACGGAAAACTCGACATCAAACCCTATACGACTGCATCGTTGGTCTCGCGGCATAAATGCGCGCGTGGGATCGGGAGGTCCCGGGTTCGATTCCTGGGTCGGGCAGTGTTATTGGGTTTTTCTGTCACGAAATTCTCAGTAGCAGCACGGAGTCTGGAAATGTGCCCGGTGCGGCAATAGGCTCGCCCCTTATTACGTGGGACTAAAGTATATCTGGCGAAAAGTGGGTATAGAAATACACCTTTGCCTACCCCTTCGGGGATAAAAGGCGTGACGTTATGTATGTATGTATGTATATTATATAACGAGGAAAACTATTTATTAGCGGTTAATTTCTGAATCTTAATAAAATTTGTTCAAATCATCGGGTTTCAAATAAATCCAACTAAAGATCATTCAAATCAATTTGTCAAAATACTTCTGTGGAATATCTTTAACTTTTGTTCATAAATGTAGATTTTCAAAGTGGTAACATAATAAAAACATATGGCGAGTCCTCAAGTCTGACTTACCCAGTCAGTTTGTGTATTGGAAACCGACGAACTAAACTTTTCACATCATTTACATATGTAAATACCATCAAATCAAGTATTTCCCAAGCATGTAACTTACTTATTGCGGCTCACATTAACATAAAAATAAAATATATTCTCATCATCAAGAGTAAAGTAAATATACCTAATGCACCCTTTGCGAATGAACTCTTGCCATACTTCAAACCTTTTGAATTTCAGCCACCAATACTTTACCTTACTGAGGGATTTTTTTTCAATCAGCTAAAACATTGAGTCATAAGGAAAAAGTAAATTCTTTCTCTAATTACCCGTTATCAACCACCACAGAGGTTGAACTGACGAGCAATGATCCTACTTTATGAGTTTTGGAGTCAAAATGTAATTTAAATGATGAAATTCTTCTTGATAAATTTCATTTTGCTGTAGTAAACCGTAAAAATAATTCGTTCCGTTATGTCATCATATCAGCCAAACGACGTCCACTGCTGGACATAGGCCTCCCCCAAGGTTCTCCACACAGACCGGTCTTGAGCCGCCCGCATCCAACCGCCTCCCGCGATCTTGACGAGGTCGTCGGTCCACCTTGCGGGGGGCCTACCTCTGCTGCGTCGTCCGGTACGTGGCCGCCACTCCAGAACCTTTCTGCCCCAACGGCTATCGGTTCTTCGAGCTATGTGCCCTGCCCACTGCCACTTCAGCTTGGCTATCCGGAGAGCTATGTCGGCGACTTTGGTTCTACTGCGGATCTCCTCATTTCTGATTCGATCTCGCAGGGAAACTCCAAGCATAGCTCTCTCCATCGCCCTCTGAGTGACCTTGAGCCTTCTGATAAGGCCCATAGTGAGCGACCAGTGTGTGTTGTCATCACTGGCAACACACACTGGTCAAAGACTTTCGTCTTGAGACATTGCGGGATATCGGACGAGAAGATATGTCGTAGCTTCCCGAACGCTGCCCAACCGAGTTGGATTCGACGATTGACCTCCTTCTCGAAGTTGGACCTACCTAATTGGACTACTTGTCCCAGGTAGGTATACTTGTCGACAACTTCGAGCGTAGAGTTCCCAACCTGAATAGGAGCAGGTACAACATGGGCGTTCGACATGATTTTCGTCTTGTCCATGTTCATCTTAAGACCTACTTGTTGAGTGACTCTACAGAGGCCATCGAGCATTGTACCTAGGTCTTCCATGGTCTCAGCCATGACTACGATATCGTCTGCGAATCGAAGGTGAGTGATGTACTCGCCGTTGATGTTGATGCCGAGCCCATTCCAGTCCAGAAGCTTGAAAACATCCTCCAGTGCAGTGGTAAACAGTTTCGGGGATATGACATCCCCCTGTCTCACCCCTCGCTGGAGTTGAATAGGTTTCGAACTCTGGTCCTGGAGGCGGACTGACATAGTGGCGTTTTCATACAAACACTTCAGCACTTCGATATATCGGTAGTCAATCCGGCACCGTTGGAGAGACTGTAGCACCGCCCAGGTTTCGATCGAATCGAAGGCTTTCTCATAGTCCACAAACGCCAAGCATAGGGGCTGGTTATACTCCTCGGACTTCTGTATAACCTGCCGCAGCGTATGTATGTGGTCTATGGTACTATAGCCTTTACGGAAACCGGCTTGTTCGGGAGGCTGGAAGTCGTCTAGCTTGCTCTCGAGACGATTCGTGATGACCCTCGAAAACAGCTTGTAGACGTGGCTCAGAAGTGTGATGGGTCTGTAGTTCTTTAAGAGGGTTTTATCCCCTTTCTTAAAGAAAAGCACCACCACACCTCTGTGCCACGCCTGTGGCGTTTTACCCTCGAGAATGACGGAATTAAATAGCTTCCGGAGGGCTTTTCTAGCGGGTGCACCGCCGGCCTTCAGAAGCTCGCTCGTAATTCCGTCATCACCCGGCGCCTTGTTGTTTTTGAGCTGTTTGAGAGCCACACTAATCTCGTGCATGCTGACGTCCGGGATATCTTCGGTATAGTGTCGGGTCAATCCAGCTCTAGGGTCTGACGCTGAAGTGCTTGCGGGTTGTTGCGTTGTCGTGTATAGCTGTCCTTAGAACCTTTCGATCTCCTCCAAGAGCTCAGGCTTGGACGATACGATTCTGCCATCTTCCGTCTTCAGCTTTGTCAGCTGACTCTGCCCAACAGACAAATCCCTCTGGAACACTTTGGAACCCTTATTCTGCTCGATCGCCTCACGAACACGTTTTGTGTTGTATTGGCGGAGATCGCGAGTCAGAGACTTAGAGATCTGTCTGTTGAGGTGCCGATATTTCGGCATGTCGTCGGAGGATAGCAGAACCATCTTGCGCCTTTCCTCTAACAGCTCGAGGGTCGGATCCGAGATCTTGCTGGTTCTCTTGCTTTTCTGGGGCTTAAAGAATTTAGCCCCTGTTTTATGGACAGCATCCACGAACCCGTTACTGTACTCGTCCACATCTACGCATTCGCCCAGGCATTCGAAACGGTTCTTGAGTTCGAGCTGAAAGCTCTCGGGGTTTTGGATATGAACCGGTGCCGGTCGGAGCGTGGACTTTATCAACCTCGACCGTTCGAGGCTTGTACAGATATTCAATGTGCCTCTTACCATTCGGTGATCGCTCCCCACTTTAAGTGAATTGATCACGGAGACATCATTGAATATCTGCCTCTTCGTCGACATGATAAAGTCGATCTCATTTTTGGTTGCACCGTCTGGACTTACCCAGGTCCACTTGCGGCATTCTCGCTTCTTGAAGAAGGAGTTCATCATATAGAGTCCTTCCTTCTCCATAAAGCTAGCCAGCAAGTGACCCCGGGAATTCCGATGCCCATAACCAAATTGCCCCACTCTCAGCTCATCACCGTCGCGTTTGCCCAGTTTCGCGTTAAAATCTCCCATGACCACGGTGTAATGGGTTTTGTAGCCATGTATAGCCCGAGATATATCCTCGTACATGGCTTCCACCTCCTCATCGGGGTGCGACGAGGTCGGAGCGTATACCTGTATGACCTTCAGCAAATACCGCTTGGATATTCTGAGTATAAGGTACGCTTCCCTGCTCGACACACTTCCGATATTTACCACGTTGGTCACGAGAGATTTGTGGACGATGAACCCGACACCACCTTGGGACTGTTGGTCGCCCTCCCGGTAGAAGAGCAAGTTACCGGAATTGAGAACTATCGAGTCCTCCCCCTGTCTTCGGACTTCGGATAGGCCTATGATATCCCATCGCAACTTGCTCAATTCTTCTTCCAGCTCGACAATCTTCTCGTCGGTCCGCAGTGTGCGCGTGTTCAGTGTTGCCAGGGCCAATTGTCGTTGGTGGTGGTAGCCCGATCTCTTCCGGAGATTCTTCGCACCCCTTGCCCCGCCGTTACCATGGCCGCTACCATAACCAGGACTAGCGGGGCCGCCGGGGACTAGGGGCCGGTTTTTATAGGTGTGGTTCATGATGGGGGGATTTGCCATAATCGCCACGCTTGGCAGGCGTATTGGCGATCGTTCCGTTCGTTATTCCGTTATGTACTGGAATCAAAAATAATTGATTTCTACAAGAAAGGGAGTATAAATCTTTTTTTACCATATTTTTTATACTGATTATTCCTTGGGTACTTCTCATGGCCTAAGGACATAATTGTCTGAAAAAGAAAACACCATGTCAGAATTATGAATTTGACCATTGTAGTTGGTAGTAGTTTAATGATTTATTATATTAGTAACATAACTAAATGAATGTCACGTATTTATTGATTTTGTGACAACATTCGACAAATTTATTATGCGTCTGTTGAATAAGAAATCATGAAAATAATCATCTAGCATATGTTTGTGTTTCTTATACATTCCTCGTTTTGTCTGTTTCATTGTATTATAACACAATTTAAATCAATAAAACTCGCAATGATTTTTAGATGTACAACATTTACCTACGAAAATACACAAGAATAATTCAAGTTTAATTATGTGTCTGCATAGAGCGCGCAACCAAGTGGCTTATAAAAGCTGGTTACACTGTACAATGTAAGCAATATGAGCGCCCCAGCTTGTTTGAATCTTACTTTAAAATATGAGATACTAGCTGTTCTCTACGACTTAGTTCTAACGGAATTCAAGCAACATAACCAGTCTAAGGTGACCTTCCTGTTGTATTGACTTAATAGCGATCGATAGGTCAACTAATATGAAAGCACTGTCTACTTTTTACCAAATGCCATATAGCATTACAACAAGAGAAAGTCTATCGAAAACATATTTTAGGTTTGTAGCCATCAGATTTTTGTTCATGATGCTGTTTGGTATTTCTTTATCGCATCAGAAATACGAAGATCCGAGTAATTATAAAATTATAATTTTATAATCTTCCACCGGCCATGACTGTAAATAAGTTTCACAGCCCTCGGCAGAATTAGACACGGCTTTTATTAAGACCCCTTAATTACACCAACACTCGAGTTGAGAGCGGTAGGTACTAATTTAAATCTTTATACATATATTTATTGTGCGCGTATGTATGTCACAGAACTCCTCCTAAACGACTGGACCGATCTTGATGAAATTTTTTGTGTGTGTTCAAGGGGACTTCAGAATGGTTTAGATTCACAATTTAGTCCACTGGATAATGTTTTTTTACTTAATTTTTAATTTGTAAGTAGTTGTGGATTTTGGAATGTTTCACATTGGAACCAACGGACTGCGCTGCTATCGCAGTGTCAAATCTTATAATAATTATTTCGTCAAGGAGTACATCGAAAACTTACCTGAATAATAAAACATTAAAAAATAAAGATATCGAGTCGACAACATATATCCGCAAAATTTGGATTGTCGAGTATTTTGTTAAATTCTAATGGTTGTGACAGACAAATCACAGTCGCCATATTGGCCGATCTAGCGAAACGTCACAGATACCGGATACCACAGTCTTTACTAAGTTTGTATGTGTAAATACTTTTTGTAGTTATATTTCTTAAACAGTTAAACGATAACTATGGAAGTATCCGCCCAATAAAGGAGATTTGTATCAAATATAAAAATATCTTTACTAATATAATAAAGCGGAAGAGTTTGTTTGATTTTTTGTTTGTTTGAACGAGCTAATCTCAGAAACTACCGGTTGGATCTGAAAAAATCTTTTTGTAAACGATAACCCAGTTATTCCGGAAGGCTATAGGCTATATAACATAACGCTTCTACCATTTGGAGCCGGGTAAAAGGCTTAAAAGGCTAAAATATTATGTCGGCTAATCTCAGGAAATAGTGTCGGATCTAAAAAAAAATTATTGTCTATGATAGCCCAATTTTTTCGAAAGGCTTATAGGCTATATAAAATTACGCCACAACTTTTAGGGGCCAGACAAAAATAATAAAATGGTCAAACTAGAAGGGGGAAGTTTGGGTCAAAGGCAAAAAAAGGCTAAACGAATAGGATACAATCTATATGGGTATCGTTTTCGAGATTTTCGGGACGCTGATTAATAATATGAAATTTATTTAGTGATCCAAGATGGCGGACGGGAAATCAAAGATGGTGGTTGAGAAAATTTTAAAAATCAATATGGGTATCGCCTTCGATATTTTAAGGGGTGGGGAATCGAAATACAACATCTATTTCGTGATCAAAGATGGCGGATAGGAAATCAAAGATGGCGGACGGGATATTTTTAAAGTCGATATGGGTATCGTCTCCGATATTTTAAGGAATGGGGAATTCAAAAACACCATCTATTTCGTGATCAAAGATGGCGGATGGGAAATTTTAAAAAAATCAACATGGGTATCGTCTCCGATGTTTAAAGGGATGGGGAATCCAACTACAACACTAGTTCGTGATTCATGATGGTGGATGGGAAATCAATGATGGCGGATGGAAAATTTTCAAAATCAATATGTGTATCGTCTCTGATGATTTAAGTGATGGTGAATCCAAATACAACATCTGTTTCGTGATCAAAGATGGCGGATAGGAAATCAAAGATGGCGGACGGGATTTTTTTAAAGTCGATATGGGTATCGTCTCCGATATTTTAAGGAATGGGGAATTCAATATTATATAAAAATTTATGTTTATTTGTTCAGCATTTATAGACTCTGAAATGAGAAGAGATTAAGCGCTAAGTCAATGGTAACTTTAGAAAAGGGGCTTGGAAAAAAGGGAATTAAATAAAAACTCTTAAAAAGGCGAAACGGAGTTCGCTGGGTCAGCTAGTTATTCCTATAAAAAATCACCGTAATTCTTCCTTCCATCTTCATCAATCGTGCCAAAAATACCGCTTGTAACTTTCAAACACCTAAGAAAATTTTATTTATTACTGCAGACTTTTGGTATTTCTCAAAAATCATGAGCCTCAATAACCAACGAACCCATTCGTCAAGTCATACAGAAACATTTTAATTGCACTTCTACAACTCCGAAGTTTAATGTTTTAAGTAATAATTTATTTGCTTAATCAAAACCCAATCCTATTAATTACCGAAAGTGGGTGACTAAGTTGGAGTCGAAGAAATTATTGCCAAACTTGAGCATAGACATAAATGTTTAATTTTGTATATTTGCAGAAGTTTGGATATCAAAGTAATCTGAGAGTTAAGCTGCTTGTCGCCGCTTATCGCGTGCCTACAGTTGTGCTAAGCCTTCACCAAATCGTATTGTTTGTAAATGATGATTTATGCCGACTTAAAAACAAGTAAAATAATAGCTGCTAACTTGTCATTGGTTTGCTAGAACATTTCAATTCCCACAAACTCAACTTTCGAACCTTTTTAACACGCTTTTATTCGGTCGGCATGTATGTAACTAACTATGTAATGGAATCTAAGCTAATTTAACCATATTACAAGGGTCATGGCGTAATGAAAATTGGCAGCAGTATGTAGTTCTGATGACAATACAATAACATGGTACTGACCAACTGATCTGATAATGGAGCCGGAATATATGAACTGGAACTTCATGATGGAAAATCGTATCATAGCTGTTTTGGATTTCTTAAAATAGTCTTTTAATGAACTTTGACCATGATTACGTTTCAAGGTCTGATGATGAAGCCGGAAGATAGGCACTGGCACAGGCATTCCATGATGGAATATCGTATCATAGTCGTGTTTGCACTTGTGAGAAAGGCCACGTAATGGACTTTGAACACGATTAGGTTTCAAGGTTATAACAAGCCAATGATACAACACTATTTTTTAATTAGTACAAAACATTTAACGGGGCACTAAGTATCTTTAACTGATAATATTTATGTAGTTAAGAAATAGAAACACTAAGTCCCAAAACTGTCCACAAAAATACGTTATCTTAATATATAAAATCCTTGCGTTACTGACTCACTGACAGACACGCTACAGCCGAAACTACTCGGCGTAAAAAGCTGAAATTTGGTATGTATGTTCCTTGAGGACCGTAGGGGTGCATTAAGAAGGGGTTTCCCGAAATTCCCACGGGATCGGCCAAAACGGGTAAATTTAAAAAAAAATGCAGGCGTAGCTGCTGGCGTCCTCTAGTAATTGGTAAATGCATAACAAAGACTATGACCGAGCCACCCGCGTACTATTAGTAGTAACAGTAGTAAACTGCTCCATTGATAAATTCCCCCCTGTCCCTCTGCACCCACGCCGTGCCTCAATGCGACAAACAGTGGTAAATTGCTAGCGGTAGTGAGCGCATCCATTTTTTTGTTGCAACAGTTAATTGTTTGTCTACGTTTGCCCGACGAGATGGCTTATCAGTTCATATCACGGGAGTATGTAGCTATGCTTCGTGCGTACTTTTTGAGTAGAGGAATCGCGAGTGCAGCTGTGTACCCATGGACATCATTTTGTGAGTGTACAAAAGTGAGCCGCTTAGTGTCGAACAATTAAAACAGCGCATATTGGACGCTTTTGACGAAGTGAAAAGACAGAAGCGTACTTCTCTCGTTAAAAAACAATTTAATAAAGTGCTCCCGTCTGTGTATTGACAATGGTGGTGGATATTTCGAAGGACAATTGACATACTTGTAAGTTTAGTAAATAATACCTACTTAAGTAAATAATAATTTGATGCGGGCGGCTCAAAATCGGTCTGTGTGGAGAACCTTGAGGGAGGCCTACGTCCAGCAATGGTCGTCTCTAGGCTGACATGATGACGATAAAATAATAGAGAAAAATAGCAGATGATTCTAACTTCATAAATACGCCAAAATTACTCTTTTCTTTTATTGCAGAATACTTTCTTTTATTTTGATATATTGTGCTTGCTTTCTAATTACGTACCTCCGTATTTAACTACTTGTAAAACGGTAAATATTGCCGGATTTTCCTAAGCCCGGATGAAGTATGAAGGAGAGGGTAGAATTTAGAACATTAAAAAGTAACTACCTACACTTATTATTTTGCTTCATTTTATTGTCTAAGGCTAGGTAGCCTTAGACAATAAAATGAAGCAATGTAATATTATACGCATTCTTTCCGTCGCACTTATAATGTAGGTACATTATAAGTGCGACGGAAAGAATGCGTAAGAGTAGGACGGAAAGTAAGTACTATTAATGAAGTAGTGAATGGATTGTAAAATATGTCTATGATTTAGGTGAGATTTTCTACAAAAAACAAATGATTATAACTTTGCTATTTATAGATATTATGAAATTCTTACGTCACATATATGATAATAATATCTTCGCTAATATGTCCTTAAAGTTTTTGTACTAATAAAAAAATAGTGGTGTATATTGTAGACCACGCAGTGGTGTACTTAGGGTCCCGTACTTTTGCGGCTGGACAGGCGAATGTGGCCCTAAGTAGAGTAAAATCACTCAGTGGTTTTCAGATTGAAGAGATAGATTGTTCTAAGCTGACAGATAAAACACCATGCAATACAAACGCACTGGCGGAGATGGAGAGGATGCGGGCTCATTCGCCTACTTAAAATAAATATATATATTTTATACCAAAAAGTATAAAATAAATTAATAGTTTAAAAAACACTAGAAAAACACTCTTTTATAAATGCATGTTAAAACAAAAAATAAATTATGGATCGTTCAAGTTGTCTCTATTTCTGAGCTCAAGTGTAAACTATGCGCTTTTTATCCGACTACGGCGAAGCCAAAAGGAAGGGTATTGTTTTTGGCAGTCTATGTATGTATGTTTGTATGTTCCACCGTAGCGCTTAAACTACTATACTGATTTTAATAAATGGGGTATCAAAAGATTCGTAATAATAGCCCGGGTGTCATAGGCCATACAAATTTTATCAAAATTTTATATTACGGAATTTATACCTCAGATATCCAGACACCCGGACTATTATTACGAATCTTTTGATACCCCATTTATTAAAATCAGTATAGTAGTTTAGGCGCTACGGTGGAACATACAAACATACATACATAGACTGCCAAAAACAATACCCTTCCTTTTGGCTTCGCCGTAGTCGGGTAAAAAGCGCATAGTAGACACTTGAGCTCAGAAATATAGACAACTTGAACGATCCATAATTTATTTTTTGTCTTAACATGCATTTATAAAAGAGTGTTTTTCTAGTGTTTTTTAAACTATTAATTTATATAAATAGACATGCTTATTATCCATATTATAATAATGCTATCCCAAGCATAAAGATTCCTTGCAACCCGGGACCCACACGCTGGCATTATAAGAAACTTGTTCCCCACGTAACTGTAATTCATGGCTGGACCAACTAAGGTGACACTCTTGCAATTTATCAAGCACTGCTTATGTCCCTCGAGCGCATGCCATATTTCACTGCCATATCAGCGGGCAGGTATAATAATAGAATCATAGACACGTTCCTCTAGCTCAACCGGCGGTTTGGAGTCACAATCGTCACCACTCACCTTACAACAAATTAGCCCAGGCCACTGACATACGAGTCTTGACGTCGCAATAGATCTTACCACGCGCGTGAAGTTACCTACCATCCTAACTACTTGATCTGGGTCACTTGGTCTTGTCCTCGTATATGTGTCAACATGATGTGTATTATAAAGTGTCAGATCAATGGATGCATTTTCTATACATAGATATCCTTAATTGCTATACGATTTTAATACAACCTTCATTTCTTCCCTTAATTTAAAAAATCTGGTAACTTTCAATTGACGCTAAACAGTTATCCTTCCGTGATACTTTTGGTAGGTATCAGATTCTCATTTCTCATACAAGTAAGTATAAGAATTTAGGCTTTCGTGGTTTGTAACGTTAGTTTTATATTGTCTTTTAAGATATGTACCAGCCACTAGAAACAAAGATACGTGGTACAGGTATGTACCGAAAGACAATATAAAACTAATCTCATTTTAAGTTAATACATAACATAACTTCACGCCTTGATTCCCGAAGGGGTAGGCAGGAGTGTATTACACACCCACACTTTGCCAGTTATGTTTCGGTCACAATGTAATGAGGCCGAGCCTATTGCCATCTACCGGGCACATTATTAAGCGAGCTATAATTAATATTTTTACTACACACATAACTGATGTTATGTGTATTAAAAGCACCAACCAAAGTGAGTTGTGTGCCTGGGGTACCTGGAAATCAAACTCGATACCATCGTCACGGCAGTCCGTTACGTACACCACTGGGCTATCGCCGCATTTTTTTGTTATTTAAATGTCAAAAGTTAATTTAATGGCACTAAATGTAGTTTCAGAACCAAACTAACCGAAGCTAATCAACTAAAGTTTACACTGAGTGTGCTGACGCTATTCATGTGCTTGTTTCACGCAGATGTTCTTGAGAAGGCTTCGGGCAAGCTGTAGTTTGTGTTTCGTTACGTAAACGTTGTTGTGGCGTACTTATAGAGGATGGCTGGCCACTGCGCTTGTGGACGTAGGCCGCCGGATATTTACAGTTGGTAAATTACTAAAAATAAAGCTTACGTAGCTTTATTTTTGGTCCTTTGTAGCTAGTATACTAAATATTATAAATTAAATAAATTTAAACAAAACTCTTTGTGAACATGCCAAGGGGCTGGTGTAGCCAAAGGTGGAAGGCTCGACAACACTGCCATCTATATCATACTTAAAATTTCATTAACCAAGATTAGGCACACATCATTTATCTTGTTTCTCTCTATATGAAAAGTTGATTACAAGTATGCACACGAAAGCTTCCGTGTTTCTGTTTCCCTATTTTCTTTCTATTGCAATTTTAGACATCATAGATACGTTTTAAACGAGCTTCGTGAGCTCGACTTATATCAACATTTCTAATTTTCTTTACATTAAGGTCATTATGCATGTGTACCTTTTTCTTAATTGGATATTACCTTAAAATCATAATACTTATCTACGTGTTATAATCGAAATGCCCAAATTATCATCATGATCAAATCGACATGGAGCGTCTAATGACTTTCGCTGATATTTAGCTTGCGGCTAAAATCAACCGCAAACGTTATCAACCTTATCGATTCCCCAATCAGATGGTGGAAAACCAAAAATTTGCGACATTACACCCGGCTCGCGAGAACCGAACGATTTTTATCCGTAACGACTTTCGATTCATTTAGTAGCAAAATTGACTTGGCACGCCCTCTCGATTTTACTTTATTATTTACCATTTTCATTTAGCCCACTTGGGCATTACGTCGTTACAAAGTTTATTTTACGCTAAAACGCACATTTGGTACCTTGCTACTGTGTAGAATCAGGCTTTTTTGTGCAAATCTTTTTGGGTGTCCAAAAGTTTTGGTTGTTAATTTTTATGCGGCTCGGGTGTCGGGTTCTCTCATGGCGTAAAATGTTTGAGTTTAATATTGGATCTTCATGACTTCGGTGTACATAACGTCCCATGCCATTGGCTGTAATAAATTGAATAAACTCGCAAAACCTCTTCTGGAATCAAAACGCCATTATTTATGTAGGTGATATCATAATGTTCAGTTGAAAATTATCGAACAAAAACTCCGTGAGATTGGTTTAATTTGAACAATTAGTGAGCTGTTGTAACGTGATAAAATAATCTGTGAGCGGAGGACATGTGCTCTGGCTGTTTGCTAATTACGATTAATGCTCCGCTGGGAGGGAGGAGACACGATTGTGTGCGGTAATGTCGATACGACATTGACTTTGAACCGCTTGTTGATATAATTTTTTTTGTGATTGAAAGAATTCAAGTGGCAACAGTTATAGGTGAATTTGCATTAATTCTTTGAGATTAAAATAAATTGAATGAACTCTATATGATACAAAGAAGATGCCCTTACATCTATATGTATAACAGTAATGTTGCTAATGTTCAAGACCGAATGTAAAACAAGTTAAACCTAACATATGTTTGAATGGAGAAGAGTTGGATCTTATAGATAACACCGTATTCTTAGGCATAACCTTAGATTCTAAGCTACAGTGGGGCCCACATATAGGTCAGTTGTCGAATAGACTTAGCTCTGCAGCGTACGCGGTTTATAAAATTCGTCAGTTAACTGATATAGATACGGCCAGATTAGTATATTTTAGTTATTTCCACAGCATAATGTCCTATGGCATTTTATTATGGGGCAACGCAGCTGACATTCAAACTGTGTTTGTACTGCAGAAGCGGGCTATTCGTGCAATCTACAGTCTTGGTTCAAGACATTCAGTGAGGGAAAAATTTAAAGAAATTAAGATAATGACTGTCGCATCTCAATACATTTATGAGAACTTGTTATATGTCAGGAAAAATATAAATATGTTTTCTAAATTCAGCGACATTCATAAATTAAATACACGAAACAAAAACAAACTTGTTCTACCTACAACTAGACTACAAAAAATAAGTAACTCATACAAGTGTCAAAGCATACGTTTTTACAACAAAATTCCAGGCAATATTCAGGAACTAAGTATTAATAAATTCAAAGTATTTATTAAACAGAGCTTGTGTTCAAAAGCTTATTACACAGTTAAAGATTATTTAGCAGACAAAAACGCCTGGAATTGAGTTTGAAAATTATGAATTGACATTAAATTATGAATTGACATTATGAATTTTGAAATTAGTGACATAATATTTTTATTTACATTTGTAGTACTTATATCTTTACATTCTGACATTTTTGATTTGACATTTGTAATTTTATTTATTTTGTTTTGACATTGTTTGATTTGACATTGTTATTTTCTTTTGACATTTAAAATTACTTAAGTAATATATTATTATTTTATTTTTAGACATTCTTAAATTGACATTTAATAATATTTTCTGACATTTAAATATATGCCATTTAATTGTTTAAATTTTTATAATTTTACATATTGTTTACAACATGTATTTGTAGTAAAATACAGTAATACAGTAATTATATTATATGAATAATAATTGCCAAATATGTGCAAAAGAGCAATTAATGTCGAAAGGAACAAGACATTGTTCCTTTCGACATTTTCTGCCATTTTCTGTCTTTCTACAAAATGGTAAATTTTGTAAAGGTTTCGCGTAGTCATTATCTTTATGTTTATGACAAAACTGCTCAAATTTATTCAACAGTTAATTACTAAGCAGGGAATAAGTTTGAAATCTCAAGTTTATTGTAAGTAAAATCCTTATTTGCCTAGCGAATTTTCCAAAACATTTAGGAAATATTGTCTGATAATTTCAATATTTAGATTTAATCTGCAGCCTTGGCTACCGGCAGTTTAATGTCAGATCCAGTAACTGCCTGTCTGTTTATTAAATTGAAAATACGGTTTTATGTAGGCTGAAGCAAAGGTTTTGAGATACTATAACAGGGCTATAGAAAAGCCTATTGATCACAAAGTAGCCATTTTGATCTGCCTATTTAAACAAGCTTCAATAGCTTTAAATGTGTTACCATTTATAAAGGAATCAATTGATGCTGGGCAAAATAAAAGACCATTAGATTCGATGATACGCGATGCGTGCTAATTACACGAAATAAATATACCAAAATCAATGTTTGTGGAATTGGAGATTGCGGACAGTAATATGAACAATAATAAAAAGACACCAAACGATAAAGGAATGATATTATATTTATTTAGTGCCATTTTGCTTCGAGTAGAGTACTTGCTAGCTTAAGTGTATTAGTTTTCTTGTTGAGTTGGATCTGCATAGTTCGCAATGAGAATGGAAGACTATTGAGCATTTATATTGCCGTAAATCAAAGACCAGTTTTCTTCGTGAACTATGTGTCTATAGCCCAAGGTCTGACCGCATACTGTAAGGGAACATAAAACTTTCGATACCATTGCTATTAAATATTAAATTCTAGTCAGTGTGTTATATATTTTTTGTAGATTTATTTCGTTCTAGCTAAAATAACATTAGCAACATTACTGTTATACATATAGATGTAAGGGCATCTTCTTTGTATCATATAGAGTTCATTCAAGTTATTTTAATCTCAAAGAATTAATGCAAATTCACCTATCATTGTTGCCACTTGAATTCTTTCAATCACAAAAAAAATTATATCAACAAGCGGTTCAAAGTCAATGTCGTATCGACATTACCGCACACAATCGTGTCTCCTCCCTCCCAGCGGAGCATTAATCGTAATTAGCAAACAGCCAGAGCACATGTCCTCCGCTCACAGATTATTTTATCACGTTACAACAGCTCACTAATTGTTCAAATTAAACCAATCTCACGGAGTTTTTGTTCGATAATTTTCAACTGAACATTATGATATCATCTACATAAATAATGGCGTTTTGATTCCAGAAGAGGTTTTGCGAGTTTATTCAATTTATTACAGCCAATGGCATGGGACGTTATGTACACCGAAGTCATGAAGATCCAATATTAAACTCAAACATTTTACGCCATGAGAGAACCCGACACCCGTGCCGCATAAAAATTAACAACCAAAACTTTTGGACACCCAAAAAGATTTGCACAAAAAAGCCTGATTCTACACAGTAGCAAGGTACCAAATGTGCGTTTTAGCGTAAAATAAACTTTGTAACGACGTAATGCCCAAGTGGGCTAAATGAAAATGGTAAATAATAAAGTAAAATCGAGAGGGCGTGCCAAGTCAATTTTGCTACTAAATGAATCGAAAGTCGTTACGGATAAAAATCGTTCGGTTCTCGCGAGCCGGGTGTAATGTCGCAAATTTTTGGTTTTCCACCATCTGATTGGGGAATCGATAAGGTTGATAACGTTTGCGGTTGATTTTAGCCGCAAGCTAAATATCAGCGAAAGTCATTAGACGCTCCATGTCGATTTGATCATGATGATAATTTGGGCATTTCGATTATAACACGTAGATAAGTATTATGATTTTAAGGTAATATCCAATTAAGAAAAAGGTACACATGCATAATGACCTTAATGTAAAGAAAATTAGAAATGTTGATATAAGTCGAGCTCACGAAGCTCGTTTAAAACGTATCTATGATGTCTAAAATTGCAATAGAAAGAAAATAGGGAAACAGAAACACGGAAGCTTTCGTGTGCATACTTGTAATCAACTTTTCATATAGAGAGAAACAAGATAAATGATGTGTGCCTAATCTTGGTTAATGAAATTTTAAGTATGATATAGATGGCAGTGTTGTCGAGCCTTCCACCTTTGGCTACACCAGCCCCTTGGCATGTTCACAAAGAGTTTTGTTTAAATTTATTTAATTTATAATATTTAGTATACTAGCTACAAAGGACCAAAAATAAAGCTACGTAAGCTTTATTTTTAGTAATTTACCAACTGTAAATATCCGGCGGCCTACGTCCATAAGCGCAGTGGTGGTGATAATAATTGCCAAATATGTGGCAAAAGTCATAATGATATTTAGTTACCAGAATACCAATTATTATGTGTCAATTCAAAATCTAATCGCATTTCGTTCGAAATACACAGCGTTTTCGACATTAATTGCTCTTTTGCACATATTTGGCAATTATTATTCATATAATAATTGCCAAATATGTGGCAAAAGTCATAATGATATTTAGTTACCAGAATACCAATTATTATGTGTCAATTCAAAATCTAATCGCATTTCGTTCGAAATACACAGCGTCGATGTCAGATAAATACGAGAATTGGCCTTCTGAACTTCAAAAGAAGTATTTTCGCCTCATTTCAAAAATCTTTCCCCAGCCTTTAATAAAAGGCTGATTGAAATCCTTCGTTTCGTTTGATTTAATCCACACACGGCATTGTATTCGCGACAAAACAAACGTTTTGGAGAATCACACGTGAAACGCGACCGGCCGATGAGTAGCAACAGCTTTAATTAATGAGAGCACCTACAAATTGCCGTGTTAATTATTGATGTTTGTTCCATCCTTGTTCCTGCTGCCAATGTTCCAGCCACTGGTTTATTATTCACAGTATTTTTTTGTACATGTTCGGATGGAAGAATTATTACCGTGGTGAAAAATGCGTATGGAATTCTTTATAAAGTCACAGTCAAAATCGTTTATTGATCTAGGTCACAAGGTGACGCTTATGAACGTCAATTTTTTTAATCGAATTACTTAATGCTTCTACATTTACATTTACTGCCTCGTTCGCAAAGCAATAGGTAGAACCACGAGAAAGAACGTGCATTAAAACTTGTGGCCACTCTTTTGAATCGCCAATATTAGGGTACATATGTATTTTATTTTTGTTGGTAGCGCCATCTACCTTCCTATCTATAACTAATCGCATCAACGTCAATCGCTCCATGCTCTTCTAGTGCGAGCGATATCATATTTCCGTCCCTGTCTCCCATTCCCGAAGAAGGGGTACTGCCTTCCGCGGATTGGTCGCCGCGGAACGTCGACGCGAGAGACAGTCCAGAACTTTCGAGAACAGTCGATCCGCTAAATACGCGTCGGCCATACCGTATCACCGCGCCGCTCCCGCTATAGTTATTACCGATTATATAAACCGCTCTCAAGTGGAAGTGACTGTGTAGTGAAGTGAATTCAGCAGCTTCATCCCGGAAACCACCAGGAGACTGCCCTTCTGAGACGAAGAAGATCGCCGTATAAGGTAAGTGCCCTCCGTCCTTGGAATATCCTATACCCACTCACAATCATCTCTCCCATTCCAATCCTAGGCGGCTTAAACCCGCTATCCTTTGCATACAGTCCATTTCCTTCTCCAAGTCGCCTAGAACCCTACAGTTTCGGTGTATCTCCGAACCATTTTTTTGATCCATACGAGTCGGATTCATTTACGTTTTTATACGTTATATCGCCATACCTAGGCAGTTATAGCACCTAGCTATACTCCTAATATATTCACATAACCGTCACATGGTTGTTTCCGCCCGCATCAGTAGGTAAACTTTTATGTAGCTACCTACTTACTAAATTATTAATTCTGGAACTATCATAGTTGTCTTATAAATCTCATATTTCAAGCAACTTTTAATTCCACAGCTCTAAAGTGTTGCCTACTTAGCGTACTTAGATAAAATAATAGGTACTTTAGATATTCTTATTTTGTTTCGGTCTCATTAGCTTATACTTACGTAAGCATGTCACAACAAAAGAAGTCACGCGTGTCGGAAGACAAAGAGATGACAATCTTAGAAGCAAAACGCAATATTTTATTTGAGCGCATTCAAAACATATACGAGCGTTCAAAAACCGCTTCTATGTCTGACAGTAATAGCGAAGCATTTCTCAGTTATTGTATGACAATAGATAGTATTCGAACAGATTTTCATAAGTTGTTAGACGATTATAACGCAAGATTACTTTCTATCAATCCTGATGAAAAACCGAACTATCAGGCGTATACCTCATTCGAAGATCTTTATTGTATTATTAAGCGTATACAATCGCAATTGGAGGGTAAATGTTCAGCAGAGCCCGTTGCCCGCAAACCGAGATTACCGCCAATCGAGATTATGTCGTTTGACGGAGATATACGAAATTGGCCGTTATTCTATGCGAGTTTTAAGTCTACAGTGCACGATAATGGTTCTCTGACAGATGCTGACAGGTTGTACTATTTAATAGGTAAACTGTCACCGAAAGCCCAGTCCGTATTTGCAGGTGTCACACCCAGTGCTGAGAATTATCAGGTCATATTTCAGTCACTTCTTGACAGATATCAAGACACGCGCGTCCTAGCGTCTACTTACTTTGACCAAGCTTTAAATCTCAAACTGTCCGGCAACGCGTCTGTCGCAAATTTCCAGCTGTTTATTGATAACTTCGTAACCGCCGTTAATTCTCTTAGGAACTTAAAATTGGAAGATCTTTCCGACTTCATGTTGCTTCAACTCGCTTTAAAAAAGTTTGACACTGATACAATTCGCGCATTCGAGATGACGGAACGCAATAATAAAATACCTACACTAGATAGTTTTTTTTCGTTCATCAAAGATCAGTGTCGAATATTTCATAATACGCAGTCTGGTTCACCTGGCCCGTCTAACACTAACAGCAACAAACAAAGGTTGAATAAATCGCGAAATAGTAATAATAACTCGGTCCCTAATCCACAATCTTACGTAACATGTTCGGAATCTAATAGTAATAATTCACAGAAGTGTCTGTGCAGTAATATAGTGCACGACCACTTATACAAGTGTCCCGCCTTCGATAATTTGCATGCAACCGCTCGTTTTAAATGCGTATAAGATAACAAAGCTTGCATTAATTGCTTAAGCATAAAACATAAAACAAGTAATTGTTCTAGTAAGACAAAGTGCCGCTTCTGCAATAAAAAACATCATTCATTGCTTCATTTCGATAAAGATAACCCGTTGTCAAGCCAAGCCGCTGACCTTGACACACTTACATCGCAGATGCAGGCCACGGTGCCTTCTCCCTGCACGCCTCAGGGCGAGGTATCGTTGTGTACGACGTCCATTGCGCGGGCGACGCGCACGCGAGGACGGCACTCGCACATCTATAATGATCCGCGCAGAGCCAAAACGCGATGTATGGCGTCTAAGACTGTTCTGTTAGCGACGGCGCAAGTTATCGTTTATGATGTTAATGGGTCGCCGCACATGGTACGTTGTCTGCTAGATAGCGCATCTCAGACCAATTTAATAACGTTTGAGTTATTCAAACGCCTCGGATTATGGAATAACTTTAAAAATACTAACTCGACAGTCAAAGGGATAGGCGGATCAGAAAAACATTGCAAGGGTTCCGTAGATATTAAAATACATTCGCGTTTTGATAGGGACATTAATTTTAACATTTCTTCGCTTATCGTGGAGCGTATCACGGACGCATTGCCGAACGCTAATGTAGACGTAGCATCACTCACTCACCTCGAGTCATTGCCGCTAGCAGACGCGGAGTTTGCGAATCCGGCAGGCATTGATCTTTTGATCGGAGCTTCAATATTTCCGCACTTGCTACTAACTAAAATAGTACGTAGTGAGCGATATGATTTACCGCCCGCTATTGAGACGGTACTTGGGTATGTGATTATGGGTACCGTACCTACGTTACATGCTTCTCATTGTATTACGTCTTGTTGTTGTTCTGCTCTTCAAGAGATCAAGGTGGGTGCTAAAACTGTGTGTAAGATAAAGCACTAATTAGCTATGCTATGCTATGCTATGCTAAGCTATGCTAAGCTATGCTATGCTATGCTATGCTATGCTATGCTATGCTATGCTATGTTATGCTATGCTATGCTATGCTACGCCATGCTATGCTACGCCATGCTATGCTACGCTATGCTACGCTATGCTACGCTATGCTACGCTATGCTACGTAATGCTACGCTATGCTACGCTATGCTACGCTATGCTACGCTATGCTACGCTATGCTACGCTGTGCTACGCTATGCTACGCTGTGCTACGCTGTGCTACGCTGTGCTACGCTATGCTACGCTATGCTACGCTATGCTACGCTATGCTACGCTATGCTACGCTATGGTACGCTATGCTACGCTATGCTACGCTATGCTACGCTATGCTACGCTATGCTACGCTATGCTACGCTATGCTACGCTATGCTACGCTATGCTACGCTATGCTACGCTATGCTACGCTATGCTACGCTATGCTACGCTATGCTACGCTATGCTATGCTATACTATGCTTAGCTTCGCTACGCTACACTATACTATACTACACTTCCGCTTTGTATATGGATGACCTTGCCTGTAGTGTCATACCCGTTCCGCTAGCAATTTCGCTTTGTGAAGAGCTCATTCAGCTTTTCAAGCGAGGCCAGTTTGATCTTGTCAAATGGACAAGCAACTCTAAGGAGGTTCTCGCACGCATACCAGATTCTCATAAAGCTTCTCCAGACATTGAGTTTGAGAAGTCTGTACCGCATAAAGTTCTCGGTTTACGCTGGGACAAATCCTGTGATAGTTTTCGGTTTGACGTCTCACCGCCAGATGATAAGTGCACCAAACGCACTATGCTGTCCACAGTGGCTCGACTATGGCACATAATGGGTTTTGTGGCTCCTACAATTTTGTACGCCAAGCTCTTGATCAAAGAACTTTGGTTATCAAAGTGTGACTGGGATGAAACACCCCCTGACCATATTGTCACCGCTTGGAGCCAGTTTTGTATTGAGCTTACCGCGCTCAATCAAATTACTATTCCGTGTCATCTTGGGTTGGTAGATGGATGTACCATCAACTTAATAGGTTTCGCTGACGCCAGCGAGCGTGCTTACGGCGGAGTTGTATATCTGCAAGTCCGCATTGGTTCTAACTATTCGGTGCAATTAGTTTGTGCCAAGTCAAAGGTCTCACCTATTAAATCCATTTCGGTTGCGAGACTGGAGTTGTGCGCGGCCCTTCTGCTGTCTCAGTTGCTCCGCAAGGTTCAAGACACAGTCTTGCCCCACTACTCTATTAATAAATATATGCATTTTCCGACTCCAAGGTAGTGCTCGCTTGGATTTATTCTTCTCCTCACCGCTGGCAGACTTTGTCGCCAACCGCGTTAGTAAATTGATTGAACTTGTTCCCGCCACTTGTTTCAATCACGTCGCGAGTTATCGTACTCATCTTGAGGAAGAACTTTCCATAGATCATATTGACTGGAAGTTTATTCCGCCAGCATCTCCACACTTCGGTGGATGTTGGGAAAGCATGGTCGAAGTAATTAAGGCGCGTCTCTTCAAAGTTATAGGTCAACAGATCCTATCTTACGAAGAGCTTTTAACTGTCCTTGCACAAGTTGAGGCACTGATCAACTCGCGTCCGCTCACGGCATTGAGTAGTGACCCTGCAGAACCATCCGCGTTAAGCCCTGCACATTTTCTGAACACAGTGCCATTATCGTCACTCCCGGCTCTCATGGCCGTTAGCCATCGTAGAGAAATTGCATACTTCCAAGGACGGTACGACCCACGTTGTTACCGTGAAAACCGCTAAAGGGAGTTACGTGCGCCCTATTATACGTCTCTGTCCGCTTCCAACTCAGTGAGATCTAGCCTGAAGTTGGACCTACCTCTTAGTTTAAGTATTTAGTTAGTAGTTTTCGCTATTATTGCATTTGTAGTTTTTGCTAAAGTTAATTTAGATTGATTTTATTGTCATATCGCTGTCTTAGCCTATTGATGAGTTATGCAGTAGTACACCCAATATAGCTAAGTTCAATTCTATTTTTTTTAAAGGCAACCCTTTAGGGCCTGGGGGATATGGTAGCGCCATCTACCTTCCTATCTATAACTAATCGCATCAACGTCAATCGTTCTATGCTGTTCTAGTGCGAGCGATATCATATTTCCGTCCCTGTCTCCCATTCCCGAAGAAGGGGCACTGCCTTCCGCGGATTGGTCGCCGCGGAACTTCGACGCGAGAGACAGTCCAGAACTTTCGAGAACAGTCGATTCGCTAAATACGCGTCGGCCATACCGTATCACCGCGCCGCTCCCGCTATAGTTATTACCGATTATATAAACCGCTCGCAAGTGGAAGTGACTGTGTAGTGAAGTGAATTCAGCAGCTTCATCCCGGAAACCACCAGGAGACTGCCCTTCTGAGACGAAGAAGATCGCCGTATAAGGTAAGTGCCCTCCGTCCTTGGAATATCCTATACCCATTCACAATCATCTCTCCCATTCCAATCCTAGGCGGCTAAAACCCGCTATCCTTTGCATACAGTCCATTTCCTTCTCCAAGTCGCCTAGAACCCTACAGTTTCGGTGTATCGCCGAACCATTTGTAAAGAGCTGCAATTGAGAATGTAATGATGCAATTGAGAAATATTGAAAGTTAACTTAGAAAAGATAGGATCTTTTGCTATTATATTATTTTAACTGTTAACTGTAGCTCAACTTCGTCTATAATAATAATGTAATATTCTACCACATTTTAGAAATCACTGACGTCGCTCATGAAGTACATTCTTACCTATGTTTTGCTATTTTGTTACAAATACATAAAATTGATATTAATTTGGGACAATTCACAATCTTGATCTGAATTATAAGACAAAACCTGCACTATGGCAACCAAACAAATCGCAAAATACGTTGATAATTTTATTTATTTTTAAGGAAAGCTTACGGACTACAGTGTTAATAACGTAAACAACTATATATATCACCAATTACAAGCTTCCGCATATTACAAGCTACATATATTATGTGTTCATTTAGATCAGCAACATCTTAACACTATAATAATATTCAAACAAAGTGCAAGAGTAAAGGTTAACAGAGATGATTATTAACCTACCTTCAAACAGTTATTGTTAATGTGAGTGAAGTTATTATAAATTTTACCTTATATTGTAAATAAAGAAATATAGTTAAAACTAGTACATAGCTTACATCTCTAATGTTTTGTTAATTAACTTCTATTTTCCTTCCGATACACATTAATAATTATTATCTTCTAGATATATCTACTAATTATAATCTAAATATACCTACTGTATTATGACAATAATTCCATAAGGCAACAAACAAGTTATTCTGAGTTAGTTATTGCAATATAAAGAAAAATATTTTATATATAGCTCACATGTTGCTAATTAACTATTTAAGCTAATAAATTTATGATATAAGTGCAATTAATTAATTACCTATCCTTAATTTTTCCTTTATCTTTTCTAGATATTACACTGTATTATGACAGACGTTGCGTAAGGCAACAAATAAAGCAAATACAATGTTGTGTGAAGTGCGTACTCCCATGTGTGTATACTCATTTCTTCATATTGTGTTTGTACGTGTGTATGCATTTCAACCGCCCAGCCCTGCGACAATGTCTTGGGATCAGGGATTATTCCCAGTAGTCCCCTCTAGCCCTGTCCACCGGGGTGACAGCTGGGAATTGTTTTCCCAGTTGTCACCGGGGTGACAATTTGTGCCGTCTGTTCCCTTTGAAAGTTGACTAGAGGGGACAAATGGGAAGTCTTTTTCTCAGTTGTCACCGGAGAGGTGACAATTGCTACGATTCCTTCCCAGAAAAAAATTAATTTCCATAAATTTCAGCTTTTTATTTGTTATGCTATATAGAATCAAATAAAAAGATAATGTCAACACGCTTACAACATTAAAAAAATATTAACTATTAAGTAAGTAAATAAAAATGTAAAAAAAGTTAAATAGTATCAAATAAAAAATAACAATACATTCATCATCAGCCTGTAACAGTCCACTGCTGGACTAGGCCTCTCCGTTAAAAGGACGAATTGGCCTACTATATCACGCTGGCCAAACGGGTTGGTATAGGGTTTGTATCAAGTTTTCCTTCTCATACAGTGCTGTTCTCTGCATAATATGCTCCCTCTGTCAACTCTTACGACACCCATGGGATGATATGGGGTGTGCCTTGCGCCGCAGATGTCATAACAATCGAAATCGAGATCGACGAACCGTCGATCTCATTTGGACTTTTTACCGCAAAAGTCGATTCACCCGAACTGGAACATTCACTATCCCAGACATTATTAATTTGTTGTATTTAACAACAGTGAGTAACACAACGGGCGGAACTAACGAAGTTTATGGTAGGAAATGCATCGTCAGTTTAAAAAATATGTATCTACCTACATTTTGAAAAAAAATCTAACATCGGTGTTGTTGTACAAAATGAATTGCGCAATATATAAAAACTAGAGGAGGCCAGCAGCTACGCCTGCATTTATTTTAAATTTACCCGTTTTGGCCGATCCCGTGGGAATTTCGGGAAATCCCTTCTTAGTGCACCCCTACGGTCCCCAAGGAACATACATGCAAAGTTTCAGCTTCCTGCGCCCAATAGTTTCGGCTGTAGCATGTCTGTCAGTCAGTAAGTAACTCAAGGATTTTATATATTAAGATTATTTAAATTAAAAAAAAAACGATTGGTGTTAATATAAATTAATAATCTGTAATTGTACCTATTAAAGGAAACATAATGTTGATATTTTTTTATTTGATTCTATATAACTTTTAGTTAATATTATTACTTAATAGTTAATATTTTTCTAATGTTGTAAGCGTGTTAACATTGTATTAATTTTTTTATTTGATTCTATATAGCATAACAAATAAAAAGTTGAAATCTATGGTAATTACATTTTTCTGGGAAGGAATCGTAGCAATTGTCACCCCGGTGACAACTGAGAAAAAGACTTCCCATTTGTCCCCTTTAATCAGCTTTCAAAGGGAACAGTCGGCACAAATTGTCACCCCGGTATCACCGCAGGCCGTAATTTGCTTCACTGCAAGTTGTTATTGTGCTACAATTTCTACATCGGTGTCGCCCTCTGACCCCTGTCTTTTCTGTCAATTATCGCACTAAAATTAATACCTATATCACGCGGGAATTCACAAACATTCAAACAATAGCCTCGGAACAACGTCTATGAATCACTCAAATTGTTGCTCCGAGTACAGATCTCAACGCTCCCTGTTTATCTCATCGGACTTTTATAAAATTGCTACACATTATAAATCAACTACTATAATGTTCGTTTTATACTCATAGCAAGTAATCTCTATCAGGTGATATCTATCACTTGCTATCACCACTAGTATTAGCACACAGGAAATATGAGTACCTAAAGTTTTGCCGGATGGGCCTTGGTAGTGTCAGTGGTCGTACACAGTAGTGGAATATATTACACAATGTAGACAGATTTATTTATTTCTTAGAACATGAGTTATTTCTCGTGTAGGTAATGCGTGTTAGTGTTAGTTGAAGTGGTTTTCATACACTGTAACAGGTACAGAGTGTGGGTTATTTTGTAAACAGAGTTGGTTTGATCCATGTTATAATTTTTGGTCCAAAAATTTTGTGTGGATACCTCACTGTGTAACACTACACTGTGTGACCGATAGACTGTCATGCAAAGTGTTTCGGGTTCGAAAACACAGTGAACTTAATACGAAACCACAGACTTTTTACCAACTTATCATCCTATTTCAAATAACTTTGTCAGTCGTCAGTTGCTAATATTTTGACACTGGTATAAGCTAAATATAAGCTAAGAAAAGATTAATATTAATAAGCTTATTAATAAGCTAAATAAAGATTATCTACACCTTCTTTGGGTTACGGAGGGCCAGTCCACAGTTGCTTCATAATAATGTGATTATTCTATCAAATAAGGTATGGTGTCAAAAAGTACATGGGCTGCAGTTAAGAAGCAGTGTATCTGTTACATTTTAAGAAGAAGGTATCGTGAGAAAAATGAAATCTTTCTACACTATGAACTTTAACTAAAATCACGTATTACTAGTAAAAGTGCCGATAGTTTTAAAATTTGAAACGTTTAAAAGCTTTCGACTATAAACCTGAAGTTATTAGATTCGTTCAACGACCTGCGACCATTAAATGAAAATAATATTGAAGTGTTTTATAACTTATGGTATTTTCTAATATTTCTATAAAAATATAAAGTACGTTCCTCTTTATCCGTATCTACAAGTACACACGATTTCGTTATGTTAAAAGCTTCTACCGATAAACGTATGTACGTCCGAGGAAGTATATGTATGAATATAATACACGTTTAATAATACGTGGAAAAGAAAATATGAGTCTTTGATCCGTCTGTAAGTATTTTTAGGGTTCCGTACATCAAGGTAAAAAAAGGAACCCTTATAAGATCACTTTCTTGTCCGTCTGTCTGTCTGTCTGTCTGTCTGTCTGTCTGTCCGTGTGTCACCACCGATTTTCTCAGGAACGGGTGGACCTAGCAAATTGAAATTTATACCAGATACTGAGGTCTATGGTTGCTATTAGGTGTATGAAAATCAGGGTCCAGGGTCAACCCAATAAAAAGATATGGTCAAAATTATATTTTTGCGAAAACTTGTAAGTACCAAAATTAACCTTAATTTTTAACTTTTTTTAATTTTTGGAATTTTTCCTTTACTTGTGCTGTAAGACCTTGGTTTTGACCAAAATTGACAATTCTAGGTCAACCGTAAGTACCCTATAGGTTATGGGTCGAAAACCTATATGGTAGTTCCCGTTGAACTAGAATCACGAAATTTGGCCAAAAGCAGGGTCTTACAGCACAAATAAAGGAAAAATTACAAAAAATTAAAAAAATGGAAAATTTAAGGGTGTCCCCATACATACATAGTAGACTCCATTTAAGATAGTCCTCTAAGTTGTATGGGCGCTCATACAGATTTAGAGGACTAGCGTAATTAGCACTAACCTCAAATAAGGTAAAATGCGTACGGAACCCTCGGTGCGCGGGTCAGACCCGCACTTGCCCGTATTTTTTTGTTTGAATTTTCCTTTTGCATCATAGATTTTCCTGTATCTATATATATTTATGTATTTAGTTAATTCATCTTTTTTTCTCAATCAATTTGGATATATAGATAAATAATAGATAATTACAGTCGTCATTTTAAAGTTTTTTTTTTTACTTACAGTCTCACGCCTGTATCCCCGAGGGGGTAGGCAGAGGTGTAAATATTACAGCCACATTTCGCCAAGAATGTTTAGGTCCCATGTAATAGGGGGCGAGCCTATTGCCGTTACCGGGCACATCGCCAGACTCTGAGCTGCTACTGAGTATTTGGTAAAAACCAGTAACACTTTTGCCCGACCCGGGAATCGAACCCGGAACCTCCGATCAGTAGTTGCATACGCTATCCACTGCACCACGGAGGCAGTCTTATTTGTATCTTGTATCTAAGTTATTTATTAGTTGCAAATAAAATACGAATATGAGTTAATTATTATTACTGCCTCCGCGGTCCAGTGGATAGCGTATGCGTTTGCTGACCAGGAGGTCGGGTTCGATGCCCGGGTCGGGCAAAAAGTGGTACCGGGTTTCTCCAAAATCTTAGTAGGAGCACGGAATCTGGCAAAGTGTCCAGTAACGGCAATATGCGATCCGTCTGCTCGTTTGCCGCTTGCGGCATGAAACGTATTTATGGGTTACTAAATCCAACTAAAAAAAAACTCTTACCAGGATTAATGTTGTCTGAAATAAAGTAACATTATTATTATTGTAATACGTTATACGAATACGCCGACAACGTATACGAATTGAAGACTCGTTTTCTTCCTGGTGCAGGACTACAGTCGGCGTTCCGCAGGGTGGCGTTCTATCTCCCTTACTTTTCTCAATTTTTATAAATTCTATCTCTTATCAACTTCAGTCATCCTACCACCTTTATGCAGATGATCTTCAAATTTACACCCAAGCTCCAGTCCATGAGTTGTTTGAAGCATTTCGAATCATAAATTCAGACCATGAGCGAATAGCTGCATGGAGCTACAGATTTGGTCTACAGGTCAACCCTACAAAGACGCAGATCATCGTTGTGGGAAGTCCTCGAATGATTTCGCGTGTTGACTTGACTTGTTTACCACAGATTAACTTTAATGGCATACCCATTCCTGTTAGTAACTGCGTGAAGGATTTGGGAGTTAATATTGACAAGACTTTATCCTGGGGTCCTCAAATTAGGGAATTTAGTCGAAAATTATTTTCTGCGGCTGGGACCTTGCGAAGACTGCGGAACTTTCTGCCTACTGCCACCAAGGTTGCGCTTGCAAATTCTCTTCTCTTACCTATCCTTGACTATGCTGATGTCAGCTATCTAGATCTCACAGAGGAGCAACTTGATAAGCTTGAGCGTCTTCAGAACTCATGTATAAGATTTATATTTGGACTGCGCAAATATGATCACGTTTCCAATTTCCGCAATATGCTCAAGTGGCTCCCAATTCGCCTTCGACGGAATACTCACATACTTTCTTTACTTTATAACATCCTCTTCAATCCTTCTACTCCCCTTTATCTAAAAGAACGCTTCGAGTTCCTTACTGACACTCATTCTAGGTCTCTGAGGTCATCGGTAAATTTGAGACTAGCAATTCCAATGCATTCTAGCAGTTTTTACGATCGCTCATTCACTGTTCAAGCTGCACGCTTGTGGAATGCATTGCCGTTGTCTATCAAACAAGCTCAAACACTGACTTCCTTTAAAAAACTCGTCAAAGACTACTATCTATCAATTTAACTTTGTTACTGTAGTATTACCTACTCTTGTTATTTAATTCCCTTCTTCTATTTAGGCACTAATTTATGTATTAGTATTAATATTATTAGTATTTATGTATTTATATTTATTTATGTATTTTTAATTATTTATCTATAGTCATTTATATAATTTATCTATGATAGTGTTTATGTATTTGTATTTTATAAATGCTATATATTTATTTATTATTGTATCTAAATCATTAATAACACCAAACTACCCTTCTATCTTTCTTTCTAGATCCATGTCTTTCTTGTCCATCCCAAGGTTGCCTGTAAGACATTGCTAGATAGCGATAAGGCCGCCATTTGTACTGTTTCTATAAATGTCTTCATTCATGTTTATTCTTGTAAATTATTTTGGTGTACAATAAAGACGATTATTATTATTATTATTATTATTATATTTGCATCAGTGCAAATAAATTACAACGAAAAGTAGAATTCACAAATGAAGTGCCCTCGAATATTTTCTTAGAAATTGTTTTGTAAGGCCTGGGACATTTTTATTTGGATTAAACAGATAATATACGTTTAGATATAGTTGTTTCACTTGCAATTTTATCATTACTTTACAAAGTTAGGTCAACTACAATGTACCTACAGTGCTTGTTGTGAGATAAAAGCCATCTAAATGTTCCAAAGGACTTAAATAGGTTGGATACTCAATTTTTAGTAGAATGATGAATCTAGGTGCATAGGGTTCCCACCAAGAACTTAGGGACCCAAGCCAACCTCACCTGCAAGTGGTGCACCTTCCGATCAACGGACGAGGCTCTGACAAACAAAATATCCCGATAAGCGGCAACAGGCTCGCCACCTATTACGTGGGATCAAAACACTGGCGAAAAGTGGGCGTTTAATATGCCTCTGTTTTCCCCTTCGGGGAAACAGGCGTGAGTCTATGTATGTATGTTGAATCTATTTTTAATATTTTTCTACACACTGTTTTCTCAGTACCTAATGTACGCTGTCGTAGAGAGTCAAACAATTGTTTTATTTCTCTTGATGGCAGAGGACCCAAACGCTTATAATAATATGCTGGTAAGCAGAAATACTATCCAAGCCAAGCTATGCTCTATTTACAGTGCCAAAGAAATAAAACGAAGGCTAGGCGACGATAACACGAAGGAAACAGCAGAATTACGAAAACAGAACACTACGTCTTTGGTACGTTACTCACACATTGTCCACGACAGTATCAAGTTTAGAACTTGAGTTATTTTCATACTAGTGATTTACAACATGTGATATCACGCAAGCTACATTTATTTTATTTGTATTATAATGTAATATAATAATCTACGGGGTACTAGACAATGGATAAAAATTCCTAAATAGTTTTATTTTTGTAAATACATATACATTATACAGAAAAAAACAGAAGACAAACATACAAATGTTTGACTTGAGCCGGAATCGAACCCGCTACTTTCAGCGTGGTAGTCGTTTACACTCCCGCTACACCTTCAGGTGGTCCATTATATAGTGGTGGCTCTGATGGTATACCATCAGTTTTGTAAAAAAGTGTGCTGTGAATCTAGCTAAACCTCTCGCTCTCATTTTCAAAAGATCTATAAGCTCTGGATGCTATCCACGAATCTGGAAAACGGTGCTTATCGTTCCTATACCATAAAGAGGAGATTTAAATAATGAACAAAACTATCGCCCTATATCCATCCTACCTACATTCGCCAAAGTGTTTGAATCACTTTTATGTCCTGTCTTGTCAAGTCACGTAAATCAATTAATAATTCCACAACAGCATGGTTTCATTAAAGGCAGATCTACCATGACAAATTTAATGCTTTATCAGACCTATTTAACAGATGCTCTTGGCTCGCGTGTACAGTCAACAGCAAAAGTAGATGATCAAAATCAGAAATTCAATACTAATGAACGGAGTTTGCGTCAGAACTGTGTGGCGTCGAAGTGATTCAAAAGTATGTGATTGTAAACTACCTATGCCAATCATTTACTACTAGTACAGCTGCCATATAATTATATTCGTGATCAGTTTTGACTCCCAAAGTTATAAACTCAATTCGCATCAGAACTAAGAAGTGATAAAAATTTTCAAAACTAGTGAACAGTTAAAATCAAATAAAAATGATGAAACTGAGGTCCCGTAATCATGAGGCAAATAATTTATCCATACTTATTTTTAATTACCCCAGTAATTTAATTTGTTATGTTTTACGGAAAAGCAGTTGAATAGGATAAAAAATTGCATATTTAATATATATTTTTATAGACTCACGCCTTTATCCCCGAAGGGGTAGGCAGAGGTGTAATATTACACTCACATTTCGACATGAATTTTTAGGTCCCACGTAATAGGGGGCGAGCCTATTATCGCTACCGGGCACATCACCAGACTCCATGCTGCTACTGAGAATTTGGAAAAACCCAGTAACACTTTAGCCCGACCCGGGAATCGAACCTGAGACCTCCGATCAGCAGACGCATACGCTATCCACTGGACCACGGAGGCAGTCACCGGAGTACAGAGGCAGTCTTTGTATATTTAATATAATTATGCTAAATTTAATCTCTCATTTATTTTGTTTTTTTTTTGTAACTTCTGTCAAATGTTTAAAAGTAGCTGCTGACAAAACGATAATTCAATAAATATTATTATCTTTGCATGTTTGTGAATTTATGTCAATGTTTAAAAGTAGCTAATGCGATACAAAACTATAACTCAATGATTGCTTTTGCCTAGTCGGCAACAATATATTATGTATAAAAACCGGAAGGTAGATTGATAATTTTATCTTTAATGGATTATTTATATTATATTGACTTCGCGCTTTTGTCACACTGTTAGCAATGAATTCTGTTGGAATAGTGCAAAAATCCAAGTAACGAAACTCTTTAATGTCAATCTGTAATTCGGATGTCACGTACAATATATAAATTTGATTTTTTTTGATGAATTGATGAATTTTACTGATCACGAATATGTGGCAGCTGTACTAGTAGTAAATGATTGGTATAATTTACAATCACATACTTTTGAATCACTTCAATGCCACACAGTTCTGACGCGAACTCCGTTCATTAGTATTGAATTTCTGATTTTGTTCATCTTTTTTTGCTGTTGACTTTACCTGTAGACGCTGTATATACAGACTTTTCTTAAGCATTCGACATGGTTGATCATAAGCGCCTGCTGGCGAAACTGTCTGTCATCGGAATCGGCGGGAGTTTATTGGAGTGGTGTGCCTCGTAACTGAACAGCCGTAGTTCATCAGTAGTTGTTAATGGTCACTCATCATCATCACATCCATTCTTGACCAGTTTCGGTGTTCCTCAAGGTTCACATTTAGCCCTTATCCTGTTTAATATATTTGTAAATGATATATCACAGTGCTTTAAACACACTCGTTTTTTCCTTTACACCGATAACCTTAAAATAATTAAACCTATACGTTCAGCTTCGGATTCCCCTCTTCTCCAAGACGATTTAGATAGACTTGTTCAATGGTACGACTCCAACGCTATGATACTCAATACAAAAAAAAAAGCTACCAGATACAGTTTAGTAGAAAAAAACTGATCTACCTACTTGTTACACGATAAAATGCATAGAGCTTAGACAGCTTAATGAAATTAAAGACTTAGGAGTAACATTTGATAAGAAATTAAAATTTAACATACATATTGAACATATAACTACAAAAGGCTTCAAAATGCTTGGTTTTAAGCTTAGGAACTGTAAATAATTTCGAGACCCTGTCACAAAAATGTTACTTTTTAATACGCTAGTACGAAGTAGAACGGAATACTGCAGCTGTATATAGAATCCACACTATGATATTTATAAAAAAAACATCGAGAAAATACAAAAAAGCTTCCTTTGGCATCTGAGCTTCAGTGAAAATGTTGCGAAGAAAGTGCCCGGGTATACGGACCGGCAAAAACTTTTTCACATTACCTCCCTCTGTAGCAGAAGAGATATTTTAGACCTTACATTCCTTTACAAATTATTGAGAGGAGATGTGGACTGCCCTGAACTTTTAGCTGCATTGAACATAAATGCACCTCCCAAAAATCCTCGTATTAGTCGATACAATATGTTCCACATACGTTCATGCAAAACCAATATGGCTAAATTTGCCTCCCTTAACAGGATACCTGCTCGCTATAACTCAATTGCTAAGTTATGCCCGATTGATATAAAGTCTGACAACCGGAATCAATTTAAAAAACACATTTTGAATTATCTGAGTACTAGTGAGTCATAGAAAACATAAAAAAAAGAAGATTAACATTAAAATATTTATACTTGTATTAATTTTCAAAAATTCAAACTCTTTATTTTGTGTAATAATTTGTGTTCATATTTATATCTCCATTATTTTTTTGTAAAATATCATTGTATTTTTTAATACTTATTATTACATATGTATTACAATTTATGTACTGAATAATTTTTTTAATAACGCAACTGACATAGACTGACTGTAATTTATTGCTATTTAATTTAATTTTTACTTTAAAATTCATAATTTTATGTGTAAAATTGTACTTGATTCCTTAACTTATAGATAAAATATTGCCGCTCGCTTGCTTTCGATTTCAACAAAACCGTCGAGCTTTGCTCACATAATTGGACGTACGCTCGGCGCGGACGCCCTCATTCTAACTTGATTTACAATCGATCCGAGCGACCTAGCTTAATTTTGTTTTCTGTTTTGTATAGACAATACGATAAGGAACAAAGTAACGTTTGTTATTTTAATAAAATTTGTGTGTATAATATTTTATATGAGACTAAAGTTAAGGTCGAGCATATTTTGCCGGTTTCAGCCGTATAGCGTGAAATTGCGAAAAAAAAGAAAAAAAATCGCGAATGGTGTATAGTTTTTAGTCATTTTTACAAAGTAGAATAGTTATTTGTTGTATTTAATAAGAAACAATAATGATTGTGGAAGAATATCTTCATAAAAAATAAAAGAATCTATACGCAGTTGCACACAGAAAATGACAAAATGGCTACTTCAAACTTCACTCTAATTTTTTTAATAAAATTTTCTTTTATGATGTTGCAACCTCTGCCATTGGTTTAAGAACGATTGGAAGGACTTTAGATGCTCTAAAAAGAGTTTAAAGCCGTTTAATAGAAATTAACTTTTGGCAACGATTGTTTCCAAGAGCAAAGTTCGCGGTGTTAGTATTGGAAACGATCGTTGCCAGAAGCAAGCGAGCGGGTAGTAACTTTTGTTCCTCATTTCAACCATTTTAAGTTTTATTTTTGCAACACACCTGCAGTCCTTCTGTGAGGTCTATTCGAATGCTGAAATTCAATCATGAAAAAATTTATCAAATCGATGCAGCTGTTTTAACGTGAAAATAGAACATACATTAATCAACGCTTCTTTTACATTTATAAAACTAGTAGAAATTGCATATTTTGTAGTCATTTTAAAGGATTATATAAATTTTATAAACTACTGAATAGGATGTTACATGACTTTTCAAATATTAAATAACAAAATGTAAGATAGCAGTATCAAAGGCGTAACTCGTAGGATCTCGTTGCAAGATATAATGATACTGAAGTTGGCGAAAGTTTCAAGTCGGTCCCCTTTACTTCGCTACTTTGCAAATTTATAAGAACCAATAGTAATTATGTATGTAGTTTGTTAGTTACATACTAAACGGCAGCGGCTAATAAATTTGCTAGATTTTTGCTTAGTTAGTATGTCTGTAGAGTTTTTGGACGAGTAAGTAAACAGTTGTTATGTGGCTAGGGATAAGAGACTGCTGATGGGCTAGTCGTTTTGTGTCTAATGATCATAAAAACTTTTATATAGATTTTTGATAGATTGGTTGTTTTGCGACTTTGAATACGATTATAATAACATATTCAGTCTTGTCGATAATGGATCAAATAAAGCATAAACACCCCGTTAAAACAACCATTAAAAATATCTGGTAAATTGAGAAATTTCTCCTTTTCCAAGTCGGTTGAAAATGTCTTAAACGCAGAGTTTAAGTTCTTTACCAATTACAAAAAAGTTAAGCAATTAAAAAATATACATAAAATGTATATATTTCTATATTTACCATCCTTATAGACGCTGATTCATTTATGAACAATAATTGCGACACTGCTCTAGTAATTGGATTCTAATGTCAGCGAATAAAGTCTATATAAACCTATACCAATATAAAAAATCTGAAAGCATCCCAATTTGTCATACTCGCGGTATTGGCGGACTAATACCCGCATTGCTACCTCAGCAAAATATTGGTACTCTTTTGCGTACAAATCGCTTTTTAGGAAGCCTAAAGCCGTACTCGTCCCAAAAAAATAAGTGTCGTCTATGTCTTGTCTTTGAAGATAAAAAGAATACGTTTGTACGAATAAATATGTAGCGAACAATTAGTATAATATTATTAGTTGAGAAATGTGTGAGGTTTCCTCTAACAGAACGTAGAATCCTCTGAATAGGTTCAGTGGTAGCCTAGCAGACTTGTACGATTGTTGCTGTCTTCTATCTTTTAATAAGACTTACAAAATCATGGAATACTGTACCGCCAACGTAACAACGCAGCTGCGACAAGGCGCTATGCCAAAGATCGGTACGAGCAAGCATGTTGACAACCCGCTGTTGGCATTTTATACTAACGTTTCTATACGACATACTATTTAATTTTCAATAGTCCAATTTAAATCGGAAGTTACTCGCTGGGTTGGACCGTCAGTACACTCATAATCGTAGTGATGTCTCGTTTGTGTTTTCACCATTGGTTTTATGTAACTGTCGCTTCATATATGATTTTTGGTTATATATTAATACATCTGAACCAGAAATTCGCACGCCATTACGCTCTGCATCTAAAATTGGGTCAAAATTAACTCACACGATTTTGACCTAGACATAATATACAGTAACTTCGGGGGCTTTAGCTGTCAGAAACATTCAGTATCGTATTTTGGGTTATGTATATGTACAACCGATACGTAATAAATATAGGGTAAACATGAATAATTGTGTAAATATACGAAATTTTCATGTTTACCCTTGTAGACCTTGTTTCTGTATAAAGTTAAATAAATATATACATTTTCAAATCCACAAATTTATTAATTAATACTTTGTTGATTTATAATTGACATCTTTCTTAACGTAAAGAAAAAGCTTTTAGTTTCTTCTTCTTCTGCCTGCCGATTATTAATCCCGCTCTATACCAGGGCCCGCTTTCCTGCTCAATTGCCTCCATTATTCCCGGTCCTTAATTAACATCCTCCAAAATTAATCCGTTGGCAATCATGAAAATCGAAAGTTTTATACTGAATAAAGAAAATGTATAGCCATCAATATTTTGTAAATAAAGCATCTTCGTTCTCCCAAATTGTTTTAAAACTATTACGTATCTTTCTTCTAGTACCCATAGCATCACTATTTCGCAGTTTTCGTTTTCTGTTGTTTTTTCTTTCAATTCCTCCGTAGGTCCGCTTCAAATAAATCCCACTCACAATGAATCTGTCACAATTAACGTAGATTATCACAAAAGACTGAAAAACAAAACGCTTCCAACGAGACTTCCTAACAATGTTCCTTAAATTTTTTTTTCAAAAGTCCACGACACAATTCGATCTTTCAAAGCGTATCTGAGTCGAATCCTTTCTATCGACGACTGCCTGGAATTACCAGGACAGAAAAACAATAAAGCAAAATACAAGGCTATTGTTTCTCAACGATATTGCTTTTAGCGTGCTTTTAATTTATTTTTGTTACGGTACCTACGCACAGTTTTACTAATATGTTTTGATTTGTAATTGGTAGGTGGTAGGCCAGTGACAGCGATAGCCTAGTGGAGTGACCAACGGCTACGCAAAGGGGCCTCGGGTTCGAATAGATGGCGCGCACCAATGACTGTTCCAAGTTATGTGCGCATTAAATTGTTAATTATCGCTTGCTAAACGGCGAAAACATCGTGAAGAAACCTGCATGTCTGAGATTTCTCCATAATGTTGTCGAAAGACATGTGAAGTCTGCCAACCCGTGCGTGGCCAGCGTGGTTAATTATGGCCTTACCCATCTCATAGTGAGAAGAAGCCCGTGCCCAGCGTTGGGGCAGTTTATATACAGGGCTGATTATGAGGACATTGGAAATATCAACAGACTCTTAGACAGAGGGTATCGGGTTCAAACTAAAGTCGTACACCGATTTAACATTAATATTGCCTTTTAGCTGGTTTAACTTATCCTTTACATTCAATTGAGTAGATGAGTTCAAGATTAAATCTCAAGTCATGTCTGGCGTCAACGTATTATATTAAACAATATTCTTTTCCCCAGACGCTTGTACCTATTCGTGAGTCTGTCCCTTTTCCATATATCAATAAAAATCTGTTCGACGGAGTGAAACAACGTTTAAAATCGATGAGGAACAATACAAATGTAAGCTTTGTTTCGGAATTATTGATGTCGAGCCGTCGTTCTGGGTTCTTCCAAGTTTCGCGTGCGGAATAACAGATTGCTCTACCACGGGTTGCTTTACTAAGAAGAGTGTACACTTTAGTCCGGTTTAGGCTAGTTTTTGCTGGTAGTAAAAGCCTTGTACCGATGGCTTTTCATGCTTAGAAAATATTGATGAGAAATGTGAAAGCACAAAAACCTACTTCATATCTAAACAAGTGACCGCACGAATATCATAAAACTTGCCGTTAAATACTGCGTGAGTTTGTGGTTTTAAGGATCACATTTATTTGTTATTTTGTATCTGTATACATTTTGTAGTTGTAGCTGACTTTCTGAAGTCCTCGATGATACAGGATCCATTCCCAAAAGACGGCAGGTGATGCTTCAAAAACACATCGATTTATCCTGCGAAGTAAGTTTGATATTCAAGCAGCTTTTGGTCGTGATTTTATTTGGAGACAATAAAAAATCTGATATTATGGTTTTCTGTCACATAAAGTCCTACTATAGAAGCCAATCGCTGTAATAATCAGTACATTTGAAATATAGCCAATACTACGACACATTTTCGTTAAACCTATGAGACCTACCTAGCGTATATCAATAAAGTAACCGGCACAGCAGCTGGCCACTTGTCACCTTGACCGAAATTCGCCAACAATACCGGGTCAACAATATAAAGTGTCCCTTATTGCCTAGCTATGGGATGCTCTATAAAAATTGCTTGACCTCCGCCAATATATCGCAGCGATACGATGTCCCATTTTTATTGTTTTTCTATTGATTAATTAGGATGGATGTAATTGTTCAAGGACGTGACGACCACTTCTCTCCATTTTCACTTTCTCTCAGGACCCACTGGACCACGGAAGGCTCAATCTGTTGTTTTATACAAGCAATTGAGTTGCAATTGTTTCATTTTTTATAAAACAGCATCCAAACTTCGTATAAATAGCGTATCGTGGGAGAATTCCAACAAGCATTAAGTTTGTGCTTCACACAAAGTGCTGTCTCGTGTAGCAATCGAACCCACAACACTCGTCAAAGTGCCAAGTAGCAAGGCGCCCGCTTAAACGACTACACCATCCGTGCAATCTAAAGTTATTTGTTGTTATTTTGAGTTTTGATTAAATCCACACGGATGATTGCTGAATTCGTTCCTATTGTTTGTAAGGGAGTTTTTGTTTGGTCGATGGAAATGGATAAGAATGTTTGTTTTCAATAAACAGTTTATTTATCTGTGCGATGGTTTAGAAATATGCATTTTATAACATGTTTTGTACGTTTAACTTAATGTAAATATGTTGTTCTGAAATATCACCATCTGGCATAATTATTTGTATAAAAAACAAATCCTCAATAAGCGTTACATAATTATTATTTGCTTATTATTATTACAATGTTTCTTCTATCGCACAGTATTTAGTATTATTGATTGGACAAGTTCATTGCTAATATATTGGCTTTTATTATTAGATTGATTTTTAGTGCAATACGTGACCACTAACTGATACACCTGAATCTAATACAATAATGACGATAATTATTGTCACACACACATACTGCACGATGTCACCAAATTACTTTACAGTTTTACCTACTTTACTAGACTTATATTTCCTGCTACGTCTCTGCTTCTTTTACAGCTTTTTGCAGTCGTCCTACGTCCCTACTCCTGGTCGTAAGCTTCTTTACCTTTTTTCAGGAAAGGAATTAAACAGAATAGAAAATCTTTCCTCATCTTTTTGTTATATCTAGTACTTTGAAATTCCTAAATGACTACTTAAATATACTTTTTATTACGAAATCTCTAAAAAGGCTATAAACTCCGTAATAACCTCTAAGCATGATTAAAATTAATGGTTGAAAATTACAAAATTTCTAATTTATCCTCCATAATAACTCAAATGTAGGGCGAGTTTTAGTTTTAGAATAAATCTCGTCTCGAGCGAGCTATTGTAGAATTTGAAATACGGGCCGGAGTGCCATCGAAACTTTTTCAGCGTTTCGTTCGTTCCTGTAGTCAGGGTTATCTCCATTCTCCTCAATATTTTAATTTAAACCCCACTTTTAAAGAATGTTTGGCAAGAACGGGTTGTGTATTGTAACTTTTTCCGTTTCTTCCGAATGGTTTTAAAGTTTATTGATGGATTTGTTTCGAAGTCTCGCGTATTGTTTGCTGGAGTGGTGTGAACTCAAATAGAGTTCTGTATTGTGTGATATTTACTTTTAAGATTGAAAGTGACATTGACTCTTACAGGAGTTATAAAAATGATCTCTCGAAGAAATATAAAAACTAAATAATTACAATAACATCCATTCAGTATATATATAATAAACTGTCCCACTGGTAGGTCCAGTGCTGGTGTCTCTATAGGAAAGGTTAGGCCACAGTCTTTGGCCAAGCACGGGTTGACAGACTGAATGTCTATTTAGAACAATACGAGAAAGTAAGCAAGTTTCCTCGGAGAGTGCTTTTCACCGTTTAGTAAGCAATATTTTTATAACCAATACGACACCAGATTTGGCCACACACTCACACGAAAAAAAAAACAATTTATTACGCATAAGTACAACTTGGAATAGTCAATGATGTGCGACTTGCATTTGGTATCTAAACGCTCTGCATAATACTGCTATCGATACTTTTCAAAAGTAATTTCTTTTTCAAGAAAATTGGCAACATTAATGGAAAAAAATAAAATACAAATAAGAGGCATTTTCATACACACGAGACAACGGTTGTAAATAAGCACACCGAGCGGTGTGCTTGTTCTATCATATCTAGCAGTAAGAGCATAAAACAGGTACCGACTGATAAGTCGGTACCTGTTTCATGCTCATGCTCCATTACTCCTCCTTCTGGAAAGTCTTGAGATGATAATCTCAAGACTTTTCAGAAGGAGGAGTACCTACAAATAGGGTATTAAAAAAAAACACTTACCATTTATTTCTTTAGGTGTGTTGTGTATAATATCTATGCTATTCTGTTACATTTGTTTCTATGAGCTATTAGGAGGCCAAACTGAACGTTTCATACATCGTATGCGGTGGAACAAATGTAAGAAACTTGGGCTTATTCTACGTTCACTTAAATTAGTTTGTGCTATAATATAGGATAATCTACACACCACGGTTTCGCCTTTGGTCTACTTAGATTTAAACAGGGTGTACCTCTATAAATATTTACTTAATTTACTGTAGGCAGAGCGATGCTTGCACAAGTGAAGCTACAAACCAATATACTAAAATTATTTAATACTGAGTATGAACAAAATTTACCTCTATAAGATAATAAAAACTTTTGCCTTTGTGTGATAGTCGTAAAAAAATATTTATTTAATTAGGTTACTTTTTGTAGTCATAGCATAAAAATTACAATGGGTTCATGATATTCACGAAAAACTACCATTGATCACGTGCGTCTTTACACGCAGGTATCGAGACTAGCATGACTCTTGAAACAATTTACTACTTTAAAATTTTATCGCAGCTCCCTTCAAACTTAAGTTTCAAAAACCAAACACTTCCGTGCCATATTAAGCAATATGCTGGTAGTATAAAACCTCTATCTTAGCACACAACACAAGCGCCGCTGTGGTGGCGGCTAAACCGTACATCTGCTCATCTCGCCTCGTTTCTCCCCATATGTGTGTGGTGAGACTCATCGTCTGGTGATATATTGATTTCCGTAGGTGAAAAAGTCAGGTACGACAAACTTGAGACTTTGTGTCGATAGTATATACTACAGTTTTGAAATTACAATCATAATAATTAAGATAGCAAACAGTAAAAGCTGACATCGAAGTAGCAACTTTATTTAACAAAAGGGTCAGTGCTTGGTTATTTTCCTGTCTCTACCAAGATTTAAAAAAAAATTGTTCATATATGTTACTCTACAAACCAAATATAAATATATGGCTTTGAATTTGGACCATCAGGCAGACGCTACGTTTTTATTTATTTATCAGACTTTCAAGAAGTAAGAACCATCCAAAAAACGTTTTGGTAGATTTTGATTTTATGGCATTCATACAGACAGACATGACGCGGTGTAAACATCATTTTATGATATTTTATGATTTTATTATTTCATGTATGGATAAAATACGGTATTATCTATCATGTCTGTCCCGTTAACTCTCCCAACTCTATAAATACCTGAAGCATTCTCACTGAAGTGATCTCAAACCATCAACGACGTCAGTCACAATATCGGACAGCCCTAGCTGACGTTTAAGTACCGTCGCCTGCACCGGCGCGATACCATGCGATCGCTGTTCAAACAAACACGCTCACAGCAAAACTCACTTTGGTTTCTTTAATTAAATCAAGCTTAAAGTGTTAGTAATCACGGCTAACTGTGTTGTGTGTGATTGGAATTAAATCAATAATTGCATTGACGTTAGGAAGAGATACTAAAAAAGTCGATAAAAAACACCAAGCACGTAATTACTTTTTGGGATCATGATCGTCAATACTAGCGTCTTGAAACCCGGGCTCCTCTTTCCTACCACGTGTCCACTACACATGGTGTTCGCAATCCTTAGTGGTAGGTAAATCGATTGGCACGCATTTCCATACAACATCAAGTCAGCATTTCTTAAGCCTATCCTGTTTACCGCAGCACGGCGGAGGCGTTACACCACACACGCATTTGCGCCGGATTCAAAAAAGTCTTCGCCTGCTCGCTTAATTACGCTGAAACTCTTAGTATGTAGTTACATGCCACTGTCTGACTGTGAAGATATGTGACATAACTGGAAAGGTAATGAGGACAACACCTATTATTTATTTAATTGCTTTCGTTGTTTCTATGTAAAATAGGTACTACAATTGTTTTCATTATTTTATAAATAGTGTTTTATTTGGTAAATTATAGTTACAGGTTAGCGCAAATATATCAACGCTATATTATTTTAATAAAAAATTGTGAAATGTGTGGCACTTTCATGTAATTATTTTATACGTATCACTACATAGTATAAAACAAAGTCTGTTTTCTGTCTGTCTGTTCCCCTCTTAAAAACTACACAACGGATTTTAATGCAGTTTTTTAATAGACATAATGATTCAAGAGGAAGGTTTATAAGTATAATTGACGCGGGTGAAGCCGCTGGCGACGTCTAATTGTAAAATAATAATAGTCGCTAACGCTAAGCTGTAGCTAATGTCACGCACGTTGCCGAAAGTTACAAAACATTATAAAAATACAAAACTTTTCATAATTGGCACAACTTCAAAATTGGAAACATTACACGTCACAATGGTCAACTAGTAAAAAAAAACATGAACAACAGAACACACTTTTTGTGGTTTACTATTTGTAACGTCAACAAAAAAAGTTTCGAAACAAAGAAAAATTCAATGAATTATAACTTGACACGTGAAAGTTTGTTTCATAGAAAAAGTGCGAAGCATTAACAACCATTATAAATGCAAATCAAATGTCATATCTTGATAAAAAAACGCGCAGTGGTGAATTGTGATGCGCGATGTGACATGTGACTATGACGGATACGTTGTGACAATGTATGCGTTAAGCTCGGGACGTCTATAAGGAAAAGTAGCGATTTAACATGCAAGCTAGATATTCGTGGAGCTTTTTAGATTACGTTGGGTTTCTGCAATTTCTGTTTGACTAGAATTAGTTGCAATTTTGAACTTCTCAGAGATTGGCTTGGTAATCATATATCTATAGCAAGGCTTTACACTTTTGCTTTATTTAGATTAGACTTTGACTATAGTTCTGTGTTTCCAACGTGTAATGTGATTAGTGAAGTCGACGTTAAAAAGTCTGTAGCATACGCGTATATTTTCGTAGTTGTTTTTCTATCTTGTTCTTGTATATTTGCACATTATCGACGATTATATTACAGATTTATTAGATTTCGAACTAAATCAATTTTCGTAAAACCTTATTTTATTATATTACTCTGTGGCACGTTTATGTTATAAGCTATGCATGACGCAACACGATGTCCAATAAAATTGGCTAATGGAACTTTAGCCTTATTTTATTTATTTCATAAATATGAAAAGGTTACTTTACACATTAAAATAATGACCTTAATTGTTTAACGTTTACTTAAAAACTTCACTGCCAGGCAGCGATAGCCTTGTTGGGAGTCCCGTGGTAAATTGTCTCGTGTAGGGATCTCAAATCCAATCACTACACCAACCAGCAACCGGGTGGTCAACTTCGATATGTAGATATGTTAACATAAAAAAATAATGCGGGAGTTACGTTGGTGTAAACACCACCGTCACCTCACATGAAGCAAAAACCACAGGTGTGCATTCTCAGCCAAGGTATCTCCATTCCTTCCCCATCCCTCTCTTCTGGACACTCCACGGGGTGGGTCGGGTTGAACTCGGGACTAATCATGACTCCTGTGTAGCAGTCTGTTAGTCTTTCCACTAGACTATCCCTCTGCTAGATCTATGGAAAATACAAATGTACCTATAGTTATACCTATACAGATACGAAGTACAGCCAGGAACAAAATAGTGAGAAAATTAACTTCATACGCACAAAAACCCTACCAAATTTCCGAATGGAGAAATCACATAACTCGACGTCTTATTATTCTAATTTTCTTAGATTTTATTGTATTATTTGGAAATACCTACCCAAAACATTTCCATATAGCCATTTCATTATGCATTCGTATCCATACCATGAAAAGTCAAGCCCATCAAACAAATTAAACCTTAATTATGAAAAACGAGGCGAACCGAATAAACGAACACAAACCACTCAAATATCTCGGCAACTTCATAAAGTTCATTTATTTATCGACTTCGCAAATAAGACGTAAACTAAATAATGGATTTGTCGTAGCTATCACCTCGGTAACAAATTAAAAAGCACTGCGAACATTAATTTAAATATGATGACGTACGTGTTGAATTTAGGCCGCGACCTAACTTGAGGGTATTTTGTTTATTTATTTTTCTGCTAACGGTATTTTTGTTATATTGGTTTTATAGACTCACGCTTTATCCTCGGAGGGGCTACTAGCAGAATATTACATCAATATTTCGCCATGTTCTGATTTGTGGGTACCACGTAAAAGGGAACGAGTCTATTGCAATTACCGGGCACTTTACCAGACTCCATGCTGTGGCTGAGAATCAAAATACTCAGAAACACTTTTACCCGACCGGGGAATCGAACCCGAGATCTCGATCCACAAACGCATACGCTATCCACTGTGCCACGGAATCAGTTAGTATTTTTATTATAGGGTAATTTGTATAAAACAAATGCGATAAAAGATTTATGGCTTGGTGGCAAGTGGCTAACTCTCGCCCTAAGAACAGAGGCAACATATGAATTGGTAAAAGAAAAGACCAAGTTATTTTAACTTTTCCTAATATTTCGTTATAGAAACTAGATTCAGTCCGCTGCTACGCTATTGTCGCGCGGGAATTCTGGAAAACTCTTCTTAGCAGCGATCTCCAAGGAACATACCGACATGCATGCCAAATTTTAACTTCTTATCAATTCTTTTAGCTGTGACTTGTCTGTCAGTCAGTTACCCTCGAATTTTACATATACAGATACTTTCAGTACACCGCAAAAAAAAATACAGTTGGGTGGCACAATCAAGAACAACATTCTTGCGGTGATAAATGCCATCACGGAAACATAAAATAAATTAATTAATACAAATGTTGTTTTTATTGTTTATCTGTGGCTGCCCGCATGTGAACACGCCTTATCTCGTTCCAAATTAACTGTGAATTCCATTACGTTAAAATAATTTAAAACGCATTCATGAGTGAATGGAAAGGTATTAAATAATTTTCATAACCAGAAGTTAGTGTAGTGACGTCTGTTGGTTATGTTTGGTACAACACATAATGCATTGTAATGGATAACCTTGTCGAAACACTGTATTATGTTGAAGCCAGTATGTAATGCATTTTATCGTAACATCCCGAGTTTTTGGATGAACTGAAAAGCACGCCAGTCACAGTTGAGAACAGTCAGTACTTCTGTTACTGGTTTAGAAGTCTGAAATATCGTTAACCCTTTAGGTTGCGGAGGTTAGACGTCAGTCAACCTGTCGAAAAACTAATAATATTTTGTCAAATCTGGTTAGTCTCGAACTCTTTTCAAGTCCACCTGGGTTCCAATGTAGAGACAAACGTCTTGGGTGCAACCGGGATAGCGCTAGGAAGACGAAATATTTTTAGATTTATCGCACAGCCGGAACAACTTGGTGCTTTCGGCAAGTATCTTCCTTGTGGAACGTAGGGGTCTAATATAAAGGGATTTTCTGAAAGTCTAACGGCATTGGGATGACGCAGGTAAATTAAAAATATCTGCGGGCATAGCTGCTCTAGTGATCTATAAAATAGAACTATGTTTGGAGTTTTTATTATAAAATAAGACTTATGGGTATGGAAATTGATTGCATAAAACTATTTTAAAATTTCAAGTGAATCTACACTTGGATATCAAATTGTTATTAACTTCGGCTTCAGCACTGTTGCTGTTCTTTCCATTTTTTGCTGCGACATTTTGGCATGGGCTACACCAGCTGCGATCACTGGAAGATTGATGTCCTTCAGTGCTATTTCCTAGCAGTGCGGGTTGAAATACCTTTTATTGGTCCCGACCTTTCGGCATTAAACGATTTTAAACTTTCGCGATTTGTATACATGTCATTATAAAAGGATATTTAGCGGTTTTTTAGTTCTTACTCGCGATAACTAAGATATTTAAGGCATATATACCTCGACTTTTTCGATGTTTCGACGGAGTTGCTCCAGTCGTGGTCAAGGAGGGCCCCGGGTAACTTTTCGGCATTGCTCACACAAACAGCGATCACGGAAAGACTGATGACATGCAGCGCCGTCTCCTAGAAGTGCGAGTTTCGGCACATAGTCACAGTCATGGTCTTCATAGTTATACACAAACATACTATTATATAATTCGAATACATTAAAATTTAACTCACATGAGTTTAATTAATATCGTAGAATAAAGTTTGATAAAGCATTTACTATTTCTGCTATACGGTCATTATACGTACGCTGTAATAACTAAAGTTAACATTATAATTGGCCCATTTTATTCAGAACCCTGAAAAATGTACCCTGTGGCAAAAGTGGTTTATATATTTTCTTAGGTTTATGCGAATGTTACGCATCGAAAATAAAATACAATTTTATCGTGATATATCGCTTTTACTGAGTTTATTGAAAGTCGACGTTAGCCGTTGTTAACTGACGGTGCATGTAAGATTATTTTAGGATGTACAAGAATTTGTCGTGGTGGAAAGCTCTAGTATCTAGTCTTCGACCAGTACTTAAATTTGAGTTCAGTTTAGTTGTGTTGGAGTCTGGTGGAAGAAGCGTGTCCTACTCCCGAAAAAAGATCGGCCTTCGCACTAAAAACCATTTCCCAGGAGAGGCAGGCCACCCGCAAGGTAGACCGACGCTCTAAACAGAGCCTTGGGGGAGGAATGTGTCAGACGCGATTTTTTTATTTCTTAACCACTCCTTGCTATCACTTCACACAACTTGATTTTTATTAGACACTTGATAACGTAGAAGTGTGTACAGTTATAAATGCGTGCACTAGTCCAAAATGCGCTGGCAAACGTCTTCGGCAGATTGGAAAGTAGGAAAAAGAAACAGGCCTCACACAAAAATGTTATTACCTATCCCGTAGCCTATCAACACGAACCCACCTAAAATACTATATTACATAACAAACTCGTCAACATAGCTTAAATTCATCCCTACATTTCATCAAAGCAAAGAAATAAAACAAGAACTAGTAGTTACAAACCCTATTACTGCTCGGGTGTTAATCAGCTGGTTCATAAACTAAGCATATTAAGGTCCCGACCATATTAACGCTCAAACACTGCCTGCACGTAATTACCATTTTAATAACTCGTGTGTTGCGAACCTTAGTGCCGAGTGAGACGGTTAGTGTATTACACAACTGTATGTGCTATGTTTAGCTTCGAAATGAGTTATGTTTTGTGTCAATAACTTATTACTACTACTATAGCAAATATGAAAGTTTGTGAGGATAGATGAATGTATGGATTTTTGGTACTCTTATACCCAAAAACTACGTAACGGATTTGAATAAAACCTTTCCTAAATTTAGCTTATAAATCAGAACAGCACATGGGCTACTTTGACACACGATGACAGACTCTAATGTGAGCTTGAGCTAATTTTTTGTGATGAGTATCAGCATTTTGTTTTGTGTCTGGTTGTAATTTTTTTATGATAATATACATGTGTGCGTTTAATCGTACCAATTTGTCGAATAAAGTGGCTCTGGTCTAAGCCATGGAATATCGCCATCATGGATTAAGGAATATATAAATATCAGATAATTCGATACATTAGAAAGCAAGATGGACGCAACATGAATAAAGACAATACTTGACGACGACGATGACTTTAATATTCAAGTGTGTATTATAAAGCTGTGTCGTCTACTGAGGCCTTTCTCGCACGTGTTTTATAGAAACTGTCACAGATAAATGTGTGACGTGTGACAAAAAATGCAATTGCATTTGCTAGCGTGCACGTCTAGCAGTTGTGTAATGAATGTTTCTACTTAAACTGTAATTAATTTTAATATTATTTTTCCGTTGTTTGACTGAGTAGGTGGTACTGTTATTTAATGAACATTTGTAACCCGATCGTCTATGTGGTGACGGATTAAGAATACGGAATGTCACCACCCCATATCATTCCATGGGTGTCGTAAGAGCTGACCGAGGGAACATATTATGCAGAGAACAGCACTGTAAGAGAAGGAAAACTTGATACAAACCCTATACCAACCCGATGGCCAGCTTGTTATAGTAGGCCAATTCCTCCTTTCAAAGGAGAGGTCTGGTCCAGCAGTGGGCTGTTAAAGGCTAGTGATGATGAACATTTAAAACTCCTACTGCAGACTTTATATACTCTGTCAGCGGGTTTGATACTCCTACAAGTTTGAAATATGTTTGGATCTATCTAATTTAATATTTTGTTTGTTTTTGAGCATTAGATGCTAGGTTTAAAAATGAGGCAAAATATCATTATAATATAATTGTGATACTCTCTACCTTAGATTAATTATGGGTATCGCTTCGGTATAGTGAAGCGATACCAATCATTAATCTAAGCTATCTACGTTCTGATAAAAATATTTGTGATATTAATATACGTTTTCCAATATAATTTGAGATATAGAAATGACGAATTCTCTTCGAGATTTGTATTCAAATCTATAAATAATTAATTCTCAACTTCCTCCTAGACAATGCAAACAAGTACAAAATAAAACAAGAAAACACGCCGGTTAATTCATAAAATGGAACGTCGAAATGGAGGTACACAAAATTATTGACGCAAAAAGGGATGTCGTGTTTCAAAATCGCGTTACCCACGTAATTTGTCGTAAAAACGTATTTTATCGAGGTCACAGCTCCGACTCCCATTACAACTCGATATTCTCCTATCCCCGCACTATTTCTGAATATCTGATATTCGGTGAACATCCCTAAGTGAATATTTTCGAAATCACTTTGAAGTATGATTTCTGTTACCCACCAATTTGTAGATTTAATAAAAGAGGGTGTTGATTTTACGATTTTTAGGTTGCGTTTAATATAAAGACAGTTTTATAATTTTAACATCGCCAAGCTAACTAATCAGTTAGCTTGATAGGAAGAAAAATTAGGTAATTTATCAATGTAGTGTAATAATTCTGTACTAAACTACGAACTGAATTACGTTTTAGAGACATTTGTTTTTTTTTTTTTATTTAGATCATCTAATTCCAAACTGGGCTATACCTAGTGTGGTTTCAAGATAGTTGATTAACATTGTGTATTTAATTAGAACGTTTATTAGCTATCTAGTAACCGTACTTATAAAATTATATTGGTCCAATTTCCATTCGGGCTCACTAGCTAAGATGATGGATTGTGTCCAATAACTTACTTCAATAAATAAACAAAATATGTATTTGTATTTTTTTTGCTATCAAAATTTTTGTACACATTGTTCATAATGTACATACGTGGACTTAACGCCAACGGCATTCTCTAAAAATCTACCTAAAGTCATATAGAGAAGTCATTTATTAGGTGCGTTCGGAAATTTGGTAGTAACAAATACAATATCTGTATATATAAAATCCTTGCGTTACTGACTGACTTACAGACAAGCTACAGCCTAAACTACTGGGCAAAAGAAGCTGAAATTTGCCAAGTATATTCTTCGGAGACCGTAGAGGTGCACTAAGAAGGGAATTCTCGAAATTCCCACGGCATCGGGCAAAACGGGTAAATTCAAAATTTATTATAATAATTATAATAATATATGAATAATTATTAATTAGAGGATGCTAGCGGCTACACCCGTATAATAAATCGAGTGAATGCATTATAGAAATAGGTACATAGTAATAAATATTTACGTTAATATTATTCAACTCAACTTGCAATAACCGGTTATGAATCGAACTAAATAGAAAAGCCGATAGAACGCTCGCAGTATATCAGGCAGGTAGAAATTATTCACTTTATGCGATTTCTTAGAGCGCCGCGTCGGATAAATTGTTGGCGACGTCAAAATCAAAATCAAAATCATTTATTCATCTAGGCCACAAAGTGGCTCTTATGAACGTCAAAATTTAAGTTAATTACTTAATGATTCTACATTTACATTTACTGCCACGTTCGCAATGCAATAGGTAGAACCACGAGAAAGAACGGGCAATAAAACTCATGGCCACTCTTTTCAAACAAATATAATGGTGGTACATTTTATTTTTGTAAGGAGCTGCAACTGTTTCACATTGTAGACATCTACTAGTAAAATTTTTAGTAGCTATTGATATCATACTCAAGCAGTAAATGATGTTCATATGGTAAGCCTCCCAAAGTAAATATGGTGAAACAGGAGCATCCACTTACGTCTTTTTAATGTAGGCAACTCGCGAACATGGTCAGAACTATGGTAGAAGTAAATGAAGCAGAAAGTAACGGTATTATGAAACCAAAGCAATCGACAACCTATTAGTTAGCCCATGACCACGAGTTACCCACATTTTACAAATCCGCAAAATTATAATGAAAGTGTGGAACATGAATGCAAAATATAGTATGAAATGAGAATATCGTAATTAACTACACTATAAAATAAAACTACTAATTATTGACCTAGTCAAAAGCGAACAACTACTTCCAAGCGCTCCTGTCATCAAAATAATCCTTCAAACTGTAATATGCCTTATTTATAAGACTCTTTTTAACTTCTGCCTGAAACGAACTTAATGGCAAGTCTAAAATATAAGTTGGTAATTTATTGTATATGCGAATACTGAGCCCAATAAAAGAGCTATGCGTTTTGTGCAAACGAAAATACGGAACACATAATTTATGTCTATTTCTAGTATTGATATTGTGTCTGTCACTATTCATTTTATAAGAATTTATGTTTAGTCTTACATGCATAACACTGGCATAAATATATTGTGACGCTACAGTAAGAATATCAATAGTTTTAAATTTTTCTTTGAGTGAGACTCTTGTCTTTAACTGGTAAATGGCCCTAACTGCCCGTTTCTGCAATATAAAAATATTTTGGATATCAGCAGCTCTACCTCATAACAATATGCCATATGACATAACACTATGAAAATAACTAAAATAAACCAATCTAGCCGTATCGACATCGGTCAACCTACGAACCTTCTTAACGGCATAAGCAGCTGAGCTAAGTTTCCCTGAGAGATATGTAACATGCGCACCCCATTGTAACTTCGAATCAAGTGTTAATCCTAGAAATAATGTGGATTCAGTTGTTTCGAGTACATCGTCATTTAAAACTATGTTAGGACCAAGGTTTCTGACATTAGGCAGAGCAAACTTAACACATTTTGTTTTTTTGGCGTTCAGTACTAGATTGTTTACATTAAACCATTTAGTCACTTGTATGAGTGCACTGTGTATTTCGTTAAAGTGTTCCTTATTTCTATCTTCTTTAAATACCAAAGAAGTATCGTCAGCAAACAGTACAACGTCACAAATGTTTCTCAAGTAAAAAGGTAAATCGTTTATGTAAACAAGAAACAAGAAAGGCCCTAGGATGCTGCCCTGTGGCACTCCTAAATCAACAGGTAAGCCACTGAATTTTGAGCCATTTATTTCAACACATTGGATCCTGTCACTTAAGTACGACTTAATGAGATCCAATGCTTTAGTCTGGACGCCGTAATGTCTAAGCTTGCACAAGAGCGTCTCATGGCAGACACAATCGAATGCTTTCGAAAGGTCGCAGAACACACCAACAGCATTTTGGGAATTCTCCCAAGCACTGTAGATATGTTTGAGTAACGCTACTCCTGCATCTGTTGTCGAAAGACCCTTGGTAAAACCATATTGCTCACCATGAAGGTGGCTGTTTTGATTAAAATGTCTTAGTAGTTGCTTGAGTATGATCTTTTCAAAAATCTTACTAAAAGCAGGTAGTATCGATATTGGCCTATAATTACTAGGATCAGTCTTATTGCCGGATTTGAACAGAGGTATTATTCTACTATGTTTCATAAGATCTGGAAAACTGCCAGATTTAATACACTTATTGCATAAGTTGCTTAAATAAGGAGCCACTACATCAATTATACTTGTCAAAACCTTAACAGAAATGCCCCAGATATTACCTGTATTTTTAGACTCTAAAGACTTAAAAGTATTTATAATATCGGTAGAACTAATACTATGAAATTTAAATATTACTTCACATTTTCCTACACTAGACTCTAATAGGTTTTCTGCGACTATAGCTGATGATTTAAATTCTCTAGTAGTAGTAAGTGGTATGCTAGCAAAAAAGTTATTAAATGTGTGTGCGACTTCTTCGTCATTATGAATTAATTTATCATTATCAAGAAGACTAAAACTATTACTTCTTAATGTTGTTTTACCTGTTGTTTCATTAATAGCTCGCCAGGTTGCCTTAACTTTATTCGAAGATTGTTTAATTTTATTCCTAACGAATATAGCTTTAGCTGTATAATATTTTAGAATAATTCCTAACATACTCAGTGAAGTTTAAATCAGAATTGTATTTTTTCATACCATACAACTCATACATTTTTGCTCTGCTTTTGTAAATACCCGCAGTAGCCCACTCATTAAAAGCTCGAGATTCCTTAATTACTTTCTCCTTAGTCTTAAAAGTATTCTGAAACGTGTTATTAACTATATTAAATAAATTGTTAAAATTCTTATTTGGCGAATCTATTTCTATTAAGTCAGGATTCATAGTATTCATTCCAATCAATACTTTATTCCGGAATTCATTAAACTTATGCCTAGGTAATGGCCTAACCAACACTCTCTGTACGATGCTATCATTGTAATATGGAAACCTAGCTAATTGACCACAGTGATCCGAAGTTAATTCAGAAGTAACTACTCTATCTGAAACAATACAATTACTAAATATGTTATCAAGACAGGTGAAAGATGTTGCCGTGATTCTAGTTGGTTCAAGAAATAAATTTTTCAAATTATATGATCTAAAAAGGTTTAAAAATCTACAAGTCATTATTGAATTTTCAAGAATGTTAACATTAAAATCACCACAAACTATAATCCCTTTCTTATTGCTCCAAAAAAAAAAAAAATTTACTAATTGCATCTTCCATAACAGATTCAAACAAATTAAAGTCACTTAATGGAGGACGATATACACATATAATAATATGCTGCTCAAGCTCAATGCATGACAGTTCCACCGTGCGTTCTATAGACAAGCTAGCTATGTCTTTCCGTTCTTTACATGTTAAACTGTTTGAAACAATAATCAATGATCCACCATGAATAGCTTGTTTCCTAGAGAAGGCACTGTGTATTGTGTGTTATTTATGAATTTAATCTGGTATTCTTTAAGCCAGTGTTCCGTAATGCACATAAATTTAATACTATGATTTTCTAAATATAAACCTAATTCTAAATCCTTGCCAGATAGACCTTGTATGTTTTGATGTGCTACAGTCAGTTCAATATGTCTACCCTTTGTCCTGTTCTTAAGTTTAAAGAACTTGTGTCAGTATTCTCAATAGAAGAATTATAAGGATAGGAACTATTTACAGAAACTAAATTCTTGGATACCCTACATGTACCTGTGTCATTTTGTATATTATATGCTAATAATTTAGCAACTTGTCTTTTATAAAATAGTGGCAGATACATAGTATCTTTAGTCAATGTAAAATTATTAATAAAATTATTGATGTCAAAAAATAAAATAAAATCCTTATATTGCCATGTCAAATTGTATAACATCAAGTTATGTTCATGAATATGTCTATTCATCATAGCGTTTCATTATAAGCATAATGCAAAGTCATACTAATAAATTTGCAATCATATGTTCTGTGAAGCGATAACATAACTTCTGTTAAATTAATTATATCTTTTTTAGTCACTATTTGACTATCACCGTATGAGATAATTATTGTGGACTCCCTATCAAATATTGTTGTATTTAATTTATCAATTAGATGTGAAAAAGAAGACTCTGGATAGCAATAATTAATAATATTGTGTTGTTTCAATTCACAATTTATTAAACTACCTAAGCCTAAACCTAACCTATCAGAGAACATATAAACTTTATTTGTGCCATTCCTACCTAAGGAAGACCTATTTGTTGTATTATTTGCTAAATAATAACTTTTGTCAATATCAAAAATATTCTGAGACTCACAAGTGGGTATGGTTGATTTTATGCTATTTAGGCAAGTATTGGTGTTTGTCAAAGCTTTCACATACTCAAGATTTTGCCTACCTACCTGAGCTATCTCATCATATTTCCTAATATAATCCTGAACCTCATTTTGATATTGGGTGTTCATCCTATCTATTTGAGACTGTAAAGAGGTAATTTGACCTTTGAGATCCCTAGTATGTTGATCATACAGCATTTTACTATTTATCAACTCTGTGTTGTACTTTTCTAAGTCTAATTAATAATCATAAGTCTAATTAATAAACCGTCTGTTAATAAATCGGTTTACCTGATACACCTTATAAGTACAGATGCTAGGTGAGAGGGTAGCGCTCAAAGGTTTGTTTTGTTTCAAGAAAAATATTCTGCAAATGACTTTATTCCAAGTTTTTTTCTGGAAATAAGGATTTTTTGTCATATAGCACCAAGAAATTCGCGGCACTCATGATTTTTTTGTCTATCTATCTATCTATATCGTCACGTCTGTCTCCCATTGGGGAAGGCAGAGACTATGGAACGCCACATGCTTCGGTTCAAACATACCTCTTTCGCTTCCTTGACATTCATTAACCTCATCATGCATGCGTGTCGGTTATGGGTACTTTTAATTTGGCCCTTTTTCAATACGTCACCTATATACGAGCCGTCATTTATATACGAGAGCGATGTGGCCTGAAAGAAGATGTCGTGACAAGGATTGAGAAAGGAATGCTGAAATAGTTTGGACGTGTGGAGCGAATGAGTGAAGAAAGATTGACGAATCAAATATATATGGCAGAGGTGTATGGCCAAGCCGGTCGCGGCAGACCTCGTAAGACGTTCGTCGACCAAATTGGGGACGTCTTGAAAAACGGAAAAGTTCGAAGCACCCGCAACCGGCGAGCATGTATGAAAAGAGTAATGAATGTAGAGGAAGTGCGTGAGGTTTGCAAGGATAGAAGCAAGTGGCGATCTGTTGTCTCTGCCTACACCGACGGGAAAAAGGCGTGAGCATATGTATGTATGTACCTATTTGGTCGGCGTACGTCCGCCTAGGGCGTCCCCTACGGACATTTCCATTCATTCTCGCACGATACACTCCTTTCGTATTTCTTCTTTCATCCATCCGTTCCAAACAAATGAATTTTTGTGTCCTTCGTATATTAATTAGGCGTACTCTGTGGTCTTCTATAGCCCATATAAAGTAAACGAGGCCATCAATGGTTAAACGGTAACTTGGTCCATACAGAGATAAATAAATACGCCGTCAAAAGTGCGCTGAGTAGCTACAAATATATATGGTTATATGGCATACATAAAAACCTTACTCTTGGATCATTCTATCTATTAAAAAAACCGCATTAAAATCTGTTGCGTAGTTTTTAAGATTTAAGCATACAATGGGGCAGACAGACAGACAGAAGACAGACTTTGTTTTATACTGTGTAGTGGTTATATGTGGAGTACATTTAATAACGAATATATTAAATCTTAAAGTTTATAAAATACGGAAGCAATATCGATAATTCAAATTCCATTTACCATTCCATAGAGAAACTAATACTTTGTAGTGTGCGACTAGCCTAGAAACCAACTTCATTACGTTTGGGACCAATACGCTTAGAACAATAGCATATGGAGCCCTCTCATATATATTGATTTGAAACTATAAGAGAATATTCAAAATATGTAATGTGCAGTTTGTATTATGTTGCACTCAACACTGCACTTTGAATAGCTGAAATATTGTTCAGAGTAACAATTTCAGTAGGTTGTTTTGTAAGTTTTAAAACTATTTACATATTTTAAACGTAGGTAAAGCAAATAATTTGAAACGGTTCAGCTATTATGAAGCTATAAATGTAATTATAAAAGCACTTGCTTGTACCAAAAGTAAAAATTTCAAGTGTAAAGGATGTTGAGAACCCCGAAATTATAAATATACTAATAAGGCAAAAATAATATACTTCTTATAAGTTTATTTACCGACGTATGAGTACCGGGATCGGTGGTGAAATAAAAATGGGTTGATATCTTAAATATAAAAGCTTCCGCAAAACCACGCATGAAATAAACGTGTAAGCTAACTTTAAACGATTTTTCAACTTTAGAAGTTAAAAATAAAATTCCGTAAAACTTAACTGTGTTCAACTCAGTAATTTGACCAATTCCGTCCACCGGCGGATAAATCAAAATACCTCTCACCAGTTCACGTAAAATAAATTCAAGTGGCTTTGTCATTCCGATAGTTTAAAACGGCTCTTTTTTAACGCAATCGAAATTCTCCAATGAAATGCAGTCAATCCTTCATCAAAACAGAAGCGGTCATCGATACGGCCACTCTACTCGTACCTCAAGTCATTTAATTCGATTGAATAAATTATATCAAATTAATATTCCGCGGTCCAATAGTTGAGTTCATAAATCATTTTAACTGAATTGAATTTTGGTACGGACATGATCCCATCAATTTTCAAATCGCAATATATCAGCAGATTAAATAAACAAGGGGGATCCACGGATATTGTGGGCGTCTGTTTTGCGATGATCGGTCCTATAAGTTATTTAGAAGGTGTATTGCTTTCGGGATTTGTTAGGGCTGACTACTGAGTTAAGCTAATGCCAGTGTAATATAACAGGTTATATGGCAAGCATGAATAAATAAAATACTTGCTATTGTGTTATTTTTCTGCTGATACATAGCTATGAAGGCCATACATCCCATGAATAAAACGACTTTATACGGGAATAAGAATTTATTTATAAACACGTAATATTACATTTTACAATTAATATACTTACCTAGTACTGTAGGCTCGATTATAATTATAACATCAACCTAATTCTATCGCAAAATATGGTCCGTTTTCTTGTCAGGCTGACCTCGGTTTAAAACGAAGAAGTATCGAAGGCTAATGTCCATTAAGATCAAACTTCAGATGGCTAATTTGTTTTCAAAATAAAAAAATACCTCATTCATTCCGTTACGATGCGGCGAGTTCGTAATGTAGACGTCGACTATTTTGCATAATGAGACCTGTACACGATTAGGTTTTAACGATGATGACTCCCTTCTTGACCAAACTATTAACAAGCAAAAACCAACTTCAGTATTTGGGGCAAAAGGTACAGATTTGTTTGCAGTAGTATCGTAAGATTTTGCCTTCTTATTTGTATGCTAGGTTCGTCTTGAAGCGTCATGGTTGGCAGACATAATAATGTATTCCGTGTAGATCGCGTTTCGTAGATTAAAAAATGAGCCTATAGTCTTGCGGTCGATTAGATCGAACAAGTTTATCAATTCGCTGTGTGCGCCTACTTGGTTACTGGCTGATAAAGCAAAACAGAATCGAATTTGTTAAGCTTTCACGCATAGCTGAGATTTATTTTCAGATGAGATTGAAGGCAACGTGGAGTAAGAAATTATTTGTATATTTGTTTTAGCTACTGCACTAAGACGTCATGACTAATCTTGAGAACCGTTGCATTTTAACTCCGAGTAATGGGTTTACGTGTAGAATGAATGCATTTAATCTGCCTGTAGTGCTAAAAGTTAAATAAACTAAGTAAAATTGTTGAAGGAAAGAATCAATACATGGTCCACAAATTCAGTACCATTTAAAGACTACCAGAGCATCGTTTACGAAGCGCCTTAACAAACAACATTTTAACTGTATTGTTGTATTACTTATTGCTTAAGTAGATTTAATTCCAGTAAGTAAGTAGATGGGATATTTAGCGTACCTTAGAAAATTGTAATATTGTAGATTATTGAAAACTGTAAATCTTGACGATATAATGACGGCAACGTGCTGTACGTTTTGTCGCCTGTTCTTAGTAACGAGTCTACAGTCCTTGCATTGCGAATGTGTTGTAGAACTAAGTGAATGTTCTAGATTTATTTATTATAATCTGGCACTGGTAACCATTTAGTGACGAATTTATACAAACAAAATACATAAACAGTTTATATCATTTACCCGTTGGTGTCAGTTAGACATTAATGAGTGGTATGTATTTTGATATCAGTAAATTTGGTATCAACACAAAGGTACAATAACACTATTCTAGTTAAGTGTTTGTAGTAAATCCAGTCAGCAATTGTACCGCGATCAGGCCTCGGTTCATTGTTGCTAATGAGGTGCTTGGAGATTTTAGATTGTATACAAGAACTTTACTATTGTATTAACTATTACTAGCGACACTAGCTAAAACAACTTACTTTGTAGACATTACACCAAAAACTTTCCTTGGATATACTTAAAATGATTTGTATCTGGTTGCCTCTAGTCATAATCATAATATGTCTAGAGGTGGTCATGGCTTAGGCTCTATTTCAGCTGATAGCAATTTTCCATTTCGAAATTTTTTCAGTAGCAGCAATGGTCTCGTGGTTATGTCGTGGTACCTAAGATTGTTTGGCTGTACACAATGTATTCACAGTACTCATCACCGTTTCACAAATATATGTGTGTAAAGTTATTAAAACTTTAAATTTGCAACTAATAGTAGAGTAGGTACCAACTTCATAAAATACAATCGTTGATTTCAAATTATAGCAATTTCATCGTCTCGAAATAAGTTTGAGCTGATTGCCTAGCCCTTTTTAGGGTTTATTTATTAATTAAAGGGGGTCCCATACAAAAAACGTGTTTTTTCTAGTATTTTTTGCTCAAAATTACTAACTGTAACGAAAAAAAAAGACGCTTTCAATTTTCACAGAATATGTAGTTGTATATTACCTTTCAAAATAAATAATTAAATAAAAAAAGTAAATAATAAAGGGGTGCTCCCATACAACAAACGTAATTTTTAAGCAATTTGTTACTCGATCTTAATAAACTGGTAGAAACTTAAAAAGTATTTAAGTATACATACAACGAACGTGATTTTCTTTTATAGATGGTACGGAACCCTTCGTGCGCGAGTCCGACTTGCACTTGCCCAATTTTTTTATAACGCCAGAATAAAAACTTCAAGCAGAAAACAAATAAAACTACATTAGCAGCGTTACGAAAAACACTTCTATTCTTAAAATTAGCATTCTCTCGAACATTTTTAATTTTTTCTCTCTCGGGGGTAAAGTGATTGCGCTTTCTTTTGTCCCAAAGGTTTTAACTTGTTTAGATTTTTTTTCGCATCTAAAAATCTCTTTTGCTATGGTAATCGGAGCGTGGAGGGACCCTTTGTAATCAAGACGTGATTTTGGACTCATTATTTCTGGTGCTTTAAGGTCGTGAAGGGAAGTGATAAGAAAAATTGGATCCCGAAATATTTGATGAAGATCTGCATGATTTGCACATTTAATTATTACTGTCTTTTTAACCATCAATTATTTATATATAAAATAAACATATTATCACATTATCGCCACTAAAACATATGCTATATTTTATTCCACTGGGCCGCCATTCGTAGATATGAACACCTAACAAAATTTATTTCTCATATCCCGCCTTTCAAAATCCTTACTCCCGTATTTTCCTTCGAATCTTTCACCATAACTATTGATCATATTCCCATAAACGTACCGCCCGAAATCAGCTGATTCGTAACACCATAGTTCTATAGCGTGGCTCCACCATTAAGTTGATATTATCTTCCCTTTGTGGTGGCCTGTGGCACAGTGAGGGGCTATCTGACATTCCTTTCTTAAGTAACTTTCGGGCTATAAACATTTTAGCATATAACAAAGGTTAACAATAGGATAAGTGATAAAGTAGGCATGTTATTTGTAATTAAGTGGACCCAATCAGATCAGTGTCCTGTTATCTTTGAATTTATTGCTACATAGCTGATTTTCTTGTACGTAAATTAAGTAGTTTAGGTTCAAGTTATGTTAATAGGGAACGAACAGGTATTGAAGTCGAGCGTTCGCTTGAATTCCGCAGAGCTGTATATAATATACTCGTATATTAGTTTAACATCGGAAGACACAAGAGAAAATGGTTCACAACTTACAAATTTACAGGTTGTTGTTTTCCAATCGTGAGCAAGTAAGTGGCTTGATTAGTATTATGCCTAGTATTAAGCATAAGAGGCATACAGGCTGATATGATATGTATCCATAATTTTGTTAAAATTGATAAAGATCATTTCACAAGTCTTCATTTCGGCGTGGTCCTTTCCTGCGCAGCAAACCTCTAATATAGTCTGCAGAATACATGGCCTTCTTAAGCTTCACCGAAACTTAAGTTTCAAGCAAAGTCTATATAATATATTGAGGCAAAAATGTTGTTTACTTTTAAGGCATAAAATATTTTTAAGGGTAAATTTGACGACGCGTCATAAAAAGTTTAAGTCGCAAATTAAGTAGCCAGTACTTAACTTTAAAAAACCTTTGCCGCGTTTTAATGAAGTTGTTAAATTTTAAAACTCATTTCGGGTCTGAAACAGTTTCATATCAGAGAAGTGCACAATTTTATACTTAACTTTGGATATAACGCAACTAGGAAACACTGGATTAAGAACCTCGTTTCATGACATGAAAAAATTATGGTAGGAATATGAAAGTGTTTGAAACTTGTCGCGAGAAATCTTTTTTATTTATGTCATAAAATTAAAATGTAGTAAAATAGAAGTATATACAGATTGGATTAAAGTATCAAAATACCACTGGCGCGCACATTCTATGTTCAAACATCTTAGAACTTCAATATCTCTTTAAAATTTACTTAAGTTGTTAATGACGATATGATAGTGAGAAAGCCTTGATTCAAACATTCGTTAAGCCAATAATTAACGGTTGATCTACCGTCTGTTCAAATTAAAATTTACTTAATTACTTATCGAAACTTCGTACCATTCCTCACCACATAAATGGGACTTACTTCAGAAACAGTTTTTATTACTCGGTAGCGGATTGTAGGCGTGTATTTTCATTCAAAAATATTTAACTAGGGTACAAAAACTACGAGTCACTTACTCATAAAACATCTTGGCAGGCCACGAGAGAAACCGCAAAAAAGTTTCCATTGGTGTGCTCCAACAAACACTAAAGTAGGTAGGTTTTTTCAACATTCCCGTAATTCAGGTGTTAGGTCAGTCTGATAAATCTTACTGTTCTAATTTGTAGGCATCATAAAATGTAGGGTCCGCAGAATCAAGATTGCTTTTATCGAATATTGCCTGCGTATGTTTATTTATTTATTTCGTTTTATTAAAGGCGCGTGAACTTGAATAATATTTTTCGATGTAAAATAATATTTTTTACTATACTTATTATTTATTGATAGAGAAGGCGTAATTGCTCTTGCATAGTCGCGTTTGCAATTTTTTATGCAAATAGTAAATTTTTGCTCTCAGGTTTTAATTTCCGTACGAATCCGAATCATTCATCCGGGTCATTTTATTGAGGGAGTACTTTTTTACGTACGTTTATTTGTTTTGAAGAAAAAACGGAGTGGCCGCTTACCTCGCCTGTTCAGTAACCGTTAAAACGAATGACATTATCAATTGCTCAAAATTTGTATTACAGTACTTATTATATTTGAATATGGTAGATACTCTTCAATGTATTTTCTGTTTTTACTCTATTCACTTATACTTAACAATAAAACAATATTATCGAGTAACATAATTAGCGTGCGCCGATCTTTAAAAACTTGTCGCTGACCTATCAGAGCAGTTTACAATTGGTAGTTCGTTTATTGCTTGCCAATTACTATCAGGAGAAAACCTGGTAGTTACTATTGAGCCTGACTCATATACACGTTTCTAATTGAGAAGAGCAGACAATTCACCAACTCTAAATCTGCAGATTTTAAAGTTGAAAAGACAAATAAGATTAGACGTATCACTCATCAAAAGAAATGCAACTGTATAGTCCGTATTAAGCCAACTCATTTATACCAAGACGTAAGCTTACTTGAAAGACAGTACTTTAAATAAACTTAAGAAAGTTAAAAACAATTTCAATAACATTAAGTAACGCGTACAAATAAACAAAAATATTATTAATGCCGTCATCTTGAAGAATGTAGCGACATACAAATAATTCAGAGAACAATCAAATCAGGAGAAGTTGAAATGTATCTTTAATTGATACACTCAAAGGAAAGTTAAAAGGAAGGGTCGCACTCCAAAACTTCTGAACTTAAAACGACGCGATGCGATTTTATACGGTCTAAGTTGAAAAAAATTGCAAATGGAAGAAGGAATTATACTTTATTCATTGTTAAAATTTATAAAATTGTATTTCAATAAATATTCACGGCAAGATAATTATAAAAGTAATATTTTGAGACAATTAAGCCAAACTAGGCATCCTGTACTATGATAGTAAACAGATTACATTTAAAAGTACTTAATTATACACATACATTTATATTTAAGATTAATTACTATTACACCCAGGCACAGAATAAATAATTGTATTCATCACATAGAGATTTCTTTTAACTGGGAATTGAACCCGTCACCTCCGGCTTAGCAATCGTAGTCACTTACATTGTCTGGTCAATTGTCAGCACTGTGTTTACCATTTACTGGCTACCAGTAAACGCGATTTGTCAAAGAGTTTATGGCTGAACATAACGTTCTCTATACGGGTTGATATTAGATTTTTCTGTTACGAAAACTTCCAAACCAATATGCTGTTTAGAAAGTATCTGGTTCGTCTTCTATTATTGGACACTTTATAAATAGCTGTCAAAGAATATGCTTTGGCTATCCCTTCGTAATTTTAAAGTGCGAGATTAGGCATCTATGTAAATCATCATAATCGTAATGGCGTTGTATGTCCAATCTCAGACTTTTACCTTGAATTATGAGGTTCGTTATCTAATGATATAAGAAAATATCACATTCGACATTTTCTTCAACAAAATATTTCTTTTGACTTATAAAATAATCGCAATACCTAGACATCCAATGTATTCATTAACATCATTAACGTCCAATGTATTCTATTACCCATCAACCCAACATAGTACCAAAACCTTATATAGCGTTTCACTTCCATCAACCTTCCAAAACATAAATATGCAAATTGTAAGTTTATCCGGCTAAACATTCAATTTACGAAGATCGCTCGCAACTTGCTCCATGCTCTAAACTTGTTTTCAATTCATCAAAGGACGACGGTCACAGTTCAAGAGAGTGCTCCGATATTTCATTCAAGGATTGTGAAGTTGCTCCAAATCGTCCGTTTCATGACTTTTTGCGCTGTACTCTACGTTTGATGGTGCAGACGTGTTATGGGAGAAACTGAGTTTGTTTCAGTTTTGTTTACTCGTCTTAGGATATGGTTTTATTCAAGTGACGTTCGGTTTGTTACTACGATTTGTTGGACGCGTGTACTACTTGATAAGTACGGTATATGGGAGAATAGAGCGAGGAACGGCTTTACTATTTTATGGGTATTTTACAGCCTTGTACGAAAGTCACAAAAACAATGGCAGTTTCGAATAGGTTATTTTAAGTCACACATCTAAATTTATGTAAATTTCTAGCTTCTGCTTGTGTTCTTTACTAAGACAAAAGGTAGTGTGCTATTCAGATAAATTAACTGTACCACTGCACAGTTTCATCAAAATTGTGAATGAGTTACAAACATCCATACATCCTTTCATCCTCCTCAAAAAATATCACGTCATACTACGGAATTCAATATTCGAATTATAGATAGATCTGCAGATTTCAGATTCGTTTTTGACATAAGCTCCATACAAAATATGTCAAACACGAATCTAAAATCCAAAGATCTATCTATAGTTCGAATATTGAAAATGGCCGTAAAATAATTATCGTTAGATATTTTCACACATTTTAATCTTTATCTGCACATTAAGTATTAGCGTATATCTTGCTCTACCAAACAAATCAGGTAAATTCGCACTAAATAACGCTGCATTTCAAGCCACTGGAATAGCCTCTTTTAAACCATTCACAATACAGGAACGCACTAAACAATGTTGATGAATAGACGTTTTACCGGCACAACATTTCTACGTAGTTTTAAAACTAGCATGGCATTTTTCTCACAACATGAATATTCTCTATAGAGCCTTTACAGTAACGTGTTAATTAAAACCCCGCACCCATTGAATTCAATAAAAATGAGCAGTCCAAGTATTCCCTTGCGCCGCAACGCTTAATCAACGAAGAAAATTCTTCGAGGGAAGTGAATAGATTTGAATTTTAGTTTTTTGAAGCAAAGATTTAGTGTTTGCGACGGAAAATGTTCTTGTGTGTACAACAATATGTATATAATTTGTTGCTTATGGTCTTAAAAAAAAAATTTGCTACTTCTTGAGAACAAATGTTTACAGATATTCTTTATCTAAGTATTTGAAGAGAATAAATGAAACATTTTATCTCTGCCTAGGTCGGTTACATATTTACTATTTATTACCTATATTATTATTATAAGTTTAAGGTTCCTTTGTTACGTTTCTCGCCATTTGACCTCTGTACATATATCTAAACTAGAGGACACCAGCAGCTATGCCTGCAATTTTTTTAAATTTACCCATTTTGGCCGATCCCGTGGGTATTTCGGGAAATCTCTTCTTATTGCACCCCTCCGGTCCCCAAAGAACACACATGCCAAATTTCAGCTTCCTGCGCCCAATAGTTTCGGCTGTAGCGTGTCTGTCAGTCAGTCAGTAACGCAAGGATTTTATATATTAAGATTGTAGAAACTTCTTTGTCCGACAGATGAACATTGAAGGCTTAAAATTGTAAATTATAGTAGTAAATATTGAAATTAGATATTTACACTAGAAGAAATTACTTGTCAAAGACTATGCTACCGACCATTATGAGCTAGAGTTTGAAACACAATTAATAGATAATACTATGGCTGAATTGAGAAAGGGAAAACAAAGAAGAATAATGAGTTCTTGCTGATGCATACTAACTTCTTATAGATTATAAGACAGTCAATTATAATAAAAAATGGGGAAACCGTCAGACTTCAGCAATAAAGCTGTTGCTTTTCATTATTTATCGCTCTCTTGATAGTAAAACACAAAAGTAGCTAGGATAACGTTTAAAAATACTTCAGGGTGAAACAGTTTGCTTCGATTGATTAAGTCTCCAGTTATTAATTTTAATACAAACTAAAAGATTATTAAAATGGCTGTATCTTGCCATTTGTTTAAACTAATTAAAGTGTGAAATTTGAACGAATATTTTTCTTTTTTGCGACTACACTTTTATTATGTCAGAGGTGATGAATAGCATTATTAATGTACAATTAATTTACGCATGCAACGCATTCATTCATCTCACATCGAAACACTTGTATGTCTAAGACTTGCTGAAAGTTAAATGATCAATGAAATTATAAATTGAGAATAATAAATTGAGCAATTTAAAATTGTTAATTTTAAAATATATATTTATCCACAGAACTGTGTACAGGATGACTTAATGCCTTGGGCATTATTCGACAGTCTACCATATTAATGTGCTGGAGCAATATTACGATCATCTGAGCTTTATGTATACTCTTCATTATATTATATCGAAAATTAATGACTCGCAACGTAAATATGATGTTAAACACTGGTAGAGGATGTCAGGATGCCGTAAACTTGTCCGCGACTAGCCGCAGATTATGAAAGTACGACTGGTTGTTGAGACTAAACTGAGTACACTCTCATACGACTCTATGCGTCGTCATTTCTGATCGTAAGACATGGTATTGTAGCACGGGCTGTTTGCGCAACTCCATGTATTGGCATGTATTTTGCGTATTGGTGGGAATTAGTGTTGTCACTCGAGCCGTCCCAGTTGTTCGAGGAAGCACAGCAAACTTTTGATGTGGCCCACTGCTTCTCTCAGGGTCCTGTGTCCGTTCAGGTGTTTCTACCTAGACTGTGACATCTCAGGACAGACGGGGAACAGATGAGATGCCAAGATTTCTAGATTTCTGATCGTATCGGTTGTGCAGCATAGCTGGCCACTTAACGAACTGCCAGTTGTTTCCATGAACTTGACCACAGCAGTTTAAGAATGTTCGAACACCAAATTTGCAGAAACAGTGACGACTGCACTGAGGGCGCTGAGGCCGTCTAAAGCATGAGATCCCTAAACAGTTGAGTTCAGGCAGATTTTCTATGTACGAGTACCAATAAAATTATCGGTCACAAAATCTGTGGCAACTGGACTAGTCTGGTAAAAACATAGGGCATCTAGAGTTCTTCAGATAATATATTATTATCTAAACTAAACAAATATTATGTGCTAAAGATTAGTAGACATAATGAGAGTCTTTATAAATAAATTATGTGCACTAACCCATTTTAAATAATAAGAGACTTTCATCAATTTCCTATAACACACAAAACAACTTACTATATGGTAAATCTGATACCGTGGTTCAGTTACAAGTCAATTCTTTACAGAAACTGCCGAAGACATATGCATCGGAGCAGAAAGTTCACATTTTTGCACCCCGAAAATATGTTTATGGCGAAAGCTTTTAGGTCGATAAATAATTTGGTCATTGAAAATGACAAGCAACTAGAATAAAATATAGCATGGTCATGCGTGACTAGAATATCAATCTGGGGTATTGATCAGATAAATATAAAATCGTTGGGCGTAGCGTATCCAGAGTAAACATTTTGATAGAAATTTCATGCGCCCAACGATTTTATATTTATCTGATCAATACCCCAGATTGATGAGAAGATTGGTGTAATCTGGTAGCTAGGACTTACCGAATAATTTTTTAGCTTTTAGTACATAACCTAACTACATATTTTATTATTGTAATAAAACCGTTTAACATAAAAAATGTTTTATTAAATTTTATTTTCAAGTTTTTAGTTTTGTTGTTAGTTCATAGTGAGCCCTATTATACTAATCAAGCCCTTTCATTCGATACCCATATTGAGGTATTTGTGAATAATATGTAATCCGTCATTTAGTGCCGGCAGCCATCTTGGATTTTACATAGTGAGCTCTATTCTACCAATCAAGCCCTTTCATTCGATACCCATATTGAGGTATTTGTGGAAAATATGTAGGTAATCCGCCATTTTGTGGCGGCGGCCATCTTGGATTTTTCATAGTGAGCTCTATGCTACCAATCAAGCACTTTCATTTGATACCCATATTGAGGTTGTTGTTAAGTAATATGTGATCCGCCATTTTGTATTGGCGGCCATCTTGGATTTACAATCATAAAGAATATATTATGTTGTATCGTCACCAAGATTAAGAGTGTGTACCAAATATCAGATGAATCTGTCATCAGAAAAGGGAGTAAAATTCCGATTACTAAATTTGACCCAAACAAACAAATAAACTGGTCAAGCTCAGTAAAACCGTTTAATAATAAAACCGTTTAAAAATGGTCACTATCGCTCGTTTAACAATTTGCCCGGTAGATAGCAAAAGGATCGCCTCCTATTACATTGGGATCGAAATATAACTGGCGACGTGTGGGTGTGTAATACACCTCTGCTTACTCCTTCGGGAATAAAAGGCGTGAAGTTATGTAACGTTATGTTATAAGTTATTAATACGTCAATTTAATGCACTGCAGCAAAAAGCAATATTTTCTAAACTTGCAATCAAATTGAGTCAGCTGGTTTCTGATCAATCATTACGCAAAGAAACTAAGTTGGTTATAAAAAGTGATCAACTGTTATCAAACTATAGTGCGTCCAGTATAAATACATATACGCAATAGGTATTCAGTTCAATCTTCTAGTACCTAGCTTGGTAAAACATCTGCTGCATAAGGTATTTATGTCCAAATAACTTTTATTTATAACGCGATCGAACCTTATATTGTCAGGGACCCTTAAGGCCTGTTCCAATATTTGTTCTATCGATAGATTTGTCTACTAGATATACATAGTTTCTTGACATAGGTTGCATACAAAATATGACTCTGATAGTCAAATCCATAGATCAAATATTGGGAGTGACCGTTGGGTAATTACACCATTTAAATTAAATTAAATTATAAGTAAAGATTATTGGGTGAGAGCCCGTACGCTCCTTAAAATTTGCCACTTCATACAAATTTGCCCACATTTGTATGAAGGGGTATATATTTGTATATAGGTATTATAACTTTAACGGTCACGTCGAGACGTGTCAACCAAAATGCTCTTCAATCAATATCAAAAAGCTTGACGTCTCTAAAACATCATCTTGTTTTCTTTACACAGTGTGTGTCCATAAAATACAGCATTAGAATTTTTTTGTGCTTTTAACGGAACAGTTTTCTCTGCACTAAATATTTTAACAAGATAAAACAAAAACCCCGTTCAATCACCATCACCGATAGACAACGTTGTTTAATAAAATAACGTGAATTCCAAATAAACCTGTGTAATACGGCTATCGACATTACAATTTAAATAACGATTGTTATTAAAATAGAAGTTTAGGCTTCAATTTTGGCTTCAAAATGGTGGATATAATAGGCAGAGTTGATTTAATTACAAGCGTTCATTTTTCAACAATTGTATTAATTTTCTAAAGTCGCAATTTCAATTTGTTCTGGACTTGGTAGCTTAAGGCATTTGAAACGTTCCACCTGATTCGATTTCAGGGAAGTATAAGAACTACTGATTTCTGAGAGACTGAATAAGAATCACAATAATTTTCAATAAAAATCTGCTTATTTTTAACCTCACTTCGGTTGAAAAATAAGAAACGAAGGCGGTTTGTATAAATTTTCTGTTTGTTAACCTAGAAAACCGATGATAACCACCGTTCGACCAAACATAGAAAAATAGAAGCTTGTTATCATTATTTAAACTTGTAACATTATTTCAAGTGGCTGTGTGACTATAATTGATGGTAAGCTCAGCGATTTCGCAGCTGCGTTGCGAGACCTTGTCTTGGAGCCGGAAGTCCTCTTTCCTACACTATCTCCTCCACTACACATGGTCATGGGCATCCCTAGTGGTGAGTTATTGGCATGCTTATCATCTGCCATGATATCAAATCATTTATTTCGCCCATGTTTGACGGGCCCTGATGGAGGCGGCATAGGAAGTCATTCGTTGTCTACGTAACATGATGATTCGTTGACAGACGTGGCCGTACCAGAGTCGGGGTTCTCTTGCAGTTTATCTGTTATGTCATGGGCACGAAGACTGATCTCTCTAACATGAAGACACTGCTCAAGGACAGGCCACGTCCCGCTTAAATAGATGCTAGATAGCTGCTTACAAAATACAAACGAGACAAAAATAAACGACGGCGATCGCTTTTATTTTAATTTAGTAATCAATTTACTGGCATTTTCAGAACCTATTCCAGTGTATTCATAATATCGTAATAGCTCAGTTATTGATACGAAAAGTGTTTATTTTTCATTTTTAGATTATTGCACGTTTAATCATTTTTTTTAATTATTTTAGATTTTTTGGTAGTTAATTACGTGACGGTTTGCATTTTTATACAAGCAATGGCCAAATCTATTAGGAATTTGTAAAAGATGTTATTTTACTGTTATTCAAATAAAAGTAGAACATCAAGACGCTTATCAAAAGACTCTTTTATCAAATACTGATACAAGATATGTGGACACATATGAACACACATACCCTCCAAACTGGATAAAATATAATATCGTGAGTATTGACACATCAAAGTAAAGTGACTTTGCGTCCACTTTGTAAAATCAGCTGTAATACAATTTTCCTCAACAAACTTATTCACCAATAAAAAGCCAAACACCCAGCATATTTTATTCGAAAAGACATATATATCAAGCTTTGTAATAGAATTGACTTCTTAGAAAACATTCTACGAAGTTTGTTACTCACTAAGAAGTTAAGCTAACGAAATTTCAACTCAAATATCTTCAATATTGGACAAACAAACGGAAAAACTGACATAAAATATGGAAAATGAATCGTACGAGAAGTTTTATACAATATAGTGGTTGTAAAAGAGAGTAAAAAAATCTTGTAACTAGTTAAGTTAGGTTTGTTGTCACATATTTGATGGTTGACGTGCCAACGGCCTATTTATGTAGTGTGGAATTATTTGACTTAAATAGAATAAATATGAGACTAGTTGGCCTATTGATATTGATTGCGTGCATGCATTACCAGCCTCTGTCCTCAGCAACTGGCACCAAAGGGTCGGTTATCGGGACCAAAGCTGTATTACTGCAAAGCTAAATTAAATTCCATTCAGTAGTACTTACGTTAAAGGTTAACAAAATGACACATTCATCTACCTTCAGAAGCTTTCACTTACACATTTACATAACATAATTATATCCGGTTCAATATCTAGATTTTAAAGTTTTTGCCTATTTTAACTTACTAAAGTAAAATATACTCTTTCTAATCTCAATTCATATACAGTGCTAAAAAAGGTACGATTCTATTTTAGCGCTTTTGAACTAAATTCGTACTGATTTGACAATGTTTTCTACGCGTTCTTTGTCGATACTAAGTGTGCATAATAAATTACAGTTATATACAGGGTGTCACAAGACCCATCACCAAACCGAACCGCACCGTCTTCACACAATCGAAACTAAATTCATCCCGATCTTGTCTTCAGACAATCAAAATCCTCCAACTGACGGCTAATCACCAAAATCTTTATGGAGCATAAAATTGTATCTCTAACACGGCGTAAACAGTCTAAATACTGTAAGAACAAGCGGCGTATAATATAGTAGAAACGAATTAAAGAAGATGAAATTGTAGAAGTTGTATAGATAAAGAGGGTTCGGGAAAATTTTACCAGTTCGCTTATCTTCGCTGATAAATAAATGAGGGTTCCGTGACCTATTTTTAGTAATGGCGGGCCCTGATTGGGATAACGGGGAAAATGTTCGGGATAGTGATTAGTTTAGGAAAACTCGTTTTGGGGTAAATTGTGTAAAGAATTTTTACGATAATGTTAACATTACCGTAAAAACTATTTACACTATTTAAATATAACTGAAATATAGCTGCTATCTTGTTTTTGTTCGCTGTTTGTAGTGTCGAAGGAATACAACTATATCCCTTTTTGAATGCAATTATGTTATCTCTGTTTCACTCTTTTGTAAAATTAGATAAAGTCAATAAGTTCCTTCCAACTTATAAAAAGCAATTTTCCAATACCAATTGACGTTAAAAAAACTTAATACAAAATGTTACAATAGTGATGAAAGTAACGTAAAGTACAAGCAAAATATAAATAAACTAAAATGTTCCGAAGAATCAGTGTTGAATGCAACAATACACCTTAAATTAAGTCTATTCATAATAAGTTATCCCAGTTGAAAACATAAATGATCACATCCACTGCATAAAATCAGAGAAAAATCGAGTGAAAATCTTTCAAAGCGATCGCTTGTGGAATATAACCTGATATTTAGCAAACATTTCACTGAACAGCGCCTAAGCTAGTAAGCACTCGAGTAACTGAGCTCTTCTGAACCCCCCGTTATCTTCTCGATTCGTAGTTTATTAAATGTAAATTAAGCGTTCATTACGGTTTGCTTAATCTTTTACGCGTTACTGCTACTATACAGGTAATTGGAGGAAAATTTTAAAGAAACTTTTAAGCTAAAAATTTTATTATGAGTTCATACCAATTTTATCTATTTGTTATTCAAATTATATTGCTCATATTTTCCCATTTTATTAACCACCGACCGCGCATGTTTTTTTCTTGCTTTTTCTTTCCATCGTTTAAATAACACATCATGTTTTCCATAAAAGCAATATTCTTTAAACCCTGAGAAAGTACCCGTATTTGGCAATGGTGCCATTGTAAAACATACCTTATTCAGATGACTTAAAAGTTAAGCATCAGTTTAAATGTTCCAAAGTGAAAACCATTAGTGTTTTATAGGTTTTAGATCCATCGATGGAAAAATTGTAGAAGACAGTTGTTACGACTTTAGCAACTCATAATTTTGAAGTTACTTTTGAAAGTAAACATAATATAACAGCACACCTGTATCCTGAACGGAGGGCAAGACAGAAACTCTTGCAACCAAAGACACAACGCATCGATAAATATTAAATTTGAAAGAAATCTTGCATTGTAGCGTTTTTATGAAAGAAGCTGGTCACAATGCGTGTCTTTTTTATAAACACACCCCTTTATCTCCGAAGGAGTAGGCAGAGGCATAATATTACACCCACATTTCACCATGCTATGAGCTTTAGGTCCTACGTAATAGAGGGTGAGCTAATTGCCGTTACCGGGCACTTTTTTAGACTCCGCGATTCTGCTGAGAATTTGGAAAAATCCATTAACCCTTTTGTCCGACCCGGGAATCGAACAAGGGACCGCCAGACCAGCAGATGCATACGCTATCAATTGTACCACGGAGCCAGTCTTTTCTCTCAAATATTATGGAATGGAGTTGACAAAAGCGAAGCTGGATTATGTGGCTATATTTCTTCGTAGTCAGTTAATCACTGACTTTGTCGACCACTTTCCTTGTCAGAATGGCGCATTGTGATCTAATGGCCTCAGTTTTCTTTGCACTACTAAATTATTGTCCCTCCACTTCCAACTGCCCTAATTTACTTCGCATAAATATGTACCCATCCAATAATCCCGAAACTGCCAAAAATAATGACACCGCCAGTGCCGTGGCATGTAAACACAGATTTCAAAAATTTATTTTCTTTATTATATAATTATTTCAGATGTTAAGGTTTTCAGCGCGTTCATAACGGTAAGTTACTAAAGACTTTCTTTTTCTTCTTATATTTCTTGACAGCCATTAAAAACAATACAACATAGTTAAAAAATTGGGCGAGTGCGAGTCGGACTCGCGCACGAAAGGTTTCGTACCATCAACTATAAAAGAAAATCACGTTTGTTGTATTTATACTTAAATATTTCTTAAGTATTTATACTTAAATTTTATACCTAATTTTACCTCTCATATTTAAAGTAGTACTATATAGTATATACGTATTCTATCCCTATAAGGTACCTATATAATAATTATCACTAAGTTACCTTTAGAAACTATTGATTAAGTTTGATATTAAAATGCACCTACAACATTTATCTCTGCTCCACCTTAAGGTTGACAGGTAGAGAATGCCTTATGGCATTTTGTCTAATCTTGTACACCTTGTACGTATTGTGCAAATAAATTAATAAATAAAGTAGTTCTACTAGTCTTTGCCCGCGGCTTTGCACGCGTGGGCTTATTTAACGCACATAATACGGAAATTCATGGCGAAATGTGGATGTAATATTACACCTCTGCCTACCCCTTCGATGATACAGGCATGAGTCTATAAAAAAATAAATAAAATAATATGGAAATTTTCAAAAATCCTCTCTTAGTGCTCCTATACACTGCCTAATGAACACACATCACGTCAAATGTTAGTTTCTTGCGCCGGGTAGTGTCAGCTGTGCGTTGTCCGTCAGTCAATAATAAATAACACAATGATTTTATATAATTATTGCATAATTATCACAAAAATGTAAGCGCATCTTCCTATATCCGGCTTTTAATGTGACGCTTATGGTAACTGACCCGCTTTATTGCGTTGCAAAAATACGAGAGATCCGGTAAGTTTCATTCATGTTTTTTTATAACCTTACGATATTATACCAACCTAGTTTTTTTTGTTTTTATGTTCACATGCACGGGCTTCTTGTTACTTTGAAATGGGTAAGGCCATAAACTACCACGTTGACCAAATTATGTTAAATTCTCAGACAAGCAAGTTTCCTCACAATGTTTTTTTTCACCGTTGAGCAAACTATAATTTGCATTTAATATTAAGGCTACATATTACCAACAAATTGCCAAAAACATGACGCTAGCTTTAACACAAACAGTATAGAAACTATTAAGACGCGACCTTCCTGTATTCTGCCAAAAATTAACCCTGCTGCACTCTAGTGTCACAACTTTGCAGTAATCTTCCGTACCCAAACTAGTTTCCTTGGAAAAATCTTACCATCATTAGTAAAAACTTCCGTCAACAAGCTTTCCCAAAGTACCTAAGTTGAACTTAATGAGCACAGTAAACAATTGACTCCTTCCCTCATTACTAAGAAGGGTGAAAGCGGCAATAATGGGACGTCGTTGACTTGTAATTGTTATCACTGGAATACTTGGATACCCTACCCAAGCTACTGTATTTTGGATAAAGACGATGTGTATATGTGTTAATTTGTGTTCTTTCTTTTATTTAGATATAGGTACTCTACTTTCTTGAAATGTCTTTGTTGGGTCGAATTTGCAATAAAACAGTGCATTCATTAATGACCATGAGAGGACCAGTCATAGAGTTTTACTCGGAGACTACGATTTAAATCAATATAGTTTTTTAGATTTGATCACGCAGTGACTTAAAAGACTGCGGGTCCTTTTAAAACGGGTCTTAGTGCATTGGTAGCAATTCCTACATAGGCTAGCGTTTGCTACATGGTTGCTGCATGTGGGTGTTCTTCGTGCCCGGTAATTCATCAAACTTAACTCACAAAGTTAGACATCGAGATCTATAGCATGTATGTACTGCGTGCATCCAGCTTGCATAGGAGGCAGAACTTATGCTACACCAATAACATCAGAAGAAGACTAGTAAGAGCTCAGCATCAGCCTTCGAAAGTGTGAGATTCTGCACCTGCAAATGGGTAGTAGAGCCTTGCTGATTTCAGCATGAATGGGCCGGCTAGACCGGGGAAGTACAACCCTCTCACAGAAAATCGACGTAAAGTAACGGTACCTAAACTGTTGCGTTTCGTTCGGTGAGTGAGAGTGCCGGAGGCCCTATCCCCTATTCCTTCACCCTCATCCCACTCCTCATCCTATCCCCATTCCCAACCCCAAGGGGCGGCAACGCACTTGTGACTCCTGTGGTGTTGCTTGTGTCCATGGGCGGCGGTAATTGCTTACCATCAGGCAATACGTCTGCTCGTTGGCCGCCTATTAACATAAAAAAACTGGAATCCATTTTTAATGCGTTAACACTGTCACAAAATATGTGGAATTTCCTTAAGGCGCTGTCCTAAGCGACTGTTTTGGTAAATGAGGGGGTGAAGCAGGGGAGGTGAAGGGAGCTTAGCTCCGTCTACTGCGGGGCGCCCCCCTTCATTCTCGTCACGTGCGGCCGTATTCTGGCGACATCCGTATTCCAATATTTCAAAATCGCAAGCAAAACGTTTTAGCATTTTGAATTGAGATACTGATATTAAAATTTATATTACATACATCAATCTGTTTGTACAATATAGGCATGGCGCAATTTTTGTTCTCAGTGCAGCCATGAGCAAAACTGGTTTACATTAGACGTTATAAGTATTAATAGTTGACGAAAGTAGGTAAATACCTACGTGCCGTAAGATGATAAAAATAATTAAGTCAGTTCCATGTATGGAGAGGCCATTATTATGTTTGTTTTATTTTTGTATAAAAATAGTGAAGTAGTTCATAGAATACCTACATCTAATTCCATTCCTGCCAGTTTTCAAATCTGTTTTGCAATAAATTGGCTGTGACATACGGGCGGACAGACAGACAGACATTGCGAATCTATAAGGGTTCCGTTTTTACAATTTTACTACGGGCTACGGTACCCTAAAAAACACAATACTGCTCTACTAAGCGCAAAAGCCGTATCTCAACTAAAGCGAGTTACGAGATAATTGAAGTTTAGTAAAAGTTGATTTCTTTTATTTATTTATGGATGTTTATTGTTATTATAGGTATAATTATTATGGCAAAGGTTTCGAAATACGTCGCCGTTTTTAGGGGTTGTGAGTGATTGGAGAGGGAGCAGGGAAGGTCTTGAAACCCCCCCTCACCATTTTCACTTGCCGGAAATACTTGGTTTCCTCTGAAAAAAAAAATCTCCAAACATCGGTGTGTATGGCACTGCCAACTTCCACATTCATCACACTAGTTTAATAAACTAAGGTTGTCAGAGCCCTGCGAAAGGCTCCTATTTTCGGATTAAGGGTCAAAAGAGAACCTAACATAACCTATTTATTTACTTATTACAGTCGCACCTAACCCCAGGCACTCGAAAGCAATGATGCACATATTTGACATTAGCTGTCAATATAATCATTCCAAGCTGGCAGTTTTGCGTTTCGTTTCACGTTTTTCCATAAAACTTAAAAATTACATTTGTAAAACTGTACTAAAGTATAAAAACTATGTTCCGTTTTGCATAATTGCCGAAGTATTTATGAAATTTTGGAAATTGTTTAAAAATATTTAGACGCAACTCCGGCAGCCAAAATTACTTTTAGGGTATTAAAACGAACTACCTTAAGCCCCCTACACTACCAATACCCTCAAATTCAGGCGACTCGTTTCGAAACCCAACCCATTATCATTTATCAAAATAGATGAAACATCAAAAATATATGTGGATATACCTTATTCATGAGATACTGCTATGTCGCTTAGAAAATTATAGAATTAGAATTTGAGTTACTGCTTTTTCGTTAGCTCTCGTCATACATGTTTGTATGGAAAAATATAAAAAAAATCTTACGTTTCAAATATGTGTTGTTTCAAAGAAAATAAATATTATTCAATTATAATTTATTAACGAAATACAGAGTTTACAGCTCATCAAAAGTTAGCTGTCTGCTACAACCCGGCAGGTTTTCTTTATTCTCATCGAATGTTAAAGGCAGTGTGTGAGGTGATAAGGCTTCAATACTTATTATTTGCTGTTGTTCACGAGGCACAGTTTCATTTACTTTCCTTTTACGGCTTGGTATTGTAGAAATTTCAAGCACTGATGAAACATTTTCCTCTCCGTGATCTCGCAATGCCATACCTTGAGCTTGACGAGAATTTCAGGCAACTGCCAATTCATATAAAACGCTACAAGCTTCTCCCAGAAAACATCATCTCTTTCTATAATTTCTATTTTAGTGGTATACTTTCGCCACTCCACACAGCAAATAAACACTTTTGTTTGCATGTAACGTGGCGTTGCCCCTGAATTTGGTAATAACAATTACAATATTTGTTTAGACTAGTCAGTTCACTTTTTTATCATGTTTCCATATTTGTATTTTATTTGCTCTTATACTATTCTCCAGGCCATTCTTATAGGCAACTTTAGAACATTAAATTTCCACAATCGTGTTTGGACCTATTAATCCATCTGGCGTGGCAACAATAATCGAATAATCCACAAGGCTCGATTGTTACATTTTCTTGCTTCGCCAGTTGTTGCAAAGCCAGTTGTTCATTTTAGATTCCATGCGCAACTGATTTTACATTGCAAATATTTTATTTGTACAAAATATTTTTTACTAAGTTGGCTTTACTGCTGTTATCTCTTCTTTTTACCATTATACAAAAATTTCAATCTGTCAACATATTCTTACGCAATTCGAACCAGTCACTGCTATCCCTCTTGTAATTTTTGCTTATCACTACGGAATTTGAGTCAAATTTGTTAAAAAAATTGTTTGGCATTTCTTGACTAGCTCTTGAACAGATCGTGTTAGGAATGACTGAAGTCAAATGTGTGTAAGACGTTGCAGAACTGTTATCTTTAACTTCACTGTAATTACAATAATGATAATTAGTTACGTACTTTATTATTAAAAAAATACTATATCTTGTGTTATAGCAAACAGAGAAATTACCTTCTTACTTATAAATGATTGATTTTAGAAATTAAAAAGATATTAGATGTACTGAGACATACCTAATAGTTTATGAATAATCAAAGTTTTACCCGATGTACCTAAAAAGGTTTACGTTCAAAACACAATAATACAACATTCGTTACCGCTTGTGTGCGGATTGCGGAGCGCCATATTAGCGCTGTCATCATTATTGTTCGCCGTGGCGGCATTTTAGCGCTCCAGACGCTCTGACAAGCTAATGAATTTGAAATATAGGTACATAAAATGATTCGATTTTATGTTATTACTCTTTCAAAAATTGAAAACTGTGGCAGCTATGTATTGTGAGAATAATTTATATAATTATATTATGCATAATCGATAATATATAAGTAACATAGTTAGTCATAAAAGACTCTTATGAAAATAATTTGTGTAAAAATGTTACATATTTCATAATCACTTGGCCATGGATGAATTTCTATTTTATTACGACGCTTTCTTGTACAAATCCTTCGTAGAACTTCATTTCTCTAATTGTCCATATTTTATTCTTCTAATTATATATTTATAAGCACAGAAACAATAACACATTAAACAAGAGTATAAACTTAGGTCCTAATTATATGTGCCCATAGTTACATGAAAAGACTATTTGATTCAAAGTATTCAGTCTATAACATAAAACATGAAATTACGAACTCAAATCGGCGTATTATAATAACAAACAGGTTTACGTAAAATTTCGTGCAGCGGAGACGCAAGCGACATGACCTATCTCTCACAGGGCTCATAGCCGAATGATGAGGTCTGGGCGGGGCGTAAACTAGCAACTGACACTCAGTACACCGCTTATGCTAATAAGGTTTAAATTGCTGAAGCGTTTGATATTGATAGGATCTACCGAGCGTCAAAATCATAGACGTTTGGCAGATTTTTTTTAATTTTACAAAATATACACGTATAATATGAAAATAAATAGGGTAATTCTTTAGTTCATTAGATTGCCTACAATATTATCAAAAAAAATATGACAGCTTACGACCAAAATATTGCAAACAGTGAGACGAAAGATTATTTTCTGCCTCGATTTTGTGATTTTTTTACCGTGATTCTACTTTACTTACATGAAAAATTCTTTCAAAAGTCTTTTGTTCAGACTTTTGAATTTAAGCTCTAATTTTTGTTAGTTTGTAATATGTACCGTTATAGCTAGATGCGCGACGAAAAATTAGGTGTTTCACGGCTTCTGAGGTATAACAGCGCCTTAAACCTATGTTTAGTATAATAAGTTTTTCACGGATATATCAATACTTTGACGGTTTCCAATAGCACGAGACATGTTTTACTAAACAGTGCTGAAACAAAAGCAAGTAAAGTGGAAATAGTACCAGCCTAGTGCTAAACCGAGCATAACGGATGTTTCACAGAACACACCTTTCAGTACGAATTTTGCGTATGCAGATATAAAAGAACCTTTTAACAGGGATTGCTGTATACATTTTGAGCTAAACCACAGTTCGATGGAATCGCCAGCTAGTGGTTTTGCGAGCTATAACAGTGAAAAACATATCACACATTTTCTGCACTTCTTTTGCATGGTTTATGTATTACCTTTACTGCGAACTGCCAGATTTCAATAGGATTCTTTGGATTAAGTGGCGTTATATCCATCTCTTTCACTAATCTTCCTCTCTCTTTTGTTTCATTATTCCCGCTTTTATGACTTTCATCCCGTTTGATTTGAATCCTGGATCCTTGGATAACATGTTATTAAAACTATCACACTCATTGCGATCTTAAAGTTGTCCTCGTTATGCTTAGCCTCGCCTTTACGGCCGTGAACATTTAACCCACGATCTCAATTTAGTTACCAGCATATTTCCCGAATGCCTACAGACTACTGAGAGATACCTTCCCAAAGAAGTTGTCGCAACTTCATCAAATGCTAGGAGGCTCATGAGGTGAAAATGATTAACTAAGCGGAGACGCTACAAGTAACAAATTAAGTTTTTAGAGACCTTAAACATTGTGCCATCTGAAACGGCTGCCCTTCATATTGAATGAGGCCAGCAAGAGGTTTTACTCCCAGCATTAATTAGGGAAGAAGTCATTCTTAGATACTCGTTACAAATATGTTTTGTGGGTAATACATACTGTTTACGATATTTACTCAGCTCTTGTTATAAACTCTTCCTGTAATATTTATTTTACAAAAATTTTTGGTTTAAAAGTGACACAAACGTAAGAAAGATTCAAGTAAATAATTCCTTTGTAATTTTCACGCTCTTGGAGTTATTTAAAGTAACTTTATTCTTTGTTCAATAAATTCTCAGAAATGCAAAAAGGACAACTGTAACCTGTAGCTTATCACAGCCAAAAATGTTAACACACCGCCCCAGTTAAATAAAATACCCTACATTGTCCAAAGGAAAACAATTAAACAATTTCTCTTTGAACAAAAAAATGCTACGGACGCTACGTGTGCTACGAGAGTGCTACGGATATGTTGAAGAATTTCATCCAGTCTGGGGATGTAAGTCTTGTAAACCTATTAGTATTGATTGCGGATTGATTGCGGTAATTAAGACGGTTTGAAGTATAAATAGAACTGTGTATTGTATTGTGTTCTGTTTGTTAGACAGAGATGAAAGCGAAGTTTACGTCTCTAGCAGGTTGAATATAAACACCATTTGTTTGGAAGCTTAGTTATTGTTTAATTCTTTTAAGATTTTATAGCCTTTTAAGGTTTTAACTCTAGGCCTGTATCAACTTGCCGACTCTTAGATAATTATAATGTATTCAGCCAGCAGAGTGTGGACTCTGCTATCCGTCTTTCAAAATTACTTTGCATCTCACAACCTGACCAACTAAGATCAGGCAATGTGCTTGATAATTAAACGTTTAGAACTGAAACATAGTACTATGCCCAACTCCGAACCCAAACCGACACCACACAAGCTGTCATTAACAAAAACACATAATTATTTTGAACCTTGTTACCAAAAAGTTCATCAATGCCTTTAAACACATTCTTATAAAAAAACCTTTAAAATAATATCCACTTCATTACCAATCCCCAAGCGATCAGCTAATACCAAACATAAACAATATTAAAATAACATCGCAAAAGGATGAAAAATGAAAAATGTAGCTGCCAAGACAAGTCTCTGGTAGACAGAGTTTGAATAATTCAATTCATTCGATTACGGTGGTTCCTATTAATTCGATGCGCGCTCTGAATTTATAAAGGGCTTACGTTTGTGGACTCACGGAAGAATATTTTGTACTGAGACGTCTGGAGTGTAGGCGTAAACGCGTAGGCGTTGGTATTCTGTGGAGGTGTAATAGTGATATTTATGACTAATGTTTGCACCCAGCTAACCAGGCAGTGTAAGCAATACTATAGACCGCGGTCTTTGAAGTCTGGTCATTAAAAGATACAAAACTGTTTATCACAATGCTCAGAAATAAAGAAAATAATGAAAAATGTACACATACAAATTACAATTACCTTCTAGAAAATGACGAATACTTCTTTAAAACAAAATTATTAAATTAGAAAAATATTACAATCAAGTCTTTCAGACTATATATGGTCATCGGGAAAGTGACCCATCCTTATTTTTTAAGATAAGTAACTCAGGTATTTTTTTTAATATAAGTAACACTCAAATCCGCCACCTGGACATGGGCTGCCTTGGCTGACCTGGAAGTCTTTAAATAGATTTAGGACACAGGTTGGCTGAAGCGAAGAAAACTTGCTTAAGTGGGGATTTACAGATAATACCAATCTAGAGTGCAAATGTGGTTCCGTTCCACAAACAATGGGACACTTGTCCTGAGTGCCCTAACACCTGCACGTTACAGGAACTTATGGACGCTACTGAAAATGCCATACTCGTAGCTAAGTTCTGGGCTGACATTATTTAGATTGCCATCGACACGCTAAGAAGAAGAAAGAATATAAGTAACAATAAAATTATAATTCACTCGTACAAAGTTTTAATGCTGATTTATGTCGTTAAAAATGTAAGTTAATTAATCCAAACTACTACCTTTCATAAAACTTTTTGCAGCCTTATAATTTTAGGCCTTTGAGAAGGATACAATAGTTTGTGAAACGGCAATATAAAATTCATTAGCTTTTCTGATAAAGATATTTCATGTTTTACATCCAGAGTTCTCTCATATAATTGTATGTTTGTCGTCAACGTCTCTCGCCCGGTCACGGTAGTCCCCCATATACATTCAAAAACTCATAAACATAATTAAGGAGAACCATTCACATATTATTATAATTATTCAAAGTACTTCTTATAACTTATAACGGGCTCTTGTGTGAAATATCAAATAAATATCTAATTTGTACCCAAACTTGTGAATGAGTATCATGATTTTAATTCGAGGACATTGTTTGAAGAATTATAATGTTAAAATAATTTTATCAAATTGATCAATACAGCCGTTTTCTCACCTGGCTAAGTTAATGTAGGCCAATGATCTGCATCTTTAAAAATTAAGAAGTAATATTGTTAGTACAATAAGTTGAGCTTGGTCTGAAAACATATTATTTATTAATACCAGATTGGAATTTGTTCACTTTTCAAGCAACACCTGGTCGTCTTTTTGCTCTTCCTGTGTGTGAATAATAATACAATAAAGAGATATACTCGTACCTTTTTATAAATCATAATTGTAGACGCAAATAACTTGGAACTTATAACCAAAACTATTAATACATGTTGCACAAATTAACTTACAAATATTTGTCACTTCCCATAAATCCTAAAAAGAACATTCATGTTATTCGTTAGACCTCTTCACCCTTAAAAAAGATTAGTAAATTTCACACATACTACTAATAAGGGTTTACTTTAAGGGATGATATAAAGCCTTCCTCCCGGTTTTTACAAGTTTAACTCAAAAGGTATAAAAGAAAGACAAAGTCTAAAGACAAGGGTTTTTATAAAAAAAAAGTGAAAAAGAAAATTCCTTACAAGGAGTCAAAGGTTTGTAAATAAAAAATAATGAAGTAAAAGGTTAAGAAAGCTAACTTCTTAAACGTGTCAAGGAAAGCAGTGAATAAACACGTACGTGGCTGGTACGTTTGCTGAACGCCCAATTGAAACATGTATTCATATTTAATGATAAAGTACTTGTTATATAAGAAAATGTCTAATATTTATGAGATTATTTAATACTGCACTTGCCCGCGACTTCGACTGTGTCGATTAAACTACACACATTTTTGGTAATAGGTATAATATTTGAGACACATGAATAAAGTGAGTTTCAGTGGCTTAAAAATAAATTTGTTTGAAAAGCCTACCGAATCAATTAAGTTCTATAAAGAATTCATTGTCATAAATATATCAGTTCTGTTTTGAAAACGACTAGTGTGAAAAAGCAATACTTCAACAAGTTGCCATGGATAAAAACCTTAATTCGTCGGAAAATGCAAATTGGTGATTGAAATAGGCAGGACAAATTTTAAAACTGCATTCAGAGTCGACAAATCTAATATTCTATCAAATCAGGTTAGAATAAAAGGTTACGGATTTTGATAGCTATTAAAAGCTTTTGATTGAATACGTTTATAAATAAAAGATCAGTCTTTATTATCTGGATGGGACTAGAACGCTAAAATTTTCGTCATCTAGTAAGCTATAATTTCACACTTGATATCCAAAATTTGCCGTCCGTGTGGTGACGGATTAAGAATACGAAATGTCACCACCCCATATCATCCCATGGGTGTCGTAAGAGCCGACAGAGGGAGCATATTATGCAGAGAACAGACCTGTAAGAGAAGGAAAACTTGATACAAACCCTATACCAACCCGTTTGGCCAGCGTGGTATAGTAGGCCAATTCCTCCTTTCAAAGGAGAGGCCTAGTCCAGCAGTGGACTATTAAAGGCTGATGTGATGATATGATGATGATGATCCAAAATTTCAAGTCGGTAAATCATTTAGTGCCGAAGCTAGTCGAAAGCAAAGTTTCGCATTTTCGACACCGACACACTGACTCACTGATCATCAAAATAGAACTGGTAGTTCCCATTCACCTAGAGCGCTTAAATTTGGTACAGAGGTGGAGTTTAACGCCCACATAGAGGAAAAACTAACAAAACTAGGATCAGAGAAGATTCAAGATTTAAAAAAAAAACTACTTCTGAAAGGAAAAAGTTGTGGCTGATAAGAAAATCTAATAAGTCATCAGCCCAATTTTATAAGCTTTCTGCAAAAATAAGTGAAATTCCACAAAAAACATTTTGTAAAAAAATAGCCCAGTCTCGATGGAGCTGCTTGTTTATCTTGAAAAAGTGATGAAATCTCTAGACAAAGTTGAGCCAAGTCTAAGTTCCATACTGCAATTTATTTATTACCTATTATATTTAATGTTATGTGACTTGGCCGTTGACCTCTACCCACTCACATGTGAAAAATGATCAACCGTTGATCGCTCTTTTTCAATTTCTAGAGAGTGAAAAATGTTCAACCGTTGAACATTTTTTACAAAGCAAGGGCCAACTCACATAACATTAAATATAATAATAAAGAAATTGGAGTAAGGAACTTAGACTTGGCTCAACTTGGTCTGAGATTTCATTACGTTTTAGAGATAAACAAGCAACTCCATCGAGACCTGGCTATTTCTTACAGAATGTTTTTGGTATGATTAGCCATTATAGGAGGAGAGTCAATATTGAAGACAGCGATACCCTAGTGGAGATACGATCATGCGGCTATGCATAGGGAAGGTGGAATCCTCGGCATACACCATCGACATTTCGAAGTTATAATTATCTGCGTTAAATGTTAAACTATGGCTTGCCCCGTGCTTTCAAGAGTACCTTAAGTTTTGTGTCGATATTGGTATTTCCTTGAATGGGTAAGAATAAAGAACAGCACTGAAAGATGTTTTAACCCCAAAAAATCATTTAAGCGACTTAGAAAGCTAAGATCTTTTAATCGACCTCAACACAAAACCCATCACAACAAAAACGAAGTAACTAAAGCTAAGCAGCGTTATACCTACAAACATATCAACAGTGACAATAACACAAATGTATCAACAAATAACAAAATAAACCTCAAAGTAATAAATAGTACAGATTCACCGGAACGAAACACTTCCGTCATTTACTGTTATTCCGTGTTTGCACCAGGGGGCGCTTTGTCCCTCCGTATTCTATTTCATCCCCTAAATGGAAATGCTTTTTCTGCCGATTGAATTTCGCTCATAGTTTCCTTCGCTAAGACTTTGCGTCACTTGAAAATTGAGTTTTAAGGTGTTCAAAATCAATATCACGTAAATAGGGTGCGACAGGACAGTCTGTTCAGCAAGCCATATAAATTATTATTTTACTACAAACATTGAATCGCACATAGATATATTTTGTCTTTCAACTGCAATGTTATGGCTCGCATGAAACAGCTACAATATGATCCAAGTATCTACATGAAGATTATTACAACTGAATACATAATTATTAATGACAATACTGACATGAGCTGAATTTAATCAGTTACATAATTTTGATATCCCGAGACAACTTTCTCGCATTCAGTGCCACTAACCACTAGAAAAACATACCAATAATACCTTGCGTGATCTTAGTACCAAACCGTTAACCATAACAGACCAGGCACACAACCAAACCAAAAACAATTCTAAGTACCCACCTGCATGCATAACGCAACAACCATGTTTACCCATTATATACATTTCCACATACTTCGCTTGCAATTTTAAAAATATTCCGAGTTATTCTGAAGTTTCTCAAACAGTTCCTTACTTGCTAAAGTGTAATGAGGCGACTATTTATACTCTGTGCTTCTCTCGGGGCAATTTGGCGTGTTTGTTGGCAAATGATAAGTTTACGATATTTTTTCCTTTTCACACAAACTTCCGCTAATGAGACGCCGACAGGTCACTGAGTTAAGACGCAACTTTCGTTGGGTATAATACTAGCCACTGAGCGAATTTTCGTCTGCATCTTTAAAATTTTGTCAATTTATTTGTCATATTTTGTTTGGAGCTTATGTCAAATATGTCTAGAAGTCAAATTCATCGATAGATGGAATATTGGCAACATGCGTAAGTGCAAGTTCAAGTTACAGATCAGCAATAATCACTACTGGTTTGCAAACTCCATTCCAGCAATACCTTCAAACATATTCTAACTTCGACGACACACATTCAAAAGTAAGCCACCTCAACCACTATGTAAAACCTTTCACCGATCACTAAGAAACTACGTTTGTTCGGTAAGCATAAGTTTGCAATAATAGTTGCGACTCCGTATTACATTTTAACATTGTACTTTATGTTAATAAAAGTGTGCATTCGGTGGACATAACAGCAGTTTCCTCCAGTTTTCCTTGCAATGTGGTTTCACAGTACGAATATGCATGGCGTTGTAGTTTTCTTACTATGCTTTCTAGATATTGAGGCAGCAGATTTTGTTTACCAGCCGTTTTAAGAATAGGTGTGTGCCAAATGTCTTCGTATTATATTCAATTAAAACCGATTTCCTGAAATAACATTCAGCACTTGACTGTGAAATATTTCATTAGACAGTGTCGAAAAGTTGCGGAATTTAAATTATATAGCGTCGACGCGGCTGCTGGTGAAATGAAAACAACGGCAATATTCTACTCCCGGTGACCGACGGGGTTTGGAAGTAGACAGCTTTTATTATACTTTTTGTAATATTTAAGTATATTTTTGTGGTCTTTACAATATATTTTACTTTTTATCAGGATATTTATGAACCGTACTAAGCCACGGAACATCGTTGTTATTTTGGATTGCAGTCGCTCTGTGGCAAAGTTAATATTCTGCCAAATGTGGTTAGACTGAAGGCGTAAGCAATGGATGACAGTTGGAGTTGGTCACCCGTCTCTGACTATTGACCTGATATCATACCATCTGGTTAGACAAGGCAAAAGAATCTGGTCTCCAAAATAAACGTCTTGGATACAAGGCATATAGCTACAAAAAGTCCTTAGTGCCTTGGGATTAAACCCGATATCCACTGAGTCGCAGTCTGTAGGCATCTTCACTAAGTTAGTCTTGCTATCTCTTATACATACTAAGTTTATAATTTAATTTAAGTCAGTATACATCGGTGAATACTGCATATTCTTAACAAACAAGGCAACTACAAACAATGCATAGTATTGAAACGTCTAAAACAATGAAATGCGCTGTCAATATGTAATAAGGAATTTTACGCTAAGCTCGACGCAGAGAGGGCTACAACTATGCGCAGTAAACGAACGAATAAGTTGTCTAAGCACTGGCGAAAACTTTTCAAATAGATTACCTAACCTTTTCATTGTCAACCGTCGTACATTGCTTTTAGGCCTCTTCTTTCTTTCTTTACAAAAAAAAAGAGGCTTCTACGATTGCACGCCACTCAGCTCGTATTTTGGCTCTCCGTGTCTAGCTGCAGCGGGTTGCTAAGTCTCGGTTACCATTCCAAAACATGACTACTCCAGCGGTAGTCGGTGCTACGACAAATGTGAGCAGTCAAATGCCAATTCAGCTTCAGCAGTCAAATGCCATTTGTCTACTCAGCCAACTGGGTATTCTGTCAAAACTTTTCAACAATCAGTTAAAGCGCTAGTGCTTTATAGGGTAAAGCACTAGCGCTTTAACTGATAACAGAACTTAGCAATTAATCGTTTCAATAAATTTGCAATATTTTGAGCCAATATCCCAGACTACTCGAATACCTACTCTAATACTATACTAATACTACAATACTCATAATAGCATACCGTTATCTATTATTTGCATACTACATAATACACGGCATCTTGTTCGTAGGTTATACGGTTACACAAAACTTCATTGCATCGAGTTTGAGTTTCAATAGCGTGTGATTTCAGATGCCTGAGTACCGGTACAAACTAAGTGAAGAATTGTGTACTTTAGACAGAAATATCAGTAATGCCAAAATACATTTAGTATTGACAATACTATATTAAAGAAGCTGTCTTTTAAGAGTGTGTAAACTCTGGCATGGCTCAAATGTAAAACATATAAAACTGTACAGTTTCATCGTACAGTGGCAGTAAAAGTAAATGTAGAATCATTAAGTATTTAACTTCAACGTGCATAAGCGTCACTTTGTGACCTTGATAAATAAATAATTTTGACTTTGACTTTAACAGTAATTGTGTCAGTATATATACTCGTAAGCAATGTTAAATCCAAGTAACGAAGTAATAAGTGAACAAATTATTTATTTTATATATTTAGCTTTAAGTGTACGTTAATATGGTTTTAATTGCAAAATTACATTCGCATTTTCATTTTACATTTTGTCAAAGCATATTTACGCTATTTAATGTAAAAGTTAATGCCTTAACACTGTTTATATTAACTCTCGCTATGAAATCCAATAATGATAATAATTTTAATAGCAAATTGACCATGACCAACGCAACGCACATTTAAACAATAAACGCGCAATGATTCGAAAATGTAATAAACCGTGAAACATATTATCACTTAATTTATTTGTCATGTGATGGTGCACATTTTTTTTCATATGATTTATTATTATAATATTAATAAAATGTAGGTACACAAGCCTCATTGGTGTGCTTAGCTATGACACCTTAGGTGTAGAAACACACCTGCCAATCAGAATTTTGCAATGTACATGCATTTGTATAGTTTATATAAAAAAACAATGTTTCACCTCTTGAAATTTCTGATTTGGCTGAATAATCATTTCTCCATTGCATCACCCAAGAGTCAAACTTAGTACAACAATGACGACTATCGAACAGGAGATGAATGATTGGTTTATTTATGTATATAATTATGAATTAATTCAGCAAAATTCTGATAGCTAAATGTACTTCAAAATTTAAGGAGGTTTTTATATTGCTGGGTCGTTTTGCAGCGAACCTCTTCACGGACCTACCTTGTCTCACTTTGGTTCAACTTTAAGGCAAAGGCATAGGTATTAAACTCTCCTCCTTCAGCCTATTCTGGTCTCATATTGTCCCACACACTGATGTCCGTCAGCTTCTCATAGTGCATCTCCTATCTTCTTACAGCAGCTTTGATACTTTTCCATGATTGCACCCAAAGGTAACGACTAAATATCTCATATCCTCATTCAATCTTAGCTGATTGCAAAATAGATCCTATGACATCTTTTTCTACGCTACTGGGTCAAAAATTGCACTTTCAAAGATGAAAAAAGGATCGCAATTCCGTGTAGTAGGTATATATATTTTTTTAAACAATACTAGTTTGTGGACAGACTACAGAATTTCTTTTAATCAGTCTGCCTTAAGGATTTCACCCATTACAACCGGTCTGGAATCAACATAAAAGGGTGATTAACACTTCTTTAAGCACTTTTATTTTTCTTACTTCTTGAATTACGAGATGCGAGAGAGAAATTTTATCAAAAACAAACTTGAGACCGTGTGTTTCTTATCAACAAAACAAATTATTTCTCCCTTGTGTTCTCACGATATTTTTGTTCGTAATTTGTTTATATACATGACGACATGAACAAATTACATGTAAAAATATCGTGTTCTGAATGAATTATGATTGGTTTTGATATGTCAGTGCCGTGTAAGCTTTTAAAATTAATTGTGGTGTAGCCATTTTACTACTTAGTTGGTTATCTTGACCTTGTTAGTTTTGATGTGATTTATATGCGCTTTCGAAGTTATACAGGCAAGAAAACATCAGAAAACAACGTGACATGAACGTTCGATTGTAGAGATATGTTTCGTTGATGAATATCAACATATTCATTATTTCAGCGTTGTTCCTGTTGTAATCCAAGCCCCTCTTTTTGGAGCCCGGAGTCACCTGAATTTTGTTGAAAAATAATCTTTGCAATAAGGTCTATAATACTACTAGGAGCAATAAAGAAACGCCGACTAAGTTTGGTCTTTCAGGATAAAATTAACGGCTTTTCCTTTTTCTTTTTTTTTAGGGTTCCGTACCTAAAAGGTAAAAAACGGAACCCTATTAATAAGCCTCCGCTGTCTGTCTGTCTGTCTGTCTGTCTGTCCGTCTGTCCGTCTGTCCGTCTGTCCGTCTGTCCGTCTGTCCGTCTGTCCGTCTGTCCGTCTGTCCGTCTGTCCGTCTGTCTGTCTGTCACCAGGCTGTATCTCATAAACCATGGTAGTTAGAAAGCTGAAATTTTCACAAATTATGTATTTCGGTTGCCGCTATAACAACAAATACTAAAAATAAAAAAAATGAAAATATTAAAGGGGGGTCCCATACAAAAAACGTGTATTTTTTCGTAATTTTTGCTCAAAATTACTAACTGTTACAGGTAACAGGCTTTAATTTTTTACAGAATATGTAGTTGTATATAACCTTTCAAAATAAATAATTAAATTTAAAAAGTAAATAATAAAGGGGGGCTCCCATACAACAAACATAATTTTTAAGCAATTTGTTACTCGATCTTAATAAACAGGTAGAAACTTATAAAGTATTTAAGTACACATACAACGAACGTGATTTTCTTTTATAGATGATGGTACGGAACCCTTCGTGCGCGAGTCCGACTCGTACTTGCCCAATTTTTTATTTGAATACACACCCTGATCTGTTCAAATTGAATTGCTTACAGACAGAAGCGCGTTGGAAAAATAAAGTACTGAATTAGTTCACAATGTTTTTGCTTCAATTAAGCTTGCAGGATAAAACGCCAAAATGTAGAGATATTACATTTCTGGCTACGCCCTCTAGAATAAATACAGGTACTATTTCCTTGTTTTTATAGTTAAAAATGAGTAACGGCAATTTTAAACCTTCGTATTCCGATACGTGGATGGAAAGACGAACTCAGAAAATTGCTTTGAACGATACATTTGTTTTGATTGTTTTTCATGAAGGAAGTTCGCTTTTATGATTTTTCCCTGATTAGCCTTCCAATCATACCACTTTTGATGGCGAATGTACTTTATTTATGTATTTTTCTCGATGCTTCTTTTTGTTCCATTAGCTATAAAAAATCCCTTCGTCAATAATTGCATTATATTTTTTTGCCTCACTGTATAAACATGTAAACTTTAAAGCAAAGTTGTAATCTTCTTACCAAGCGCATGCAGCGATGGCTTGTTCTGTATTGTATCTCATAAAGTTAGAGAGACAAAACACAATGACTTAATTGGCGTGGTAACACCTTTACCATCCAATACTTTCGTTTTTTACAGGCCAAAATAATTTTAGATTTAGATCATCTGAACGGCTTGACATTAACTTGAATTATCAAGTATCCTATATACTAGACAACCTCCACATAATATCAATCTTAAGTCTCAGACAACTTTACAATCATACAGTCTAAGAACAAAAAACACCCAATCATGAAAGTACATTTAGAACAGATCAAATCACATCAAACTCACAACACTTAGCAAAGTGCCAAAAGGCGAGGCAGTCGCTTAAAACCACTATGACATCCGTACAGTCAAACCTTCATTGTATACGTACATACGTATTTATACACAATACAAACGTTTGCCACATTTCTCAAATGCATATATTCCACCATTAAATAATTGCACGTACGTACTTTAGTACATATATATCGATGCACGTACATCAAAACGTTAGTGTCAAATAAGCGTGAAATGCATCGCGCGTTTACAACCGCGCCAACTTTTCCAATATACTGAGATACGTCAATGTAATGCAATATCGCCCAAACTTACTAGTTTGGGCGGTTTTCCGGCTCCGGCCCCAAGAGAAGCGGAATATTTTCAACGTCGAATCGTTGAATCGTTGTCGGCTTTAAGCTGCGTATACACTGGAAATGGGCGAGGTAGCTTGACGGGACATATCAATTACATTCAGAAAGTCTTTGAAAATATAGTGATATAACTCTAATGGTGTGGTGATTTAAGCAGTTGCTTTGCCTTTTAAATAAGTCGAGTGTTGTGGTTTCGATCCTACATGGATTAATGTTTTGATTTTTCCAAGACAACGCCTGTACGTTATTTGAATCATGTATCGCGGGGATTTTACAAATAAAGGACTCAACGAGAACTAAGGCGCAGAGCAATAATCTGTGGAAGCTGTTGTTTTAGTAATCATAAACCAACCCTCACTTTGCCCTTGCTGAATGCAACTGTGCCAACATCTGAGAGGGTATTGCTTTACGTCGTACGTCTTTATCTTTCCATTGGGCGTATTCCTTATCATCAATAAGTTATAGGTTGACGTTTACTTCGCTTCGCTTAGAAGTCACAGACAGTTCTCATATAATAGGACCTTACTCTGTATTGTTGGACAAATGTTTTGTAAAAACGCAGCTGTGGTTATTGTTTGTCGGATATAGTTAAAAGTTTAATGGCGTCGGTGTGGTGAACAAGAACGCAGCTGATTGAATTTTGGTGTCGAGGTTTACGTTGCTCTAGGTTTACGACTGATGAATCTGTTTTTGAAGTAAAGGGTTATTTATGACTTTTACTGCTCTTCAAGTCTATTCTACTCCTTGGTTATATTGACATATGACGCAAGGTTTTAGAGGTCAGTATACTACTGCAGCACACTGATTTTAACCAGTATTTGTACATATTTATATAGCATATTTGCATTACGAATGGTAGGAATATGTAGGTATTTTATTGAACTTTCTTTCAAGTTTATTTCTATCAAAGGCTTTGGAATGCCACCTCACCGGTAAAAAATACCATAGATAACAAATGTTACCAAACTAATATTCTCGGTTTATTCTAATTATTATAGACAGTATATCTATTTCAAACACAGGGTTTTATAGATATATAACACACGTAGAAGGAATAATAATCAACGCTCAAAAAAATAAGTATTCGTTTTTCTCTATCCAAGATTCACGATCGGCACACGAAAGAATCTTAAAGACAAAACTTTCAAACATGCGGTATCGTCTTCTTGATTTATCCTCAACCATTTAACCCTGCGACAGCAATTATAAATGTCGTACATAACTCACAGGAAGGTGAGTTCGTGCATTAACTACATGTGTTCTTATTTATTACTAGCTCCAGAAAATACACGAACAAAGTGGTGTTAAACTACGGCTTGTGATGCAATTTGTTGCGATTTCCTGACGAACGGGAAAAATCTAGAAGCGCTTAAGTGAGAGATTAAAAACTCCCAGAGGTAGAGGAAACTTCGATAAAATATCTGAATCATGGCTACTATAATAAAACTGAACAGAGCCGTTTGTACCATAACTGAATTACGTTTATGAAATTTAGAAACCATAATTAAGTTTGCTACGAAATTTAAAGAGAAAATCTCTCGTTAATGTACTTATAACTTAGATTAAAAAATATGTAAAATAAGAGATTAAGAAAACTAGAATAATCAACACAAAGCTCAATATAATTATGCTTTGAATGCTATTCATCACTTTTAACTTAAAATACAACTCACTGGCCATCTGATCCCAATAAAATACCCGACGTCATCGATTTCTTTATTACTAAAGGAATGTCAGGATTATACACCAAAACCTAATCCTGTTTGGATGGCAACTCAGATCACACACCAGTGATATGCACCCTGAGCACCGCAGTCATTTGGAGAGAGCCTCGCGAAACACTATACAATCGTAAAACTGACTGGGACTCATTTCAGAACTCTATAACGGAAAACACCAACCTAAACATACCTCTTAAAACAGAGAAAGACGTAGAAAATGCAGCCTGGTATACAACTAACCTGATCCAAAAAGCGGCTTGGATGTCTACTCCATGTATAAAATACAATCCTAAATTACAAGATTACACGTTGGAGATACGGAACATGATTACCGTAAAATGGAGACTGAGACGACAATGGCATACTAGCAGGAACGCACATGACAAAAGAGCCCTCTACAAAGCACAAAAGGAATTAAAGCAAATGCTTCAAGAACATGAGAACTCGACTCTGCAAGATAAAATTAAGTCTTTATCACCTCATAAAGCAGTTGACGAAACGGAACAGAAACGGCCACAAGAACACATGCCTCCATTAAAACAGCCATATGGTAAATGGGCGAGAAAACCAACGGACAAAGCCGAGCTATTTGCTGCATTTCTAAGAGACGTATTCAAGCCTAAAGAACCCGACATTAATTATCCAGAGGAAGAAATTGATGAAATCCTTGACAGCATTCAGCAAATGTCTCTACCGTTGCGACTGTTTACCCCAACTGAAGTATCGAAATCGATTAAAAACCTAAAGAAGAAAAAGGTACCAGGTTTTGACCTAATTACGTCAGAAGTCCTGAAACATCTACCAAGAAAAGGACTTGTCCTACTAACTATTCTATTCAATGCAGTATTGAGACTACACTATTTCCCGCTCATCTGGAAAGTCTCAACTATAAATATGGTAGCCAAACCAGGAAAGCCTCCCACTGAAGTCTTAGACAGACACAGAAATTAGTCTTCTTCCTCTACTGTGTAAACTGTTTGAAAAGATGTTTCTACAACGATTGCTACCCATACTTGAAGAACAAAATACAATCCCAAAGGACCAGTTTGGCTTCCGAGCACATCACGGAACAACGGAACAAATTCATAGAGTCGTTCACACAATCCGACAACGCTTCGAAAAGAAAGAGTATTGCACAGCCGCTTTTCTCGATATATAACAAGCATTCAATCGAGTATGGCACAAGGGCCTCCTGTGTAAACTAAAGACTTGCTTACCACATAACGCATACATGCTGCTCAAATCGTACTCAGAGGACAGAGTGTTTCAGGTCAAATCTGAAGACTGCCTATCTTCATTCTATCCCATAGAAGCTGGAGTACCCCAGGGTTCTGTACTGGGTCCTGTTCTGTAGACAGTTTATACTGCTGATCTACCCACCTCAAAGCAAATCTTTACTGCAACCTACGCTGATGACACTGCAGTCCTGTCCTGCAATAAAGACCAGATAAAAGCATCCACAAAACTCCAAGAACACTTGCATAAGATCGAATCATGGTTGAAAAAGTGGAGAATAAAGGCTAGTGCTGCCAAATCTATTCACATTACCTTCGCTTTAAAGAGAGGGGACTGCCCACCAGTAAAACTCGGCGGAGAAGTCTTGCCACAGAATAGCACCACCAAATACCTAGGTATGTACATCGACAGAAGACTTACCTGGCGTGAACATATAAAGACCAAAAGGGACCAAGCCAACAGAAAACTAAGAGATATTTACTGGCTGGTGCATAGGGTTCCCACCAAGAACTTAGGGTCCCAAGCCAACCTCACCTGCAAGTGGTGTACCTGCCGATCAACGGACGAGGCTCTGGCAAACATAATATCCCGATAAGCGGCAATAGGTTCGCCACCTATTACGTGGGATCAAAACACTGGCGAAAAGTGGGCGTTTAATATGCCTCTGCCTAGCCCTTCGGGGAAACAGGCGTGAGTCTGTGTATGTATGTATTTACTGGCTAATTGGCAAACAGTCAACTCTTAGATTGGAAAATAAACTACTAATATACAAATGCATCCTAAGACCTGTATGGACATATGGTATTGAACTCTGGGGATCAGCTAGCCATTCAAATATTGAGATTCTACAACGCTCCCAAAACAAAGCATAGAAACCTTGTGTGACGCACCTTGGTTCACAAAGAACACTGAAGTACATGAGTACTTACAAATCCCAACTATCAAGGAAGTTGAAGAAAAGTCCTACAAGAATTATAAGCAAAGACTACAACGACATAAAAATGAACTAGCCACGACACTTCTAAAGTCTTCTGACTACACTTACAGACTTAAAAGAAAACGAATAGCGTCAATATAAAAGACGAATAAATTACGAGATAACGCATCGGAGGCTGTGAAGAATCTCAAACTGCCAATTATAAGGAACAACCAATATGATTAAAGCTAAAGGGCTGATTGCAGATAGCTAAAGAGAAAAAAAAAACTTAAAATACTTTGACAACTATGTAGTATTCCATTCTTTATAAAAAGTATCTATAAATCAACAAAATATTTGTATGAATCAACAGCGGTTCCGGGATAGCGATGCTGCATAAATTCCAGGCAGAAAAGCGACCATATAATTAGCTGGCACAACATTATGAAGTACTCTCCATATTTCTATAATTCCAACGGAATACATTTTCTTCAGAATGTTAATTCAATTTAACAGAGAATCAAAAATTAAAATCATGACCTTTCTCAGCATCTGGACCATTGCCAAATTGCCATTTATTTTTATAAAATACGAATCATGGATATCTGGCTCCTTGATTTGCACATTAAGTGGTGTGATCCTGTGACAGACCAAATTTTTGCTATTTATTCGTTTTTTATTTACACTATGAAATATGATTTTATTTTCTCTAAGAAGTTAAGTATTGTCTTGAGACTCAATGAGAAATTTCTAGGAAATGCTTGCTTATATTTCAACTTATTTTCTTATTTTAATACACATTTTTTTACTTTTACTTATGTGTATTCTAGAGAGGTTTATTAATATTATTAGTGAACAGGATAATTCTACTTGCTTGTCACTTCAAAATAATACACTCTAATATACTTTTATGAACAGTAAAAATTGGTTGTGCATTATGTTTCCATTATTAACTTAAATATATAATGTTTTATTGTATTTCTATTTGATAACTTGTGTGTAAAGTATACTTGAATGTTATACGTGAGGACCTGTAATTGGCTATCCGCTACTTATATGTTTTGTCAAATTAGAGTAAGTTGTTGGATCTCCATATATAAACTAAAACATACATTTATTTATAACAAATATATATTTTATATGTAAATCATACTCAGGGGCTAAATTAAACATAACCATAAAATTAATATACCTGTTAGAAAAGGTATCTAATTTTAAAGGGAATAAGTATGGCCTACTCTCTACACCGGAGCCGTGTGGTTGACGGTATAGAATACAAGTGTCACCACCCCCTATTTTCCCGTGGGTGTCGTAAGAGGCGACTAAGGGATAACACGATGCAAATACCATCTTTGCGTAGAGACGGAAAACTCGACATCAAACCCTATACTACTGTCTCGTTGGTCTCGCGGCATAAATGTGCGCGTGGGATCGGGAGGTCCCGGGTTCGATTCCTGGATCGGGCAGTGTTATTGGGTTTTTCTGTCACGAAATTCTCAGTAGCAGCACGGAGTCTGGAAATGTGCCCGGTACGGCAATAGGCTCGCCCCTTATTACGTGGGACTAAAGTAATATCTGGCGAAAAGTGGGTGTAGAAATACACCTCTGCCTACCTCTTCGGGGTTATAAGCGTGAGACTATGTATGTATGTATGTACTCTCTACACAAATTTCACATGTATATCAAATTAATATTAACGGGTTTTATAGCTATTTTACAGTACTTACATTTAAACGGCAACACCTAGAATTATTTTATCACAATTTCTCGATTCCATTACAAAAACCCTGGTAAAAGAAATAATGTTTAATGTCTGCAAATGAAACAGCGATAAAATCCGTACATAATAACTAAATTTAAAGACAAACATTTCCACTTTGGCACCGCGCAAATTGACAATAGTCCGTCCCAAACCGCGTCAAATGACGAATTGCTTCTAATTCAGATAACAAGCACAAATTGTGCGCTGTCTTGGCCGGACAAAGTTTTAATGAAAACTACATTCATTTGGGGAGTTCCAATGCATTTGCATGAGAAATGCTCTTATAAATCTAAAGTAAACACGGCTGCAGGTAAATTACACATGTTGAATTTATTGTTATACTCGTCGCCTTTGCAGTGAGTTAGGGCTTGAGTACTAATGGTACTCGCTGCATTGTCGTGTCTGAGAGCACTGTCAGGAGCTTAAGTGCAGATCTAGGTTAGCAAATGAAACTGAGATTTGAAATCCAAGGCGATTGACTACCAGTTAATTGGTTGTACCAGCTTTGTTATTAGTTTCGTTTGTACAAGGATTTATGTAGTTTCCGAAATTTACTAACGTAGATCATATCATTTTAAGCTTTTATTTACTTTTATCAGTTTTTGTGTGTGTACTGAAATCTTGCAAGATATTATATTTGACCACTACCCGGTTTTTTTTATTGATCTGCAATTTTGCATGTAGTTATATTATATCGCGTGTCAATAAAATATTATGTTGTCACGCAGCTAATATGAAGATGGAGCAGGAAGGTGGTCAAAGGGAATCCGATATGAAATAAAACGACACGAGTCGACATCGAGTTTGGGCTTGTTTAATTCATATTGTATGTTTAGCATATGAAAGTTTGTTTAAAAAGGATTATTTTTGCTCTTAGTTTAATATACGGGTAGCTTCTCTATCACACATCATTGTTAACTTGTAAAGGTATTTTTGTTGGTGTCATTTTATTTCAAAGTTGTGATGGTATCGTTACATACATCTTTTATAACCAATTGCCGCGCTAAGAATAAATCTTGTGCTTGCAGGATTTGACAAACATTCAATGTATTAATCAACATCCGGAATCGAAACAACAAATTATGAATCACACAAAATTTTGTTTCCTGTCACGCCACCTCACAAGACAACACTTTGTGTGATCCGGAATTGTATTCTTGTTGATGTTGTAGGTTCGATCCATACACGGAGCAAAACTTTGCCTGATCCACATAATAATACTCTTATTTCGATTTTGATAGTTTTGTTGAGGGTTTTCACAGATGGCACAGAATTTATTTCTTGTTCCGGAATAGTGTAGGTTGAAAATAAATACAACAGGAGTTTCGACAGAGTATACCGACTGTGATAAAAAAATAAAATGCAATAGTTTTTACAGCAGCAGGACACGAGAAACTAGTTGACTCAATTCAGCTAACACTCAGTTTCCATTCACTTAAGCTGCTCTGCCAATCAAGCGAACATGCTTACAATATCTCTCACAAACCCATAGTAACGCTAGCATGTAGTTTAACAAATAGTTGACAACTCGATGCGATTTCACCACAGTGCGAGTTCCTAAGTAATGAACTTCACGTCAAGTGAGTGACCGTTTTGGTGCTACAGCCATTTTTATGCGCTTTACTATTTGCACTGAAATTGGTTTGCGACTTTTTGAGAGTTTGTCTGTATTGACATTAAGTCTGGCTTCGTGACACACCAAGCTAAAAATCCACATGAAGAAAATCGTGAGATATTTTTTGGAATCGTTGTTTTGATATTGGTCCCGCAGTTTACAGAGAAATCCTCATCGGTAACGGCCGGTTTCAATATTCGATCTGTTCATTGATTTGGAGATTCGAGATTCGTGTTTGACATCTTTCGTATCGAGCTTATGTCAAAAATGAAACTAAAATCTCAAAAAATGGATAGATCGAACATTGAATTCAGCGGTAAAACTTCAAAGGTGACCCTTGATCAAGCAAATGTTAAGATTCTAATCCAACACTTTCTTCATTTTGCGGCTACGCTTGCTCTTATAGCCTTCCTTGAATGATGCTTTGTTGTCGAAATAAATAAAATAATATTTTTATGTAGGTAAATTAGTGAAGTAAAATACAGCTATAATCTGGTGGAGATACTAACAGACACACAGACACTGACATGCTAAGACCATCGGGTTCTAATCAACGGTACGCAACATTTTGGTGAAATGTGCGTATTAAATGTATGTGTAATCATTACCAGGAGTCAGTGCCCTCAAACAAACTGATACTGGAATATTGCTATAGAGATCCGACAGATATATTAGAGGTCAGACGATAGTAGCTTTGTAGAAAATCTGATATTCTGTCATGTATGGTTAGACTAATAAGCGGACTCCGGGCTTCAAGGTGTATGCCTTGGATGATACTGAGATAACGCAAGGACAATCATGATGATATAAAATGGTACACTAAAAGTTACCATTTCATTTCATGAGCGGCGTAAGAAGCGACAAGAAATTTACAACGCAAATGGTATCTTTGGCAAGTGACAGAACTCAACACCAAGCCCTATACCAACCCGCCAGGTCTACGTGTGGTATAGTAGGCCAAATCTTTCATGACAGACAAATGTTCACCGACGCAAATTAGGAGAACCCTTTTTTTTTAAATGCTTAGGTTTTACTTGATCTGTAGTAGCTCAATATACTACAATAAAGATAATTATACTCAAGCCAGAATCCGTTCGAGACGTAGCCATTTTACATATTCTGGTGATTAAATCTACCTTCGCACCAGCTTGGCACCAAAGATAGGATCCGGTACCGTTAAGCCAAGTCGTCAATATTACAAAAGGATGGGGTTTCTTGGCACGCAACTCAAAAGCATTATGTATTATAGCGGCTCGTTTGCAAACATAACAATTTATTACCTCCAGTCAAAGGAATACAAGGATTTTAAGTATAGTTGGAAAATTATTATTTATCCTTTGTAATAATTGTGCTCTTGAGTTTTAGTTTCATTATATAGAATCTAGTTTTGTTTTATTTGTTAAACATTGCTTGGAAATCACTTTCATATGCAGTCATTAGCTTTTATGGGGTCTCAATTTGGCAACAGTAATGAAATCTGGGTGTAGGTGTTGCTGGGTGCTGTTGTAGGTGTTACTATGTGTCGGCGGTTCCTATATTTGTAAAGTCCTCGCGAAATAGGAAGCTAAAACTACGTCATCATATTTTGTCCAGTATTATATGTAAAAGCCTACATATATATTTTATGCATACGTTGTATAATAGCGGACATCGGGTTCAAATATGATGTAGAAAATATCAAAAATATTATTCAAATTGCTACTAGTAAGCATTGCTATACTTGCCAGGAACTTCAAATTGGTGACCAAACATGGTAACTATTGAAATAAAGCTTCTGTTTATAATGCAGTGCTTCCATATGGATACAAAGTAAATTCTAGACAAAAGCCTTTGCCACGGAGTATAATCCTAAACTACTGCATGAAAAAATTTGAATTTAATAATTCACACGCCGCATTAAGTTTCGGAAAAGGAACTCTCTCGCTCGCATCAACATTATTATGCAGCGATTGTTGTGGCACTTTTTACTCTACTTCTGAAAGTATGTTGTAAGCGCAACTAAAGTTGGTAGGTTTGCTTTCGCTATAAAGATGGTGGCTAAATTTTGGTCAAACATGTTAACTTTATCGCAAAACTAGCCGTTTCTCGCGGTTTGACCCACGTCCTGAGGGAACTATTTCGTGTACCCGAAAAACCCAAATATCTTACGGTCCCCTTTTTTTCTAAAATAACATATAGCCTATGTTACTCGCAGATAATGTAGCTTTCTATTAGTGAAAGAATTTTTAGAATCAATCAAGTAGTTTTTGAGTTTATCCTTTACAAACAAACAAACAAAAATACAAATTTTTCCTCTTTAAAATATTAGTGTAGATGTAGATAGGCTGATTTTTACGTGAGCGATCAACGATCTAAGTGCCATAAGTAATATTTATCTTGGCTATGTTATTTTGTCAGTAAAGGATAAAAAAACATGACGTGTAAAAGTAATACATATACATGCATACATACATAGACTCACGTCTGTTTCCCGGAGGGGTACGCAGAGACTACGGAACGCCATTTGCAACGATCCTGACATATCTCTCTAGCTTCATTCACTCCCATCAAATTCCTCATGCATGCGCTTCTGTTTAGGTTACTTCTAACCTTTCCTGTTGGTCTTCCCCTTCGTGCTGTCCCATTCACTCTTGCCTTATATATCTGCTTGGTCAGTCTGTCGTCATCCATCCTCTCCATGTGCCCAAACCACCTTAGCATTCCTTTCTCGATGCTTGTCACTACATCTTCTTTTATACCACAACACTCTCTTATCACACAATTCTTTACTCTTTCATTCAAAGACACACCACAAGTACTTCTCAGTACTCTCATTTCTACAGCATTTATTCTACTGTCAAGTCTCTTCTGCTATACCGAACTTTTACTACCGTACATACACAAGTGTCGGTACTAACACCCCTCTGTGCACAGCTAATCGTTCAGCTAATCGGACACATTTTGGCTGTTCATAAACGCCTTAAGAGCTCCATTCACTATATTGCCTGCACTTACTCTTCTTTCAATATCTTCTTCATTCTTACCATCTGTTGTAAACAGCATACCTAAATATACTAACTCATTAACTTGTTCCACTTGTTGCCCATCGATCACAGCATTGCAAGCCGTAACACATTCCTCGTTTTCAAAAACCATAACTTTCATTTTACTTACCTTCACTTTCATTAATTTCCTCTCTAACGCACCATGCATGATTGTTACCATCTCCTGCAACTCCTCCTCTAAAGACACAACTATTACCTGATCATTAGCATAAAGGAGGCATTTGACAGGTAACTCATTCATCCTTAATCCACAATCACTATGTTAAAGATCTTGCAAACAACTGTCCATGAACAGATTAAACAGCCACGGCGACGCTACACATCCCTGTCTAACACCTGTGTTGATGGTAAACCAGTCAGTGTATGACCCGTTTATCCTCACACAAGCTCTAGAATCCTCATAAAGAGATTTCAGAGCTCGAATGAGGCTGCTGTTCACCCCATACATCGACAGTACCGACCACATTTCATTCCTCACCACTTTATAAATATGTTAATTATCACTCGCCTAAATTTTAAAAATGTTTGATTTAAATTGTCTTTCGGGATATATACCACGTACCTTTGTTTGGATTACATCCGTGAATATGGCGCTTGCAACAGTGCCGAAATATCGGTTACTCCAAACAAAGGTACGTGGTATATATCCCGAAAGACAATTTAAATCAAGTTTAAATGACCACGAAAGTTTAAAAATGTTAATTTTCGCTCGCCTAACAATGTGCCCGGTAGATGGCAAGAGGCTCGCCCCCTATTACATCGGGACCGAAACATAACTGGCAAAGTGTGGGTCTGGAAAACACCTATGCCTACCCCTTCGGGGATAAAGGCGTGAAGTTATGTGTTATGAATAAATGATTTTGACTTTTACTTTGGCTTTGGTGCACTAAGAAAGGATTTCCTTAAATTCACACAGGGTCGGGTAGAAATAGTTGAGAAAAAAAAATCTGTGCATGTCATATCGTGTGCATGCAATGTCAATCATCTTCTAGATTTAAGATAAAATTTATATTCTTGCTGCTTCGCTTTGTAACATGATTTGCTTTGTAGTTTTATTAAGATAGATTTATAGATTAAAAGATAACACCGTTTTCTTAGGCATAACTTTAGATTCTAAGCTACAGTGGGGCCCACATATAAGTAAGTTGTCGAATAGGCTTAGCTCTGCATGTACGCGGTTAATAGTATATTTCAGTTATTTTCACAGTATAATGTCATATGACATTTTATTATGAGGCAATGTAGCTGACATTCAAACTATGTTTGTACTGCAGAAGCGAGCTATTCGTGCAATTTACAGTCTTGGATCAAGGCATTCTCTCTGGCAAAATTTAAGGAAATTAAATATATTTATGAAAACTTGATATACGTCAGAAAAATATAAATATGTTTTCGAAAATAAGCGACATGCATAGTATAAATACACGAAATAAAAATAAACTTGTGCTACCTTTAACTAGACTGCAAAAAAATTTATAAATCGTATAAGTGTCAAAGTATACGCTTCTACAACAAAATTCCAGGAAATATTCAGGCATTAAGTTTCCTTGTACATCCCTTCCGGTATCCCGCTTGTACATGCCGTATTTTCTTGGCGGTTACTTTCACAACTCTTTAAATTAGTACCTTCGCATACAATTTGCCAACAATGCTGAGAAGGCTAATGCCTCTATTGTTTTGCAGTCTTGTTGCAAGTTGTACACATACATACATACTTGTTTTGCAGTCTTGTTGCAAGTTGTACACATACATACATACATAGACTCACGCCTGTTTCCCCGAAGGGGTAGGCAGAGGCATATTAAACGGCCACTTTTCGCCAGTGTTTTGATCCCACGTAATAGGTGTCGAGCCTATTGCCGCTTATTGGGACATTTTGCTAGCCAGAGCCTCGTCCGTTGATCGGCAGGTGCACCACTTGCAGGTGAGGTTGGCCTGGGACCCTAAGTTCTTGATGGGAACCCTATGCACCCATAATATATACATATACATATTGTACATATACGTTCCCAATTTCCCATAATTATACTCATATGTCGCAACGCGTAACGTACCTACCAAGATGTTACCTTAACTGAGCACTAGATGTCGCTCGTGAGAGTGCGTGTGACATAATCAGCCTGTCACTTGTCAAGTTCGCGAAACGTCAATGTCAATGTCATTCGTGAGCACATTCGGCCTGTCATTTGTCAAAGTGCAGAGGCGATGTCGATTAAGTCAGTCAGTTGAGTCGACACGTGCAAGCGAGAGTGAGCTCACGAAAGGCATCCGTTTCTATCCGATTAGCCTGTGAATAATTGTGATTGGTGATATTCTTAAATCATTAAAGAAGACATTTACTATCCATCTGTGGTGTTATTTCGTATCCCCATAAGATGCAAGAGGAGAATAACCGTGTACCAGATGACTGCAACTTTATGGGTTCTCCGTCATCAGAATTGGGATGGGACCACAACGACCCACGTGTACAAAATGAAGACGCTAGTAACGAAAAATTGCTGGGCCTGTTGGAACTAGAAAATCGTAATTTTCTGACGCTGATGCAAGCCATGAAAAAACCTACTACATCGTCGCATGGCCTTTGTTTACCGGACTTCGATCCTGAGCAACAAGATATGGATGCACATGCTTGGGTGACGACTGCAGACATGTGATTGAAGATCAAGACCCGCATTGCGCCCCGCTTGTGGCCGCACTAATGCGTATCGTTTCCTGGGATGATATTGTGCAATGCAGTGTGCACAAAGGCGCGAACGATAGAGACTGCTAACGCTGCTATGTTGGTGAATCAGCTGAGCATTCAATTGCAACTTTGGTGAGCGTATTTTGTCTGATTTCTTTATTGGTACCTACTGCCAATTTTATTAAGTGACGGTACTTGTAAAACATTACGCGTTTAACCTTGGAAATGTCGTAATCGTTGTGGTGATGTCGCCATCACATCGTACCGAGTGTTGTAGGTTCGATTCCTACACGAGACACTGAAATGTGGAACCACTTGACCTTTGCCGTATTTTATGCTAGCGTATGGTTGTCTGACTAACACAGTGACCTAGCTATAGCGTAGATATCGAATGGAGGTTTTCAGTTTGATACTCCGGTTAAAAAGAAAGCGATTATTTTTACTTCTACATGCGAGGGTGGCTCGCACTCACGAACCTTGTGATCATATTATGCTTGCTTGTACAGGCCGACTTGCATTATTCTAAACAAGTGCAGTTGGTTGGTTAGTGTAACCTTACCATAATCGAAAAATATTACTAGCGCCATTATTTTATCGACTCGTGGTGTTGATAATACTTAACAGTTTTCGTTTCAACTTGATCAGAGCCTAAGTAAAAAGTAACAGTGTTACATACTCGTTGTAATTCTGAGTTGTACAGACGATCTCGATGTTGCAATTACACCTGCTTCTTTGTGTGCATAAATTTTTAACATGGCACATTAAAATGTTTCTTACTCTGATTATAAGATGGCACCACTAGTAAAATTAAATTCAACTTTAAGATTTTACGCGTGAAAATGACCTACTGTGTATTTTTAAAATTAATGTGATACGCTGGGAATTTTTATCAAGTGCCCCGAGTTCTCTGGCCAATTCCAGGTTATGCTTAGGACGTTTAAGAGTGATAGTGTTCCTAGTAGAAGCTGTTTAACTCGATTATCAGACGTAGAAGAAAATGATTGAGTTATCATTGTAGTTGTTTACGATAATCAGTTTCAGAGATTTTAATTGTCATTGTAGGTAGGACTAGGTTAGTGATCGTTAGTGATGATTGTATGCTTAACCTTATTCTCATTTAATGGGTAGGTACTTTGTTAGTCTTTCTGATAATTTTGTGGTAACGTGGGTACGTTACCGTCAGTGTAGATTTGCATAAACTGGATAAGCCGTTTGTGCGGCTGCATGTTTAGCCATGCATTGCCATTGGTTGAACCGGTAAAGTGCCTTTCTGGTTAGTCAAGTTTACCCTTGAGCTTTTGTGACAGCCGTTAGTGCATTGTCATAGTATCATAAACGTTGTCTATCGGTTTGAACGCGTAAGGTCCGTTGCTGTATCGCTAATGATTAGGTTGGGTTATGCTTCGTATTTAGACTATCCATGACAAAATTATAACGCTGAAAAGACTGACTGTGTTTTGGCACTACATCGCGTGTCGTTGTCACAAATTATTATTGGTTCGCGTCAAGTGTTCTTTTTCTCCGTTGGTTAAACGTTTGTAAAGTTGTCGACACAGCATTTGGTCTTAGTTAGCGGCAGTAGTATTTTTAGAACATAATTAATATATCAAGATAATAGTTAAAATGTTTACCTGGTATATAATACGAACCGTTAATCGATTTTAAACTTTCGCGATTTGTCTACATCATACAAAATAAGCGTGGTCGCGAAGAGACTACGCGTTTCGCTCGTCTTGCACCACGCTCGGTGCAAGACAAGCGAAACGTCGGAAACAAATAGGTATTTATACCTTAAAGTTAATTGTACGCGATTAAGACTCGCCAATTTATTTTGTATGATCCGTACCGTTGTTTGGCGGCGTCGATATTCTCGCATTGGTGCATGATCACGTATACATATAGTATTTTTGTATTTACACAAGTTTTAGATACTTATATGTATTTGCAGTGAAGATTTTTACATGATAGGCTTTGTAAATAGTGCCTACATGTTGAATAGCTGCCGTGATCATCGTTTGTTGAAAGTATCATCGGTTTTTCACTGCACCACCCTGAAGCACCATAATATTACTGTTCATGTGGCGAAAAATCTATGTATTAAATGTGCTGTATAATAAAATCTACGTCACATTTTATTACATATTGCGGCATATTCAAAGTTTGTTGTCTCTTTCTACGTCATAACGCAACGTTATAAAGTAAAATGTTTTTGAATTATTTCGGTTAGCCTGTTCTATGTAAGTAGTGAATTCTACTAGTAGTGAGTTCTATGTAGTTAGTGCCCCTAACTGCTAAGCCGGAAATCGTTGGGTCGCTTCCAACCCTGGACAAATGTTTGTTTGACATGATAATTTGATCTGTGTCCGTATGTAGGTATGTATTAAACAATAAACAACAGAACAATGTTTATCAGTTATCAGGTAGCCATGTACTTTAGCTAAGCTCTGCTTAGTTTGGAATCAGGTGCGAGTTATCCTAGAATATAACTATTTGCCTAGTGTTAAACTTTAATGTCGAATAGATATTCTATTTGAATTAAACCACTGAGCACTAAACTATTCTTACGGATTTAAGTCAAAGATATAACACATGTTCATCGTTTATACGCATTAGTTCTGCATTAACATTATTCGCATCGGTAAGAAGGGGTTGACAATAGTTGAATAGATCGCGACTCCACCGCAGCCTTTGACTCGGATATCCGCACCCTCCCAATGGCCTATTGTCACTTTGACGGTGACGCGTAAATTGTATTTTTGGGCGAGAATAGGACAAGCAATTATGTGGGTTTTATATAATCTATGGTAGGACTTTAGGGTACGTAGTGTTTGTTGGCATGTAGTCGTTTACTGTCTGTGAACTATGCTAAATGGTGTTATCCAACGTCGTAGCTTTATCGTAGTTGCATCTAAGACTCGTTTGAATGGCCGAGGTCCACTACCTGGTCTAGTCCTACTAGAGCTACTGCCGTTTGTCCTCTGCAACCCAAAGTGATTGCGATATTTAATGGCTTAGACCACAGCTGTATATTGACACATTTTATATCCCATGGTTCAGTCTCCCCAAAACGACTGTCTTGGATCATCGTGATAGCCAGAATCAACGACCGAACGTGCTCTCGTGAGGCGTGATTTAGAAATTTAATACGCACATATCTAACTACGACTATATACACAGCCGACTGTGGGTAAATACAAAAAACGAATGCTGCGTTACCTTAGGGTACTTTTACCAGTACCAGTCAAAATACTCCACGCTCTCGTATGATTGATCGAATCTTACCTGCCTGCTCAACCAACAGTGCCTTCAATTAATACTGTACCGCTTCACGGGATAAACGGCCATCTGCAATCAATCATGGCGGCGAATATTTTTAGAACAACCGAACAAAGTGACGTCATGGTCGAGCGACGCTCACGCTTGACTTCGTCTGACAAAAGCGAATTTTGTTACACATCACACGCAGTTAGAAACATGTGGCAAACAGAAGCAGAAACTGAGCCTATTTATTGTTTCTATAGAGCTTTACTCGTTGCAGCCTGAGTATATAGGAAATAATGACCAAATTTGGCTACGGTGGCTTGTCTTCATATGAGACTAAATGCGCGGGACATATTATAGTGCAAGTATATAAATATGACTTTTGGTTCAACCCGGGAAACGAATCCGTGACTTTATGACCCGCAGTCGCTTACACACCGCGGATCACAGAGGCAGTCGCGTTAAGCCTTTTGTCCTGCACCCAATGTTTCTCCGTTAGTGTTGCTTATGGCGTCCCATCGGACTCTGAGAGTGAGGGACTATTCCCTATAGAGAGTTCACTACTTGTGTTTGCGTACACAATTGCGCACTATAATATAATGTCTCGAGCAGTTGGCTAGTCTCATATAAAGACAAGCCGCCGTGACAGGGATTGGTTGGAGGACCTTATTATGGTTACATTTTTACAAGAAAAAAAGCCTTTTTGATCGTTACAATAGTTACAAAACAGTTGTTTATGAAGTACACTACGCGCAGAGTAATGCTAGAAACTTTGTAACCCTGAGAAAAAGCATGATCGCATTAATCGAATTTCAATAGCTAATAATAATTTTCACGGTAGTAGAGCCTTGCTGATTTCAGCATGAATGGGCCGGTTCGACCGGGGAGGTACTACCCTCTCACAGAAAATCGCCTTAAAGTAACAGTACCTAAACTGTTGCGTTTCGTTCGGTGAGTGAAAGCAATGGGAGGCAACGCACTTGTGACTCCTGTGGTGTTGCTTGTGGTAATTGCTTACCATGAAGCGATCGGCCTGCTCGTTTGCCGCCTATTACAATAAAAAACGATGTTATGTAGAAAGGATGTAACGAAAGTATACGATTTATAAAAAGCATGTACCTAACGTGGAAAGAAGAAGAGTTTTTTGTAATAGATCTTCATTACAGTTATATACAAGAACAATGTATATCATAGTATATATATAGACGGGAATTAACGCGCACATGCAAATTAGGTATTTACATACCTTATTTTGCTTGACGTTTCGAGACGGTTGCACGTCCCGTGGTCGCAAGCTGACTGGTGAAGCGATGTCGCGTCATTTTTTTATGTTTTCTGATTTAAAAAATTTCAATCGGGAAGAGGGCTTCAAATTATCTTCGGCGTGGAATCCTGTGATTCGGCTAACAACACCCCACTTTAATGCGCAGTCGGCGAATGTTCAATATACAGATACGGTTAGTGTGTTTTGCGCCGGTACTTCGAATATCAACGACCCGGGGGTAGAAATAGAATCTTCTACCTCGCACTCGGAGACGTGACATCGCTTCACCAGTCAGCTTACGACCACGGGACGTGCAACCGTCTCGAAACGTCAAGCAAAATAAGGTATGTAAATACCTAATTTGCATGTTCGCGTTAATTCCCGTCTATATATATTCTTAAACATGCAACGCGAGTGTTTAAAAGTTTCTGATGTATATCATAACCTGAAAAGTAGCACATTCAGCATTTATCACTGTAGTTAGTGCGGTTTCAGATTAGCGTTTTATACGCGCGTATAAGCTCGTTTTTGGAAGCGCATGTAGGCGCGTATAGGCGCGCCTTTTGGCACACGCGCAACTCGTACAAGCGTTGACGCGCTTATAAGCTCGTATAACCACGAGCCGTCAAAATCCATGTTGACACTGACAAGACGTCACTACCGTTTCGAGCGAACACGCCCGTTTACGTGAGTCTGGTATTTTGAAGCGCGTATTGTAGCGCGCGTGTAAGCGCGTATGCTAAAACGACCGTATACGCGCAGAAAAATACGCTAATCTGAAACCGCCCTTACAAATAAATACATGTGAGGTCACGGGTGGATGTACACCACGCGTCAGTTCGCGTCGGCGCACGTTCAACTAACAAACACGTGCCACTGACAACGCAAACAACTACGTCCAACGCTGTTCTAATTACACTACAGGCTAGTTTTTTTAAGGAAATAGTACTATAATTTATATTAGTTCGTAACATTCGCGTAGTTTTTGACAAAAGGTTTTAATATTTATAGTTGTTTTTTCTGTCTCTGCCACTGGCAAGAGACAGAAAAGGAGCGTTCTATTTTGTTAGTCTGTTTTAAAAATCAGTTCCTACTTTTAGGGATAGATCGAAAGTTCTAAAATTATTCGAATTTTGTCGTTTGAAGTAGATTGGCTGAGTAGACGTTGTACGACGATAAGCTAGAGTGCAACAACGATTAAACCTTCAAACAGGCCAAAGGCTGACTCAACAATGACCTCACCATTGTGTACAATGGTAATTTAAAGAGAACCGAATAGCAGATAGGCGTATTTTAAATACCACGTACCTTTGTTTGGAGTAACCGATATTTCGGCACTGTCGCAGATAGGCTATGCAATCATCTTCTACCTAATGATACTGCCCTTATTATAGACAAGTCACCGTGTAATGACGTATCGTTCAAGTAGGGTTCAATTCCCATACGATACAACACTTTGTGTCATACAAATGTGGAAGTTGTTATAAAAAAATTTACGAACAGTTTGATATGGGCTAAACTGCTAACAAACAAAACTCGATCCATCCTATACCACAGAATAGATAGTACTAACGCCTATATACAAAATAATTTAGCGGGTCTTAATCGCGTTAACTTAACTTATTTAAGGTATAAATACCTATTTGTTTTCGACGTTTCGCTCGTCTTGCACCGAGCTTGGTCGCGGAGAGACTGATGAGAGCTCAGTGCCGTCTTCTGGAAGTGCGGGTTTCGGCACCTACCCTCACTTGGTCTTTATTTAAGTTCGCCATGTCGGTACTCCGACACCCTACACTAATGACGTCTACATATTGTTGAGATTTATCACTGCGGCGGTGTTTACATTTGCTGATGACTGGATTCCAAGTAGCCGATAATCTATATCCATCCTCCCGGTTGAAATTGTTATATTTCTTGATTTCTACCGCTTCACGCACTATCCTGGAGTAATAGTGACGATCGGTGGATAAGACTTGTGGTTGATGCAGTTCTATCCAGTGGTTTGGTCCAGACTCCAACAAATGCTCAGCTATCGCCGACTTATTAAAATGTTCTTTCACTCTTTCAGCGATTGTACGATTTGTCTGCCTGATATATGAAATACCACAGCTGCAATCGACTTTGTAGACGCCAGGTGTTTAGAGAGGAATGACATCCTTTGGGGTACGCAGATTGTGTGCTATCTTAGAGCGGACTGTATACAGTCTTGATGGAGTATTTCTTGAGTACTGTTCCAACTTTGTCCGTCACTCCTTTTAGATACGGCATGTAAGCGGGCACTCTGCTTACTTCAGGTTAACGCTCATTCCTCTTCCGACGGAGTATGTTTTTCTTGTATCCGTTGTGCCTAAGTACCTCCCGAACATGTGACAGCTCACTATCTAATTGTTCAGGGTCACATAGGTCATACGCTCTGTTTACTAACGAGGACACAACGGTATCCAAGTGCCGCAGATGGTGGTGCGAGTTCGCGTTGAGATACCTGTCGGTGTGTGTCGGTTTCCTATACACAGTGTGTCCAAGGGTACCATTATCTCTCACTGTCACTTTAACGTCGAAAAAGGGTAACGATCCGTCTACCTCCATTTCGAAAGTGAATCGGATGTTCGGATGTATGGAGTTCAATTTGTCTGCGAATTATTCTACGTCCTGCTTGTTGCCCTTCATGATGCAGAAGATATCGTCGTCATACCTTTTCCATAGTTTCACATTTGACGCCTGCATGTCTATGGAATCCTCAAAGTGCTCCATCCAGATGTTGGCCATTACCGGTGCTATAGGGCTACCCATAGCCACTCCATCGATCTGGAGGTAATGCTGTCCACGATATAGGAAGTAGTTTCCATCCAAGCAATTCCTAAGTAGAACGATGTATTCGTTAGACAGACCGTTTTCCCTTAATTTTCTCTCTACGACGTCAAGGCAATCTTGAATAAGAACATTGGTGAATAGTGACTCGACATCAAAACTCACCATCACCTCGTCCGGTTCCCTTTTCATGCTCTTGATGATTTCAATAAAGTGGCGAGAGTCCTTTATGAAAGAGTGCGTCTTGCCTACTAACGGTTGTAGTACCTTGCTTATGTGTTTCGCCAAACCATATGTAGGTGAATTTATTTGACTCACAATCGGTCGCAAAGGTACGTTAGTCTTATGTACTTTAGGTAATCCGTACATCTTAGGCGGCTGCACAATGTGAGGTTTATGTAACCGTTCAAATACCTCTTCCGTAAATAAGCTTTTATGGTCCCTAATTGTGTAAAACGTGTTGGCGAAGGGATTAAATTATGCTTTGACACCTAAACGGATTCCATATGAAAACGTCATAAGTAGCATAGAAGAGGTTATAACGCGCAACAAGTTACCTTCTAACGATGCGGATACACTTAGACAGGATGTTGCCGTTATTTTACGTAAGTCTAAGCCACCTAAACCCAATACTACTGCAGAAGAGCGTCAAGCACTAAAAACGCTGCATGACAACACGAATATTTTAGTGCTAAAAGCCGAAAAGGGAAACAGCACTGTGGTAATGAATACTTGTGATAATGACAGTAAGATGTGCTGTGGGCTGTGTCATATAACCCGACTGCCAGAGTGACAAAACGCATTCGAGCCTTATTTAGGGACCATAAAAGCTTATTTACGGAAGAGGTATTTGAACGGTTACATAAACCGTAGAGAGAAAATTAAGGGAAAACGGTATGTCTAACGAATACATCGTTCTACTTAGGAATTGCTTGGATGGAAACTACTTCCTATATCGTGGACAGCATTACCTCCAGATCGATGGAGTGGCTATGGGTAGCCCTATAGCACCGGTAATGGCCAACATCTGGATGGAGCACTTTGAGGATTCCATAGACATGCAGGCGTCAAATGTGAAACTATGGAAAATGTATGACGACGATATCTTCTGCATCATGAAGGGCAACAAGCAGGACGTAGAATAATTCGCAGACAAATTGAACTCCATACATCCGAACTTCCGATTCACTTTCGAAATGGAGGTAGACGGATCGTTACCCTTTTCGACGTTAAAGTGACAGTGAGAGATAATGGTACCCTTGGACACACTGTGTATAGGAAACCGACACACACCGACAGGTATCTCAACGCGAACTCGCACCACCATCCGCGGCACTTGGATTCCGTTGTGTCCTCGTTAGTGAACAGAGCGTATGACCTATGTGACCCTGAACAATTAGATAGTGAGCTGTCACATGTTCGGGAGGTACTTAGGCACAACGGTTACAAGAAAAACATACTCCGTCGGAAGAGGAATGAGCGTTAACCTGAAGTAAGCAGAGTGCCCGCTTACATGCCGTATTTAAAAGGAGTGACGGACAAAGTTGGAACAGTACTCAATAAATACTCCATCAAGACTGTATACAGTCCGCTCTAAGATAGCACACCATCTGCGTACCCCAAAGGATGTCATTCCTCTCTAAACACCTGGCGTCTACAAAGTCGATTGCAGCTGTGGTATTTCATATATCGGGCAGACAAATCGTACAATCGCTGAAAGAGTGAAAGAACATATTAATAAGTCGGCGATAGCTGAGCATTTGTTGGAGTCTGGACCAAACCACTGGATAGAACTGCATCAACCACAAGTCTTATCCACCGATCGTCACTATTACTCCAGGATAGTACGTGAAGCAGTAGAAATCAAGAAATATAACAATTTCAACCGGGAGGATGGATATAGATTATCGGCTACTTGGAATCCAGTCATCAGCAAATGTAAATACCGCCGCAGTGATAAATCTCAACAATATGTAGACGTCATTAGTGTAGTGTGTCGGAGTACCGACATGGCGAACTTAAATAAAGACCAAGTGAGGGTAGGTGCCGAAACCCGCACTTCCACAAGACGGCGCTGAGCTCTCATCAGTCTCTCCGCGACAAAGCTCGGTGCAAGACGAGCGAAACGTCGGAAACAAATAGGTATTTATACCTTAAATAAGTTAAGTTAACGCGATTAAGACCCGCTAAATTATTTTGTATGATGTATACAAATCGCGAAAGTTTAAAATCGATTAGCTAATTAGTCGACACGCAATATTCGATTCCGGTCCGCGTCGCTCGCAAACACGCGTTTATAGCGAACCATTCATCGCGTTCGTTGCAATTAATGCGTTCATTGCGTTCGTCTAGTTTATTGAGTGCTGCTGACAACTTCACACATTGAATCCTAACTCGTAATTTGTTTGACGAACATTATGCTTATGTGTGTGTGTTTGAAGTAAGCTTTGAAGCAAAAATGTGTAGTCGAATCTAACTGAAACTAAGCTTGGTATTATTCTTCAGATATGTGTGTGTGTGCGATCCATGTGTACGTGTGATGTACATATATTATGTGTGCGTTATTTATGCAGGAAGAAATGCACACTATATTTACAGATAGATAAATTTAAAGCCAAAATTGCATTCACTTAGGTTACAGAATATAAGCGACAAAACAAGTTTTATATCCAACTTCGCATAGATAGGAGAGCCTGAAAGAAACTTATACTTACCACTCATTTTAGTTGCCAAATTGTATTTAGTATTGTACAAACCCAGTAGCCTTTATCATAAGAATGAACCCAGCTTTTACTTATATGTAGCTTCTGCTTTAAATATGTGTCAGTCGTTTATCCTGGTACAAATGACGGAAGGTAAAGTTTGATATGAATGGTATCTTGCTTTGGTGAGGTTGTGTATAGGTTTAATAGATACCAGCTCGTATGACCTTACAGAGTACCAATTTCAGCAAAAATCGGACAAGGTTCCTAAAAATATCAGATTCATCATGCATCTTTATTTAAGCTTTAAGTCAAATTGACTAACTGACGGCTCCTTAGCATCCTATGACGTCAAATAAGTAATAATCTGTTGACAAGTACCCAATTCTCTAATCTAGCTACCCCATGCCAAAACTATCAAGGGCTAACCAACAACGCTAGCTTATATTTACCGCAAGACCTAACTGTACCCGCCATTTTAATATGTAATCGAATAAATCTTATGGCTTTAGGCTACACTGCTTGTACAATCTAGGCAAAACACAAAATTCACGAAATATCAAATCTCTTCCTTTACAAAGCCATATGCTTCAACAGAGGAAATCCTGAAACCTGTCTATCAATTGAAAGATTCTGAAGACAATTTTGTAATTATATGTATAGGCGAAAATGACGCTAATCCAAATAAAATAACGATAGAATTGGTTTCCTTACTGAGTTACTTAAGAAAAACAAATGTTCTAGTATGTAATGTCTTACAAAACAAATGTTTAAATGAAAAGATGCTAAACAATAGCTTAAAAATTATATGCAACAATTTCAAAAACTGTTCTTTTATAAATATTGATCCTAACTATGTGTACGGTAGAAATTACTATTTGCTGGATTTATGTAAAAAATTAACTTTAAAATAGACACATACTATTATGATAAAAACTTTTTATGTCCTAAATCTTGGTTAACATGTAGGAAAGCTAACACAGAATGCACATTGCAAAATGTTAAAAAAAAGAACAATACCATTCTATTTTTCATCAATGAAAAACATATGCTTAAAGGGTCATAATCAGGAAGCTAACTCTAATGCTTCACCTGGGAGTAAGTTAGCCACAATAAACTCTGAATCTCACAATGAAGGAACTGTACCATACTATTTTAAAAAGACAACACCTAGTTCAAATACCCTGTAACTAACACACAGCTAACTTCACAGGTAACAAAATGTTTTCGTTTCTGACGTCTCTCACTTAGACTTTAATTTTAAGATATTTCACCAAAACATTGCTGGTGCTATAACCAAATCTGAAGAATTGACATGTGCTATTAAGTTGATGAAATCGCAGATTTTTTAAATCCTTATTTATTTAAATCTTTAAACAGCATAAAGAATTTCAATGTCTCACAGCACAAGTCGTACGCACCATCTTAATTAATATTCATAAGCAAATAAATAAGTAACGAACAAAAAACAAGCACGTGCCAGCCCCAAAAACATGTACCTAGTTACGAACTAAGGCGATATACGTAACTAGGTACCGCTCTTCCCGCGTCTCACCTCTTGGCCCCCGCACGATTGACCCGTCTAGACGCGTGCGTCGAACGACTGTATGTATTATTTGACTGTGATACGGTACAGTAGGCTTGTCGTGACGTCAGCTAATTTGTCCGAGTCGGCGATCGGCATGCTTCCTAATTGATTTCAGTGGCGGTACGTGCGGCTAAGGGTTAAGGCTGCGAGTTAAAAAGACGTGATGAAATAAGCGGTATAATATAACTACATGGACTGAGCATTGACTTGAAATAATAGTACGAGCATATTTGCTGGACATGGGCCTTTTCTTGCAATGAGAAGGGGTAACCCACATTCCACGCTGGCCACATGCGAGTTAGCAGACTGGACATGATGTATTCCGAGAATGTTAAGGATGACTTTCAGACTTGTATGTTTTTTCACGATGTTTTACGTCACCATTTATAATATCGATGCATGTATAAAATGTCTAACACTGGGCCTGGGCCTCTTTTCAATTTGAAAAAGATTAAGGCACAGTCCACCCGCTTGCCAAGTGCGGGTTGATACTTCACATGTCTTACGAGAACATTATAGAGAAAATTCAGGTTTCTTCACACTGTTTACCCACAGGGGTTAGCAGCGACAATTAAAAAAGTAACATACACTTAAATTTGGTGGGAAAAGTTGGTGGTTCATGGCAGTCTGAATACATATATTTATTAATGATTTTATCGACATACACATTGTTAATATACAGGGTGTAAAAAGACCCTTAATGAAAACTGAAACCCCATATAGTACCAATTATTACGATCATTTTTTACTTCGGCACCATACCTGGGAAATTACTGGTTCAGGAGATATTGAGGCTGAAAGTCACGAATTTTTTTTTCGAATTATTCCAAAATCGTGTTTAGAATGATAAATGTACACTTTCTGTCAAATAAACATTAACAAAATTTTCAATATTTCCCTAAAATAAACGGCTTTAAAGTTTCCGACGCGTAGTGTAATGCCTACATCAATCGGCTGCGAGGTCTTTCCCCTCGGCCGCGCGACCACGTGATCATAATAGCCGTAACACACGCTCGAACTTGTCCGGCGGACAAAACCCGTTGGTCCGGCGGACCAAATCCGCTTTCGCTACAGACGACCGGATCGGACAGTTACTTCACGTAAGCCATATCCGATCCGACCGATCTGCAAACTAGCGGACCGAGGCGGACTCAATTAATAATATTATGTTCGCCGGACTACTCTACAGACGGGCAGATTTGGTCCGGAGGCGGAGCAAATCCGTGGTCTGTTCGGAACTTCGGACCAAGTTCGAGCGTGCGTTACGGCCATAAACTGCCGCCACCGCGGCGCACGGTGTAGGTAGATACGGCCGGCGTAGGTACGATGTCTGCAAGCGCGGGCTTACATTACCGGTAATAAAAGTTGTAATTTTTTTTAAGCATACATTTTTTTTTTGGTCCCAGGTATTATTTTCGCGTAGTATAACTTGGCATGATGTGCAAAACGAATAGACTTCGGCGTGGTGATGGGTCTTGTGACACCGTGTATATTAATCTAACCATCATAATTATATTAAATTTATATAAGTATATTATCATAAAGTGTCTCATTACTAAAACACACACGAACAAACACAATATCACACACCTATCACACATAGCATTCCAATCAGGAAAATATCGACATCCGCGAAGTGCAGGTACCAGATGAAAACCAGCGTCCGGCGTCACCGCTAGATATAGCTGAGCTATAATAATAAGATAAGCTGATCTGGGCACCTTTTCAGACTGGTTGTGGAACACATAGTTTCATGTTTCCATTAATCCTTGTGTAAAGTAAGTATTTATTGTATTGTACTATGTCTTTACTGAATAAAGTTTCATCCATTTATTCATTCATATAATTTATAATTCAGGTCGATTGTAATGCGTTTTGTAATTCAAAACGATTTATCCTCGCTCATCTCTCGCAAATCCGTAGCCTAAATGTCAACGGCTGATTGTCAGCTAACGCTTAAAAGTGAAAGAATTGGACGGAGGATTTGCAATATAAATCCGACATTTGTTCTGTTATAAATATTTTTTTACCAGTACCTAAAGATTTTTTTTTTCACTGACGAAAAATATTAATTAATCACATCATAGAATGAAAATTAATAATATATAGTAATGTTTTCGGCATTTCAGCAGAGTCGTATTTAGTACGTCGTCATACTTGCTACATCTTTCAAGCCTACCTAAATACATCCCTATTATGACTTAACTATGTAACTATTAGGATACTTAATTATTCCATATAAGTACATTTAAATTATTAGCATAAATATTGCAGATTTCCAAGACGGAATTAAGTCTGTATAGATTTAGTTTCTAGTTATTTTTTATGTTTTGTCCTATTATAATTGACTAAAATACTGCCAGTATCTGTATTTTTACAAACCGACAGTGATCATCATGTTTAGATTAACCGACAACATTTACCGTCATCATCAAAAATAAACCCACAAGGAACTTAAACATATTAATTAATACAAGGCATTTCGCTTAGAAGTTTCAGAGGCGGCTGTAATCTTAGACTATATAATGGCTGTAATTAACGTTAGACAACTGACCGCAGCAGTGCCACTGACGGACGTTGTCCGACATTGCCGACCACTCACGATGCTTCACTGTAAGGGTCTACGCACACTTACGTAGAGTCCAGTCGAAGTGAAACCGAGGTGAAGCGTCAACTTCTTTAGGTAACGCAATCACGCGTACTTGCAAGTAATACATTATAGCTGCGTAGTAATTTTATGTTTAAGTTTCAATCCAAGCTAGTTTTATTTTTACAAAAGTCGGCGAGTCAAAACAAATAACTATGTTTTTGCATAAATTACTAGAATTTGGTTGATTTGACATGAAAACGAAATATACATACGTACAACCCACTTTTCCGCATAAAACAATTCTAGGAATAGTAGGCATTGCTTGAGAAACATTTTATTCTCAGTGCTTGACTAACGCTTTGATTTACGAGATTCTAACCTAAACAAAGAATATAGGAATTTAAACTTTCGTGGTCATTTAAACTTAATTTAAATTGTCTTTCGGGATATATACCACGTACCTTTGTTTGGAGTAACCGATATTTCGGCACTGTTGCAAGCGCCATGTTCACGGATGTACTGATGGTATTGCGGGTGGATGAATGTTACGAGCAAGTATAGCGTTCTACCGGCTTTCTTACTCATTTTTTGCGTTCAACACCACTAGCACTGTTATCACTATCGCACTGTACCCGATCACGACATACTACACTCACTACGTCAGCTCGCGGTTTGATTTTGTTCTTTTCACGGGTTTTACATAGACGTACCACTGGATGCCAGATACTCGACAGTTGAAACCCATCCCCTCTATTGAAATTCTTGAACTTTTTAATTTCAATAGCCGCCCTAACCATTCGAGGTATGTAGTGGCGTTCTGTCGAAAGCACCTGAGGGTTATGTAACTCAATCCAGTGGTCCGTACCCGAGTCTAAGAGGTGTTGAGCTATGGCCGACTTGTGTGGTTCATTATTTTTGACTGCCCTAATGTGTTCCTTTATTCGGCAAGAAATGGTGCGCTTAGTTTGTCCTATATAGGAACTCCCACAGCTGCAGTCAATTTTGTATACACCTGGCTTTTCTAAGGGAAGACTGTCTTTCGGCGTTCTTATATATTGCGACAGTTTCTTAAAAGGAGTGAAGATAGTTTCAACTGAAACATTCTTAAGGATGGAGTGACAGATAAGGTCGCCAACATCCTTTACCCATCCATTACATAAGCCTCAGGTGCTTTCGACAGAACGCCACTACATACCTCGAATGGTTAGGGAGGCTATTGAAATTAAAAAGTTCAAGAATTTCAATTGAGAGGATGGGTTTCAACTGTCGAGTATCTGGCATCCAGTGGTACGTCTATCTAAAACCCGTGAAAAGAACAAAATCAAACCGCGAGCTGACGTAGTGAGTGTAGTATGTCGTGATCGGGTACAGTGCGATAGTGATAACAGTGCTAGTGGTGTTGAACGCAAAAAATGAGTAAGAAAGCGGGTAGACCGCTATACTTGCTCGTAACATTCATCCACCCGCAATACCATCAGTACATCCGTGAACATGGCGCTTGCAACAGTGCTGAAATATCGGTTACTCCAAACAAAGGTACGTGGTATATATCCCGAAAGACAATTTAAACTAAACAAAGAACTTAAACATAATAATTAATACAAGGCATTTCGCTTAGAAGCTTGAGAGGCGGCTGTTATTAACGTTAGACAACTGACCGCAGCAGTTCCACTGACGGACGTTGTCCGATATTGCCGACCACTTTGATTCCTATAATACTGAAACTAGATAAGAATAAAAAAAACTGTTATAAACAATGATTCCGTTTGGAGCCATTTAATTTTAAAATGGAAGACAATAACGCTTTTAAGTAAAAGACTTTTGAAGAAAAAAAATTAGTTTAAAAACTATAACCCGACTACGTAAAAAATGGGGACTAAAATGACGAAACAACAAAAGTATAAGTACAGAAATGCTCAAGCTAGAGCCGTGTCGCACCTATTGTGCGTAACACCTAATATGGGTGCCCGAAACACTTACCTGCATTAAACAGACACGGTAGGGAACTACATGTACACTAGTATATAATAGGTGCTACCACGGCTCTAGCTTGAGCATTCCTGTACTTACCTATACTTTTCTTGTTTCGTCATTTTTAGTCCCCATTTTTTACATAGTCGGGTTATAGTTTTTAAACTTATTTTTTTTATTTAATCCTTTTCTGTATCCCCGGGCACAAGCATTTAAAATAACCGTACAGCATTTACACTGTCACATTTAAAGGAAGAAAGAAAGAAAATAGGTAACTCAATGCGTCTAAAACGTGTGAATTGTAAGTACAAAGGCGTTTAAAACTTATATTTTGAGAGAAGAAGTATAATATATGTACATATTTGTAATGTACTCACCAATACCTTTCGTTTGATACCAAACACGTAATGATTATCTAAGTTTTATTTTTTTTGAGGTTGGAATCTGAGGTATTAATTCCGTAACAGAAAATATCGACAAAATTTATATAGCCTATGTCACCCGCGCCATTATGACGGATCTTTTGACACCCCATTTATTAAAATCGGTTCAGTAGTTTAGGCGCTAAGGTGGAACATACAAACATACATACATAGACTGCCAAAAACATTACCCTTCCTTTTGGCTTCGCCGTAGTCGGGTAAAAATATTTCAACAAAAGACTTAACTATGGTGTTGCAAACGATATACTGGATTTTGCTATAATATGAAATACTTTGCGATATACACTTACTTCTTAAAAGACAAAATGCTATTACGGATTATAATAATAAAAAAACATCTTTAAAGTTGCCAAAACTGTATGATTATGAAAACGAAATGTTTAGTACAAGTAGGTACTCATATCTTTTTAACTTAGTATAGAGTTGCATACATAGCTTCGATACATGTAACTGGGTTCTGTAAGGCAAAGTGTAAATTTTTTTAACACATTACAGAATTAATATCTAAAATTGGCATAAATTACCTACCAATGTGTATGTCTATTGTATTTGGGAAATCGTAACGCAATACCATAGAAAGCTCCTGTGCAAAGGCCCATCCTGTTACATTTCTGAGACAATTCCCTTCCATCTAACCTTCTTTTCTAATAAATCACAGGCATAGCACCCACAAACCACTCGAAGCTTCCTCAATAAATTGCAAATCTAAAACACGTACCGTCAAACGTGCAAAGGGGACGAAACCCACTCTCTGCATTTATCACCATGTCAGTATCCATATTTTATATTTGATACATTTTATTGCACACAGTGTAGAGGTTAATAGTATGCCGTCCGTCAAATACTATTTATTTCTTCTACCCTGTTTTTCTGTAAAATATAATAATTAAAAAAGTAAAATAAATAAAAAAAGAATTTTCTTGGTCGGGGTAGACCCAATAAGCGAAAAAAATTGGAAAGAACTAGCTGGAGACAGGGACCTTTGGAGAAGTTTATGGGAAAACTTTGCCCAACAATGGGACAGTATAGGTTGAAAATAATTCCGCCCCTGTGGGATCTCCACCTTGTCTTGATGGGGGGGAGGCTCAGTAACCGTGGTTAGGGCACCCACGGTGAAGCTAAGCGAGATCCCGGGAGTGGACACTCCGCGTGGGCTTGATGGAGGCCTGTGCAGGATGCGTCCAAAGGTACGGGTGCGGGGGACAGTTTTTTCTGTCCCCCGCAGTCGGGCGCGGTTGCGGTAGGAGAGGCGTGTCGGTGTTGCGTTGCCGCGCGCCCTATCTCCCGCGACCAAATGGGGGCGCACCATTTGTGACGTTGCGGTGGGGCCGCAGAGGAAGTGGAGATGCGATGTTGTCAGGTTGCCGTCCTCCCTATCCTCTGCGGCCGTTTTAGTGCCTGCGGACGACGAGCGCTGGGGCTGCTCCTCGTCCGCCAAAAGGCATGGAAGCGGCGTAGTGTCCGCGCCGTCTCCCAAGTCATAACGATATTCCAACGATTATGGTGTCAAATTAAAGATCTAGTTCAAAAACTATTTTATCTGTTTGAATCATGTAAATCGGTACACGCGTTTAGGAAATAACTAAGAATTAGTATAGTGAAAATGTAAACGATCAGATTTTTTGTGGTTTTTGTTCTACGAGCTCAAATAGTGGGATAGGATACTTGTAGGATAATTATTTATTATTAGGTACGTGGTCAACCCACTAATCCAACCATGTAGTCATGGGCGGCGGAGGTACTTGTAAGTTTGTACCTAAAATGCGAAGTGCGCCAGGCCTGGTAGCAGCGGCAAGTCGACAACCCTAGCGCGCCACTCCGCCAGGCCTCCTTCACTCGACCGTACCTACAGCGATAAGTGCCTACACTTTGGCGCGGCTTCCACGCCGCGTTGTCACCGCTCGCGCGCAGGGCTAGCTAATAACGTGAATTTTAATAGTGAACAACAAAAATGTTCACATCACAAGTCTGGTGCGAAGTATTGCTCATTTAACGGATGTGTGTCGGAAGCAACTTGAAAGTTTGATTTTATTTATTTTACGAGAGCAACTTGAAAATTGTACTTTTTATTTGTTGAGATATCTCAACGATTATGGTGTCAAATTAAAGGTCTAGTTCAAAAACCATTTTATCTGTTTGAGTCATGTAAATCGGTCTACGCGTTTAGGAAATAACTAAGAATTAGTATAGTGAAAATGTAAACCACCAGAATTTTTGTGGTTTTCGTTCTACGAGCTCAAATAGTGGGATAGGATACTTATAGTATAAATATTTATTATTAGGTTCGTGGTCAAGTAGGTAGATAGACGATGAATAAACATTATAGTAGCAGCGGCAAGTCGACAACCCTAGCGCACCGCTCCGCGCCAGACAGCGACAGCGTTATGTGTTAGAAAAGAGCGGGAACAGTTAGGTCAATATCGCGTTAGGTACTGAATGCTCATGCGAGCTGAATTGCACTTTCTTACTTAGTAGCAAGAGTCGCCATTTCTTTAAATTGGTTTGCGAAGTGGTGCTTCTGTTCGTAAGAACTATCTATTCTGTGACTCCGCGCCAGACAGCGACAGCGTTATTTGTTATAAAAGGGCGGGAACGGTTAGGTGAATATCGCTTTAGGCACTTAGTGCTTATTCGAGCTGAATTGCACTTTGTTGCTTAGTAGCAAGAGTCGCAATTTCAATAAATTGGTTTTAGAATTGATCCTTCTTTACGTTAGTACTATCTATTCTGTGACTCTGGCCGGGTTGGCGTCGAGTTGAGATGGCTCATAAGGAGAGTTTCCACCGTAGTTAACAAAAAAAGGTAAAAATGATTCAATCTATTTATGTTATACCTGAAACAACCAATTCCAACGTCCATTCTTATTATATTACAGTCTTGTTAGCACACTTAACCTCTTGTATGCCGGAATGCCAGACACAATTAAAAACTATTGTGTCTCGCATAGATCTGCGTTACAAAGGGTTAATAACGTCTTCTCCAACGAAGGACCATCCAAATACTCTTAGTATTCAGATGCAGTTGTGACGTTTATGTAATTTGTGCTCCCCAAGTGTCCATCCGGAATTTTAATCGATGATCAGAACACTTTCGAGTTACTTTGTAAAACGTAATGCATTACTAAATACGGCTAAAGCCCTTGCAATGGTTAATTTACATTGCACGTTATTTTTATCTGATAGTCTTTACTAGCAAACTGATAAAGAAATCCAATCTAGATAACAGGTTAGCGGTGTCATATAAGTATGGTACCTATCTATAGACACACAAACTGACTTTAACCATAATCACGTGTGATGTGTATGTACCGAGCACATGACGGTTTGAAACCTGAAAGTTGTTCTCGGAAATTGAACTTGTGTATGCCTTTAAATAACTTTTATTGTAAGAATAAAACTTGATTACAGTGAATTTTAGTTTAAGATAGTTAACTTGATTGATTTTATTTTGGTTTAGAAATAAGTTCTTTGTAGAAAATTGTCGTTTATTTCATTCTTGGTTTGATTATTTCATACGTCAAACATGATGTTCTCTTTTGTCCAAGTTTTATTAAATATCAAGTACTGTTAATTTTGTAAATAAACTACATGCCTCATAGGCACAACTACACCTAGCATAAATTATAATGTATCTGTTCCCAGATGACCGAGGTTCAATCGTTTTTTTGTTTGTTAGGATCAGAGGGAATTGGATTTGACTAATATTTTTCCTATATGCAACTGCTGTCTAATTAGCGTTACGCAATGGAACAATTATACTTTAAGGTGTAACAACATAAAAAAATGAGAGTATTCCCTGTAACGACTGTCGACGATCTTCATGAGAACCAATATCAACTTGAGTCAATACTTTATAAGTGCAGTACGTCAAACAGTTATGAAAATTTGTATGCACAGAAAACAAATATGTAATTTTGGTCTTACCAGGAATACTTTTAACGAGTAACTTATCACGCTGCTCCGTTTAATTTATTTGAAAACATTAATAAATTTATCAATTAAGAAATTTATTTATTCACAAACAGAATCTTGCCAAGCGAAACAGTCATATAACTGGCGCTGTCATTCAAAATAACGTATTGTCTAATAACATACCTAACCCTTTTAATGTCGGTGGGTATAATGCTCCCACCAGGTGTGTTGAGATTGACGCAATATTTAATTAGAGTACTTCACGCTTGGAAGGCTCAAAGTGTTGTAGAATCGTGCTCGAGAATTATTGTAATGCTGTGCACTTATGCGTAAGTACAGTCAACGATATAAGTACGTACATTTGCGAGGTTTCATAGGTAACACGGCAGTTGGATTGTGGAAAAGTTAATGTCCTGTCATATCTGGACTCCAATCATGTTATTTCAGACTATTAATCTTGTCTTCTAGTTGCTTACGAGCTTTTTTTTAATAATATTCGTACATATTTAAATAAATAATTAAATTTAATATCTACTAAAACATACGACTCTCGATAATATCCGTTTTCACGCGAAGCGAATCGCATTGTTAAGGTTAAGAAAAGCCTGTACCTCAAAATTATCATCAATTAAGTAACAACAGTTTTAAATAGGACGAAATAATCTTTTGTGTCTTTTTTGTGTGAGTGGCTCTGATGTCGAATTTTTCAGATCGCCCGAAGACCTCCGACAGACTTTTCAAGACAAGAACCGAAACCGACAGCTTTACGGCCTTCAAAGGCACGGTAGCGCTCTGATGAAAGGCATCATTTTATGCCACACGTGGTCACCCATCCAAGTAGCGACTGCAAGCGTTGCTTAACTATGCCGTCCTTTTACAAACCACAAGCCATTTCACCCAATGAGCGCTACGAAAATAAAACCTCTTGCTTAGTTTTCCGCCTCGCTTTTATATTTACAGAATAATAACAAAATATTTTCAGCGCACAAATAGCTCTAAGGACTGTATTCATGGTACAGCTATTTATGTCGTTGACTGTACAGTATGTTACACTACGCTCCGTTGGTCGCCGTAACCGTGCTGCCGCGACGCAGGGTTGAAGAAGTTCCTTTTAACCCTTAGTTGGTTTCGCTAAAAAAGGCAACGTCAAAATTGACCCCAGATATTATTAGTACACAGTAATATAAAATGATACAACTGTAAATTATAAATTTTCTTTTTATTTAGGAAAAAAGGACTTACAATGTAATGTTTTACTAAATTTGTATCATATTTTAACAAGAGATCACATATTTAATAAATAAAACAGGTATTATCTTCTTATTTGACAAGATTCTACTTTAGGTATTCTTATTTATATATAAAAAAAAAAAATATACAAGAAAACATTTTGTATTAGTTTTTGTATATAACTAATATAATAAAAAAAGGAACTTCCTATGAGATCACGAATAATAAAAAAATGACAATCTAAAACAATTAATCTATTTGTTCCTCACAAAAGCTGATAATTTTCTGGTCACAAGCAGCAATTATGGCGTCCTGAATTAATTCGGAGCCAGATTCTTCGTTTTGGTCTTCCAAAAGCTGTGAGATTTCACCGTCACGTAAAAATTATATATAAATTAAGTATAAAATAGTGAAACATTACGACATAAATCATACAATAAAATGTACACTTCCAGAATCGGGGTCAAATTTGACCCCTGCAGTGTACATATCTCCGTTCTCAGTAGCAGTTTAGTGACGCGCGTCCGTCACCCACCGCACTCCGCGGCGTAATGAGATTACCCCGATGCGCAAGAGTGTAGGTGCATTTACTGAAAAGGTGTGGTTAAAAATATGAAGCTTTGGGGTCAATTTTGACCCCGATACCATTTAAGGGTTAACCCGACTACGATAAAGTCAAAAGAGGGTTATAATTTTAACAGTCTGTATAATTATTATGTATGTTTATCTCTTCCCTTTTATGTGGTAAAATACGTTTGTCAAATTATTATTTAGACTAATGAAGTATATTTTCAAATGTCTTATTTGTTTGTAACTACTAGGCAGCTATCATGTGTTCACGTTTACATGGTAATTATACCTTTTTTAGCTCTAACAATGTTTCCATATAGTTTATTTTTTAAATACTAGCTGCAATATGAGTTAAAACCTAATATGTGAGAAGATATGCCAAGTGCTTATCTTTTTTTACCATTGTATATCTGCATTATTCTTTCCATTATTTTCGCCCATTTTTTCCAGGAGGGTAGTGGATAATTTTATTTTTCTACTCCTCCAATACGATAAAATTCTTTGCTGGCTGCCTAAATTTAACTTTTTTTTATAAAGACAACTCCCGCATTAGGACTAAATCCTGTGTCGCGGGGGACTTTACAAACATACAACTAACTGACACAAATGAACACCCAGACTCAAAACAACAATTTGTGGATCACACAAAGTGTCGTCTCGTGTGGGAATCGAACCCACAACACTCGGCGCAGTGTCAAGCGGCGAGGCGACCGCTTAAACCACTACGCCAACCGCGCAGTCAAAACCACCTCTCTCAAGACTTTAGCAGTGTCAGAACTTGTTGTCTTTAATAGCCATTGATGCTAAACCTAGTTACACAGGGTGATTTTAGTGATACAGAATGGATATGGCCAATGGATTTAATAATATATTCGCACAGGAATATGTCGATCATGTTTATGAGAATAATTAATATGAAATTATGACTTTAAAGTTGTTACAATTCTATGAGTATTCAATGAAACGAGGATGAAACAGTTGTCAAAAAAAAACTCTAGTCTTGGTAGTTTATGTTTGCCAAGACGATACTCGATATTAAACCCTTACCAAACCGTCTGGCCCATGTAAACTAGGCCAAATCCTCCTATTGTTTCACCGTGCTAATGTGAAGCAAGTTAGAATAGCTTAAGCTTAAGTCCAGCAGTGAACTGCAAAAAGCTCTAAAGGTAAAATATGTTAACTAAAAATAGTAAAGACTGCCTTTGTGGTCCAGTGGATAGCGTATGCGACTGCTGATCGGAGGTCACGGGTTTGATTCCCGGGTCTGGCAAAAGTGTTACTGGGTTTTTCCGACTACTCAGTAGCAGCCCAGAGTCTGCAATAGGATCGCCCCCTATTACGTGGGTTGTAAAAATTCATAGCGAAATGTGGGTGTAATATTTACACCTCTGCTTACCACTTCGGGGATACAGGCGTAAGACTATAAATAAATAAACAAAAATAAAAATGGTTATGTGCATATCTTAAAATTATCACCAGTATTAGCCAGCAATTACGGATGTTTTCTTATAACAATTAATTAAGTAATATACGTTTTTTATTTATCAAAACATGCCGAAATAATGGTAATTTCAATTAATGTTAAAACTGTATTTTAATATTTTTTTATACTGTTTTGTTTGTACTGTGTTTGTACTCAACTTGACACCAAAAAATAGGTCGTCACTAGTGATTATTACATACGAATTCCGTAGAAGGAGATTGTGATTGTCATTTGATAAGAAGTGTCTGATTTGCCTATTTGGAAATATCCCTATTCCTTACTTTCATATAACTTCAAATCTTAACATATAAAATCCTTGCCTTGACTGACTGACAGACACGCTACAATCGAAACTATTGGGCGCAGGAAGCTAAAATTTGGCATGTATGTTCCTTGGAGACCGTAGGGGTGCACTATGAAGGGATTTCCCGAAATTCCCACGGGATCGGCCAAAACCAGTAAATTTCAAAAAAATGCAGGCGTAGCTGCTGGCGTCCTCTAGTATTATATATAAGTAGCAGCAGCCTTTTGTAAATTTGATATAATTATAAGATGTACCTATTATAACACTTTCACACCGAAATTACCTTACATATTACGAAAATTTTAACTTATTAGTGTTTCCATGAATTTTAAGCAAGTATTTCTAAATTTAAATTAAATTTTCAACAATATTTGTAACAACCCTGTTTGCGTTGTTAGGTGCTCTCGCTGTTTAATTTTTTTGTTTATTTAATGTTAAATAAATACACGAAGAATGATAATTAATTAAACAAACTACTTTAATTATATTATACCTACAAATATTATGAACAGTTTAGTCTAAATATAGGTGCAAATCAGTCCATCAATGACGACGTCGGCTATAAACCGAATGAAAGGTCAGAGAAAAACGGAGGCATTTATACTTAAAAAAAAACTTAAGATACTTGTATTATGTATGTTTTGTTTTTGTTCTTTTTGGTGGAATTTTGAAACATAAAATCCACCGACACAACCCAGAAAACCCAGATTAGAAACAATAATTAATGGATCACACAGTGATTTGTCTCGAATGGGGATCGAACCCACAATAAGTGGCGGCAGTGTTAAGCGGCTAGGCGGCCGCTTAAACCACTCCGCCTACCGTGCAAATGTTTGAAATCGATTATTGTGAATAATACCAGCATGTATCTAAAATCATATTAAAAATCTAAATCCCTTACAATTTTGCGTCTGTCACTGAGATGTTCTAACTCATTAACTAAAAATAAACCGCAGGCAACCAAAAGAAATTGGGCACCACAGTGTAAATAATTCTGCTGCTACTTTTTGACTTTCTCCGTTCGGTGTTCAAGCAAAATATACATTCTGTGTCTTTTAAGTTGGGTAAGGAAAGGTTTTAAGTAAAAAGGGAATCTCTTTGAATAATGTTTGCGCGTGCCAGAATTCAGGTGGTCCTTCCAATGCAGTGTCAGCTTTACAGCAAGATATATAAGAGAAAATGTGTTTGAACATGCAAGATATCAAATCTAACAATATTAGAGTTATAACGTGTGTTTTTATGCTGATTTGAAAGGTGCGGAGGATAATATTACCTGTCGTCGGAGGGTTAAGGACCATTGTCCACGTATTTTTGTCCTAAACTTATTTTTAGATTTAACTTGCTGCGTGGTTTCTTTTTATAGAAATAATCTTAAATGGGGTTATGGCAAAGGTTTACTATGTAGTGGCTTTTCTGCGCTATCATATTTTTAAATGTATTTGAAAAAGGCAACCAGCCAATCATTTTACTTAATTTTAAATAGTAGCATAAGTAGCCTTTTGAAACGTTAACGTAGGTCGAAGGTCCATCAATCTGCATTTTAAATATATAAAAATTATACATTACAGTTTATCAGCAATGTGAAGTATTTTCTTTTTTTCTCTTAAAATAGACAACTCCCGCATTGGAACTAAATCCTGTGTCGCGTGGGACTTTACAAACATACAACTAACAGACACAATGAACACCCAGACTCGAAACAAGAACTTGTGAATTAAATAAAGTTGTTGTCTCGTGTGTGGATCGAACCAACAACTCTCGGCGCAATGTCAAGCGGCGAGGCGGCCGCTTAAACCACTACGCCAATGGTGCAGTCTGTACACTGTGCTAACTTTTACAAAGTTCAAATATTTTAAGCCACTAAGCAAATGTAACAAATGAAAAGTAGTTATTACAAAGTTCTAAAGCCGCTTACTCACTCTACTCAAATAAATAAATTAACACTTCAGTTATTTAAATAGATAATATTTTTGTTTAGACGACCGGTTGGCGCGCGTTTTATCCCTTGATCTGCATGTTCCTTGTGTGCTTATACTAGTAGGTGAACAATGTTCAAACATATGTCTATAAAAGACATTACTCATGTACTGTAGAAGAACCCTTTGTAGAATGGCTAAAAATAAACCACCACAATATAGCTTACATAGCTATTGAACCATTTCCCTAACAAGTAGTGCAAGAAATGCCACATACCTACCACCCAAGACGTATTTACTTCAGAATATTTACATAAGAGTTTAAACGTACCCATTGCACTTCCATATGCGAGATAAAATCCGCCAGCGATCTAGTAAATCCTTAAGAAGTGCGAGCATTACTCAGGGTAGCATGCAGTTCTTGTACGTAGAGTACTTCATGTCGAGTATTTGTCACGGTGACACGTACTCCTAGTATTTATACTATAGCGTTTACTCAACGTTAGAGTGCAAGGTTTACCGACGTCGGGAACTGTTTAGATGGCATTATCGCTGTCTAAACTGAAATAAGTGTGCTTTTAAGCGCTTTAAAGTGTGTTTTATATGAAAACAAAAAACATGTTTTTTGTTTCTCCAAAACATTACATACATAATAATATTTTCTTACTAAGGTTAAACAGAAGGCGGTATGTGGAGAACAAATTAGGCAAATGCGTCAGCTATTGTTGCAGTTGTATAACTACAACGCTGGTATTCTCGCAGGCCTATATGCAATTATAATTTTACTAGATTAAATTTACCTATAAATAAATAAAATAAAAATAAAATAACGAAAAATATAAATATATAATAATAAATTCTTATATATATACACACAATTAAATATACAAATATATACGTATATAGTGTTCAAATTATTAATAGGGTTTTTTATATATGTTATTATAATTATACAATACGCAATGCATGCCTCAGTTACATTAAAATAAAAATTAAAAATAGCAACGAGTAGGTAGTGTGTTTCCGAACGCTACTTGTACTTGACAGACTGACGTTTCAGGCCAAAGACTATCTGTCATCAATGTCAATTGTCATGTCAACCAAGCCGAGCGTCGTCTACCGGAGTCCGGTGCGCAGTTAATAATATAATAAAGTCGCTGCGCATACGCAAATAAATAATAACAAATTATACACATTATAATATCACTATTATTTCAATACGTTTCGTCAATAGACACGTAAGTGATGTTGCCGTACTTACTTATTCTAAAAGGTATGTACATTCATAACATTGTCTTTTGTTTGTTCATTAAAAATGACTTAAACTTATTGCGGAATGCGTGTAATGTTCCAGGTTGCGCATGGGGGGCGGAAGGTCATTGCAACAATGGGTGGCTGCGTATCTGAAACTACCTCTGAAAACAATGGTCCTGGGCCGCACTGTGACCAAAAGATGTGATGCCGCCCGCGTACTGTACTGATTAATATCACGAGACCATGTCAACTTTTTGTACAGGTATGCCGGTTTTTTGTATAGAACAATACCAAACAGTAGAGTTGCCAGATGAAGATGCCTGCGAGCAGTCATCTTCAAAAGGTTCCCGTATGAAACAGCTTTGCTTAAAACTGTATCAATACAAGTATACCTTTGCGATGTTATAACGTTTTATGTTTTTTTTATAGATTACATTAGTCAAAATACTTTTAAAATAGGTTATTTCTCAGAAAAGCGACGAAAAACACGGCAGACAGTATGTTAAGCTGTCCCACTGTTAAGCAGGGATTATAAAATATGGAGAACTATCAGCACGCAGGTTTCCTTGTGATGCCTTCCTTTACCTCCTTGCTATTAAATATTAAAATGTACAATTCAATTTGCAGTAAAATTGGAAAACTTCGGTGGTGTGCGTTTTGGATTTGAACCAAGTTCAAAAAGCAGTACACAATTTTTTCTTACTGACTACTTTCTTATGTTAAGCAAACAGATTTACTTTTTACAAAGTAGTTGTGTGCATCCGTACGCTATTGCTACTCAACGAACAATAGTTTAAATATGTAAAAATCTACTTTTCTATAGTTCAGATACTAAAATCAACATGTTTAAAGAACCGTCTAATATCCTCCTCCAAGTTTGCGTTCGTATTTTGATCACCATCACAGCCGCAGTCATTTCTGTGGCTCAACGTCTTCCACATCAAAATAGTCAACCTGTCACATCTCAGGGAATTATAACAAGGTTTGTGTTTGACGAGGCACAACATCAGTGGCTTCAGAACAAATAATGGCCGCCCCAGCGCAGGTAATGGCGCCAATTCTGTTGTCCACTCGCTAAAGAACTAAGACTATTGTTGTCTTTTTCTAGCACACAATGTTTGAAAAGGAAAAGTGATGTTGAATTACTGATAATATAAACATATTGCTTATTCAATCGAAGGTAAGGCGCGAGAAATTTTAGCCTGGGCCTCGATTACGAATCGTTCAATTACATAATTGACGTTCGATTTATATAATAGAAATAGTGGTTCATGTATCCTAGTACGAAATAATCATAAATTTAAGACTATACACGAAGCAAAGCTTGTAAGCATACCCAACCTTTTAGAATGTTCAGCTATTGAATTATTAGAGCATGGGTTTATTATCGTATGTATATATAGACCCCCAAAGACAAAAAAGGATTGTATATAATTATTTTTCAGCCGTTTAGCGACTTTATTGGCAAAATTATGTACCAAATTTAAGAAACTTATTATATGTGGTGATTATAATATTGACTGACTAAAAGATACTCCTGTTTCAAGAGAGTTTGAAAACATATTACAGAGCTTTAACTTAAAACTTTCAATAAACGAACCAACCCGCTTGCAAAGTAAAACGTGCATTGATACCATTGCACACAGCATAAGAGGCTGCAAACAAAGTGTTATGGAACTTGCTCTATCTGATCATACAGCACAGGTTCTATCATGTCCTGTTAAGAAAACGTACTCAATAACCCCTTGGTACAAATACAGAAGAGACTATAATATTGAAAATGTTGTCAAATTTGTTGAATGTCTAAAAGCCCAGACTTTCATTGATTGCTATAAGAAAAGTGACGCAAATGCTGCTTTTGAAGAGTTCCATAAATTACTTAAACTTTTATATGATCTCTGTTTTCCAAACATCAAAATTAAGGTTCCAATTATACGTAAAACCAAATGGCTTAGTAAAGGACTAAAAATATGTTCCCTCCGTAAAAGAAAGCTTCTTAAAATATATCGACTATCAGGTAAAAATAAAGATATGATTGACTTTAATAATTATGCAAAAAGGTTTAAAAGAATTGTAAAACTTACTCAAAGGTCGCAAAATAATTATCATATACAAACAGCCACAAACAAATCTAAAGCAATATGGCAAATTTTCAATAAAAACAAAAACAATAATCCCTCTGAAAAAATTAATAGTATAAAATATAATAACCAATTTATAACGGCGCCTGAAACAAGAGCACAAACATTTAACAATTTCTTTATTGATGAGATCTCGAAATTAACTAATAATAAAACAAACCACGGTAATATTCTAACCTATAATAAACCAAATTCCTGTTTCTTAACACCGGTTACCCTAAACGATGTCAAAATAGTCATGACACTAAAAACACCAACAGTACAGGTTATGATGGAATCTCAGCGCAAATAATAAAACGTGTAGTGTACGATATTGCCCCAATCTTTACTCATATTATAAACCAGTGTCTTGAACAAGGAGTTTTCCCAAAATATTTAAAAACGACAGTAGTTACACCAGTGTTTTAAAAAGAAAGCCCGGAAGATGTACGATGTTATAGGCCGATTGCTCTCATTCCAATATTGGCTAAAATATTTGAAAGAGTACTATATGATAAGCTTAGTGAATATTTCGAGAAGAATAAAATAATAATAGATAATCAAGTTGGATTTAGAAAAGGAAAATCGGTGAATACAGAAATGCATCAGTTTTTTGAAAAAATAATAACAGAACTAGATAAAAAAAAACCAGGTCACAGCTCTATACATGGACATGAAAAAAGCATTTGAATATGTTGACCACGAACTTCTTTTGCAAAAACTAGAAATATACGGAGTTCGGAGTAAAGCACTTCAAATAGTCAAATCATACCTCAGTGATAGAATACAGTTCACTGAAATAACACAGTTATGTCCATACACAAAAACAGAAATTAAGTATACGTCGAGCCCAAGATCTATAAAATATGGTGTACCTCAAGGGTCGATACTAGGACCACTACTGTTTCTCATTTATATAAACGATTTGCCTAACGCTATTCCGCAACCTATGGTTTTGTTTGCAGACAGTACGGTACTTTTCACAAATAATAAAAACAAAAACCATGAACAAGAAATAAATGATTCCTTATCTAAATTAATAAATTGGCTTACATTAAATAACTTAAAAATCAATCTTACAAAAACACGTTACATGAATTTCAAGAATAAAAATGCGACATCCATTTCATTAACTATTACATACAATAACGCAACAGTATCTGAGGTAACAAATACAAAATTTCTAGGAATCCATATAGACTCAAATATGTAATGGAAAACACATATAAATAGTGTATGTACCAAACTAAATCAATTTTCTTATGCTCTCTACATGCTGAGAAAAGTATCCAACCAGACTGCACTACTAAATGCTTATCATGCCCATGTGGGATCCACTCTATCGTATGAGATACTATATTGGGGTTGCTCAGCTGATAGGGAAATTGCTTTTAAGGCTCAAAACATGTAAATGTAAAGTGTATTAGATCTATATGTGGGTTACATCAGACAGATTCATGTAAACAACATTTCATAAATCTAAAGATCTTAACTCTCCCTGCTTTGTTTATCTACCTGACCTCAATTCTAGTTAAATCAAACATCACGAGTTATGATGCATTAACAAGCAGTAGACTAAAAATGCCTTACGCAATAAGACGTCCCACACTAGAGTGTACAGCAATAGTATTTTCTGTATGAGCCAATTGACATTAAAATCATAAATTCAATTATTATTTTCAAAAGAAAACTAAAAGATTTATTAATAGAAAAGACCTATTACTCAATAACAGAATTCTATCTATCTATCTATAACGTCACGCCTGTCTCCCATTGGGGTAGGCAGAGATTATGGAACGCCACATGCATCGGTTCAAACATACCTCTTTCGCTTCATCGACATTCATTAACCTCATCATGCATGCGCGTCGTTAACGGTCGCGTAACGCCAATACATACAAATGTATAGAAAAACGTTCAACCTTTCACACCTGACCGAAGATCCGTTAGTACGTCGAGCGTACTAACGGAACGCAACGCATTATCCGTCGACGTCGCACGCATCACGTGATTTTTGACCTTTGAGTAAGGAATATATATGGAGAGGGCAAATAGTACATAATATAGAAAAGTTACATCATACACATATATACAAAATCGACATAATGCCACCAAACATAGTTTTGTCTCGTTTTGTCTTAGGGATTTCTCTGTCAGAAAAAAGAGATAGCCGTAGTTTACTGAATAAATTAATCATGACAATATTTTATTAGAAATGTCATTCGTGCAACTGTCGCCAAGGTTTGTGGTACATCTGCTGTGAAATCGTTGTATATCGAACATAATAATTTTCTTTTTGTGCATAAAGATATCTAAAAACCAGATGAATCAGTGCTTCAGGCTGTGTTTTATTACCGTATGTATGGTGCCATTCATGTCCGGTACTTTCTAAGCAACACAATATCTATGTTGGCTCTCAGAGAATATTTTGTTACATGTTTGATACAAGGGTCGGCTTTCGCTTTACCAAGTTTGCCCACATATACATTATGGAATAAAGTAATCCGGCAAAAGATTTAAACTTACTAAAGTAACTTACTACAAAAATGTATTATTTTCCTCTAACCGGCTCCATATCGATATCGATTACATTCTGGAGTACAACCCAAATGGCAGCCATTTTATTTGCCCAACGTTTCGTAGGTATGCACGCTAAATTCGTAGGTATGCACGCTAAATTCGTAGGGATTGGACATACCATATCCATGTCATTCCCAGATCGGTGATTTTTAAGATCGTAAGGTTTCAGGGCCGCCAGACCTTACTTATTTTTCAGAAATTAAATGTGTAGAATAATGTAGTGTTAGTATGTGCTATGAGTGTACGCATACTTGCTAGCTTGGATCAAGGGCCAATTTTTAGGTATGAGATGCTAAAGGTACACGGGAACAATTTCCATACATACCTATATATAAAACATTTTGTGTCATGCTCTGCAATTGTAACCCCTTCTATATCATTTGTATAAATTTTGTTAAAAACCGTAACCAAATCGTATTGAACCTCCATACCTATATAGGAAATATATTCAAATAACGCTTGTTGGCTACTATAAAAAATCTCCGCAGTCCTACATATTTTTAATAGTCAAACTCGAATTGCAATATAAATAACTATAGGACTTCAGTGACTACATAACATCAGGGAACACGAAAAATGATTAGGTAAAAGAATATGAGAGTAAAATATTGAGCTGCCCTGAGTACGGCCCTGCACGAACAAACTGATATGTGTGCATAATAGCCACGCTTTCAGCGAATGTATGCTCGACGCATTTTCCGTCAGATGTGTACCGATTCATTTGACGGAATAGACGCGACCAAAGATACGCTCGACGCATCTTCCGTCAGATATGTTCCGACCCTTAATAAATGAGTTGGCTGAATAAATCATTATGCCACTTCATCATGCAATATTTGCGTGCTGGAAATAATATTGTTTGCGTTTATTTGCAAGATCAATTTCCATCTGTAGCATTTTCCTGCCACAGAAATATTAATTCTTAGTCGACCTGTAAGTATGTGAAAATCGACACACTAAGCACAGTGAAGAAATAATACCAATGTTATTTTTTGTCGTCACTCTTTATCCCTTTTCAGTTTTATCAAAAAGAAAAGGACGACAACTGTCTAATCTTGTTTTCAGTGCGGGGACAACAGAATAACGGCCTATGTCGAGTAATTCTCTAATACGGGTGAGTTAGAGGGGATTTAGCAGCTGTGCCCCCGGCTACGGGGGCAAAGAATTATGACAGGTGAACAAGGACATTAAACCTGATGAGATGCCGATTGTGCATAACACTTCCGCCGATATGGCGTTTATTTACTGTAGAGAGAAGTCGTTGATATCACAGAAAGAAAAAAAAAATATAGAGGCTAGTATAGTATTTGTTCCTGTGATTATGTGGCCATCTCTGGTGTTAAACCTCCCAGACCCTTCGGTATTCAATATGGCCTGTGATGTTTGCTGTTTTGTGTAATAGATGGAGGCAAGGGCTTATTGTATCTTCCGAAGCACGGTAGCGCTCTGATGCAAATTCCACAACAAACGTGCAAGTGATGCTAAACTTTATCGATACATTTGGGCGGTTTCAGATTAGCGTATTTTTCTGCGCGTATACTGTTGTTTCAGCATATGCGCATACACGCGCACTCCATTACGCGCTTCAAAACACCGGTCATGTGTAAACAGGCATATTTCGGCGTGTTTACTCGAAACGGTAGTGATATCTTGTCAGTGTCAACATGGATCCTGATGGCTCGCGCTTCTATAAACTTAGAAGTGCGTCAACGCTCGTACGAGTTGCGCGTGTGCTAAAAGGCGCGCCTATACGCGCCTACATGCGCTCCCAAAAATGAGCTTATACGCGCGTATAAAACGCTAATCTGAAACCACCCTTAGAAACTGCAAATCAAATCACGCATGAACACCATATGGCATATATCGAAGCCATGATCTCATCAGGTTCACTGACCGTTAGAGAAAGAAGCCAGTAACATAAGGGTTAAATAAAGTTTGAAAACCAATATAGCACCGACACAAAGTACCCATCTATAAAAGCTGCAATCTATAAACACTATCAAAGATAGCGATAACGGAGTAAATGTTAAAATAACAATAAATCTCCTTGCGATAACACAACAGCAAAACTTAAAGTATAAATCCAAAGCTGAAAAATACAGATAAGCCCAACGTAAAAACATCTATCAAACGGCATTGAAAAGATTAAATTATTATCAACATAAAGTAAATAACAATACCTAAACAAAAATTCAATTTCTAAGAGAGAGCGACAAAACATTTTGTGTATCATCTAAATTTAAAAATTTATGTTCATTAAAAGCTGAGTTTTTGCGACGCAATTGAGAGCATGTCATAAAATGCGCAGAATAAAATAATAGCCTCGTCCAGTTTCCATTATTGGACGAACTTAACATATAAAAAGTGTCATAAAAATCAAACGCAATTACTGCTTTTATTTCAAATAAAAATGGCGCGCGTGTTGTGGAGATGAGTTGCTTCTTTTGACGCCTTGCGTTGTCTGTGTTTCTAATTTAGTACTTTAGTTGCTGTTGTGAGTATGTAAATGTAAGTTCCTGTATTCAAACACGGGGCAAAAATTCAAAAGTATTGTACGACATACAAGTTTACTTAGAGATCTTAATCCTATTAAATTATATAATTAAGTTCCTATACCTCTTTATCCTCAGACGTTTCACTTGTTTAGCGTAGGTCGTTAGAGGTCAATAGATCTAACGTTATTAAGCATCTTATTCTAGACCTTGTACTAAATAAAGTTCGACGTTTAGTCATCGACTTTTTGTTTAAATGCTATTTAATTCGAAGACTGATGCTGACGTTTTGGAAAAAAATACTGGAAAAATAACCATGGTCATGGTCCACGGTTCTTCAATTGTTAACTTAGTAATTCTATATGTAAGACTAGACCAGATATTATAATAATGTTGTTCCTGTTTGTTTTTAAAACATATAAGGACTTTCAATTAAATGGATTTTTGAATTACAAAAGGATTAAAATAGTAACGCTTTTTGCTCCATTTGGCAAATAATTACAGCGAAGAGGAAAGCTCACAGCATCACAATATTCTCATAATATACGTTAATAGCCTTCGAGAACATAAATGAAAAACAATACTCATTAGAAATGTAAACTAAGTGAAAATAAATGAGCTCTTGAAACTAGTAATTTGCTTCTCATAGCAATGCAAAAAACATCTATCTTACAAAAACACAGTCTTAATTTTAGTCTTTCTCGTAATATAAAGCATTTCCTCCTTTATAGTTTACTACTATCTCCTTGCATAGTTTACACTTCATACTTCATATTCAAACAATTTCAAAGTTTTACGGGCAAATGTCAAAGTTTTTGCTCACGGGCGCGCTTGCCGGAAAATACACAAGTTGATCGCAGAGTTTTAACTTAAAAAAAAGTATATAATATGTATGTTTATCCATTATCTAGTACCCATAGTACAAGCTTCTGCTTAGTTTGGGACTAGATGGTGTTGTGTGAATGTGGTAGAATATTATATCTACTCGTTCACGGTTCACGGCGACTGAAGCACCGCGGGGGCACGCGCGTTACTCACAGTGACGTAAATCAAAGACTCTGGCGCCAGTAGCGTAAAATTGGGGCTTCTGCATCACTTGCTCTCGCGTCGCCGCTCGAGCTGCGTGATACAGAAGCCCCAATTTTACAATCGAGGTCGATTCATATTAATGTGTTCTGCATAACTCAGAGTGCCCAGTAATACCATACTGTTATAGTTAACATAATTTTTTAAGTTTAGCAATTATTTAGTGATCAATGGTAGCGTTACTTTTAGTGAGTTTTTATTATGAATGTGTGTACCTAATGAATTCCTCACTCCATGTAATATCAATGTAATCATGTTATCAATTTAAAAAATAAATGGATATGTTAATGAGTCTAGGAAACTATTAAGTAAAATAAAACAATGTATATTATCAATTTAAAAAAAGTTTATTATCAATGCACCATTTTTTTAAACACAAAACATTTTTTAAAGCACATATTGAGTCATGATAAATACAATTGTACAAATCTTCAGAACACTTATAGCGATCATATTAGAGATGTAAAATGACTGAATATGACCAGTCACAATTGTCATAAACCTAAAATGACCGGTCATTTACTGTCAAATTCAGTCAATTTGACTGAAATAATAATTTATGTCTATTCTCAACTACCACCAAATAATTTATTTATTTAGGTGTCCAATTTCACTCAGCGAGAATACAAAATTTCATTAAAATTGTTAGAGCCGTTGCCGAACTCCACAAAATATTATATATATATATATGGTGGCAGACAACCGATCGCTACCTGAATCCTAAGAGTTCCACCATCTTCAGCTGCAAGTGAGTGCAACTGGAGCATATTCAGTTTCACACATTCTTTGCGACGCAATCGCTTGCAGAAGCAAAGGGTGGAAAATCTTGTTTTCGTCAGGTCAAACCTCCGTCTTTTTGCAGAAAATAAACGTGCTCCTGCAATGTGTAATTTGAGCTCAGACTCGGAAGAAGAGGAATATGAAAACATTGCATTCATAGACGCCACGAACCACGCACAAGACATCATTGGTCATGATGATGAGGAAAATGGTCCCTTAATACTTTAATTAGAATTAGAAAATAATTAGTAAAATGATTAACACTATGATTCTATTTTTTTAAAGCAACCTACCCACTTTTTGTTTCAATTAAGAATTCTGTACACTTATATTAATCACAAAAACTTAGAAAATACTTAAAAAACTACTAAAATATTAGTGAAATCAAAATGACCGAAATTGACCATTTTTTACAGTTAATGACCTTTTTTGACTGTTTTTGACCAATTTGACCGTAAATGACAGTCAGTCAAATTCAGTCACTTTAGTCATTTTCAACACTAGATCATATAAACATAACAAATTAGGACAACATTTATCTTCTAAATTAATTAAATTATTAGTATTTAAAATATCCTTCAACCATAACATTTTTTCAAGACCTTTAACGTAAATACACTTATCTTTTAAAACATCTGCAATTAAATATTGATAATTTGAGTAAGGTATAAATCCTTCACCCCAGTATATTTTTCTGTTACGTTCAATCCAGCAAACCTGCCGTCTTTCTGATTTAGTCAAATCGTAAAAAGGAAATGGTGGTTTGATTAAAAACACTTGTAGGTTTTTACTACACCATACAGCTATTTCTTTTAGTATAAATTCATTTGCTTCTGTTTTAAAGCCTTGAACGTCAACAATGGCCGTCATGATAGCCTACGCACGATGTTGCTTAGAGGTTTGTATTCCACAATTCGGTACTGAGCTACAAAATTCAGCCACAACATTTATTTAATTTTTACATAAATATAAAGCATGCATACAAATATTGACTCATAACAATTACACATTTTTAAAAAGATAACATTTATTTATTTTTAGAAATACAACTAAACTTAAATAAAAACATTATCTTAAGACTACTCAGTATCACACAATTTCTTACTTATTTTTTTTATTAATGTCTCTGTGATATCCATTACATCATCATAAGGCTCCTCAACCACATATTGTGCACTTAAGCAAGCCTCGTTTTTTTTATTTTTGTCTACATAATCTAATTCACGAATATCTATTTTAATTAGAAGACGTCCTTGCTTAGGACGATTTCTTCGAACAATGTACGAATTTGCCGATGACGTTAATAAACTTTGGCGCTTTTTAGACGGTGACAATTTTTTTGACTGTGTAGAAAAGTTTGGTTCAATGTATGTTATGCCATCGTCTTGAGTGGAGAAATATGGGCTAGTAACCTGTAAAAAAATAAATCACACATAAATATATAATAATGTGGACGCGCACAATAAATGTTTATAAACATAAATACATTTTATGTAGTGCTTACCTGATCAGAGGATTTGTTCCGATGCTTTTCAGAACATTCATAATTTCCTTGAGAGTAAAAAAATGGCTTGTTTTTTAACTGTCTACCATTCTCTGCCAAAGCATTGTCCTGCAATATAATAACATAAAAATATAAATGAAAAGTTCATAACTATATGAATTTAACTATGAGGAATAAAATAATATTTAAGTACTAACCTCTTGTATTTCTGTCTGGTCAACTTCGTCCAAAGGACTTGGGATTTGAGAATCAACATTATCAAATACAAATCTGTTAAGTCCTCCAATGTTGAGAATGCTGGGGCTGTATGACATGATTCTGAAAATAAAACCAAGTAAGATATCTAATTATTCATATAATAATATAATATAATATTGTAATAACTAATAACATTAAAAACGTACTTACCAATAAAACTTGATTTCTCTGCTAGCAACAGGTCCTGTTTCGGCTGACTATGACAGCATAATGAAATAAGGAATGCAATTTTAAATCTGTATGATATTCAATACCAAATTAAATCAATTATTAAAAATATAATATTGTAATACGAGAATACAAAATTCCTAACTTTCTAGACCTGTTCAAACATGTTAAATGCTGTTATTTATACTTTATGATATGTATATCTAATTTAGTGTTAAAGTTATAGCTACCTATAAATATGCGTGTTAGACATTCATTACAGTAATTGTCAAAATGAAGTTGATCAAGCAACCCATATCTTTGAAAATTAATAATATAGATTTAAATGAAACTTCTCACCAGATCAGACATAGTCCTTTATTACCGAATACGATTCGATGTATAATGTGCGGTCCATCGAACTGTGGTAAAACAAACGTTATGATTAGTTTGTTGTTACATGAAAATGGTCTAAAATTTAAAAATCTTTATCTTTATTCCAAAACTTCATTTCAACCAAAGTATCGTTTCTAGAGTGAAGTATTAGGAAGAGTCTCGCAGATTAACTTCTACAAATTTAGCGATGATAAAGAGGTAATTTCTCTGAGTGAAGCTTTAACAAATTCTGTGTTTATTTTTGATGATGTTGCATGTGTGAAAATCAAGTTAATATTCGCAATTATTTTTGTATGGGTAGACATAAACAAATAGATTGTTTCTATTTATCTCAAACCTATTCCAAAATTCCAAAACAACTGTTGCGTGACAATGCGAATTTTCTTATTATATTCAAACAAGATGATGTGAATTTAAAACATATTTATGAAGAGCATGTTACTTCTGATTTACAGTGGAAAGAGTTTAGAAATATTTGTCAAACTGTTTGGAGTAAACCTTATAATTTTCTACTTATTAATAAAGAATCGTCATTAAATAATGGAAGGTACAGACAGAACTTTGATATGTTTTTTCAATTTGACTGACTGTTTATATGTATATATATAAGTAATTAACATGGCAAATCAAATTCAGTATAATTTGTTCTTTAGCTGAATACAGTTGTTAATAAGTATAACATGGAGAAAAATATTTAAATAGAATTAATGAAGTCTGTAGACTCCATAAAGAATAAAATAAAACAAATGAAAAACCAGGAACACTCTACGAACTTATCACTTGAAAAAATGTTAAAACCTGTCACAGATCCCCTTAAAACTCTAGTTGATTCAAATAAAACATTAGAAAAATACAAAATTTTGAGAATACACACTCTAATTTTGAAGACGTGGAATTAGGTGACATTAATACTAGCTCATCTACTAAGATTGAAGAATGCTATGACCCAGAACTGAATTCTGTACTGAACGTTAAAAAGTCTCCCCAGACGGAATTACCGGATGATTTAGAAATATCATTAGAGGGTCGTGATATCCATGATATTTATGACCTAAACATACCATTTGGAATAAGGAGTGAAAACAAAAAAATATTAATGGGTAATTCAATAGTTTCGTTTTCTAAAATAGATAGTGCAAATAATGATAATACCATTTTAATTAAAGTTGGTGACAAAAGCTTCAATTTAACCCCTGGTTTAAAAGAACTTTTACTTCGAAGAAAACCTGATTTGAAACAAATATCGAGCAAAGATAAACTTGTCTATGAAGATATGTTGCATTATACAAATGCACATAAGAGAGATTTCAATCCTAATGGGCAAATAAGAGGCGATAAAGGTATAAAATATCGTGAAATAATCAAACCATTGTTTTCTGAATCGTCAAACAATAATATTGTCTCTAAATTTGGAGGAAGCTTACCAACGTTAAAGAAATACAAAAATAGCACTGACTTGGTATATTGGGACGATCCTAACGAACTGGTTGAAAGATTGAAACTATTAATTGCTTCCCGAGATGCTGGTAATACAAATCATGATAATGAAATTTTATCAATAATCGAAGAGTTAAAAGAAGCTGACATAATTAAATAATAAATAGTCCTAATAATATGCTTTTTATTCAGTATTATAGCAGAATTCGAGACAAACATACCTACTGAGTTTTGAACATGAGCAAAGCTGACGTGGTAAACAAAATTCATAAAAATGCGAGAGTGAACTATCCGCGAAGACATGTTGTAATGAGAGATATAGATGACTTGTGGCAAGCAGACTTAATTGATTTGCAATCAATTTCAAAAGAAAATAAAAATTATAGATATATTCTTACCGTTATTGATTCATTTTCGAAATATGCTTGGGCCTTTCCTATGAGAAGTAAAAGCAAAGAAGATGTGTATAACTCTTTCAAAACTTTGTTGGATAAAGGGCGTGTTCCTAAAAATCTGCAAACCGATAATGGAACAGAATTTTATAATAACAAATTTCAGAAGCTTATGAAATCGTTTCATATTAACCATTATTCAACCTTCTCAACAAAAAAAGCTTCAATAGTCGAACGATTTATCAGAACATTGAAATCTAAAATCTATAAGGAATTTAGTTTAAAAGGCAATTACAATTGGGTAAATAATACCCTCAATGATGTTATTTACAAATACAATCACACTCACCATCGCACTATTAATGAAATCCCTGCTAATGTGAACAATATGAATAAAAAACTGATATTAGAAAGGTATTTAAAGTTGCCAAAAAATGATAATTTAAAAAGCAAGTACAAAGTAGGTGATTATGTGCGTATCAGTAAATACAAAGGTACATTTGAAAAATGTTATACTCCCAACTGGTCAACAGAAATATTTAAAATTCGTAAAATACAAAATACAACTCCTATAACTTACTTAATTGAAGACACTATCAGAGGTCTGCCTATTTTAGGAGCATTTTATTCACAAGAACTTCAAAAAACAAAACATCCCAATATATATCTAGTCGAGAAAGTTCTTAGAAGAAAAGGTAACAGGGTTTTAGTAAAATGGTTAGGTTTGTCTTCAGCTGAAAGCAGTTGGATTGATAAATCGAATGTAATATTATAAATAAAATAACGTTAACAAACTCGAATCACATAACTATTTATTAAAGTATTCAAACCGGAATCATCAGTCTTATAATGTGTTTTGGAGAGAGTAGTCTTCTCAATTGGCTTATTAATAATTTACCATTTGAATTACGACATGCCGAAATATCGGCACCTCAACAGACAGATCTCTAAGTCTCTGACTCGCGATCTCCGCCAATACAACACAAAATGTGTTCGTGAGGCGATCGAGCGGAATAAGGGATCCAAAGTGTTCCAAAGGGATCTGTCTGTTGGGCAGAGTCAGCTGACAAAGCTGAAGACGGAGGATGGCAGAATCGTATCGTCCAAGCCTGAGCTCTTGGAGGAGATCGAAAGGTTCTATGGACAGCTATACACGACAACGCAACAACCCGCAAGCACTCCAGCGTCAGACCCTAGAGCTGGATTGACCCGACACTATACCGAAGATATCCCGGACGTCAGCATGCACGAGATTAGTGTGGCTCTCAAACAGCTTAAAAACAACAAGGCGCCGGGTGATGACGGAATTACGAGTGAGCTTCTGAAGGCCGGCGGTGCACCAGCTAGAGAAGCCCTCCGGAAGCTATTTAATTCCGTCATTCTCGAGGGTAAAACGCCACAGGCGTGGCACAGAGGTGTGGTGGTGCTTTTCTTTAAGAAAGGGGATAAAACGCTCTTGAAGAACTACAGACCCATCACACTTCTGAGCCACGTCTACAAGCTGTTTTCGAGGGTCATCACGAATCGTCTCGAGAGCAAGCTAGACGACTTCCAGCCTCCCGAACAAGCCGGTTTCCGTAAAGGCTATAGTACCATAGACCACATACATACGCTGCGGCAGGTTATACAGAAGTCCGAGGAGTATAACCAGCCCCTATGCTTGGCGTTTGTGGACTATGAGAAAGCCTTCGATTCGATCGAAACCTGGGCGGTGCTACAGTCTCTCCAACGGTGCCGGATTGACTACCGATATATCGAAGTGCTGAAGTGTTTGTATGAAAACGCCACTATGTCAGTCCGCCTCCAGGACCAGAGTTCGAAACCTATGCAACTCCAGCGAGGGGTGAGACAGGGGGATGTCATATCCCCGAAACTGTTTACCACTGCGCTGGAGGATGTTTTCAAGCTTCTGGACTGGAATGGACTCGGCATCAACATCAACGGCGAGTACATCACTCACCTTCGATTCGCAGACGATATCGTAGTCATGGCTAAGACCATGGAAGACCTAGGCACAATGCTCGATGGCCTCTGTAGAGTCTCCCAACAAGTAGGTCTTAAGATGAACATGGACAAGACGAAAATCATGTCGAACGTCCATGTTGTACCTGCTCCTATTCAGGTTGGGAACTCTACGCTCGAAGTTGTCGACAAGTATATCTACCTGGGACAAGTAGTCCAATTAGGTAGGTCCAACTTCGAGAAGGAGGTCAATCGTCGAATCCAACTCGGTTGGGCAGCGTTCGGGAAGCTACGACATATCTTCTCGTCCGATATCCCGCAGTGTCTCAAGACGAAAGTCTTTGACCAGTGTGTGTTGCCAGTGATGACTTACGGATCAGAGACGTGTTCGCTCACTATGGGCCTTATCAGAAGGCTCAAGGTCACTCAGAGGGCGATGGAGAGAGCTATGCTTGGAGTTTCCCTGCGAGATCGAATCAGAAATGAGGAGATCCGCAGTAGAACCAAAGTCGCCGACATAGCTCTCCGGATAGCCAAGCTGAAGTGGCAGTGGGCAGGGCACATAGCTCGAAGAACCGATGGCCGTTGGGGCAGAAAGGTTCTGGAGTGGCGGCCACGTACCGGACGACGCAGCAGAGGTAGGCCCCCCGCAAGGTGGACCGACGATCTTGTCAAGATCGCGGGAGGAGGTTGGATGCGGGCGGCTCAAGACCGGTCTGTGTGGAGAACCTTGGGGGAGGCCTATGTCCAGCAGTGGACGTCGTTTGGCTGATATGATGATGATTTGAATTACACTTACCAGGATATAATTACTGTGGCCCAGGTACTAAATTAATAAAAAGACTAACAAAAGGAGATAACGGCGTAAATAAGTTGGACGAATACTGCAAAGATCACGATATTGCATATCACAAGTCATCAAACTTAAAGTATCGACATAAGGCTGATTTAATTTTGTTAAAAATGGCGAAAGAGCGAGCGGTTGCTTCCGATGCCAGTATAGCTGAAAAACTCGCGGCACGCTTAGTCAGTAAGGCTATGTCAGCAAAAATTAAAACTGGTTCTGGTTTGGACAAAAAGCCTTCTCCAAAAATTACACCTGGAAAAGGGTTAAAAAGTAAATTAAAATCTGTTATTACAAAAGCAAAAAGGCATATCAAAAAATTAAAACCTAAGAGCAAGAAAATGGCAATAGAATTAGCTATTGCCGCTACTAGAGAATTGGCTGATGATTCATCGATTAAGCTCCCTCGCGTTATTCCTATTCCAAAAACTGGGGGAGTATTACCTTTGATTCCTATTTTTGCGGGATTATCAGCTGCGGGAGCTTTAGCAGGCGGTGCAGCTGGTATTGCTAAAACCATAAATGAATTCAAAATGGCTAAAAAGCTGTATGAAGAATCGAGAAGACATAATGAAAAAATGGAAGCTCTATGTATTGGGGAAGGACTACACCTTAAACCACATAAAGGCGGCCTTGGAATTTTCGTATCAAAAGAAAAAAAATAAGATATCGGCTTCCCAAACGGGCCTTAACTAACTTTGACATTTTAAAGTACGGGAATAGAATTCCTTATTTTAGAGGTGTCTTTATGAGAGATGAGCTCCCTAAATGTCCTTAATATATATATATATAATACCCACGCTATTATCAGAAGTGGGATCTGTCCACCTCACATTACTAATACATCCAATTGCAAGTTCCAGAGTATCCTTGTCTACATCCTGTGATGCTGAGGACGTCACTGTCCTACTGACGACGGAGCCCGACGTGTCCTCGACGTTGTGACAATAGTGCTGGAAACAGGCTAACGGATCACAGAACGCTGTTGGGTGAGCTGATTTTATAAAATTTAAACTGAGATAGTTGATGAATGTTTGACAAGTAAATATGTAGGTATTATGTAAAAGGATTGTAACACTATTTTTTTTACATTTAGGTACTGCTTCGTATTGTAATCTGAATTTTCGAAAAGCGAATGTTGGCTATAATTAACTACACCCTATCCTATAAGGGATATTGGAAACTATAACATAAACCAAATGCTAACCATTCAATTGCCTTGGCATTTAGGGTATCGATGGTTGCTATAATGGTTAAATAAAATCTTAAGTAATTTATATTTAAGTTTATTATAAAATTATATATTTTTAATTATATATGTGAATTTAGGTCTTGTAGTACAGATGTATTTATTCGGAATAAAAGATTCTATCATGTTCTATAAATAGATCTTACATATTTATACTCTTGGTTGAAACTAATTTGAAACCATTTTTAACCCATTAATTAGTTCACAAAATATAGGTATTGTATACAGATGTAGGGTAAAGATGAAATTGGTAGCCACATATTCACCATTCCTGGCATATGAGACATATTTATATTTACCTACTTACGTTCAAAACTATTATTTTATTTATATAAAAATATTTATGATATTATTAGTAACCACTTAACACAAGTAAACATCATTATAATTTAAATATTCTTGGATGCTGCAAAAACACTGGTCTACTAAAGATACTTATAGGTGGATCTTTCCGATCGTCTGGCAAATTATTTATTGGACATTGGACAAAGGACAGCAGTTTATTTTGTACTGTTCAGCATATATGTTAGGTAGAATTAGTTTGTTTGGATATCGTGTGTTAAGACTACAAAGCTTTCTAATAGTTTTGAATACCAGTAGTTGAATGTGGTTGAATATATTTTTTTTATAATTAATCAAGAATTCCATGTAGATATGATAAAAAAACGACTAATATTTAATTCTTACAAACTTACTTGAAATGAGACAGAGATTAGTATTTTCATAATTTAATCCCATCAACCCGGCAAGCGATTAGCCTTAGAAAGTTTTAAGTTGGTACCGAGACAATGTATGTTTGCTCCTCAACTGTTGATGGCTAAATTTATACAAAGCTTGGAAAAACAAAAAGAGGACCGAGACCTAATTTTCCTAATTATATTGGTTGAAAATTCGGTTTCAATCCAATGTCAGTGTTCTCTCAAACCTATATTACATTTAAGCTTCTAAATTAACTGGTATTCGAATTATATTGGAATGTTATGGTGACTTCATCGCAAATTGAACAATAGGTATGTCAACGACGAACTGTAGAAATCAAATTAGACGATAGTGACATTAAATTAGCAGAATACCGATTCTGAGTATAGTTGCAAAACTTCTGAAAAATTCGGAATAATTCCGGAATACTTCTGGGAAAGTTTCTTTAAATCAGAATTATTCAAAACGAATTTAATTAATATTTTTATTTTATTTTGCTGAAAAATCGTATTTTGCATCGATCGTCGATCTCCGCCGCCCCCTCTATGCGCCGGCCGGTGTCGCCGCGCCGCGCGCGCCTGACTGCCACGAGTAGTTCGTGGTGCAGGCGATGGCGGTGCGGGGTGCGGTAAGAGGGGAGATGCTCCCCGGAGAAGTTTTCCCCTCGCGAGAAAGATTCGTACCCCGCAATCGAATGTTTCCGCCGAATATTTCGCCCGAATAATTTAATGGAAATAAACGTGTTTGTGTGTGGTGTGGTGGGTTTTTATTATAAATGGGATTGAATAAGTATATGTTGATGTTTTATATATGTAGATATTTTAGCCTGCGATTAACAGGATTTTTATACTTTTGTGTTTAGATAGGTACCTACCTATTTCGAAATCGAATGCTATTTTTATAAATGTTAGTTGTGGAATAAAAAACCAGGCCTAGCATATTTGATTTGTTTTTTGAAAAAGGGTTACCTACCTATGTTTTTGGTTAGTTTGTATGTAGCTCTGTACGCATCGCGAGTATTCGCGGGTCGCATAGGTAGGTATTAATCATTACCTACCTACTTAACGCGTGTAATAGCCCAGTCAATAAAAACAAATAAAGGTAAACCTTGCAAGCAAACAAAGATAATATAATTTACAACTTCCAAGCGCGGAATAGTTAGTAAGGTCGATTTTGCTGGTTTTTTTGACAGTTGAAATATTCCCAAAGTTTCGGAATATTTCGGAATACTTCCGAAGTATTCGACGGGAATGATTCGGAATTTTTCCCGCCAGCATCTATAATTCTGAGTAAGTTTTGTATAATCTCATTTCATTCAAAATATAGTTTGTATTACAGTCACGAGCATAAATATATTACTATGGGCAGATTAGCAAAAATATCTGACCCAAGAATGAGTTCAATAATATCTGTCTGCACGTACGCAGCAATAATATCTGATATTATCAGGCAGCATAATGAAGTGGCATCAAAATTATGTGATGAAAATGTCGAAGCATAAAGATCTGATGTGACAGGTGGCAAAATGTTATGATCCCTTGTGGAGAGCAAATATATGTAACGTTTTATATTTCTGTAATTTGCATTGATTCCGCCCTAAAAGCATAAATATGTGACACAAACTAGGTGGCAATAATATCTGACATTATTTTATCTTAAATTTAATTTAAATTTATACGAAATAGTTAAAAAAAATCAAATGTTAATTTACATTGTTTTACTATAGGCTGTCGTTTTATACTATACAGGGTGTAAAAAGACCCTTAACGAAAACTGAAATCCCATTTTGTACCAATCACTACGAATATTTTTTTCTTCGGCACCATACCTGGGAAATTACTGGTTCAGGAGATATTGAGGCTATAAAGTTACTATGAAGTGTTTGTAATTACAGTACAAAATCGATGCATTTACCCCGCCAACCTGTTGTATAGATGTCCTATGCAACTATGGGTAAGTATGGTTTTCGAAAACTGCACGCGAGCACTTTTAATTGCGGATAAAAATACCTTGAAAGAAATTGGCATGATGTCCATAACGAGTAGACTTCGGCTTGCTGATGGGTCTTGTGGCATCCTGCATTTATGTCTAGACATATCCAATACTACGGCCGAAGTAAATTATTATTGTAATGGGTAGATCTATTTTATCTACGGCTGCCGAGTAATAGTTTAGGAATAGGGTATCGGACTGCCTAGTCAAATTAGTAACTTTTTGTCACCCGTCGAAACGCTAGCTTTGTATTTTATCAACTGCTGTACAATTTTATGGTTTTATTTATATGAAATTTGCTGTAAGAGCAAAATTTAAATTTAAGAATATTTATAGTGGTGATATGAGACAATATTTCTGATAAATTTAATGATAATTTGCAATTTATTTTTAATACTGTCCGATCCTCTATTGTTTTTATAGTAATATATCAGGCTCGCAGACCTTACTTATTTTTTTGGTTTTCATTGGATTGACGATGAGTTATCGAACAGTATCCATTTATGAAGACATACATGGATACTATTTAATTCGATGCACAAATTCCATTCATTGCTCTCGAATAACTCGTGAATGGTTTAAAAGTTAATATTCAAAGAGAGGCCTTAAAGTTAATCTATTTCCCTTCAAAGAGCCTTGATTTGAATCCCATTGAGAATCTGTGGAGTTCAATGTTTCAACAATAGGATCCAACTCTGGCTGGAATCCATGATTTTCTACATTGTCACACCTTTGACATTTGGGAGTCACTCCGAGGCTCACAAGTGTGTGCTAATATAGTTCTACAATGCAAGATAGGCTACAGGACGTAATGATGCAAATGAAGGATTTACTCGATTTTAATTCATTATATTTAATTAGATTTCAAGATAACAAGATCCGCAAGTTTATAAATTTACTAGGAAATTCTAAACGGGAGATAAATTGTATTATTTTATGCCCATATTTTCGCAAATTTATCAATTTGCGACGTCTCGTGGTAAATTTATAAACTACTGGATATCTATTGTTAAGATTTTAAACGGTTCAACCAATCACAGAAGTTTCACATTAATTTTAAGCTTTTTTAAAATACGGCAAATAACATACTGCTCTCTGATTGATCAGTCGGTGATAATGAAGGTCGGCATCAATTCAACTTAATTATGGGTTATGTTAGGTTTTCTTGTGACCCTGAACAGAAAAATAGGAGCCTTGCGAAGCAGGGTTCCGTTAACTTAGGCTCATAAATATCACTATAGTTCCAGTTTATTTGTTAAAGTGGCGAAAAATGGCGATGGAGAGGAAGGAAAAAAACACGTGACTTATTCAACCAATCAGAGCCCACATGGCTTTTGGTAATTGTTTACTTATTATTTTACGCATGAATTCGTTAAGCCATTTGCGAAAAGGTGGGCGTAAAATAATACAATTTATCTCTCGTTTAGAATCCTACGAATTTTTTTCATACTCCGGTGACATAAATACTCGCTTAAAATCATTATTTTATTAAGTTGATTAGGCAAATAAAAATAAAAAATATTTATAACGTGTTTTTGTTCATATTCTTTGCCCAACAAAATACATAACAATAAAACATTTTGGCCCATTTTACCAGCGCTATACATAATATCAAATATTTTATTGTTTATAAAATGTATGTCAGATATTATTGCCACCTAGTTGGTGTCACATATTTATGCTTTTAGAGTGGAATCAATGCAAATTACAGAAATATAAAACGTTACATATATTTGCTCTCCACAAAGGATCATAACATTTTGCCACCTGTCACATCAGATATTTATGCTTCGACATTTTCATCACATAATTTTGATGCCACTTCATTATGCTGCCTGGTAATATCAGATATTATTGCTGCGTACGTGCAGACAGATATTATTGAACTCATTCTTGGGTCAGATATTTTTGCTAATCTGCCCATAGTAATATATTTATGCTCGTGACTGTACATAAAAATACGGGGTTCAATGTCATAAAAATTCGAGTCTACTTAACTTTTGTAGTAACTTATTGATGTGCAAAGAACAAGTTCTTAAAAAATATATATACCTGTTTTAATTACCTTACAGAAATATATATTAAACAATTGTTTTGACATTTATATTGGTCGGTATATAGTCGGTAAATGGTTATGTTCTTATTCGACTAATGATAGAACATTATACTCATTTTATATTCAAAATGTAAATTCAAACAAAACGTTATCTAATATCTAACTAATCAATTACTTTGTAACATGTCATATTAATTTTCCGTTTCAATACTCTCATTACTCTAAAGTATACCTATATATTTAACCTAATGTTGTGATATCCTATTCTATTAAGGAAAAGCTGAACTATCTAAGAAACATTTCTTTTAAAAATTAAAATTGGATATGATGCTTTGGAGTTGCTCCTTTCGTATCATATTGTTTGATGCAGTGGGTTGCAATAATATGATATACTTATAATATATGAATATAATATAGTGTGATATTGTCAATAAAAAATAGCCTTTGTTACTCGCAGATAATGTAGCTTTCTAATGGTGAACTTTTTTTTTTTAAATTGGTCTAGTAGTTTTTGAGTTTATCCATGACAAACAAACAAACAAACGAAAATACAAATTTTTCCTCTTTATAATATTAGTGTAGATAAAGGTAAAGAAAAGATGCTTGCCCTATTGAAATGGTAAATACACATACTTTACTTTTTTTTTCACTCGATACTGATAAAATTATAAGGTTGGCCGAGCTTCTGTACAGCAGTTAAGACTGGCTCTTTCTTTTATTTGGTTGTTCATTGGTAGGAATCCTATCAACCCAAGTATGATGCTCGATTAGATGAGATAATACGAGATGATTGTTCTGATTCCTTACTGCTGATAAGGACAATCACGGCTTAAAATTATTGCCGTTCTTGACCGAGCACGTTGCTAAAACATTAACTTTATAGTGATTAACATTTAGCCACACTTACCTATTTACAACTAATACAATACGTATAAAACCACAACAAAATTTGAAAAGTAGTTCTATCATACAACCAGATTTGTTATAATTATACCTATTAATAGTAAATAAATTTTATTATTTTATATGAACCTATTATATATAATGGTATTAAAGGTCCTCCTCCACCAACTCTTCAATACACCTACTTTTATTTTGCATCAGTTTATCGTAGACTGGCGAAAGCTGCCCAAGTCATTTGGGTCTGCTTTGTGCCTTATGGCAATATTGTGTATGAAAGGTTAATTGAATAAATAACATGAATAATGATTTATTTGTGTAAAGTAAAACTATGGGCTACATGATATTATGTTTTAATACCGCAACCACACAAGTATAAATCAAAATTGTGTTTTCAAATACGTATTATAAGCCAATATCCGCCGTATCTATTTCTAGATTTCAGAACGGTCTCATATTAATCCATATACTTATCAATATGGTGTATAAGTGCTTGTGGATTTGCTAATGCTTTTATTAAACAAAAATAACTAAACAGATATTACAGATATACATCATAATTGAAAAGCTTGTGAGACCTTACGAAATTGTGGAATGGAGAATAGTTTATACAGAACAATTCACACCTTGAGAGAGGGCTTAGCAAAAAGTGAAATGTGTACTTATTAAATTGTATTGATTACGGATGAATTGAAAAGCGTTGTATGACTTTCACGGGCCGCGGGTGATTAAGCTTCACCGACTGCTGGGTGTAAGGTCTGCACATTAAAGTTTGAAATGGTGACTTTGACTAAGACGATTAAGACCGACAAAAAATTACAGTTTGTTGATATAGCCTATCGCCCACATACATCACATGTGTCCCATAAAATAATTAAAAACTCAAACCGTGATAGATTAATTATTTACTATAGGATGTAAATAATTGTTATTTTACATGTGAATACGAAATTTATTATTCGTAATAGATAAATAATTTTACATAAGAATACAGAAATGATATTTTTGTATATGATGTAATCTACACTATTAGTGTTGTCAAATATTGATTATAATTGATATACTAAGTACGATAAAATAGAAGGTTGTAAAGGTACACTGTCTACAAAAAAATACACATATTATGGTTTTACCGCTGGTCGGCTTCTGATCAGATATTAACCTGAATATCATACTGCGGCGGGTGATAGGGTTGATATGTCATGGTCAGAGGTCACAAGAGAAAAACTCTGAAAATAAAACTGCAGGTTGCTGCAGGTTTCCGCTGGTCGATCTGTGCCCTGACACTTCACTGAAATTCACGTTGCAGCGGGTGATAGGTGCTCGTGTTGAAGGCCATTGATCTAAGAAATAAAATACAGAGAAAAACTCTGGGAAAATAAAATTGCAGGTTGCTGCAGGTGCAAAAAATAAAGAGGGTACTTCGAGAGCGAAGTACAGGTCAGCCTGGCCGTGATAGATTATTAGAAATATTTTGAAAATTAATCAACAAAACTATCAAAATAAGTACATTTAAAATATGTGTGTTTCATTTGTAAGTACCTATTTATAATCCCAGCAAAAGCTCGGATATCAAACTGTTATAAATCTGGCTAGAATTTACATCATTGTTACTTTTAGGTTAGGTTTTAGGTTAAGTTACTAGAAAATAGATTTTAGGGTTATTCATATATGTATCAAATAATATATAACTAAATATATTGTATCATTAATTATGTATAGCATAAACCTATCGTATATGGTTATATCGTATTGATGGTTGGTATGTTTTAAATTTATAATGTTGCCAATAATAAATATACAATTTGATCTGACGTTTGGCAGTTGACACTGTCAAACGTGTAAATAGGATATAAAAAGTGGACAGGCTCTGTTCAGGTTCAGTTTCGCCCGGGCAACGGCTAACTAAGGTACGATATAATTCTGACTTTTATATTATTGTGTTTTTTACTAATGTGTTTCACAATTCTTGGGGTATGATATAGTATCGAATCGAATTTATGCTGAGAAACAAGCCGTGTCTATTAGATAACATCATGTAGTGAATATTTCAGTGGTAAATATTGAATAATAATAATAATAATTCATTTATTCCCAAAAATAATAACAATTCTTTACAATGTTTCCACTGGTCCCAAACTAGGCTAGGCCTGTATCTTGGGAACCATGATAGCTAGCACATCAATTATTTCATACAAAAATACTGTCAATCTTTTTTACAATTGTATTAATTATATTGTTATTAAGATAAAATTTAATTAATTAAATATAAAATTGAAAATTAATAATGAATACAAAATCAATTAGACAAAATAATAACAATAATAATAATAATATGTCAAAAAGGGTTAAAAATAAGTTATTTATTCATTCGATGTCAATATTTAATTAGTACAATTTGTCCTATTAAAAGCAATAAATATAATAAGTAGGTATTCAATGGAGTGCACCTGTTAATGCCTCATATACGTGTATAATGTGTTTTGTGTGAGTGAGTTTAAATAATGAATGTATGTCAATGTTATTTATGTAAGAATTTTTAAAAGATTTTCTGTGTATGTATAATCACAGGTCATTAAAAAATGAGTAACCATTGACTTGCATTGCCGTCTTTTATGGTAATGAAAATTTAGTGTGGCATTAATTTTGTTGTAAAGATACGGACCTGTGAAACAGAAGAATCGTCGGGTGAATGAGTGTCTAGGTTGTATGTCTCTAATAATAACATCAGTGCCACATCTGCGACGAGATTGGTCACGACATTCTATAGGGGTGAGCGAGTGTTGTTTCAGGATACAGTTCTTAATATATAGTTGTCTCACTGTAAGCAATGCCCAGGACCGATAAAGATCGTGTGTGGGATATAATATGGGGCGGAAGGAACTAACCTTTAATATAGCTCTTTGTGCAATTTCCAAAGGCAAAAGATGTGATTTCGATGCGCCACCCCAGCATGAAATACAGTACGTAATCAAAGATTCGCACAGCGCCATATATACTTTCCTCAGTATCTCAATGCTCCCCACATGTCGAAGGTTTTTGAATATGTATATAAGCTTTCTTAGTCTAATCTGCAGTACCCTTATATGACTGTGAAAGGTCAATGCCGAATCAATTAACACACCAAGGTATTTTACTTCTAGTTTTCTAGATAAGACAGGACAGTCACAGAGGCCACTGTCCGCTGAATCAGCCTGACAATCAGAATGATACACCACACCTAATTCGGATAGAATATTATTATTAATATTACGCATGTAGAATGGCATACACATTGTTTTCTTGCCGTTTAATGTAAGCACATTCCGTTTAAGCCAGTGTGTTACAGCATTAAATCCTTTTTGTACTAGAGTAAATGTGTCTTTCCATGTATAGGACGAAAATATCAACGCGGTGTCATCTGCGTAAGACATTATAGTACCCTGTTCTAGATTAAGTTCGCATGAATACACATATAGTAAATCTATTTGTGGTGAATATTACTAAATCAATTATGCTAATCTATTGTATTAAGGTAATAGTTACTTTTTAAATATTGAACTACCCACAACCTTGCTATCCGATATGCCTTGAATGTACCGCTTTTATAAACGATAACTATAACTATTAAAAGAATGGCCGAGAGTTTTCTTGGCCACGTTCTTTCTCTTGGTTCTTTGTCCTTGCTTTGCGAACGTGGCGCTAAATGTAAATGTAGAATCAGAACTGAATATACTCTTACTTTAAAATATACTATTGTGACAACCTTAATAAAGGAAAATAAGAATTGATAGTTGTATCTTTTATTTTCCAAACACCTGACAAAAAGAACTATAATAATACATATAGGCCGTATACCTTGTATCTATACATATATATAAAATACCCACGCTATTAAGTTCATGAGAGAATATGAACAATTGGGACACATGTCGGTGTCAAATTTGGATTGGCGTTCGGTGGAGCACTACTTTCTCCCGCATCATGCGGTATTGAAGCTATCAACTGACAAACTGCGCACAGTGTTTGATGGTTCTGCGCAGACCTCTACGGGCGTATCCTTGAACCAATGCTTGCATTCTGGTCCCAAGTTGGTCAAGGACCTTTGTGACGTCATCACCAGCTTCCGACGACATCAGGTTGTCTTTGTGGCCGACATAAAAATGATGTTCAGGCAGACGATTATCCACCCTGAGGACCGTTGCTTCCAGCTGATCCTTTGGAGAGAGAATCCTCGCGATCCCATGGTCGTCTACGAGCTCAATACCAATACGTACAGGTTAAGGTCGAGCCCCTACTTGGCAATACGTTCTCTTTGGGAGCTCGCAGACCGCGAAGGCTTAAGTTTCTCACGAGCCTCCGCCATCTTGAAGGACGATATTTACGTCGATGACATTTGCTCGGGCGCCTCCACAGCGGTCGAGGCGATCCTCCTGCTGGACGAATTGATAGGTATTTTAGCCTCCGCTGGTAATGAGTTGCGCAAATGGATTTCCAACTCACCAGCGCTTTTGGAAGGCTTGCCAGAGGATCATCAGCAGGATCCACATTTGTTTGAGATTGTTGACAACCCCGCCATGATGGCTGTTCTCGGCATTCAGTACAGACCAGTCCAAGACATCTTTACGTACAACGTAGACTTGAAATTGCCTTGTTCTTGGACTAAACGTCTCGTGTTGTCTACTGTCGCCAGGACCTTTGATCCAAATGGTTGGATTTGTCCTGCCATATTTTGGGCGAAATGCTTCTTGCAGAAGCTTTGGACAGCAGGATTGACCTGAGACGAACCTCTACACGGCACTCTTGTTGAGGAATGGACCTCTTTTGTATCCTCACTTCCTGCCGTCAACGAGATCTCCTTGCCTCGTCCCATCCTTCCTCCCGGGAAGTACAAGGCCACCCTTCACGGGTTTTGTGATGCCTCGGAACGTGGTCATGCGGCCGTGGTGTACTTGCGCACAGTTAGTGCCTAAGGTCAGGTGAGGGTTTCCCTGATCATGGCGAAGAGCAAGGTTGCACCCCTTCGGACATCTCTGACCATCCCAAAATTGGAACTCTTGGGAGCAGCCCTACTTGTACGCTTATTGAACCACGTGTCTAGTACTTTGGGTAAAATTGTACATTTGTATTAATGGGACCTACGCCTGGACAGACAGCCAAATTGTTCTTTGTTGGTTGAAGGCTTCTGTCCACACCTTGTCGCTAATCGCGTTTCCCAAATACAGAAATCTGAAGTCAAGCTTGTTTGGAGACACGTGCCAGGTGATCTCAACCCCGCTGATTGTGCCTCGTGCGGATGCTTGACACCTAGTTTGAAAGGTCATTCGCTATGGTGGGGTCCGGAATGGTTGATTCGACCAGAAATTGATTGGCCTCGAACGCCACTTTTGAATACTTCCAATTTGCCGGGTCTACGAACACTCGCTCTTGAGAAGGTGGAATGCGCCTTCGACCCCGATTTCCTGTTGAATCGTTACAGCTCCCTCGACAAGTTGTTAGGTGTTACTGCTTGGATAAAGCGTTTTGTTTTTAATTTTAGGCACCCACAACAGAAACGATTGACACCGTTTCTCTCACCACAGGAATGACAGGAGTCTCTCACCTTTTGGGTTCGTTCTGTGCAATTGGCGCATTTTGAGAAGGAGATTGCTATCCTTAAGTCAGGGAGATCGAAATTATCGGGAGCTGTATTTAAATTGAACCCGTTTTTGGACGATACGGGTCTCTTGCGCGTTGGAGGGCGTCTCAAGAACGCCAACCTCCCTTACAGGGCACGTCACCCCCTGTTGTTACCTAAGGACGGTCATTTGGTACGCTTGTTGGTAACTGACCGTCACCTCAAAAATTCGCATGCTGGTTGTAATGCCCTGTTGGCTATTTTGCAACGTGAGTTTTGGATCTTGTCTGCCCGAAGAATTATTCGGAGTGTAGTCTTTCGCTGCGTCCCTTGCTATAAGCTTAAGGCTTCTACCATGCAGCCGTTGATGGGAGACTTACCGGCAGATCGCGTAACGGAGAGCAGGACATTTGACGGTGTTGGCACGGACTTCGCTGGTCCCTTTTTGGTGAAAACGTCGACACTTCGAAACAGCAAGACTGCTAAGGCCTACTTGTGTGTTTTTGTTTGTCTCTCCACAAAGGCCGTACACTTAGAACTGGTCTCCTCGCTTACGACCGAGGCGTTTGTAGCCACATTTGACAGATTTGTATCCCGCAGAGGGCTGCCTTCCTTGATCCGTTCTGATTGCGGCACTAACTTCAAGGTCACTTATAATTATTTGAATGATGTTGTTAATTTCCTTGAAACCAACAAGGCTGATATAGGAGATAGGCTTGCCCGACGTGGGATAAATTGGTTGTTTTTCCCACCAAATTGTCCACACTGGGGTGGTATTTTTGAGGCCGCTGTAAAATCGGCCAATACACACTTGCGCAGGACAATCGGTGAATCTGTCCTTACATTTGAGGAACTCGCAACTGTGTTTTGTAAGATTGAGGCCGTTTTGAATTCTCGGCCGTTGTGCCCGATCTCCTCACATCCGAATAATTTGGAGGCCCTTACGCCGGGCCATTTTTTGATTGGTCGCCCACTTGTCACCTTGCCTGAGTACCCTTACATTGATACGAGACCTGGTCGTCTCTCGCGTTTTGAATTGGTACGCCAGAGTACTCAGAGCTTTTGGAAACGCTGGAATTTGGAATATTTGCACATACTCCAGCAACGCGTTAAGTGGACCGACAAGACCGATCCACCCAAGATTGGAGACCTCGTTTTGATCAAGGAGGCTAACTTTCCGCCACTCAGATAGCGCAGAGGGCGCATTCTTCGTTTGGTAACTGGGGCTGATGGAGTTCCCCGATTTGCTGAGGTCTTGGTGGACGGTTCGATTCTAAGGAGAGCAGTTGCAACATTGTCACGTCTGCCAACCGTTTAGCGGACCGGTAGGCCGGTCCGGGGCGGGTGGATGTTTGAAATAGAAATATTATTTGTGATAGGTCAAGTCGATTATATCGATTTAGTAACGTTTAGTTTAGTCTATTGTAAATTTTGACTATGGTCACACTGAACTGTCAACTTCCGTTTTCTGAAAATTGCTTGAACAAACGTTTTTGGTTCTGGGCTCGCGCCGTTTTGTAATATTGTTCTAAAATTGGAACCCGATTGAGTGCCGCTTCCTTGATCAATAACCGGCAACGGTTTATCTGTGATAAAAATAGTATGGTTTTGCCGTGTGGTTGACGGCATATAATACAAGTGTCACCACCCCCTATCTTCCCGTGGATGTCGTAAGAGGCGACCGCTTGTTTCTGGTCAACGTGGGGCACATTTTGTCCAAGTCCTTTGTATAAAAGATGGGCTAAGTTTGCTTCTCGATGATTTGATCGGTAAAATATAGTAATTATACTCCTAATTAAATTAGGAAAAAATTAATACGATATTCGGCGGCAGTTCTTAGCTATCGCACATTAAAGATTTCAAATATTTTGAGGTTAAGTATTGTGATAAGCCGTGTCGTAGACGGCATAGAATACAAGTGTCACCACCCCCTATCTTCCCGTGGGTGTCGTAAGAGGCGACTAAGGGATAACACGATGCAAATACCATCTTTGCGTAGAGACGGAAAACTCGACATCAAACCCTATACGACTGCCTCGTTGGTCTCGCGGCATAAATGTGCGCGTGGGATCGGGTTCGATTCCTGGGTCGGGCAGTGTTATTGGGTTTTTCTGTCACGAAATTCTCAGTAGCAGCACGGAGTCTGGAAATGTGCCCGATACGGCAATAGGCTCGCCCCTTATTACGTGGGACTAAACTATATCTGGCGAAAAGTGGGTGTAGAAATACACCTCTGCCTACCCCTTCGGGGATAAAAGGCGTGACGATATGTATGTATGTATGTATGTATGTAAAAATAGTATTTTAATGAATATTGTAAAACTCGAGTGAATCCGATGCACGTGGTTGGTGCCTGACGATTTTGCTGATGAAGGACGCCGAACTGGACCCTGTGGTATTTAACGATTTTCTTGTTATTTTGGCCAAAATTATGAGTTAATCTTATAGGTCCACTCAAGAGCATCATCAGGAGCATCAGTGAAGGTTTGTTAAGACATTTTATTAATATTATATTTTATATTTATTCATTGTGCAACACAGTACAGTTATGTCTGAGATTTGTTGTGGCTGACAAGGACTGATGAACATAGTCACGCTTCCACCAATCTGCTGCAAATAATCCCAGTTCTTTCAAGCCAAACTCTAGACAACTTGCCTTCTTTTGTTATTTTGTATATCTGGTGACATAAGCTTTACAAAAATATAAAATTATAGCAATGCTTGCTTAGAAAATTATTCAGAAGTCAGCATTTGAAATGTTGTATATTTCGCTGACTTTGCATTTTGCGGGCGAGGCGTAATTATGGATTCAAAACATCATTGTAAACAAATAATATAATTATATTAGATTATTTTATGTTTAATTGTGAATAAACTAATTACTTATAAAATTACAGCATTAAAATAAACAAATATTGTGTAATAATTTAATTAAAGAAGCTATATTCAAACAATTACCGTAAAAACGTCATTTATTTTTTATTGAATGGAAATATATGGATAAGGTTATATTTATGCTATGAATTATTGTTTTATTATGAGTTTATAAATAAACCTATCATATGATATATAATACTTCTATAATTCATGAGATATTGGCTTTCGAAAATTTTGGCGAGATTGGCGGTTTATTTTGGCGAAAAAAAAGTAAACAATTGTGCAAACTCTAACAAGAATAATTGGTAGCGCCATCTACCTTTCCATTGAGAACTAATCACATTTTAGCTGTAGTGCACTAAGTCTTGACTTACGGTTTGCCGGTCTGGATGGTATGCAGAGAAAGGAAAAGCAGTCTTGCGGGAATCAAAGTCTATATTGTTTAAACACACAGAAGAGCACAGAAGAAAGTCACAGTCAGAAGGAGTAATAAGCAGAAAGCACAAGCACTAAGATTTACAAATAACAATTATTTTTAGATATAGCGGAGGAAGCTGCGTACAAGCGCGGAGCGAATAAGTACAGTCTCGCGTCTCGATGTATATGGCTGACTCCCGAGCGCTGTGCGCGGGCGCAGCGCCACCGGGCGTGGCCGCGCGGTTGAGAACCGGTCGCTCGCATACAATACATCGACGAAGCGGCGAACCAACTAATTCTCTAATAAGAATGGTGTCTGCGTGTCCGACAAATATACAAAATAATAAAAATGATAAATGTAAAATCTCACTAAAACTAAAAGGATGTCAAATATTATACACATTATACATAGAAATTATAACTTGTATATAATTATAATATAATCGAAAATTAGAGTATTGTAGTATATTGAAACACAAAGTACTTAAGATAAACAGTAATTACAATTGTACGTTATTATTAGTATAGTTACATATGTTTATCAATCACTGCAATTATTTATATTAAGATACACGCCACAACATCAACGTCAATGGTTCGTCGCTGCTTGGCCAATGCGAGCGATGCCTTTTGTTCCCGTCCCTGTCTATCCCATTCCCTGGAAGGCACGCCTTTCGCGGATTGGTCGCCGCGATCATCGACGCGAGAGACAGTCCAGAACATTCGAGAAGCTCGAGAACGTGTCCGCCATACCGCACCGCCATAATTTGACCGCTCCCGCTTTATACTAAAACCGCCCGCGAGTGAAAGTGATTTGTGTAGTGTGAGTGATTCAAACAGCTTCAGGATTCTCGAAGACACCAGGAGGCTGCCATTTGCAAGGAAAGAGGACTGACGTACAAGGTAGGTGCCCCTCATCCTTCAGCATCTTTAGAATATCCTATACCCACTCACAATCCTCTTCCCTTATCCTTTCTAGGCGAGCAGAACTCGCCATCCTTTACATACAGTCCATTAACACTAGAAGCGCCGAAGAATAAGATTCCCCGTGGACCGCCGTCGTGACAAATTTGTCCCATTCTATTTATTTTGATGATAATTGGTATAAGGCATGAAAGTTATTATTAAAACAATTCGTTAAATTTTCAGAACATGTTTAAGAATCAACTTAAAGCAAATTCTTATTACTTAACAAACATAAAAGTAACAAAACAAATCATTAATTAAAATCAAATATTTTTGGTTTCGTCATAAAATCGTGACAATTTACTGAGTAATTCTTATAAAATTTTAAGTTATCTATAAACTAGATATTATTGACATTAAACAAGTAATACATAAATAATATTCTTTATCAGTGCGTTTATTGCAGATAGCTTTTTTGCACGTGTGGCACTTCATAGATGACTTATTATTTGAGCGTTTCGACTTCACCTGGCACCTTGTCCGTTTTTCTTGTCTCTCCGGTATTTTTGCCGGAATTTCCACAAGAATTCTAGTTTTTCTACTAGTTAAATACTTCTTTCCCAATTATTCTCCCAATTATAATAAAAAGTCTCTGCGTTTAATTTTAGTTGATAGTTTTATAAAAAAATTATGAACCGGCCACCGTCTGGAAGCTAAGCCTATACTGCATATTTACGACCCATTTGATTTACGACATCTACCTCATATTTTGAGTATTGTAGAATAACACTGCTTCAGGTTTTTCTTTGAACTTAGGTCTATTGTAACAGCGGGATGCATCGTACTAAGGATTAGGACATTTTTATTAGATTTAGCTTGATAAACAGTCAACGATGAATCGCCGGTTTTTAGCGCAAACGTACTATGTAATTCCTTTTATGCGTTCTTTACAGCAACGGGTATTTCTCTCCGAGCTCTATTGCACTGTGGACACTACCCACGATACTTGTATTTTTAGGTTTCAAATATTCCGCTAGTAAAAGTGATGTAAAAAAATTGTCACATGTAACATTTCTTCCCTGATTGGTGTTAGGCTCCATCAATTTTTTCACGACCCAGTCACCTAAACGTTCGTTACTTGGCTTATTATCATTTTTCCAAGGTAAAGAAAAGCATTTATTACGTAATGTTCATCTTTGTCTACAGCCATCCAAACATTTTGCCCGTATTTCTTTCTTCAAATATTGACGAGACAAAAATGACCCAGCGGCAGTTCTAGGTAAAACGTATTTTTTTTTCAAAAGTATTACTGATATAAAATTGAAAATGTTTAAAATTATATAAATGTATAAAATTGCTAAAAGTCAAAAAGTCTCATCGACATAAATTAACAAAGAAAAAAGTTGCATGCAATCAAAGTTGCATATGGGACAAAATTGGGACAGCGGCGCTTCTAGTGTTAATCCTTCTCCAAATCGCCTAGAACCTACGGTTTCGGTGTAACGCCGAACCATTTTTTTTTTATCCATACGTGTTGGATTCATTTACGTTTTTATACGTTATATCGCTATACCTAGGCAGTTATAGCACCTAGCTATACTCCTAGTCTATTCACATAACCGTCACATGGTTGTTTCCGCCCGCTTCAGTAGGTAATATACTTTTATGTAGCTACCTACTTACTCAATTATTATTTCTGGAACTATCATAGTTGTCTTGTAAATCTCATATTTCGAGCAACTTTTAATTCCACAGCTCTAAAGTGGCCTACTTGGCCTACTTAGGTAAAATAATAGGTACATTAGACATTCTTTTTTTGTTTCGGTCTCATTAGCTTATACTTACGTAAGCATGTCACAACAAAAGAAGTCACGCGTGTCGGAAGACAAAGAGATGACAATCTTAGAAGCAAAACGCAATATTTTATTTGAGCGCATTCAAAACATTTACGAGCAGTCAAAGACCGCAGCCGCGTCTGACAGTAATAGAGAATCATTCCTTAGTTATTGTATGACAGTAGATAATATTCGAACAGATTTTCATAAGTTGTTAGACGATTATAACACAAGATTACTTTCTATCAATCCTGATGAAAAACCGAATTATCAGGCGTGCAACTCATTCGAAGATCTTTATTGTATTTTTTAGCGAATACAATCGCAATTGGAAGGTAAATGTTCGGCACAGCCCGTTGCCGCGGCCCGCAAGCCGAAATTACCGCCAATCGAGATTATGTCGTTTGACGGAGATATACGAAATTGGCCGTTATTCTATGCGAGTTTTAAGTCTACAGTGCACGATAATGGTTCTCTGACAGATGCTGGCAGGTTGTACTATTTAATAGGTAAACTGTCACCGAAGGCCCAGTCCGTATTTGCAGGTGTCACACCCAGTACTGAGAATTATCAGGTCATATTTCAGTCACTACTTGATAGATATCAAGACACGCGCGTCCTAGCGTCTACCTACTTTGACCAAGCTTTAAATCTTAAACTGTCCGGTGCCGCATCTGTCTCGAATTTCCAGCTGTTTATAGATAACTTCGTAACCACGGTTAATTCTCTAAGGCACTTAAAATTAGAAGATCTTTCCAACTTTATGTTGCTTCAACTCGCTTTAAAAAAGTTTGACACTGATACAATTCGTGCTTTCGAGATGACGGAACGCAATAATAAAATACCTACAATAGATAGTTTTATTTCGTTCATCAAAGATCAGTGTCAAATATTTCATAATACGCAGTCTGGTTCACCTGGCACGTCTTACACTAACAGCAGCAAACAAAGGTCGAATAAAGCGCGAAATAGTAATAATAACTCGGTCCCTAATCCACAATCTTATGTAACATGCTCGGAATCTAATAAAATTAATTCACAGAAGTGTCTGTGCAGTAATATAGTGCACGACCATTTCTACAAGTGTCCCACCTTCAATGGTTTAAATCCAACTGCTCGTTTCAAGTGCGTAAAAGATAACAAAGCATGCATTAATTGCTTAAGCATAAAACATAAAACAAGTGATTGTTCTAGTAAGACTAAGTGTCGCTACTGTAATCAAAAACATAATTCATTGCTACACTTCGATAAAGGTAACCCGTTGTCAAGCCAAGCCACTAACTTTGACACACTTACGTCGCAGGTGCAGGCTACGATAACTGCGCCTGCCACGATTCTGAATGAAATACCGTTGTGTACGACATCCATTGCGCGGGCGGCACGCACGCGCGGACGGCCTTCGCGCTTATAGTGATCAGAGCAGTGCTAAGCCGCGATGTATGGCGTCTAAGACTGTTCTGTTAGCGACAGCGCAAGTTATCGTTTATGATGTTAATGGGTCGCCGCACATGGTACGTTGTCTACTAGATAGCGCATCTCAGAATTTAATAACGTTTGAGTTGTTCAAACGCCTCGGATTGTGGAATAACTTAAAAAATACGAACTCAATAGTCAGAGGGATCGGGGTTCAGAAAAACATTGTAAGGGTTCCGTAGATATTAAAATACATTCGCGTTTTGATGGAGACATTAATTTTAACATTTCTTCGCTTATCGTGGAGCGTATTACGGACACATTGCTAAACGCTAATGAGGACGTATCGCTTCTCACACACCTCGAGTCATTGCCGCTGGCAGACTCGGAGTTTGCGAATCCGGCAGACATTGATGTTTTGATCGGAGCCGCAATATCCCCGCACTTGCTACTAACTAAAGTGATACGTAGTGAGCAAAATAACTTACCGCCCGCTATTGAGACTGTATTTGGGTATGTGATTATGGGTACCGTACCTACATTACATACTTTTCAATACGTTACGTCTTGCTGTTGTTCTGTTCTTAAAGAAAATAATATTGATTCTCTTCTCAAGCGATTTTGGGAGCTTGAAGAGGTTACCGCACCGCCCTCGATAAGCCGTAAAGATCTCGAGTGTGAAGAACATTTCCGCGCTACCACTGTTCGTGACGACAGTGGCAGATACGTTGTGGCGTTGCCATTCTGTGGTGACCCTTATTCGTTAGGCGACTCGTACGCTGCTGCGCTCAGACTTTTCCATTGTTTGGAACGTAAACTTGATGCATCACTTAAGTTACGCAGCGCCTATAATGACGTCATTCGTGACTACATAGGTAAAGGTTTTTTGAGTGTAGTTGTAAACAACGAGGGCAACTCTCTACCCTCATATTATATCCCGCATCACGGCGTAGTTCGCGAAGATAAAACCTCTACTAAACTTCGCGTGGTTTTAGATGCTAGTTGTAAGACTACCTCGGGTCAGTCGATTAATGACATTTTGCATGCCAGCCCCAATCTACAGGATGATTTATTTAACATCATAATAAAGTTTCGTCTTTTTCAAATAGCTCTATCAGCTGATTGCCGCCAAATATTTCTCAATATCGGCGTTCGCGAATGTGACCGTAGATTTCAACGGATCTTTTATCGTTTTGACAAGAAAGAACCTTTATCTGTGTATCAGTTCAATCGTGTTTGTTTTGGACTCAAGTCTAGCCCATATCACGCGTTACGAGTTGTTCGCCAGTTGATCGCTGATGAAGGCGATCACTTTCCCGCCGCAGCGGCTGTTGCCACTTCCGCTTTGTATATGGATGACATTGCCTGTAGTGTCATATCCGTTCCGCTAGCAATTTCGCTTTGTGAAGAGCTTATTCAGCTTTTCAAGCGAGGCCAGTTTGATCTTGTCAAATGGACAAGTAACTCTAAGGAGGTTCTCGCACGCATACCAGATTCTCATAAAACTTCTCCAGACATTGAGTTTGAGAAGTCTGTACCGCATAAGGTTCTCGGTTTACGCTGGGACAAATCCTGCGATAGTTTTCGGTTTGAAGTCTCACCACCAGATGATAAGTGCACCAAACGCACTATGCTGTCCACAGTGGCTCGACTATGGGACATAATGGGTTTTGTGGCTCCCACAATTTTGTACGCCAAGCTCTTGATCAAAGAGCTTTGGTTATCAAAGTGGGAGTGGGATGAAACACCCCCTGACCATATTGTCGCCACTTGGGGCCAGTTTTGTATTGAGCTTACCGCGCTCAATCAAATTACTATTCTGCGTCATCTTGGGTTGGTAGATGGATGTACCATCAACTTAATAGGTTTCGCTGACACCAGCGAGCGTGCTTACGGCGGAGTCGTATATCTGAAAGTCCGCATTGGTTCTAACTACTCGGTGCAGTTAGTTTGTGCCAAGTCTAAGGTCTCGCCTGTTAAAACCATTTCGGTTGCGAGACTGGAGTTGTGCGCGGCCCTTCTGCTGTCTCAGTTGCTGCGCAAGGTTCAAGTCACAGTTTTGCCCCACTACCCTATTTATAAAATATACGCATTTTCCGACTCCAAAGTAGTGCTCGCTTGGATTCATTCTTCTCCTCATCGCTGGCAGACTTTTGTCGCCAACCGCGTTAGCAAATTGATTGAACTGGTTCCTGCTACTTGTTTCAATCACGTCGCGGGTATTGAGAACCCCGCAGATTGCTTGTCTCGTGGTGTCACTCCACTTAATCTTATGCATCATCCATAGTGGCATCGTGGACCTTCTTGGATTTCCCATGATCCGTCAGAATGGCCCATGCAACCCTTTGACCACAGTGCAGAAGACGAAGATGTACCCGAACGGAAGTCTGTTTCTTATCCCGTGATTGCTGAGGTTGCGGAGTCTCCCAACTATGCACTCGCACTACGCATGTCATCGTGGTCTAAGTTACTCCGCGCCATCGTTTATGTCTATAGGTTTCTTAGGCACCTACCTAATGAGACTTTTGTATCAAGTACTGATATCAAATTCGCAGAATGTAAGTTACTACGAGCTGTACAGGCTGTTCATTTTAGTAACGACATTCAAAATTTGAAAAACAATGTACCATGTTCTCCCGCTATCCTTAGACTCAAGCCGTTTCTCGATGAACACGGCGTCATACGCGTTAGGGGTCGTCTGTCAAATTCGGATGAACCTTAAAACTACAAACATCCTTGCATTCTTCCGCGACATGATCATGTTGTCGACCTTCTTGTTGATTTTTATCACAAGAAGCACCTCCATGCCGGTCAAGAGTTGCTTATGTTCTTACTTAGGCATAAGTATTGGATTTTAGCCGCTTGCATAAATGTAACGTCTGTTTCAAGTTTCGTCCGCGTCCGACTTGCCTTCTCATGGCCGATCTCCCTAGCCAGCGCGTCAACCAGATTGCTAAAGCGTTTACACACATCGGTTGTGATTACGCAGGACCACTGCAGTATACGCCAGTGCGTGGCCGAGGTGTTAAAAGCCGTAAAGCCTGGCTATGTATTTTTACATGCTTAACGACGCGCGCTACGCATATTGAAGTTGCGACAGATTTAAGCACGGTGTCATTCCTGGCAGCCCTTAAACGATTTCTCTCACGGCGCGGCCCTATACAGTGTTTGTACACGGATAACGACACTTGTTTTGTGGGTGCAAGCTCTTATTTACGCGACCTTTATAAGTTTCTCAGGGAAGAATATCGTACTCGTCTTCAGGAAGAACTTTCCATAAATCATATTGACTGGAAGTTTATTCCACCAGCATCATCACATTTCGGTGGATGTTGGGAAAGCATGGTCAAAGTAATTAAAACGCATCTCTTCAAGGTTATAGGTCAACAGATCCTCTCTTACGAAGAGCTTTTAACTGTCCTTGCACAAGTCGAGGCACTGATCAACTCGCGTCCGCTCACGGCATTGAGTAGTGACCCTGCAGAACCATCCGCGTTAAGCCCTGCACATTTTCTGAGCACAGTGCCATTATCGTCGTTTCCGGCTCCTAAAGCAGACTCTTCAAGCTTGTTCCAGAGACATACTCTGCTGGATAAACTCGTGCAGTCGTTCTGGCGGCGCTGGCGTGCGGAATATCTACACCAGCTTCAGGCTAGATCCAAGTGGAATAGTCCTGCATCCCCTATACAGGAGGGTACGTTGGTTGTCATAATATATGATAATGCTCCGCCGCTTTCATGGCCGTTAGCCATCGTAGAGAAATTGCATACTTCCAAGGACGGTACAACCCGCGTTGTTTCCGTGAAAACCGCTAAGGGGAGCTACGTGCGCCCTGTTGTACGTCTCTGTCCGCTTCCAACTCAGTGAGATCTAGCCTGAAGTTGGATCTACCTCTTAGTTTAAGTATTTAGTTAGTAGTTTTCGCTATTATTGCGTTTGTAGTTTTCGCTAAAGTTAATTTAGATTCATTTTATTATCATATCGCTGTCTTAGCCTATTGATGGGTTATGCGGTAGTACACCCAACATAGCTAAGTTCAATTCTTTTTCTTTTAAAGGCAACCCTTTAGGGCCGGGGGGATATGGTAGCGCCATCTACCTTTCCGTTGAGAACTAATCACATCAGCGTCAATGGTTCGTCGCTGCTTGGCCAATGCGAGCGATGCCTTTTGTTCCCGTCCCTGTCTATCCCATTCCCTGGAAGGGGCACGCCTTTCGCGGATTGGTCGCCGCGATCATCGACGCGAGAGACAGTCCAGAACATTCGAGAACGTGTCCGCCATACCGCACCGCCATAATTTGACCGCTCCCGCTTTATACTAAAACCGCCCGCGAGTGAAACTGATTTGTGTAGTGGAGTGATTCAAACAGCTTCAGGATTCTTGAAGACACCAGGAGGCTGCCATTTGCAAGGAAAAAGGACTGACGTACAAGGTAGGTGCCCCTCATCCTTCAGCATCCTTAGAAATTCCTATACCCACTCACAATCCTCTTCCCTTATCCTTTCTAGGCGAGCAGAACTCGCCATCCTTTAGATACAGTCCATTAATCCTTCTCCAAATCGCCTAGAACCTATGGTTTCGGTGTAACGCCGAACCAATAATTCTTATCGGATTCTTATCAGATATGTTATTTTTATTGGAAATCTAGTTGAAAAGAAACTTGTCCAGGTTTAAATATGATATATAACAAGAAAATGTGTTTGAAAAAATAAAATACGAAAATTGGCGGCAATTAATATAATATTTTATTTCATTTTTAAAATTGAAATGTTTCTTTCCATTATATTTATTTTACCTAAAAGTAAATTAAATTATCTTTCTAACCGTATACAATACTTATATACCTACCATAATAAAAAACGACGAGAAATATGAATATGTTAGAAATATAATGGCGCGCTCGAAAATGGCGGGAAAATATTATACCGGGCGCGCTTTATAGTGTTACGTACAATTTAGGTGCGACACGGCTCTAGCTTGAGCATTACTGTACTTAAACTTTTCTTGTTTCGTCCTTTTTAGACTCCCTTTTTTACGTAGTGGGGTTATAGTTTTTAAACCTATTTTTTCATTACATTACTATCTACAATACCACATGTATTTGCCAGATTTTATATCAAATATAATCCTATTATTCGCCAAAAACAAATACAGCACCCTTTGATAATATCCCCCTCATTAATCTATCCTTCACTTAACGCCATCAATGGATGTAGAACAAAATCAAGTGAATTCTACGCCATATTATATTTGTACCGGCCCATGAAAGCGTCACCCAATGGGACTTAGGGTTACCAGGTAGCAGAAAGATTTTCAGTGGACGATTATTGTATTGAAATCTTTACATTTCTTTTTTAAACTGCAGATGTGATCAAGTGATTGTTGCCAACATTTCCTTTAGCAAACTAATAATAATATTATTATTATCGTCATTGCCTTAGCGTTATATCTAAGACATGTCTTGTGTAACGGAATCCTATAGACCCCAGGCTGATTAAAATTTTAGTTTTCTTATTAACTGGGTTTAAAATGTCAGAGGGCCCCCAGTGGCCCTGATTAAAGCGCCCCTCCTCCGCGTATAATCTATGACACTCGTCCAAGTTTGACGGGACATGTCTCTACTGACAGCATTTACCAAGTGTAAACACTTCTAAGAGTGAAAAGAGGACATCAAAATAATATATGTCTTTAATGGGATTGCCTCGCTTCTAACTTGATTACGATGCCTAGCAGTACCCTGAATACCACATAGTTAACTATCCACCATTCATAACCACACACCCACAAGCGAGATATGTAAAACCTCTCCGCTCTCAATCTCAGACGCTGGGTGCCGAGGCAGAGCCGAGGTAACTCATACCAGACCGTGGTCACAAATCAAGCATGTGAAACCCCTCCACTCTCAATCTCCGGTAGCTGTGTACCGGGGCAAAGCCGAGGTAACTCATACCAGACCTGCGTACACTCATACTTCTCCGCAAGCTTAATATCCTAAGCTAATCACACATACGCAGATCCACTGGCAGGATACTTGTATTCTCTCCGCTCTCAATCTCCGTACGCTGGGTCCCGGGGCAGAGCCGAGAACACAACCATCAAACCGTGGCTTACATATATCACACTCTCTCGGCCATACAGGACCTACGCTAAGCCAGGCGCACCCAGTCAGTCAGTCTGTAATCGTTATTATATAACAAATTCTACCAAACATATTAATAAATAACATTGTTTATAGTTATTTATTCAGCCTGGGATATCAGTACATACATATTTGTAATGTGTAATTATATAAAACTTATACAATGACTTTTAGTGATTAAATTTAAGTATCAGGCACTCACCGGGATCAACAGCGTCATACCTCGTTAGGACTTCTCACCCGGTAACCGATACTCTGCCACTCGTTGCCCTATACCTTTTCTTGAAGCCCGCTCGTCTCTTTCCTTGTTAGTAATTAACACTCATTCTCAATTCTTGCCGAACACTCTTTCCGCGCCTAGATCTAGGTACGATATGTTTCGTGCCTCCAAGCCAACTCTTCTCCACCCCTGCGCATACTTCCCAACCTAACATGCCGCGTCTCGTCACCCGCCGGGATCCGTCTAGCTTTGCGTACTCACATCGACCATCTCCAAACACTACAAACCCGTATTTCCTAAACTACACGCCACGCTTTCCCGAGATCTGTCAACCTCCGCGTCCTAAGACCGAGTGTCTAAACTACCACGCGAGTCCGATCCCGAGATCCGCCCTCTTCCGCGCCATAAGACCCACATTGACTGTCCCTACCTACTTCCTCAACTCCCACGCCGCACTGTCCTGGGACCCAACTCGCTCCGCCTCCTAAGATCGACTGTCCAGTCAAATACCACCATGGCAACGCCCCTCGCCACTTACTACCTGAACGGGTTCGTTTCTTATGGTTGGTCCCTTTTTTATGATCCTCAACTATACCGCATGTGAACACTACAGTGCCAATATTTTCTCATAATTCATGGCTATTTCTTTACTCATATCCTGTCACATAATTCTTATAAATTTGTCAACCTCTTAGAATTTATATGTTTACTAATTGCATAACGTTGGCGCCATCGTAGCGATAAGACAAACAAATGTGGTAACAAGTATGCGACCTAAGGACTATATATTATTATTTAATTTGGTGTAGCCAGTAACACCACTACATTTGAAACCCGAGATCGGCTTCCTTGTCTAAAGATATATGACAGAATTTTATTTACTTTAATATCATATGTTAAAGCAAATGAATTATATCTACATAATAATATTTAAATTAAAGATATAAATGTTGAAAGTCGCAGGAATTTCATTGCATACTTTATAAAAACTATGCACCGAAGTTCATAAAATTACTTTTATTTCTAAATCAAGGACAATTCAAACAACTCCCGAAAATTCTGAGAAACGCCGTAATGTTGGCGACCTGAGAAACCCGGCTATAAATAATACATGGTCCTACATGCCCCTATAGACAATGACTGATGGCTTTTATAGCCTTTTGGTGTCAGTCACCGGCGACTGCGGTTTTATTCTTACGGGGATTGCCTGAATGCCATCAATTGATTTTGATACATGGTTAGGAAGTTAATCGGTTAGGCAATTGATTTATATTTTATATTTATTCGTTAGATTAGCGAATAACTAGGCCTTATGTTTCGACTTTGAATGATTATATTATTATGGAATATTTCATAAGTATTATTATTTTTTTACATAATGCCTATTGGCATATATTATATACCAATAGGAGGGCGTAGGCCCGTGCAGTTCAACTCGTCTCTCATTCCACTGAACTGCACTGACCTCTACTCCCTGCACCTGAGTCCGGCGCAGGGAGTGGCGAATGGTCTCAGGGGTAGCGCAGGTCGTGAAGCTAAGGCAAGGCTGGTGGACTATCCTTCTCGAGGTTGCCGCCCGTTCTTGGTCCAGTTCCTTCAGAAATGGATGCAACCAAAACTTCCAGCCGAAACACACACGTAAACACATGCGCGCACACACCCACACCCACATACACATCTCTTCACCACGCCCCCTCGTGGCCGGGTGGGCTTGGGTTCGTAGTAAAAAGTCACGGGTAAGAGAAGTTGACCACCTGCGCTAGGACCTGCGCAGTCAAGCGCCGTAGCGCTACGTACGTACGTGTACCGCGGCGCGCCGTACGTGGGGATGTCGGAGTCCTGGGGGGTTGAGCCGAGCGGCGCTGGCGGTAATGTGACCGTGAGGCAACATGCCCTCTTTGGTCCGATTTTACGCTAAACGGTAGCCCCCGCTGTCAGCCGCAGCGCGGGCCACAGGCTAGGGACGTAGGGTCTACATCAACAGTCGGAATTTATTTCGGCTGTTGATGTGGTAGGTGAAGGCTATGCTGAGGGTGCAAGCGAGGGAAGACAGCTAGAGTTGGTAACTCGGCTCAGGCCGTTAACACGAGCGGGCGCTCGATGCCGTGCTGTAAACCAGCCCCGCGTTCCTATATCCTTCTGGTAATCCTAACGTCCGGATGACGTTCCCTGTTGCGGGCTCCATGAAGGGTGGGAAGCCAGAGGGATGAAGACTTGTTAAACTTTTATGGATACCGCAAATCCGAAAATTACCCCAATTGCGACGGTGACAGCGAAAGCTGGTCCCACCGCCACCAAAACCATACAGATGGTTGACGCCGTGGCCTCGGCTGCAGGTGTCACACCATCCCCCCGGGACGGGATTTCAGCGCTAGCTAGTATTAGTACTGGTCCCGTCCTTACAATCGTCAGCCCGTTTGAAATCAAGCGGGAAGACGACTCCTTCTTCGCGGGATGGCAAGTGGTGAGTCACCAGAAGGGCAAGGGAAAGACCACCAATCCTGTGCAACGCCCGCCCACCACATAACTGAGTGGACCCGCTGCTGCCAGCTCTGCGAAGAAGAAGAGGTCAAACCGGAACAAAAGACAGCGCATGGCGGCTAAGCGGAAGGCTTCACAAACCTCTGCTGCTGCCGGTGCTGCCTCTACGAATACAGCGGAGCAAGCCACTGTCGCAGGTCCCAGCAAGGTGACCAGCGCACAGCCCACGCTCAGCAGTGAGGAGTACACGAAAGCCGGAGGCAGTACGAGGAGGCCGCCTGCCGCCAAGCAGCGGGCAGATCACCCTGGACGGCATCCAGCTGCAGCACCACCGAAGAACACGGCAGGTAAAACTGCCAAACACAAGGAAAGAGGTGAGGCCAAACGTGCTACGACGAGTCCAGCTCGCCTCGAGGGGAGCACAAGATGCCCCGCCTCGTCTCCTCCAGGATGACAGCAGGTAAATCCTACGCACAGGCCTCCAAAGCGTCCCTGGGCGTTGCAGTAACATGCAAACGCACAGGGAACTTGCCGAAAGAGTTGGTGGACCAGGTACTCCGGGAACTCCAGAGGAAAATCCTGGTTAATGCTTGGTCGACCAAAACCCCCAAACGCCCCGCTCCAGCGTTCACCGGGAAACTCAGGTACGCGGACGGGGTCCTTAAACTTTGGTGCGCCGACGAGGCAACCCGTACCTGGCTGACGGAGCTGGTCTCTCTCCTGGTCCCACCACCAAGCTTAGAACTGGAGGTCAAGGGCCAGGAAGAGGGCCCGAAGAGAGTGCGGTGCGGCATTGTCGTACCCGACGAACAGGGGGTCTTGGGCGACGTGCGCAACGTGGGTCGCGCTCTGGAGTTCCAGAACCCCTGGTTGGAGGTCGACAAATGGTCGATGCTGCACTCCGAGAGGCAGACAGGTGGGTGGTTCCTAGTGGTCGGCGTCCCGGAAGAACAAGTCCCGACCCTGATGCAGAATGAGCGCCGCCTCGCGTTGGGGGTAGGTGCCGTCTACGTCAGATTCCGGGACCCCATAGGCAAGTATGTCAACCATCCTCCCGGATGCGACGGCAACTCTATACAGGTCAAGCACGACTTCAACAGAGAAGTCAGAGCCGGCCGCGTCTGGCTCGGGGGTTGGCCCATCAGCCGAGGGTAACTCGGAAGATGAGAGCCTGCTCCTAAGCCCGGTGTGGCGGGACGACGGGGTGGAGGCTGGCGACATCCTGGCCGGCCTAACGCAGCTGACGGTCGGGGAGGAGGGGACATCATTCAAAGATGAACCCTCTACCTAGTGACGTCAGCTGCCTTCAAATCAACCTCCATCACAGCCGAACGGCCGCTGCGCAACTGCGCAAATGGATGGAGGTCCAACAATCAGCCATCGTGCTCATCCAGGAACCTTGGATAAGGGATGGCCTCATCAGAGGCCTCTCCAGCCTGGGAGGTAAGATTTATTCTTCAACTGACCACAGACATCCAAGAACCTGCATACTGACAATTAAAAACATCAGAGCCCCAGCTTTAACGGAGTTCTGTTCCAGTGACATCACAGCGATACAAATTGAAATAACACAGCAGCCCCAGAGTATAGCGGTTGTTTTCGCATCGGTCTACATGCCCGAGGCCGAAGACCCGCCTCCGTTCGACCTCACGCGTCTGGTTAACCAGTGCGAGAGAACCAAACCGGAGGTCGTAATAGGAACGGATTCCAATGCCCACCACCAAATGTGGGGCATGAACTGATTGCAGTTCATGCCCCACATTTGGTATAACAACAGAGGTAAATCATAAAGCCGAAATCGAAATCATAATATTGAAATATTTTACTTTTATTTATAAGTTCTTAATTAGCCGTGTGGTTGACGGCATAGAATACAAGTGTCACCACCCCCTATCTTCCCGTGGGTGTCGTAAGAGGCGACTAAGGGACAACACGATGCAAATACCATCTTTGCGTAGAGACGGAAAACTCGACATCAAACCCACGACTGCCTCGTTGGTCTCGCGGCATAAATGTGCGCGTGGGATCGGGAGGTCCCGGGTTCGAATCCTGGGTCGGGCAGTGTTATTGGGTTTTTCTGTCACGAAATTCTCAGTAGCAGCACGGAGTCTGGAAATGTGCCCGGTACGGCAATAGGCTCGCCCCTTATTACCTGGGACTAAAGTATATCTGGCGAAAAGTGGGTGTAGAAAAACACCTCTGCCTACCCCTTCGGGGATAAATGGCGTGACGATATGTATGTATGTATGTAAATCATTGGTTGAATACCTATTCACCACTAATCTTTCCCTATTAAACACAGTTACGGAGCCCACCTTCGTCACAAGACGTAGTCAGACAATTATCGACTTAACTCTCGCAACAGAAGGAGCGGCTGATCGCATCAAGGGATGGCACGTCTCGAAAAAGGCATCCTGCTCAGACCACAGACGGATCAGCTTCTCTATGGAAGTCGTTATACAACCCACATAGCCACGTAGGAAACCTCACAACACTGACAAAGCAAAGTATGTCCAATTACTTAATGAGAAACTTACCTTTACTGCTACGCCGACAATGAACAGGTACTGGGTGACAATGAACAGATCGACGAGCAGGTATGTACACTGACGCAGTCGATGATAGACAGTTACCACGCAGCATGCCCAGAAACCACTCTACCCTCAACCCCAGGTAAACAACCCTGGTGGGGCACTGAGCTTGAATGCAAGCGCAAGAAGGTAAGAAGGGCTCTAAACAGGGCAATGAACACAAGCGCGGACGAAGATTGGAACGCTTATAAAGCGGCCAAATCAAGCTACAAGAAATGCCTCAGATTCAGATGCACCATGGGATAGAGGAAATTCTGTGGGAGCATTGAATCTTGCCAACAAGCAAACCGGGTAAGGAAACTACTGGTTCAGCAACCAATGGTTGCACCAGGTACTCTCCGTAAACCAGATAACACATACACCACATCGGAGGAGGAGACAAGACGCGTCCTACTCGAAACACACTTCCCAGGCTGCGTCCTCACCCCGGTAATAACGTGGCACGATACACCATACTAGAAATGAATAGATATACACACATAATGCACCTTAATATACGATCACTAAGGAAACATTTTAATGAAATACTCATACTATTAGAAGAAAGTTACTACATAATAGACATTCTGATATTAAGTGAAATAAATATTAAAAAGGATGAAATTGACTTCTACCAAATACAAGGATACAAAACACATATATTAACCAGAGAAACAACTAGGGGAGGGGGTATATTAATATATGCAAAGGATAAGCCCACCTTCGAGGCTCAAAGAATGAACACTGGATCTTTTGAAACCCTTCATGGACAGCTAACAACTGGGCAGAAGAGTAAAACGCATATAATTGCTTTGTACAGACCGCCGCAGAAAAACAAAGTTATATTCATACACGAATTGGAAACAATCATAAAAAGTATCCCCGGTACAGAAAACATTATTGTGATCGCGATACGAATATAAACACATTAAACGGCGTGACAAATCCAACGACAACACACTACAAAAACACCCTGTGTGAATATGGCCTGCAGTCTGTTATACCGAGTACGGAATCAACGTGCGAAGCGATAGCGGACGGAAGGAGCGAGGCGTCGTGCTTGGATCACGTGTGAGTGCGAGCGGGACGCAGCGAGTGCGGAGCGACGTCATTCGTCCTTGAAACGCAGGTGTCCGATCACTATGCAGTTGGTGTGTCCTTGGAATTGAGTAATAATAATGAAAATTATTTGGGTAGTTTAATCTCGAATAACAAAAGCGGTGTGCGAAAAGTTATTAGTGATAAAATACTAAGACAAAAGTTTATGGAATACGACTGGACTCAACTGTATGTATTGTCATGTCCTATTATATTATTTAATTCATTTTGTGAAATTTTCGAACGGATTTATCAGGAGAGTACTATAACTGTACGTAAGCAGCAGGGTAAAAGAAAAAGGGAGCCATGGATAGATCAAAATTTATATGTAATGTTATTGCGCAGAAATCACTTGTTTAGAGTATGGAAAGCAGAACCTAAAAATATGAACAAACGTTTAGAATACACTAAATTTAGGAATAAGGTAAATAAAATGATAAATGAGGCTAAAAATAAATATAGACAATCAGAAATAATTAAAATATGTAAGTAAAATATGAAAGATATGGGAAAATATCAATTTGTGGCTGGGCCGACAAAAAACTAGTTTAGACAGTGTTATTATGAACCACTTAGGTAAAACAGAAAATATTAGGAATATATGTACCAATTTTACTCAAACTTTTACTCAGGAAATACAAAACATTAAGCAGATATGTAGTATAAAGTTTTTAGACCGGGAGAAATACGTGCGCCCATGTGACGTGAGCTTTAGATTTTGTCCAGTAAATCCGTCCGATGTAGAAACAGTAATTAGTATGTTATCTAGCAGAAAATCACCTGACTTGAATGGCATACGAGTAGATGATATAAAATACTTGCGAAAACAAATTAGTCCAATATTGGCTAACTTTATCAACATGTGCCTAAAGAACAGTGTATACCCAGACCAGCTAAAAAGCGCCATAATACGCCCGATTTATAATTTCGGCAACCATCTGGAATATTTTAACTATAGGCCAATAGCCATATTATCAGTGATAGACAAAATCGTCGAAAAAATTTTTGTTGGACAAATTAGCAAATTCCTTGAGAAAAATAGTATACTCACTGACACCCAATACGGTTTTAGAAGGGGCAAGAGCACTATCACTGCTTTGACGAACTTTGCAGACTACGTTAATGAAAGCTTGGACTTGGGGAAACAGCTGATAGCACTTTTTATTGATTATAAAAAAGCGTTCGACACTCTGGACCATAGTATACTATTGCAGGCCATGGATGAATGTGGCATATGCGGCCCCACCAATAACTGGTTTAGAAACTATCTGGTAAATAGAAAGATACGTTTTTTTGCCGTGTGGTTGACGGCATAGAATACAAGTGTCACCACCTACCCAACCCTATACGACTGCCTCGTTGGTCTCGCGGCATAAATGTGCGCGTGGGATCGTGAGGTCCCAGGTTCGATTCCTGGGTCGGGCAGTGTTATTGGGTTTTTCTGTCACGAAATTCTCAGTAGCAGCACGGAGTCTGGCATTGTGCCCGGTACGGCAATAGGCTCGCCCCTTATTACGTGGGACTAAAGTATATCTGGCGAAAAGTGGGTGTAGAAATACACCTCTGCCTACCCCTTCGGGGATAAAAGGCGTGACGATATGTATGTATGTTGAAAGATACGTACTCTTGTAGGTGGAGTGACCGGGTAAGACGCCGTTGTGAGCTTAGGCGTGCCGACCGGCTCAATATTTGGGCCGGTAGGGTATATTATGCATGTGAACAATGTATCAAACGTAGTAGCTAACTGCAGCGTGTTCATGTACGCAGACGATATGTGTGTCCTTTATGCCTCTAAAGATATATCACACGTACAAACAAATATACACTCAGATTTTGAAAATATAACGAAATGGGCGCATGACAATGGTATCATACTCAATTTTAACAAAACGAAATGCATGCATCTACATTCTCCATACAACCAGAGCGTAAAAAACACAAATACTAATAATCTTACCATAATAGGACACACATACGAATGCCTACACGATAACAAATTGAATTGTATTTGTTCTGCTTTGCAATATGTTGATAATATTTGGGATTAAGGATAGATAAGAACTTCAATTGGTCTATGCATGTATCTGACGTGTGCGCTAGATTGAGATCTGTTTTGGGCAAGTTCTACCTGCTTAAGAGAGTGTTAAACACAGATACACTAAGAATTGTATACTATGCCCTTGCAGACTCACTGATTAGCTATGGGCTGATTGTATACGGTGTGACGTCGCTGTGACGTCGCGCTCACACCTCCCACTCATGTCATCGCCGCCCCGGGCTTCGCGCCTCCTATAAATACGGAGACGCTGGGACATCGGGCCCTTTTTGCTGCATTCGACGACATCGGCTCGAAAAGCTAAGTACATCAGCTGCTAGTCCTGAGCGACCATCGGAAGCGGATCCTCAACAAATCCCTTACCATTGCCGAATCACGCGACCCTGTTTATATCTTTTCGAATAACATTTTTTTTTAGTAATTTTTAGTAAGTTAAACGCTTTGCTAAATGATGTTTAGATTTACTTGAAGAATTAAATCAATTTTTATTGTAACATTTAACCACGTTTCTCATGTAAACACACCCTAAGTAGGGACAACGTTACAGTGGACACCTGGAAGGTCTCCTTTGTTACATTGGCGCCCACGGGAATATATAGGTAGGGTTTTGTTGAGAATCCGCTGCCCGGTGAGTCTTTTTTTTAATTTTTTAACTGTGTATGTGTGAAATCTTTCCAAAGCAGTGTCAGTGTTTTAGTGGTATGTGTTTTTTGCTTACTACGCATGGTAAGCATTTTTATATTATAACTATTTCTGTTGGCGCGTGTGATAATTAATTTTGTATCAACCGCATAAGTAACAAGTTATAATCGTTTTGCTTGCGACCACGTGTCAACTAAATGACGCGCTGTGGTCACATTCATTGATCGCATTCTTTGTATTGCATTTAAGGCCTCGCGTCCTCTAACGACGTGCTAAGGTTACCTTCGTTGATCGTATGCTTCGCGATTAGCTTTTTTAAATGCCACTACGGTAATTGAGTGCTACTGGTAATTATTGCTAATAACCTGCTTTGGCTGACTTATGGAACGAATTCACACCCTTCTCTTTTTCATTTCTTCTCATTTTTCTACTATAACCTATTCTGCTAGTGATTTTGTACGGCGACATAATTATTATATACGGTATTATTAAATACTTTTACCGCCTACTACGGTGATTATCTTTCAAAGTTAAATACTTTTTTTTCTTTCTTACTAAGAAAGTTACATCTTTATTGTACCACGTGTACCTACCATAATTGGACTGGCTGAGAATGAACATACCTTAAGATGCTAGCGTATTATATACTAGGTATTTAGCTAGAATTCCGCGTCATTTATTAATAAAATGTACACGTGTCACATGCAGGTTGCTCACTAACAATAATGAACGAATGTAATTATTGTCTTTTTGGTATAGAAATACGAATATCATCGTAGAATTATTAGTTGCTCGTTTTGTCAAATGTTTATTATGCTACAATCGTTGTTTTTGGTCTTCGATTCTATCTTCTTGTTACTGGCTATCGGTATGTTATTTGAAAATGCATCTATTTATGCATTTACTGTTCATTGTGAACTCAAACATTAAATTCCTGCGTCGCAATTATTGAATTATATTTTTTTTGTAATGTTTTGTGTCGCTAGGATTGTTTCTTTCAATGTCTGGTTTCTATTGAAATGTATAAAACATATAATGATAAATAAATGGTAAAATTAAACCGCTGACGGCCGGAAAAATACTTAATTATCTATATGTAACTTTTTTCCTTTTTACAAAATGCTATGCATCTGGTTTTACTAAACCATCTTAAATAGTGCTGGTTATAATGTGTTCTTGTGCTTACGCAAATTTTATTATATCAAACTGAATTTATCAAACTTAATCGAATTGAAACTAACTTTAACTGAAGTGGGTATTTGCACATAAATTAAATCAATAACTTCTATTCTTGAATAACTAAGTGGCTATTTACATATAAAGCAAATAAATATTTTTTATACCTCATTAAATAACTAAAGTGGTTGTTTACACACAAATTAATAATAATTTCAATACTTAAATATCTAATGTGCGTATTTCTACATAAATCATAAATTTATATACTTTCATAACTAAAGCAAATTAATTGATTTACAAGTTAAAGATAATACCATTTCGTATTTCACCGTCGTTTATTTTAAACCTAAAAGCTGAATAAAATAATTAAATCTTATTCTTTTATAGCATCAATGTGTTTATAAAAGATGGGGTACAGTGTCATTAACAACAATGTAAGACGCATATGCATGCGAAGTTATAATTACCTACATAATTGTTTGTGAAGGACAACAATAGTGCTATTGTTTCCGAGTTGGAGCTCACAAGATAACGCATTGTGTTGTGTTAACGATTCATATAAACATGCTAACATAAAACATCAATAGTTATTACTGTTATAAATTGTCGCAGAAATTTATTGAATGTAATATTGTTACACAAATCTGTTATTTATCTAACTAAATATCTAACTATCAGATTTGTCTTGGTGATTTCCATGTAAAAGATCTTAAATTGACTCACTACAAAGTTTAAGAATTTAATGATTGGTGCTCATCACTAATGATCTAATCACTAAATTAACTTAACACTTTGTTACAAATAGTATATAAAATCTTTAACTCCCAATTACAGCTAAATCATGTACCCAAATATCTTGTTATATATAGCTTTAGTAATGACTGATTGAAATATAATAAAATATTTCTTTCCCTTATGGCTCAGTGGCTAAAAGGTTGTTGTCGGATCGGTCTGTGGTTCGATTTTCGCTTGTGTTTTTTTTGTGTTTTTTAACCCTTTAGGTGCGATCAAACTAAAGGCAAAGTGCCACAAGTGCAAAGGGTCACGTTGCTGCAAATTTTCATTGGCATAGGTTACCGGAAAAAAAAAATATGACACCTTAATATAATTATATCACATAACTTGCATATCATTGTGTTGGTTATAAAATCAGCTATTATAATAATAACATAAATTACTACTAAATACTCACCTTTTTGGCAAAACAAGCTTACAAACTTAGAAGTTTGTTATTTTTCACTGGTTCGCACAAACATTTCATCACATATTAATGAATTTCATTACTTGTTTGGTTCATAAACACAAAAACATTATCACATATACCTTTAGGTTTTCACACAATACATTATTTATTTGTAACAAATGAATCTAACGCCACTAAAAAAAATATAATCCGAACGCGTAACAAAAAGTTCGCCGTGCCGGGCCGCCATGTTACTGTAGCGAACAATGTGGCTGTGAATTATTTACCATTTGAAACACGATAACAGTGAAAACGTACAACAATACTAGTATTTAATTGCTAAAATATGTTTTCAGATAAATAATCTGGGTACTTTTATGTCTCTCATAACTATTAAAAGAGTATTTATCATAAAACTATTACGAAAATAGCAAGTTTCAAGAGTATAAATAGCCGTTCTTAAAAGATTTTGCCTTTTATCACTGTATTTCTTGTCTCTGTCACGAATAATGTCACTTCACAATTAATATTTATTTATTTCTGAGTAAATCTATATAAGTATCTTTATAAAATATTCACCGGTTTCTTCCACAAGACAACTTTTATTATAAAGATCGCGGAACAAAACACAACAATGGCGGACGCTTTTGCAACTGAGACACAGATAATTATATTTCAATATTTTTTGGCACGTTTCGTTTCCCTCACCCTTCTAAAACGATTTAGTTGCATAGAATATGAACTATTCTAATAGTTACTACTTTCGTTTCTTGGTTTAAGTAAAACAAAACGTAAAAAATCCGCGACCAATAGGACGACTTTTTTAAGAGCACGACCATGCGTGCTGTAAACACATGGGACCACTTGAATTAGAGCACGACCGTGCGTGCTGTAATCACGTGGGGGGTTAACTATGGTAGTGTATACTATATCATCGACCATTTCCTTCGATGATGTATTATTCATTACATCTTACTCTGAATATTTTTTGTGTTTTTTAACTATGGTAGTGTGTACTATATCATCGACTGTCTCCTTCGATGGTGTATTAATCATTACATCTCACTAAGAATTGTGCATTTGTTTTTAATTAAATTGTATCGTGTTCAGAAACTAGATAATGACTCGCGTCAATGAAATGCGGTCAGCGCCAAGCGCGCAGTGATGACTCACGTGTTCACCGGCTCAAACATTCGACCGCAGTAATCATTAAACGATTTTAAACTTTCGCGATTAGTATACATTATACAAGGTTATATAGCGGGTCTTACTCGCGATAAATCTTATATTTAAGGCATAAATACCTCGGATTTTTGCCAACGTTTCGGCTGACTTGCTTCAGCCGTGGTTCAGTCCCGCCGCGACCACGGCTGAAGCAAGTCAGCCGAAACGTTGGCAAAAATCCGAGGTATTTATGCCTTAAATATAAGATTTATCGCGAGTAAGACCCGCTATATAACCTTGTATAACGCAGTAATCATTGTTATTCCATTTTAAATGAATACAATTTGTCCTTGCAATATTTCATCGACCTTGTTAAAGAGCAATTTGTTTGTGATATTGCCAACTGATCGTATGATTGTTAGTATCGTAATATAGTAAGATCGTAATATTGGTTTACGACTTATACATTTTCAATTAATTTCACTTATCGAGCCCGTATCACGTATAATACCTCTTCGCGCGTCGTGTAATATAATGAATGCGACTCGCATCGTGAATGAATGTTGGCTTGTTCATGCGTATGATTGTGTGTAGGCCTTTTGAATGTGATGAATGTCAGGTAATAGGAACGTTCACTGCTTGGTGACGTATGAATGGCCGAGGGTTATACTTGGGTTTTTATTTTCTTCCAGGGTTAGTAGTTGCTTGTGCTTAGCTTACTGAAACCACCACTCATCTGTTTCAGGGTCCCGGAATGCTGTTGCCGCCCACCAGCCACAGAATTTTCCCGGATGAAAAATTCTGGCCTAATGGGGGGAGTGTGTGACGTCGCTGTGACGTCGCGCTCACACCTCCCACTCATGTCATCGCCGCCCCGGGCTTCGCGCCTCCTATAAATACGGAGACGCTGGGACATCGGGCCCTTTTTACTGCATTTGACGACATCGGCTCGAAAAGCTAAGTACATCAGCTGCTACTCCTGAGCGACCATCGGAAGAAGATCCTCAACAAATCTCTTACCATCGCCGAATCACGCGACCCTGTTTATATCTTTTCGAATAACATTTTTTTTAGTAATTTTTTAGTAAGTAAAACGCTTTGCTAAATGATGTTTAGATTTACTTGAAGAATTAAATCAATTTTTATTGTAACATTTAACCACGTTTCTCATTTAAACACACCCTAAGTAGGGACAACGTTACAGTGGACACCTGGAAGGTCTCCTTTGTTACAACGGATGAACCTATATTATGTACTTAAAAGACATCAAAAGCATCCAAATAAGACTGATGAAATACTTAGTAAGTAAGCAAGATAAAAATATGTGCAATAACGATTACGAAAAATTGTTTCCTTTATGTAAAATACTGCCCATAGAAAAAAAAGGTTCAATACTTGATAGGCTTAGAATATTACTTTAATGAAGAGTACAAACATATTGTCGAAAACAAATATAACACTAAAAGAGCTAGGGAACATAAACTTAAGAAGCCAAAAGTAACAAATTATTATGGCCAACGAACAGACAAGTATATTATACCCTCTATTTTTAATAGTTAAATTTATTAAGAGAAGTTCCTCAAATTAGTTTTAGTAACCTAAAGAAAAATTTAAAGACGTCCTTTTGCAGTTATAAGTTTTAAAAGTGGATCAGTATATAAGTTTATAAAGATTTTGTTAAATGTTTTACATATTTTATAATTTTAGTTTAATTTAAGTTTTTTGTTATTTACATATATACTTGGCTTAAACATAATGTATAACCCTAACTATTAGTTTTGTAAGGTAGGTTTAGTAAAATGTTTAAGAGCGCATCTCGCCGCTAAGCAATTGCGTTTGGCGAGTTTTAATTTGTAATTAGTTTTAAGATGTTTTTCAAATCTTAATATATAAAATCCTTGCGTTACTGACTGACTGACAGACAAGCTACAGCCGAAACTACTCGGCGCAAGAAGCTGAAATTTAGCATGTTTGTTCCTTGGGGACCGTAGGGGTGCACTAAGACGGGATTTCCCGAAATTCCCACGGGATCGGGCAAAACGGGAAATTCGAAAATATGTGCGAGCGAAGCCGCTTGCGTCGACTAGTATTAAATAAATCTTTAAAAAAAAACGAACAGTGGCGACCGAACACGAGTGGGACACGCAAACACCGTGGTCACAGAAGAAAAACTCCGATGGGCCATCGATAGCTTCCATCCCTTCAAAGCAGCCGGACTGGACGGCATCTTCCTAGGGTTATTACAATGGAGGGGTGAACCTGTCCGTAAAAGACTTCTGGCAATCATAAGGGCTAGCCTGGCCATTAGATATGTACCGAAGAGTTGGCGTTCATACCAAAACCAGGCAAAACAGACTACACCAATGCAAAGTCCTTCAGACCAATAAGCCTGACCTCCTTCATGCTTAAAGCCTTGGAAAGGCTCTGCGAGAGGGAATTAAGAAGTGGGGCACTTAAGCAACTACCCCTATATGCCAACCAACATGCATACAGCTCAGAGAAATCGACGGAATCGGCCTTACATCAGGTCGTGAACCAGATAGAAGCTGCTATACAACAAAAAAGCATCTGTCTGGGCACCTTCATTGACATAGAAGGAGCCTTTCACAAGACAAACTTCTCCAGCATAAGCAACGCCCTAGCCAGACATGGTGTGGATCCGATGCTCATACAGTGGATCCAAAACATGCTCAGTAAAAGGATAGTGCGCCTGCATGGCGACACCCAGACAGCCTTGATAACTAAAGGTTGCCCACAGGGCGGTATTCTCTCCCCGCTATTGTGGAACTTAGTCATCAATGAACTCATAGACAAACTCAACGCGAGATACTTCTACACAATAGGATATGCAGATGATCTGACCATTCTCACCTCAGGTAAGGTAACTAATACAGTGTACGACCTTACCCAACAGGCTCTACGCATAGTAGAGTGGTTGTGTAATGAGTACGAATTATCAGTAAACCCGACAAAGACCGAACTAAATATGTTCACACACAAACGCGCGCTGGGTAGTTACCGACAGCCCAGTTTATTTAATACAGAGCTCAAGCTGTCTACCGAGGTAAAGTACCTGGGTGTCACTCTTGACAGCAAATTAACATGGAACAGCCACATGGAAAATAAGCTCAATAAAGCCAGCATCGTCTTCTGGCAGTGCAAGAAGATGATAGATATACGCGGGAGCCTATCCCCTAAAATTGTCTTATGGCTCTATAAGACAATAATACATTCGATGATAAGCTACGGTACAGTCGTGTGGTGGCCGGACCAACCTAACAACGGCCGCCAACAAGCTTCAAAAGCTTCAAAGACTTGCATGCCTAGCGGTCACGGGCTGCATCAAAACTACACCTACAGCGGCACTCGAAGTGTTGCTGGACCTGCCTCCACTGCACCTGTTCATACAACAGGAAGCAACGATGTCGGCGGTCCAGCTTCTTAGCCGGACCGCCGACATCGTTGCTTCCTGTTGTATATGTTAGTGTCTTTCCAGAGCTTCAGAGCTCTTGCTCTGAAGCTCTGGAAAAACACTAACATACCACACACTAGCAATTTAAATAAGAGTGTATTTAAGTTAGTTAAAGAAGTTCCTCTCACACAAGCCATTGGCGACCGAATACCGAAACAATTTGTGTTCGACAAGAAATACAAAATCCAACTGTACGAGGATCTATACGAAGAAGGAGTTGTTAACCACAACGAGCTCACGATCTTCACAGATGGGTCTAAGACTCAGTATTCTCCGAGGACCTAAACACGGTCTACCAGGCCGAATGTTTTGGCATAATCCTAGCTGCCACAGCAATCATGGCACGTGAGGTAAGGGAACGATCCATTAGGATCCTCTCAGATAGTAAGGCTGTCCTCTCAGCCCTCAAAAGCCAAACTATCACCTCAGCACTCACGCTTGAATGCGACCAGAAACTAACAGAGGTAGTTAAACAAAACAAATTAACACTGCAATGGATCAAGGGCCACAGTGGCTCAAGAGGGAATGACGCAGCCGACGTACTTGCCAGAAGAGGGGCCACTTTAGAGGTGGTGGGACCCGAGCCCATTATTCCCCTCCCTTCTGGTTTTTATCGCAACCTGGTAAGAAATAGGACCAGGACCCAACACAACCAGTCCTGGATTGGTATTGAAACATGTAGGCAGGCCAAGGAGGCTCTTCCCGCAGTAGACAGTAAGATAGCCAAACAAATCCTCCGGCTGTCCAAACAACAACTGCGGACAGTCACGGCCGCCTACACAGGACACGGATTCTTTAATAAACACCTATTTACTATAGGTATCACCGACAGCCCGCTGTGCAGGGCCTGTATGGCAGCAGACGAGACAGCAGCCCACCTGCTCCTCGACTGCCCTGAGGTCGCACAGTACAGGCAGCAGTACCTGTCCAGATACAGCACCCTGAGGGAAGCAGTGGGCCACATCAAGAGTCTGCTGGCCTTCCTCGAAGAGCTGGGGTAGCTCAAATGACGACAACATTCCCACCCGCACGCAAAATACACGCCAAGACGTGGAGTTGCGGAAACAGCCTGTGCCACCAATAGGAATTATGTAAAAAAAGGACTAAATCGGTATGGTGGAATAAGAATACAAAGTGTGACGGGATATCGTAATCCAAATAAGGATTGATATATGTCCAGCAATAGACTACGGAAGGGCTGTATAATTAAGGGTTAAATATAGTTCAAGGTTAAAACAGTGCTGTATTGTTTAAACATACATAATTTTTGTGACAAATTTGTCTGCAAATCGTACTCTTAGGATTTCCTGGCGAGGCATTGCCATTGATCACTGCAACCATCTAAAATACTTAGGCATCACTCTTGACCAATCGCTAACATTTAAGGTCAACTGTGAAAACGTTGCGAAAAAGGTTTCTAGTCGAAATAACCTACTCCACCGTTTGACAAATTCAAAATGGGGAGCCGCGCCTTTGATTTTACGTATCACAGGACTAGCACTGTGTTTTTCTACGGGTGCATATGCGTGCCCTGTATGGCATCGATCAGCACACGCTAAAAAAGTAGATATAGCACTCAACAACACGTGCCGGAAAATAACCGGATGTCTGAAACCAACTCCGGTAAAGATGTTATACCCACTGGCAGGTATTGCCCCACCAGCTATCCGCAGAGAAGTAGCTACTGGGCTTGAAAAGTGGAAACAAGAAACTGATCCAAGACATCCATTATATGGCCAAAACCCAGCAGCCAAAGGACTAAAAAGTCGGAACAGTTTTCTCCACACCATATCCACTAGAGCTAGCAACGCTTCTAAGGATAGAATCAATTTGTGGCGCGACAAATTTTCAATCCTCACCTTCATTCCACGGACAGAGTAGTTACCTCCAGGATATACACTTCCTTGGCCAACTTGGAAGGCACTCAACAGGCTGCGCACCCAGGTCGGCAGATCCAAAGATAATATGTCAAGGTGGGGCTATATCCACCCAGACGAAAATAAGTGCGACTGCGGCGTATCACCACAGACAATGAGCCATAATAATATGGCTCATTGTCTCTGGTGATACGCCGCAGTCGCACTGCTTGTGGTCGCTTGTGGTGCACGTCAGCATATTATGCTGACGTGCACCACAAGCTCAGACTCGTGCACACTTGACGACACGTACCAAGCAAGGCCAAATGCGTTGCCGAGTACTAGGCTAAAACGGTATAAAAAGTGTTGTTGAAGATCTCGAAAACAGTTCAAGGTATAAAGAAATGTTAAATGGAAAAGTTGTAGAGAATTTAATTTTCTACAATATTGATAACAAATACAAATAGCGTAAAACCCGTAGAAAACGAGATATTTGCATAAAATGTAAAAAATAACGATTTTTGTAACCTTTGACCCCTGAATTTAAAACTTGCGGACATCCAATTATATGTGACTTTTGAGAACAGTTTCAGGATGCCAAAATACAAGTTTTAACTTAGTAATATACTGGGTATGTCGATTTTTTGAGATTTGCACCTAATTTGGCCTAAAATGACTGGACTAAATATAAATTATTTCAGCTCAGCTCTTGTCGAGTACGCATCATATAGAAGGTTATAAATACTTTTTAGCAGATAGTAGTATATGTTTTATCGCTGTGTAACCAAACCGATACAAGAAAGAAAAGCCTAATGCAGTTGATGAAGAAGGTGAGGTCTTTCCCCAAACTAGAGAGAGTATCCTCTGACAAGACTAAGTATTCTCTGATAAGACGCGGCCCAAAGGATAAGATCGAGAACTCGCCTGTGCTTTCGTTACTATACAACAAATCGGTTCTGTTGCTTACTTTCCATCACTGAATTAACAGTAAGTACATTTGCCAGTTATCCGTGTATTAAGGTAATCACGAGTGTATCTTTTAATAACCCAATTCATCATCATCATCATCATCAGCCCATACCAGTCCACTGCTGGACGTAGGCCTCTCCCATGGCGCGCCAATGAGCTCGGTCTTCAGCTTTCCTCTTCCAATCCCTGCCCGCTGCCTTTCGAATATAATCGCCCCATCTAGCTACAGGACGCCCTACACTACGTTTGCCGAGACGCGGTCGCCACTCAAGAACCTGACCGCTCCAGCGTTCATCGGTTCTGCGGCATATATGACCTGCCCACTGCCACTTCAGCTTACTTATTCGCTGAGCTATGTCGGTTACTTTAGTTCTCTGCCGAATGATTTCGTTCCGGATTCGATCCCTAAGAGAAACTCCGAGCATAGCTCTTTCCATAGCTCGCTGAGCTACCTTGAATTGGTGGACAAGCCGTACCGTGAGTGGCCACGTCTCAGCCCCGTAGGTCATTACGGGTAGAACGCACTGATTGAAGACTTTTGTTTTCAAACTTTGTGGTATGGGCGACGAGAAGACCCGACGAAGTTTCCCAAATGCTGCCCAGCCCAGCTGTATCCGCCTCTTGACTTCCTTATCGAAGTTGTTTCTACCTAATTGTATGATCTGTCCTAGGTATGTGTATTCGGAAACAACCTCGATGGAGACTCCATTTACGTCGACTGGTTCCGGATCGACATGCCTGTTGATCATAATTTTTGTCTTGTCAGAGTTCATCCGGAGACCAATCCGCTGAGACGAGGCAGCCAGACTGTTCAGCATCTGTTTTAATTCTTGCAACGTTTCAGCCATGATAACAATGTCGTCTGCGAATCGTAGGTGAGAGATGCGTTTGCCGTTTATATTGATGCCGTGATCTTTCCAGTCCAGCAGCCTGAACATATCCTCCAGTGCGTTTGTAAACAGTTTTGGTGATATAACATCACCCTGTTTCACCCCGCGACGCAGGTGGATATGTTCAGTATGCTGATTCTGTACTACGACGGTCATTGTTGCGGATTCATACAGGCATCTCATCACTTCGATGTATCGCCAGTCGACTTGGCATCGTTGCAAGGAATCCAGAACAGACCAGGTTTCAATAGTGTCAAAGGCCTTCTCATAATCCACAAATGCTAGACACAGGGGCCTATTGTACTCCTCCGTCTTCTCAATTATCTGCCGCACTGTGTACAAGTGGTCTATGGTCCCGTATCCACTTCGAAACCCGGCCTGCTCAGGTGGTTGGAAATCGTCGAGTCTTCGCGCAAGACGGTTCGTGATGACCCTTGAAAAAAGCTTATATACATGACTCAGAAGCGATATGGGCCGGTAGTTTTTCAACAAGGTTTTGTCACCTTTCTTGAAAAACAAAACGACCACGCTTCTGTGCCATGCATTTGGAGTTCTCCCAGTGAAGAGGACGATATTAAAAAGTTCCTGAAGCATTTTTAACACAGGGGTTCCTCCAGCCTTCAGGAGTTCAGTGGTGATTCCGTCCTCACCCGGGGCTTTTCCATTTTTAAGCTGTTTTAGGGCCATCACGATCTCATCCATGCTAATTTCGGGCAAGTCATCTGTAAAGTACCGTGTAAGGGTGGCTCTGGGCTCATCTCTCAGAGTTTCGGGTCGTGCTTCTTGAGAAGCGTACAGCTTGCTGTAAAAATGTCTAACTTCCGAGAGAATCTCTGGCTTAGATGTAATCACTGTTCCCGTTTGTGCAGTCAGTCTTGTCAGGTGGCTCCTCCCGAGCTGCTGGACGAACACTTTCGATCCCGGTTCTGCTCAATTGCTTTTTCAATTAAAAGCGTGTTAAAAGCTCGAAGGTCGCGTCGTACCAGCTTATTTATATTTTTATTAAGAGCCCGTTGTTCTGATAAGGCTGACGGGGGATTTTGACGGCGCTTCCTCATAAGCTCCAGAGTCTCTCTCGAAAGCTTTGACCCCTTACCAGAACGCTTCATTTTACAGAATTTTTCGCCCTCTTCTCTTAGCGTGCTCACCACTTGGTCGAGCTTCTGGTCAACGCAGTCGGTGGTTTCTAAGATGGCGAATCTGTTTTCCAGGTTTAATTGGAATTTTTTGGAGCCTGTGGCAATTTGCAGCTGGTTTGGTTGGAGCCTGGACTTCATCATGCGGACACTTTCGCGCTTGTAGTCAATGTTCAGGGTGCCCCGAACAAGTCGGTGGTCGCTTCCAGTGTTGAATCTTGCGACCACAGTGACATCCCTGAACATGCGCCTCTTATCCGACAGGATGAGATCAATCTCATTCTTGGTTTTGCTATCGGGGCTCCGCCAGGTCCACTTTCTTTGGGGCTGCTTTTTGAAAAACGAGTTCATCATAAACAGCCCCTCTCTTTCGAGAAAGTTGACAAGAATTTGCCCTCTATCGTTTCTGCTGCCGTAACCATATTGACCTATTGAAGATTCGCCACTGGTCTGTACTCCCACTTTGGCGTTAAAGTCCCCCATTACAACATTGTAGTGGGCTCTGGGGGTGTTGTGAAGAGCCTTGGAGATATCCTCGTAGAATAATTCTACATCTTCGTCCGAGTGTGCCGAAGTCGGTGCATAAACCTGAATAACCTTGAGAGTGTATCTCTTGGTTAATTTCAATACGAGGTATGCAACCCTTGTTGACACACTAGACATTTCAACAATGCTGTCAGCTAAGGATCGATGGACCAGAAACCCGACGCCACCTTGGGAAAGTTGGTCTCCTTCTCTGAAGTACAGAAGATGGCCCGACTCCAAGGTTATGGTGTCCTGCCCCGCTCTTCGGACTTCACACAGACCTAAAACGTGCCATCTTATGTACTTCAGTTCTTGCTCCAGCTGAAGAAAATGCTCATCAAGTCGCAGCGTCCGTCCGTTGTACGTAGCCAGGGTCAGCTTTAGTTTCTCAGGGTGGCGGCCTATCGTAACCCGGGGATTCTTCGCACCCCCAACCCCGCCGTAACCATGACCGCCGCCGTGGTCAGGAATAGCGGGGCGACCGGGAACTAGGGGCCGTGAAATGAAATGAAATGAAATTATTCTTTATTTCGTGTAAACTTTGTATAAAGTGCTTACGAAACGTCAATTTTAAATTTATCAGTTGTACAAGTTTATATTTTTATGTTGAATTAGAGCAGCTCAATCCCAAGCATTTTTGTCGTCTATATAATCGGAAATTTTATAATATGCTTTTAAACACAACTTAGTTTTAACAATTATCTTAAATTTATTTATTGTTAAATTTCTTATATTAAGAGGGAGCTTGTTATAAAAGCGTATACACTGCCCCATAAAACAGTTACTTATTTTGTGGAGGCGGGTACTATGAACTACAAGATTATACTTATGTCTAGTATTTACAGTGTGAAGATCACTTTTTTTACTAAATTTGTCAATATTCTTGTGGACATATAAGAGATTATCGTATATATATTGCGATACAACAGTTAGAATGCCTATCTCACTGAACTTTCCTCTTAGAGAAACACGAGGACCAAGGTTGTAAATTCCCCTTATTGCTCTTTTCTGCAGAACGAATATTGTGTTAAGGTCTGCAGCATTCCCCCAGAGAAGAATCCCATAAGACATAATACTATGAAAGTAACTGAAATAAACCATTCTAGCTGTATCTATATCTGTAAGGCGTCTAATTGTCCTAACTGCATAAGCTGCAGAACTAAGTTTGCCCGAAAGTCTTTCTATATGCGGACCCCATTGGAGTTTGGTATCAAGCATAATACCTAGAAACATAGTCGTCCCGACGGGCTCAATTCTGGATTCCTTAAGTTGTACATTGGTTTCCATCTGTTTAACATTGGGCATTGAGAATTTTAATAGTTTGGTTTTCTTATCATTAAGTAATAAATTATTTACATTAAACCAACTAACAACTTTAGAGAGTGCATTGTTTACTTCGTCAAAATTTATCTGTTGTCGTCTAATATTAAAAATTAAGGAGGTGTCATCCGCGAACAACACAATCTCATGATTCTTTTTTACATAATAAGGTAGATCGTTAATATAAATCAAAAAAAGAAATGGTCCGAGAATTGACCCCTGCGGGACTCCCATTTTAAAGACAGAACCTGGAGATGTCTTGTCATTGATCTGGACCTTCTGGATTCTGTTGCCCAAGTAAGAAACCAGGAGATCGAGAGCTTTGTTCCTAACGCCGTAATGATACAATTTCCTGACCAGAGTGTCATGATGTACACAATCAAACGCTTTTGACAAGTCGCAAAAAATACCTAATGCATCTTGCGACTTCTCCCAAGCTGCAAATATACTTTTGAGTAGCTCAACTCCTGCGTCAGTAGTCGAACGACCCCTCGTAAATCCGAACTGTTTCTCGTGGAGTAGATTATGTCTATTGAAATAACTAAGCAACTGACTAAGAATTAATTTTTCAAAAATTTTACTAAGTGTCGGCAATACAGAAATAGGTCGAAAATTAGAAGGGTCGGTTGTGTCACCAGATTTAAATAAAGGTATAACTTTACTATATTTCATTAAGTCAGGAAATATTCCAGAAGCGACGCAACCGTTGAATACCGCTGCAAGATGTGGAGCAATTATGCTAATAATAGATGAAGTAGTCTTCACTGACAGTCCCCACAAATCCATTGTCTTTTTCATATTTAAAGTTTTAAATTGTTTAATAATATCGTCAGTAGTAACAACAGTGAATTCAAAGGCTGCATCACATTCTGGCACGCAGTCCCTAAGAAGCATTTCAGCAGACATAGAAGATGAGTTGAGCGACTCTGTTGTCACTATAGGTATATTAGCAAAGAAATTTTCAAATTCTGTCGCAACTTCCAGGTCCTCTGAAATACTCACATTATTGATTTTTAACAGGTAGTCGCGGCTGCGTGCTTTAGCTCTGCCAGTTTCATTGTTGATCACATTCCAGGTAGCCTTTATAGTGTTTTCTGATAGTTTTATTTTATTTCTCAAATAAATAGATTTTGCCGTGTTACAAGCTTGTCTAAATATTTTGGAATATTTTCTTACGTAATTAATAAAGGTCTGACTATTATTATAAGACTTTTCATTATACAGTTCATATAACCTAATTCGGCTTTTATGAATACCTTCAGTTGCCCAATCACTAAACATCAGACGGTCAGTTACATTTAATTTTTTGGATGTAAATACAGTCTGAAATTCATCATTAATTAATTTAAATACGGAGTTATATAACTGATCCGGATGGTCATGATGTGGCAACCAACGCATTTTTCGAGATAAATTGTTTTTAAAAGTTTTAAGCCGTTTCTCATTTATTGGTATATATTTAACAATTTTTCTCTGTTCTCTCGGGCATTCTCTTGGACAACAGATTAACTGCCCACTGTGATCTGACTGAAGCATATTAATCAAAGATTTGTGTATTGGTTTTATGCTAGTAAATATATTATCAATACAAGTACCACTTGTGGCAGTCACTCTAGTTGGTTCATAGAAATTATGACATAAATTGTATGACTTAAGTAAATTTAAAAAATTGATAGTTGAAGAGCATTTTTCTAATATGTTAATGTTAAAGTCTCCACAAATAGCAACCGTTTTACGGCAATCACAAACTTTGCTTAGAGCATCCTCCATAATAACTAAAAAACTTTCAAATGGTGCACATGGAGGTTTGTATACACTCATAACAATGAACTGCTCAAACTCAACACATGTAATCTCTACTACTCGCTCAACAGAGAGGCTCACAATGTCAGTCCTTGCTTTAAATTTTAGAAATTTACTTGCTATGATTAACGAGCCACCATGGATAAAATTTCTCTACTGAACGAGCTTACAACCTGGTGGTTATTAAAATTGAATATGAACTGGTGGCTTCTTAGCCAATGTTCTGTAATGCATAAAATATCAATATTGTTACAGTTCATAAACAATTCCAATTCTAACTCCGCGCGTGGTTTATTGTAGCTTGCCATAGTAGGTTGTGCCCATAATCGCCTCGCTGGGCATGCGTGTTGGCGATCGCAGGACGTAGATCCTCGCCACCGGTGACGCTGCTGCCCGTCACTGGTCTTAATTTCTTTTTTTCTACGCCATTATGAATGGTTATACCGCCATTTGTTGGTCGCCAGAGCCTCTTCCGTTAGTCAGCAGGATGCGCCACGAGCAGGAGAGGTTGGCTTGGGGTACTTAGGTGGTATCTGTACCCCCTTGCATCCCAACCTTGCAACCCAATTAACGATCTCAAATTGTCTTTTTACGACTACTTATATAGAAACTAGCTTTTTCCGCGGATTTACATGTGTTTTATGTGACCTATAAAACATTTACAATACCTATTAGTAAAACTAAGTAATAAATGGTTTTGCGTCAAATTGCATGGTTACAAATCTGAAATGAAAAAAAAGAGATATTCATCACCATGCCCTATATATCTTATAGATCTTTTGAAAAATGCAGCCTATGTTTTTATGGTACAACTTTTAAATACACATTTTATTTATGTTAAAGTAGTTCTTACTACAATTGTTACTGTATTCGTAAAGGCAATAGTAATCTACTTATGTCTTTATCGTGAAGATTTTTCTTTATTAAAAGTAAGTTAATTTTGAGTATCATTACTTTTTTTATCGCGGCATTTCAACCAGATTACATCGTTTATGCTCTCCTTTGTTCGATACTACAAACAAAGAAACTGACTTGATGTCGTTAACATAGTTTCCCAAATCTATTTCTCTAGCTGTAAACTAATATAGCCAAGGCCTTTCCCAGTAAGCTAATTAAAGAAAACCTTCGTCACGTCTCTAAATATAATTGGTTCGCAACATGAACAGTATTACAGCTAATAGCTGGTGACATTTAATATTATGTTAAAATAAATTATTTAAATAGGGCTCGACGTGGGTAAGGGTCTGTGCTCAACGTATATAACAATATGGCGAGAAGTGTGTGGCTATAGTTCGATAGTTCGCCAGAAGCAAATCTAGTTAGATATACCAATGATTAAAAAATGTACCAATCTTTGAAACCTCAATAACTCCAGGTCAGGGATATAGGGCTGGAAAGAGGGGTTTATGTGCAATCCAACAAATAATACTATGGATACTCTTTTAAAACATAACGCACAATAATTATAGAAATCTCTTTGAGATGTAGGTTACACTTGATGTTCGTCATGTGTGATATCAGCTCCACTGCATGTAAATAATGCATGTCTTTACTTTTCTCTATAAACCACCTACTTGCTCTTTGTCTATGCCATTTCACTAGCAGATCAGACATGCTAGTAAGAACTCTTCCGTTACATACGGTTACATTTAGTCATTCTTTGCCTAAAATAATTTAAGTAGCAAAAATTTCCTAACTGTATACCAATCGAAACCTTCACCGTCGTCAATTTGCGTCAATTTCTGCAAATTTTACTTAAAGCCTTAGAGTATAAGGTATTGAATCAATCCCACTGGACTCTTTTCTGTAAAAAATGGGTTGCCATTTAGAATTTTAAGCGAGCACTTTTCACATTGTTACACAAGCTCTATACGCTAATAGGCGTTCAGTAATCCGTTACCCAGTCAACGTTGACATTTATTTATGAAGGTCATACGCACAAAACACTTCCAGTTTAACTTTTCACGTTATTAGTCGATCAATCATTGGTCCGATCAATCGCCGTCGTCCAAAGGGACACCGGTGAAGGTCACTAAAGAGAATTAATTAAAAAAGACCCATTCCCTTTTGTTGCCGATTCAATCATCCATAATAACCGCTTTGTAAATGTGACGTATTTTTATGAGGGATTTTTCAAAGTCAGGAAGTCTTTTACTACGTGAAAGGAGGTTAAGTATAATTTATTTTTTATTGTCTGCGTGATATTTGTGGATATGGTTCATGGGTTTTACGTACGAAATGTAACATTATTTTATGACTGATTAACAGTCGGTAATGTATTGTATGGTATAAAAGTAGCTTTTGGAACACTTAACTTCGAATATAGCAAAAATATGCCGATATGATCCATCAAACATGGTTGTAAAATATTGTACATTTACGGAAAACGAGAGAACTAGGACGATGATGATGAATCATTCAAATATCGTCAAAATGCAAAGTCAATAACTAAACAGGCCAATTTTAAAATGTTGACCTATTAATGCTTAGCTCGCGGTTATACCCGTGTTTAAAGGGATACTGCTCCTCACCCATCTTTCTCGATAAAGAGGCTATCCAAGACAAACAATATTATTCAAAATCAAACCAGTAGTCGCAGAGATTAGCAAGTTCAATCAAATAAATAAACTTTTTGCATAGAACAATATCTAAATTCCCAATAACGTCAAAACACTCGTTTTGGCGATAAGCCACCGGTCCAATTATTCTAATTAGCAAATCAGCAGCCATAATATTATCTTAGCGCTCGTTCTGGCGGAATAATCAGATGACTATTACTTAACCAGCACAGAAAACAACACTATTTGCTACCGGCCGTTTAATACCCATCTAAACAAAGCCACTTCCAACGCTAAACACACCAAGTTATTTGATTATGGCGGATAAAAGAGCACTGGCAAATTGTGTATCGAAAAACTGATAAATGTAGAAGACGACTAATTCTCTCATATATGATATCTACATTTATTATTTTTATTATTATTTATTATTTATTATACAAAGTCTAATACATACATGAGTTAAGTATTTGATACAAAAATATTCTTAACTTATTAACAGTTTTAGACTTTCTTAGGGCTTTTATGTAAGTGGGACTTCTGACACCCGAACTAGGACACGTCCTGTATCTCAGGTGCCAGATTTAGATGGTTGTATGGAAATTTTAAACTTTTTTTGTCAGGAATATCGTTGAATCTGTCTGTTAATATTCGACAGTTGGATCTGACGTTGTAAGCATTAACACATTTTTAGTTAACTAAGAAAGACACAAAAAAAATCTGTACAACCATTTATCCTGCATTAAAAAGTAAATTTTACCATTGATATTAATAGTTTCCTTTGTTAATAGCATGCATTCCACTTGAAGCGGAGTTGATCATACCACTAAGTATAATAACTTGTGGAGAAAGTTTAATTTCTTACGGTCTACTCTTGGCATTGTTTTAATAATTACTTACCTGCGTATCTCTTCGCCTCAATCTTCCATACCATGGTCGTCAATGTTCTAAATGCCATCGTTATTATTAACATTTCTTTCCCATTGTCAGTTCTAATAGGGTAGTTTCCAGGGTCAAAATAATTACATTTTATTTAGTCCGTATTTTAGATTATAAAAAATATTGGACACGTATTTTTTCTTTTCACGATTAAATAAAAAATCACAAAGATATAGCCCATTAAAGTTACGTGTGACGTCATCTAGTGCGAAAAAATGCAGCACGGCGTGACGTTATACGTAACTTTAATGAGCTATATCTTGGTCATTTTTTGTTTAATTTACAAATAAAAAAATACGTATCGCTTATTTTTGAATAATCTATAGGACGGACTTATAATTTTTTTTTCGTCAACTAGCCTATTATTGTCCTTGTTGAAAAATTTTCAGGTCATTCGTTATAAATACATCAAACTCAACAACTGACTACATTTTGTTCCAAATTTTCGAGTTCCTATTTATCCGTCAGTATTTCATTTCTCGGTCACCCTAACCGAAGCCAAAGATTCTGTTTATAAACTTGCTCATAATTATCTTAAGTTCTACCTTCTTGCTAATTTAATTTCCATATAATTAGGGACCCATCGAATTACTGGCCGTGGTGCCGTCACTTAACTTAATTCGGTCCAACCAACCATGGAGGACAGTCTTTAATATAATTGGGAATGTCATAGGGTTAAACTTGGTTAAATAGACCATATGAGTCCCGTAGGAGGCAAGCGAGCAAGGTAAGGGTTTATTTTCTGGGTATTAAGACATTATCATATGTATGCGTTCTATTCCATACAGAACTACAACGAGTATATTATACTGATCACGATTTTCAACTTAATTTCGATGCTGTTGAAAAAGAAAACCGTATAGTGACGAATTATGAATACTAAATGTCACTGCCCATTTCATTCCAGGTAGGAATAGTAAGAAAAAAGTATCCTTGCTAAGAGACGGAGAACTTGTCATGAAACCCTGTACCAACTCGTCTGGGCAACGGTAGAGCAGTAGGTCAAATCCTCCTTTTGACTACTGTGAAGCAAATTAAAAGTAGTCCACCAGACGACTCCAAAATTCTGTAAAGTAAAAGATTTCTTTAATCGTCTCAGTGAGCACTAAGACGTCTGCTTGGTAGTATTTTGCCATTAGAAATTGCCTTCGCTTGTTTCTTATGGCGCTGATACACCTGAGCATTCACTAGTAACAGAACAGCGAGCATTCGCCGTTTTCTGTTTTGTCGAACCGAACATTTTCACGATCATTCTAGCGAACACTCTAGATTCAAATAGTCCGTAGAATATAGAAAAAATATAGATATCGCACTACAACAGCAGTTTTACCCAATATGTTTACTTCAGTTTCACTGATGAATTATTTCTAGAGTAAGAGTAAGATACATTAAACAATTGACGTTTCTAAATAATTAAATGCAGATTTTAATTTGAACAGGTTTAATAAATCACACAAGTATCTGTCCCTACGTTCAAATTTATTGATCGAGATCGAGAGTTTATCAACATTCTATTGAAATTAATTCTGAGCAAAACCAAATCTAAGAATCTATTGTAAACATTATCCATGTTTATTCTGAGTAAGCCCACCACTAGTCAAGTTAAAATTAGTGACAAACTACGAAGATTATTCCCTAGATTAGAATCATAAGTCAAAGTGAAGTAAATATATTGGGCTTAACCGCCATTGTAGCGCGAATTCTATGTTTTATCTATATTCTAAGGCTCACCCGAATGTTCGTGAGAATGCTCGCTAAAACACACTCATTTGTTTTGTAACATTCGCGAGAATGTTCATTACAGGTTTGAATGCTCAAGTGTATCAGCGCCTTTATATTACTAGAGTGCTTGGCTGGCCAATAGTAAATACTTTAGCATTTATAACAAAATTATGCAGTTGAAGTAATTTATTGCAGTATAGAATAAAGATAAAAATATATTTCCTGTGTCGTTTTCAAGTTATATCAACTAGAATCACGACTTTATACGCAAAAAATATTGAACGAAAAAGATACTCTTTATATTAGGGTTTACTACACATAGGTCTCAAATGTATTTTTGGTTCATGCTAGTCACAAAAAGATTCAAAATATACGTTTTTAAATAAACTAAGATTCTCAAACACTGTGTTATGAATAATAGACTATTTCATTCTTCATTTGAAATTTTCAAAATCAATTCAGCCGTTGCCGTGTAATGCAAGCATAATTATTTCATTCACCCTTTGGCATATTTTATAATAATTATAAGTTGTAATTTCTAAACAACACTGTCTATTACAATAATTCTTGCCAACGTCCGATGCCACACTAACCGTAACACGCACATTAGATTGCAGCCGGCTGTTTAGGGCGGCGCCACACCGACTCATTATGCCATATAAATTCGCATCTAATTAGCGGCTGTGTGCTGACAAAGATTAATATCGTGGTGCGACCGACGAGCTCGTTGTGAAGCCCGCTATAGCGACACTCTGCGCCAAATTATTTACACGTACATCTTTGTTCCGTAAATAGATAATGTCGCGTTTGTGGAGAGTTTTAGCTTTAGAGTATTAGCTTTGGTGATCAGTTTTGAAAGGGGTTAGGTTTCATTGGCAGTGTATATCGTCTTGCACATTTAGATCCTATGGCTTTGTGAAGACAAAATTCAAATAGAATCATCCCGTCAAAATTACCAACCCTGCAACATTCAGATCTATATATGGAATCTACCTGTCAGCGATAGCCGAGTGGAGAGACCGACAGGCTGCTACGCAGAGGGTCTCGGGTTCGAATCCACGGCACGCATCACTATGCACTTTTCGAAGTTAAGTGCGTATTAAATTGTTAATTACCACTTGCTTATCGATGAAGGAAAACCATGTACACTTAGTTTTGCAATAAATTATTTGATTTGATTTGAAACATCCTGAGGAAACCTGCATGTCTGAGAGTTCTTCATAATGTTTTCGAAAGATATGTGAAGTCTCCCAACCCGCACTTGGCCAGCGTGGTGGACTATGGCTTAACACTTCTCATAGTGAGAACAGGCACGTGCCCAGCAGTGGGACAGTATAAAGGGCTGACGATGATGATGATGATGACCCGTCATAAAGTCTATGAATGCATTCCTAATGAAAGGCTACTGATATCAGTTTTCACCTACAACTGAACAGTTCGTTCAATATAATACATACGTCTGGTATTTTAGATGCCGGCGTCTTCCCGTCAACAAGGCTATTATACTATAATGGCTTTATAATACTATCTCAAAAACTTGAGATGCAACAGAAAGTACCAGTTATGTCACTTTCTTTTCATCGCAACATTTTAATTTAGAATTGTCAAGGCCGCAAAACCAGAATATTATTATAAACTTACAAAAGAACTCAGACTTTTATATTTGATCGGAAGTGAATCTGTCGCCACATACTTTATATATACATATAGACTTATCTATTCTTATTCTCTCTTAACCATACCCAACCACCATAGGCCACCTAATTGCAAAGCTTGAACACCATTAGCCACACCAGCTATCAAGTCCTTAATACGTGTCCTTAGTCGTTTGGAATGGCCGCCGATTTCATTTAGATCTGTTTTTCCTTGAACCTCTTAATTAAAAACGAGCGGTGGCCGGTTCTCTCTAAATTGACTCTTTAGAACTTGTGATTTGCATTCATTTTTTACAAGAACTTTGAAGACTCATTTAGGTGGAAGGAAAAGGATTTGATAGCAATTTTTCCGTGTGTTATATTTAACAATTTAAAAAACGTAGTTTCTAGATCATTCAGTTTAAATCTAATAACCCAGTGGAACCAATATAACGCGATAAAATCCGTAACCTGTAGTTTGATTCCAATGTTATATGTTAGTTTTATTTTTGTAGGCGTGGATGAGGTTTGTGCTTATGAGGCTGTCAGATAGATAAAAATAATTGCCATGTAGAAGACTCGATTAGCTACATTATTTGGGCCCACTTCGTGTATCGAGAGCACACGCGTCATAACTAATATTACAATTTTACCATTCTATTTTATTTACTCAAATGTAATTCCATGATCTACACGAATGACGCAGGGATGCGATATTGTTTCGCCATTAAACCCTACACTGCATATTGTAGATTCGATCCGCTTAGCCATGAGACCAGAGCCTGTGTAATTGTGTATGTACGAGCCCGCTGGTTAAGTGCTAGTAAAATTCCGTCACAGTATAGAATAAATCCCTATTATTAGTTCCTACAAAAACAATGATAGTGTATCCCACCTCAGTCAACTAAACCGTACCATTGATTGATTGTAAACTATGCCAAATAGTCTGCTCTATACTGAGGGTAAAACGAAAATTCTAGCTAATTAGGTTTACGTATTAGGCTACGGTCGCTTTAAATACGATATTGCATCGCACGTTGATAATATATAATACTAGTTGTACGAATTGACGCGCATATTGGCATGTTATTTTTTGTCCTTACATAGGCATATGAGGTTTGTAAGGATAGAAGCAAGGGTTCTGTTGACTCTGCCTACCCCGGCAAGAGAAAGGTGACCAGTCTTCGGTTTGTATTATTATTCAATGGACGAAAACCTTTTTCTGACCCACTGCTGGGCAAAGGCCTCCTCCAAATCTTTTCATACTTGCTTGTCGCATTCATGAAACAAAATTATTTTTTTAGTTAATTAGTTGCCTACTTAACGGTTGTCATGAAGATCTTTGACAGTCGTTACAGGGCGTCAGTACCTTCTAAATAAACTGACACTAGTCTAAACCATGGAATATCGCTATCCCTTCGGGTTGCGGAGGTCAGACAGGCAGACGCTCTGTGGAAAAGCTAATATTCAGCCAAATCAGGTTAGACTAGAAAGCAGACCCCAGATTGAAACTGGGATAACGCTAAGAGAATGAATTAGTTGCCTACTTAATTGATTGCTGAACAAATAAAACAAGTAATCCAGATCAATCCTGATTACTTGTGCATTATTGATTTATGCTATTCAATTATTGATATTTGGTTTTATTAACAAAACAATATTTATTTGCATTAAAGTGAACTTATTGACTCATTCAATTGAACTCTATGGGCTGTCGATTATTATACTATAAACTAGTTGTTTCCCGCGGCTTCACCTGCGTCCTGAGGGAACTACTTCGCGTATCCGTTTAATTTATAGCCTAAGTTACTCCTTGGTACATCAGCTATCCGCCAATGAAAGTCCCTTCAAAATCGGTCTAGCCGTTCCAGAGATTAGCGAGAACAAACAGACAGACAGAAAGACAGACAGACAAAAAATTAAAGAAATTACATTTCGGTATATGTACCGTGTACATACATCCATATGCATTTAGTAAAAAGCGGTTATTTTAATATTACAGACAGACACTCCAAATTTATTTATGTGTATCGACTACTATAATAAATAGGTAGTTTCACTTACCGGCCGGTCCTAATATCCTATCTATTAACCTCTTGTATGCCGGAATGCCAGACACAATGAAAACGCTATTGTGTCTCGCGTAGATCTGCGTTCCGGCATACAAGGGGTTAATGGATCTACTAGAGGTACATATCTTCAGTATATACAAAATTCTTGCTTTAATGACTGACTGATAGACAAGCTACAGCTAAAAGTATTGAACCAAAGAAGCTGAAATTTGGCATGTAGGTTCCTTGGAGAGCATAAAAATGCACTTAGAAGGTACTTCTCGAAATTCCCACGTAATCGGGCAGAAACTTCTCCAAATTCCCACGGGATCGGGAAAAACGGATAAGTAAAAAAAGTGCGGGTGAAGCGGGCATCGTCTAGTTTGACATATTTTGTATAAAGTTTATGTCAGATATGTATCTCCATACAGTGTATTTTAGCACAGATCTTTTTATAAATTATTCAGTTCGGTTTTGTTTCAAATTGTCTTGAAGTTTGGTTCTTCAGCACATCCTTCATAATGAAGTTTGTAACAGTGCCCAAATATTGGATACTTGAAACAAACTTAAATGTGATAAATATATATCCCATAAACACAATTTAAAAGTAATGTTATTAACCAAAACAGTCTGAATCCCTATTAATAAATGAGTATTTAATAAAACAACCAAACACGAAGCTATAATTTTACAAAGGCAATCGCTAAATAGAACAACTCTGAAATGTTTATATTAATAATTAAAATTAAATGATATCAAAGCTAATATTAGAATTTATTTCACGCTTGCGAGTCGAAATTATCCGCCATTTTCGAGTGGGGTTCTAAATGCCACACCGACACAAATAAAATTACGAATTAGACGCCTACTGCCTCAAATGATTTTAATTTTAAGCGTTATGATTCGAGTTTTAATTGGAAATTGCATTGACATAAATGAAAATACGATTTGATTTAAAATTGTGAATATATTTTCTGTATTGATTTAAAATTATGCATAAGATTGGCCAGTTGACGGTTAGTGTACCTGACTACTATGGGGTATCGCACCCACGACCTTCGGACTTGGTCCTGTCCAGTGCGATCGCCTTTAAAACCTACGAATAACCGTAGTGTATATGGAGCTACACAAGCGGCTTACACACTCCCGCTATTCCACCGGGTTGTGCTGCTACGTTCAAGTCTTTGAAAGCGTGTCTTTTGCGACGAATTATTTCTCGGTGGCAAACGAGCAGTCGGGTCGCCTGATGGTAAGGGATTATAGCAGCCCATAGAGCCAAGCAATACTAGAAGAGTTAAAAGTGCTTTGCCGCCCTTACTGTAGGGAAGGATAAGGATGAGGAGTGGGATGAGGTATAGGAATAGGCTATGAGACTCCGGCACTTTCACTCACTGAATAAAGCGTAAAAGTGTTGGTACTGTACTTTACGCCTTCGTGGCGGCTTATAAACCGTAATTTAGTTTTTCAATTTGACGTAAATCAAGATAACTAATAACATTACATCAAGGTTTACAACACGCCTCTACAACACTACTAAAGTGAGCATTTAACCGAGACTTCCCCGGGGGTTCGTAACCGTGTCTTGGAAACGGCCACATGTTTTTACTGTAGTGCGGCAGATTCGTCGCGCCGTAGTAAAACTGTGCTGTGGATAACTGAACAGCTCTTATGAGGCGACCGCTTAATTGACTGCGCTTGCAGTCATTTGCTTCCTAAGTATAATATATACTATGTTCTTTAGACAATAAGTTATTACATAGTTTATTATTATAAACATTTTCTTCTTATAATGAAAACACTTAATTTTGCATGAAGTATTCTCCTATAGTTATTTTAAAAAAATACACAAAGTACAACTAGACCCAATACAATTATAATTAAAAACGAATCAAATATCTTGTTGCAATTTGGTTACATCAGCAGTCCCAAAGTTTTTAAAAGAATAACGTCGGATGCACATTTACAGGCTTTAGCTCCTTCTACACTGTACAAAAACAATATCAAAATAAAGGTCCTTCATTGCAAGCTTTAGAAGCATTCCTTTATGTAATAACAAGCATGCGCCATGAGCCAAACAATATATTTTCATACGGACACATATAAACCTTAACACGAGCCGTGCTTTTAAGGCTCAGCAGAAATATATGTGTCATTTATTTAAGGTAGATGTACTAGTAGTTGATACATTAGCGAAAAAAAAACACGTTTTATTAAATAACAATGTATTTACTTTAGTTGGAAATTTCAAAGTAAGTAATAAATATTAATCAGTCTTTTATGTCGCTTACATATAACTTAAGTATACAAAATAAGTGTTGTTTATTTTTATATAGTTTTTTTCCGAAAGGGCTAAAAATGTACTAGTAATTGATGGGTAAATTTTCAGTTGTCCCAGTAATTGACTATGACCTTTTCAAGCTAGTGACCCAGTACTTGATAAGTATACTCTTCAGCAATAAACTAAAATAATTACAATAACTGTACTTAAACTTTTCACAAATCTTCTTAAAAACAAGTAAAAAGAAAAGATATTTCTTAAAAAAAATACAGCCTCATTAAAAACATCTTAAAACGTAAAAACTAAAATAATGACAATACCCGTAGAAAATAATTTCACAAAATCTTCTTAAAATCATGTAAAAATACGTTTTACTTAAAAAAAATACAGCCTCATTAAACAAATATCTTGAAACGTCTAAATTATCAGAAAAAGAAACTTAAAAAACATTCATATCATCAGTATCGTCGCTATTTTGGGATGTTCTTAGGTTAATTTCTGGATGTCGTTTTTTAAATGATTCATACCAGTATCTCCCAGGTCTGTTATTTTTAAAAGGAGTTTTAATATTTAATTTCGCCACTAGCTTACATACACTGTCTTGTAACTGCTGCACAGTTACGGGAAGTCCAGCTTTAGCCATCTCCAATATCCATAATACAAGGACATATTCTTGCTCTGTTGATAAATATGATACCGGACCCATACGGCGTTCAAGTGGTGTCTTACCATGCACTTTATATGAAAGAGTGCTATAAGGGATATTATATTTTTTTGCCGTAGCGGATATTGAAATCCCAGATTTTACCTCATTATATGCTTTTACCATATCATCTTCTGAATAACTGAACATTTTCCCTTTTATTGGAGGCATTTTTAACGTATTATACGTTTAAGTCAATGAGTACCTGCACAAAAAAGACAACTTTACTTTTGTGCTAGTATTTGATATCTTACGTCCCAGTAATTGATACCCCCTATCAACGACTGGGTAGAAGCCTCTTAGAACAGCTATATTTGATAATAATATAGTTCAACCTTAAACTTATTGTAATAGTATAAAAAATAGATCAAATCGAGGAAATGAGAATATACCTAGTAGATGATAGTTGTATCAAGTACTGGAAATCAAATGCTTTTTGTCCTAGTATTTGATACCCTTATATTTCGTTTAAATATTGCAGAAACTCTTGGAAAACAAAATATTTACATAATCTTTAACATCTCAAATTGAATATTGTTAACACTTACCACTTTATGAGCTTCAATTTTGAGTAACACAAGTCGAAACAAGTAAGGTCCTTAGGAAATTCGTTAACATAATCATTGAGCGGCGAACATGATACGACATTGTCGTAAACAAAATTAAACTCTCAAAATTTGACGTGGAAACACAGAGAAAGTAATACCAGGTTAGATTAAGAGATGTCACTACTACTACAAATAATTAACGTTTTATTGATATCCGTGGAGGAATTCTTATTGTGATGAGTTAAAGTAAAATTTATCAACTTCTAGGGCAGTATCAAGGATTGGTACAATTACCTTAATAGCTAGTAAATGTTACCTGTCCGTGTAAATGATAGAGTCTTTCGGGACCCCTAATGGGTGCCGGATGCGATACGCCGGGAGTTTTGTGGGACCCATTTTGGTACGTGTTGATAATCCGTAAACGTCAAATTGTTTCCAACGAAATGACGATGCGGTTTCGAAGGATTTGTAATGGTTTATGTAATCTGAACAATACAATAAAAGACAATTATTTTGACGCTCACTAGGAAGAACTATTTTAATATACTTAGCCATAAACATAAAAATCACTGTCCCTTTAGGTAGTGGAGGTCAGATGGAAGTTGCTCTGTGAAAAGCTAATATTCTGTCAAATCCGGTAAGACTAAAAGGCGAAATCCGGACTCTAATGTGAAAGTCTTCGATACAACTCGGATACTCAGATATAACACGTTTCATATAATATATCTCTAAATATGTGAATAACCCAAGTAACAAAGTTCTCCTCATGTGCACAGTTTACAGGCTCACAGCACTAGTAACTCTCTCTTAGTACTTCCAGATTTTACTACTATGCTTATAACTGGTTACACGGAGTTCGTTTGGGTTTGTAGTATACCTGTTCTTATAAGTTGACTTATAGTCTTGTATAGAACGAAATTATAGGCGCAGTAAAGGCTAAGATGGCCTATAAAAGTGTTGCATAGGTGTAAATACTCTTGAGAAAACTTGTTCCAGTAAGTTACACTTATAATCGCCTACAAGAAGTAATTATAAATCCGCTATGAGTGTCATACGCCAGTAATAGTAATTTGTATAACTAAATGCACTCAGAACCATTTGCATTTGTTACTTGACCTTATAGGGCTGTATAAGTCAACTTTATGTGCCAATTATGAGTGAATTAGTTCTACAGTGGTTTCTTCTAAGAGTAAGTGTAATTGGTAATATTGTGGAGTCTCGAATGCTGTTATAGTCTTAATTTCTGTATAAAGGTTTCTTGTAAAACCATTAGAGTCCAAAGATATCATCGTGAAGTCCATATAGGAAGACAATTGCTTATAATATTTATCGCATCTTCACGGCCATTTTGATTTCTATTGACACACAAATTGGCGTCACAATATGGCGCGACAATTCTGTTACGACTAATATTATTTTTAAACACAGCTTAGTAAATACGCCGTGTTCAAAAGGCGAACAAAAATTGAGATGTAAAACACAATATACTTCACCGAAAATACTTACGCGTTTGCCGTGCAAACATTTATACACGTATAGTATTACGTGCGAAATACTTGTTAATACATTTTATATAAAGTAGATGAACTTACCTTTTACTTTTCTTATTTTTTCCCCAACCGTCGTCGAACACAACACAACAGAAATTCACAAATGTTTGAAGTAGCTAGTGATAGAAGCGCGGAGTACGTTACACGCCTATCTGGTTCTATTAAATGCTCATAATGATCTTCGCAGGAGCAAATGGTTCTCCGGATTAGTTAGACTCCGTGTATTATGGGCTTAAGTCGTAGTGTCTGGTTCTATGAGATGCTTATAGCTGGCTTGGCGGGAGCAGATAGTTCTGCGTAGTCCAACCATAAGTGTATTATTGGTCTAAGTGGTGCTCGCCAAGTCTACTATGAGTGTTTTATTAGCAAAAGTACGCGTATAAAATGAGCCCTTTTCCGTGGTTGTAAACTCTACTAGCCTGTTATAGTCCTGGCCCCGGAACCACTACAAGACTACATTTTGTTACTTGGGAATGTTTCATGTTACTAAAATTTCATGTTAATAAAGTTGCATGTTGATAATAACTATTACTTCAATTGTAATAAAGAATGCCTCGATAAAAAAGCCAATCCAAAAATGCAAAATACTACCACATCTTTACATTAACGAGTAAGGAAAATTAGAACTCCGGTCATTCTCCTTTCTCCAAAAGTCATTGACGGCGTAACGCAAATAACATTACTCAAAAGTTATCCGCCAATCTAAATCTAACTCAATAGATGATTGATTAGAACCGCTGGAAACTGTAACACAAGATGATGGCAGTAGCTAGCGGTGCTTCCTGGCACAGGATATTGAAATACTTCAAAGTTGTCATGAATATGGAGCACAGGCCAAAGGACTGAAACTGACGTTACAAGGAAGATGAGATCCCATACAAACTCATTTTAGAAAAGCTTTATGCACTTAAACGTTAAAGTTCAGATTTGTATAGACGCACGCCTGTATACCAAAAGGTAAGGCTGAAGTGTTATATAACATCTACATTTCGACATGTTTTTTATTTGTAGGTACCACGCAAGCGGGGGCAAGCCCATTTCCGTTACCGAACACTTTGCCAGACTGTGTTGTTACTGAGAATTCGGAAAACTCAGTAGCACTTTCGCCCGAACCGGGAACTGAACCTGCGACCAGTCAGCAGACGGACATGCTATCCACTGGAACGCGGAAGCACTGTAATTATGAACTACTTATAGAGTAGAAAAAATAAGTGCAAAGATGAGTTAATCTTGAACGCAAGTGTGACGTTGTGGTTTAAGCGGCCGCCTTACCTCTTAACAGTGCGCCGAGAGCTGTAGGTTCGATCCAAAAACGGGACAACACAGTGTGATGGGTATATAAAATTATGTTTACTTGAATGTTTGTAGAGACCTTTAGCGACATACGATATACTCCTAGTAAAGCGCTGTCTTAAAAAGAACGTGATTTGAAATAATAAGTAAAGCAAATTCAAATCTAGTTATATATTTTTTGTCTTATGAACGGCAAAACAAATTAACATCCAGTTTTGCATAGATAATTATACTTATCTGGGCGGAACTCATTACAAATATTTTGGCTTAACATTTTAGAGTGATGTTATTTGACAAACAAGGACTATGACTAAAATAGTAACAAACGTGGTCCTTTTAGAAGGACCTTTTAGAAGACACAAGAACTTCAATTTGAATTGTCAAGTATAAGGTATTAAGTTGACCTTTCAAGTATTTGATGAGTGTCCACAAACTTCTAAGAATTCATTATTTCAATGACGATTACTAAACCTTAAAAATCTGACATTTAAACATGGAGATTATCAACAGCCAAACAACCGAAGCTTCGAGAAAAGCTAAAACAAATCTTGTTTAAACATTTTATAAGAAAAATAGGCGCCCAATTATTTCTTTGTTAAGGTAGGGACAAACTGAGCCCACGTACGCAACGTATGCTACGTATTATGACATCTAGACCACGAAAATTCTATGAAAATATATGACTTGGAAACACACTTGTCATACGCAATGCTGTTACACGCGTCCTATGCAACGTTCAACTGGTCGCGCCAGATCGGCGTGGGAACGTGGAGGGGATAATCATACGCTATTCCACGCGTACGACTAGTGTGTTTCTAGATCTTTCGTTGATAGCGCGTCAGACACAGATTAGACATTGCGGTAAATACCTTCGATAAAATGGGAGACGAACAGCTCATTGATTTGGTTAGGCGATATGAAGCCAATTATAATATTAAATGTATTGAATATCGCGATTCTAATTTACGCAATGCAGCATGGGAAGAAATAGCAAAACTGCATGGCAAGTCTGGTCGTTTAGTTATAAGTACTATTTTAGGATTTAATGGCAGATAAATTAAACACAAATTCCATTTATTAAACGGTATTTAATATTTTCAAGTAGGTAAATAGCAGCTTTTCTTAACTCTTTTTGTTTTTTTTGGCGCGGATATATACATTTAAAAATAACAAACGTAATAAATCGTCTTCAAATTCACTGTCAGACTCGGAAAACATGACTGTCAGAGGCATTAGTCCATTTTCTATGGAAGAATAACAGCGTCTGACGCCAAATTCGCGTTGCGTACGTGGGGTGTGCACGTATGCTCTCCCACGTCGCACTGCATACGTTGCGTACGTGGGCTCAGTTTGTCCCTACCTTTAAAGTACATCCGAAACCGCAAGTATTTGATTTAAAATAACTGTGGAAAGATATAGGTGGAATACTGATTAAATTATTATTTAAACTTACTGTCTTCTGAAACTCAGTTTTTACTGGCACGGGAGACAGATTTATTGTAATCTGTGTATAATGTCTTATGTCAATAAAAGTCTATTAGTTTATTTGGTATGTTATTTACATTTTTAAATAGGAAACTCAACCTTAAAATTAAACTACTATTCTACCTGCGCAATTATATACATTCTTATAACTTTAATTTTTTGTAATACATTTACAAAAAATTAAACTACTAACAAACTTAACTATCCTAAACTAATGAAAACAAAAGAGGCAATACAACTATGAAGCGTCCAAAAATTCCTCCGCAACGCTGTCGACTGGTAGCGTGCCCAGAAGGCTGGCAGCATTGCCGCGTTGTATGGCAATGCTTATTCTCTCTGCGAAATACAAACCAGCCTTATGGTTACGGGAAGCATCAATCAGCCTTCTGGCGATTTCTTTATATAGAGCGTGTGCACTAGGTCCCCATGGCCCCAGCGCTTCGACCCCACACGGCTCAAAAACGTAATTACCCGCTAGGTTTCCATATTTGCGCCGTTTGAGGGCCTCCGCCGATGCAGCAGCAGCGCCCGCTGATCCAGCTGTACTTGAAAGATGTGATGGCGCAAGGGTATCGACGCATGTCGCGTCCCACACCAAAGGCCTACCCATCTTCCAAGGTAATAACGTCATACCGTCTGGTCTCTTCCCATCGTCGCGTACCAAGCCATTAGGTTCAAGATAGCTGGTACTCCGGCGGTGACAAGAGCTCGACGGAGTATGTCATTCATATGGGCATGTCGGGAAATACGCCCAGCACTCCTGCTGCACGATAGGCCATGGTGGCCAAGACTGTCGACGGCTTCACCGCAGTGACAACGATGCGGAGAAACGCAAACAGCTCCCAAGCGCAAGCAAGAAGCGATGCGGAAAGTTGTATCGTCCAACATAGAAATTATTCAAATTATTAACAAAGTCTATTATTATTATTTTAAAAACATAAAATCTTCGAGCAGAGAAACAATTTGAAACCGCCAACAATGATATAAGTATGCATAAAATTTTACTATCTGATAAGTGCCAGTTTGCCTTTCAGTAACTAAAACTAGATGTGGATGTCTTGAGCATACGGGCAAAGGCATCGATGGAGGCCTTATAATAACTTCATATTCAGGACATTTAGCCGAATGCCACCTCAGTGTTTCCGTTCTATAATGTCAACAAAACGTCGAAAGATAGTGATAACCACACCAACATCTTTCAGCTCAAAATTAATAACAGCAAACCTAACTAAAATCCAAAAAATAGTTGCATTTCAAAAGATGGTCAGTGTTTAAATCTAGCAAGACCAACTCAAGAAAAGCAAAGTTAAACAAAATACAGTACCAGCCAGCATAAAGTCAAAGATACCTTTGAACAACATCTATCAAATACATAGCTATACGGTACTCTTCCGTCTTTAAACTTGTCCATCGGCGCAAAATTCAATAACCTTTTGCCTCGGGCAAAGAAGTCTCGCTTCTGATATTTTAGAGGATATGCTTGCAAAGAAATTCTCTTCACTGGATGTATATTTTTCTTTTAACAATACGAATGTTGCGTCCGGTATTATTGCTGACTTGTACTTATATTCGTATAGTGTATTGGAATCTTTCCTTGTGGATAATTTGGGAGCTTGTATTGTTCGAGTATGTTTGCTTATTTTTCATTGGGTATGTAGACTTTTTTCCTATAAGATGTCGAAAAATTCAGACGTTTATAAGTTTTTTTTTTGCTTCAAGTACGTTAGGACACTTTTGATTTCATATAATAGGTAGTATTTATAATCTCAGATATCGAGATGTTAGGCCTTTTGTAAGATTGGAGTAAGACTAAGAATGTTTATTTTTTATTATGAGTTTTTATGATCACTGCCGTATCAAGAACAGCGATCTATCATCCATCCGTTATCCTGTTCGCATCGAACACTGTCGCAAGTTTAATCGATTTTATGAAGTTTTAAAACTTTAACTACAAGTAATCACACATTTTATAAATTTATTTAATTTTATATTTGAGGGCAGGAAATTAATATAATACTAAATAAAAACATTGTAGGTACATAGTCTACCAAAGAAAAAGTTGTTTATAATCGTTTAAAATTTAGTTTTGAATACAGTTATTTTTAATATCTCTATCGTCTTTCGATGGTCTGCTTACAATGCCAGTTTTTTTTTTTTTAAGTAAGTCTGATCGTACAACATTTACTTTCTCTCGTAAAAAAATCTGCTCATAGAACGGCAGAATTTTATGAGGCGCGGTTGTTATACTCCCAAGAGAGCGACTTGTTGACTGCAGATTCGCTTAAAAAAAGACACGAGAAAATTGTTAGGAGCTTACTACATTTAGAGAACACAGATATCGGGGATTTAACATAGCTGGCAACAGCGCACTTTTTTATAAACAAATATATGCAGCATAGTTTTATGAAGTTAGCAACTTACAGCAAGTTAAATTCGATCTATTCATCAATTTGGCTACTTGAGATACATATTTGGCATATTTAGTATGGAAGTTACGTTAAATATGTATCTCTAGCATAGAGAAAAGTAATACTAAGATCTCTTATAGCCAAATCGGATATTAGAACCAGCTGTTAATCTGTTTACGTGTCTTTTCAATGCTAGTAAACGGCAACACTAATATTATAAACCTATTATACAGTGAAGGCATATCTCTCAGATATTTATGCTTAGAGAGCATGATTTTAGGTTATAATAATTATGGGTTTGGCAAATTTACGGCTAGAATTTTTCCCATATTAACAGTTTTCATAGCAAGATATTTCATAGTAAAAGTTATAGTTGTCGAAATGGCGGCCTTACATAATATCTTTCAAGGAACACAAGCGTAAGTTATGCTAACAAGAACTTTAAAAAAATTAAGGTGATACGAAAATAGTTGGCGTTTCTATCATTACTTGTAACTTTAACATTATGAAATTTTGCTAGGTGATATAATCTCAGAATCACTAAGGACGGCGCCGCGGCCGTGTTACTTTTACAATTATTCTAACAAACGAATGTTTTTAACCTTGGCGGTTGCTTGTAAAACTTTAGAAACCGTAAATATAATATAGCGAACAGATATAAGACTCGGATAATAAGATCCGTAGCCAACGGTGACTCTAACTGGTGACCAAGATGAGTGATAGACGGCACTTAGCAAATATATTCCTACGCGTATGAAGAATATCCGATGACTTTGGTCCTTTGCACAATACCGATAGACTACCACTCTCTACCATGATGGATTAGGAATGTATGACTGCATTGCAAAATGGATTTGTAAGTTTATACCACATACACACAACACCATCTAGTCAGATCAGGACAAGCATCTGTGTTCATGCACGCAAATGTTTGACTTGAGCTGGAATCGAACGTTTGCACTCCCGCTATGCTCCCGGGCCGTCATACAGTGCATTATTTTTTATCTCAGTCTTATGATCAGCTCGTTATAGACATTCGCAATAAGTGGATATCGTCTATAACACTATCATACTATGTTGAAAATAAAAGATAGTACAAATGAAATAAACCACGTAGTGCGATATCTCGACTTTAGGCTTTGGTATCTTTGTTTAATGCCTGAATGGCACATTAATAACTACGAGCAGGCCAAAAACACTTTTTTATGCGTTATTAGTTTGTAGGTGGGTACAAGAAGAGTAGGTACCTACTCTTTTTGTACCCACTTACTCTTTTATTTTATCTAGGACTTGAGGATATACCAAATCTGTTTTCTATAAGTCAAAACCATAGTGAGAAACAAATATTAACTTTAAACCTATAATTATACCACTATACACCACTATTTTTTAATTAGTACAAAAAATTTAACGGGGCACTAAGTATCTTTGACTGATCATATTTATATAGTTAAAAAATAAAAACAATAAGTCCCAAAACTGTCCACAAAAATACGTAATAATTGGTAAATGCATAACTAAGACTATGACAATGATGCGACAAAAAGTGCTAAATTGCTAGCGGAACTGAGCGCATCCATTTTTGCGACGCAACAGTTAATTGTTTGTCTACGTTTGCCCGACGCGTTGGCTTATTAGTTCATATCACGGGAGTATGTAGCTATGCTTCGTGCGTACTTTTTGAGTGGAGGAATTGCGAGTGCAGCTGTGTACTCATGGACATCTTTTTTTAAGAGTACAAAAGTAAGCCGGTTAGTATCGAACAATGAAAACAGCGCATATTGGACGCTTTTGACGAAGTGAAAAGACAGAAGCGTACTTCTCTCGTTAAAAATCAATTTAATAAATCGTGCCCGTCTGTGTATTGACAATGGTGGTGGACATTTCGAAGGACAATAGAAATACTTGTAAGTTTAGTAAATAAAACTACTTAAGTAAATAATAATTTGATGCGGGCGGCTCAGAATCAGTCTATGTAGTGAACCTTGAGGGAGGCCTATGTCAAGCAGTGAACGTCGCTAGGCTGACATGATGATGATAAAATAATATTTATAAATAGCAGATGATTCTAACTTCATAAATACGCCAAAATTACTCTTTTCTTTTATCACAGAATACCTTCTTTTATTTTGATATTTGTTTGATTTCTAATACATACCTCCGTATTTAATTACTTTTAAAACGGTAAATTTTGCCGGTCCTAAGCCCGGATGAAGTATAATGGAGAGGGTAGAATTTAGAAAATTAAAAAGTAACTACCTATACTTATTATTTTGCTTCACTTTATTGTCTAAGGCTACCTACATTATAAGTGCGGCGGAAAGAATGCGTATGAGTAGTACGGAAAGTAAGTACTATCAATGAAGTAGTGAATGGATTGTAAAATATGTCTATGATTTAGGTGAGATTTTCTACAAAAAACAAATGATTATTACTTTAACTTATAGATATTATGAAATTCTTACGTCACATATATGATAATAATGTCTTCGCTAATATGTCCCTAAAGTTCGTGTACTAATTAAAAAATAGTGGTGCATAAAAACTCCTGAATCCTTGGCAAATTGTAGCATTAGGCAACCCTTTTTACACGATTCAGGAGATTACTTAAAACCCTTCATTTAGGATAAGCTAAAAACAGCATCCAACTTTTCGACTCGACGTCTATCTGTACCAAACGAAACTCCAATAAAGCCTTTGAAACACTGAACGAAACAAAAAAGTATTTAACCAAACGTATTCGGTAAACAACATTAGAGTTTTCAATAAAATGGCGAGCGTCGTAGACAGCCGTCTGATGTAGCGGCAATTTGGCTGGAAAATTAGATCAGTCCGAAATAGTCGGGGTCTAACTGTGGTCGAACGACTAACTTGCCTGCACCTAGACTAGTGAGCTAGAGGCTTATGCTAATGCCTTTCTAATTTCTTCTGGCGGCGGCTAGTTTAGAAGGATGTTTAGGTCGATGGTTTTGGAGAGTTTGTTGGAGTGGGTAGAAGATTACACGCTGAGTTGAGTGGTAAGGCGATCGAAATCAATCCTTTTAAACTAATTGTTTAAAATTTGTGCAAACAATGCGTGGAATTTATCTTGTTGAGGAATGAGCTTTTTGAATGAATAGTTATTATTTATACCTGCATTAAGAATTATTATACCTAAATCAATATTGTTCAAACTAATATCTAATCCCTATGCAGTAAATACATACAAGTAAAGTACAGATGAGAATGTACTAAAACTTCTAACAGGCATGAGTTACCACCATGACCATGGCTGGTGTAACCCATGCCGAAACAGCGTAGCACATAGACTGTATTGCACCTTAAGTGTCTAAACACACTACGCCGAAGTTACGCGACCGAAGTTCCGCGGCCGATTTTACGTTCCGATGTATTCGGCTGATAAGACTCACCATAAGTACCGAACTTACGCTCATGCTACCAACTACGCTTGTGCTCTACTACTAGAAAAGTTGCCGCTGAGCTTACGCCCGACTGAAGTTACGCTGTACGCTATAACGCAAGATAATTTCAGTATAATGTGTCATCAGTAATTCAAATAGCATTGCCGGCGTACTCATGCCGAGCTTCGGTCGCGTAACTTCGGCATAGTGTGTTAAGACACTTACTTTTAGATTCTAACCCGATAGAGACCAGTAAAATAATAATTAGCCCTATGGACAAGTCACGAAATTTACACAATCTAAATAATAATTATGTATACACAGTGGGAAATCATGCTATACAGTTGATGTACGATTTTAATACTTATTGCCTACGAATTAAGAACGGTACAAAGGCCAAAGAGTCTGGCTTAACGTGTTGTCGTGTATACATCAATTCAAGAATTAACGAACTTGTAAATAATTATTTAAACTAATTAAACCAAGAAATCCATCTTCCCAATGTAACTAGACTTCACGGAATAGTTGTAGATCTCTTGTTTATAGCTTCCACGGAAAATTCGCCAAAGTCTTGACCTTCTACCAAGTGTACATGAACACAAACTTGAGACAACTACCAAACTCACCGCACACTTCGTTTATTAGTTTCTACAGTACGTACAGACAGACGGATATGTTGCTGCTATAGTTGGACTGTAAAAAGTTTTCCGTTTGAATACTAATTTGGTCCGAACATAGGTTTTTAGACGACTACTTCATAACTGACAACATTTTGCTACTGATAAAGAAAGGCATGATATCTTCCGTTTGGTAAAGGATTTAGAACACAAAAAGTCACTACCCCTTTTAATTTCGCGAATGTCATGTGTGTAAAATAAAAACTACTACATACAAACCCTTTTCAAACTGTATATAAACACGTCTAGCCTGCTGACTCATAGTGCCGGTATGTTAAAACAAATTACGAGAGGATTAAATCCAGCTGTGGACTGCGAAAAGCTATAAAGGAAGGAAAGGTAGTAAGGAACTTACCTAATAGGTACCAATAATCGTGTGAAATACTACGCCTGTGTCTAGAGAAAAGGCAGAAATGCATTGAGATGGAAATACTATCTGCTTTAATCAAGTTTTATATGAAATCCACGTAATATCCACGTAATCCACCAAATGCCTGTATCTGACGAAAACTGAAACATAGTTAGATAAATAGTTAAGAGAAGAATGAGACAACAAGAGATAAATAAGTCAAGCCTAAGCAAACAGATAAAACAAAGAGTCTGTAGGAAATGGAGGCATTTATACTGTGTTCAGGTGGTAATTTCTACGTTGTATAATTGTATATCCCGAAGATAGCCCACGAACTAACGGCCTATAATTATGTTTATAGAAAGACGACTGATATACTTGACGTACTTTGCGCACCATTACATGTAGCGTCTGACTTTATCTAAAGCTGTCATCAGTGTCATTATAATACAATCGTATTTGTAAAAGATACTAGTACCAAAGAGCTCAGATATTTACGTAGAGGCGCATTTCTTATGGGCGCTCTGAAGACAAAGTTTCTGGGACCCAAATTGCCGCTTGGCGGCGTGGCAGTCGCGCAGTGACAGCTGTCTCTACGGGAGCGAGACAGACGAACGTTCCTCCTGTGTATCTTAACTACGAGGGCAAGAGAGACGGAGAACGACGCCAGCGCCGCCAACGGCGCCAACTACGAGCTAAACTGGAGACAGTCTCCACTTGGAATCGGCACACAAAATCCTTAAGAACTGCGCTTCTATGTAAATATGTATTCATTGCTAGTACAGAGGGCCTATAGCAAAATGGCATTCGCTTCTAATTTCTACTTTCGCTAACGCTTGGTTGCCATGGCAACATAAGGAATACATTGACCACGTGACATATCAAAAGCCTATGTCAGTGCCATGCATTTTTCATCATAACATTGGCTACAGGCTCAGCCAAGGAGCATATAATAATTGCTCCTTGGGCTCATCATCATCAGCTTTTAACAGTCCACTGCTGGACTAGGCCTCTCCTTTGAAAGGAGGAATTGGCCTACTATACCACGCTGGCCAAATGGGTTGGTATAGGGTTTGTATCAAGTTTTCCTTCTCTTACAGTGCTGTTCTCTGCATAATATGCTCCCTCTGTCGGCTCTTACGACACCCATGGGATGATATGGGGTGGTGACAATCCGTATTCTTAATCCGTCACCACACGGATAGCACATCCTTGGGCTCAGCATATATAAAATTCTTATGTTACTTACTGACAGTGGACACAAGAAGCTATAATTTTTCATGTATGTTCCTTGAGGTCCATAGCGTTGTACTAAGAAGGGATTGCCCGTAATTTTTACGGATTAAGACAGAAACGATTAAAATAAAATATAAGTGCGAGCGTAGCTGCGGGCATCCTCTAGTTAGTTATAAACGTGTGACACACAAAAACTAAAATAGTCACTGAAACCTTACTTTGCGAAGTAAAATTTCTTAGAAACAAACCCCAATATTTATTCAGCAGTAATAATATTTTGTTTATTAGACGGCAACGCGAACTGCAAGCTAAGTCCGCAGTATCACCGACACCAATATCTTTGAACCGAAACTAAATTTTCACTAATGTGTTGGCGTTCTCAAATGTCTAAATCTCGTGTCTGATCGCAGTTAGCGAGTTGGCGGGGCTCCAATACTTGCGGCTGTATAAATCATATACACATTACTAGGGACACTCGATTCTTCGCTGTGGAGACGTCACGAAGTGTTGTAATGCAATTTTTGTCTTGTAGATTTAGTCACCCGATAAAATCAAGTAAATAAATGCCTACCCGCGGATCTGTCTGCTTGACGGCTTTTGCGATAAAAGGCCTATCTAGCTACTATTCTGATTTGACAAGCTTCCTTAAGTCGTCTTTGCGTGAAAGAGTAACAAATACTTAAGCCTCTTCAGAAACTAATTATTAAAGTAGAATAGGATAGCACCAGCTCTGTGTATAAAATATCCTATTGCTGTGCTCTTCTCACTATAAGAAGGGTTAGGTCACAGTCCACGACACTGGCCAGAGATTGGTGGACTTCGCATGTCTTTCAAAAACATTTGGAAATTTTCAGCCACGATGTTTTTCTTCGCCATTTAGCAAGCGACAACGAATAATTTAATACACACATAACTTAGAAAAGTCAGTGGTGCCTCGTGTTTTTGAACCGGAGACATTCTGGGTGGTAGTCTGTGGGTCTCTCCGCTAGGATATCGTTATACCATAGGACACTAAACAAAATAATATGTAAATTCCATTACTTATCTCCCTAGCCCTTAGTCTTGACCACTATTATAGTTAATGTTGTATTGTCGGTCTGTCCGTATCTTGTCCTCGTTGCTAACGCAGGCAGTGAACTGTGACGGAGCCGTGGAGTCACTGAGTAAATGCCGCTGCAATCTCTTCGAGGTCAACTCATCGCAATTCCGATGCCTATAAATATGCAAACGTGGGGCGTTAAAATGCTGCAGCGAATACAAGAAGAACTGGTAGTTTTCTTTCTATCTTCTGCAGCGCGTCTATTTTATTGCGTTTTCTTTTTACATACATATTTTATAATTGTTGAAATATTAAGTCATTTCAAAAACTCTCACAAAGAAGTAGGCTCCGGTATTCAATATTGCCTGTATGGCGTAGGTATAGTTTAAGCGGTCGCCTTGCCACTGAACAATGTGCCAAGTGTTGTGGGTTCGATCTCCTCACGAGACAACACATTTTGTGATCCACAATTGCTTGTCTCAAGGCTGGGCGTATTTTAAGTTAATTCAATGATTTTAAAGTCTCCTGTAAAGTCAAAGTCAAAGTCAAAATCATTTATTCATCTAGGTCACAAGGTGACGCTTATGAACGTCAATTTTAAAATTAAATTACTTAATGCTTCTACATTTACATTTACTGCCTCGTTCGCAAAGCAATAGGTAGAGCCACGAGAAAGAACGGGCAATAAAACTCGAGGCCACTCTTTTAAATCGCCAATATTATGGTACATATTTTTATTTTTGTAAGGAGCTGCAACTGTTACACATTGTACTAAATTACTTGTAAATAGTAATAGTTACAGACGTAATACTTAAGCAATTAATGCAGTTACTAAATTATGTGTTTTAGTTAGCCTTCCAATGCGAACAGCGAATATTGTGTAACAGGAGCATCCACTTACGACTTATAATGTATACAACACGTGACCATGTTCAGGACTATGGTGGAAATGTATGTTACAGAAGTGACGATATATGAATACACAAAATCACAAAAACGTTAGTTCACAGACCATGATAACGAGTTATCTACATCTTACAGTACAGTAAATTGTAATAAAATTAGTGGAACAACAATGCAAATGTAAATGTAGTAAGAGGAGTGACCTAATTATAATAAACGAATAATAATTTAAAAGAACTAGAAATGTTATATAATAATAAACTGAAAAATGCTAAGTATCTATATAAATTCTAAATAAGTAGTAGATAATGAGTTGTCTAGTGTAAGTGACCATCTATCCTTATCACTAAAATAATCATTAAGAGTATAATAACCTTTCCTAATAAGGCAGTCTTTTATTTTACTTTTAAACGTATTAAATGATAATTCTAAGAGACTAATTGGTATTTTATTGTAAAAACGAATACCTAGCCCTACAAAAGAATTGTTAACTTTATGTAAACGATGATAAGGGGCACATAACTTATGCCTGTTCCTAGTATTTATATTATGTATGTCACTTTTTGTAGTAAATAAACCTATATTTTGCCTAATATACAATATATTAGCAAATAAGAACTGCGAGGCTACTGTTAAAATTCCTATAGACTTAAAGCGTTCCCTAAGAGTATCTTTAGCACCTAACATGTATATTGCTCGTACCGCTCGTTTCTGTAGAACAAAGATATTCTGAATAGCTTTGCCCCATAACAAAATGCCGTAAGACATGACACTATGAAAATAGCTAAAATAAACTAGACGAGCTGTGTCAACATCAGTAAGTTGTCTAACTTTTCTGACAGCATACGCTGCAGAGCTGAGCTTACCTGCAAGACATGCTATATGTGCACCCCATTGTTACTTATTATCTAATGTAATGCCTAGAAACACTGTAGAGTCAACTGTCTCAAGTTCCTCCCTATCTAGCATAATATTAGGTCCCAGTTGTCTAACGTTAGGTAAGGCAAATTTAACACATTTAGTTTTTTTAGAATTAAGTACTAGGTTGTTTGCTGTAAACCATTGTGTAACTTGTATAAGTGCATTATTTACATCATCAAATTCATTCCTATTCCTGTCTACTTTAAAAATAAGTGACGTATAATCTGCAAAAAGTACGACATCACAGATGTTTTTTAAATAAAAAGGTAAGTCATTAATAAATACAAGGAATAGAAAAGGACCTAGAATTGAACCTTGTGGAACGCCTAACTGTATAGGTAATTTAGAGGATGTAGTCCCATTTACATCGACACACTGAAATCTCTGCCGCAGGTACGACTCGACAACACTAAGTGCGGTTTCCTCTACGCCGTAGTGGCGGAGCTTACGCAGTAGTGTGTCGTGATGAACGCAATCAAATGCTTTTGATAGGTCACAAAATACTCCGATAGCATTTTTAGATGACTCCCAAGCATTATAGACGTGTTTTATGAGAGCAACACCCGCATCAGTAGTGGATCTACCTTTAGTAAATCCGTATTGATCTTTGTGAAGCAGACTATTTAAATTAAAGTGTCTTAGTAGCTGCTTTAGTAAAATCTTTTCAAATATTTTACTAAATGCCGGCAAGATAGAGATGGGCCTAAAATTATTTATGTCATTTTTACTGCCAGATTTGAATAAAGGTATGATTTTACTTAGCTTCATCAAATCCGGAAATACGCCTAGGTCAAAACATTGGTTAAAAATTATAGAGAGGTAAGGCGCAACAGTCTCAACTATAGTACTTAAAATTTTAATTGAAATGTCCCAGAAGTCGCCGGTATTTTTGATAGTAATTGAATTAAATGCGATCAATATATCTTGCGGGGTGACGTGCTCGAATCTAAACACGCTCTTGCATTCAGGTACACTGCTAAGCAACAAATTTCCAGCGTATAAAGACGATGATTGTAAGGAACTAGTAGTTGTTATTGGTATGCTTGCAAAGAAACTATTGAACACATGCGCAACTTGAGATTTGTCTGTGACTAATAAATTGCTATCTTTGATTTCAAATTGGTTTTCTCGTTGTCGTGTTCTACCAGTTTCATTATTTATAATTCTCCACGTTTTCTTTAATTATATTTGTCGATTGCTTAATTTTACCACTAATAAATTTTGATTTTGCCATAATACAAACTTGTTTAAAAATTTTTGAGTAGCTTTTTATATAATTTAGAAACGGTGTGTCAAATCTATGTTATTTCAAACCATATAATTCAAATAACTTGGCTCTACTTCTGTATATACCTTTAGTGGCCCACTGGTTAAAAGAAAATAAATTCACAGTGAGATGACCTCAAAAAATAAACGATCGTGTTTTCCCACACACTTAATCATTTAGCTGGTGATCTGAGCACTATTCCCATGATGATTACAGCAACAGATTCTTTTAATCGTACTTCATCATAATATGTATTTGAAGGGAGTATGATACAATTGTATGTTATGAGTAGTGAAAGGATTTTTTTAAATTGCCAAGATGCGTCATTTTATCGTCTCGCACCTTCAATACTGCGCCGGTTCTCGCTTATTTAAATATACTCAACTATCTCTAAGCGCAGCTCGGTCTGGGCCTTCGTTAGATATGAACAGGTTCGTTCAATGCCCACTCTATAAACACAATATACATAGTACCTATTCTTCTAGCCTTAGAAAATCCCAGGCCCTCGCGAGACTGAATCGCTCACCGAAGGTATCGTACATTTTTTACAGAAAATTTCCCATACTAGGCCTATGTAGTTTACCGCTTGGTAACTACATAGGCCTAGTATGGGAACATAGCTTTATAGTTACTATAACTAGGCCTACATAGGCCATAACTTCGAATAGCTACTTTTGGATATTGTCCTTTACTTCTACTGTACAACCTTGTCTCTAAACACACTTCACGATTCTAAGATGAAAAATTAGTGAAATTGCTATAGACCTTTCAGTTCATGAAAGTTAACTTTAACGTTTATAATGTAATTACACAGAAAAATAGGGCTATTGAATCTGTATTTATTTTTTTGTGGCGTTACTGCCTCACTGGCATACAACGCATAGCAAAAACTATTGGACGTAAGAAGCTGAAATATGGCATGTATGTTCCTTGGGGACCGTACGCGTGCACTAAGAAGGGATTTCCCTAAATTCCCATGAGATCGGGGGGAAACGGTTCTATAATAAAAATAGGCATGCGTAGCTGCGGGCTTCCCCTAGTTTACAATGTGACCAGACCATTGCTGTCTATACAAACAGGTAGATTGTATATATAATATATTATCTTCTTGGGTTTACACGAATGTTACACTTTGAAATTAAACTACAGTGTGCAATATAACGCTATAAAATCCGTAAGCTGTAGTTTAATTTCATACATACATAGATAGGTACATATACTCTGGCCTTTTCCCCGTCGGGGTAGGCAGAGACAACAGATCGCCACTTGCTCCTACTCTTAATCATTGTTTAATTTCAATAGATTGTATATATCCTGAAAATCAAAATTTACAATACTGCAACTTTTGAATTAGTCAATATTCGACAAGAAAAATTCACGTTATTGCACTGCACTTAAGACAGTAATAAGGCTACGTCACAATGTCATTATTATGTTATAAACTGAAAGCTTTTACAATTCATATTTTTTGGAAGGAAGCCAACGATATAATTGAAACCATACTTCCATTTAAGTACTTGGCTAGTTTTGATTTAACTTGGAAAGACTCGAAATTCGGTGTACTAAGTGCTCCTGATTATTTTAAATTACTCAAAGGCTTTTGATACATGCGTGTCATGGTTAAGGCACAATAGTTATGGCATATTTGGCTATATGTCAAGCATTTGTAGTATACATTCTGTAATAGCAATCCTATGTTTATTTGGCGATTTTAAAACATCCAAATAACGTGTATAGAAAACGCCAGCGTTCAATACAAAGTAGTTAAAACAATTTCTTGCGTTGTATGGAAAACGAACCCACGATACGCGAGCGTTCAGTCATAAGCAGTGATCGGAGTAGGTAGATTGAAATAACGTCATTAATCCGAAACGTATATATTAATATGGAAATTCCTCCGGAAATGGTTGATTGTTTAAATAAAACGGACTTAGGTAGGAATTGTATTCTGCCAGGGTTGCGAAATTTACGAAGAGTTACCGCGGACCTGGAACGCAAAGGTCACTTGATGGAACACGGGTGGGTTTTAGTCAGTAAGAGTCTGACACTCGGGAAAAAAAGATGTAATATGTACATATTTAACAATAAGCAATGTTGATTTTTACTCTTTGTATTTATTCTACCCTTGTAAATTACCATGACCACTATAAAATATTGAAATTTGTAAAAGTGCAATAATTTATAAAAAGTTGTGGCCGTATAAAGGCTAAAAATAAAAAATATTAAAGCTTCGATCGGAATTCAATTGTTTTTTATTATTCAACAGATAAGTAAATAACGAATTATTTTGTTTTGATACCTTCCTTTAAATTTTGAATTGAGTAGTGATTATATCACTACCAACATCAACAATATTTAATTGAATCCGGAAATACCGGAATTACTTTTCGGAAAAATGGCTTATCCATGATATTCTTTCTGTGTGTATTTATGATACAAGTACCAAAAATCAATCTACCTACTCCGATCATTGGTCATAAGTCAGTAAAATCGAAAAATCATACATAAATTTTACTTCTGTTTGGCGTAGTAGTTTAAGAAACTAACTTCTCGTCGTTTAACACTGCGCCTACGGTTGCAGCTTCGAACCCTTTACAAAACAACACTCTATGTAATCAATAAATTGGTGGTTTGGGCCGTGGTCTGGGTCTTGTGTCCGGTGGTTGAATATTTGTGAAGCTCTCCGCATCACATGCGTAATAGAGACATATAAGAAAAGAAAAAAAGAAAAGAAATATTTTATTTGTATCTCCATAATAACCCTTAAAACTAAACATGTAGAGTACATATTGAGTAGAGTACAAATAGGAACCTGCGTCAGCTATTGTTGCAGATGAACTGCAACGCTGATATTCTCGCAGGACCAGAGGGTATAATTTTAATAATTATATGTATAGGTATACTTAAATAATAATTATTATTAATTAAATTCTATTTAAAATATATACGACACTATAATATCCCTTCGTCAGGCGCCGCCATTTTGATCATTTACGCAGATCTGGCGCGCTCCCGCTCCGGGAGAGTTAATAAAATAGTAAATATGGCGGAAGCCATTTTGCAAACTATACCACCTCTGGCATAGCCTAGGAATGACAATTTAAACTAGTCTTCGATGTTTAGAAAAACTTAAATTTTACTGCTTTTCTGTATTACATGTGTAATAAAATAAAGCATTACAGATTTTTGATTAAGTACACTATCATATTGCATACGGTAAATATGTATAAAGTGTGAAATTAAAACAATATCGTAACGTAAAGATAGGGTCATGGCATTTTTTCCATTTTTCGATACATAATCTACCATCATTCATAAATTATACTTTTTCTCGTTAATATTTGTGTTTTATTTACAAAACTATACCATAATTTAAAACATACAGTCATAAAATCACTTTACTCCATACATTTTTTTAGCAGTAGGAACATTAATATATGTAGGCCTTATCAGGCGCCGTCCCGCCGGTGTTATGAAGTGTCTCATGTTTCAAGATTTGTTCTGAGAGAGATGTGGCTCAAGTGGCTCATGTTTTTTGTTTATTCGTAAGTTCAGTTCATATAGTAAGCCTATAAAAAAAATTACATTCGTAAAGTAATAAATTTGGCAGCTTGAGACATAAACATAAACCTCTCGAAAAACGACTCTAAATAGGTACTCATAATTAATGACCTGTAAAACAATTTCAGATTATCTTTTTTTAATACTAATAACATTTTCTAAAACTAGATTTATTATACTAAAGTTACGTTACAAAATTAAAACGTGTTAGCAAACAAAAATAATTGAGAATTTATAAATAAAACATGTGGGATTTGTCCCGGAGCGGGACAAATGCCAGACCGACATTTGTAACGCTCCGGGACATTCAGACATCATTTAAAGCAATATAGATGATTTTTAGTTATTTTTTATGTTATCTTATGTTAATTTTTAGTAATAATGGCAATATAAAATGCTCCGAAATAATCCACACTAATGTAGCAGTGAACAAAGTGTCTGTCTGGCATTTGTCCCGCTCCGGGAGGTCACAATGCCGGCAGTAATTTTATCACAAATTTCGCTAAATATTGATTTACTTGGATGAATCTAAAGTAAGAAATATGTTAACAGTTATACAATAATTAGATTTTCACAATCTTTTACACAAAAGTATTTTAAATAGCCAAAAAGAAATAGCTTTTTTGGCGGGACTAACACGATTGCAAAGCGGGAGTGGTTCACGAAATAAGCATTTTTTTGTTAAAAAGCCTTGAACCCACACAGAAAATTACTTATATGAAGTATATTACTTACCCACCCATCCTTTCCTAATGAAATTTTGGCCGAAACACAACAAAATATACTTAAAATTCATAAAATACGCGGACGTTCGTTGTAAACAAACACTAGCACACGGAACACTGCAGGAACAATAAACATTCATGGAATTATATGCCTTGTTGAGTTTCTGTTGGACTGTATTTATATCTTTTTTCGTCAGTATATGTTAAAGCAGTGCGAAATGCATATTAGGCGCCTAAATCCACGTTTTTAAAAACACTTAGCGAATCTCCCGGAGCGGGACGGTGCCACATGCGCCAAATAATTTGCTCTCCCGGAGCGGGAGTGTGCCAGATACTCGCTAATTTCAAAAATGGCGGATGCCAGATAATCTAATTGTCTATTTTTCCCGGAGCGGGAATACGCCACACGAAGGGATATATACACATACGTTTTATATTATATTATTATGCAAAAAAAATAAAAAATATTAATACTAAAGACTTTTGGTTGACATGTGTTGTGTATCAGACAGGCAATCTTAACAAATTTATAGCGCGTTTCCGAACGCTTTCGGTCTATTCCGTCAAAAGTGTCAGCTGTCACGCAAGATACCATTGCGTTAACCGGCTGAAGCCGGTACCTAGTAATCGAAACATCAATAAAATAAAACAAGGCAACGCTGCACTGGCGCTGTTGAGTGTACTACGTAATAACAGATAGTATAAACAAGACAAGAAACTGAGTAACGTTGACAGCCATATGAAATTCCTTCCAACAATGAGTGGCGTACAGGTAGGTGGTTATACTAAAGTCGATTTTTGTTTGTTTAATAAAATTTGCCTATACTTATTTTTAAAAGAATATACCGATTTCAGGCTACGTATAGGCGGTGGGAGGTCATTCCATATTTTGGCTGCCGAAAATTTAAAACCATTTTCGAAAGAGGCTGATTTGTGTTTTGAAACAACCAACAGATAAGATGCGGCTCTTGTGCTGTATTGATTTACATCCCTGGACCATGTCAACTTTTTATAAAGTTTTTGGCTTTTGATATTTAGCTATTCCAAAGAGTAAGGTTGCCAAATGTAAATGCCTACGCGCAGCCATCTTCAAGAGGTTCCCACTATTTAGGAATGGAGTGACATGTGTACGTGGTGGAATATTATAGCAGAACCGAGCACATGCATTTTGTACACGTTGAATTACCTTCTCTGTTCTTTTCAGTAAACATGACCCGAATACAGTGTCTGCATAAACACTACTACTATAAAAACATATAGCAGAATTTGTCTTAAAAAATTAGAGAATATTAATAAAAATGGAATGTGTCAATTGAAAGTCTCTATTGATGTAGTAAGGGTGTGATTTCACTTGAATATTTCAAGTTCCTGATGGAACAGACCGAGATCAAATCGACAAAATAACGATCTGTTGGTAACAAACGAATTGCTCGCCTAACTGATACTCCGGTGTTTTTATCTATTCAGGTTATATGGTCCGGCTGTAGGCCTTTATATGGTTTCAAGTAAGCAAAGCAATTGTAGAAATAAAATTGATGATTGATACTTGTTACTCCAGTATAGGTTCACAAATTAAAACAACATTAAGCCAATCATTTATTTTGAAGCCGAATATCTACTAATGTATACTAGTCTTTGATCCGAAGTACATAATATATTGTGTGCTATTTATTTATATCTTCGTCTCAGCTTATCACAGGGCCAGTATGAAATACTGATGTTACTGTATAACCTGCAAAGCGGCTCCTTACTGCAGAAAATCGCTAGCTTAAATCCACTTACAATAACACATGAAAAATAAAATAATAGTAGTAAGACAGAATGAGATGTTTTGAGCTTCAAAATTATAGTCAACGAAAATCAAAGTCAGCAATTCGCCGGGCAGGTACTGAACATATCCTGTTCTGACATGACACATTTTGTATTTCTTTTCTCGTTTTTGTCTGTCTGTCTATGTACTATACTGCTTACCCGTAAACACATTGCCCTTCTACAGCGCTAACTCGAGAGTCATTCATAGAGACAATTTCTTACTACTTCAATCACCCAGGTTCTAACTGAGACCTAATCTCGCTACGTCTTTCCCTTTACCTCACACCACTCTAAACTTATAACAATTATGTTCATAATTATGTTCTTGCGCAACGTAATAGTTTCGCCGACTGTTTCATTGTTTCTCCCCGTTTTGCTAACGACATTAATGTGGTGTTCGCTGTACATTCAGCCTATGTATACACGAGAATTGAGCAAAGCAGCTGAACACAGCGGAGAGCATCCATGCAAAATAGAGAATGAAAGTTTGGGGCAAGCGAAGCCGCTGGCGTCTGCTATCTATATTAATTACCTATCTTAGCTTTGATGAAGACATTGATAGGTAATATTTGTAATGTCCGCATAACTTATTTATCATGAAGATGCATTCATCGGAACTTAACAGGCAAGCACGATTTCAACTCCTTAGAATGACAGTAGGTAAGTAGGTTTTTTTACTATTTTAATTACACACAACATTCACAAGGCAATAAAATAAAAGTCTGCAGAAATTATAGTAATCTACTGTTCAACTCGTGCGTGTTCTTCCAGGATATTACTATAATTTTGACCATATATTAAGACAACAAGACAAGTAAAAGAGATAGGTACTTACATTTCTAAATACGTACATAATGTTGTTAAAATACATAAAGACACAACTACAAAAAAATTGCAGCAGCAAAGAACTTTTTCGTCGTAAATCATAATCGCATTATGAGTTCGATTCCAACTGAAAGACCCAGTTTTAAAATGAAACCCACGACTTTCAGCTTGATAGTCAGTGTCAGTATAGTCAGTAGTCAATCATGCGATACGCCTGTTCATGCTGAGTTTGTTTCTCTAGTTATCAGAGAGACTGGCTGTAAGGCGACCTAAAGCTTAGCAAACAGCGTCACCAAGAACTTACAGGCCGCTCAGCTTCCTGGCATATTTCTAATGGGTAATCAGCTAAGGTTTCGGCCGCAAGTCAGTGAAGGATTTCAGTGACTTACGTTACTTCTAGGTCATTTTTACGTCCCACGTAATAGGGGGCGAGCCTATTGCCGAGTAAATAAGTATACTAAATTAAACAGTTTCTGATTTTAATGCTGCGATTCCCCGATGAGCTTTATGATCTTTCGGTTTTAAGGGTAGATAGTTACTATAAAACCGACAACTCGAAACGGTTGACAGCCTTGCAGGAGGCCTGTGGCCAGCAGTGATATTTGTCTTTCAGCGGAAAATATGATGATGATAACTATAAAACGAACGGCGATAAAGGCGAAACCGTTATATACCCTTTTAATACTTTTAAACATTTGAAATTAGGGAAACTGTGATGACATACTGTGGTAGATTCGCGGGACTCTGTCTCTAAGGAAAATCGTGGACACCGCGATGTTTTTAAGTGTGTAGGCTGAATCTATAGGGAGTCAGGGGCATTACTTCTTATATGAATTATTATATCAGGTTCAGTTCAACCGGCAAAAGATTAGCATTAAAACATGCTGCCATCAAGAACAACATAAATGACATAAAAATAGTTATCAGTTTTCCCCACTAACCGTTAAAATAGAAAATGAAATTACTCTGATCTAGTTCAGTTAGCCTACATTTAATTAAGTTAAGGGGTGGTTCGCAACACCACAGATTTTATTATTGGTTTTCAGGCCACGCCACCGGCATATTTTAAGTGGACGATAAAAATAAAATTGTTTGTTAACAAATTTATTTTTAGGCCCAAAATATTATGCTAGCTGAAGTGTGAAAATTATATAGTGTCTCTTGTAATAGAATAAATTTCCGTGCCACTAGATATTTCATAAACATGTTTTTTTTTAGAAAATAAATTCATTCTGGAAGTTTTGTTTATAGTTAGTCCGACCAAAAATGACCTAGTATTATTTTACTTTTATTTTAACTTCGTACTTACAATATAAAAATAACAATGTACAATTAAATAGCTAAAGTTAAGCACTTTCCTTATTTTACTTTCCTCTACTGCAAACTTTTAATTAAATCCAAAATTGTTGACATCAACAACTTTACATCAAAAGAAATATTTTAGAGTCGATTGCGTAGACAAAGTTATAGAAATGTTTACACATGTCGACTGCTGCCACTAGGAGTCAGAGGAAACATAACACGCCCCATTAAACAAGGGAAAATATTAGACAACGTTGCGACACGAGATAGAAGTTACATGCGATGAACGAAAAAAATATACAATTTTATGACTAAGGCAGATAATACTTAAGTTTAAAGGGCCTACATGGAGAGGATGAATGACGAAAGACTGACAAAGAAGATATATAAGTCAATTATGTGAATGGGACAGGACGAAGGGGAAGACCTAGGCGGACGTTCTCTGACCAGATTGGAGACATCCTAAAAAAAGGACAGGTCAGAAGTAACCTAAACCGAAGATCATGCGTGAAAAACTTGATGGAAGTGAATGAAGCAAGAGAGGTATGTCAGGATCGTTGCAAATGGCGTTCCGTAGTCTCTGCCTACCCCTCTGGGAAACAGGCGTTCATCTATGTATGTATGTATTAAAGGGCCTGTCTAGTGGATAGTGCCTGACTACAATACCGCAGGTCGTGAGTTCGATTTCCAGGACAAATAGGTATTTGAATGATGAGTAAGCTGATGAGCCCAATTTAGTTTTCTGTGTATGAGTATTATTTATGAATGACTATAACTAGCTGAACGCGTGGCAGAATACGAGTGTACCGTGTTATTTGGGGATACTGTTCCGCACCCATGTCTTATAGCAATTTTATTATAGCCTTCTTCGATTGATGAGCTATCCATCAAAAAATTCAACTCGAACCATGAGTGCCTGATATTAATGTGTTCATCCAAAGAAAAAAACTATATCTATACTGTATATAAGTATGTTTAGCTAATTAATAACTGTTAACTAAGCAGAACTTGTATCTACTTTACAGGCTCTGCCTAGTTTGGAATCAGATGACCGCGTGTGGGTCTTAGATTGTTACATTCACACCTCTTATAAACATCAATAGGACAGCCAAATAGACAGTCACATCTAACTCGTGTCACATTCAATATTGGCCACATTCCAAACGACGAAAACATTGTCTTGCCATGAGGACAGTAGCTAAGCATAATATTCTTACTTATTCCAGCCCCGATCAAATTGGTTCGCACGGGAACATCCAATTTCGCTAATACTCTTAAACGCTACAAGTTTATGGCTCATGAGACGATTAACCAGCTATGGGGAACTCCAAGTGCATAGAAATTTGCATTTAAGAATGATAGAGTTTGTAATGCCAGCTTCAATGGGCTGTAATCTGGTAATATTAGCCCGGTTATTACGAGGCCCGAATTTGAATGGGTTATTTTGAGGGGAAGCGTATTGGCTTAACATTTGACGTTTGTTGGCGAATTAGAATTGGATTACGAATATTGTTCGGTGAATAGAAAAAGATTTCGAATGTTGACTGTTGTATTTTATTGAATGTGTAGCTTTTTTATGGTAATCCATAACATACAATCATAACGTACATGATTGTTTCTTTTTTTTTCGTTTAGCAAGCGGAAATAAATAACTTACTTCATAAAAGCCGAATCTTTTGCTTTCAGAATCAGATCTAGAAAAAATCTAGACCTCCAAACAATACAAAAGCTAACAAGCTTAGGTCCATTAATTCAAGCCTTAAGTCTGACGCAAGATACCCGGGCATCCTCCAAATGCCCATCATAATTATGGCCACCGTGATGGGGTCAGAGCAAATTACGTGACATACCCATCCCGAAGCTAGTCTTTTGTTGTTTCAGATTTATCTTGCACATTAGTAGCTTTACGAGTGTTCACCACTGTATTTGGACGATATTCTCGTTTTAGATAGCGATGTTATTTGTCTGTCCAACTGTTTTATTGGTGACTCGAATTAGGGTAATAAGGGAAGGTATGGAGTGTTTTGCTTGATGGTTGTAACCGATGAAAGGGGCGAGCGCTCCAACGTCTCGGTGTTTATTGGAGCCCGAAGTATGCTGCCTGAGGTGAAGGGGGTAGCAGCCAGCCAAGTGGAGTGGGCGGACGGTCGCGACGTCACATGGTGTAATCTTTGGCTAAATGTGGAAGGGTAGGGAGTTTAATGATGCGAGAACGGGGAATGAGGCGTCCCGATAATGTGCCTGAGATTCTAACGCTGTTTTTATTTCTTGCGGGCGCTTGCTTCACTTTATAAAACGGTTACGGTTTCTTATTTTCTTTACTGCCTCCGTGGTCCAGTAGATAGCGTATGCGACTGCTGATTGGAGGTCCCGGGTTCGATTCCCGGGTCGGGCAAAGTGTTACTGGATTTTTCCGAATACTCAGTAGCAGCCCGGAGTCTGGTGATGTGCCCGGTAACGACAATAGGCTCGCCCCCTATTACGTGGGACCTAAAAATTCATGGCGAAATGTGGGTGTAATATTTACACATCTGCCTACCCCTTCTGGGATACAGGCGTGAGACTATAAATAACATAAATAAATAAATTTTCTTTAACGATATGCATAAGAATACAATTTTTTTGTGCTATATGCCAATATCTGTATCTTTCGGCATCCACATCTGATGTAACCCTTTTTTCTCAAAAATTATTAAAGCGGTTTTTCGATGAACTAGTAACACGTCTTTGCAAATCAATACGCTGTAGGTAAACAATATAATGCAAATTTGACCCCTAGAAAAACATCTATCTTGCAACTTGGCACTATGGGCATACAACTATGCCTAATGAAGCCAACGAGCTCTTACCACATACGACGAAGCTTGAAAGCACTCACGCACTAAGTTGGTACAACCTTTCGACCTTAAAAAGAACAAAAAGCGTCACCGTCTGCAACAAACACATAAATCACTGTCTGTCAATGTTCATCAGTTCCCACTACGCCCTCCCCCAGTTCTTGCCTACACTACATAATATCATTTTATTTCACTCGATAAACATATGCCAGTCTCGTGCAGACATTGTGACAACGTTTGGTAAATGACTGAATTTAAAAATTATTGAATAGCCTAGCCTAAATAGAACACAGTCATGTATTTCTTCAGTTCCTACCGAATTCATTTAGCATACCTACATTTTGAATTACCTACGAGAGTTACATAATTCTACTGCCTAATAAAATAAACAAAACGAAACACTTTTCAATATAAAAACCTGCAAATGCACAAATACGCATCTTTATGTAATGACCTAATGAGACTCAATTACATAAATGTAATGTAAACGTAATGTTACAATAATGATCACCAGGTTGTTAATCATTCCGTTTCCATGTAACCTATTCCGAAACGTCGTGGGCTTGATGCCGATACCTTTGGCATATAATTCTGTTGGTATCTCCCCTGGCCTATCGTAGCCTAAATGCTGCCGTTATATATATATATTAGTATGAATAATCAGCTCGTTTTTCGCTCATTCATAACATCACGCACTAGATGGTTTCATTACATTTGAAGTTCTCTCAAATTAAACACTAGCATTTTCATATAACACGTTATTATTGAACGAAAGTGGGCAATTTAGGCCACTCTGTCGAACACTTCACTGAGTGCCATAATAATTAAACTCCGAACAAATGCTACTACAAGATTGTAAAACTTCGTAAAGCGATGATTAACTAAATTATCTGCTATTCTATAAGTGGAGCTGTTCAGAATCTGTGTAAACTTTGTACCAGCGATCGCCGGTCCGAGTAATTAGAGTTTAAGTGCTTAAGTTGGACTGTTGTCGTAAACTGTGCATCATATTGATAAGGTAATTAGCGCGGATATATAATTTTATCAATTGACATTAGTTTCACTTACCTACGTATTTTTCATGACGATATTTAAACTACAGTCTATTACAATTTCATTCCATGCAGGGTGAGTCAGATATTTAGAAATATAAAAATAAAGTAAGTACAGATAATCTTAGAACTCCTTAACGTACTTCTTAGTGAATTCTTGGAAAACGTAGAGTGTGTGTAATAGACAATCAATTGTTCTCTTCAAAAATATGTTAATACCGTAGAGTACCTATCAGATGGCCATAAGGTACTACACCCTTAAAATGGTAGCGTCATTTTCATCAACCTAAAATATATGGTCTGCATTAAAATGTACGGCATCATTTTTTCCTAATTTATTTATCTTAATACTATTTAAAACAAAGGAAACATGTAGAAAATTGCTATATATTATTAATCTATGAATATTTAAACTTTTGCAATAATTTAAGAAATTTCATTTCTTGTATTTCTCTATAATTTTGTTTAGAACAGTTTCTTTTGAATGGCATTACTATATAACAATTGTATTTAACAATATCATGTTAAAAAAGGAGTTGCCGTACAGAGTCAAATGATTTTACAGCTTTTTTAATCAATTAAACCGTGAAATTAGGATAATTATTAATATACATTCACATGAACAATTATTTTTTGACGGCATTATTTTTAATAGTACTTTTGAGTGCTAGATAATGTTTTGGAACCGAAGCCGTACTTTTTCAAATCACCCCCCGGACCACGGAAAGAGAAGGGGTTGTAACCCTCGATTTTTCCCCTTGTCGCATTTTTTTTTGTACGGCGTTGCGGAATAATGCATTAGAAGCTGTATTAAAACAGTATGAAACTGATGCCGTACAGAATCAAATGACCAAATGTAACCTGGAAATTGTCAGAAAATAAAAAATAATTACCGACTTTGTGGCGCACCATTTTTGTATGGCACTGCGCGCTTTCTTATTATTTTTCATGGATCTATCGATGGTAAAAATGCCGTACAAAAATATATGACCAAAATGTACTCACTCTACCTGCACTTTTGAATCCTCACCAGCACTCAGTTGGACAGGTTACAGGTGACGGCATAGTGCTGAATCTTATTATTTTATGCTCTTATATCGTCCTATATACGTCACCTGGTGGTTCATATGACCCATCAAGTTTTGTACATGGGCCAGCGGTCTATAAGGTTTGCGCTATCCATTAATATATGTGAAGAACGTGCCTAGCGTACGTCATAATCGTTCAATGGATCACACGATAAATTCAACTTGATTTCTTTTAAGTTCAATATCAAGATATGATTTAAATTTAAAAACTCAAGTAGATAGTCTAATCATAATCTATCAACTGATTAAAAAGTGATGCCGGCACAATCAAACGCAAAGAAAATTATTGCTTCCGCCTCAAAAACTTATATTAACATAGGTTAGTTTTCTTTTATATAATGGCGGCAAACGAACAGATGGATCAAATTATCCCATAGATATACAATAGGTGCGACCACGGCTCTAGCTTTTCGTCATGAGATGAGCATTTCTGTACTTATACTTTTCTGGATTTGTATCAGAATGAGCTATTTTCTTGTTTCGTTCTTTTTAGACCCCATTTTGACATAGTCGGGTTTTAGTTATTGAACTTATTTTTTTTATTTTATCCTTTTCCGTATCCCAATGGGGCATGTAAACAAACTCACCATGCAATATTTACATTGTCATATATTTTATAAGAAGAAAGAAAGAAAAATAGGTAACGCAAAGCTTCTGAACCGCGTGAATTGTAAGTACAACTGCGTTTTAAAGTTATATTTTGACTGAAACAGTATAATATATATACATATTTGTAATGTGCTCACCAATACCTTTCTTTTGATACCAAACACGTAATGATTATCGCAGTAAAATTTTTTTTGAGGTTGGAATCTGAGCTATTAATTCCGTAAGAGAAAATTTTGATAAAATTTATATAGCCTATGTTACCTGGGCCATTATTAGGAATCTATTGACACCCCATTTATTAAAATCGGTTCAGTAATTTAGGCGCTACGGTGGAACATACAAACATATATACATAGACTGCCAAAAACATAACCCTTCCTTTTGGCTTTGCCGTAGTCGGGTAAAAACTAGCCAAACTTGGAATTTTCGGACAGCTCCTTCCGTGGTTTAAATCTTATCTAATTGGCAGAAAACAAAAAGTGGTGGCCAAGGGACATGAATCACACTTTTACTTTACTATATCTGGCGTGCCTCAAGGGTCCCATTTGGGACCGATTTTATTCTTAATATTCATAAATGACATAGTAAAGCATATCAAACACAGTGTTTCTTCCCTCTTCGCAGATGATGTTAAACTTTATAAAGAAATAGATTCAGTTACAGATATTTCTTTGCTACAAGAGGACTTAAACTCTGTACATCTTTGATGTCGTCAAAATAATATGATCCTTAACGCTAAAAAGTGTTATCATATCACCTTTACAAAGAAACGAAAAGTTATCCCATCCGCCTATTCCTTAAATGGAGCCACACTTCAAAAAGTAGACACAATCCGTGATTTAGGAGTCCACCTAGGTAGCAAGCTAACGTTTATTCCCCATATTGACATGATTGTCTCCTAAGCTGCTAAAATGCTGGGGTTTGTCAAGAAAATTGTACAAGACTTCAAATCTGTCCGAGCCCTTAGAGTACTTTACAATACCTTTGTACGTAGTTTTTTGGATTATGCATCGCCGGTGTGGAACCCTCAGTATCAAATTCATGTTCAACGTATTGAACGCGTTTAAAAACGGTTTACCCGGTTTCTAAGGTATAAAACGAAATACTGTGATCGCGATGCAGGTTACTCTGACAGGCTCAGTGCTCTTAACATGACTTCATTAGAAAGCCGAAGAAAAATACAGGACCAAGTATTGTTGTTTAAAATTGTCAATGGTTTATTAGATGCGCCGAGTCTTGTTGATGAAATAAGAATATCGGTTCCACGGCATTCCGCTCAGAGGTCTGGACGTAACTTAAATGTGATGGCACCCCCTCTAACTCGAACAAATGTTGGTTATTCTGCGCCTATGGGCCGACTGATGAGGACGTATAATGACTTCTATTCTTAAACCAATGATATCGACATCTTTGCAAATTCGTTACCACAATTCATTAGGCTGCTATCAAACGCTGCAGATGGCAGGCAAAATAATTGAATTATAATAATTTTATCAATGCCTGATCTATATTTTAACTTCTTTTTGTTTGCATTATTTTTGTATTGACATGTATTCATATTGTTCCTGTTACCGTATTTATGTAAAATCTCAATTGAATTTCAATTTAATGTTATGATTTGTCATTTTAATGATTTAGCTTTAATGTTTTTTGTACTTAATATTGTTATTATTTGACTTAGATATACTGTTTTATAAATATCATTCATGTGTAACTTGCTAAAAATTGTAAGTGCTGTGCACACCTTTAAGTGATAGGTTCACATTGTATAATAACCTTGTTCAATACTGATTTGAATTGAAATTGAGAATTTGTCGTTGGAGTGCCTTATTATAAATAAATAAATAAATTACCGCCGCCCATGGACATAAGACATCCGCAACACCAGAGGTATCTCATTTGTGTTTGGCATGTGTCTCGGCCATTGGAATGGGAAAAGTAATAGGAAAAGGCGTTGGAACCGTCACCACTCTAATTCACCGAACGAAACGCAACAATATGGATACTGTTACTACGTCGATATTCTGTGGGAGACTTGTCAGCCACTTAACGAACGAAACTTACACCTGTTACATGCCTGTTACCGAGTTAATAACAATTATGTGTAGGTACTAATATTTTAGGGTCCATATACATAGGTTGTCTTGTCACATATGAAAGTAACCTGTCAGGAAATTTATTTAATTATTTTTGATTAAAAAGTTTATCTGGTGAGCCTTGGGATAGGCCTCTGTCCAGTAGTGGACGTTTTTCGGACGATTTGATGGTGATGTTGATTTCACTGCCTACTAGTTCTGCCACAATATTTGTCTAGTATGAATTTTATTTCTTTGATAATTTCAAATTTCAGACTAGGAATGAGTTCCATTTCACTTAAGCTTTACAATTATTCACTCAATGGACACACAAGCATGCAATCAGTGGACCCAAAGTACACGATGTCTCGAAACTCAAATAACTCGATCTCACAAAGTGTTGTCCCGCGTGAGGATCAAACTCACAAAACTACACCCTCCGTACAATCTGATCGGATGATAACCACAAAGGTATAATTGCATTCAGTAAGCATAAAACGGCTACACTCCTTTCAGAACAATTCGATACAACCTAATGACATTCTTAGGTCCAAGGTCTTCTAAGAACCTTAAGTCAACCACGCTGTCTGTATATACTAAATCATAATTATACTTCGGCATATCATCACCATCATACAGACTTTCACAATGCACTACAGGACATAGGTTTCTCCTAATTTTCTTCACAATAGTGAGTCAATAGAAGTACTTACCCTACTATGCTACACTGGCCAGACGGTTATTTGGAAGGCATTGCCGAGTATTCTGTATCATCCCAAAGATTTAGCTTTAGGGATATCGGTTTGTGTATAAGTGGATTTCATATAACATACATCCTGTATTCGAGAAGAGTACAAATATTTTAGAACGCACATTACTGGTAGCAAGTAATTAAGTGGAAACTTATCAAAAGAACAGTAAACTGTCATTAGCGCGGCGTATCTAAGTCCCCGATCTTGAATCGGAATACACAATGCGACTTCAGTACGATGTTATTTATACACGGTTAATTAAGAGTTTTAATCGTTAACTAACTCATTATTAAGGTTTAATATGCCATCTATTTCAACTGACAAAAAAGAGGTTTTTAATTTCAGTTCTGCCTTTTTATGCTTATTACCTCACAACTACGACACGTAAATTATTAACCGATTTCAAAAATCTATTTTCTGTTCCTGTTTTTTTTTCAGTATATTTGACTCACTGTTTGACGAGATAGTCTGACCTACGAAGTATAGCCGGCCAAATCATTATCTTTATTAGCAATGCTATTGAGACGCAGATTATGAGAGGCCTTTCTCCAGCAGTAGACTGTGGAAGGTTTTATGATGAAATAATCATGTGTGATATATTAACAAGTTGTGTAAGTGTAAAATCTCTTATTTCTTTTACAAAGACTCACAAAATCAAATGACGGAGATGTCTTCGACTGTGCAGTTATAAGGTGATCGCCTCTCTAGTGTGGTTTACGTGGGTATGTTTCACACACCAGACAAAATATAAATGGGAAATAGTTTCAGTCTGGTACGGTCTCTACAAAAAGTTATTATTTTCGTGCAACGTTTTATCTAAATGCTAACTTTTACCACGACTTCGCGCACAGGAGACATTCCCTCCTCCACCTCATGGTCCCACCACCCGTATGGGTATATGGACCGAATCATGGGAGAGACGCGCGGTACTTGCTGTATGCTCTTTCCCGCGCGCCCGTTGCAGGCTCCCTACAAATTTCGTCCCTTTGCCACTCTCCCCATTCAGGGGCGGCTCTACTATGCGAGTAGGCTAGGCGCTGTAATTACAGCTGTCGTCACGTTAACAGCTCGGTCGTCAGCCTGGGTCCTTTCCTTCTCCTCGAGGCTTCTCCTCGTCCTGTGCCAGTTATGCGCGAAGTCTCTCAACCGCCGGAAGTTCGCTTCGGAGTTCACAAGCTCGGCGTAGAACGGAGGGCCCTCAGGACTGATAATCCCATCCATCATCTTCCGTCTAATGTCCTCATAAAGGGGGCACCGCCACAAAATGTGGTCCAAGCATTCGTCCTCTTCGCCGCAATAGCACACGCTTTCCTCACACAGCTTCATATCACACAATCTCTTCCTAAAACATCCGTGACCAGTCAGAATTTGCGAGACTTGATAGTCCGGCTCAACCCAAGTATACTTGAGCCGAGCCGCCACGTCCGGGAAGAACCGATAGAGCTCCCTACCCTTCTCCTCACCTTCCCATCTCTGTTGCCATGCGGCAACAGCCTCCTGCGAAATTTGTCTGCTTTCGGCCCTAAAGTCGTCCCTGGCTAGGTGTCGGCAATCATCGATCCTGCCTGCCCGGCTTACCTCGAGGTCGGCTGGTAGCACTCCCGCTAATACGGGGAGAGCCGCGGTGCTAACGGACCTATAGGCCTTCGTTAACAAAATCAGCGCAGGTCTTTGCGTCCTCAACAACACGCTTCTGACCATGAACGTGGTCGTTCGTCTCCACCAACACCCCGCGGCGTACGTCAGTATCGCGGCATAGGTGCCGCGATATAGGACCTTGAGGGCCCTATAACGCACACCTCAGGAGGAGGCGGATATTCGCGACATCTTTCCGAATGCTGCTGCGGCACGTTCCCCTATGGACTCTGCATGTTCCCGAAAGAACATGCTTGAGTCGATTACCACACCCAGAACCCTTGTCGACTGCACGCTCCTGACTGAGATCCCATTGAGTCTGATGGTTGGCGGGCGGCCAGGCATCTTCCCCTTCAATGTCATAGAGTATGACTTTGAGGGGGAGAAGCCCAGCCGGTTCCGCTGGCCCCACTGGCTGATGAGTTCCATGGCGCATGAGGCCGAAGCCTCGATGCCGGCGCGAGATTTAGACTCAATGAGGATTGTAACATCGTCGGCGTACGCGACAAGTTGAACCCCGTCTGGGTATGGTAACCGAAACAAATCGTCCATGAGTAGGTTCCACAGAGAGGGTCCCAAGACTGAGCCCTGCGGGCAGCCCATGGTCAGTGGCTTCCACACAACCCCGCTGCCGACGAAGAGACCAGCCCGGCGGTTGGTAAAGTAGCCGACCAACATCCGATAGATGTTGGGCGGACACCCGCCTTGCTTCGCCTTCAGCAGGATCATGGGCCACCACGCGTTGTCGAAGGCGCCAGAGATGTCTAGGAACAATGCCTGGACGTATTTGGCCTGGCTGGAAGCAACTACTTCCTGAAGGGACCGTAGTGCTGATAGCGTTGAGCGACCTCGAAAGAAACCGTGCTGACAGGTCGAGATGTTGCGCGAGATGGAAGGTGCGCATTGGAGCATGACCCGTTCCAAGATCTTACCTAGGACAGAAAGGAGCGTGATAGGGCGATACGCTTTAGGATCGGTCAGCGGTTTGCCGTTGCCTTTCGGCAATTCAATAAGCCGGCCGTCCTTCCACGTATCTGGAAAAGTGCCCTCCTCAACGCAAAGCGCAAACTTCGCGCAAAGGAGAGTTGATCATCGGAATAAAAGGTGGGCTAAGCCTCTATATACGCTATTTTACTGCAAACTGTTCTTGCGTAAAAAAGTTACAAATCGCCATCCATCCTCACTCAAACTTTCACGTTTGTAATAATAGTAGTACAATTTTAGCGTCATACTAGGAATATTTCAGTCAATATTTAGGCTCTAAGTTTATCTTGGTCAGGCCGTTACCACAATTTGTATATTTTAGTCGTTTATTGACCGGTCGACTGACAGCAATTATTTCGAGTCTATTTCCTTCCACCCTTTACAGATTATAAATGAAAGTCATTAAGAAGGTGTAAAAGTTGCATCTCCTTTGAAAGATACATTTTTTGTTCATTATTGGCGATGCTAAGATTCTATCTAGCGACTCTAGTAGCAAAATTTAGAAGTCGTCCATGTACGACTCTTTCACAGATCACTACAACTTTTGATACTTTTGACAGCTCTCAATACAATTACCACCACAACCGAAGCCAAGTTGTATTGTCAGCTGTCAAAAGTGTCGTACCTCGACAACTTCCAAATTTCACCGCTAGAGGCGCGCGGATAATCTTTGCATCGCCAATATAGAAATCATAATGCATAAAAATTGGAGCGATAGCTTAGTAGAAAGATACAGAAGGTCTCGGGTTTAAACCCAAGGTACGCATAACTGACTTTTCAAAGCTATTTGTGTATTATATTCATAATCAAGATTTGCTGCTGCTTGCATGTGGTGCAGTGAGGAAACCTACATGTCTGAAAGTTCTCCATAATGTTCCCGAAAGACATGTGCAGTCTGCCAACACACACATAGTCAGCAAGGCCTGTGGCCAAACCCGTGAAGTAGCCCGTGCCCAGTAGTGGTACGATTGAAATACAATAGTGGACTATTAAATTTAGTTCTTTAAAAAGTGTGTTTCGAAATTAAGTGTGCAATCAGCCCCGTATATACCAAAATTATCCCGCTGCTGAGCACAGAACTATACTCACTACGACTAGGAAAACTATGGTCCACCGTGCTAGCTAAGTTTGGATAAGCAGACTGAGACCTTTATCCCTTAAAATAACCACAAATAAAAGCTGATTGGCTCGCAACAGAAACCCTTCTAAAATAACTACAATCTATCCACTTTAGTGAATAAACCAACCGATATTTAATCAGGATAGGAGAGCTTAACTGACATAGTGCGCTGCCACTCGAACCATTTCCCAGCGCAAATAGTTTATTTATAAACCGTGATTCATGCGAGATTGATATCCATCAGACTATAGCCGAAAAATGCCGGTTCTGTATTTCGAATATCGTAAAACAGGGATGTTGGAACAAATATTGTATTTGCTCTGATGATTAAAGGTGTGCGCTTGTAATGAACAAGGTAAAATACACATAAAATAAAAAATCAGCATTACAGAACGTTTATTGATTTTTTTATTGGATGAGAAATCTTTGGGTGACCATGGCCTTTGAGGCAGGCGCAATAATTGGTATAATATCGTTGTATTTCCTTTTTGTTTTGTCTATGTCATATTTTAAATATTTTTCTTTCTCGATAGTTTAGGCCGAGCAACTGTCTTGACACTTATTTACCAGGCACGGAATGCGCAATATGCGCATTCTACTGGAATCGTAAAATTTCTACTGCTGCGCACTACGAAAGCATCAAACGACATGGCGGCTTATAGACTCGCGAGACGGTAGAAGAGTGGGCACTCCAACCGCGGTCACTGTCGGCTCTACCACGTTTGTTTGAGATCTCTATATAATTGTTAAAAAACATAAAGTTAATCTTTCGTTCCATCACATCCCGAAATCATTAATTATCAGAACATTGAAAAAGCAGCAAAATCTTAGTGCGAAGTCTGCAGCGCAGAAGATCTCATGTCCGAATCCACGGCGTTCAGCACTGTTATTTTCAATCTATCAGTGAATTCAATTCTACTACCTATTGCTTGGGCTTAAAATTTACTTTACAATCAAATTAAACAGACAAAACGTGTGCTTCTACTATAAGTAGGTACAATATAAATATAATTTACCATGTAACGTACAACTCCAGTCAAACTGAATTATAAAACAACGCAAAAAGTATTTCGTACGTACATCCAGTGAGGTCGACGTTCGACCGGAAACGGTAATCGGACGCCGGAAGTCGGGCCGCTGTTTATTGTTCGCTTCTATTCCTGACCACACACACATCGGAGCTTTAAACCCCTACGATTTTCTTTGTAAAAGTAATGATAAAATTTGCTACCTTAACATATCATATCGTTGGATAGGCCTATATCCAGCAGTGGACTGTGACAGGCTGCTGATGATGATAATGGTGATGATGAAACATATCACTGAATAAATATGATTAAAAAAATGTAGGTAATTTATTTACGCAAATCAACTATTTAATTTGCGTAAGTAACGTGATGAATATATGAAACAGTGAATGTAGTTATGTATGTTGTAACATATTGCATCTACATATCGACGGCAGAAAGCGAAGAGGTAGTCATCCACGAAAACGTAAATTTTTACCAGAGCAAAAATCAGTTACACTTTTTTTCAAAAACTCATAACTAGCGTGTTTTTTTACTTAGGCTCGTGATTTTTTGATATTATACTTGTTATTTTTTTTCTAAGCTTAGTTCTATGTCTCAAACCTCGTTTTTACTATTAATTTCCGACATTTTGTTGATTACGACATTTTGAACTATTGTTATAGAACGTAAAAACGCTGTAATTGCACTATCAAATTATATGGAGCTGGGCTTAACTTAACCCCTTTTTTAACCGACTTCAAAAAAAGGAGGAGGTTTACAATTCGTCGGAATCTTTTTTTTTTTATGTATGTTCCCCGATTTCTCTAAGACGCCTGGACCGATTTCGAAAATTCGTGGTTTGATTGAAAGAGTATACCTTCTAGTTGGTCCCATAATCATCAGGTCAGGATCTGATCATGGAATCCTGAAAAATCGTAGGAACTCTCCAAATTGTATAAGCTCACTTGAAGCGATTTGACGATAATAACCCAATGCCACCGAGTTTGGGCTCGTTTGAGTCGTCTTTACATAGACTTTGATGCTGGATGATTTCCATGGTCTGATGATAGAGTTGGAAGGCAATCATGAGATCTTTGTGATACAATAACCCAATGTCATCGAGTTTAGGGGTTTGATCCGTCTTTAAATGGAATTTGGTACTGGATGTTTTCCAGGGTCTGATGATGAAGCAAGCAGGTGACCATGAGGTCTTTGTAATACAAAGACGCAATCCCATTGAGTTTGGGCTCATTAGATTCGTCTTTACATGAACTTTAGTGCTGAATGTTTACCAAACTCTGATGATGGAGCAGGAAGGTAGCCATGGGATAATTGTAATACAATTACGCAGTGCCATCGAGTTTGGGCTCGTTTGAGTCGTCTTAACATAGACTTTGATGCTGGACACCTAGACTATCCTATGTACCTACTTACCACCTATTATATTTTTATTAGTATACCACTAAAAAGCAAAAAATAAAAAATATTTTTAAATAAAAAACAACCGACTTCAAAAACACTAAGGAACTAAAAAAACATAAAATAATTTGTTTTGGAGCAAACATTTTTGGAGTCGGTGCCAAGCCCTTACGCAAAAAGTTACTAAATTACAAACTACTTGCCTATTCTCATAGATTTATTATATATAATAAATATATGCCTATTCTATCAACAACGAAAGTTATATAAATATGTGTAGAGGTTTTTATAGTCAGATGAGAAATACTTGGCTTGGCACCGACTCCAAAAATGTTTGCTCCAAAACAAATTATTTTATGTTTTTTAGTTCCTTAGTGTTTTTGAAGTCGGTTGTTTTTTATTTAAAAATATTTTTTATTAAGGAAAGCAAAAAGCAGCTATAAGTAATTGAAACAAGGCTGCCCATCTGTACAACTAACTAAACTTAATCTCTTTTATGATTCTTCTATTTCCGCTTGATATTTGATTAGTACATTCATCTCTTCTTCAGATTTACAATCGTAGCTTTAGCGGCAAAAACGTAGTAGTCCGCACGGGAGCCAGCATTTCTGACAACGTGCATCTTTTTTTACGGGAAACGAATTATTGTAATCGAATTGAAATAATTATTCTAACTTATAACTCATTTTTTCTGTAACTTACAGCCTTTTTAAATGCAGGCATTTGAAATAAAACCCTTTTTTTTTCTAAATGTTAATTTTATTACTATTCATTGTAAAATTACGAGACCAATCGAAGCAGTTTTTTTCTGATTCGAACATTGCAATAACAAAATATTTCATAATTTGTGGACTACAACGGCAACGTTTTCGCTTGCCGCCGTCGAAATTAATTATATAGATACAAACATTCGATTTAAAACGGGTTTCGTGCAACATATTAACGTAAATTACTTCGATGACAATGATTAAATTAATAATATCAATAATAATAATAATTAAATTTAAAATGAATTTTATAACAATGTCAATAAATTATTATAACATTTTTACTTAAAGAAAATAAAAATTACAAGTAATGTCAATTAAAACATTCGAAATGATTATGCCAAACAATAATAAGATAAAAATTAAAATAGACAGATGTAGTCACAAATCTAAGATGTACAGAAATATTTGTTTTGGATTCATTTAAAAAATCATTAACACTATAATACGCTTTTGCAACTAGGAATTGTTTGAGATCATGTTTGAATTTATTTCTACAAATAATTTCCAATAAATAGATCGGTAGGTGATTATACACGCGAGGTGCCATACAGAAGACACTTTTCATCATCAAAGCACTTTGGTGTTGCGGACAACTTACTTTAAGATGGCGACGCTTGCTTCTATAATTTTCGAACAAAGTGGAGTTCGTTCTTACAAATAACACTAACTCGTATATGTACAGACATGGTACTGTTAATATCCTAAGACTTCTAAAGTAAGGTTTACAACTGTCTGTTTGTTTTAGATTACACATTGCCCGTACACACCTCTTTTGTGCCCTAAACCCTTGCTCTTTTTCCGTACAGTTACCCCAGAATATGATTCCATATCGTATTATAGATTCAACATTTGCATGATATGCAATCAATACTGCAGTTTGGTTCAATTTTTTTTGTAAGCATGTACAGCGCATACCACTGAGAACTTAGCCTTGAGCATAGGTTCTCAGCATGTATCTTCCAATTTAAAGTGTTATCTGTGAATTTTGTTGTATCCACTTCATTAATTGTTTCGTCACTAAAGTTAATATTAATATTGCTTAGTAAGGGTATTCTATACCTAAAAGTCATTAAGTGTGTTTTACTTAAGTTAATTTTTAAATTATTTGCTTTTAACAATTTTACTACATTTTCAAGAGTGTTGTTATCGGATTCAAGACGCAACTTATCGTTTCCCACAAACGTATCTTATTAAAAAGCTAAAGTCCTCCTGATTGTCTCTTCAACTGCTTTGCTTTCGTAGAAAATAAATCATTATACCTTTACGCCACGACGTAGCAGTCAACGAAACCGATAATTTTTTTTGGGTAAGTTAGAAACTACATATAATTTCATTTAACACAGTAGATAAAAATAAATTCATGTAAAACTAAAATCCGCTTCAGCCCACAATAAAGAGCACTAAATAAATAATCATATTTTCTATAATAATATATTTTATACCACGCAGGCACACAAATTATAGCTTTACAAAACTCACAATAATCGTCATTCATAGTGATTAACAATTCCAACTAATAGTTATTAATGGACGCAACTTTACGGAATAAATACACGAGTAAGGGAGCCTAATCAATGTAATTAGTTTGGAATTAATTCTATGCAATAGTTTAATTTCAAAGAAAACACGGCTCTAATCTGCATCTACAATAGCATTGCAGTTATAAAATGTTCATGATTTTTGTCGTATTTTGAAGGGGTTCGTAGTAAACTAGAAAGAACCCATATAATTCTGTTCTGTCAGTCTGCATGTCCGTTGTTTTACTCGAAGGTTTTAGGTACAACATAATCCAAATCTTTTCTCGTTTATATTTGAACCGCACTATCAACTTATTTTTTTTTAAGTTTTAGGTATGTGTTTGTGTAAACTTTTCTAATCATAGCCGTGATAATTAAAAGTAAATAAATATGCGACTTGCTTAAATGCATGCAGGAAAAATTATGAGAAAGAATGAAGTGAGCCTCCGACTCTCACCGACCGGCGACCGCACGAAGCGGTACAGGAAACCGTTCGCATCGAGATGGTTCATTTATGCTGAAGTCAGCATCGCTAATAGTTGCGCTAACTTAGCAATAATTGCCGGCATCTATATTCAATCAGCCTATTGCTGTCCACTGCTGGACATAGGCCTCTCTCAACATGCGCCACAACGACTGGTTCCCTGCTTGGTCCCGCAAGACGTTTGCCGAAACTTGGTCTTAACTCTCACTGGCTCCTCAGTCCTTCGGCAGACGTGGCCAGCCTTGCCGATTCAGAATTCTTAAACGGCGAGCTACGTCGGTAACTCCAGTTCTCCTCCGTATGACCTCGTAGCGAAATTTTATGCTTTAGAGAGTCCGACTCCACCTTCATGACAATAGCTGAGAGACTTTAAATCTATAGATCAGCCCGACTGTGAGTGTCTAGATTTCGGCACCGTATGTAATTACATTTTTCTTGAGGGTTTGCGGAATAGTGACGAGAGTGCGCGACTTACCGAATGCTACCCATCCCAACTGAATCCTGCTATCAATTTCCATCTCAAAGCCGTGTCTACCCCAGTGTATCATCTAGATTTGTATGAAAATAAACGTAAATGACTTACTCATACCTTTGACTAGCAAGAAGTTTAAAGCAGTTTTAATTTCAACAATATCTGGTGTGTGCTGTGCATTTCCCCAGGGACCTGCTGAAGATTTCGCTGACATAGAATAAATTGCTCTAACCTTGTTATATCCAAACGTATCGGGGTCAGCTGCTCCAACAGTTACGACTGAATACTTATGAGCTGCTTTTTACAAAGCAGCGAAGGTTAACGATTTAAGAACAAAGAGCTGGTGTAGAAGGTTTTTCGTCGCTATTACATGGTTTTATTTAATATCAAATAGAACCGTGATTGGAACTTTTTTCATAGTACAAATTGCAAAAAAGTTTCATGGTATTAATATAAAGAAAAGCAGCAAGTGATAGCTCTGATGTGTTCAGTATAAATGGATGCGTTTATGATCAGGTATTTTGTAATTGTATAACGCAATATAAACTTATAAAAGTATGAAAAGTATGGAACGAGATGCACATTCATAAGTGTTGCCTTGTAACCGATATAAATAAAGTAATTTGAATTTGAAAATTTATCAACTTAAATTTTTTTTACCGATTACCTAAATAACTCAGCGAACTTTTCATAGAGCCCACCACAACCAATTGGCCAATCAACGTTGTTTCTCGTCTGCGACGCAGTCTTTACATTTTCGCAACAATTTATAAAATTTTCATTGCAAAGTATATCGATCTGCACTATACGCATTCCCGATACTACCCATACGCTTAACATAATTATTCCATCTTACAAGGCAACTCCATCAAATGCACTTATAAAATTGCTCAGGAAGTGATAGCTAAGACGTTTAACTGAGAATAGTTGGATTTGCGCACCCGGCGTGTGATTAAGATGTACCGGGGCAGAAAATAAGGCTCCTACGAGATGCACTTTTAGCTGAGACCGCGAATCTGGGGGAGCAACGAACCGCGCTTGATGGTATCCTGCCACTGATGGCTTCGATGCAATGCCTATTAACCGAATATGTACTCAGATGTGCTACAATTAGAATGCAAATTGGTGTGAGATTATTTTTACGTTGGGTTTTAAGATGAAATGCAGGATGCGTCTACGTGTACATATTAATGACTTACCTTTTTATTATATTAATGACTTACCTTTTTATTTAAAAAATATCTGTGATGTCGTACTTTTTGCAGATGATACGTCACTTATTTTTAAAGTAGATAGGAATAGGAATCAATTTAATGATGTAAATAATGCACTTATACAGGTTACACAATGGTTTACAGCAAACAACCTAGTGCTTAATTCTAAAAAGACTAAATGCGTTAAATTTGCTTTACCTAACGTTAGACAACTGGGACCTAATATAAGGCTAGATAGGGAGGACATTGACACAGTTGACTCGACAGTGTTTCTAGGCATTACACTAGATAATAAGTTACAATGGGGTGCACATATAGCATGTCTTGCAGGTAAGCTCAGTTCTGCTGCGTATGCTGTCAAAAAAGTTAGACAACTTATTGATGTTGACACAGCTCGTCTAGTTTATTTTAGCTATTTTCATAGTGTCATGTCCTACGGTATTTTGTTATGGGGCAAAGCTGCGGATATTCAGAATATCTTCGTTCTACAGAAACGAGCGGTACAAGCAATATACATGTTAGGTGCAAAAGATACTCTTAGGGAACGCTTTAAGTCTATAGGGATTCTTACAGTAGCCTCGCAATTTTTATTTGTTAATATATTGTATATTAGGCAAAATATAGGTTTATTTACTACAAAAAGTGATGTACATAACATAAATACTCGAAACAGGCATAAGTTATATGCCCCTTATCATCGTTTACATAAAGTTAATAATTCTTTTGTAGGGCTAGGTATTCGTATATACAATAAAATACCAATTAGTCTTTTAGAATTGCCATTTAGTACGTTCAAAAGTAAAATAAAAGACTGCCTTATTAGGAAAGGTTATTATACCATTAATGATTATTTCAGTGATAAGGATAGGTGGTCACTTACACTAGCCAACTCTTGATTTTTTAATTTATATAGATACCTTACTTTTCAGTTTTTTTTTTATATAATATCTCTAGTTCTATTAATTTAATATTCATGCATTATTAGGTCATTCAACTTACTACATTTACATTTTCATTGTTGTTCCACAAATTTTATTAAAATTTGCTACAGTGTTAGATGAAGGTAACTCGTTATCATGGGCTGGATACTAACGTTTTTGTAATTTTCGTGTATTCATATACCCTCACTTTCTGTAACATACTTTTCCACCATAGTTCTGAACATGATCGCGAGTTGCCTACATTATAAAGCGTAAGTGGATGCTCCTGTTACACAAGATTCACATTTGAAGACAACTACAGCACTTAATTTAATAACTACATATTTTGTATATAATATGTATGTTCTTATTTACTATTTACAAGTAATTAATTACAATGTGAAACAGTTGCAGCTCCTTACAAAAACAAAATATGTACCATAACACTGGCGATTAAAAAGAGTGGCCACGAGTTTTATTGCCCGTTCTTTCTCGTGGTTCTACCTATTGCTTTGCGAATGGGCAGTAAATGTAAATGTAGAAGCATTATTAATTTACTTAAAAAATTTGACGTTCATAAGCGTCACGTTGTGATCTAGATGAATAAATGATTTTTGACTTTTGACTTTGACTTTTGACTTTGACTTTTGACTTTGACGTGTAGGTAATGACTCTGAGATATACATTTTAATTTTGTCGAAAGTTACTTACCTAATGATATTTGAAGACAAGTATGGCACCAAAAACACAAAATAATACATCTTTTTAGGTTGTTTTATAGTAAAAGAAGGTTTTAATTTGTCATATCCGTGCCAAACAAATACGTAACTATCCGAATTCTGTATACTAATAATAATAATTTACATGGTTATATTTATATTAGTGTGCAGGGATTGCCTTATCAAAAGAGAATAAAGAAATAATTACACTTTTCTTTGATTCCACTTTTAAATCTCGACCTTTTTAAAACGAGTAAAGAGGCGGAGGTTTCCATTCACAATTAAAGTAAGTAATTAAATCTGAACGAGAGCTCAATAGTCCTAAGTAAATAGTTCAACCGGCCCAGTTTCATAGCAGTACACACAATTACATCTACGTCTGCCTAACCTGAAAGTTATGCAGGGAAATACTGGACTTGATGCAGTTCAGTTTACTTCAAATACAATTAGTGGACTTAACAGCTGAAATATTTTTATTATTATATCTGCTGCTTGAAAATAAACACAGGCTTTTCAAATGTTTTGAAGTATTTTTTTTATTGAAAGGTCATGACGAACAGTGGCGGACATTAACCAAAACAGTTTTAAACAAAGGGGAATAGTATGACTTTTCATTGCATAAAAATTAAAATTAAATTATCATTGTTTGATTAAAAATCGTCGGAGAAAAATGTACAGGATCCTTTAGAAAAGAAAACAAACTGTATCAAAAGTTTTTATTTCATGTTATAAAGGCATAAAATAGTATCGAAACCGTACAGCGTTGTGCATGGATGAGCTAATGTTTAGAGATATGTTATACGATGTCTCTTTCGCACATTGAACAGGTGTTTTTCGCATATTAAATAGCTGCGCCCATATCAATAGCATTATTTATTATCTGTCTTGGGCCATACACCAGAAAGCAACAGACGCACCCGCTGCCTCTTTAAATGATCTTATGATTGCTTTGGATCAAATTGAATAAAAAATATTGTAATGAATTAGCATTTTATTTTTCTTACCTATATAAATTAATTAGCGGACACCCGCGACTTCGTCGGCCTCATTCAGTGATCCCGCGAGAATATCGGGGTAAAAAGTAGCCTAAGTAGTACCTTTCTCATGAATGTGGCTATCACACACAAAAAGAATTTTTCAAATCGGATCAGTAGTTTCAGAGATAGAGAGTATGGATACATACATAGATAACATTTGAATTTTTTGAGATTCCCGTAGCTCACATTAATGCGACTAATGCCATAGGAAATGAGAGCCATAGATGAATAAACTCTGCTATATTTCGTTTGTGTCCGCCATGGGTATGATTTCCATACTAAGGTGCCCAATGACCTTTAGTTATCTTGCTTTGCCTTCCTATATCAGGTTATCATGTCAGCCTAGAGAAGTCCACTGCTGCACATAGGCCTCCCCCAAGGTTCTCACACAGACCGATTTTCAGCCGCCCGCATCCAACCGCTTCCCGCGATCTTAACCAGATCGTCGGTCCACCTTACGGGAGGCCTACCCCTGCAGCGTCGTTCGGTACGTGGTCGCCACTCCAGAACCCGCCTGCCCCAACAGCCATCGGTTCTTCGTGCTATGTGCCCTGCCCATTGCCACTTCAGCCTGGCTATTCGGAGAGCTATGTCGGTGACTTTGGTTCTCCTGCGGATCTCCTCATTTCTGATTCGATCTCGCAGGGAAACTCCGAGCATAGCTCTCTTCGTCGCCCTCTGAGTGACCCTGAGTTTTTGGATGAGGCCCATAGTTTCAGTTTATAGCACTTATAAATTTTAATCTTATCTTATACTAATATATAAAGCTGAAGAGTTTGTTTGTTTGTTTGGTTGGTTGAACGCGCTAATCTCAGAAACTACTGGTCCGATTTGAAAAATTCTTTCATTGTTAGATAGCCCATTTATCGAGCAAGGTTATAGGCTATATAACATTGCGCTATGAGCGACAAGAGCGGAGCAGTAGCCTTAAATAGCGCAGGTGTAACCGCGGGCATCCTCTAGTTATCTATAAGTGGGTACAAAAGCTTCCTTAAAAATTGGCTATTCAACGTTATGACTACTGTGCATACGCCACCTAATGCGTATATTACGGGTCTCAATCGTATAAATATTTAATAAGATAGGTGTAATACGTAGTTTTAAATTAGTTTTTAGTGTATAAAAATATATCTGGTCGTACTTACCATAAAAATATCTTACTAATTTAACGACCGGTACTATTTTGACGACCGGTTGGCGCAGCGGTAGTGTAAGCGACTGCCACGCTGAAGGTCGCGGGTTCGATTTCCGCTCAAGTCAAACATTTGTGTGCGTGACCATGGATGTTTGTCTTGGTCTGGGTGTTTATATGTATAATATGTATGTATTTACAAAAAAAAAAGTATATGTGTATGTTTATCCATTGTCTAGTACCCATAGTACAAGCTCTGCTTAGTTTGGGACTAGATGGTTTTGTGTGAATGTGGTAGAAAAAAAATATATATATATTATTGTTAAAGAGAGGCATAATATTTTAATTTTAAATAAATAAAAAGTTAAAGAAGTGCCTATCTACAGCGTAGCTACGGATTTTCGTATAAGGCCCTTCTCTCATGAAGCGACTCTCAAACGATTTGTGTTTTATACCTGTATCCTACGCGTTGCTTGTGAGTAGCCGCCATACATATTCAGCTAATTTCGCACACGACGAGACGCTATGACGACGCGTTTGATGTCAGTCGCACGCTACCGTCTTGCTCGTCGCACGCTATCCGAGTAGTATATGCGTCGCATTACAAAATGGCGGCGGAACAAACTTTTAATATTATTTTTGTGCAGGAGGTAGAAAATAATCCATGTTTGTGTAATTATAAGCTGCCAGAGTACGTAAGAAAAGATGTTACATAAAAGGCGTGGATTGAAATTTAGAAAAATAATATAACAGGTAATTTAAAGGTATACATTAAATTTATACACAATAATTATATTGCCAAGGAAGCGAAGCATGTGATCATGTGATTAGATAGTTAGCAAGATAATTTCTCAGATTAAGATTCAAATAATAATATGACTCTATTGACATTCTATAAAAATGACGACTCGTCCCTCGACAAATGCCCTATAATTGATATTTTTTTCGATGTACGGATGCACCCAGAATCTTCTTTTATATTTTCGTTTATTCTTGTAATATAAATACAGAATAAAATTGTCTTCATCGCTAGAGTCACTAGACATCGTCGTACGAATGTTGTTCTTTAAATGATAAAATATAGTCTCATTTGCGCAGCACCGTGTGCGGTAACGAGTAGCATACTATTATTCGATCATGGTTTGCATCACAGTCCCGTAACATTTGAATAGCTTCGTGAGAGAAGGTATGTCGACAGTGTTGCAAGCGAGATTCACGAATAATACATTTGTATTACATACCTTTGTGGCGCTTGCAAGCGCTATCGGATACTCGAAAGAAAATATGCGTCGTACACATTATACCCAAGGCAATTTCAGAATTATCTCAATTACCACAAAATTCCGTACTATTTTTTTGTATGCTTCAGCATGGTTTACATCTGGACACCTGCACTTAGTGTTGAAATCGTTATTGTAAATCTACCTTACAGCATATTATTACCTCCAACGATTTTCATGACATTAAGTATGCAGTGGGTTTTGAGGGAAATAAATCTACATAATTAATATCTAGCTAGGATTGATTATTAAAAAAAACACGATTTACATAACAATATCGACCAAAGTTCGACCATCCAAGTACTACTATTACATATGCAGTCAACAATACTTGCCGAACTGATAAAACAATTAGCTACTCTTATTACTAACTTGAAGCCTGTATGGTAGCAGACGAGACGGCAGCCCATCTGCTCCTCGACTCCCCTGAGGTCTCACAGTACAGGCAGCAGCACCTGACCAGACACAGCACCCTGAGAAAAGAAGTGGGCCACATCAAGAGCCTGCTGGCCTTCCTCGGAGAGCTGGAGTGGCTTGAATGACAAGACCATTCCCACCCGCACGCAAAATACACGCCAAGACGTGGAGTTCCGGAAACAGCCCGTGCCATCAAGTATTACTAAGTTGGACGAAGAGCTACTACCGATACTAGCCTCACATTTTTCCTCATTACTAACTGAGCACACAACCTCAACGCATCTATTTCCCATCCTACCTCGCACTCACACACACGCAAGCTAAATAATAGACGATTCAATAGCATCTTGTTCCCAGTAATTGGCCATCACTTGGGCAGACATGCCACCCTAGGCGTTTGTACTATCAAAGTACATCGCTCCTCGCCTTAGCACGTAAACCACATGTATTTAATTATGTGCGATGCACGAGACGACTGTTAGAGACTTATTACTACCCGTTCAGATAAAGAAAGAATGAGGTAAGAAAAGGTGGCTCATTTAGCCGGTACTGTCAGCATAATACATCAAAATGTGGTCTCGCGCCCATTCATCGAGTCACGATTATGTTTAATATATGCGATGCATGATATGACAGTTAGAGACTAACTACCCGTTCAGATAAAGAATGGGATTAGAAAAGGCGGGTCATTAAACCGTTACTGTCAGCGTAATATGTTAAAAAAAGGTCTCGTGCCAAATCATCGAGTCAGGATTATCATCGGTGATTTGAAGTTATGATTTATTAACAAGTAGCCTTCCCCTTCAGCTCTGGTCGCGTGAATCATACACATTAACCTTCTTCAGGAATTACTCTGTCTATCGTTGAATATCGTACTAATCGGTCGGTAACTGTGAGTGACTATTAATATAGACAGACAGAGGACTTTCCTTACTTACCTATACGTGAATAGCTATCTTAACGAAGACTGTACGACGGATAGCGGATATCTAATATATGTATGTTTCTATTTATATAGGTCCAAAAAGCAATAACAAACTCAAAACAAAGACTTGTGCGGCCCGCATGGGGGCGCGCGTATCGCGGAGTCTACAATTAATCGCACAAAGCTTTCAGATTTGAAACAACAATCTGACTTTTTTGTTTTTTTTTGCAGATAGTAAACAGTTATCTCCCATGTGAGATTCGAACCCTCAACAGTGGGTGTTAGCGGCGAAGTGATTACATTTATCCTAGTGTGATTGAGTGTAAAGATTTGTCCTATTTGAGAATAATACAACCACTAACTTATTTTAATTGTAGATACTAAGAATTACAAACCACTAGAGCTTTGAACCTAGATTGTTGTATTGTTCTGGACAGTAGACATATTTATTAGTCTTAGTTAAAGAAAGAAAGGCCGATATGTTATAATTTGACATATGGTCATCTGTATGTCTCAGATGTTTTTATAGGCGTGCTATGTATCGAACCAGTGTCACAGTCAGCAGTATTTTAACTTAACATTTATTCTAAAAAATAATTAAAGTAAGACTAAGCATCTTAAGAAGTATGCCGTTTTATTTATTCACTAGAGGACGCCTGCAGCTACGCCTGCATTTTTTTTAAATTTACCCGTTTTGGCCGATCCCGTGGGAATTTCGGGAAATCCCTTCTTAGTGCACCCCTACGGTCCCCAAGGAACATAAATGCCAAATTTCAGCTTCCTGCGCCCATTAGTTTCGGCTGTAGCGTGTCTGTCAGTCAGTCAGTAACGCAAGGATTTTATATATTAAGATTATTGGTGCCAATTTTAAGTACGGTCACAGTTATGTGACTGTTGGTTATTTGGGTGTAATTGGCAGCGAACCTATCGCCTTTCTGACGATAAAATACCGAGAAGAATAGAATTAAATAGGTTTCTATCTGTGGTTTCATAAACCCTATTCTCTGCATCAAAACAAAACCACTTATCAAATCCAAAACTAATATCTTACTTTCAAACTGAAACCAATCGTGCACATAAAAACTATTTCATTAAATCAATTGTGTGAAAAGAATTCGCAGATTAGAATCTACGAACACATTGACACATGATTTTAAAAATTTAAGTAAGAGGTATGCATTGTGCATTTATAAAAATAATACTTTGAATATTGATATATAAGCTGGCTGTCTTATCCCTCAAAAGATTGTGAATTCTGCCAGCCGGCTTAAGAAAGTAAAATTAAAATAATTTATCTGCGATAAGTGCTCGGTTCAATGGATGCACTGCGATGCGAACACGTCAGACGCCTCATCCGTGTTTCTTACGCTCTCACGCCTTATCGAAAACGTTGTATAAATATATAGCTTGCTAAAAATAACTTCCATCGAAACCCTTTGTTTTGACACACTAACATTATAAAGAGTCATATTTTTGTAGCATATATTTTTGGAAGAACTGATTTGGAAAAGAAAGGTGTCGTGGCCCGAGGGTACAATTACAATTGAAAGTTATTTAGTTGGAAGCTACGTTATTTCTCTGTACGAGAAATTGAAGTATACAGAAAAAGTGAAAGGCAATGAATAGTAATAGCACATAATTTGGAAATTAGCCCAATAAATATTCGGCAATCACACTTGTTATGGAACATATAGGTGTGCATACCTTTGTACAAACGTACCTAGGTGTATACCAATAACAAAAATATCCCATATACACCCTTCAGTTTACGACTTCGAATACTCTTTTACGACGCTGCCTAATTAAGTTTCCCCCCAATTCCTTGACAAAACATCGGCAAAGTGACTCGTCAATTGGTACACATAGCACGAATGACGTCACAGGTCTCTGACGGGGTGCGGGCTACCAGAGAGGAAGGGGGTATAAAGGCGGAGGTCAGAGTGCGACCATTAATTTTTATTTATTCCCACTGACAGAGGACCGCGGCCAGCCGTGTGTGGACCCTGAAAATTGGCCCCATGTAAACTGACGGTGCAGTGGGAAAAGTAAAGGATGACTGCTAACACTTCTGCTTCAAAACAAAAGTATTTCTAATATTTCTTTCCGCCCACTAAGTGTGCTTCAAAGATTTTACAATAAATATTAACAGTTTGTTAAGAAATACTGTCATCGAACCGAATTAAAATGGATGGTCCTTATCACTACGCGTATCTCGGCGGACGCAAACGCGCACCATCCGCTGTGGGGAAGCCCCGACGCAAACAGACGAGGTGAGATCTTGACTGAATACATCTTTTCAACAAATCTATCTGTAGTTAACAACGGTTCGGAGCCCACCTTTGTTAGCTCCAGATATCAAACCATAGTAGACATAACGCTAGCATCGGATGGGGCCGCGGAACTTGTCACAAACTGGCATGTGTCCGCTGAGCCATCCTTCGCAGACCACAGACGAATCTGCTATGAAATACGAGTGCAAGAGAATGTCCAACAACCTAGGCGCAACCCTCGCAGAACCAACATCGCGAAATACAAGACGTTTCTCGTATCACAGGTAGACAAATCCTATTTTAAGGACATGTCGACCAGCATTGACAACATAGAACATAACACCAACTTACTAACAGAATGTATACAAACAAGTTATCAGCAAGCCTGTGCACCCACACTCCCAAAGTCGTCTAGCAAAACCCGGTGGTGGGGAAGAGAACTAGAGGGACTCAGGCAAAACCTGAGGAAACTCTTTAACAGGGCTAAAAACACGAGAATGGAAGCAGACTGGCTCAAATACAAAGAAGCCCAGTCACACTACAAGAAACGCATAAGATTCCGCAGAGGCGAATCCTGGCGGCGTTTCTGCAGCGGTATAAACACCACGAACGAAGCAGCCAGGGTGAAAAAGATCTTGTCTCAGGACAGCAACAAAACCCTTGGCGCCATTAAAAAGCAAGATGGAACCTACGCAACTACGGACGCTGAAATTAGCCAAGTGCTAATTGAAACTCACTTCCCAGGTTGTGAAGTAACCAATGACCGTCTGTGGGACGAGTCAGACTACAGACCACCGACCCAAACAGACTGGCTGGTAGCCGAAAATGTGGTCACCACAGACCGGCTGAAATGGGCAATAGACAGCTTCCAGGCATTCAAATCCGCAGGCCTGGATGAAATCATACCAGCATTCCTACAGTGGGGATGTACAACGATTGTGCCGCACCTGCTCGACATCTACAGGGCCTCAATAGCGCACAGATACATACCTTGCAGGTGGAGGGAAGTTAAAGTCATATTCCTCCCAAAACCTGGCAAAACTGACTACTCACAAGCGAAAGCATATAGACCCATCAGCTTGACCTCCTTCTTATTGAAAACGCTGGAGAGACTTACGGACCAATACCTCCGTGAGGGCGCATTACTGCGCAATCCACTACACCCACATCAACACGCCTACAGAAGTGGCAGGTCAACTGAATCGGCGCTGCATTCCGTTGTGGGAACCATTGAAACAGCGCTTACCAACAAGTTAATGACACTGGGGGCCTTCATTGACATAGAAGGTGCCTTCGACAAAACTAAGTTCAACAGTATCAGCCGGGCCCTCGAAAAGTTCGGAGTTGAGCAAACCCTTAGTGGCTGGATTGATCAACTGCTGAAACAGAGGGCAATACAATTCACGGTAAACTCCACCACAAGGGGCATAGTTGTAAAAGGCTGCCCTCAGGGAGCAGTACTCTCACCCCAACATTGTGGTGGACGATCTGTTACGGAACTTAAACGACAGACGATTCTTCACGGTCGGCTATGCAGACGACATCACCATCCTGATCAAAGATGACTCAGAAGACACGATCCGAAATCGGATGCAAGCAGCCATCAGGATCATGGAGGAATGGTGCAACCAACATGAACTGACGGTTAACCCCAACAAAACGGAGCTAGTACTTTTCACCAACAAAAGGAAAACCCATATGTGCAAAACACCAAAACTCTTTGGAACGGAGCTTGCCCTATCGAATGAAGTCAAGTACTTGGGCGTAATACTTGACCATAAGCTAAACTGGGGCAAGCACATCAGCACAAAAACAACAAAAGCATGCACAATCTTCTGGCAATGTCGGAGAATCATAGGCAAAAAATGGGGTCTCAAACCATCAATTACCCTGTGGATCTACACTGCCATTATACGCCCCATGCTTACATATGGTGCAGTAGTGTGGTGGCCACGCACGCAACTAAGCACAATCACAAAAAAGCTACAGAGCCTTCAACGCCTAGCCTGCTTGGCCACAACAGGCTGCATGAAGAGCACCCCAACAGCCGCCTTGGAGATACTACTGGACCTAAGACCGCTGCACCTAATGATCCAGCAGGAAGCTGGTGCTGCAGCAATCCGTCTAGACAAGCTCGGGCTATGGAGAAAGGATGATCGAATTACTCACGCACGCCTAAAAGGGACCTTAACCAAAGAGATCCCGATGCTAGAGGCCGCTTGCGATCTCATCCCTAAAACTTTTGTCTTTGACAAAAAATATCGCATCCAATTGCAGGAGGAACACAAAGACTGCTCTGGTATACACGAAGTCAGAGTATACACAGACGGCTCAAAAACGAAGTATGGGACGGGTGCGGGCGTATTCTCCCATGACTTAAATATCAACATCTCAACATCCCTTGGCACCCATAACACCATATTCCAAGCCGAGTGTGATGGGATAACAAGAGCCGCAACAGCAATCGCGTCTAGGAACGTAAGTGACCTGGCTATACGCATTATCACGGACAGTGCCTCTGTACTACAAGCTCTAGGCAGCAACTGCTTTAACAGCGGCCTCATCATGGAATGCCACCTAGAGCTGCAAAAGATTGCAGAGAAGAATCGGGTTACGCTGCAATGGATCAAAGGCCACAGCAACTCCGCAGGCAATGACGCCGCAGACCAACTGGCACGGCAAGGATCGGACACAATGATAATGGGACCCGAGCCGATTGTACCGATACCAGCAAGCCAAATCAAAACGTGGCTACGTGAGAGAACCGCACATGAACACGAAAAACAGTGGGCAAACATAAAAGAATGCAGACAAACAAAAGATGCCATCCCCTGCTTGAACAAGCGACTCTCACACAAGCTGCTGCATTCTAATAGAAAAACACTAAAGCATCTGACGGGCATAATAACCGGCCACTGTCCACTCAACAAGCACCTATTCAACATAGGCGTTACGGACAGCCCACTGTGCAGGGGCTGCATGGAAACCAAAGAAACACCCGCTCACGTCCTTCTGCACTGTGCAAGTGTGAGCGATCAACGGGCAAAGCTGCTGAACAACCCCAGAACCATGAGTGAAGCTTTAAACGACACCAGCCAACTAATGGCTTTCTGGAAGGAACTAAGGTGGTATGAGTAGTCGGCGTCAATGAAGTCGCCACATACGCACAATGGCCCAAATAAGTGGCTAAGTGCGGAAAACCCACGACCAACTAACAACTAACTATCACTACGCGTAAACGGCTGGCTTGCATTTCATAGCATCGAGTGTTGTGTGTTTTATGTGTATCACCAAATCCATAAATTGTTACATTGAATAATTATCTCTGTTGATAAGGGTATCTATGCTCTCTCGATACAGGTTTTAATGCAAGAGCATGAATCGTGTTAAAACGATTTTACTTTAGACTTACAAGTCAATGTTATCCAAAATCATATCATCGACCTAAGCCTTACTGCAATACACACTCCCTAAATTAGTTAGCAGATAACATGATTCGGGGAGATGGGCCTCGTTAGCCTTGGTTGGCAACCTGTCTAGGAGAAGGAAAACTCCGAAATTAAACCAAACGTTCGGGGAGATGGGCCTCGTTAGCCTTGGTTGGCAACCTGTCTAGGAGAAGGAAAACTCCGAATTTAAACCAACTTTCAGGGAGCATACCCGAAACGAAACCCCGATCTAAGGTGTGAACCGACCCGTGCCGAGGGATTCGTGGCCAGAGGGCAAGCTGGTCGTAAACGGAGGGTGCCTGTGTTGGTGGTCACAGGGCACAGCTGATATTCCGCCTTACCCCCGTAAAGGGCTCTGCGGGGATGGACCGTCTAGATCCTTAAATCTCGTGGGAACGCTATGGGAACAAAAACTTATTCTTCTCCATACGGCGGCGACGCGGTTCGCAACCCGTCAAGTCTCGTTTCCCGCGAGGGCGAAAAGCGGCCTACGGAAAGCAGGTTTGCGACATTGAATATTGGTGGAGGAATGAACGGCAAATTGGATGAAGTATGTCAGATGATGGATGATAGAAAGATTGATGTTCTTTGTGTGAATGAAACAAAAAGAAAAGGGTGTGACACCACCAAGCATGGTGCATATACGGCGTATTGGTCTGGGGTAGATAGTACCACCAGAGCCTGTAAGGGAGTTGGTGTAGTACTGTCTGCGCGAATGAATGAGTGTGTAAAAGAGTTTGAATGTGTAAATGCTAGGCTACTGTGGATGAGAATGAAAGTAGGACTTACTCGTCTCTTTATTGTGGGGGTGTACGCCCCGGTCAATATAGTTACGGGAATGTCACAACATGAGCAAGACGAAAGGCAGGAGTTTTGGGAGAGTTTAAGAGAGATTTTGAGGAAGTGCAAGGATAATGAAAGATTGATCTTGTTAGGGGATTTCAATGGATGAGTGGGAGTAAAGCGAGATGGATTTGAAAGGGTGTTAGGTGCATTTGGTGATGAGAGTGTGAACGAAAATGGAAAAGCACTGCTTGAGATTTGTTTGGAGTGGAGCCTTTGTGTGACAAACACCATGTTTGATCATAAAAGGATACATATGTATACGCGAGAGGCGAAAAATGTTAGAAGAAGTATGATTGATTTTGTGATAGTAGATGAACGATTGAGAAAGAATGTGTTGGATACAAGAGTATATCGAGGGATCGGCATCCACACAGACCACTTCTTGGTGTTGAGCCGGATAAGTGGGCTCTTTAAAGGATGGCGACACCGAGAGCATAAGGAAAATAGGGTCTTGGAAAGAATAAAAGTTGAATATCTACAAGAGAAAGATGTGAAAGATGAGTATAAACGAAGATTGATAGCAAGATTTGAGAGATTCGATGGCATAAATGATATGGAAGAATTATGGCAGGCCTTTAAAGAAGAGGTAGTATGTGTAGCGTCTGAAGTATGTGGTATGATCAAGAGAAGGAAAATACGAAAGGTTAAGAATACATGGTGGGACAAGGATGTACAATCAGCAGTGTCAGAGAAGAAGAAAGCTTGGTCAGATTGGTTGGCTGCCAGAGCAAATGAAAGAATGGGAAAAGCAACAAGTGTAGACATAGATGAAGCAAAAAAGGAGTTTGTTAGGTCAAAAAGAATAGTGAAAGAAATGGTTAAAAGGAAAAAATAGGAAAAGAAAGATGAGTTTGATAGCAGATTATCTGACGATTTCCAGAGGAACATAAAGTTTTTCTGGAAATCCGTTCGTGCAGTTCGAGGAAGAACTCAATCCTCAGAACACACATCCATCAGAGACGAGAATGGAAGTATAGTAAATGGTGAATTGTGCGTGCTGAAGAGATGGAAAGAGTATTTTGAAAGTTTATTCGAAAGAACGGCGATAGAGACACCGATAGCTGAAGTGAATTGTAATGATAGCAATGATGAAAGCGTTATTGGCGTGGATGAGATCGTGAAGGCACTGGGAAGTATGAAAGTAGGTAAGGCTGCAGGATATGATAGGATTACAGTCGAAATGCTGAAGGCTGGACAGGGCATCATAGTTGGTCAGTTGCAGCGGTTATATTACTTGTGTTGGAACACCGGCCGAGTACCTAATGACTGGACCACAGCTGTAGTTGTGCCTCTTAATAAAGGAAAAGGCTCGCAACAAGACTGCAAAAACTATAGAGGCATTAGCCTTCTCAGCATTGTTGGCAAATTGTATGCAAAGTTACTTATTGAAAGAGTTATGGAAGTGACCGACAAGAAAATATGGGATGTACAAGCGGGATTCCGAAAGGGTATGGGATGCACGGATCAGGTTTTTTCCTTGCGAAGCATAGCCGGAAAATTTTTGGCCAAAGGTCAAAAGGTCGATTGCGCATTCGTGGATTTGGAAAAGGCTTACGATAAAGTGGTGAGGAATGAAATGTGGTCGGTGTTGTCAATGAATGGGGTGGACAGCAGCCTCATTCGAGCTCTGAAATCCCTTTATGAGGATTCTAGAGCTTGTGTGAGGATAAACGGGACATACACTGACTGGTTTACCATCGATAAAGGTGTTAGACAGGGATGTGTAGCGTCGCCGTGGCTGTTTAACCTCTTCATGGACAGTTGTTTGCAAGATTTAAAACATAGTGACTGCGGATTAAGGATGAATGGGTTACTCGTCACATGCCTCCTTTATGCTGATGATCAGGTTATACTTGCATCTTCAACGGAGGAGTTGCAGGAGATGGTAACAATCATGCATCGTGCGTTAGAAAGGAAAGGAATGAAAGTGAATGTAAGTAAAACGAAAGTTATGGTTTTTGAAAAGGAGGAATGCGTTACGGCTTGTAATGTTTTGATCGATGGACAGCGAGTGGAACAAGTGAATGAGTTTGTTTACTTAGGTACGTTGTTTACAAGAGATGGTAAGAATGAAGCAGATATTGAAAGGAGAGTTAATGCAGGTAATTGTGTGAATGGAGCTCTGAAGGCGTTTATGAACAGTCAAAACGTGTCCAAAAAGGCACGTTTGGCTGTACATAGAGGTGTGTTAGTGCCTACCCTTATGTATGGTAGTGAAAGTTGGGTATGGCAGAAGAGATTTGAAAGTAGAATAAATGCTGTAGAAATGAGAGCACTGAGAAGTATGTGTGGTGTGTCTTTGACCGACAGAGTAAAGAATTGTGTGATACGAGAGTGGTGTGGGGTAAAAGAAGATGTAGTGACAAGCATTGAGAAAGGCATGTTAAGATGGTTTGGGCACATGGAGATGATGGATGACGATAGACTGACAAAGAAGATATATCAGGCTAGTGTGAATGGGACAGGACAAAGGGGAAGACCTAGGAGAACGTTCTCTGACCAGATTGGAGACATCCTGAAAAAAGGACAAGTCAGAAGTACCCTTAACAGAAGAGCATGCATGAGAAACTTGATGGGAGTGAGTGAAGCAAGTGAGGTATGTCAGGATCGTTGCAAATGGCGTTCCGTAGTCTCTGCCTACCCCTCCGGGAAACAGGCGTGAGTCTATGTATGTAATGTATGTATGATTGCTAATTTCGTTCTAATTTTATCAGGATGATAGTGACCATCTAGAGGTTGAGAAACTGGCTCCGAATCATTATCAGCATCATCATCGTCCTGGCTTTATCCCGATTGCATCCAAGTCCATTTACTATTTTAACTAAATATGACAGAATATCAGCTTTTCTACAGAGCGACTGCCGTCTGACCTCGTGCTAACTACACACATAACCAAATCAGTGGGGTAGTGTGCCGTCCATATGTTGCAGTGGCAAGTTTAGGCGAGCGGATTACGGAGGCTGGGAGTTCATTAATGACCTAATAATTCATTTACGTGAATGTTCTGTTGCTAACACGATTAGCTCCGTTGAATTGTGGATACACCCGACGGAATATGGCGGTTTGAGCTACTTTGTGTCGATGGTAACTGAACGTTGGTGATATGGGTGTGGTAAAATAGAGATGTTTGTCAAGTTTTTAGAGTACTATGCGAGAGAGAACATAACATAACATAAATTCACGCCTTTATCTCCGAAGGAGAAGGCAGAGGTGTATTACACACCCACACTTCGCCAGTTATTCATGTCCCAATGTAATAGAGGGTGAGCCTATTGCCATCTACGGGGCACATTGAGAGAGAAGACTTCGATGAGGTTCCCAAGACTACATGGAAGTTGAAAGTTTCTTGGAACCCTGTGTGAGTGTGGAACTTGCATACAGACAATGAGCCACTTACTATCGTGCTTTAACTACCCATACAGATTTTTGTGCACTTTTCACCAATAGATAGTGTGATTCCTGAGGTAGGTTCGTGAGTAAAATTCACCGGAACACAACCACAGTTGAAGTCTAATAAATAACAAGAATATCTTTAACGAAAACTCATCCGAAACTTAACAGATAGAATTGATAACGGTCATCAGCTCATGACGCATAATGAAGTGCGTCGCGCGTCGCTCGAGCACGCGCGCGGGCCATAAACACGACGCGCCTTGTTAATATACTAATTCAGCACATTAATGCACCCAGCGGCTTGCCATAGAGCAGACACAGACAGATAAACAGATAATTATGATAAACCTAATAAAGAGCAATTTGATCTTAATATTATAAGCAGCTTCAGTTAATACGAAGAATAATGAAAAAATTTATACGAAAATGTATTGAACAGAATGTGAATTCATGTGAACTATGAAATGCCTTCTTTAATTTAAAGGCTTTTGAAATTTGATTTGGCACCGACTTCAAACCCTAATTGGTTTGAAGTCGGTGCCAAATCAAATTTCAGCAGTGGGACAGTATATATACAGGGCTGATGATGATGATGACTTTAAGACATACTAAGTAAGGATTTTATGATATTCCATCCCCAAATGACTAAATGTTTTAGTGACGTTGAAGGTTTAATCGAAATACTGCTTATTTGAACTAGCTCTCTGAAAATGTGGGCAATAGGCAGCAATTATATTTGTGTTTTTGATACTAACAACAAAATAATAATTATAAAAATAACATTATCATGTCTTACTTCGTTAAAGTTCGCTTTTATATAAATAGCACATATAAATAATAGGTAGTATTTAATTAATGTTAAATCTTTATTATTTTTCACTTTTTCGTTTTTGAAGTCGGTTGTTTTTAACGTAGTTATTTTTATTTAATACTTTTTAGTGAACCTATTGATGTATTGTCAACTAGATAGGTAGACCTACAAAAGGTGCTGCGCGCCTTAAAATATAGATTTCAAGAAACGGGAACGGATAAAAGTAGTCTTCTCTGTAAAAATGCTCTTCGGGACACAGTTTTACGCTCTTGTGAGACTATTAAAGATCCTGAAAAACGTTTATTGGCCAGGAAAGCATATATATGAAATCACGTTAACGTCAGAAAACTCTTAAACAGTATAATTCTAGACTCGGTAAGATCCAAGAGCGTCTAGCGAATGAGCCTTTTGAGCAGAGAGCTAATAGACTTGGTCTCATTAATAATCGACAAATCATGGCATTACCGCATGATTTACATCTTTGAAGTCACCATTATAATCATTGTGCAATTCAAATAGATTTTTGTAATTACTGAGTTCGTATCGCCACCTTCTGACTCCTTCATCGGACGAGAACGAGCCCAAACTCTACAAAATTTTGTCAATTAATTACTGAGTTCCTATATTATTCCTATGGCCACTTTTCGATTCCATCATCAGAGCAGCTCTATGTCATAATAACTTTTCACTGTCATCCAATTTAAATACGTATACGAAACCCAACTCCCGATGTCTGACATATTTTTTTATAGACTCACGCCTGTATCCCCAAAGGGGTAGGCAGAGGTGTAATATTACACCAACATTTCCCAAAGAAAGAAATCGCCAGAAGGCTGATTGATGCTTCCCGTGACCAGAGGGCTGGTTTATATCTCGCTGAGAGAATAAGCATTGCCATTCAACGTGGCAATGCTGCCAGCCTTCTGGGCACGCTACCGCTCGACAGCGTTGCGGAGGAATTTAATTTTTTATTATATTTTATTTACTTTTCTTTTCATACTTTTGCTTTTTTATAGTTTAGGATAGTTTAGTTATATAATTTGTTTTATTTTAGTGTACATTATAATGTAAATCCTACTTATAGACCAATTATACTTTAGTTTATTTAAAGTCTACCTAAGATAAAAAAAAATATTTGCCAAATATTCATAAACATTTTCCAAATTTCATAAAAACCAAAATCGACTAACTGTTTTGATTGGGATTTGAACCCGTGCCTTCAGAACGTAAAGCGGAGGTATTATCAGCACGGCCATCGCCTTGTTATCAATTAGTGGCGAATTTAGCGAACACTTGACAGAGTACTTACGTCATCTAACTGTCATTTCCAAATAATGAAATAGTCTTCAAACCTTTTTGCTAATTATTATGTTTGAGTACTGGCCAGTTTGTAGTGTCGACGCATAAAGTGTAGACGTTAGTAGTCCTTAGTAACCGTAGTGATGACAATTTGACATGACACCAGCCGTCACAATTATTATTCATAGGAATTTCAGCCTTAAGGATAGGTGAAAATAAGTAAAAAAATGCTCATAAAATAAAAACAACTGGGCCTACATGAATAAATTTTTTATGGGACCAATTCGAAACTATTGCGCATCATACAAAAAAAGAATTACGTAAATCGGTTCAGAAACCTCGGCGAAATCGGTGTACATACATCGAAAAAAAATATATACCGGCCGAATTGAGAACCTCCTCCTTCTTTTTTTGTTTGAAGTCGGTTAAAAATTACACAGTGCTACTAACTCTTCCGATTGTAACATTCTTCTCTTTTTAAGAAGAAATAATGGGTTCTTTTTCTTCTTCTTCTTCTCGAGTCGATGGTATAGAGATCAAATGACATCAGCCCAGTGTGTGGCCACAGCAACTGCATTGTCGGTGGCTTGGTGTAAATCGACCTCCGAGCATCTGTGCGGGCATTTAGGACACTCCAGCAGGTGGCTCATGACAATGGGTTAACAAGTGATAAATAAGAAACAAATATATGAATGAACGATAGACAGACCAAGAAGATATATCAGGCTAGTGTGAATGGGACAGGACAAAGGGGAAGACCTAGGAGAACGTTCTCTGACCAGATTGGAGACATCCTGAAAAAAGGACAAGTCAGAAGTACCCTTAACAGAAGAGCATGCATGAGAAACTTGATGGGAGTGAGTGAAGCAAGTGAGGTATGTCAGGATCGTTGCAAATGACGTTCCGTAGTCTCTGCCTACTCCTCCGGGAAACAGGCGTGAGTCTATGTATGTATGTATGTATGTATACGAATGAAATGAAAAATATGAAATGAAAAATGATTTATTGCTGCCACAACCAGACAAATTACATAATAAAAGAAAGGCACACAAAAATAAATAATAATAATAATAATAAAAAAACATCTACATAATAATAACATTAGCAATAACTAAGGCCAGGTTGTGGCAGTAATGGGACCCCGTTCAGCATAACACCAGACCCGCTGGCACTGATATTCTACGGGGCCCTGAGTGACTCACGAAGGCGCAAGACAGAGGATAGCTAAACTAGACAAATACAATTATTATGTATCGATATAGGCAGGTACTAAAAAAGTGTACACAGTAACAATAAACAACATCACGCATAGCAGCCTGCAGCGCGGGTGCGGGCGGCGCGGGCAGCATGTGGGGCGGAGTCTACGTCGCATCATCCGGCGACAAAGAGAGACAACCGACAGACTGCTCACCGCACGCGCGGCGCGCACACGCACTGCACTGTACAGTCACGCTGTACAGTCACGCTGTACAGTCACGCTGTACAGTCATGTTTGAGGTATGTACTTTGTGTGCTATAACCTCATGCAAGAATCGTACCCACAGTATTCTCGTTCCCATGCATGCAATAACAGAAAAAAAAAATCGGGCAAGTGCGAGTCTGACTCGCGCACCGAGGGTTCCGTACGCATTTTACCTTATTTGAGGTTGGTGCTAATTACGCTAGTCTTCCAAATCTGAGGGTCTAGTACCAGTTTGCACTCAATCGTCACGGTGGACGATAGCCTAGACGACAGGAACAATTTCCATACATTTTCTAAATGCGCCCCCTAGCGGTCTCTATCGATCGCTTCTCTCCATTAGGGGCGCTTTAACAAGTACGAAAATTAACCTAAATTTTCAACTTTGTTAAATTTTCAGAATTTTTCCTTTATTTGTGCTGTATGACCCTGCTTTTGGCCAAATTTCGTGATTCTAGTTCAACGGGAACTACCATATAGGTTTTCGACCCAAAACCTATAGGGTACTTACGGTTGACCTAGAATTGTCAATTTTTGTCAAAACCAAGGTCTTACAGCACAAGTAAAGGAAAAATTCCGAAAATTAAAAAAAGTTGAAAATTAAGGTTAATTTTGGTGCTTACAAGTTTTCGCAAAAACCTAATTTTGACCATATCTTTTTATCGGGTCGACCCAGGACCCTGATTTTTACACACCTAATAGTAACCATAGACCTCAGTATCTGGTATAAATTTCAATTTGCTAGGTCCACCAGTTCCTGAGAAAATCGGTGGTGACACACGGACAGACAGACAGACAGACAGACGGACAAGAAAGTGATCTTATAAGGGTTCCTTTTTTACCTTGTGAGGTACGGAACCCTAAAAACACTAAATAATCATAATCCAAACAACGAAAAAAAATAATTTAGCGGGTCTTAATCGCGTGAATCGGTTAATCGGTATTTATACCTTAAATAAGTTAATTTTAGGCGATTAAGACCCGCTAAATTATTTTGTGTGATGTATAGAAATCGCGAAAGTTTAAAATCGTTTTATTCAAAGAAATAAGCCCGAGTCTATTTGGATGCGTTTAGTACATTATAATATACTAGCTTTTGCCCACCGCTTCGGGTAACACAAGTCTACTTTCAGTCTCAAGTTGTGTGAAGGCACTTCTGATTATTCTAAATACTTCAGAAACTATAGGGAACAAAGTAACTCGGTCAGTATCCACGATATTATCTACCAAAAGGTACATAATAATTAATAACATCACCTTGCATACAATCGAATGTCAAAGCCATGTTCAATACACGTCCAATATAATATATTATATCTATAAACGTTTTCGTATTTATAATATACACACATACATAGACTCACGCCTCTTTCCCCGAAGGGGTAGGCAGAGGCATATTAAACGCCCACTTTTTTCACCAGTGTTTTGATCCCACGTAATAGGTGGCGAGCCTATTGCCGCTGATCGGGATATTTTGTTTGCCAGGGCCTCGTCCGTTGATCGGCAGGTGCATTTGCAGGTGGTTCCCACCAAGAACTTAGGGTCCCAAGCCAACCTCACATGCAAGTGGTGCACCTGCCGATCAACGGACAAGTAATTATGATATTAGTAATAATAATCTCTGTAATTATAATATTAGTAGGGAAAATCGTTTCAGCCGTTTAAGCGTAGTATATAATTTATTAGTTTATATATGCGAAGAATTTAATAACCGTGCACAATATGTCATTATGTATGATGTGACAGTAGATACTGGCAGATATGCGATAGCACATGCGCAGCGCTCAATTATTGGCGCATGCGTTCTTACTTCCAAGAGGTAAATTTATGCCGTTCAAACTTCTAACCTCCCTACAATCCCTCCCAGTTTAATTTTTGCAACTTATGGTAGCCTATGTCCGTCTTCATAGTCCAATATAATATCTCTATATTAAATATCAACAAAATTGATTCAGCCGTTTTAGCGTGAAAACGGAACATATATACATACATACATACATGCATACATAGTAGTATTACGTTAAGTTACGTATTAAGTTTTGGCGAATAACACACTTTCGAATTTATAATATTAGTAGGGATCTACATGAACATTTGCTCGACGCGTATAGTAGGTACATTTCACCTACAGGTAGATTTGCCCGAATTCATAATTAATTTCGGCCATTACCCATCACATTCGATGCGCTTTAATAATCCAAAACAATCCACACTATTCTGAGAGAAAATCAAGTTTTGCTTAATTACGTACGTGATCTAATAATGCTCGATCCACAAAGAAAGCAACGACTTGTGGCTTTAATGTCAAGCAGTTTTCAACCTTCACTTGAAAACAATGATGATATTTTCGCTTGAGAGACTAGGAGTCGTAGCACGATGCACGGCACTGCGTACAATTTTATTGCACAGCGACGCTGCATGGCCGCAATCAGTTTTATACACTATAGTGATAAATATAAGGTTTAAAATCATTTGACACTAGATCTATTCGCCGCTACGCCTCTGTGTGATTGAATTCTAAAAATTTATTCTGCATGCGGCCGTAAGCAAGGGTACTAAATAAAATTCATTATTTCCTTAGCTACACGCCATATGAGTTAGCCAGAAATTATCGCAAAGTAGATTTTGTTTCACTCGTTTTATTATGAAAGATGGATATTACGCTTACAATGAGTCATTTGTTTTATGAGCTATTGCTTAGGTGTTGCCCTAAATATACATACTGTATCTCTTTTCTCTTAGCGCAGGAGTTTTCTTGAATAAAAATATGCTGAAACGTCAGGGCAAATATAAATATTTCAGGCAAGTTAAGTTACATGTTAGTTGTATGTACTGTAGGTATATCTCACCAAAGTATTTTTAAAAAGCTTTCAATTCTGGTGACTAAAAAGTGCTTATTTCAAACGCATAATTATAATGCAGCCCTTACTCATCATATTTTGAACTCATAATCAGCCATCAATTAAATACAGTAACAGTAGCAGTTCGTAACAATTCGGCAAAGTTAAGCAACGCTTGCACAGGTCACCACTTGGATGGGTGACCATTTGAGCGCTACCGTGCTTCGGAGGGCACGTAAAGCTGTTGGTCCCGGTTCTTGTCTAAGGATAAGGATCTTTAGGCCATGTCGGAGGCCTTCGGGCGGTCTGAAAACTCCGACACCAGAGTTTCCCACACACTCACACGAATTCTTCTTCAATCCAAACAACCTGTTCAAATAACTCAAAATCACTGCACCTAACAATGATTTTATAAACAAGCTTACGCCACAATGGCATCTGAACATGTCTACTCTATGAAACAATGAGAAAACAATAACAAATCAAAATTGTCATAAGTGTAGTACAATGGCGGATTCATTCGACGCAGCTAATTTTGATTTTGAAAAATGCAATAATTGAACATGGAGCGCATTCATGCGGTCGTTCAAAGAATACAATGATGGTTTACAGTGCTCGCGGGAATACGTGTACTAGCGATGGAATTATTATGTATTGTGACGGGACGGACAATAAGGTAAAAGTATGTAATACCGGCAGTGTCCCAGTACCCGGTAACTAGCCGGTTTTTCTCATTTTGTAGGTTTCTGCGAAAGATAAATTAGAGTTTGAGAATTGCAATACATACTTCATATTATTTCGTATAATTATAATATTAACGCTAGTCAGTAATTGTAATGGCGGCAAAACTATACTAAAATGAAAGTGTGGTATGCAACAATTTTGTGGAATTTCGAGGTTCTGTCACTAAACTACGAAGCTACCGCGTTGTATTGGTTTGCTTATTATATTGCTGCGGATAGCGGCACAGTGACAGTGTTTCTTTGCTTAAATATTTGAGTAAATTATCTAGCGATAAACACCATAAGCTGCGATAAATTTAGAAAAATAGTAAGTATTTTTGCATATTATATTAACTGGGACTTAGAAACCCCTACATGACCCCGTACCCGGCAATATTTTTTACTCTTTTTTACCGAATACTGGTACACGAGTTAACTTCGTACTACCCGTTGCACCGAAGCCCGTTACTGCACCTTATTGCCTTGCAATAAGTCTTATTATCCATTGAATCAGTAGTAGTGTAATAGTTGAGTATTATAACATAAGATATTCTGCCTAATGCTGGGACGTACACTACTAGTTGATTCTAAAACAGCCATGGTTCTTATGGTCTTGAATTAAGTTTCATTGTCCTCTAACTGTAAAAGTAGGTAGGTAACAGTAACGGTTAGTCTGTACTTACTACCCTCTCAAATAATATCCTTCTGAACTACCGTACCTATTTGTTAGTATTTGCACTGTCATGTTTCGTTTGGTGATGTAGAGCAGACTTAAGCAAAATTAGATATCACAGCCCATGAAGCTGCCGAAAATAAAATTTCTACATACCTATACGTAAAAAAAGATACGGCCCTTATGACACAAAAAATACAAATTTTGACCCTCTCAACGGAATTAAAATTCATAGGATACTTTCCGTTAACTAGTTAGGCGTTCCGTTTTCTAGAAATGTGAAATATGGCAAGTTACAACGTTACATATTTTCTACAAATTCAAGTAAAACACTGAAAACTATGAATTTACAAATACTTAAATAAATAAAAAAATAAGACTTGAAACGGGTTTAAAGTTAGTCAGTCAGGAGAGGTATCACATGGAAGGTCTTGATGTGCACATTTCAAAACGTATTTAATTTATTTATTACGAGGCATAAATACTTATTCATAATGAAAAAATAAAAAAATACGGTGCCCTGCTCACGTTTCTTGATTTATTCATTTATAAACTCACGCCTGTATCCCCGAAGGGGTAGGCAGAGGTGTAATTTTACACCCACATTTCGCCACGTATTTTTAGGTCCCACGTAATAGGGGGCGAGCCTATTGCTGTTACCGGGCACATCACCAGACTCCATGCTGCTACTGAGAATTCGGAAAAAACCCAGTAACACTTTCTAACAGTTTATTGATTTGTATAGATCTAATCGCATTATGGAGCTGGAAATTGGCCATAGGAACTCCGCAGTAAAACGACACAAGTCCATCGAGTTTTGCCTCGTTTGAATTGTATTGTACTCTGATCCTATATGGTAACCAGATTTTGATGATGGGTTGTCAAAGTTGAGTTCAATTGAAAGACGAGTTCCACTCAAACATAAGTTGAACGTGACATACCAACTGGACTTAGTACCGACGACCACAGACGAAGACCGACGAAGTTACCGAAGACGTCCCGGACGTCGACTAGAGAGAGGTTCGGGCAGCCCTTGAGAAACTCAGGAAGAATAAAGCACCATGTGATGACGCTATCACTGCAGAACTTCTCAGAGCAGGTGGAGACACTATCTTGAGAGATCTGCAAGTCTTTTCAATACCGTCATCCACGAAGGTTCAACACCACAGGCATGAATCGGGAGTGTATTGGTTCTTCCTTCAAAAAAAGGTGACAAAACTTTATTGAAGAATTACATACCCATTTTACTCCTCATTGCGTGCATCCTACCATTTCTACAAGTTGTTCTCGAGGGTTGTTCAAACCGTGTCGCTAGAAGACTCGACGATCAACTACCAGAGCAAGCCGGGTTTGGGAAAAGCTATAGCACCGTGGACCACATCCATATTGTTCGGCAGATTGTACAAAAGACCCATGAGTATAACCAGCCGCTGTGTATGGCATTCGTGGATTACGAGAAAGCTTTCGACTCTATGGAAACCTTAGCAGTTCTTGACAGCCTGCAACGATCTCGTATTGACTGGCGATATATCGAGGTGTTGAGATGTTTGTATGAAACCGCGACCGTTCAGATCCAAGACAGAAAGACAAAGACCATATAGTTGCGTGGAGTAGTCCGGCAAGGGGATGTAATATCTCCCAAGCTGTTAACCAACGCACATGGGGATATCTTTAAAACACTGGACTGGACTGAACGAGGTATCAACATCAACGGCGAGTACATCTCACACCTTCGGTTTGCTGACGAAATCGTCCTAATAGCGGAGACGTTGGAAGAGCCGGCATGAACCTAGATAAAACGAAGATCGTGTTCAATGAACACGTCGTGTTGAGACTGATCTGCATTGGTGATTCCTTGCTCGAAGTTGTGCAACAGTATGTCTACCTGGGCAAGTAATACATTTGGGTACACAGCTTCGAGGAGGAAATCGATAGGAGGATTCAGTTGGGATGGCAGCATTCGGTAAGCTACGCTGGGTCTTCTCGTCACCTATTTCGCAAATCTTCAAAACAAAAGGCTTTGACCAATGCGTCCTACCAGTAATGACATAGAGTGCCAAAACCTGGACACTCACGGTAGGTCTGATTTAAAGTAGCTCAGTGTGCCATAGTTATGCTCGGCGTCTCTCTAATGGATAGAATTCGCAACGAGGTCGTCGGAACTGGAGTTACCGACGAAGCTCGCCGTATAAGCAGGCGGAAGTGACAATGCCACGTCTGCCGAAGGACCGACAACCGATGGAGCAGACGAGCCGTAGAGTGACAGAGACAAACTTTGTGATCCATAATGTTCTTTTGAGTCTGGGTGCTCATCTTGCCCGTTGGCTGTATGTTTGTCAAGACTCCCGCAATACAGGATTTATCACTAGTGCGTGAGTTGTCCGCAAACATACACCGATCGCATAGTAATACGATATTTTCTTGTACCTGTAGTTAATTGTTTTATACGTTAGGATTTGATCTCTTTTCTGAAAACTACAAAACTACTTGTTTGCTGTTGTTAAACTTTAATCCAATGAAAATGACTGTAAAAGTAAAAGTTAAAAAATATTTTTTATTAATTAATTTTTCCATTTGTTTTATAAAGTTGAATAGATATAATATTACGATGATTATAATTCTTACTTGAAATGGATTTTTCAAAGGAAATCCCTTTGAAAAATCTATTTCAATAAAAATACATATCTTTTCTTAAACCCCTTATGATACATAAAATTACATAACACAATATTTATAAATAAAAAGTTCAAATATTCTAAACTTTATCAATAAGTAAATATGGTTCAAATTCTCGGTTAAAGTTTGCCGGTATCTGGGATAATCTAACGTTTACTGGTACAAATCTACTGGATGCTGGTACAATTGGGTCTTTTCAAACTTTATTTAAATTAAAGTATTTTTAAAGTCATAGAAATTGAAAATTATAAATTTTCATGAAAACAAGAATTAATTTGTCTATTAACTTACGTTAATTTCATTTTTGTTAGTCTATTAACCTTCACATAGCAGATCTGCAAAGTCTGCGAAGTTCAGAATTTCACGGCTATTAGGCCGTTTACCTTATTCATATCAGTTTTTAACCGACTTCAACGAAAAAAGAGGAGGAGGTTCTCAAACCGGCCGGTATATATTTTTTTGGATGTATGTACACCGAATTCACCGAGGTTTCTGAACCAATTTAGGTCAATCTTTTTTTGTTTGATAAAGATAAATTTATTTTATTTCGCAAATATGGGTTACATTTTTGGTGACACTTAAAGTAAATATATACAAGTTCAGCCATATCTTACCAGTTGGCATGCAAAAATAACATAAAGAAAAAAAGAAATATAATACAGCCATCAAACCAATTACACAATTTTAAAAGTAAACAACAATAAATTAGTAAATAATAATTTGCCGTGTGGTTGACGGCATAGAATACAAGTGTCACCACCCCCTATCTTCCCGTGGGTGTCGTAAGAGGCGACTAAGGGATAACACGATGCAAATACCATCTTTGCGTAGAGACGGAAAACTCGACATCAAACCCTATACGACTGCCTCGTTGGTCTCGCGGCATAAATGTGCGCGTGGGATCGGGAGGTCCCAGGTTCGATTCCTGGGTCGAGCAGTGTTATTGGGTTTTTCTGTCACGAAATTCTCAGTAGCAGCACGGAGTCTGGAAATGTGCCCGGTACGGCAATAGGCTCGCCCCTTATTACGTGGGACTAAAGTATATCTGGCGAAAAGTGGGTGTAGAAATACACCTCTGCCTACCCCTTCGGGGATAAAAGGCGTGACGATATGTGTGTATGTATGTATGTGTATGTATGTATGTAAATAATTTACAGTGCCATTTACATTGAGTCTATAAAAAGTAATTTACATTTTATGTATCAGAAGGAAAAAAGATGAGATACAACAAAATAGGTTAGATACCAAGATGGATGTCAACTAAAACTTACTTCTGATAAAAAATCTGTAATATTGTAATATGCTTTATCTGCTAAGAATTTTCGTAAAGTTTTTTTAAATAACATAGTATTAAGTAATCTCCAAGATTGAGGTATTTTATTATATATGATCGGTGCCATACAGAAGACACTTTTGCGCATAAGTGCTGTCCTAGAAGTATGGAGACACATCATACTATTGTCGCGTCTATTACGTGGTACTACATCCGCGAGTCGTTCAAAGCGGAAGGATTTGTCTTTACAAACATTGCGACTTCTAGCATATAGGCATGGCAAAGTTAAAATATTGTGTTTTTTAAACAACGGTTCACAGCTGTCTGTAGTTTTAAGATGGAACATAGATCTTATACACCTACTAGAGGACGCCAGCAGCTACGCCTGCATTTTTTTTTAATTTACCCGTTTTGGCGGATCCCGTGGGAATTTCGGGAAATCCCTTCTTAATGCACCCCTACGGTCCCCAAGGAACATACATGCCAAATTTCAGCTTCCTGCGCCCAATAGTTTCGGCTGTAGCGTGTCTGTCAGTCAGTCAGTAACGCAAGGATTTTATATATAAAATTTTGTGCTTTAAAAGCAGTTTCTTTTTCACTTGAGTTTGCCCAGAATATGATTCCATATCGCAAGTGAGACTCAACAATGCCATAGTAGGCAGTGAGAAGTGCATCAATGCTTATAATGGACAACAAGGAGTATAACGCATAAGCTGATTTACTTAACTTTTTGCAGAGTATGTCAATATGCACTTTCCAATTTAACTTATTATCTATTTCTAAACCTAAGAATCTTGTATTTTCTGTCTCATTTATAATTATATTGTTGTGGTGTATATATTAATTATTTCTATTATTATGGCGTTGACTGAAATGCATTATTTTGGTTTTACTTAAATTAATGATCAGATTACTGCTGTCTAGCCACTGCACCATCGTTTTTATTGTGTTGTTCATATCACTTTCAAATGTATCTATACTTTTACAAGGTATGGTTATGGTGCTGTCATCTGCAAAAAGTGTCAATGGTTGTTCTATATATCTTGGCATGTCATTGATATACAATATAAATAGCAGAGGGCCGAGAGCACTCCCTTGTGGTACTCCAAAATTTACAGATCTTTGCGATGACCTAAATATGTCTTCGCGTTTATTGAATAAATTTATTCTTCTTATTTCAGTTAATTGTTTTCTGTTACTTAGATAAGATTTAATTAAATTTAGGACATTACCTCTAACACCGTAATTTTCTAACTTATTTAAGAGGATAGGATAGTGCACGTAATCGAACGCTTGCGTCATATCGCAAAACACCGAACATATAGGCGTGCGTTCGTCTACGCTTTTGTATACTTTGTGTAGGAAATCATATATCGCCATATTAATTGTTCTTTGCTGTCTAAATCCATTTTGTTCCTCATATAAAATATTATTTTTTTCTATATATTTATTCAGTTGTATGTAAATATACTTCTCATACACTTTTGACAGTATAGGAATCAGTGAAATTGGCCTGTAGTATTCCATTTGCTCTCTATTAACTTTCTTAAACAATGGTTTTATTATAGATGTTTTTAGCGCATCTGGATATATACCAGTATAAATGCTTAGATTTATTAAGTAGCTCAGATGGCTGCAAATGTCGATGGCTACAAATTTAAGCACCTTTGTGCAGATGTCATCATATCCAACACTATTGGTGTTTTTCAAAGCTATTATAGTTTTAAATATGTCATATGGTACACTGGGTGCTATAAACATTGAGTTCATTTGTTTATTGATATGATGATGATTATGTGTGTTTTGTTTAAGTTGGAGTTCAGGTTTGGGTTTAATTTTATCAATAAAATAGTTATTAAAGGCCTCGCTAATACTCAGTACTTCAGTTAATATTTGGTTATCCAACTTGATTTTATTAATGTGATATCTGGGCATATTATACTTTGATCTATTAATTATCTGCCAGGTAGTTTTAGATTTATTAATTGCACTTTTTATTCTATAATTATTTTGTGCTAATTGTGTAAGATTTATAATCCTCTAAAATAATTTAGAGTAATTATTGAGCTTTATTTTATTAGTCTGGCTCGGTTTCAATCTCGACTCCCATAATAGTTTTCTTATATTTCTGCTGCATGTTGTAATTTCTCGTGATATCCATTTGGTTTTATTCAATGCACAGTTTTAGATGAAAAGCAAAGGTTATGAAATAATTTAAAAGTGTCTAGGAAAGAATTATATCCTATACTCGGATCGTTTACGTCATATATATCCGAAAAAGAAAGATTCTTAATACAGTTTTTAAACTTTATCATGTTTTCTAGACTGTAGTCCCTTTTTGTTACATACCAAAATTTAATAGCACATACCTTTTGTACCGGATATTGAAGCAATTGGGCTGTGTGGTCAGATAGTGCAAACTCTAGTACCTCTGTTTTACACTTCTTGTGAAAATTATGCGCAAAATTGTCTATACATGTTTGGCTGGCCATACGCGTTGGTTGTTTGAAAGCTAATTTTAAATTGAAACTCAGCAGCAGATATTCAAATTCTCTGGTAAAATAATTTGATTTAAGCATATGATGCGGAATAGTTTTGAATTGGCCTCAAAAATTTTTTATTGCGGCCTCAAAAATTTTAACTACCTACTGGGCCAACGCCCAGTAGGTAGTTTTTATTTTATGAGCATTTTTTTATTTACTTTCACCTATCCAGATGTCTGAAATCAATCTCGTAAGTAAATTTGATCCACTTTCCGGTTACCGATTGAGCTAAAATTTTGTATACATTTTTATATTGCAAACCTATTAGTTAATAGCACATATAAATAATAGGTAGTATTTCATTAATATTAAATCATTATTATTTTTTACTTTTTCTTTTTTGATGTCAGTTGTTTTTAACATAGTTATTTTGCTATAAAGATATATTATGTTATTATTTTATGCTCAACTAGAGTATACCCGCAGCTACGCTCACACTTACTATTTGTTAGTAAGCTGTTTCTTTCCGATGCCCCATTTCGACCAATCCTTTCTATGCGCCTCTACGCCAAAGAATACACCCTTCTTGCGCCCAGAAGTTTCAGATATGTGTTGTCTGTCAGTCAGTCTGTAACGCAATAATTTTATATATACAGACTAAACGTCGCCAGCGGCTTCGCCCGCGTCAATTATACATATAAACCTTCCTCTTGAATAATTCTATCTATTAAATAAAACCGCATTTAAATCCGTTGCGTAGTTGTTAAGATTTAAACATTCATACATAGGGACAAACAGAAAGAAGACAGACTTTGCTTTATACAATGTAGTGATTATTATTTTTGCATGGTATACTCATCTATGTTAAATCATCTAAAACGTAAAGTGTGAGTGGAGTCTAAACAAGCAATGCCTTGTTTAAGGGAAAGCTCCAACAGTCTTTGTGACTATATAGATTATGAAATAGAAATCTCTTTATTCTTATGTTTACCTGCAACCACAAGGATACAAAAAATATTCAGGTCTATTGCAACAAAAGAGGACTAAATGTAGCAATCTCATATTTTAGAACTAAGGTAAAATGTCATGTTTACAATATAATTAGGCCAAGATATTTTTCATCATTTTTTTTATAGTCCGTGTTGCGGCGGGCTTTACAAACATGCAACCAACGGACACAATGATCACCCAGACCTGAAGCAACAATTTATGGATCACACAAAGTTCTCGTGTTGGAATCGAACCTACAACACTCGACGCAGTGTCAAGCAATGAGGCGGCTTAAACCACTAGCTTAGCAAAAGCATAGAATTTTGCGACTGGAATTAAGCGTCCATCTACTTCCTATGTTCTCTTTTGTACTATCCCATGGAAATCCAGCCCCTACAACGTAGACAAAACGTAGAATATAAATCATAGTCGCCCACACAAAATTAAAATAAACTTTAACCCACAAACTTTATTACGATTATACAATTAACCTGTCTTGTTCTAAGTTCTACAAACACAATATTTACTTAAGTACTCATGTTCGGGACAATTGTTACTACACCCCGGAGACCACTAACCCATTAAGTAGTTCTCTAAGATACGAACTCTAAGAAAAGAAAGACTGGATTTAACAAGTCGCAACAGAACGCGGTAGGTACTTGTTTGCTTTTCTCCGGACTTGTCATAGGCTGTTGTCGCTTTCAGCTATACAATTTCGCTCTACAAAGATATGGGCTTTTTATTGTGCAAAAATCAATATAATTGGTATTAGTAATTGGAGTATAATGTGTTTATTTCGACCTAATTTGCTGAGAAATATCGGTGTAAGTTTTAGTGAAATATTCTGCATTTTGACTATTTATAAGTTCGAACGGTTTTCAGTGGTGCATAAAATGTTATAAGCAAGTGTACACTCTATTCAAAGAAAATAAAACATAGCTTTCAATATTGACATGAATCTCAGGAGTGTTATGCTACAAATGAATTTCTTTATACTCTGGACACATTTCATGATGGGCTTTTAAATACGGACAGGAAATACGTCTCGAAGAAAAGCTTTTCAATGTGGTGGATGCCGTTCTCGCTGACTCCTAAGAACAATTTCACGTTAGATACGTCCGATGTGAATCCGATCTCAACCCGAGAATATATGGTCCGGTGTGGTCATAGAACTATTTATATGGAACGTTACGCTCTTCGTACAACATCGACTTTCCGGTTTCCATTAAATAATGTGCGTGATTTCTAGAACTGGTCCCGGATTCGGATCAAATTTTGTGTGAAACCGCTCTTTCGCCGGACGTACGGATGATACCAGGTTTCCATTTCCTACATTATTTCATCAAACCAACATTACCATACACCAAAGGCCATATTTAATCCATAAATAATTACATTCCAATACGTCACGTTATTAAATTTACAAAATAAATCGTCATACGTCACGAATCACTCCATCATACACACACTTGGTAAATTGACCCTCATTCATTGCTCACGCGACTACGACGTATCACAATGACATTCAATTATACTACTTCATTTATCTGTTGCCATTAATACATTTGTTCAACCGAGTTTTAATTATATGCAATAATCAATTATATTAAGCTGTAGATTGTCAATCAATCTACAGCTGAATAAAGTAAATTAATTACTATACTGCTATTTTTATAAACTGATTGGAGCTTGAGCAATAGGGTTCCACATTGAACACATGGACATCTTGGACCAACGAGACAGACTACAGGATGAAGTTAGGTCCTACAGTAGCTGTGATGAAACCTACCTTAGACTACTTAGTCGAATGATGGAGTTGGAGCGAGTCTTAATGAAGCCCAAACGACAATTTTATCACAAGAGGAATCAATCCAGACGCTCAACACCACAGCAAACAAGAATCTGTTTTCAGAGGTAATCAGCGGTAATGCTAGTGTTATTAAGACTGTAAAATGTAAGTGCAACTGTAAATCTAAATTGATAACCAAAAGAAAATTTAGGCAATTATCAAAATTAAATCAATTGATAAAGCGAGTTGAATCCAGATACAAGGGGTCAAATAAAGTAAGTAAATTGTCATAAATTAACCATGACTTGGTTAAGGAGCAGGAGTCATTGATGTCGAAGCTTGAGGCTAGCAATGAACAATTACTCTCTAGTAGATTATTATATGATCAGCACACACAGGAGCTACAAACACACATATCAAAACTGACTGCACAGCTCGATGAAATGGCAATAACACACCAGAAAGAAACTCAAGAATACGTTTTAGAATATGATAAGATTTCTAGAGTTGGCTGAGAGAATCTAGAACAACTACTCTCTATAGCCAACAAAAAATGTTGCTTAAATTGTTCAAAATTAAATAATGATTTAGAAAGTAGTCTAGTACTAGAACAACCTCACAAAATATACAATGACTCCGGTTCTGATGCCTTGTTACAAACAAATCATATATGTTCACTTGACACTCATAGTAATAGCACTGTATTGATGTTTTCTGACCAATTAGGAGTGGGTTTGGGTAGCTTAATAGATAGTTACACTGACCGTCCACTACAAAAATTTTGTTATCCAGGAGAAAGAATGACTTCATTGGTTAATAAGTTAAAACATGCAGAAATAAATAAACATTCTACAGTTATTATGTATTGTGATAGCTTACTAGTTACTAGGAAAGATATACTAGCTTTATCGGATATAGTGCCTGATAGAAGTTCTACAGTGGGGTGCAATTTTATAGTCTGTGCATTTCCTTATTCAAAGACCTTATCTAATACAGAAAACAACCAGATAAGTAAATTAAATCTATTATTATATAATAGTACATATCGTCATAATGACAAAATTTTATTCTTTGACACTAATACTATTATTAAAAGTAATTTTATTTTAACAAAAGATACTATGTATCTTTCTCGCTCTTTTAAACGACAAATTGCTAAATTATTAGCATTTAATTTATACAGTGACCCAAGTACTGTTAGAGCACATTTTATTGAACCTGACATAATATATGAAAATTCCATTATTGACATTCATAATAATAAAAAATTAAATTAAATTCTGAGACAATAGATAACACCTCTAGCTATAATAAGATTACTTGTAACTCATTAGGCGGGTCCACACAGACCGAGCAGCCTCCCCCCCGTGGGATCTCCACCTTGTCGTGGTGGGGGGGCTCAGTAACCGTGGGTTAGAAGCCACCCACGGTGAAGCTAAGCGGGATCCCGGGAGGGGACGCTCCACGTGGGCTTGGTAGAGGCCTGCGTAGGATGCGTCCCATGGTGCGGGTGCGGGGGACAGTTCTGTCTGTCCCTCGCAGTCGGGTGCGGTCGCGGGAGGAGAGGCGTGTGGGTGTTGCGTTGCCCCGCGCCCTATCTCCCGCGACCAAATGGGGGCGCACCATCGTTGCGTCGCGGTGGGGCCGCAGAGGAAGAGGAGATGCGGTGTTGCGTTGCCGTCCTCCCTATCCTCTGCGGCCGCTGGGTGTTTTGGCGGCGGAGCCCAACACCTTCATCCGCCGCCAAGGGGGTTTCGTTCGGGGCCCGCCTGACCATCTGGCGGGCCAATACCCGTCGGGGGGTAGTGAGGAATGCTTTGGTGAAACCCTACCCTCCGACACATGGGTACATGAGGAGCACGGGTTGGTTTTTAGTCAGTAAGAGTCTGACAGTCCCCTTCGTCCTTCCCCCCCGGGGCGGAGGGACTCCATGAGGATTTTCCAACCCGATACCAAAAAAAAAAAAAAAAAAAGACCGAGCAGCCTCCCCCCCGTGGGATCTCCACCTTGTCGTGGTGGGGGGGCTCAGTAACCGTGGATTGGTCACCCGCGGTGAAGCTAAGAGGGATCCAGGAGGGGACGCTCCGCGTGGGCTTGGAGGGGCCTGCGCAGGACGCGTCCAACGGTGCGGGTGCGAGGGACAGTTCTGTCTGTCCCTCGCAGTCGGGCGCGGTCGCGGGGGGAGAGGCGTGTCGGTGTTGCGTTGCCGCGCGCCCTATCTCCCGCGACCAAATGGGGGCGCACCATCGTTGCGTCGTGGTGGGGCCGCAGAGGAAGAGGAGATGCGGTGTTGCGTTGCCGTCCTCCCTATCCTCTGCGGCCGCTAGGTGTTTTGGAGGCGGAGCCCAACACCTTCATCCGCCGCCAAGGGGGTTTCGTTCGGGGCCCGCCTAACCATCTGGCGGGCCAATACCCGGTGGGGGGGTAGCGAGGAATGCTTCGGTGAAACCCTACCCTCCGACACACGGGTACATGGAGGAAGTCGAGGTGGTTTTTAGTGGAAACACCACATACTCCGGCTCTTATTTCCCCCAAGAGTCGGAGATCCGAAGGGATTTTCCACCTCGTAAAACAAAAAAAAAAAAAAACCTCGCAGCCTCGCGAGGCATTTGCCGCGCAAGGAAACGGTCCCCGAACGAGCGCGGCCATAGAATAAAGCTGCGTTCACATTTATCTGACGAGATCTCTCGTGACGGTCTCTGTCGTAATTACTTACCGTTCACATTTGTCTGTCGCCGTCTGTCGCGATCTGACGCAGTTTTGAATCAGTTCTGTCTTGACTCTCGTGGAGTTCACGCTTTCGCAATGTTTTTGATGAATTATCTGATTCAGATTAAGTAGATATCGAATTATATCCATAAATTATTTACATAGGATTATATTATTTTGTATTCAATTAGCTCGGCTATAGGTACTGTATAAGAATAATATTATAAAAAGAAGTCAATTAGTTCGTCGTCCATAGCGCAATTGTATACGCGCGTCTGACGCTTTAAGACAGACAGTACACATTTGTCTGACGTGTCGTGTCGCGCGCTGTACCGGCCCCACACCCCACCCTCCCTGTCACAGACCGGGATATCGTTTGCCGCGACAAGACAGACGCCGTCACTACAGATCACGTCAGATAACCGTGAACGCGGCCTAAAGCGCAGCAGCCTCGGCAACATCTGTTTATAAATATCCGTAGTAAAAACGAAATTGTAGTTGTCATAAAGTTTGAATTCAGAACATGAAAATATAGTTGAAAATCTATGATACTATTCGGTTTATTTACTCATGTGATATTATTGCGCATGTATTTTGCCACTTGTGAATTAGAGTGACATAGTACATTTACCATCTATTGGTTTTACGTATCAATGTGAGATCGTTGGTCTCTCTCTCTCTTATTTTTAAATTTTGTTCATAAATACATATAGTACTTGGAAATGGTCATACTGCAATAGGGTTGTGGCATGTGTTTTCACTACCCGGCTGCCTGACTGACGCCAACCCTCCTTAAGCTTTGGTTTCCTAGGAAAGCGGTGCCGTCATATAGCGACCGTAATATTACGGAAGCAAAAAGGCGGCCGTCTTTACGATAACGACGTGTGGAAAGTTCCACGGCCGTTTTAACACACCGTCAGTCATTTTTTAAACAAATGTCAAACGAAAAGTATCCAAGATAGAAAATCGATGACCTTGATTTAGCTTTAGTAATTTACTTGGAGGATGAAATATCATCAGAAGAGGAAAATAGTCGTATGGCGGAAGACGATTTATTCAAATCTCGTGGTACTGAAGGTGCATTTGAGATTTTAGTAAGTCGCCGTTTACTACTGAGCTTTGAATACAACTTTGTACTATATTTTGTACGTTGTTCCGGTAAAAAAAACACAAATACGTATTAAAAATACCTTTGTAGATCTAACATTAGCGATTACTATTTTATATTTTAAATATACTGTTAAGCTGTTATTATTAAACAAAGTATTTTTTTTACAATTAATCTGAGTCCAATCTCTTAATTCGCGCTGTAGACCCCCCTCCCCCCCTTTTCTGTCGCAGACCGGGATATTGTCTGTCGCGACACGACAGACGCCGTCACGACAGATTACATCAGATAAATGTGAACGCGGCCTAGAGCGCGGCAGCCTCGGCACCGTCGGAAAAAACAAAATTGTAGTTGTCATAAAGTTTGAATTCAGAACGCATGTATCAAATTGTCGACTTGTGAATTACAGTGAAATAGTACATTTCATGGTTTTAAAACTTAGAAAAAAGTTGAATATAACCTCATTTATTTAGATAAAATGAGCGCTAGATGGCAGTAGAACTCACTTTTTTACATAATCACTTATTCTCACGTTTAATTTTTCTTATAATATTTATTTCAAAATTTTCTCCATAAAAATATACAAAGCAATTTTTATTTTGAAAACAACATTTAAATGTTAATGTTTCTTAATTTCCTGGACTCTGATTCCCGCACTCTTCGCCTAGGTACCCATCTTACATGAGAAATTTTGCATTCCACTGGAATTTAGCAACATTCACAGTAATGTCCACAAGAAGATGTTGTGTGAAACTGTAATAAAATTTGTAAGTAACTAAAGCCACTTTTATAAGTCATCTAACTGATCTTAAGGTAATCGTTTTGTGTGTAAAGTTTCCTTAAAGTAATGGGCAGTCATTTTAAGGAATCAGTACCTACAAAATAAACTGTCACTAGTCTAAACCATGGAATAGTGCTATCCCTTTGGGTTGCGGAGGTCAGACAGGCAGTCGCTCTGTGGAAAAACTCTTATTCAGCCAAATACGGTTAGAGGAGTAAGCGGACCCCAGGTTGAAAACTAGGAGGATGATGATGATGATTAAAGCAATGAGAAAACCCATTTCGTTTAAAGACACTGAATGCATATATCCCCTGCGATGATTTTCACTATGCTACAGTATGAGGAAGATTGGTAAATGAAAAATGGGCAGACTGTTTAAAAAAGGCGAGAAAGTGGTGACCTATTAGAAATAGGGTCCGAGAGCGTGCTCAGAAAGGTTTTTGTATTACCATCACTAATAACACTTAGCCGAATGATTCGAACAGCTTCCCTTACACCCGACTTCAATGACAATATATTTGATCAATTTGAGAAAATAATAAAAATAATTTTGAAAGTAATTAATGATGGGCAAGAAAATTTAGCAAAAGGAAACATACTATGCTTCAGCAAAGTGAAAATCCTGCATATCAAGGACTTTGCTTAATGCCAAAAGTAATATATCATGTGAATTCAAAGAAAATATCAAACATGAAAGTAAAATGTGCAACACAGGTTTTTATCCAAACTATAGCTGCCAGCGATTGTATCGCACAGCCTGCGTGTCAATGAGATGAATATGCTGCGCCGGATGAGTGGAGTCACGCAGAAGGGCTGCATTAGGAACTTACGCACCTTGAATAAAAAAGTCTCAAAAATTATATAAAATAAAACATTGGTTTAATAGCACCCTTTATTTTTCAAACGTTTTTTACAATATTCATAACATTTTTGTTGTATCTGAGATTTTTCATCATAGTCAATTCTGGACCCAGTTAAAACTTTATTGATGACTTTACACTAAATAAAAATAAATAAGTTGGTGCATATTTCTTCAAAATTTTTGAGACTTTTTTATTCAAGGTGCGTAAGTTCCTAATGCAGCCCTTCTAATAATATAATTCGTAATAGGTCACCACTTTTATTATGATTATTATGTTCGAGCGAGGCACGAAACAGCGTCCAGAACGCGGCAAAACAAAAAACCAAACTCGATGGCTCGGCCGCTCGGTCGCTCGCCCGTGGCGGCACACGCGCATGCCTCAGCCGGGGCACGTCAACACAGAGCGCGCAGCCTCGCGCGCCAATTCCTCGCGAGGCTGCGCGCTCTGTGTGGACGTGTCTAATTCGGTAGCTCGGGCGCACGGTAAGCTCGGCCGCGGCAGCACATGCGTTTTCCTCGACCGAGCCACGTCCACACAGACCGAGCAGCCTCGCGTAGCATTTTCCTCGCGAGGCTGCTCGGTCTGTGTGGACCCGCCTATTGACTAATACACTTAAACATAATAACAAAAATTTGATTAAATTAGTACATCAGAAAATTAGAAGTATGATTAATAAAGACTTAGAAATGGAATTGTTTATGAACTGTAATGTTGTTGATATATTTTGCATCACTGAACATTGAGTAAAAAGCAACCAGTTCATGTTCAATTTCAGTAATTATATAGTAGGAAGCTCGTTTAGCCGGCAGCAAGCAGTACATGGTGGCTCAATGATTTTAATTAATAAGCAACTTAAATTTAAGGAGCGTCATGATATTGTAAGCCTGTCTGTTTAGCGAACTATTGAGGTGGCCTGTGTGAAACGGAGGAGATTTATTGTAATAAGTGTATACAGGCCTCCTTCAGCATTGCATGATAGCTCCGAGCGTATTATGGATGAGATATTAAACAAAGTTGCAAAAATAAATAAAAATGTTGTTGTGTGCGGTGACTTTAATGTAAATTTTTTGGAGAATAGTATTCTTAGTACAAAATTGAAAGCGCTATTTCTATCATATAATCTGAAGAACTTATTCTTAGAGCCCACAAGAGTTACTTCCTCTACATCTACTTGCCTAGATAATATATTTACAGATATCATAGTAAGAGACAAGCAAATTATTAGACAGCTAGACTCAGACCATTGTAGACAGCAGATCTCCTTTAATGATAACAGTAAGAATGTTTCCAGGCAAAATATAGTTGTAATACCTTAAACTGCAACTCGTTTTGCTCGGTTTCAAAGTAAACTAATGACTAGCTGGTCACTGTTAGATGATGAAGGTGACCCTAATTTGTTATACAATAGTTTTTTCAAAGCGTTTTGTACAGAATTTAATTCGGTTTTCACACCTAGAATAATTACAGTTGAAGGTAATGCAACCTTCTGTGAATGGGCAACAACTGGGCTTCACAAAAGTAGAAAGAGATTGTATGAGCTATATGACGAGAGAAACTTTAATTTAAGCGAACAATTTCAGGATTATGTTAGAAACTATGCTAGGATATTTCGAAAAGTTTGCAAGAAAGCTAAGTCTCTTTACCTGAGTTTAAGGATTAGGAGTAGTGACGATAAAATGAAAATGACATGGAATATTATAAACAGCGAGACTGGGAAAGTTAAAAGTAAAAGTTCAAAATTTAGTTTGAACATTGATAACGACACTATCACATCAAACTCAAAAGTTGCATCGGCGTTTGAAAGTTTTTTACTAGTATCTCCGTTATTTTTACTTGACCTTTGGACTCATCAACCAATGCAGCGGAATCTCTTTTAAAAGAAAACATGAGTACAACTTATAGTAACTTATCATTTCAGTATATAAATTTAAATAATGTTATAAAAGCTTTTAATACTATAAATATAAAGAAAACTACAGACTTATGGGGAAATTCCGTTACATTACCAAGTCCATTATTGCTTTAGCTGCTAACAGATTAGCTTTAATATTTAATAAGTGTATTGACTGTGGTGTATTTCCTGATCTTATGAAAGATAGCAAGGTAATACCTTTGTACAAAGCAGGTAGCACATCAGACCCCACCAACTAAAGGCCAATTTCTGTGCTGCCCACATTTAGCAAAATTTTCGAGAAATTGATACTAGACCAACTGAGTTATTTTAATAACAACGAGCTTCTACACTCTAAACAATTCGGTTTTACAAAGGGGCGCTCCACGACCGATGCCGGTGTTGAGCTTGTAAAACATATCTTTGATGCCTGGGAGGATTCACATGATGCTTTAGATGTCTTCTGTGATTTGTCCAAGGCCTTTGATTGTGTAGAACATGATACATTGATCAGGAAATTACATCACTATGGTTTAAGTAGTTCTGCTCTGCATCTTCTTACTTCATATTTGAGTAATAGGATTCAGAGTGTTGATGTCAACGGGACGCGATCGCATGGGTCTGTAGTCAAAATGGGCGTCCCACAGGGTTCAATCTCGGTCCTTTTTTATTTTTAGTGTATATTAATGACTTACCACACCTCGTTAATGACAAGCACGGGATAGTACTGTTTGCTGATGATACCTCACTTTTATTTAAATTAAAACCACAACAAATTGATATGGACGATGTAAACATTCCTATCTCAAAGGTAGTTCGCTGGTTTGAGGTTAACAACCTGTTTTTAAATTAAAACTAAATGTATTCGATTTTTGATGCCTAACGTCAAACAGGTGAACACCTCAGTAAAGGTTAAGGATGATGTGTTGAATCTTCTGGAAAACACCAATTTTTTAGGTATTACACTAGATTCTAAGCTGCAATGGGGACCACATATTAGTAAATTGTCGAATAGACTCAGCTCTGCAGCATACGCAGTCAGGAAAATTCGCCAGTTAACTGACATTGACACTGCCAGGCTTGTATATCATAGCTATTTTCATAGTATAATGTCATACGGTATTCTCTTGTGGGGAAATGCTGCCAACATTCAGACTATCTTTGTTCTGCAGAAAAGAGCTATTCGAGCAATTTATAATTTGGATTATGGGGCTTCGTTAAGGAATAAATTCAAGGAAATAAACATTTTAACAGTTGCAAGCCAGTACATTTATTCCAAACTAATATATTTTTTCCAAAACAAGGCCTCATACTCAAAGAAAAGTGATATCCACAATTTGAATACTGGAAATAAGAGCAAGCTAGTAGTGCCGGCTACCCGGCTAGAGAAAATAAAAATATCTTTTCAAGGCCAATGTGTGCGCTTTTACAATAAAGTGCCAAGCAATATTCAAAATTTAAGTTTTAATAAATTCAAAAAGGTTAACTTTGTCAAAAAGGGTACTATACAGTGCTAGATTATAATGAAGGCAAAAATGCTTGGGATTAATTTGCTCGGTCCCACAGGATACTCATATTTGATTAGTGTTAAGTTTCACGTTTGTGTGAGTTATTGTGTCTATATTATGCTAGTTAAGTACTTTTATAGTATTATTAAATCACTTTATTAATTGACAACAACATTATAGACACACCAGCTCATATACCTATGAAAAAATCAATGTAGTTACTAAGTTTTTCAATTGTATAGAATCAAGACGAAGAAAAGAGTGGCCCGGAGTTTCTTGCCTGATTCTTGTCACGAGGCTCTACTTTCTGAACAGGCATTTTTTTTCAATGCTCAACTATGTTAATATGCATTTAAAGTTACTTTTTTATTTTTTTATTTGTATGACCTTCTGACGTGTCCAAAAAATTTAAACATTTTTATGGAAATAAACATATTTGAGTTTGAGTTTGGTTATGAGTTACAGCTATTATACTATTTTTCCAGTACTGTATAATAAAAGAGGATTTTGATCGTAAATGTCGCCATCTTATAAATCAATTTCGCATATTTTGGTTGTCTGACTACGATTTATGTGGTGTATATTGCGAATCACAAATTACAACTTGTGATAGAGATGACTTTATAAGCCAACTAGAGGGTGCCCGCAGCTAGAAAACTACATTTTATTTAAATTTAACCGCTTCTGCCCGATCCTGTGAAAATTTCGGGAAATCCCTTCTCGGTCCTCGTCCTCCCTTACGGTCCCCAATTATCATACATACCAACTTTCAATTTATTGCAACTAGAAACGCAAGAATGTCATAAATACAGAAATTAGTCATACTCACAGGTGATCACTCATGAAGCAGGTGCCGCCTACCCACAATTGCTTAACAATTACAAAACTATTCCTTCAAAAAACAGAATGCGATCAAATTCATACACGAATCTGTTCCTCAAAGTAGGGATTTGTCATAAGTAGACACAAACGGAGCCCAGGCTTTTTCTTAGCCAACAAATATGAGTTAAACATTGAATCCAAATTACTTAGCATCTTCTGTCAAAAATCCGAAGCTTTCACATTCTTTTCATCCAAGCTGACTTACTCACGATTATTATAAGGTAAGTAAAATATGGATGCGTGTTATTTGCGTAATGTACGCGATGGCTGCGGGCGCGACGGTGACGTCACTACATTAATAATACTCAGCGTGACGCGTAACACGGCGTGGCGCGTGACATGCCGTGACGTGTACATGTTTCATAATATGTGACCTTGAGCCGTGTGCGAACGGGTTGTACTTGTATTTATAAGTACGGGTGTTGTTTTGATAGTGCAATCGTATCTGTCTTTTGGGATTGATATCACCCGTAATACTACTCTCTTTAGTCCATAAGTTTCGTGTTTCGTTAAAGTTGCATTGCGATCTAGCAGTTTTTGAGACTCCAAATGCGACTGGTAAAGTCGTACTGGTACTGGTCAACGAAGTCTATGAGCGACTTTTTCCGATGGGCCGTCAGCTTTTCTGCCACCTTATTGTCATAATAAATGTATAATTACATAGGTGTTTTTATAAAAACAGATTATGGTGACACTAATATTAATACAGCAACAAAGGTGGTAGCGCCATCTAACTTTCCATCGAAAACTAATCACATCAACGTCAATGGTTCGTCGCTGCTTGGCGAATGCGAGCGATGCCTTTGTTTCCGTCCCTGTCTATCCCATTCCCTGGAAGGGGCACGCCTTTCGCGGATTGGTCGCCGCAATCATCGATGCGAGAGACAGTCCAGAACATTCTAGTCGCTGAGATCGTGTCCGCCATACTATACCGTACCGCACCGCTATTATTATTACCGCTTATACAAAACTCGAAACCGCTCGCGAGACGAAGCTGCTTGATTCACTCCACCACAGAAATCACTTTCACCCGCGAAAGTGCCCCTTCCAGGGAATGGGATAGACAGGGACGGAAACAAAGGCATCGCTCGCATTGGCGTGTTGTGAACGGGTTGCCTTTAAAAGAAACAGAATTGAACTTAGCTATGTTGGGTGTACTACCGCATAACCCATCAATAGGCTAAGATAGCGATATGATAATAAAATTAATCTAAATTAACTTTAGCGAAAACTACAAACGAAATAATAGCGAAAACTACAAACTAAATACTTAAACTAAGAGGTAGATCCAACTTCAGGCTAGATCTCACTGAGTTGGAAGCGGACAGAGACGTACAACAGGGCGCACGTAGCTCCTCTTAGCGGTTTTCACGATAACAACGCGGGTTGTACCGTCCTTGGAAGTATGCAATTTCTCTACGATGGCTAACGGCCATGAAAGCGAAGGAGCATTATCGTGTATTATGACTACCAACGTATCCTCCTGTATAAGGGATGCAGGACTATTCCACTTGGATCTAGCCTGAAGCTGGTGTAGATATTCCGCACGCCAGCGCCGCCAGAACGACTGCACGAGTTTATCCAGCAGAGTATGTCTCTGGAACAAGCTTGAAGAGTCTGCTTCAGGAGTCGGAAATGGCGATAACGGCACTGTGTTCAGAAAATGTGCAGGGCTTAACGCGGATGGTTCTGCAGGGTCACTACTCAATGCCGTGAGCAAACGCGAGTTGATCCGTGCCTCGACTTGTGCAAGGACAGTTAAAAGCTCTTCGTAAGAGAGGATCTGTTGACCTATAACCTTGAAGAGATGCGTTTTAATTACTTTGACCATGCTTTCCCAACATCCACCGAAATGTGGTGATGCTGGTGGAATAAACTTCCAGTCAATATGATTTATGGAAAATTCTTCCTGAAGACGAGTACGATATTCTTCCCTGAGAAACTTATAAAGGTCGCGTAAATAAGAGCTTGCGCCCACAAAACAAGTGCCGTTATCCGTGTACAAACACTGTATAGGGCCGCGCCGTGAGAGAAATCGTTTAAGGGCTACTTCAATATGCGTACAGCGCGTCGTTAAGCATGTAAAAATACATAGCCAGGCTTTACGGCTTTTAACACCTCGACCACGCACTGGCGTATACTGCAGTGGTCCTGCGTAATCACAACCGGTGTGTGTAAACGCTTAAGCAACCTGGTTGACGCGCTGGCTAGGGAGATCGGCCATGGGAGGGAAATTTGGACGCGGACGAAATTTGAAACAGACGTTACATTTATGTATTCTGTGACGAATTATTCGTCGAGCGGCTAAAATCAAATACTTCTGCCTAAGTAAGGACATAAGCAACTCTGGACCGGCATGGAGGTGTTTCTTGTGATAAAAATCAACAAGAAGGTTGACAACATGATCATGTCGCGGCAGAATACAAGGATGTTTGTAGTTATAATGTTCATCCGAATTTGACAGACGACCCCCAACGCGTATGACGCCGTGTTCATCGAGAAACGGCTTGAGTCTAAGGATAGCGGGAGAACAAGGTACATTGTCTTTCAAATTTTGAATGTCGTTACTAAAATGAACAGCCTGTACAGCTCGTAGTAACTTACATTCTGCGGATTTGATATCAGTACTTGATACAAAAGTCTCATTAGGTAGGTGCCTAAGAAACCTATAGACATAAACGATGGCGCGGAGTAACTTAGACCACGATGACATGCGTAGTGCGAGTGCATAGATGAGAGACTCCGCAACCTCAGCAATCACGGGATAAGAAACAGACTACCGTTCGGGTACATCTTCGTCTTCTGCACTGTGGTCAAAGGGTTGCATGGGCCATTCTGACGGATCATGGGAAATCCAAGAAGGTCCTCGATGCCACAATGGATGATGCAGAAGATTAAGTGGAGTGACACCACGAGACAAGCAATCTGCGGGGTTCTCAATACCCGCGACGTGATTGAAACAAGTAGCAGGAACCAGTTCAATCAATTTGCTAACGCGGTTGGCGACAAAAGTCTGCCAGCGATGAGGAGAAGAATGAATCCAAGCGAGCACTACTTTGGAGTCGGAAAATGCGTATATTTTATTAATGGGGTAGTGGGGCAAAACTGTGCCTTGAACCTTGCGGAGCAACTGAAACTGAAACGGTTTTAACAGGCGAGACCTTAGACTTGGCACAAACTAACTGCACCGAGTAGTTAGAACCAATGCGGACTTGCAGATATACGACTCCGCCGTAAGCACGCTCGCTGGCGTCAGCGAAACCTATTAAGTTGATGATACATCCATCTACCAACCCAAGATGACGCGGAATAGTAATTTGATTGAGCGCGGTAAGCTCAATACAAAACTGGCCCCAAGCGGCGACAATATGGTCAGGGGGTGTTTCATCCCACTCACACTTTGATAGCCAAAGCTCTTTGATCAAGAGCTTGGCGTACAAAATTGTGGGAGCCACAAAACCTATTATGTCCCATAGTCGAGCCTCTGTGGACAGCATAGTGCGTTTGGTGCACTTATCATCTGGTGGTGAGACGTCAAACCAAAAACTATCGCAGGATTTGTGCCAACGTAAACCGAGAACCTTATGCGGTACAGACTTCTCAAACTCAATGTCTGGAGAAGCTTTATGAGAATCTGGTATGCGTGCGAGAACCTCCTTAGAGTTGCTTGTCCATTTGACAAGATCAAACTGGCCATGCTTGAAAAGCTGAATAAGCTCTTCACAAAGCGAAATTGCTAGCGGAGCGGATATGACACTACAGGTAATGTCATCCATATACAAAGCGGACGTGTAGTATAGTAAAGTGTAGCGTAGCATAGCATAGCATGGCATAGCATCTTAGAAGCAAAACGCAATATTTTATTTGAGCGCATTCAAAACATTTACGAGCGGTCAAAGACCGCAGCCGCGTCTGACAGTAATAGGGAAGCATTTCTCAGCTATTGTATGACAGTAGATAGTATTCGAACAGATTTTCATAAGTTGTTAGACGATTATAACGCAAGATTGCTTTCTGCTAATCCTGATGAAAAACCGAATTATCAGGCGTACACCTCATTCGAAGATCTTTATTGTATTATCAAGCGTATACAATCGCAATTGGAGGGTAAATGTTCGGCACAGCCCGTTGCCGCGGCCCGCAAGTCGAAATTACCGCCAATCGAGATTATGTCTTTTGACGGAGATATACGAAATTGGCCGTTGTTCTATACGAGTTTTAAGTCTACAGTGCACGATGATGGTTCTCCGACAGATGCTGACTGGTTGTACTATTAGTTAATAGGTAAACTGTCACCGAAGGCCCAGTCCGTATTTGCAGGTGTCACACCCAGTGCTGAGAATTATCAGGTCATATTTCAGTCACTACTTGATAGATATCAAGACACGCGCATCCTAGCGTCTACCTACTTTAACCAAGCTTTAAATCTTAAACTGTCCGTTGCCGCATCTGTCTCGAATTTCCAGCTGTTTATAGATAACTTCGTAACCGCGGTTAATTCTCTTAGGAACTTAAAATTAGAAGATCTTTCCGACTTTATGTTGCTTCAACTCGCTTTAAAAAAGTTTGACACTGATACAATTCGTGCTTTCGAGATGACGGTACGCAATAATAAAATACCTACACTAGATAGTTTTATTTCGTTCATCAAAGATCAGTGTCGAATATTTCATAATACGCTGTCTGGTTCACCTGGCCCGTCTAACACTAACAGCAGCAAACAAAGGTCGAATAAAGCGCGAAATAGTAATAATAACTCGGTCCCTAATCCACAATCTTACGTAACATGCTCGGAATCTAATAAAATTAATTCACAGAAGTGTCTGTGCAGTAATATAGTGCACGACCATTTCTACAAGTGTCTTCCATGGTTTAAATCCAACTGCTCGTTACAAGTGCGTAAAGGACAACAGAGCTTGCATTAATTGCTTAAGCATAAAACATAAAACAAGTAATTGTTCTAGTAAGACAAAGAGTCGCTCATGTAATCAAAGACATCATTCACTGCTACATTTCGATAAAGGTAACCCGTTGTCAAGCCAAGCCGCTAACCTTGACACACTTACGTCGCAGGTGCAGGCTACGATAACTGCGCCTGCCACGATTCAGAATGAAATATCGTTGTGTGCGACATCCATTGCGCGGGCGGCACGCACGCGCGGACGGCCTTCGCGCGCTTGTAGTGATCTGAGCAGTGCTAAGCCGCGATGTATGGCGTCTAAGACTGTTCTGTTAGCGACAGCGCAAGTTATCGTTTATGATGTTAATGGGTCGCCGCACACGGTACGTTGTCTACTAGATAGCGCGTCTCAGACCAATTTAATAACGTTTGAGTTGTTCAAACGCCTCGGATTGTGGAATAACTTTAAAAATACGTACTCAATAGTCAGAGGGATCGGCGGTTCAGAAAAACATTGCAAGGGTTCCGTAGATATTAAAATACATTCGCGTTTTGATAGGTATATTAATTTTAACATTTCTTCGCTTATCGTGGAGCGTATCACGGACGCATTGCCGAACGCTAATGTGGACGTAGCATCGCTCACTCACCTCGAGTCATTGCCGCTATCAGACGCGGAGTTTGCGAATCCGGCTCGAAGGACCAAAAAAATGGTTCGGCGTTACACCGAAACCGAAGGTTCTAGGCGACTTGGAGAAGGAATGGACTGTATCTAAAGGATGGCGAGTTCTGGTCGCCTAAGAATTGGATAAGGGAAGAGGATTGTGAGTGGGTATACGATATTCTAAGGATGCTGAAGGATGAGGGGCACCTACCTTGTACGTCGGTCCTCTTTCCTTATCCAATCCTAAGGCGATCAGAACTCGCCATCCTTTAGATACAGTCCATTCCTTCTCCAAGTCGCCTAGAACCTTCGGTTTCGGTGTAGCGAATAGCGGTGTCCGAACCAAAAGGTTATTTCTATCCGCAGTATTTCATACCAATTAAAACTTGATTCTTTTACGCATACCTGAGAAAAGTACCCATAATACAGAGACACTACGGACTAAAGGAATGCCGGTTTTATCTTTTAAGACACGGACTCTTATATCGTCCGCATATATTCGCATTTACAATATTATCAGTATGTGGGTGTCAAACGATTCATCCAGTAGGTTGCACTCAGCCGCACAGTGGGCTCAAACCGCTCAAAACAAAAACTGTGAACATCAGAGTATTGCCTCCGGGTGTGAGAGCCACTCAACGCTCTCCTAATATCTTCAACCGACGGGAAACCTGCTAATTCGATTTGAGAAAAAATATTTTTGTATAAGAATTCTTACTGTTTTGGTTTATTTTTGTAAGCCTTGGTGAAAATCTTATTAATCTTCCTGTTTTAGTCTATATGAAGGCGCTTTATGTCTTAGAATATACACACGAACATACCTACCTAATAGTTATATGTAGTTGCAAGTTAGGTTTGGACGTATCTGTGTAATGTTGTATACGCAGATTAGTGCAACATTTGTTAAACATCTATCTCTAAAATTCGCTAATACAACATGTTCAATTAAAATAAATAAGCTGCAATTTACGTAGATGATCTGAAATTCCCTAAAAGCGGGTTTAATGGGTCCTTAGTCCAGACGTCAATGCCATCATAGTTTTCAGGACTATCAGATTAAACAGATTAGTTACTGTTAATATAGTACATCTGGTAGCTAAATTACTTGCAAAAATGCATAAATCTTTCGTGCCTTCAGAAATTACGAAGAAAATTATTTTCAGAAAGAATATTTAAAAATTCTGCAAGAAAACATCCCTCACACGAAACAGTGATATTACCCAAACAATAAATTCTTCTCCTTAACTAGCTCTCAAGTGTCCACAATAAAAACCAGCCAAGTATTCTTCAAAAGTTCGCCACAACTCGTTTCGAGGCAAAAACTACGGCTAGCCTCACTTTATTAGAAAAACTTCAAAGTGGCGCTTCAATGAGATTCATTAGCCTCTGTTAGACGTTTTGACAACTTGCCTCGTGAAATCACACTCTGCTTTTACGAGCATTAGCTCGTAAAAGCAATAACTCAGGCTTCCATTAGGAAGCCTGAGTTATTGGAGGCTTAAAATAATAGTACGGAAGGTCACGGGTTCTAAACAGGAAATACCCTCCAGACGCGGTGCTATTACACCGAATTATGGTGCTGACATAAATTGGGCAGACATCCGGACTTGTCATTGCTTGGTTGCAAAGAGTTTTTCTTCATAATAAAACCAAATAATTCCTTGAACATATGAAAGATCTTATTTTTCTGCCGGCACCACGCCGTGGGAAATACAATTTTAATTAAAATTCCGGTAACGAACAAACATATAGTATTTAAACTTACAGTTTTGCTTTCCTCTTTTTATTTCACGAAGTTAATATTTTTTGAAAATAATTGTGTTTTATTGAAGTACCTATAAGTAAAACATTCGTGAACAACAAAAATAAGTTGGCCCTCAAATCCATAAAATTTTATATCTTCAAAGTACGAGAGTTCTTCTTACTTTTTATATTTACAACTCTAAGATACATATAACTTTTATTTCATTACAATTTTTATTCCCACAAAGAAGACACAGTTACCTGTGCAGTAAAACTATCAACGGAGACACAACTACGAAGCCAGAACTCTTGCTATAAACTGCGAAATAGCCCAACATGTTGGCGAACAAGTCCAAGTTATAACTTGCAGGTGCATCATGATGACGTCGGAGCTACCTTGATGGCTTTCAGTGCATACGAAATGTTAGACTACTTGGTTTTATCTCAATTTATGCACGGGGATTTTTTATTTAAGTTCTGTATAGTGCGCGGTTTGAATGCTCTGATTCTTGCTTGGGACTGAATGTCGTTAGGTATTATGACAGGAGTTTTACTGTAAATATACGATGTTTGAAAATATACTCAACTGCATAAATTGACTAGGCATAATTTCAGCTGTTATCTACATGTGTATGTTCATCTTTGTCAGTATATCTTCTGACCTATCTTCGATGTATCCGATTAACAAGTGAGACTACCGTTACTAGCATATATTGGTTATGTCATAGTAATGATCTGTTACAGGCTTAGTAATTCCGAATTAAATTCAATACCACGACATGCAGTGGCGTTCTAGTTTTGATTTTATACCAAAATATTGTTGATAGCTCGTTAAATAAAACGAAACGAAAGGGCGTAGTCAGCTAAATTCTAATATATTTCTTTTTCTGAGTCGCGACTCAAAACCCGACTAGTCGATTCGCTCTTGACAGAGCAGTTGTGGTCATGTTGAGGCATCATCATTGGTGATTAATATGACTAGTATATTTCGATTGTAATAATTTGCCATAAAAACACGATGCCGTATGTAGTTTAGTAAAATTTTACTATATAGTTATGGATGACGCATCCCACACCAAAGTACAGAGACAACCATTATTTTAATACTCCTGTGTTTTGTTAATAAACTTAATCGATGTAGATCAGTTACTTAATGAGTTTAGAGAAATGAATCATGGCGTGAGCCCACCTACGGTGGCCTGCACACCTCTTTGTCTTTGATTTAGTATAAGAACTGTTGTACTGAATAAAGTTAGTTAGTCTTGTGTAGTCTTTCGTCAGTCTTGTGACAATCTTGTAAGCGACTTAACATAAATATTGTAAAATTATATTAAAAATAAATATAGTTGTTTGTTAAAAAGTCTTTTTTAAAAGATATAACAGCTCCCGCAAAGTTTGACTGGCGCAGCGGGTAGGATTGCCGCGTCGTAAATTAACTTAAAATCAGTGAAACACGTCGATCGCTTTCTTGCGGTATTACGGAAATCCACGAACCAAACAAATAAGTCAACGAAGCAGCGTGATTCGGCGAACCGAATGTTCCTAGGCGATTTGGGAAAAATTGACTGTATTTGAAGGATGGCGAGTTCTGGTCGCCTAGGATTGGAGAGGGAGAGAAAGTATAGTGTAGAAAGGAACCTCTTACCCTGCACGGCAATCTTCTTCTTCTCAGAAGGGCAGTCTCCTGGTGTTTTCGAGATGAAGCTGCTTGATTCACTACACTACACTATTCGTTTCACTTTCACTCGCGAGCGGGTTTGTTAGGTTTTCTTTGGTTGTAAGCGGTAATATTTATATATGGTGGTGCGGTGCAGTATGGCGGACACGTTCTCAGTGTCTCGAATCTTCTGCGTCGCCGTTGAGCAAGGCGGTCAATAGCGAGGCGTTTCGGAAGAGGATTTATGAAAAGGATCGCTCGGATTGGCCGAGCAGCGACGAAACATTGACGTTGACGTGATTAGTTCTCGATGGAAAGGTAGATGGCGCTACCATATCCCCCCGGCCCTAAAGGGTTGCCTTTAAAAGAAATAGAATTGAACTTAGCTATGTTGGGTGTACTACCGCATAACCCATCAATAGGCTAAGACAACGATATGATAATAAAATTAATCTAAATTAACTTTAGCGAAAACTACAAACGCAATAATAGCGAAAACTACAAACTAAATACTTAAACTAAGAGGTAGATCCAACTTCAGGCTAGATCTCACTGAGTTGGAAGCGGACAGAGACGTACAACAGGGCGCACGTAGCTCCCCTTAGCGGTTTTCACGGTAACAACGCGGGTTGTACCGTCCTTAGAAGTATGTAATTTCTCTACGATGGCTAACGGCCATGAAAGCGGCGGGGCATTATCGTGTATTATGACGACCAACATACCCTCCTGTATGGGGGATGCAGGAATATTCCACTTGGATATAGCCTGAAGCTGGTGTAGATATTCCGCACGCCAGCGCCGCCAGAACGACTGCACGGTCGAGTTTCTGTGAGAGGGTACTACTTGCACGGTCGAGCCGGCCCATTTATGCTGAAATCAGCAAGGATCTGCTACCTGTAAGATATAATGTTTCAAATAAGAATATAAAGAATGCTGAACCTATGTTATGCGGCAACAATACCTTTTATTTTCAAATAATTACACGATATTGACCCGTTTCATAAATATTACAACAATAAAATTTCCCTTTCTTTCATTTTCTTTTTTTTAACTGTTCTCAGGCCAGTTAGAAAAGTCTCTGATTGCAAATAATTTTGCCCGATATTAGCAAACAAGTTTGCATAAAATTAAACCGCTCAATAAGTTATACCAACACTAGCAGCCCGGCTTCGCACGGGTGGACATTTGTTTTTTAACCTTCAATTGGTGATGTACCGTCAATTTGACACCTTTTAAGTAAAACAACTGAATATCTCTAGAATGGTTTGTTCCACCGTCCCGCGCTTCTCAGTAGCTGCATCTAGCTCAGTTTGGCGCCCAATTTCGCCGGTTTCGGTATTCGCACGCGCACAGGTGAAGAGATAAAGGATACCTGACGTCAATTTGACGTCACATCACTAATAGTGTCCGTAACTAATAGTTCGTTAAAAATTCAAAATGTATCCAAACGACGAAGATTACGAACGCATGGTCACTGAGATTTTAGAACAAAATAGTAGCGATGTCAGTGACATAGAAGATCGTGAGGTGGACCAGAATCACTGTGTGGAATCTGTTCACAACACCGAAAGTGAGCTTTCTGAAAGTGAAATTCTTTGAAACATTCGCGCTTCTATCAAGAGAATTTTGAAAATAGAAGATACAGGACCTGTTTCGTCTACATCTACAAAGCCTGAAAAACGAGAAACTTGCTCAATATATCGCGCAAAAAAGAAAAAAAGATCATCATATCATAGTGCAAGAAGCCGGCCTGCCTTGATTGCCTAGAAAAAAAATGTGTCGCTTGTTATCAAGATTAATAGGTATAATATTTTTCTGTTGTAGTAGTATATACTAATGTTATTTTTTTATTAATTATTAAAGTGTCAATAAGAATAGAAGACTAGATTTTAATTTGGTTTCATTTTTTTCTTTTATCTTGATTGATCTTATGTCTACGGAAATGAAAGCCAAATACTATATTTGTAAGCATAATTTAAGTAAACTTTTCTAATATACTATAAAAAAGGTGTTTCATTTATAAAAGTAATATATCTACTTGTAAATAAAGTCATTTGTTCTATCCTTATGTAATTAGATATCCTAAAATCCGGCATTTGAGAAGTACGTCAAAATGACGGTACCTCAATGGCTACTGAACATGGTCACGAGTTGTATACATTATAAGTCGTAAGTGGATGCTCCTGTTACACAATATTCGCATTGGAAGGCTAACTAAAACACATAATTTAGTAACTTATTAATTGCTTAATTATTATGTCTGTAACTAATTACTATTTACAAGTAATTTAGTACAATGTGTAACAGTTGCAGCTCCTTACAAAAATGAAAATATATACCATAATATTGGCGATTTAACCTTTCAGCCCTCTTTTTGGCCCAGATAAAATTTTTTGACATGATTTTGACAGCCCCGGCGCCCCTGCGCCTTAGATGTGATGGCGTCGAAAAAATTGCGTTGTACAAAATATATTATGTAATAACTCTACAACGAAACGACCCTGATGAACGAACCTGATGTTGACACAGCTCGTCTAGTTTATTTTAGCTATTTTCATAGTGTCATGTCTTACGGCATTTTGTTATGGGGCAAAGCTATTCAGAATATCTTTGTTCTACAGAAACGAGCGGTACGAGCAATATACATGTTAGGTGCTAAAGATACTCTTAGGGAACGCTTTAAGTCTATAGGAATTTTAACAGTAGCCTCGCAGTTCTTATTTGCTAATATATTGTATATTAGGCAAAATATAGGTTTATTTACTACAAAAAGTGACATACATAATATAAATACTAGGAACAGGCATAAGTTATGTGCCCCTTATCATCGTTTACATAAAGTTAACAATTCTTTTGTAGGGCTAGGTATTCGTTTTTACAATAAAATACCAATTAGTCTCTTAGAATTATCATTTAATACGTTTAAAAGTAAAATAAAAGACTGCCTTATTAGGAAAGGTTATTATACTCTTAATGATTATTTTAGTGATAAGGATAGATGGTCACTTACACTAGACAACTCATTATCTACTACTTATTTAGAATTTATATAGATACTTAGCATTTTTCAGTTTATTATTATATAACATTTCTAGTTCTTTTAAATTATTATTCGTTTATTATAATTAGGTCACTCCTCTTACTACATTTACATTTGCATTGTTGTTCCACTAATTTTATTACAATTTACTGTACTGTAAGATGTAGATAACTCGTTATCATGGTCTGTGAACTAACGTTTTTGTGATTTTGTGTATTCATATATCGTCACTTCTGTAACATACATTTCCACCATAGTCCTGAACATGGTCACGTGTTGTATACATTATAAGTCGTAAGTGGATGCTCCTGTTACACAATATTCGCTGTTCGCATTGGAAGGCTAACTAAAACACATAATTTAGTAACTGCATTAATTGCTTAAGTATTACGTCTGTAACTATTACTATTTACAAGTAATTTAGTACAATGTGTAACAGTTGCAGCTCCTTACAAAAATAAAAATATGTACCATAATATTGGCGATTTAAAAGAGTGGCCTCGAGTTTTATTGCCCGTTCTTTCTCGTGGCTCTACCTATTGCTTTGCGAACGAGGCAGTAAATGTAAATGTAGAAGCATTAAGTAATTTATTTTAAAATTAACGTTCATAAGCGTCACCTTGTGACCTAGATGAATAAATGATTTTGATTTTGATTTTTTTTTTATTTCACCAATACTGTTACCCAATTTCACATCACCAGGCGAAGGTTAAATATCTTTCTATCTATCGCCACCATAGGTACCCCGGGCCCACACCTCTGTCTTTTCGAAGTTATGTGTGTATTAAAATGTGAGTATTAATAATGAATTCTTTAATAATGTAGAACATTATTTTTCTGTATCATTAATAGTTTTAGCAGCGCACGCCATGAAAGACATTTTCTGGAAAATGTTCTTACACCTTGGGTTAGATTATTGATGTTTTTGTAGGGATCCCTATTATTTTCTAGAAAAAAATATAGCCTATGTTACTCAGGGATAATGTGGTATTACAATGACGAAAGAATTTTTAAAATCCGTCTAGTACTTTTTTAGTTTATTCGTAACAAACATACAACAATACAAATCTTTCCTCTTTATAATATTATTATAGTATAGATTGATATCAGAAACGTAGAATAGTACGCCTACGATTCCATATTTATATAGGAAACAGAATTTAAACGATGGTAAGACATTGAATTATCTTTGTATTTCGGATCCACTTATTCAGTTCATTTAGCGATAACTTGTTTCTATAAAATAGGCATTGTCTTATATTATATTAGATACTAGCTTACCAAGAAAACGATGTCCTGCCTTAAAATTACAAAGATAAGTGGATATTTAAAGCATTTAAAATTTTATTTAATGCTTAATTTTAAGGCTCAACTCTGTATATTATGCTGTAAGTTTTCCTAAAATTGTAAAATAAATAAACAAAAATTTAGAGTTACAGGTACTCTAATAGGTCTATCTCTAATAGGTACCTAAGACAGATTTATACTGTAAATCGAAATACCTGAATGACCGAGCAAACCATCCTAGCTAGATCGAGTTATTACCCTCGAAACCCTATTGCACATTTTCATGACATCGTTGGAAGCGTGTCCATGATTCGGATTGTAAACATATTTATTTAATATATTTTTTTATAGTCTCACGCTTTTATCTCCGAAAGGGTAGGCAGAGGTGTAATATTACACCTACATTTCGTCATGAATTTTTAGGTCCCAAGTAATAGGGGGCCGTTACCGGGCACATTACCAGAATCCGTGCTGCTACTGAGAATTCGGAAAAACCCAGTAATAATTTTTCCCGACCCGGGAATCGAACCCAGGACCTCCGATCAGCAGTCGCACACGCTATCCACTGGACCACGGAGGCATTATGTGTACAAGAATTGTTATAGAAACTTTTAAACACTCGCGTTGCATGTTTAAGAATATATATATAGACGGGAATTAACGCGAATATGCAAATTAGGTATTTACATACCTTATTTTGCTTGACGTTTCGAGACGGTTGCACGTCCCATGGTCGCAAGCTGACTGGTGTGGCGATGTCACGTCTCCGAGTGCGAGGTAGAAGATTCTATTACTACCCCCGGGTCGTTGATATTCGAAGTACCGGCGCAAAACACACTAACCGTATCTGTATATTGAACATCGCCGACTGCGCGTTAAAGTGGGGTGTTATATATTCTTATTACAAGAATTGTTCGTTTAAAGGTATTAGAATTACACCAACAAAGACAACGGTAGACTTATAATTTCAAAACATAAAAGAAAACAAAGCACATCTCTTATATTTAAAGTTCGTTCACTTTAAATATTAGGAATCTTAATCAGGCCATGTTCTCTATTAAGTCAACAGGTTTAAACGCATTAAGGTCCATTCAAATTTCCGTTTCACATAATTACAGCAAAATAACACCCTCATAACTAAAATATACGTAGAAACTCCAGCTCCATTATGCTTGGAGTCAGTCACCTTACATCAAGGGGTTTACTACAATAGGGTTTTCGAGGGCACCCGACCCCCTATTAAAAAGGTTTCAGTAATGAAACATTAGCTTAATAGCAGATTAGGCAACTAGTACAATTTATTTAGCCACTAAAATAGATTAAGTAGTACTGGGCTGCGTTTATTTCATCGTTGAAAGTGGTTAACTGTATAATTAAGAACATTTAGATATTATGAATTTGTACGTAAGTTTGTGATTACATCTTACAAGTAAATTGATGTTAGAATAAATTTAATGCTTGTTTTCTAGAAAGTATCACATTATTTTTTCTTGAATTTATAATTTTTGTGAACTTGTGTGTTTTACAAAATCATTCGCCAAGATTATTTGAAGTACTCATTTACAAAATATATTTTACTCGATTCTTTCTTTATATTATTCAACTGTTCTAAAGATGCTTGTTCTACTAAAAATATTGCTGTCCATCATGGTATGCATGACTCTCCATTTGAGTTAATTGTTCACGCAATACCAATTGCATTATTTCTTCCTTCATACAACTGCTTTGAAGACGCCCTTTCGAATGGAGCTATTCAAAAGTGTTCTTATGCAGTACGATACGCCAGTTCCCATAAAACATTTACTTCAGACGAGGTCGGAAAATAGTTATTTTCAAGCTATGAATACAAATAATAATTTAGTTATTTAAATGAAAAGCAATAGTTGTCCAAAATAGCTGCATCGCTTCATTGAAGTGGACTCATTAACGGAACAATATTCAGCAATACTTGCATGTGTATCTATACATATATACATAAAAACCCTTCTATTATCAGAAGTGGGATATGTCCACCTCACATTACTAAGACATCCAATTGTCAGTTTCAGAGCATCCTTGTCGAAATCCCTTGACGCTGACTAAAGGACATCATCGCCGTTTTGCTGACAACGGAGCACGATCTGTCTTCGACGCAGTGGCTGTGGTGCTGGAAAGAGGCTAGTGGATACGTTTTATTGGGTAAGGTGATTTTGCAATAATAATATGTAAGACTGATTGATGAGAATGAGAATAGTTGACGACGTTCAACAAGTAAATACGTATTATGTAAAAGGATTGTAACACTATTTTTTTAACAACAGTGTATAATTACCTCCATTAGAAACATATTTACTGCTAAGTAATGTAATCTGAATTACCGCTAAGCGAAAGTTGGCTATTTATACTCTTTCCTGTAAGAGTTGTTGGGAACTATACCATGAACCAAATGCTAACCAATCATTGCTATGGCAGTTATGTTATCTTACAACGGTTAAAATAATCTATAAAAATTTATATTTAAGTTTCTTATAAAATAATTTATAATAATATATTTTTAATGTAATTACTTACTAAAGGTTTCGTAGCAAAAATATGTTATTTTAAATAAAGGATTCTATTCTATAAATATACCTCTAAAATGTGATAACTACCTACATAAGATTATCTTGCAAAATTTGTATACTCTTGGTTGAAACTAATTTGAATACTCTATACTATTTGATATAATTAACAACAAATTTCAAAACTTACTCAAAATATAACGGATTACTTTTTTTATAGTTAATTCCCATTAACATAATTTAAAGCGTTTAGACTTGGAATAACAAAAAGAAAACTGGTGTATGGGGTGAATAAATGTTGGAACAAGTTCTTAAATAAAAAAACTCTCGTTTGTATTACCGTACAGAATAGACGATTTTACAATCTTCAGCACCCTAGTCGGATGAGAGTTACAACAATTGCATTGAATATCTGTTAAAGTCAATAATTACTAGTATAGGCTGAATTACATTAGTAATTTTTTTTTTTCAAATTAAAATTCTATGTGAGGGTTCGGAGTAGCTCCTTTCGTATCATATTGTTCTTGTTAATCCATGGATGATGTAGTGGTTTGCAATATCGGAAAACGTTATTATACAGTTCCTATATTATGTAACATTTCCATTAGAATAGTTTATTGTACTTTAGAAAGAAAATGGATAAATAAGCACAGCCTGATTTCTTGATAAATAATTATTTTCTTCCCTTACCCACACTGGCATAGTCAAAAGTATATTCTTATCGTTGTAACGATGACTTTTAAATCCCTGCTACATAATATGTGTATAAGTGTTTTGATTATTAAAAAAGCAATACTTATTACTTGATAAAGGAATATAGAAAATGTTTAGGTACCTTGCTGAAACGGTGAATACACATACTTTATTTCTCCACTTGATACTGCTATCAGGTTGGCCGAGCTATTGTACAGCAGTTAAGACTGGCTCTTACATTTATTAGTATATGTTATTGGTAGAAACTCTAACAACTCAAGTCTGATACCCGATAAGATGAGATAATACATGATTGTTCTGATTACTGCTGATCAACTATCAGGATATCAACGTATTAAAATAATTTCTGCTATTGTCCGAACATTTAGTTAGAATACATCTATTCGAACATTTGAAGAATGTCCTATCGGGACTCGGATCAAGTAGTTATCTTAGACTGGCAAAAGCTGCCTAGGGCATCAGATAGCCTTTATACATTTTGTGTATATTACATACATACATACATAACGTCACGCCTTTTATCCCCGAAGGGTAGGCAGAGGTGTATTTCTACACCCACTTTTCGCCAGATATACTTTAGTCCCACGTAATAAGGGGCGAGCCTATTGCCGTACCGGGCACATTTACAGACTCCGTGCGGCTACTGAGAATTTCGTGACAGAAAAACCCAATAACACCGCCCGACCCAGGAATCGAACCCGGGACCTCCCGATCCCACGCGCACATTTATGCCGCGAGACCAACGAGGCAGTCGTATAGGGTTTGATTTCGAGTTTTCCGTATCTACGTAAAGATGGTTTTTGCATCGTGTTATCCCTTAGTCGCCTCTTACGACACCCACGGGAAGATAGGGGGCGGTGACACTTGTATTCTATGCCGTCATCCACACAGCAATTGTGTATATTATTAAAGATTAATAATGAAATAACATAGACAATATTTTGTACCTATAAGTAAATCAAAACCATATTATGCTACATGGGCTACAGAATAATCTGTATATATAACACCAAAGTACAACCCATTTTTGCAAATAAATAAATGAAATGAAAGGATACCGCAACCTCATAAGTAAAAATAAAAACTGTGTTTTCAAATATTATATGCCAATATCTTCCATATCTATTTTTGAACGGTCTCGCATACCTATAAGAATAACAACCATTTATAAATAAGGTCTATCACTAAAATATTTTCATGATCCAAATTGTTATGTGGAACACCGTGTAGGTGCACATTTATATTGATTTGGGATTTTATGGTTTATTAAAATTAATGATCTTATTGGATAAACAAAACTAAAAACTAGATAAATGTTACAGATAAATGATAAATGAAAAGCTTATCGGACCCTGCGAGGACCTGGAATTGAATATAGTTTATAAAAAAATCGCCTAAGACCTTCAGAATAGACAAACCAAAAAAAAAAAAAAGAAACGTCGTGAAAAAAAAATGTAGTTTTAAAATCGTATTAAGGATGAATTAAAAAGTTGTTGTATGACATTCACTGCAGGTTGCTGCAGGTGCTAAATAAAAACTGCAGGTTGCTGCAGGTCCTAAATAAAACTGCAGGTTGCTGCAGGTCCTAAATAAAAACTGCAGGTTGCTGCAGGACCTAAATAAAAATTGCAGGTTGCTGCAGGTGCTAAATAAAAAAACTGCAGGTTGCTGCAGGTCCTAAATAAAACTGCAGGTTGCTGCAGGTCCTAAATAAAAACTGCAGGTTGCTGCAGGTCCTAAATTAAAACTGCAGGTTGCTGCAGGTCCTGAATAAAAACTGCAGGTTGCTGCAGGTTCTAAATTAAAACTGCAGGTTGCTGCAGGTCCTGAATAAAAACTGCAGGTTGCTGCAGGTCCTAAATAAAAACTGCAGGTTGCTGCAGGTCCTAAATAAAACTGCAGGTTGCTGCAGGTCCTTAATAAAATTGCAGGTTGCTGCAGGTCCTAAATAAAAACTGCAGGTTGCTGCAGGTCCTAAATAAAAACTGCAGGTTGCTGCAGGCCCTAAATAAAACTGCAGGTTGCTGCAGGTCCTAAATAAAAACTGCAGGTTGCTGTAGGACCTAAATAAAAACTGCAGGTTGCTGCAGGTGCTAAATAATAACTGCAGGTTGCTGCAGGTGCAAAATAAAAACTGCAGGTTGCTGCAGAGGGTTAAAATAAAGAGGGTACTTCGGGAGCGAAGTACAGGTCAGTATGGCCGTGATAGATTTGTTGAAATATATTGTAAAGATATTCAAAAATATATCAAAGTAAGTACGTCTAAAGTATGTGTGTCCCATTTGTAAGTATCTATTTATCATCCCAGCAAAAGCTCGGATATCAAACTGTTATAAATCTGGCTAGAATTTATATCATTGTTATTTCTACGTCGAGTTTTAGGTTAAGTTACAATAAGATCGACTTTAGAATTATTCACATATGTCTCTAACAAAATATAACCATATATATTTTATCATTAACTATGTATAGCTTAAATATATAGTAAATGAAATGTGGTAGCGCCATCTACCTTCCTATCTATAACTAATCGCATCAACTTGAATCGTTCCACGCTTGTCTAGTGCGAGCGATACCATATTTCCGTCCCTCTCTTTCCCTCTCCCTGGAAGAGGCACTGCCTTCCGCCTGATTCGTCGACGTGCTCGTGGACGCGAGTGACAGTCTAGAACATTCCGCTCGCTAAGAACGCCGTCTCGATACCGCTCCGCGCCGCACCGCTGTATGTGATTTACCGCTTCCACCAAGGAAAACCCGCTCGTGAGTGAAGTGAAAACAAGCAGCTGCATCACGAAACCACCAGGAGACTGCCCTACGGAAACGAAGAAGGTTGTATAAGGTAAGAGCCTTCCATCCTTGAAATATCCTATACCCACTCAATCACCTCCTCCCGTATCCATCTCCTCTTCCCTTATTCCCTTTCTAGGCGACCCAGAACTCGCCTTAATACAGTCCATTCCATTAATCCTTCCCAAGTCGCCTAGAACCCTACGGTTTCGGTGTAAAGCCGAGCCATTTTTTTTGATCCATACGAGTCGGATTCATTTACGTTTTATACGTTATACCGCTATACCTAGGCAGTTATAGCACCTAGCTATACTCCTAATATATTCACATAACCGTCACATGGTTATTTTCGCCCGCAATAGTAGGTAAACTTTTATGTAGCTACCTACTTATTAAATTATTATTTCTGCAACTATCATAGTTGTCTTATAAATCTCATATTTCAATCAACTTTTATTTCCTCAGCTCTAAAGTGTTGCCTACTTAGGTAAAATAATAGATACATTAGATATTCTTATTTTGTTTCGTTCTCATTAGCTTATACTTACGTAAGCATGTCACAACAAAAGAAGTCACGCGTGTCGGAAGACAAAGAGATGACAATCTTAGAAGCAAAACGCAATATTTTATTTGAGCGCATTCAAAATATATATGAATGCTCAAAAACCGCATCTATGTCTGACGGTAATAGCGAAGCATTTCTCAGTTATTGTATAACAGTAGAATTCAAATTCAAATTCAAATCATTTATTTGTTCATAGGTTCATTATAATAAACACTTAAACAAAGTCATATTTTTTTTTAAAATTAAGCTAGATGAGTCCGGTGTTTCCTAACTGACTGCCCTGAGAAGAAACATCCGAAACAAACTCAGAGGTCATAGTCTCTTTTAAAGTACAGATAATTATTTAAAAAAAATAAAAAATAATAAGTATACAACATAAAGTATAAATATGTGAGTAGATAGTATTCGAACAGATTTTCATAGGTTGTTAGACGATTATAACGCAAGATTACTTTCTATCAATCCTGATGAAAAACCGAACTATCAGGCGTATACCTCATTCGAAGATCTTTATTGTATTATTAAGCGTATACAATCGCAATTGGAGGGTAAATGTTCGGCAGAGCCCGTTGCCCGCAAACCGAGATTACCGCCAATCGAGATTATGTCGTTTGACGGAGATATACGAAATTGGCCGTTATTCTATGCAAGTTTTAAGTCTACAGTGCACGATAATGGTTCTCTGACAGATGCTGACAGGTTGTACTATTTAATAGGTAAACTGTCACCGAAGGCCCAGTCCGTATTTGCAGGTGTCACACCCAGTGCTGAGAATTATCAGGTCATATTTCAGTCACTACTTGACAGATATCAAGACACGCGCGTCCTAGCGTCTACGTACTTTGACCAAGCTTTAAATCTCAAACTGTCCAACAACGCGTCTGTCTCGAATTTCCAGCTGTTTATTGATAACTTCGTAACCGCGGTTAATTCTCTTAGGAATTTAAAATTAGAAGATCTTTCCGACTTTATGTTGCTTCAACTCGCTTTAAAAAAGTTTGACACTGATACAATTCGCGCATTCGAGATGACGGAACGCAATAATAAAATACCTACACTAGATAGTTTTATTTCGTTCATCAAAGATCAGTGTCGAATATTTCAAAATACGCAGTCTGGTTCACCTGGCCCGTCTAACACTAACAACAACAAACAAAGGTTGAATAAATCGCGAAATAGTAATAATAACTCAGTCCCTAATCCACAATCTTACGTAACATGTTCGGAATCTAATAGTAATAATTCACAGAAGTGTCTGTGCAGTAATATAGTGCACGACCATTACTATACGTGTCCCACCTTTAATGATTTAAATCCAATTGCTCGTTTTAAAAGCGTAAAAGATAACAAAGCTTGCATTAATTGCTTAAGCATAAAACATAAAACGAGTAATTGTTCCAGTAGAACGAGATGTCGCACGTGTAAACAAAAACATCATACACTGTTACATTTTGATAAAAATAACCGGTTATCAAGTCAAGCCGCTAACCTTGACACACTCACGCAAGTGCAGAACACGGTAGCTGCGCCTTCCACGCCTCGCAATAATGAGATGTCGTTGTGTACGACATCCATTGCGCGGGCGGCACGCACGCGCGGACGGCCTTCGCGCGCTTGTAGTGATCAGAGCAGTGCTAGGCCGCCATGTATGGCGTCTAAGACTGTTCTGTTAGCGACAGCGCAAGTTATCATATATGATGTCAATGGGTCGCCGCACATGGTACGTTGTCTGCTAGATAGCGCATCTCAGACCAATTTAATAACGTTAGAATTGTTCAAACGCCTCGGATTATGGAATAACTTTAAAAATACGAACTCAATAATCCGAGGGATAGGCGGATCAGAAAAACATTGCAAAGGTTCCGTAGATATTAAAATACATTCGCGTTTTAATAGGGACATTAATTTTAACATTTCTTCGCTTATCGTGGAACGTATTACAGACACGTTGCCAAACGCTAATGTGGACGTGTCGCTCCTCACACATCTCGAATCATTACCACTAGCGGATTCGGAGTTTGCGAATCCGGCAGACATTGATGTTTTGATCGGAGCCGCAATATTCCCGCACTTGCTACTTACTAAAGTGGTACGTAGTGAGCAAAATAACTTACCGCCCGCTATTGAGACGGTATTCGGGTATGTGATTATGGGTACCGTACCTACATTACATACTTCTCAATACGTTACGTCTTGCTGTTGTTCTGTTCTTCAAGAAAACAATATTGACTCTCTTCTCAAGCGATTTTGGGAGCTTGAAGGGTTTACCGCACCGCCCTCGATGAGCCGTAAAGATCTCGAGTGTGAAGAACATTTCCGCGCTACCACTATTCGTGACGACAGTGGCAGATACGTTGTGGCGTTGCCATTCTGTGGTGACCCTTATTCGTTAGGCGACTTGTACGCTGCTGCGCTCAGACGTTTCCATTGTTTGGAACGTAAACTTGATGCATCACCTAAGTTACGCAGCGCCTATAATGACGTCATTCGTGACTACATAGATAAAGGTTTTTTGAGTGTAGTTGTAAACAACGAGGGCAACTCTCTGCCCTCATATTATATCCCGCATCACGGCGTAGTTCGCGAAGATAAAACCTCTACTAAACTTCGTGTGGTTTTAGACGCTAGTTGTAAGACTACATCGGGTCAGTCGATTAATGACATTTTGCATGCCGGCCCCAATCTACAGGGTGATTTATTTAACATCATAATAAAGTTTCGTCTTTTCCAAATCGCTCTGTCAGCTGATTGCCGCCAAATGTTCCTCAATATCGGCGTTCGCGAACCTGACCGTAGATTTCAACGGGTCTTTTATCGTTTTGACAAGAAAGAACCTTTATCTGTGTATCAGTTCAATCGTGTTTGCTTTGGACTCAAGTCTAGCCCATATCACGCGTTACGAGTTGTTCGCCAGTTGATCGCTGATGAAGGCGATCACTTTCCCGCCGCAGCGGCTGTTGCCACTTCCGCTTTGTACATGGATGACATTGCCTGTAGTGTCATATCCGCTCCGCTAGCAATTTCGCTTTGTGAAGAGCTTATTCAGCTTTTCAAGCGAGGCCAGTTTGATCTTGTCAAATGGACAAGCAACTCTAAGGAGGTTCTCGCACGCATACCAGATTCTCATAAGGCTTCTCCAGACATTGAGTTTGAGAAGTCTGTACCGCATAAGGTTCTCGGTTTACGCTGGGACAAATCCTGCGATAGTTTTCGGTTTGACGTCTCACCACCAGATGATAAGTGCACCAAACGCACTATGCTGTCCACAGTGGCTCGACTATGGGACATAATGGGTTTTGTGGCTCCCACAATTTTGTACGCCAAGCTCTTGATCAAGGAGCTTTGGCTATCAAAGTGTGAGTGGGATGAAACACCCCCTGACCATATTGTCGCCGCTTGGGGCCAGTTTTGTATTGAGCTTACCGCGCTCAATCAAGTTACTATTCCGCGTCATCTTGGGTTGGTAGATGGATGTACCATCAACTTGATAGGTTTCGCTGACGCCAGCGAGCGTGCTTACGGCGGAGTCGTATATCTGCAAGTCCGCATTGGTTCTAACTACTCGGTGCAGTTAGTTTGTGCCAAGTCTAAGGTCTCGCCTGTTAAAACCGTTTCAGTTTCAGTTGCTCCGCAAGGTTCAAGACACAGTTTTGCCCCACTACCCCATTAATAAATTATACGCATTTTCCGACTCCAAAGTAGTGCTCGCTTGGATTCATTCTTCTCCTCAGCGCTGGCAGACTTTTGTCGCCAACTGCGTTAGCAAATTGATTGAACTGGTTCCTGCTACTTGTTTCAATCACGTCGCGGGTATTGAGAACCCCGCAGATTGCTTGTCTCGTGGTGTCACTCCACTTAATCTTCTGCATCATCCATTGTGGCGTCGTGGACCTTCTTGGATCTCCCATGATCCGTCAGAATGGCCCATGCAACCCTTTGACCACAGTGCAGAAGACGAAGATGTACCCGATCGGAAGTCTGTTTCTTATCCCGTGATTGCTGAGGTTGCGGAGTCTCCCATCTATGCACTCGCACTACGCATGTCATCGTGGTCTAAGTTACTCCGCGCCATCGTTTATGTCTATAGGTTTCTTAGGCACCTACCTAATGAGACTTTTGTATCAAGTACTGATCTCGAATTCGCAGAATGTAAGTTACTACGAGCTGTACAAGCTGTTCATTTTAGTAACGACATTCAAAATTTAAAGGACAATGTACCTTGTTCTCCCGCTATCCTTAGACTCAAGCCGTTTCTCGATGAACATGGCGTCATACGCGTTGGGGGTCGTCTGTCAAATTTGGATGAACCTTATAACTACAAACATCCTTGTATTCTGCCGCGACACGATCATGTTGTCGACCTTCTTGTTGATTTTTATCACAAGAAGCACCTCCATGCCGGTCCGGAGTTGCTTATGTCCTTACTTAGGCATAAGTATTGGATTTTAGCCGCTCGACGAATAATTCGTCACAGAATACATAAATGTAACGTCTGTTTCAAATTTCGTCCGCGTCCGACTTTCCCTCCCATGGCCGATCTCCCTAGCCAGCGCGTCAACCAGGTTGCTAAAGCGTTTACACACACCAGTTGTGATTACGCAGGACCACTGCAGTATACGCCAGTGCGTGGTCGAGGTGTTAAAAGCCGTAAAGCCTGGCTATGTATTTTTACATGCTTAACGACGCGCGCTACGCATATTGAAGTTGCGACAGATTTAAGCACGGTGTCATTCCTGGCGGCCCTTAAACGATTTCTCTCACGGCACGGCCCTATACAGTGTTTGTACACGGATAACGGCACTTGTTTAGTGGGCGCAAGCTCTTATTTACGCGACCTTTATAAGTTTCTCAGGGAAGAATATCGTACTCGTCTTCAGGAAGAACTCTCCTTAGATCATATTGACTGGAAGTTTATTCCACCAGCATCACCACATTTCGGTGGATGTTGGGCAAACATGGTCAAAGTAATTAAAACGCATCTCTTCAAAGTTATAGGTCAACAGATCCTCCCTTACGAAGAGCCTTTAACTGTCCTTGCACAAGTCGAGGCACTGATCAACTCGCGTCCGCTTCCAACTCAGTGAGATCTAGCCTGAAGTTGGACCTACCTCTTAGTTTAAGTATTTAGTTAGTAGTTTTCGCTAAAGTTAATTTAGATTAGTTTCATTGTCATATCGCTGTCTTAGCCTATTGAGGGGTTTATGCGGTAGTACACCCAACATAGCTAAGTTCAATTCTATTTTTTTTAAAGGCAACCCTTTAGGGCCGGGGGGATATGGTAGCGCCATCTACCTTCCTATCTACAACTAATCGCATCAACATGAATCGTTCCACGCTTGTCTAGTGCGAGCGATACCATATTTCCGTCCCTCTCTTTCTCTCTCCCTGGAAGAGGCACTGCCTTCCGCCTGATTCGTCGACGTGATCGTGGACGCGAGTGACAGTCTAGAACATTCCGCTCGCTAAGAACGCCGTCTCGATACCGCTCCGCGCCGCACCGCTGTATGTGATTTACCGCTTCCACCAAGGAAAACCCGCTCGTGAGTGAAGTGAAAACAAGCAGCTGCATCACGAAACCACCAGGAGACTGCCCTACGGAAACGAAGAAGGTTGTATAAGGTAAGTGCCTTCCATCCTTGAAATATCCTATACCCACTCAATCACCTCCTCCCGTATCCATCTCCTCTTCCCTTATTCCCTTTCTAGGCGACCCAGAACTCGCCTTAATACAGTCCATTCCATTAATCCTTCCCAAGTCGCCTAGAACCCTACGGTTTCGGTGTAAAGCCGAGCCAAAATGAAAATAAATAAAATCGTTGGGCGTAGCGTATCCAGAGTAAACATTTTGATAGAAATTTCACGCGCCCAACGATTTTATATTTATCTGATCAATACGCCAGATTGATGAGAAGATTGGTGCGATCTGGTAGCTAGGACTTGCCGAATTATTTTTTAGCTTTTAGTACATAACCTAACTAGGTACATATTTTTTATTGTAATAAAACCGTTTAACATAAAAATGTTTTTTATTTTATTTTATTTTCAAGTTTTTAGTTTTGTTGTTAGTTCATAGTGAGCCCTATTCTACCAATCAAGCCCTTTCTTTTGATACCTATATTGAGGTATTTGTGAAAAATATGTAATCCGCTATTTTGTGGCGGAAGCCATCTTGGATTTTTCATAGTGAACTCTATTCTACCAATCAAGCCCTTTCATTTGATACCCATATTGAGGTTGTTGTGAAGAAATATGTGATCCGCCATTTTGTATCGGCGGCCATCTTGGATTTACAATCATAAGGAATATATTATGTTGTATTGTCATCAAGATTAAGAGTGTGTACCAAATATCAGATCAATCTGTCATCAGAAAGGGGGTAAAATTCCAATTACTAAATTTGACCCAAACAAATAAACAGGTCAAGCTAAATAAAACCGTTTAATAATATGTCAAACACGAATCTTAAATCTAATCATTGGTTTCTTTGTTTACCTTTTATTTTTTCGTATCTTGAACAGATTATAATACACACGGTGTTGTGTGCGTTGATTTGAAAACAAATCAGATGGGATGAGATACCTAATTTAGGTCAAAATAGACATTAATGGATTAATTGTACCCTATATTATGAACAAGACGAAACCCATAACGACTAAATATAACCCTAAATATAATATATAATAATGTTATATTTAGGGGACTATATTTCTTGTCACCAAAATTTATATTTGTCATCAAGTTATATTTATTTATAGTCTCACGCTTGTATCCCCGTAGGGGTAGGCAGAGGTGTAAATATTACACCCACATTTCGCCATGAATTTTTAAGTCCCACGTATTAGGGGGCGAGCCTATTGCCGTTACCGGGCACATCACCAGACTCCGGGCTGCTACTGAGTATACGGAAAAAACCCAGTAACAATTTTGCCCAATCCAGGAATCGAACCCGGGACCTCCGATCAGCAGTCGCATACGCTATCTACTGGACCACGGAGGCAGGATTATATTATAATACGCATTTTTTTTTATTTAACTGTTTCTGTCCGATCCCGAGGGAATTTTGGGACATCTCTTCTTAGTGCACCCCTATGGTCCCCAAGGAACATAATCATCATCCTCTTAGCGTTATCCCAGTTTCAATCTGGGGTCCGCTTACTAGTCTAACCAGATTTGACTGAATATTAGCTTTTCCACGGAGCAACTGCCTGTCTGACCTCCGCAACCCGAAAGGATAGCGATATTCCATGGTTTAGACTAGTGTCAGTTTATTTTAGAAGGTACTGACGCCCTGTAACGATTGTCAATGATCTTCGTGACAACCACCGATGGCTTAACGTGCTCTCCGAGGCACGGGACAAGCGATAATTAACAATTCAATACGCACATAACTCTGAAAAGTCATTGGTGCGCGCCGTGGATTCGAACCCGATACCCTCTGCATGGCAGTCTGTTGGTAGTCTATCGCTGTCTCTTCTCATCCCTAAGAAACATACATTCCTACATTTCAGGTTCTTTCGCCTTATAGTGTGACTTTAGCTTTTCTTTTAATCAGACAATAACGTAAGAATTTCACAGATATGAAATATTTTTGTGCATTTCTCTTCCTAAAGTAGTTAAATTATATGTTGGAAGAAGTCATCCGTGAAGTAGGGCTTGCCGCTGCAACCTTCGACAGTTTTGTTCATGCCAATGCTCTACCAGTCAAGGATTGATGTCCAGATCTGGCAAACGCGAGCGACGCGCAAGCAGCGAATTCGTCAGATCTGATCACGCCCTTAAGTAAAATAAAGAAGACTTGAGTGGTTAACCACTCAAGTCTTCATGTCATAGGATGAATTTTACTACAAGCATCTAAATCCTCATGCTGCAAAACTATGCAGACAGTATGGACAAGGACATGTAATTGATGACACTACCTCAGTGTACTAGATACAAAGCCTGGTGGGTACTCATCTTGAACAAACGATGACGCATGCACTTCGCGAACCAATATATTGGATGGATTCTTGATATTATCACTTAGTTTACGTTAGCAAACAAGACAAATGCACAAAGATTTTTCTTACCGAGTCAGCACTATTGTAATCAATCAAACATTTTAATATTTAATATTTAAGTCTTATTCAAAAGAAGATCCTAAATATGCTCAGCAGAATATTGCCTAGAAGAAAAATATAAATTTAGTAATTCATTTTTATGAGCTAAGATTTTATTACTTCGATGGATGCCATGAAGTCTGATGGTTTTATAAAGCTATAGTGACTTTGTCATAAGTCATTGCTAAGCCGATGCTATTAGGATTTATAACTTATATAATATCAATGATAAGCTTGCAATGAAGATTTTTGAAGTCAAGTACCGTTGTCGCGTTGGATGTTATGGTGGATAACGAATTACGCAACAAATTAGATCTTATAAGTAAAAACGTAGCGGATGTGACAAAGAAGTTGGTTACTTTTAAATTTGCCTACGGGATGTACCATTGTTTCGAGTAACATCCGTGAACATGGCGCTTGCAACAGTGTCGAAATATCGGTTACTCGAATCATACATAGGTACGTGGTATATATCCCGTAGGGAAATGTAAAATTTCAATTCCTTTGCTATGTGCAAAGGAATTTAAACTTTTGTTCCGTTTCTTTCTTTTTTGTTCGAATTAAAGTAATTAATCTTAGTTTAATATTTCATAATAAACATCCAATATTTCCTAATAATAATTGGTCCAAGGTACTGAAATCGGTTTCGCACTTACATCTTTTTTGTCCTTCAATATTTTAATTTATTTGTAGCCAGATGATAATAAAGATAGGCAAAAAATGTCTTTAAGGCGCTGTATTTAATGATAAATAACTCGTTCTGAACGTCCCATCGTCATCGCGCTTCTCTTTCTTATGTATACAATCCGACAATGACAGCGCCTTAATAATAATTATTTGTTGATAAGTCTCTATAATCACATTCAAATGAATGTGATTATAGAGACTTGAGTGAGATTACATTTGAAAACTAAATAGTTTTCAAATGTAATCTCACTCAGTACTTACAATGCGTACAGTTAAAATCAGATATAACTATTGACAATGTTATTCTAGATAAAAACGTGAACAAATTCAATAGCCTTGGGTACACTGAAAAAGTTTTGTGTAATCAAAACTTAAGGCACAGACGAGTATTAAATATGGATTATACTTTCAGACTATAATATATTATTTCGCATTCATCCATAGTATGTTTTTTGTTGATGAATAAGAAATTTACTCAGACTTTGTGTAAGATTCAATATTTACCTTGCGTTCACTTGCTTTTAGTTCTTCTCTCGATACTGAAGTAAATTGAATGCTGAAGTAATGAATAACGATGGTTTTTTTAAAAGAGGAAAAGTCTCGGATTGAATGCTGTTATTGTAATATTTAGCCGTGTGGTTGACGGCATAGAATACAAGTGTCACCACCCCCTATCTTCCCATGGGTGTCGTAAGTGGCGACTAAGGGATAACACCATGCAAATACAATCTTTGCGTAGAGACGGAAAACTCGACATCAAACCCTATACGACTGCCTCGTTGGTCTCGCGGCATAAATGTGCGCAAGGGATCGGAAGGTCCTGGGTTCGATTTCTGGGTCAGGCAGTGTTATTGGGTTTTTCTGTCACGAAATTCTCAGTAGTAGCACGGGGTCTGGAATGTGCCCGGTACGGCAATAGGCTCGCCCCTTATTACGTGGGACTAAAGTATATCTGGCGAAAAGTGGGTGTAGAAATACACCTCTGCCTACCTCTTCGGGGTTATAGGCGTGAGACTATGTTTGTATGTATGAATGTATTGTAAGTTTTATCTTTCTATTCACAATTAAAAAATTTGTTGGTTTTCAAATTTTAAACCGACCTGAAACAAAAGCATCTGTGATGTTTATGTTTCATTTCAATATTTATTACGGCATTTCCCCGAAGCAGAAAAAGTATTTCTACTATTCTGTAAATGATTTTGAGCTCTCCATTTCAGATAAAGCCTTCCTAGAATAGAAAGCTAAATCCTTTGATATGGTTGAAGGATAATGATGAGCCTTATGGAAAGGTGAACACTGCATATATTATGCACCTATTTAGATAGTATTAATACAGGTTTCACCTCCAGTCAAGGCATTCAGGTCAGTCTCATATTATACTGCTTAACATTGCAGCTTGCCTGATAATTAATTAATGTCGTTCTTGGAATTTGCTCTTAAGACTATGGGTTATGATTATATTGTCATCGATAATTATGTATGCAATTTCTATTAGTTGGAATAATAGAGCTTTTGTATATTATAAAGTCATCAAAAATAGACGTCGTAGAAGAATGCCTTTAGCTTCAACTTGTTCCTTCTTGTCGACATAAAAGAGGAATATCATGGAGGTCACTGACGACAATTGCTCTTGAAATCTTAGCCGCAACCCGGATAACAGAATAATGATAGTATTTACATATAGCTCTGAAAACTCAGTGGTGTGCGCGATGGATCCGACCCCGATATCCTCTGTATGGCAATCAAATGTATATCCAATAGACTATTGCTATCTGTCAATTTGTGTGTTAAAGAAATTTGAAAATGAGTATTAAATTATAGATATTTTTAAGTATACAGTCTGTCTACTATTAAATCTCTTGAATTCGGATTTATTTTGCTTACACATTGTTGTCGTGATATATTTTGACGCTAGAAATTGAGAAAAGTACTCATTTAAAAATATCTAAAATCCAGTAATATGTAGTGCTTGATTCTAGATTTTTGCGCCTTTTTACATTTTGTGATACGGCTTATATTGCTTAGATTACTAACCGCGGTATAAATACAAGGAGGAAAATAAAACAATAAGACGTTTTAAATAAGTTTCTATACATAAAAAATAACTCATTTATGAAGCTAATCCTTAATTAATTCTATTATTAATATTACAAAAATTCGAGTTCATTCACAAACTTAACATGCATTTATTCATGCAAGAGTTAAAATAAATACCACTGAAATGTCACACCAATATTTACCTACAGATCGCTTATCAGATAGCCATACAACAAATGGCATTCCTGATAAACAAAGCTATTACAACACTAAAACACTTATTATATAAGGAAACAAATCGTGGAATAACCGAACAAAACGGTATCGGTACGGGTAACGGTAACGGTATTGACACATCGTCCCACTTCTAATAAAACCATCGAACGAATTATAAATGACATTAATTGGGACGGAATCAATATAGCGCTGTTATGTTTAGGTAAGTGGTATTGGTACAATACAAGTGATATTCCGACTGTAACGTTCATTGGAACGACCGCACGGTAGTCAAGCATATGAGAAGGTTATGAAATTGTGGTACGCTCTGAATTCAGTTTAATGTTGTAGTTAGACGTTTTACGTGGAATATTTATATGCTGTGATGAATTAAGTTCAATATACAATCTGTTGTTGTGTTGTAGTAGAGCCTTGCTGATTTCGGCATGAATGGGCCGGCTCGACCGGGGAAGTACTACCCTCTCAAAGAAAATCGACGTAAAGTAACAGTACCTAAACTGTTGCGTTTCGTTCGATGAGTGAGAGTGCCGGAGGCCCTATCCCCTACTCCTTCTCCCTGATCCCACTCCTCATCCTATCCCTTTTCCCAACCCCAAGGGGCGGCAACGCACTTGTCACTCCTGTGGTGTTGCTTGTGTCCATGGGCAGCGGTAATTGCTTACCATCAGGCAATCCGTCTGCTCGTTTGCCGCCTATTACCATAAAAAATATATTTTAGTAATACAATAAAGACAGTATTCACCTAAAATTATTTTCAAACAGTGTGCGATGATATAAAAGCCTATTTTCATTAAATTTTGCTTAGATAGTAAATCAGAATAAACTGTTAAATTGTGCAAATTAAGACTGTATCGCTAAGTCACTGTAGGTACGTGTGCTTGGGTGTGTTAGGCACCTGCAATGGCGATCAGCTGAGCGGCGGCGGCAGTCAATACACCGAGTTAATTTTCAAAGTGTATGATGACGAAATTTTTTTAATTTAAACTTTTATTAACTTATTTTTTCATGTCTTTGTATTCAGTTATAGTAGTACATTAACCCCTTAAAATATTTTGCAAATGCAAATCAACAACCTGTATATTATAGGATTATTTTACTAAGGGCCACTGCGACTGTTTTATTTGGATACCTTGTGCTATTGTCCAAAACTTATTATTTATTTCTTTAGAACTGGCTTCATTTAATACACAATCATAATTATGGCATATTCCTTAAAATATCATCATCGTCCTAATCCCGCTTACCTCCTCAATCCTCCCGGTTGCTGGCCACTTATATTATTGGTTTCATGCGAATCTTGATTTACTGCTCGCTTTTCTCTTTTGGTTACTTTGTCTTTACTTTTTCGTGTTATATTGTGTTGGGAATATGCTTAATCATTTAGTTTGTCATGAAAAGTATTCTTAAGCATTTTTAGGGTTCCGTACCTCGAGAGGGAAAAAACGGAACCCTTATAGGATCACTTTGTTGTTCGTCCGTCCGTCTGTCAAGAGCCTTTTTCTCAAGAAGCGTGGAAGTATCAAACTGAAATTTATATCAAAACTCTTAAATCTACTGTCACTTGAAGCTGTGAAAAAATTTAACATCTAAGCCAACGCATTCAAAAGATACAGCCGTTTATGCAACAAATTTATGAATTTTTAAACTCCTCCTTAAGGCTTTCTAATAATTATGCCATTTTCCGTGAAATCATTAAAATGTGTAAACATTGAAGATGGTAGATTATTACGTTTGCTATGATGGCGTACTTAAAGTAAAGCTGAAGTGGATGAGTCCACTTGAACCATACATATTACATAATTGTAAAGGTTTCATATTAAACTACCTTAACATTAAAAATGCTTCGAAGATAATTCTAATAAAATAATGGCGTCGTTTAACTTAAATGACATTGTTACACACTCTGTACCTAGGTATATCGTAGTGACCGCATAGTTATTCAACAACGTGGTAAGTGGGACTTAAACACATCTCCTGAATGCTTGTACCGGAAGAATTCGGCGCTTGCTACAGGGGCACGAATAGTTTAGTCTCCAAAGACGACACGGTTTTCGGATGTCGCAGGTTAATGTCTAGCTTCATAGTGTTGACTTTTAATGCAATGTTATACTTTGAATAATAAATATAAACCCCTAAGAAGGTGACCAAGATTGATATTAAATTAAAAAAAACAGTTGATCTACACAAAATCGACTTTTAATCTTGACAAATTGTATGGAAAATCCATTTTTTGCGATTTCATCCATGTCCCAGAACAAATTTTGTTTATAAACAACGAGAACAATAGACCCTTTCTTGGTTTCACAGTTGTAATTCTCTTGCTAGATCCCCGTCACTTAGCATTAAGGACTAGGTGGAGGGGTTTACCCTATACCAAAAATCGTTGTAAAATAAAATAATCTAAACTATACGCGAAAAGTAAGCATAAAATCCAAATTTATTAATATTTAAATTGCATAGATTACTCGCTGTGTTGTAAACCATTTCCATATAATATCTACTCTATACATTAATGCATACGTAAACTTCAGAATACAATGGTTAATAGACGACTTGTAGCAGTAGAGCTTGCGTGTTCAAATCACATCTATTTCTTGATTGGGTAAACACAGTCAATCATTAAACTACGTTCAAGGGGGTTACTAAGAATGGAAATAATGTGCAAGCTTCAATGCCAATCAGCATTATAAACATTTGAATTAAATAATACACCACTAAGACCAATTACTAAAGTAAATGTTACATTTCGACTGATCTAGTGAATACATGAAAAAGGTGTGGACGAATTCTGAGTCTAAGGTTACATTACGTAGTTACAGGTCAACAAATTACTACATTACAAATTTTGACAAAAATTGGACCACAATAACTGATTAATAGGTTAGCTCAATCGTTGATATTATTTGTGTGATATCCTAAGAACTTCATGCTTTTGCAGTTATCTCAAACAAATACAAAGTAGCAGTTTTAGAAACAAGTGCTCAATAGTCACGTATCAAAATATGTAAATAATAAAAAAAATCGCCGCATATACATAGGATTTTATATATTTTGATATTCTATAATAAGTCTTAACCGTGTTAATACTTATTTTAATTGCAAACTCCGCGACGTTACAGCCGGCTTCCTTCGGACATCGTCGTACCACTCGTGGCTATTTTGTCCTTGACAGTAGGTCATGTCGACCCCCCAAAAATTAAGAAAAAGTAGTATCCCGACCTTCAAACTAGTACATACGCGATATACACCGTTGTATATATCTGTCACTGCTATTTAAAACAGTACACACGCCCCAGTACACTTGGTTCAAGCTCGTGGCAGGATAGAGGTACATACACATTTCAACAGCCGTGTTTCCTTTCCTTTACTAGAGCACGTAATCCTGGATTATTAATGGATATAAACTAGGCAGTACAAGGAACTGAGCTTTATTAATGTAAAATTTTCGTATGTGCTTGAAATCCAGAGCTTCGCATAATCATCGGACGGTAAGTCCAAAATAATTGCACAGGTGACACAACCATCAGTCGCTCAGCTTAATTAAAACATAAAAACGATTAAGGCGAATGCGGGCCGTATTGTTAGTGCTGCTGGAATCGGGGTCAACCATGCCATATCCATAGTCCAGTAAACGGGGAATAAGTACACCTCAACTAGTGCAGAAGAAAATGAGTCATATTTTGTCAGATTTACGGTTGATTTTGAAGTAACAAAAATAAGTAATAAGAATCAGATTTTTACGGTATATGTAACTACATATAAAATAAATGTTGCGGTCGCATGTTTTATAACTTGACAAATACAGAGATGTTATCGGTTGATTTTGCGCGAATGCTAACAAGAGGTTTATGTTTGTGTTCAGGCGTGTTATCCTTTATTGGGTAAGCAAATTTAAGATCTTTTTACTATGTAGCCCAATATATCAAATTGGTAGTATAAAAGAGTACATAAAATGTTGGTCTCAGCTGTTCTTTACTGACCGGCAGCTGAAGCTTTCAATATTACTACAAGAGATTTGAGAAGCACTTATTATCTGGGATTCTTATCTCGCTACTTTTATAACATTGGCTCTACTGTAGGTGATCTGAGTAGCACCTATTATTTATCATATAATTTGGAATAAATATCTTCTGCAATCCATATCTGACTACCAAATGCAGTAGTTATTGGTGTAAATATATTGATTCATGATGAAGGTGCACAATTTATCACGACCCGACATAAAAACGGGGGCGACTGAACCGGTGAATTTTTATTTCATATAATATTATTTTTACTGTGCCTTTTCAACATAATATAATCTATAATATAAAAATGAATCGCAAAATGTGTTGGTAAGCGCATAACTCAACAACGCCTGGACCAATTTGGCCAATTCTTTTTTTTTAATGTTCGTTGAAGTACAAAGATGTTTTTAGAGAAAAATTCTTATAATTGCCGGGAAAACCCAAAAAACAGCCCTTTTCTTTTTCCCATACAAACGTTTTCTAACTTAAACGTAGAAGTAAACGTAGTAGTAGTAAATTTGTAATTTATTACCGCTGCATAAGGTTCGTATTCGCGTGCGCGTTGATATACTTATTTGTTTGATGGTAGTTTTGACAGGTTTCCGGACCTGAAGTCTCAGTGCTGCCGCCCAGTGGGCTTCATGTCAGAAGAAACCCATTGATAATCCCTACTTAATATTATAATCTCAGGAACTATCGGTCGGATCTGAAAATTTATTTTTGTATACGATAGCACAGTTATTCCGGAAGGCTCTATAACATAACGTTTCGACCTTTTGGGGCCGGGCAAAAGGCTCAAAAAGCTAAAAAATAATGTCGGCTAATCTCAGGAACTAGCAGCCGGATTTTAAAAATTTTAAATACATATCGCCTTCGATATTTTATGGGGTGGAGAATTGAAATACAACATGTATTTCGTGATCAAAGATGGCGGATGGGAAATCAAAGATGGCGGAAGGGATTTTTTTAAAAGTCAATATGTGTATCGTCTCTGATGATATATGGGATGGAGAATCCAAATACAACATCTAGTTCGTGATCAAAGATGGCGGATAAGAAATCAAAGATGGCGGAAGGGATTTTTTTAAAAGTCAATATGGGTATCGTCTCCGATATTTTACGGAATGGGGAATTCAAAAACACCATCTATTTCGTGATCAAAGATGGCGGATGGGATTTTTTTTTTAAATCAATATGGGTATCGTCTCCGATGTTTAAAGGGATGGGGAATCCAAATACAACATCTATTTCGTGATTCAAGATGACGGGTGGGTAATCAAAGATGGCGGATGGGGAAAATTTAAAAAATCAATATAGGTATCGTCTCTGATGATTTAAGGGATGGTAAATCCAAATACAACATCTATTTCGTGATCAAAGATGGCGGATAGGAAATCAAAGATGGCGGGCGGGTTTTTTTTTTTTAAAGTCGATATTGGTATCGTCTCCGATATTTTAGGAATGGGGAATTCAATATTATATAAAAATCTATGTTTGTTTGTTCAGCATTTATAGACTCTGAAATGATAAGAGATTAAGCGCTAAGTCAATGGTAATATTGGAAAAGGGGCTTGGAAAAAGGGAATTAAATAAAAACTCTTAAAAAGGCGATACGAAGTTCGCTGGTTCAGCTAGTATAATAATAATATTCTACCACATTCACACAACACCATCTAATCCCAAACTAAGCAGAGCTTTTACTAGACAATTGATAAACATACACATATGCTTTTTTTTTAAATACATACATATTATACGTAGAAACACCAAGACCAAGACAAACATCCATGTTCATGCACACAAATGATTGACTTGAGCGGGAATCGAACCCGCAACCTTCGACGTGGCAATCGCTTACACTCCCGCTGCGCCAACCGGTCGTCCGAATTTATGAATTGAAATTTTCGTGGTCATTAACACTAGTTTAAAATAGTCTTTCCGAATATAATATACCACGTACCTTGTTGGCGCTTGCCACAATTCCGAAATGTCTATACCTACTCTAAACAGTCTAAACAAAGGTACGTGGTATAAATCCTGAAAGGCATTTTAATATGACTGTGTATTTTCAATCTGAAATCAAAAAATATTTTTCTTCAAATTATTTGCTTAGATTTTATATTATTTAATCCATTCGCAATATACGTAACCTATAATTATATATTAATAATTCTTCTTTCAAAGCTAAAAGCGTACTAAAAATTTTATAACGCCTACAAAATGTATTCCAGCGATATTTGGACTTTCTGCAGCACATTAATAATGAAAGCGCGGACGTTTCGGTAGCCTCCGCCCTGAAATTTTAATACAGACCAAGATTTTTTTATTCACGATGGCTGAATTTATTGGAAACACGTATTATTTGTTATTATCACTTTTTATTTGACATTTATTGATACGTAAGGGCAAACTCTTTGTATGTGTATAATTTGGATTTTTCTGTTAACATATACTAGTACTAGTATTTACACAGTTATAAGCACTCTATCGCGAGAAACTTGTCAAATGTTCGACAGACATACGATACGGAATAAGACCTTTATTGCAGGGATAACGCTAAGATGACTATCGCATACTTATTTCTATTCCTAACAATTTAACATGACATGTTTGAAATATCATGCGGTGGAATGAAGATACTTCAGGTTCATCATCATCATCAGAATGCCAAAGTCCACTGCTAGATATAGACCTTTCCAATGGCACGCCACTGAGCCCGATTTTCAGCTTTTCGTGTCCAGCGACTGCCAGCCACTTTGAGTATGTCATCACTCCACTCAGCCGGAGGACGTCCTACACTTCGTTTCCCAAGGCGCGGTCTCCACTCTAGAACACGACTGCTCCAACGATATATACCGACCTAGCTATTACTAATAGCTCATAATAGTCTGCAATGCTCAACCCGTGACCAAGATCATTGCAGAGCGCTTGAATAGTCTAGTAAAAATAGATAACATTTCAACATTCAAAGCGATTGAGACCAGCAGCCTAATATTTATGCATAGCTTAAATTAGTTCTGATATTTAAATTTACTGTTTGAGTTTAAGATTTGTGCCGATTTAAATTAAATTCTTTCATATTTATTTTACGTTGAATAGTTTACGTTATCTTTTTAAAAGGCAACGATAGCCTAGTGGAGATACCAACGGACTGCCATGCAGAGGTTACCGGGTACGAATTTACGGCACGCACCACTGATTTTTTGAAGTTAGCGTAATAAATTGTCAAGTTTATCGCTTGCATCATGCCTCGACGAGCACGTTTAACCGTCGATCCCAGCTGTCGTGAAGATCTTTGAGAGTCGTAACGGGAAGTCAGTCTGCCTCTCTCTCACCAAATTGACTGATACTGGTCTAAAACATGGAATATCGTTACGCTTTTGGATCATAGACGGCAGTCGCTCTGTAAAAAAACTAATATTCTGTCAAATCTGGTGAGACTGGTAAGCCCTGGGCTTCAAGGGGTGTAAGTTTTGGATGCAACCGGGATAACGTTAGGATGATGATGAGTTTACGTTATCTGTTAAAACATACATACATAGACTCACGCCTGTTTCCCCGAATGAGTAGGCAGAGGCATATTAAACGCCCACTTTTCGCCAGTGTTTTGATCCCACGTAATAGGTGGCGAGCCTATTGCCGTTTATCGGGATATTTCTTTGCCAGAGCCTCGTCCGTTGATCGGCAGGTGCACCACTTGCAGGTGAGGTTAGCTTGGGACCCTAAGTTCTTGGTGGGAACCCTATATTACTCAACAAAAACATACGTGTGAAGACTTCACTGCTTTTCATTGTTGAAATAGGATTTCAAATGTATGTCAACATTCCGTCCTCTAATACATTAAGGTATACTATCAGACGTCAGTACGTCTGTCCATGCTGACCCCGAGTTGCAGCAAACATTGCCGTATTAATGAGGGGTGAATTTATTAGTACTGAGCACGCACCACATACATTTTGTAGCGGTGGTATTTTTTAGATAGGGTTTTTCGGGCTTTTATATTGGTTTAAACCTCAAGGGAATACGAAAACAAGGGTATTAGATAATTATCTTTACTGCATCGCGATAGAATTCGATATCGGTTGTCTTCTGGTCCTATGGCAGAACAGTTTTATTGTAATTATTAGGCACTCTATTTACCTCAAGAGTAACTGAATATCAATGCATATTATAAAATACAATTACTTACCTACCGTTAAATGATGTATTTGGTCATATTTAATTTCTACAATCAGGGTGCAGACAAGCCGCAAAATGTAGTCCTAATCCTAAGTACCTAGGTACCTAGGTACATATAGCACACTGACGCTTACTATTTAATAAAATTACACTATTATACGTAGGGTTCCACTTTTGACACCACATTTGACTCATTTTATTTAAATGTATTTATTATATTATATATATTCGTACATTTTACACAACGATGTAATATATTTTAGTCTACATAAATAGACACTCCGGCGCCGACGCCAATAAAATGGATTGCGCAGAATACCAGTGTTGCGGCTTAATAACCGCAACGTATACTGAGCGTTGTCCATTTTCTGGCACTGATGAGACACACACTTCCACGTCTTATTTAAAACTTAATTTATAAATAAATTTATATGATTATAGATTGTTCACTGTGTCACTGACAATAATTTATTATTGTATTATATCAGCACCGTTTCCGCTTTCTATCGATTCGTTCGATTGGTCGGCCGTGGTCGGCCGGGTACGCATAGGGTTGCCAGTGACCAGCAATAATAATTTACCAATTAATAATCAGTAGCTGTATAATCATATGTTACTTTTGTGTTTTTTTTATTTTCTGTCATAATTTAGTTTAGTGCTTTAAGTTTGTAATATCTTATTTTAATTTTTTTGTCTACTTTTTAAGTGTGTGCCATTGGTGACAGAAATAAATATTTATTTATTTATTTCTTTATTTTTTTATTTATATGCAGTGATGAAATATGTATTACATTCAGTAATAGTCATGTATTTTATAGAAAAGATGCTTCGAGAAAATATGGAAAAGAAAAGCTAATGTTCTGTGAAATCTGGTGAGACCAGTAAGTGGACGGCGGGCTCCAATAGGAAATGTATTGGATGCAACCGGGATAACGAAAGGACGATGCAATGTTGATTATGATTAATATAATATACCAGCCTGCCTGCCTCGTTGGTCTCGTGGCATAAATGTGCGCGTGGGATTGGGAGGTCTTGGGTTCAATTCCCGGGTTGGGCAAAGTGTTATTGGGTTTTTCCTTTAGGAAATTCTCAGTAGCAGCACGGAGTCTGGTAATGTGTCCGGTACGGCAATAGGCTCGCCCCCTATGACGTGAGATCTAAAAATTCATGGCGAAATGTGGGTGTAATATTACACCTCTGCCTACCCCTCCGGGGATACAGGCGTGAGTCTAAAAAAGAAATAAATAAAAAATACTTATATACCAGCACATACACATAAACACACAACGCCATGTAGATCTAACTTGTATTACAGGCACTAGACAATAGACACACATAATATAATTATAGGTATATAGAAACAGTTGCTTGATTGAACTTTATGAAACTTACAAACTTCAACACACAACCTTTAAACATTCGAGCAGGTAACATTATCTTCTATACATCACTTAAAGATATGGATGTTCTATAAGGGTCAGTTCACACCAAAACGCGACGCGGCACGACGATGCGCGCATATTTAAATAAAACAACTCAAAATATACTTTATTTTGTAAATAACACGAAAAGATACATATTTGCGCGATGCATCTCGCGGCGTCGCGCTGCGCAGTGCAAAACCACTGTCCTGTTCAAGCATCGTCGCGTCGCGTTTTGGTGTGAATTGACCCTAAAACAACAAGAAACTTCATAGCTGTTTACTAATACAAAGTTTAAGTAGCCAAGAAACCCAAGGAATCCAGACAGACTGGTATTGGTCTCTACTCGTATTCCATAAACAAAACTGTTTAAAATGTAATTTTTAAAGTTCTACACAGTATTTTTCTGTTTCCAAAATGTCCTTGTACTTTTTAAGAAACGTCCCAGAAAAAGGTCCAATTAGTCCAGTACGAAGTCATAGTATACTACGTAAAAACCAAACTAATCATATCAAAGATTCATAGTAAAAGCAACCAAAAAGTATCCAAAGTTAAAGTATCCTTTAGGTGTATTATACCCCGATAACATTTTTTAACATTAGGTTGAATAATATGTCATAATATATTACATTGAAAGGTTATAATAATTAATTTAATTACAGTTTTAAGTTGCGTACTATAATTATATCAATGATAATTGCAGTTCCTATTTCCTCGCATTTCTGTCTAATTAATTGATGCTAACGATGACATGAGTATGAAATAGGATAAAAAAATTAATCAATTTTAGTACTTGGCAATAATAACTATTGTAATTAATTCAAATTTAGTATAATATTTCACATATCACTTACCGGCGAAATATAAAACGAATAATTAGAAAAACAGATAACGTAAACTCATCATCGTCCAAGCGTTATCCCGATTGCATCCAAGACGTACACCCCTTGAAACCCGGGGCTTACCAGTCTCAGCAGATTTGACAGAATATCGGCGTTTTTACAGACGGCAGTCGCTCTGTAAAAACGATATTGCATGTTTTAGACCAGTATCAGTTTATTTGGTGAGAGAGAGGGAGACTGATTCCCCGTAACGACTGTCAAAGATCTTCACGACAGACGGGATCGAGGGTTTAACGTGCTCGTCGAGGCATGATGCAAGCGATAAAATTGACAATTTATTACGCATATAACTTCAAAAAATCAGTGGTGCGTGCCGTAGATTCAAACCCGGTAACCTCTGCATGACAGTCCATTGGTATCTCCACCAGGCTATCGCTGTTTTTTAAACAGTTAACGTAAACTATTCAAAGAAAAATAAATTGAATTGAATTTAATTTTCATCGACACAAATCTTAAACTCAAACAGTAAATTTAAATATCAGAACTAGTTTAAGCTATGTATAAATATTAGGCTGCGGGTCTCAATCGCTTTGAATATTTAAGGCGCTGTTATACCTCAGAAGCCGTGAAACACCTAATTTTTCGTCGCGCATCTAGCCATAACGGTACATATTACAAACTAGCAAAAATTAGAGCTTAAAGTCAAAAGTCTGAACAAAAGACTTTTGAAAGAATTTTTCATGTACGTAAAATAGAATCACGGTAAAAAAATCACAAAATCGAGGCAGAAAATTATCTTTCGTCTCACTGTTTGCAATATTTTGATCGTAAGCTGTCATATTTTTTTTGATAATATTGTAGGAAATCTAATGAACTAAAGAATTACCCTATTTATTTTCATATTATACGTGTATATTTTGTAAAATTAAATAAAATCTGCCAAACGTCTATGATTTTGACGCTCGGTAGATCCCATCAATATCAAACGCTTCAGCAATTTAAACCTTATTAGCATAAGCGGTGTACTGAGTGTCAGTTGCTAGTTTACGCCCCGCCCAGACCTCATCATTCGGCTATGAGCCCTGTGAGAGATAGGTCATGTCGCTTGCGTCTCCGCTGCACGAAATTTTACGTAAACCTGTTTGTTATTATAATACGCCGATTTGAGTTCGTAATTTCATGTTTTATGTTATAGACTGAATACTTTGAATGAAATAGGCTTTTCATGTAACTATGGGCACATATAATTAGGACCTAAGTTTATACTCTTGTTGCGTTTAATGTGTTATTGTTTCTGTGCTTATAAATATATAATTAGAAGAATAAAATATGGACAATTAGAGAAATGAAGCTCTACGAAGGATTTGTACAAGAAAGCGTCGTAATAAAATAGAAATTCATCCATGGCCAAGAGATTATGAAATATGTAACATTTTTACACAAATTATTTTGATAAGAGTCTTTTATGACTTACTATGTTACTTATATATTATCGATTATGCATAATATAATTATATAAATTATTCTCACAATACCTTTTTTTAATTTAGCTGCCACAGTTTTCAATTTTTGAAAGAGTAATAACATAAAATCGAATCATTTTATGTACCTATATTTCAAATTCATTAGCTTGTCAGAGCGCCTGGAGCGCTAAGATGCCGCCACGGCGAACAATAATGATGACAGCGCTAATATGGCGCTCCGCAATCCGCACACAAACGGTAACGAATGTTGTATTATTGTGTTTTGAACATAAACCTTTTTAGGTACATCAGGTAAAACTTTGATTATTCATAAACTATTAGGTATGTCTCAGTACATCTAATATCTTTTTAATTTCTAAAATCAATCATTTATTAAGTAAGAAGGTAACTTCTCTGTTTGCTATAACACAAGATATAGTATTTTTTAAATAATAAAGTACGTAACTAATTATCATTATTGTAATTACAGTGAAGTTAAAGACAACAGTTCTGCAACGTCTTACACACATTTGACTTCAGTCATTCCTAACACGATCTGTTCAAGAGCTAGCCAAGAAATGCCAAACAATTTTTTTAACAAATTTGACTCAAATTCCGTAGTGAGCAAAAATTACAAGAGGGATAGCAGTGACTGGTTCGAATTGCGTAAGAATATGTTGACAGATTGAAATTTTTGTGTAGTGGTAAAAAGAAGAGATAACAGCAGTAATGCCAACATAGTAAAAAATATTTTGTACAAATAAAATATTTGCAATGTAAAATCAGTTGCGCATGGAATCTTAAATGAACAACTGGCTTCGCAACAACTGGCGAAGCAAGAAAATGTAACAATCGGGCCTTGTGGATTATTCGATTATTGGTGCCACGCCAGATGGATCAATAGGTCCAAACACGATTGTGGAAATTTAATATTCTAAAGTTGCCTATAAGAATGGCCTGGAGAATAATATAAGAGCAAATAAAATAAAAATATGGAAACATGATAAAAAAGTGAACTGACTAAACAAATATTGTAATTGTTATTACCAAATTCAGGGGCAACGCCACGTTACACGCAAACAAAAATGTTTATACCGAAAGGCGAAAGTACACCACTAAAAATAGAAATTAAAGAAAGAGATGATGTTTTCTGGGAGAAGCTTGTGGCGTTTTATATGAATTGGCAGTTGCCTGAAATTGTTGATTCTCGTCAAGCTCAAGAGATGGCATTGCGAGATCACGGAGAGGAAAATGTTTCATCAGTGCTTGAAATTTCTACAATACCAAGCCGTAAAAGGAAAGTTAATGAAACTGTGCCTCGTCAACAACAGCAAATAATAAGTATTGAAGCCTTATCACCTCACACACTGCCTTTAACATTCGATGAGAATAAAGAAAACCTGCCGGGTTGTAGCAGACAGCTAACTTTTGATGAGCTGTAAACTCTGTATTTCATTAATAAATTATAAATGAATATAAATAAATATCTTTTAATATTTATTTTCTTTGAAACAACACATATTTGAAGCGAAATATTTTTTTAATATTTTTCCATACAAACATGTATGACGAGAGCTAACGAAAAAGCAGTAACTCAAATTCTAATTCTATAATTTTCTAAGCGACATAGCAGTATCTCATGAATAAGGTATATCCACATATATTTTTGATGTTTCATCTATTTTGAAAAATAATAATGGGTTGGGTTTCGAAACGAGTCGCCTTGTTGAAATTGAGGGTATTGGTAGTGTAGGGGGCTTAAGGTAGTTCGTTTTAATCCCCTAAAATAATTTTGGCTGCCGGAGTTGCGTCTAAATATTTTTAAACAATTTCCAAAATTTCATAAATACTTCGGCAATTATGCAAAATGGAACATAGTTTTTATACTTTAGTACAGTTTTACAAATGTAATTTTTAGGTTTCATGTGAAAAACGTGAAATGAAACGCAAAACTGCCATCTTGGAATGATCATATTGACAGCTAATGTCAAATTTGTGCGTCATTGCTTTCGAGTGCCTTGGGTTAGGTGCGACTGTAATAAGTAAATAAATAGGTTATGTTAGGTTCTCTTTTGACCCTTAATCCGAAAATAGGACCCCTTCGTAGGGCTCCGACAACGACGACCGACGACTTAGTTTATTAAACTAGTGTAATGAATGTGGAAGTTGGCAGTGCCATACACACCGATGTTTGGAGATTTTTTCAGAGGAAACCAAGTATTTCCGGCAAGTGAAAATGGTGAGGGGGGTTTCAAGACCTCTCCTGCTCCCTCTCCAATCACTTACAACCCCTAAAAACGGCGACGTATTTCGAAACCTTTGCCATAATAATTATACCTATAATAACAATAAACATCCATAAATAAATAAAGAATCAACTTTTACTAAACTTCAATTACCTCGTAACTCGCTTTAGTTGAGATACGGCTTTTGTGCTTAGTAGAGCAGTATTGTGTTTTTTAGGGTACCGTAGCCAAAAATTTAAAAAACGGAACCCTTATAGATTCGCAATGTCTGTCTGTCTGTCCGCCCGTATGTCACAGCCAATTTATTGCAAAACAGATTTGAAAACTGGCAGGAATGGAATTAGATGTAGGTATTCTATGAACTGCTTCACTATTTTATACAAAAACAAAACAAACATAATAATGGCCTCTCCATACATGGAACTTACTTAATTATTTTTATCATCTTACGGCACGTAGGTTTTTACCTACTTTCGTCAACATTTAATACCTATAACGTCTAATGTAAACCAGTTTTGCTCATGGCTGCACTGAAAATAAAAATTGCGCTATGCCTATATTGTACAAACAGATTGATGTATGTAATATAAATTTTAATATCAGTATCTCAATTCAATATGCTAAAACGTTTTGCTTGCGATTTTGAAATATTGGAATACGGATGTCGCCAGAATACGGCCGCACGCGACGAGAATGAAGGGGGGCGCCCCGCAGTAGACTGAGCTAAGCTCCCTTCACCTCCCCTGCTTCACCCCCTCATTTACCAAAACAGTCGCTTAGGACAGCGCCTTAAATGTTATCTATTTTTCAAGACTATTCAAGTGCTCTGCATTGATCTTGGTCACGGGTTGAGCATTGCAGACTATTACGACCTAGGTAAAATCGTATAAGCTAGGTCATAATAGGTCGTAAAAGATCGTTGGAACAGTCGTGTTCTAGAGTGGAGCCTGCGCCTTGGCCAACTTAGTGAAGGACGTCCTCCGGCTAAGTAGAGTGACGATATACGCCAAGTGTCTGGCATCGGCTGGACACGAAAAACCGTAAATCGGGCTCAGTGGCGTGCTATTGGAGAGGCCTATATCTAGCTATGGCAGGCTGACGATGATGCCGATGATGAATATCGTATTAGTTAAGTACAACTTATTGAGCAGTACAATAAACTTGATGCCTCTGCATGATATTTTATATATTATGTTAAATACTTGGTAACAGAAATAAGTATGTGATATTATAATTTGAAACTGGTTCTATTAAAAATAATTCTAATATGAACGAAAATTAAAGAAGAAAGTCAATAGGTTCGCAAGCGTTGAGCGTTGAAATTCCAATATGTCGAAACCTTATAACTCCATCCAGTATTGCCACTCCTCTGAATTACGTTTACTTAGCGTAAAATTTTATAACCTTATGAGTAAAAATAACCCGCATAGTTAGTAACGTGAAAATTTGGTTAACAAGGCATTTTACTCGTATTACAGGTAAGCCTAATAGCAATGTATTTAAAAAAATGATTTGCAATTTTTTTAAATAGAACAGTATTAATTTATTACACAGAACATTAAGAATCTGACTTATTATATTAAGCGTCATTATTTTAAATGAAAAATGTAAAGCCGTATTATTTAAAAAAATTGCGGCTGAATATGGGCTGAGCACGATATAATATCGTAAGATTATGCACACATTGGACAAGGGATTGATGCAAACTTTTTAATCCGCTTTTTGTTTCACGTGGACTATTTTTTAAACTGATATAATATAATATGTTAAGTAGGTACACTGTTATATTTCGGTATTAATTTTTTTTCGTAGATTGATGTATTGAAAATAAGCCATAATAATTTAAATGTTACAAAAGATATGTGTGTCTTAGAAACTTCGCAGTCATGTTGTTACTAATGCACATCAATAGCAATAGGCTTTAATGAGAAAAAGTTATAAAAACTACGCTAATCTTATACTAATATATAAAGCTGAAGAGTTTGTTTGTTTGGTTGAACGCGCTAATCTCAGGAACTACTAGCCCGATTTGAAAAATAAATTCACTGTTAGATAGCCCATTTATCGAGGAAGGCTATAGGCTATATAACATCGCGCTATGAGCGACGGGAGCGGAGCAGAACCCTTAAATAACGCGGGTGTAACCACGGGCTCATCTAATAATAAAAAGTGAGCACCAGTTCAAAATGTTTTAACAAGCGAATTATTTACATGCTATTAACAAGATAGTTATGTAGGCATGTTCAGTTACATTATATTACAACAACTACGTTAAAAAACTGTTCACAGCAAATAAAAAGATTATTTGTATTTTGGCCTTCACCCTACTCACTGGCATTAAAACCTTTTTGGTCAATATTACCCGTGTTCCTATTATAATGCGAGATGATACGATAAAAGTATTCTGTAAATAGATTATATCACTGGTAATACTGAGACTATGAAGATAATTATGTAAATACGTATAAAGCAATAATATCACTTTTTTTTTATAGCGTCATGCCTGTATTCCCGAAGACAGTGATGTAATATTACACCCACATGTCGCCTTATTAATACTAGATCCTACGTAACAGGGGGCGAGCCCATTGATGTCAACGGGCACATTGTCAGACTCCGTGCTGCTACTGAGAATACGGAGAAACTCATTAGACTATTTGCCCGATCCGGGCATCGAATCCCAGACCTGCCTTTACGCCAGGACAATCACTAGACCCATACGCTAGCTCTATACTGGACCACGGAGGCAGTATAAAAATACACACACATATATAGTATCAAATCGGTAGCTCCATTGAATCCCAGGCGGCTAAAGGTGATTCGATTACAAATTTAAACAAAATTAACGCATGGTTAAATTTGTTTAAAGCTTTTTTAGTGATTGGTCGATTTAAATGTTGTTCAAAATTTTATAACTTATCTTTTTGGTAAATCGTCAAAATTGTTACGTAATTTATTGTAATAAATTATATATGTTAAATCGCTCTTTTGAGATTACAATAAATGCTGGTCTGACCAAAGTTGCATTAACTTTACTTATTGAATAGGATTCATTGAAGAGTAATAAAAATGTTCATCTACATACATAATTATATTCGTTACTGTTTTTATTAATATTCTCTGTACGCCAGAAATACAAAAGCTAACTAACGGTTTTATACGGTTTTTACCAATAATTAGTGTGATTCCTAAGGATGATTCGAAGTCTAGTATAATATACAAAGTGAGAGCCCGTTAGCGGACCTCGGACTCTTCTTTTATGAAATAGTTAAAAAGGGATTTTTGTAGCTTTCCATAGGCATTTCTTTTAGTAGGCATAATTATCTTGAACCTGCCATTTGGGATAAAAAAATATCTTACCTCTTGTCTTCAAATCGTCTAAGTACAAGTATTTGTATTAATAAATTTAGCAATTTATCTTAATATATAATTATATAATCCTTGCGTTACTGACTGACTGACAGACACGCTACAGCCGAAACTATTGGGCGCAGGAAGCTAAAATTTGACATGCATGTTCCTTGGGGACCGTAGGGGTGCACTAAGAAGGGATTTCCCGAAATTCCCACGGGATCGGCCAAAACAAAATTTAAAAAAATGCAGGCGTAGCTGCTGGCGTCCTCTAGTTTTTTATAAACGACAACACATTTTATTTAATTTCGCTTCAATAAAAATCTGTTCAGTCCAGTGTGCGCTCACCACAAATTCGCGTGCCGATTATAAAGCCATGACGCCACTCCGTTTAATTATTCCGTTCAAAATATAACTAAGGAATGAAGTTATCATTTAATTTTTAACACCATCCACCCCCGGGTACGATTACTTTCGAGCGACAATAACTCTTAAAACTCGTAACTACGACTTTATTAATTAATTTGCTTGAAACGACTTTCTCGTGACATTGTTAGTTCGATATTTTATGTTCGCTTCGGGACCGGTTTCGTATTAAAACGTTTTGTCACATTTTTTTAGCGAGTCGTGTACAAATTGCGTTATGTAAGGATTTGATGAATGGTATAAATTACAAGCCCCAGCGATTTTATACAGTCAATATTTTTTAAATGAAGAATAAGCATGATATAATGGCACTTGATAGCATAAATATTGGGTTTGTGGTGAAACGAATAAGAAAGGCGATTATTGTTTGGCAAATTAAAATGCCTTGAACTTTTGCGATTTGGTACTTCAAGAAAAATATTTAAAAGCTCTCAAGTTTTAATAGGTAAATGATAGCTCTCTACTACCGACTTTTCGACTACATCGGTCCTGGTCACGACTAGCACATGGAATTTAATAACATGAAAGCACAGAAACACACATAATTTTGTCTGTTTGAGCATCTGTTACAAGTTCTATAAAAAAATACTATTACTACAATCTAAAATCTATTTACAATTTTCACATCATAGCTTTCAGCACACACATACAATCATTAGATGGTAAACATAATTATATCGTAACAACATGTTTATTCTTGCATTATTGATGACCAAACCTGTTTGAGCAAGTTATTAAATCGATAGACAAACATGTTGTTTTGTTGAAGTGTGATGTACGGTGTCGTTATTTTTGGTGTTAGGAATCTTTTTCCCTGTTTCTCTGTAATGGCGCTGATACACCTGAACATTCATTTGTACCAGAACAGCGACATTCGCCGTTTTTTGTTTTTTTTTAACTGAGCAACGAACGTAGCCGAACATTGCCAAGATCATTTTCATGATGTTCCTAGCGAACGCTCTAATCAGCAAAAAGTTCGAAGCTTTACTGTCCATTCTATAAAATGCTAACCTGAACGCTCTCTGAAATATTCTCTTTTGTTTTATTGCGAATTACAGATGAATGCTGAAGTGTATCAGTACCATTATGCTTAATATTTGAGAGTCACGGAGTTGGTGGTCGGATTATATGAGAACCCCGGAAAAGCAAGGCCTACTCTCCTGTTTCCCATGTGAACACAAAGTGGATGAATGAGCGACTGAGCTTGGATATCACGGCGCATGACTTCGCCATTAATACAGATAATATAATAGGCTTTGATACGCAATATATGATGATATTGCCTCTTTATTTTTTATTTATTATGACAGTGTTGCTTAATTCTTAGTAATTTTCCAAATATTTAGTTTCTATATTGTTGGCAAAAATATTTTTGGAACGCAAACGATGGTATTTTTTCGAAGCGAACGTATTTTTGTCCATGCATGACGTTATACGTAGAAACCGTTATACAAACTTTTAATAAAATTCAGTGTCAGGATTGATTGAACTTGACAGAAGAGATTGATCCGTGAAAAAATATATATAAAGTTGGTTATAACATCTCTTATAATATAATACTTCGCTAGCATATCTGCTCTATGAAAATATCTTGTTAACAATTGTGAAATACTAGACGCTTGGGTTTACAGATATTATGAAACAATTCGTATTTTGTGTTTCGCAGAGTATCTACAACTTTCGGGGATAACACTTTTAAACTAATAGTAACATGAAACCTTACAAAGGGACAAACGTAAAATATTCCCCTTTCTGACTTCTTCGGGTGCGACTAAAGTAAATATGGTTTGTATATTTAGTGACAGAGAATAGTTGAATTCTTTTTTATACATAGTCATTTTATGAATAAAGTTGTATTGACTTGAATCAAAATATTGGTTGCGAGGATGGCGTAGTGGTTTAAATGACTGTCTTGACGATTAACATCGTCCCGTACGTGTTCCTTTAATTGTTATACCGAGTTTTGATGTTCTAAATACCGTTAGATGAATATATGTAAAAAAAGTTTGTAGTTGTATGTCATAACCTCCTTCTATTTGGATTGATCGGGCTACTTAATTCAGATGCATCTTAGCCTATAGACAAAGATCGTCATGCAATGGAAGCCCCAGGACTGACGGCGGAACCAACCCCGACCAAACAGACCCCGAAAACGATGTCTTCACTATCTAGATAACTTTAACAGGATCAGGCCCCATGTTGCGCTAGACAGAAATGCTTGGAAGAGTGTAGCGTAGAACTTCGTCCAACAATGGAACCAGGTTTAAAAAGGAAATGGTCATCAAAGGAGGGCAGACGAGGAAGATGAGAAACAAAGCCCAAGTGATAGAATTAACAACGATCAATGAAATTATGGTATTATGCTGGTCAAATCATCTTATTAGCAATGAAACCACTAATAGTCTGCTAGACTAAACGCAATACTACTATACAACCTATCCAAAAGAGAAGTTGGATTTGGTGGCATTCAAAACCAAAAATCCATTCAGTTCTTTACAAACTGTGAAAACGTTGCAAAGAATCTAGTTAGAAGGACTGCCAAAGCTATTCTAAGCGCTAGCTGTTCGAAGGAGCTATCTCTCACTCAATCCTTAACACGCGCTGTTCTGAAACTGTAACATAGAAATTTAACAAGGCACATACAAAACGTACAGTTTCTTTGGATATCCGTCCGAACGATTGGCAGACAGCCGTTGCTTTATTTATTTCTGCGGAACTTTTCGAACAAATACGAATTGAACGCTTGAAATTGTAGGAATGGCAGATAAAGGAGAGTGGTAGTAATAACGGTTAAAGGAAGTTGGAGCATAGAGCAATTTTGTGCCAATTGACGGCACGTACGCCGCTGTGGTTTATGTGGCTGACTGGCCGTTTAACACTTTGTGTGATCCAGAAATTGATGTTCCGTGTCTGGGAGTTCTTTGTGTCCGTTGCTTCTATGTTTGTAAAGTCTAGGGGATACAAAATGTATTTATTGTGCGCAAATTGTCGTCTTTATGAGAAAGGTAAGGCCATACAAATTTAAAAATAAATTTTAATTAATATTCTCTAAATGCAGATGAAATACATTATGTATCCCCTAGGGTACATAATTTATTTCATCATCATCATATGCCCTTTATACTTCCCACTGCTGGGCACGGGCCTCTTCTCACTATGAGAAGGGTAAAGCCATAGTCCATCACGCTGGCCAAGTGCGGGTTGGCAGACTTCACATGTCTTTCGAGAACATTATGGAGAACTCTGAGACATGGAGGTTTCCTCACGATGTTTTCCTTCACCGCTAAGCAAGCGATAATTAACAATTTAATACGCACTTAATTTCGAAAAGTCATTGGTGCATGCCGTGGATTCGAACCCGAGACCTTCTGCGTAGCAGTCTGTCGGTCTCTGCATTCGCTGCTTTATAAAAAAAAGCGATAGCCGAGCCGAATATCTACAGAATATCTTTATTGTGCTCAAATTGTCGTCTCTATGAGAAGGTAAGGCAATACAAATTTTAAAATTACTTTAAATATATGTTGTGTAAATGCATATACATATATGCAAAAACAGTAAATACAATTACTTTTTATTTTCGCTGACGCAGTGGAAAACCCGCGTAGCTAGTGGTCTAAAAATTTAGTTTAAGAGTCGGGAGGAGGAATATCTGTGCCTGGTTTAACGAATTCGGTGTCCTCAATAAGAACACACGTGTTGTCCTTAGTTTTCCGCTAAGCCGGTGTCAAGTGAATTGACCAAGTTGTAGTATTGTATACGCGACTTCATCGACATAGCAAAGACATCTCAAGTGATGCCATTCTCATTACATGTCTCACTAATAAAAATCACTTGTATATTTCTTTCGGATGACCATTCTTTATCACCAAATTTACGAGACAATTTATCACACGAAACACAGGCTTTATGCTAATGCGTTGGGTTCACTTGAAAGTTTTAGACGTAAAAAACGTTTTACGATTGATATAAATCATTTACTATTGGGTATATTTTAATGTTCAGGCATTGATAGCGGCAAAATTTATGATCAAATAAAACACTGTTCTGAATTTTATGAAGCTATTTTTATATTAGTTTTTGAATAACGTATATAAATTTAAATAGTTAAGTATTATACAGGTGACCTTGACCTTGAATTGCCTTTATAGTGGGAGACTCAAATATATATAACTAGACGATGCCCGCGGTTACACCCGCGTTATTTAAGGCTACTGCTCTGCTCCCGTCGCTCATAGCGTCATGTTATATAGCCTATAGCCTTCCTCGATAAATGGGCTATCTAACACTGAAAGAATTTTTCAAGTGGGACCTGTAGTTGCTGAGATTAGTGCGTTCAACCAACCAAACAAACAAACAAACTCTTCAGCTTTATATATTAGTATAAGATATGAACCATCATGTATAATATGAAAATAAAATTAATGAATTAGTTATTTAGGGAAAACCGAACTGCGTTTTAAGAAACCAGCTAAGCCGCTAAGACAGCGTAATGGAAAATTTAAAGAAGAACAGTTATAATCTTAATATATAAAATCCTTGCGTTACTGACTGACAGACACGCTACAGCCGAAACTATTGGACGCAGGAAGCTGAAATTTGGCCTGTATGTTCCTTGGGTCCGTAAGGGTGCACTAAGAAGGAATTTCCTGAAATTCCCACGGGATCGGCCAAAACGGGTAAATTAAAAAAAAATGCAGGCGTAGGCTGCTGGCGTCCTCTAGTAAGTTGATAAAAAAGTACAAAATTACCTAATTGCTTAGATAGCAGAAACGATGGCCATTGGACAGAAAGATAGGCTAGAGTGGCGGCAACGCAAGGTAGACCTCATTAAAATTGTAGAAAATTTCATTGTGGGGCTCAAGATCGATATGTGTGGAGAGTCTTTGGTGAGACTTATAAGTCTCACCCAAGATTCTCTCTATATGCAGCAGTCGCCTATAGGCTGATATGATAATGATAATGAATCCTATCTCGCGGCATTTATCTATTACAAGTGAGATGCTTAAATTTCATTGGGATCATAAGCTTTATTAAAAATAACACGGAAATATTATTTTTCCTCCCTTTATTTCTTTGTCCTCGTCGTATCTCTACCTAAAACAATCTCTATATATTTACTCTCACTTAAAACAATTCAAGACGGGCCAATGAATCATTTAAACACACAGCTAAGAATCCTTTTAGTCTCTGACTGTGCGCTGTTTGCCAAGGGGACACCCAGACTTAAGTTCGGTAATACCCGCCTTAAAGGTTCTCGTCCGATCTTAGGCTAAATGCTTTGAACGTTTAGAGAGTTACTCCAGCCTCAAGACAGTTCTAGTATTTAAGGTTAAGGTAATCTTTTAGCGCAAGAGTCATCATGAAATCTTATACGAATTTCTTTAAAGATATTTCTTTTGGTGGCATATAACTATAATACGTACCTTCTTGGTCCACTGGATAGCGTATGCCTCTGCTGTTCGGAGGTCCTGGGCTCGGTTCCCGGGTCGGACAAAAGTATTACTGAATTGTTCTGAATCCTCAGTAGCAGCAGGGAGTCTGGTAATGTACCCGGTTACGGCAATAGGCCCGCCCCCTGTTACGTGGGACCTAAAAATTCATGGCGAAATATGGGTGTAATATTACACCTCTGTCTACCCCTTCGGGCATACAGGCGTGAGTCTATAAAAAGAACTATGATAAGGACATAGAATATCTTTCATCGTTTTGTTGTAGTACTTGTAGATATGGTTTTGGTAGGTATATAACAAGTATACATTATAAATAAAATCTACTAGTTCTCTATAATTTAGACAGTTCAGTGATCCCTTTCAGCCATAAAGTCTCAGTAACCCTGTAAAAAGCGGACTTCGTGCGGCAGTCGCAACATAGAAAAGCATATTTTGTCAAAACTGCTTAGACTAAGCGGATGCCAGGTCCTAAAACGAATGTTTTGAATGTTAATAGCTAAGGCTAAAGAGTGATTATGAAAATTATTTGTATAAATAAAATCCAATCAGCATTGACTGGTTAGGCATATAAAATAAACATAATAAAATTCATTACATCTCAGATATATATTTTTCAGGACTTGGGACAAACTCGGTTACAAGTAACAAAGGAATGCTAATAGTACAATAAAAAAGTAAACTACACACTTTGACCTCCAAGGCACCTTCGATACTAGAATAACGCTAGAATTATAAATAATTACATTATACATAATTACAAAATGTTAAGGTATTTAATTTCTTCAACATATTTTTTCTATTAACTGACAATATGTTTCGAATCTATGTTAACGATAGGTATATTCAATATCAGTAAAAAAAGGTACAAAGAATACTTAGTACCGCGTTGCCGAGTGATTTCTTTTGAGTAAAATACATTATATTTAGTTGAATTGGTAACCTGAATAAAGTTTTCTTTATTATACCTAATTTCATCCAATTTCAAAAGAGACAGACTTCAAAGAGTGATATTATAGAATTAAGGAAAACATGACGTTGTTGCTAGTGGCTTCGTTTGAGTAGATATAAGTAAAGAAATCCACAAATGTTTAAAAAAAATTTCAAGAAGCCGGCATATAAAATGTTCTACATCTTTATTCAAAAGTTGCGCCTATATAGATTTAAGTCTCAATTCGTTCTTCTGAGAATACAGTTTTCAAAACCACAGGCGACTTCATTAAGTGTGACTTCTTCCTTTTTTCCTTGATAATAATTTCTCATAACATTTCATATCAAAGATGGCAACGAAATTAAGTTAAAATTTCTAAAATAATCTTACCACCGAAAATTATATAATACTATGGCAAGACAACCAAAGAATAATGCAATTCCTTTTATAAAAACGGTCCAGAATAACTTATATAAGGATATAAGTATATATGTATATTTATTATATATCCTGCTATATCATTTATCCAATTACACCGTCACTTCAACAACGTGTGCTGCACTTTAAACTGTATTTAATTAAAAGTACTCATTTAACTTGAACAGACATTTTAATTACATGTTTTTCTCGCACTGTCGATCATTAAACGAGATAAAGTTCAATAATTACAATCCAATTACGCATAAAATTGAGTAAATTGTGGCAACAGAAACGAATTGATTTTTATTTATAAATACGAGTATTAAAAAATAATTTCCGTTCTTTTCCTGTCTGTCTGTTTAAGCGCGATTAGCCTGAAAACTACCGAACAGATTATTGTAATGTTTTCTCAAATAGGTAGTGTGATTCCTGAGGCAGGTTTGGTGTACCTATAATTCACGCGGAGATTCGCGGGTGAAGTCCTAAAGACAAGTAGTATAATAATTATATATGTACAGTCGAACAACTTCCCGCTAGACTACCATAAGGGTGAGAATCGCTCAGCAAGACATCGTCGCTTCTAGTGCTACTTTACACGCACATTGACACTCGTATACAAAACCAGTTTCTAGTGTGCCTCGACTCTATGAGCGAGCCAAGGGATTTTTTTATACTGGTCCACCGCCGACTTGTTTGATTGTACATGTATGTGTGGTTGTGTATAAGTCTATTTATAACGGACTGACTAAGTTCTTTCAGTTGATATCAATACAACTTATTATTTAACTCGTTTAAGAGAATTTAATGTCCTCAAGAAGACGCCATTGCTTTGAATTCTATTCACATAACCTGCTTACGACCTAGCTTTTAATAACATTATGACATTTTTCAATTCATTTCTACATAATTATGATCGTTTTATTCATAGCTGCTGAAATCAAAACCCTCTGTAGTCGCTTTAAAAGTAGGGTGTTCCAAATTTAGGTCACACACACTTACATACTCATACCACATATCCCTACTGTTTCATGTGTTCATAATTCATTAATTTTATTAATAACCTGTCACAGGTTGTGCCAGGAGGCCCAAAGGAGGCATAATTACCGCATTTGGCAGGTGGGTTAATTATATAAAACATCCGTCATAAGTAAAAAAAAGGTAATAAATGTTTAAAAAAAGTGGATTATTTGTTAGTATTTTATGACGTCATTTTCATAAATTCAAATTCTTTAATTTGATTTTCGTATTTTTATGCATATTTTACGCAATTTCTAAAATGTCCCCGAACATAAGACGTTCATAATAACGAGTGCACTCACCCCCTAAGAAGCGTGTACTATTGTAGATTAAGAATAACGTTGTGTACCTGAATTGTAAGTCAGTGTTTACCCGAAAAGTCTGTGCTCAACCACGAAAAGACTGTACTCAACCCCGAAAAGTTTCCTATTTTTCATACAAAATTTGGTTGAAAAAAACATTATTTTCAGTAGAGCATTTTCGTCAAAATCAGTGTAGCGCTCATAGCGAGACTTGGCTTGCCATTCGTAATAGATCGGCAAAGTTAAACAACGCTTGCACGAGACAGGAAAACTGTTAAGGGGACCATTAATAGCCAGAGTGTGAGAAAGAGACTCATAACTATATTTTTATCTTTTTTTATTTTTTTATTTTTACATAATAGGAATAGTTACAGACAACAGACCGGTAATCACATAGTAATAGATTGAACACAGTACAGCTTCAAATTTGCAGTCCACTTAAAACTATACACATCATTTACAAATATTACAACAGAGCTTCAATTAAGTGATGAACAGTAATGAATGCAAAAAATAATATTTGATTGAGTACATATAAATAGTAGTGAGATATGGTTACAAAACACAGCTACTTGGATTAACAAAATACAGTATTTACTAATTGGCAGAAATTAAATAATGCTTAAGATCTAAAAGGTTTGTACATATTGTTTTTGAGTAGAGAGCTTTTAAATATATTCAAACTATAATTGAAAATATCTACTTGAGAGCATATGTGGTTATATTGACGACACATCCGAGATATTGCGTTATTGTGTGAAACATTATTGTTGCTAGGTGGTATTACAAACCCCCCCGTGGGATCTCCACCTTGTCGTGGTGGGGGGGCTCAGTAACCGTGGATTGGTCACCCGCGGTGAAGCTAAGAGGGATCCAGGAGGGGACGCTCCGCGTGGGCTTGGAGGGGCCTGCGCAGGATGCGTCCAACGGTGCGGGTGCGGGGGACAGTTCTGTCTGTCCCTCGCAGTCGGGTGCGGTCGCGGGAGGAGAGGCGTGTCGGTGTTGCGTTGCCGCGCGCCCTATCTCCCGCGACCAAATGGGGGCGCACCATTCGATGCGTCGCGGTGGGGCCGCAGAGGAAGAGGAGATGCGGTGTTGCGTTGCCGTCCTCCCTATCCTCTGCGGCCGCTGGGTGTTTTGGCGGCGGAGTCCAACACCTTAATCCGTCGCCAAGGGGGTTTTGTTCGGGGCCCGCCTGACCATCTGGCGGGCCAATACCCGTCGGAGGGTGGCGACGAGTGCTTTGGTGATGCCCCACCCTCCGACACACGGGTACATGGCGGAAGTCGAGGTGGTTTTTAGTGGAAACACCACATACTCCGGCTCTTATTTCCCCCAAGAGTCGGAGATCCGAAGGGATTTTCCACCTCGTAAAACAAAAAAAAAAAAAAAAAAAAAAAAAAAAAAGGTGGTATTACAAAAAGTTGTGGTGTGCGTACAGATCGCAGTGGCGTTTTGAATTTCAATTTCTCGACAAGTTGTGTGTCCGATAAGCCATTTACAATTTTGAAAAGTGAACACAAGTCACTCATCCATCTCCTTTGCTCAAGAGTAATCATTTTGAACTCCTGAAGTCGATCGTTGTATTCTTTTATCTTCCGTCTTAAGCCTAACTTTGAACACAGCGCTCTAACAAATCGCATTTGTACTGCCTCAATTCGATCTATATGGGTCCCATAGATAGGTAACCATACAGGGGAGCAGTATTCTAATATGCTACGTACCAAACAGTAATACAAAGTCATTAAAGAGCTAGCTTTTTTAAAAGGTCTCGCATTACGAAGTATAAAAGACAACATACGGTTTGCTTTGGCGCAGATGTGGTCGTAATGAGGCCTAAAGGACATCGTGCAGTCAAAAATGACTCCCAAATCACAAACCCTCTCTAGGGCAATGTCTTTAATATAATACATATAGTTAATTGGATTTTTGCTTTTCGTAAATGAAATCACTTGGCATTTCTTAATATTAAGGGACATAAAGTTTCTGTCACACCAGTCGACAATAGTATTTATATCGGACTGAAGATATTCGCAATCACGGTGGTCAGAAATGCGTCTAAAGATTTTTAAATCGTCTGCATATGCCAAACATTCACTTTTAAGCTCTTGTAACAGATCATTGATGAATAGCAGAAATAGGAGAGGGCCCTAGTTAGATCCTTGCGGAACTCCGGATTTAGCCAAAAAAGGTACAGATTCATACCCGCTAAGTGCCACCAACTGTGTTCGGTTTAATAGAAAAGAGGAAAGCCACCTGTACAAGTTGCCGTGGATTCCGAAATGTTGTGTTTTCATTAATAATACAGAGTGACTGACGCGATCGAACGCCTTTGAAAAATTTGTATAGATGGAGTCTACTTGCTTTCTGTAGTTAAATGAGTCACATAAATAACTTGTGTAGCATAAGAGGTTTGTGACAGTTGATCGGCCAGTCATAAACCCGTGCTGTAGAGGACTTAGTTGGTGCTTTAAGTGATGATAAATATGATCATACACATAACTCTCAAATATTTTTGCGAACCAGTTGAGAATGCAGATAGGACGGTAGTTAGAAACGTCACTTCTAATGCCAGATTTGTAAATTGGTGTTATTTTTGCGATTTTCCAAAGTTCAGGAAATATGCCCATTTAACGATTTCTCGTAAATTATATGAACAGGTGTTACCAGTGCAGTTGCACAAAGACGAATAAAGATTGGTGGAATGCCGTCAAACCCGCCGCCTTTTGTCAGGTCAATGCCTTGCAGTTTCTTAAGTATATCATCTTTTTGGATACAGAGTTCACCGATAGTATGGTTGAATGTTGGAAAAGTAGGAGTATAATTTTTCTTAATAGAGCTAGAACAGTAAACTGATGAGAAGTAGTCTGCAAAAAGATTGACTATATCACCGCCCGATTCACTTCTTTTATCTTCATAAAACATAACGCTAGGGTAATTGTTTGTCACGCGTTTGCTCTTTGTATAGCGCCAAAAAGCCTTAACATTGAGCTTAAGTTCATCCTCGATTTGATCAATAAAAGTTTTAAAACATAAACGCGCGATTCTCTTGGATTTTGCTCTCAGTGTAGAGAATTCGTCATAATCCCTGTGATTTCCGTAACGTTTAAATCTAAAGTGAGCTTTATTTTTATGTTTAAGTAATGTAATTAGATTTTTACTGAACCATATTGGGTAATTACTTTTAGAGGCTTTGGTTTTTGGAGTATGTTTTTCTATAATCTCATAAATTGTATTATAGAAAAATTGGACAAAGTCATTACATCCTAAACTTAAAGCTCGTCGGGACCAATCTAGTCTATCAATATCTTTGATACAACCATCGTAATTTGTTTTTCGATAGCATAGTTTTTTGATGGTGGCACTTTGTGTAAAACTGGGAGCGGTAGTTCGCAGACTGACTTCAAATGGTGGGTGGTGTGTATCCTGACGGCTTATGGGTAGAGCAGGCATAATTTGAATTAATTCTGGCAAATCAGAGATGACTAGATCGAGTATTCTGCCATTACTGTTAGCAATGTAATTAGGTTGAGAAAGTGTCGTCACTTCGAATAATTTATTTAATAATTTAGCTTCTTCAGAGTCACAATTATGAGGACATCTTGATTTTGTAGACCACTTGATATTTCCTAAGTTGAAGTCACCTAAAATACATGTCATTTTAGAGAAAGAGTCATCAATTATAGAATTGCATTTGTTAAGGAAATCATCCACAATACTTACAGGCAAATAATCTGGTAGATAGGTTATACATAAGTTAATTACAAAAGATTTATTTACTTTAATTTGTACCCATAGATCTTCCAAACAGTCAGTCCACCAATCACTTTTAAGTTCTACGTGAAACTTCTTTAAATAGGCGATAAGTACACCTCCGCCATATTTTTTGTTAAACCGTGATCGAAATCTAGTGTCACGATCTCTGCGCACAACACAATATCTATCATCAAATATCTCGGATGATGATACAGTATCATCAAGCCAAGTTTCAGTTAAACAAATAATATCAAAGTTGTTACAGAGTACTGCATTATAGATATCCAAAACTTTGCTCTTCATACCGCGTATATTCTGATAATATAGTGACAGATTCATTTTTGACGTGACAACGTCTTATAAATTGGTTTGCCGGGTGACACTTCAAGAAACTGCGTTACGCTCCGCTCACGTTATGCGCTCACAATGAGAGCGAGTGAGAGGCACGCGTCCCGCCTAAGAGCGAGAGAGACAGACATAAAAAGTGAAAGGCACGCGTCTTTCATCCTTCTTCCTACTATACGAATGAATATTCACATTAAAATTATTTTACCACTCAAAGTCGTTGTCACGTAAAACTTTCGCCCGTATACCGACTTTACAGGCAACCAATTTTTAGTTACTTGATACAAAAAGAAAGTTACAAATGGATTATAAAATACTAACAGATAAGATTAAGGCTTTCAAGGTTTCTAATTAATATTTGTTTAGAGTCACTAGTTTTCTTAACAAAGATCCGTCCATTTCTTACCCACACAAATTGGTACCCATTCTCTTTTGCCTTTTTGCGTGCCGCTGCATGAAGTGACTTATTATTCGGGGAGAGATGTTCCGCTACGTAGACTGGTTTTTTGTCGCCAGCAATTCCCAACAATGTAGTGTTTAATTTTTCATTAGGGTTTGACTTATTGTACCAATGTATTGCAGAATAGTATTCGTCGCGAATCCTTACACTCCGGAACTTCACAATTATAGCACGAGGAAGCTTACTCTCCTTATTTATCTTCGCGACCCATGTGCACTTGACTATATCATCTTCTTTTAGGTTGTAGCCTATTATATGTGCGCATTGGAGTAGGATGCTAGATAGGTTCTCATTGTTGTACTCCGGTACGCCCTGCATTTCAAGATTATTCTCACGTAAATTTTGTTCTAAGTTATTAAGGTGGTTTGATAGTTCCAGTACCGACATTTTGAGTGCACTATTTTCTTTGGTTAAGGAAATATTGTCTTTTATCAGAGAATCCATGCTTTTCATCATACTGTCGTATTTGTCACTCAGAAAATTTAAGGACTCGCGAAACTCCCTTAGGAGCAAGCTCTTGATGCAATATTATAGTAGATATCATTTGGGGAAGTTCTGCTTTGATCGCCTTAATAAGTCGCTCACTAACGGCAGAAATAAAAGCTTCTTCCTTATCCTCCATTAAGCCGGTAGAAATAGGGCTAATATCAGACGTATGTAGAACGCAGGTTTGATGTTTTCTAGAGGTTACGTTAGCAAACTCATCATCGCAGCTGTTCAATGAGCTTGGGTCGTCTTCCCTAATATTTCTTACAGGAGTATTGGTGTTCCCAATTTTAGGTTGCTTGCTCCTGCATTCATGACATAGCCATTTTTGTTTCTGTTCTCTGTTCATAGATATATACAGCTTTTTATCAAGTATATTTGCACATGGTAAGTCATATATGTTATGGCACTTACAACATTTTAAAGTCGGTTCCCGGTTTTCAATTATGTTCAAATTCAAATTCAAATTCAAAAATAATTTATTTCTTGGGCCCCAAAGGGCGCTTAAAAACGTCAAAGCTTACATTACATTAAATGCAATTAAAAAAATTACATAATATTGCAGACATAATTACATTAATTAATATGGGTACATTGCTTAGGGTCACACAAACTAAATACAAGCACAAAGGGCACATAGAAACATTAAAAAACAAACAAAAAAAAATAAACGAAACATACATTAGAAGCTCTAGAATACATAAGAAGCACTACACAACATCAAAAGCACAAAACTACATGACATTACACACACAAAAGTACAATACAGCACAAAAGTACATAGGTACATTAAAAGCACAATATTACATAAAAAGCACATATATGTCAGATAGAGCCACTATAAATTTCAAAGACAATTACTGCCATGATTCCTTATCTATTAGATAGTCGTTAATCGTATAGTGGGCCCTCTTAATAAGATGATTCTTAACACTAGTCTTAAACTTGTTTAATGGTAAATCGATTATGTTAGTAGGAATTTTATTAAATAATCTCACACCGAGCCCTGCAAATGAGTTATGCACTCTATGTAGACGATGGTATTTACCCTCTAATTTGTGTTTGTTCCTAGTATATATTGTATGTCTATCACTAATTCTGGCATATTAATGTATGTTTCGCTTTACATACATAATATTGGCAAGTATGTACTCTGATGCAACTGTTAATATCCTAATGTCCTTGAACCTTTCTCTAAGGGAGTCACGTACACCTAACTGATAGATTGCACGTACCGCTCTTTTTTGAATTCTGAATATGATCTCAATATCTGCCGCCCTGCCCCACAACAATACGCCATAGGACATAACGCTATGGAAGTAGCTGAAATATACCAGCCTAGCTGTATCCACATCAGTAAGCTGTCTTACTTTCCTAACAGCGTATGCTGCTGAACTGAGCCGCCCTGCGAGTCCAGTTATTTGTGTACCCCACTGAAGCTTACTATCTAGCGCTATGCCCAAGAATACCGCCGTATCAACAAAACTAAGAACTTCATTATTTAGAGTTAAATTACTGCTGAGATTTTTCACATTTGGCAAAGTAAACCTAACACATTTAGTCTTTTTTGCATTCAACATTAAATTATTGGCTGTAAACCAATCCAGGACTTTAGCAATTGATTTGTCTACATCATCAAAATTACTCTTTCTACGATCAGCTTTAAAAATAAGCGACGTGTCATCTGCGAACAATACAATGTCACAAAAATCCTGAACATAGAACGGCAAATTATTAATATAAATGAGAAACAAAAAGGGGCCTAAAATTGAACCCTGTGGCACGCCCATTGTGATAGCTAATTTTGAAGATCTAGAGCCATTTATATCCATTTGTTGTACCCTGTCACTTAAGTAAGAGGCAAGAAGGTCGAGCGCAACATCCGTGATGCCGTAGTGCCTTAGTTTACGAAGGAGTGTATTGTGTTCCACGCAATCGAACGCCTTGGAGAGATCACAGAACACTCCGATGGCATCCTGTGAATTCTCCCAAGCATTAAAGATATGATTTAGGAGAGCAACACCAGCATCTGTAGTCGAACGACCCTTCGTAAAACCATATTGTTCACTGTGTAACAAGCCATTCAGGTTAAAATGACGCTGCAATTGCCGCAACACAACTTTTTCAAATATTTTACTTATAGCCGGTAAGATAGAAATCGGTCTATAGTTGGTTGGATCATTTCTGGAGCCTGTTTTAAACAAGGGAATTATTTTACTATACTTCATTAAATTGGGAAACACACCTGCATCAACACAACGGTTAAATACTGTAGCTAAATGTGGTGATATATTTACAATTATAATTATCTAATAATTTAATTGAAATTCCCCACAAATCAGTAGTTTTTTTATAATTGAGTGACTTGAAGATTTTGACAATGTCTGTTGGGCTAATGTAATTAAAATTAAATTGGATATTGCACTTTCCCACATTCTCCCTCATTAAAGATTCAGCCTTCTCTGACGAGGAGTTCAAGGAGCTGGTTGTTGAAATAGGTATGTTTGAAAAAAAGTCATTAAAAGTTTGAGCTATATCTAATTCATCTTTAAGAATTTTATTGTTGTATATCAGCTGGATACTAGTTTCACGCGGCTTAGACCGCCCAGTTTCATTATTAATCATATTCCAAGTTGATTTACGGCCGGTTTCTGAATTGAGAATTTCAGCTTTCATCAGTTGAAAAATTCTGAGCTAGTTGAAGTCAACTTAAGTTTTTTCTGTTTCACAGGTCAGAGTGATATTTTTTCAAAGCACTTTCAACTGAGTTTTCTTCAAATCATGAATAACTTAAACCGAACAATACTAGTACGTTCCAATACAAGTAAAAAAACCGGTACTAACCATAAATTCGCATTAAATAACATTTTACAAAGAAGCACACTTGTCAGTTAATTATTTTTATACGGAAACAAATAAAAAGTCGAAATAAAGTTGTATTTAAAATTATTTCAACGATTATTTTATTTTAATGAACAGTTTGTTGAATTTCTTCAATTCGGTATCTTAGTGAAAACGGAACGTGTATGTTATGTCAAAGTCAGTTTGTTTTATTTTTAATACGAAATATTTGTGGCCAGGTATATTTGAGGTATATAGAATTATACCTCCATGGAGGCCACAGCGTAATTATTTGGATTGATTTAACACGGAAATCTCTTATTTATATTTTCGAACCCTTTGATTTGTTCCTAATAATGTTGTAATCTATTTTTTCCAAATATTGAATAGTCTTTGAACCTTTTTTCTATAAATTCTGTTTAACGACCTTCTTGTTGTGTAGACGTCAGTATGACGAAACCGCTGCTTAGCAACCGTAGTGTGGATATTTTGACATACTGGCTGTCATATTACTCGTGATCACGGGTTAAAAGACCAGAGTTGTATAATTATTTTTTTCTCAATTTATCAGTGCTAAGTGAGGTTTGACAAATGTCAAATGTTTTCAGAAACGCGAATATAGAGTTGATATGGAGTTGATCATGAGTTGATCATATGTTGTGTCAAATTTTAGATTTTACAAGCACAAATACTCAAAATGTGTCAAAACAATTTTTTGTGAAACAGAAAATTGATTAAGTAGTATATAATTAGTGTTTAAATTGTCCTCAACGCGAAATTCTCAATTCAGAAACCGGCCGTTAATCTTGTTGTCAGACTGCTTTATTTTGTTGCTTAAATATAATGACTTAGCAGAAGAACAAGCCCTTTTAAAAAATTTTGAATAATTATTCAAAATTTTTTAAAAGGGCTTCCTTTTAAAAAAATTTGAATAATTTTTAACATATGCAGTAAAAGAAGGTTCAAAATTATATTGTCTCATACCATATAATTCGTACAACTTAGCTCTACTTTTATAAATCCCCACAGTGGCCCAGTCACAAAATTTTATCTTTACATTTTTACTAAATGTTTTACTTTTGAAAATTGTGTTATATTCTTTTTCTATTATATTAAATAAGTCTCTATATAGGTCATCTGGGTTATTCAAAGTAATATCCAGATTGGATACCTTAGTATCAACATTGCTACAAAATCTTGCCAAACGATCTGTAGTGATAGGTCTACAAGTAATTATTATAGCTTCATCTATATTCTTAATAGGTAGCATGACCTTCTGCCCAAGATGGTCTGATGTTAAGTCACTTACAATTAGTTTATTCACACAATCACAGTTGCAAAAGAAGTTATCTATGCATGTAGCAGAATGCGAAGTTATTCTGGTAGGCTCGTAAAAACAGTAATTCAAATTGAATGAGTTAAATAAACTAACTAATCTTAAGCTATTAGAGGACTGCGCAAGCAGATCAATATTAAAGTCTCCACACACTACCACAGACTTATTACTGAGGGTTAGACATCTGAGCACATCTTCCATCGTAGTCTCAAACAGCTGAAAGTCACTCTGAGGTGGTCTGTAAACAGTGACTATTATATAGTGCGATAACTCAATGCAGGCAAGTTCTACTGTACACTCTATCGAGTAATTCACTATATCTTTACGTTGTCTACACTTGATATTATTCCTCACAAAGATCATCGATCCACTATGAATTGCTTTCTGTCTAACAAATAAACTAACTACTGAATAATTTTCATTATTGAATACTAATTGATGTGCCTGTAACCAATGTTCGGTGACACAGAAAATGTGAATATTATGTTTCTCCAAAAATAATTCTATTTCTAGTTGCTTGCCGGATAAGCCCTGGATATTCTGGTGTACTATATTTAATGTTGGCTTATCAGTTGTCTTATTATTTAGTTTAAAAGATTATCACTATTGTCACTAATAGGTAATATAGCATTGGATTGATATGGAATGTCATTAAATTGAATATCATTGGATTTAGGTATGTCAAATGGAATAAATGTCTGATCTAAACTAATACTTACAGTACTTGGAGAAAAATTACAAAATACTGAGTCACTACTTAACCCACTCCTAGTTGTGTCAAATTGTAAATTAATTGCTAGAAACCTAGCAAGTTCCTTTCTATAATAAAGTGACAGGTACATTGTACCTTCAGTCAATCTATATTGATTAATAAATTTATTTATGTCAAGAAATAAAATAAAATTATCATAATACCTAGTGGAATTATACATTACCATGTTTAGGTTATGTATGTGTCTGTTTTGTGTACTGTCTAGTGTGCAAGAATATGGCAAGGCACAAGTAATAAATTTACAACCGGTTTTATTGTGAAGTGATACCATTATTTCACTTAAATGAATGATATCCTGTCTGGTGACTGATAAGCTGTCACCATACAAAATTATCACCGTAGATTGAGCATTTAAATGTGTTGTTTTTAAGCAATTAATTATGTGACTAAACTTGGCACCTGGTGAACAAATGTTAATTATGGGCTCTGTCATGTAAGAATTAATTAGCCTACCAAAACCTATGCCTATTCTATCTGAGAATATATATGCATTATTGTTTACAATTTCTGACAACGGTAACTGTATCTTATTATCAGACGTATATGAGATATTGGACTCCTTGATGCTTATAAGCTGAGGTAGTGTCACATTACAGGACAGAGGTTCTGATTGAGATATCTCGCTTAGTGGCTGATTGCAATTTGAGCACTTGATACCATTTTGTAGACTAAGCACTTGTTCCAGATTTTCTTTGCCAACTTTGGCAATCTCCTCATATCTCAGTATATATTCCTGAGTTTCCTTTTCATAATTAGAGGACATTCTACATAATTGAGCCTGTAGATCTGTAATTTGTTCACTTAAGTCTTGTGTGTGCCTATCATATAGTAACTTATTTGAGTCTATTTGCTTAATGTAACTTTGTAATGTTAGCAATATTGATGCACGCTCTTCAAATAAATCACAATTTTGTTGAGATAAACTTTTCAATTTTCCTAGCCTTTTGAGGTTATGTTGCAATTTTTTTATTGATTTATTGACTTTGGCACATTGTCTCACTTTCTTGTAGCGTCTTAAATTATAACAAATATACTTGTGATTGTATGGCTCAGCCTTGGAACACTCCACACCCATAAGTTCAGAATAGAGGTTCTGAGTCGCACTATTATTTAGTACCTGAATTGATTCTTGCAATTCCAACTCAGTAATGCGGCTCAGAGTCCACGAATAGCTATCACTACAAGTAGTAAACGATTTTACCTCTTCTTGGAGCCTGTCACGCTGATCTCTGACATCCATATTTTCAATATGCAGCTCAGCAAGTTGTCCCTTCAGCTCTGAGACCCTATCATTCACAACTTTTATTTCTATTTCTGACTCACTGTGCTCCTTCAGCAATTGGATATTCTCGTCTTTGTATTTCCGGAGCTCCAGTAGTGCTGCCCTTAATTTGTTCTCCGTGTCTTTAGCCGCTGCCTTGCGGGTCATTGTGTTGGTGTTCATTGTGAGTAGGGCAAACGAGGAAGCTATTGCTGTTTACCAGCACCAGGTGAACAAACTTTTGCTTTAAAACGTCCGTTGACACTTCAATCCAAACATGAATCCAAAGGCCGAGATTTCCGTGGTCGTCTAGTTGTATATTTTATAGGTTTTCACTGCTCACGTTTGATTTCTTTTGTTGTAACAAATAGTACGTTGAAATAGAACAATATTTCACATTAATTAATATAATTTTTAATTATAAATATCAAGACCGGCAAATTTCAAACCAGTCGGCTGGAGTTGCCAACTCAAAAAAAAAAAAAAAAAGATGTTCTTACAGCCAGAGGCTCAAGCACGAAATATTTGCGAATTTGATAAGTAAACGTATCGAGTCCTCGATAACAGAATTATAGCAGCCAGCACCAACCAATTTTGACATCTATCGTTTACTCGATGACTTTACATTAGTATCGTAACCAAAGAAATATAACCTAAGGCATAGAAGTAACACTAAATAACAACAGCGGTTGCTATGATTGATATCTTCTTTCTAATGGCACATGCAGTATGATAGAAAGAGCTGTCGATAGGTTTAGCAGCACGCTCTTATAGCAGAATCGTGGTAGGCAAACAGTAGACAAAACATAGAGTTAGGAAACCGAGTGTTGTTCGTAACAGTGATGATTTGTCGATAAATATTTTTGGTCAAATGTCTAACTTTAGTATGTGTCGAAATATTTAAGCCGTATAAATAAACAACTAAAATATTGAAATTGTAGTTTTTGCTGTTGACGCCGGACAGTGCTTTGCAAAGATTTGCCAGACAGATAGTACTGAAAAAATCACGTGTTTAAAGGCCCGCACAAACTATCTGTCGTGACTTACTGTCGCGACAGTAAGTCGCGACAGAAGGGTAAGGCCTTGCCACACGATACAATTTTACCACTGATCAAATTTTCAATCGAATTGGCTTTGTCCGCCTACACGACACAATCAAATCACTGATTTGCATTCCGCCCACCCGATTGGTTAAAATCTGGTGGTACCGCCCACCCGATGAACTTGAGTTGGACGACTGGCGTCTACACGTCACGATTTCATCAAGTGATTTAGTCAAGTTGGACGTAAAATTGTGCCGTGTGGCAAGGCCTGTATCTGGACAAGGAAAATCCATTCAAGTGTGCACAATATCGAACGTCTGTCGCGGACGTGACCTTGAGCGTTCAGACGTCCGATAGCAATCTGGAAAAATGACAGTAAGCGTCTGCGGACGTTTACTGTCATCCGTATATTGTCCATGGTACGGCCTTAATATTGATTTTATACCGAATATAGTCAAAAATGATAAATTCACTTTCAATTCAACAGTTCTGCTTTACTTCAAGGTATACCAATAATATAATTTAATAGTGCTAACTGCTAGTGCCCTGAATTAAGAAAAATATGCTCCTACCTAGCCTTAGTGTATTGCATAGACAGCATGGCGTGTCTATGGTTGTATCGGACGCGGACGCGACAGAAAGCCGCGTCCGAAAGGGTGTGCACACTATGTGTCGCGACTTACTGTCGCGACAGTAAGTCGCGTCCGAACAGTTTGCGTGCGCCTTCATTGTTCGTTTTAGCCATAAAATCTATTGACAAAAAGTATTAATAAACTAATGAGCGATGCGTTGCGATGCGATGCTAAGAAACTGTCACTTAGATTATGTATTGTACGAATTATACCAGATTGGCTAATGCGGAACGGCAGGCTTTGGCAATTTGTTTGCGTCGCATCATATCACGTTGATTTTTTTAGAGTTGTAGGTAATCCGACTGCCACGCCGAAGCTTGCGGGTTTGGTTCCCGCTCAAGTCAAACATTTGTGTGCATGAATATGGATGTTTGTCTTGGTCTGGATGGTACTATGTGTAATACGTAATATATTTACAGAAAAGTATATATGCATGTTTATCGATTGTCTAGTACCCGTAGTACAAGATATGCTTAGTTTGGGACCAGATAATGTTGTGTGAATGTGAAAGAATATTATATTTTATGGTAGAATATTATGTAGCGGACTACAAGGCAAGACGTCTTTGATCAGTCAGGATAGCACTAATATGATAAATAATATAGAAGTAGATAGATTTATTAAAATCGTTGTAATTATTATATTTTATTAATATGTTCAAACTAAAATTACACACTTTTTGTTTAGCTTTGGATAAATAATTCTACCGGGTGTGCAATGTCCGGGCATAAATGTAATGTAAGCACAGCTTTCGGTATTAAACGACGCCAGGTGCTTTCTGTCTTTAAAAAACAGTCTTTCTCAAAATGACGTGAACAAATATGATGGTACTTCTGCTAAATCAAACTAGGCCGTCCAACGGCATATATCCAAAGTTTTCTGGTGACTTCATTAATAGGCAACCTGTAATAAAAAACACCTTCTTAATAATGAAAATATGCTACTCGCATCCCTAATCCATCTACTATTTTATAGATGCAGCGCTTACACTGGAACACTTGGCTTTAGGTTAATAGACGCTACTTTTAAGGTAGGTATCTAAGTAAATTATGTACATTAAACTGCGCTTACTATCAAACGCGCGATAGAAAATTAGACCGCTGGATGTCTTTGTTTATTGTCAACTTAGCAACCGTGGCTACCCGCTGTCGCTTCCAGCTACAGTTTTACATTCATGTCCGATAGTTAGTTTCCGTATTTATCCCTCATTCAAAAAACATCGATATCTCCTTTCACTGTCAAATCCCATCACTAAGTCTATTAAATCAATAAATGTACAAAATAACAATTTGTGAGTAAAATTCATAACACATACGTATGCAAGCTGTTCCTTTGATTTGCAATACAATGATATTGTGTAAACTTAACACTCATTATAGCATTAATACGAGAAAAGTAAATACATTTGTAGAAAAATTCCGACTTACTGCTAGAAGATAAAGTTTCTCCTGTTTTTTCCGTTCCGAGAATAGCGGAATCCACATCCCGATATCACATACACGATGTGTATTAATTAATGAGTACACTATTTAATTATTATAAGCTTACTTACTATTTAAATGCAAAAAAGTTATTAAAAATGTAAACACAAACATCCAACAAATTTTACACTGTTGACAGATCACAGCACGGCTATTTAGAGAATGTAGTCAAAGATATGAGTATGTAAAGAGTATATGCCTCTTTAAATGAGACGCGTAATTTGACGTTATGATTAACCAACTAAGACCAACTGACATTACATGTTGCACGTTCGGTATAAGGAAATTTATAGGGCATGTTCTCTCTAGTCTAAACGTCCAACCTCTTTGATCGTAACGGTATCGTACATAGGGATGTGGCCATGTGAGCTAAATGACCATCTTATTGAATGAATGGTACGTTCCAAACTAGGTGAAATAGTTCATATTTATAAAATTTATATTGTAAAAACTCTTTTATAGAAAACATAAAAAATATTTTATGGTTTCCGAATGTCCTTTCTTGTCATTGTCAGATGACGGACTTGTGTCATTAAATAAAAATCTAGTAAATCAAATACGAGTAATTAAACCACATTATTATATAAAGCATTAGGTAAATACTATTATGGAAGGTGTTCGTGATACATTATTTTATTTTGGTTAAACTGCGTGAATACTACAATATAACGTGTTCGACGAGAAGTTTATAATAATATAAGTTTACAAGTTTAATTGGTGTTGGAACACCTTAAATGTATGATGTCTAAAGAAGATTTCGTTTATTTGTATAGCTAAGAAGCATGAAGTTTTATACAGAAGCTAATAAAGTGGACCATTGTTATGTACATGACATTCAAAGCCTATTTTTATAAGAATATTTAGTTGAAAATAAAGTAATGGTTATTGTTGTATTGGTGTTTTTCATTTATTACTACAGCTTAATAAGATTAAGGCCTACCTCACATTGGGCATCAGCGTTACTCGAGCGTACACCCAGCGTGCGCTCGGCGTTCACTCTGTAGTACAAACTGAATGCCGGGCTCACGCCGGACGGACGCCGAGCGTACGCTCGAGGAACGCTCATGACCAATGTGAGGGAGGCCTAATAGACAGCTATCTTATCACATGTCTTCTGACTAAAGCGTTCGTTTTTATTGATATTCAGCCATATCCGAGAGGGCTCGGTAAGACGCTGATATAAGACTCACGAATTATTTACGGCAGATACTCGTCCGTCACCTAAATTTTATTATTATTCTCGCTGTGCCCGCATATTACATACATACATACAAAGACTCACGCCTGTTTACCCGAAGGGGTAGGCAGAGGCATATTAAACGCCCACTTTTCGCCAGTGTTTTGATCCCACGTAATAGGTGGCGAGCCTATTGCCGCTTATCGGGATATTTTGTTTGCCCGCATATTATTACTTCAAAATCAGGGGGTTTTAAAACAATCTTACAAACCCAATCTTACCCCCTTGAAGATACAATATAAAAATCTTTCCTAAGTGTTATAAAATAAATCCGCGGTCCAAATTGTATGTTTCTGTCTTCAGCGTTTGATTATAATTATGTTAGGATAAGATTTTTTTATACTTGTAGAGTAGAGCACCTACTTAATTGTAGAGTAGAATACGCAGGAGTGTTAAAAGAGTCTCTAAATAACATCCTATGTTCATATTAGACAATTGATATGATGTCGATGTCGATTGGTACTTTGTTTTTCGTATATAGATAATTTTCACACATATTTTTACATGCTCGCAACCAAAATATGGGGTTATTTATTACATATTTAAAGTGGCGATGCGTGTTTGCTTCTTTATTGTGTCAATAATCAGGTCCTACATTCAAAAGGAACACATAAAATATGAATCTACATAAATATTCATCATAAAAAGGCTCAAAACGTATGAATACGATACATATATATGTTTCGAATCTTTTCTCACCAACAAATTCTAGGTGAAAATTGTTTCGACAAAATGACATTAGATTTACATTAGGTTTACTTTGCTTATGTCAAATCAGGAGTTCGTGCTGCCGTTTTTTGCTTATTTGTTAGAAAACTCGATACATTTACATGACATTTACCGCAGGATTGTCGTCGAAAGTAGTTTGTGCTGCCAATATTAGTTGCATCTTACGCACGATAGGGGCGCTGTACAATTGCCATACAAATTTTGACATTTACGATACGAATACTTTCTCGATAGATTTTCGTGCTAGGGCCTCTGCACATTGACATATACTCTAACGATAGACGGAGCATTCCCTATAAATATTTTGTTCAAATTGTCCAACGTATGACGTCTAATCATACTACACGCAGGCGCAAGCAGCGCCAATGACTTACAGTGTCTAGTTATTATTATAGCCAATCAACAACAACCAGTCCTGGCATCTTACCAATGAGTATCCAATACTTCTCTAATGCTACTGGCTACTTATTGCCATTTGCATAGACTATTTACATCACAGAAGAGAAGTTTTCTGCCTACAATATTTCATCAACATAATAATAATAGTTAATTTAAATATTTATGAAAATTAATTGCTGGGGTTTATATAAGTAAAATAATTGAATCTATAAACATATTCAGATGTTTTTATTACAAAATAGAAAAATGTATTCGTGGGCGTAAGTTTAAGACTCGCCTTAGTTGCCTCACGAATAATTCTAATTTTTAAACTTAAAATTTATCTTACTATGAGCATTGCTTCAACATATCCTAATATATAAGGCAGGATTGTTTGTCATTCTGTAAAGATGCCCTTGCTGACCACAGAGTTCTAAACCTACACATGTGGCAGCTGGCACTATGTTCTACCATAAGGAAACCAACTATTAAAAGAAATATTCTATGACGAAGTGGCCTGAGTAGCTTAGTCGGTACGGTATCGACACGGTTCGTCGTGGGCGCGGGTTGAAGTCCTGTCTGAAAAAATCTTTTTTATAGCTTTATATAAATTGCAATTAAATTTAGCAAGAAATGCTCAAAAATATATTTTAATAACTATTCAATTGCCACCAAACACAATTAATTTTGTGGTTTTTTGTCTATTGGTCGGATAATGGAAATCAGGATCTGTTTTGGCCTCATGGTTCAATATTATTTTTACGTATTTTTCTATAACTGTAAATGTGTACTATAAATACTATGATTAAGTGTTGAAATATTCGTTAGTATAGTTATTACGATCAATACACCAAAAAATAAAAAGAACACAGAATTAGTGTTATACAATATCAAATTGGTTTTATAACATTACTCAAACTAAAAAACTCTTAAAATCAATACTTTCACGAAGTCTGGTCTTAGTCATATATTTTTACCTACAATCACTTGCAATGTATTTCTAGGAAGCACAGATATAGATAGATCTGTGCTAGGAAGTATAGTAGTTAGTCTATGATCGTAAATGACGTCACATAAAAATAAAGAAATACATTTTAATGTGGTATTATGACACATTTTACTCTTTTATTTACATAAATAATAAAAAATATTGACTAACGCTACTACAGATACAAGTTCTGATTCAAATCAATCGATATATCGTCGCCACACGCTCAATAAACGAAACTGACTCACATCGCAGGAAAGTCAAAGTGACACTAGATTGCTTTGCCGGAATATTCATGCAACGCATTTGAACAAAGTAAATGTTCTGAATGCTACATCTAGTACTTTAGTACATATATATCGATGGTTCTGCAAAATATAGTATTTAATAACTGCTTGGTAGCTTCACGAAGGCAAACGCATAACTGACGGCGCCGCGTCACTAATACGGTGGCGTAGTGGCTAAGGCGTCTGCTCTCCTCTCAGTGCGATGTCCGATGGATCAAACCCCGGCATCCACTAGTGGTTTTTGAAGTATATTTCAATTTGTAAAATTGTTAATATATTTATAAGTAATTTCTCACCAGCTTGCCACTTGAATATCGACGCCTTCAATTCTTCGAATATGTTGTATCTCGCTTCCGCCGCCCACTAGGAGGAGCCACACATAAGAATCCTTCAAGAAGAAACGAGAGGCACCGAACTATGTAGTTTAACCAATCAGGAATTTAGTTACATGAATTTAATAAAATTTGCGTAAAAATCCGACACACGTCTGTTCACCGGGAAGCTCTCGGATGACTTGTACCTATATGTTAACTAGCATGACCAAAAAACCCTCTTGCTTCAATTCTAAATTCATATAAATTACACATGGTACGCACCTAAAGACAACTCACAGAAACCACTTACTTTACGCTCCTTCTCTTATGTATATTCAGACTTTTTTAAGGCACTGCGTTTTTGAGGTAAACGGACGACCTATTTCTAACAACATTTCTCACAATAAATTCAGAGGGATCAAATATAATTATAAACCTAAATGTTATCAAGAAGGTAAAAAACACTCTTATCCTTTTATATTTAATCTTCCTTTTATGAAACAAAATGTCAGTTTATTTAACATAATAAGCACTCGGCACTCAAACTCAGCATTATCAATTCAGGACAGGTAAAGGTGTGATAACTTCAAAATGTTCATAGCAATTATGCGATACGTCGAGCGTGCAAACTAAGCTTTAAGGTGATTGCACACTGACGGGTAACCGGACAAACCAAGTAAAACTAGTACGACGTAAATTAAAGTTGCGTTAGACTTTGTTAGGTGTCGAGATGGCAAAAGTACAATCGTACTTGAGATTAGTCAAATAATATAAAGAGATTGTATAGAAATCGTCTGCTTTGCACAAACTCGCAGTAATTCTCAATCTTTTACCGAAGAAGAAAAAGTCACAATTGAAAATAATTGCAGACTACACTACGAAAACAGTTTTCTCCTGAATACTTATTTATTTAGCATTGTTTAAGGGTGCATAGGGTTCCCACCAAGAACTTAGGGTCCCAAGCCAACCTCACCTGCAAGTGGTGCACCTGCCGATCAACGGACGAGGCTCTGGCAAACAAAATGTCCCAATAAGCGGCAATAGGTTCGCCACCTATTACGTGGGATCAAAACACAGGCGAAAAGTGGGCGTTTAATATGCCTCTGCCTACCCCTTCGGGGAAACAGGCGTGAGTCTATGTATGTATGTATGTATGCATTGTTTAAGCGCATAATTGTTTACTACTACTATAAACGCCCAAGCATAATCGTAATACTACGAGTACTATCGCGTAAACCCCAAACGACAGCGTTGGTACTTAGTTTAAGCCGGCGAGCATGAGGCGGGGTATGTCACACCCTGGTGCAAATCTAAACATGTGTATTTTTGTAAATATACGTCTGACAACACTAGCGCACTGAATAGCTGGAGCCCGGGGACTGTGGGAGGGGATAGTGGCGTGATCGCAGTTTGGCATCGAGCGTCGGCTGGAATATTGGTGTGCTAACTTGTCTCGGGTACGTTATACCCTGCCACATGCTTAACGTATTTTTTTTACGTAATGTATTTTTTATTGTTTTATATTATTTTGTCTTTGTTTTTGTTCAATTTTGTGTGTTTTTAAAATCAGGTAATATCTCGTGGCTTTTTAGTTTAACGACTTATTATTTTATTTGTTTTTAAGTCATTCAGATGGTACAGAGTGCAAGAAAAATATTCCAGTTTTAATACGCCAGCGAATCATGAATCAGCTTGGTGAACCATCACCTGAACCTGCAAATATGACTGGACTATATATCAAATGTCAGGATACGATATGTCAAATGTCAGGACTGAATGCCCAAACAAGAAAGATAGAAAAACTAAGTATTCCTGCAACATTTTCGCCAAGCCTATATGTATGGAGTATGCTAAGTTCGGATGTAAAAATTGTACTGATTTTGAGAGTAGTGACTATTTTTTTTTTCAAATTCAAATATTTTTATTTCAAGTTGGTAATTCACATACTCTGTTGAAACGTCACTGACTCTAGTTGCCGGTTCCAAAAGGTAGGCCCAGGGAGAAGACTCCGGCAAGAAACTCCTCTGGACACTCTTTTAAAATATTTGTTTTTTTACAATTTTGTTTTAAGAGTTACAATATCTTGTCAAGAAAAAGCGAGCACAATGTAGAATAGCAAATATATAAATTAATGTGAGCAGTAGTTTGCAAGTACTAGTAACCGCTTGACCGCTAGCGCCAATTCGCCGAATTCGCTCGACCGCTCACGTTCTTAACAAAATGTCGCGCCGCCACTCGCCAGATGGGCGCGCTAACATAAACATTTATTGTTGATAAGTCGGTAACATGAGTAAGTTGAAGTGATGTTTTTCTGCAATCTTATAAATGACTCGTTCAAGTCGTATGAATTCTTTGTTGATATTTAGTTTCTAATTTATTATACTTAGCAGCGAACATTGACTATCGTTGAAAAAAACACTTTGTGTATTTTAAACAGGATTATTTTAAAAAGTAAATCGATGACGTACATATTTTATGAGTTTTCACTGTAGAGGGATTCTATCTACACCGAATTAAATAAAAAAAAACATGTATCATAGTATAAAATATTTAATTACACGCATACCATTAGCACGTAATCACGGAGCGCGCGAAACAAAGAGTGGCATTTGACATTATTTTTTCGTTCCGGGTTAACGATTTTAAGACTCGCTTCGTATTTTTAGCATGAAGAAATGTTCAATGATTTGAATAGAACAGAGAAAAAGGATTTAAAACATTACGTAAAAGAAAGAAACAGTAAATTCAGACCGAGTATAGCGCTGTAACTAAATAGGGAAAATAGTCACTTGTGCGCGGTCTACGGCATTTCGAAAAAAGGAGAATAGTCACTTGTGCGCGGTCAAGCGGTTAACTTATGTTTGTAAAAAAAATATCACTTTTGTTTTTTCTGATGGAAGATCTTATAATCTTTATGTTTATGTTGATTTAAAATGTTAAAAACGATTTTCTTTTTATAAGTGTTGATTTTTCTAAATCTCTAAATTATTTTTCCTTTAATTAGACTGTATAAGAAAACAATGAATAAGAAACAATGATGTCATAATTTAAATCTTTTGTGTTTAGTTTCAATATGTGATCCTATATACTACACTATATGATTTATTAAACATAATAGCGCATCGACGATGTTTGCTGAGGCTAACATAGATAGTTTTGCATCTATATTGCGTAAAAGAAGTGCGTCTATGATGCGCAGAGTACGAGACAGCCCCAACAGGTACCTGAAAGTCATTGCTACAAAATTGGAAAGTCCTATATGGAAGCATTGGAATATGCTACATGTTTTCAAAAAATAAGATTCCTATTCCTATTCATAATAGGATTAGTGTTATGGTACTTTATGTTCTGGGTATGTCACACCCTGCCTCATTGTTGATGTAACTTTTTTTCACCTCATGCTCGCCGGGTTAAGGCTACAAATACCCTCTAGCCCATGTAACCCGCCTGAAAAGGTGGATAAGAATTATTACCTACCCAGTAATCATCAAAATAGCTTTAGAATAGCAACTTCTTAAAATAATGTATTGCTAGCAAAGATCAACACAACAATTATATTGATTAGAAAATAATATATTAACGGATACGTTATACCCAACCGGACCAAATAGGGTTGTTTTCAACTAGTCAAATCAAAAATTTTTTATGCTATATCAAAAACGACCTTTCCTACGGCGTTTGTATGAAATATGACCAAGTGACGTCATAGATTTTTGCTTTCAAATTGAATACCTATTATCAATAAATTGTCGATAAAAAATCTAATACTAATATATAAAGCTGAAGAGTTTGTTTGTTTGTTTGGTTGAACACGCTAATCTCAGGAAGTAGTTTCTGAGATTAGCGTGTCCGATTGCGTCCGATCCTGTTCCAGGTCTGATTTGAAAAATTCTTTCAGTGTTAGTTAGCCCATTTATCGAGGAAGGCTATAGGCTATATAACGTCACGCTATGAGCCACGGGAGCGGAGCAAAAAAAAAGCGCGGGTGTAACTGCGGGCTCATTTAGTGTTAAATATAGTTTTAACATTAATTGATGTAAGAAACTGCCATTATTTTGACATATTTCACTGGATAATGCAATGTTCCTTAGTTTAACAGTCAGGGGTCGCAAGCCCGCAATTTCCTGTAACAGAACCTCGTCGACGCGACCGCTTCCTGTTGGAATGGACAATACGTTGCGGGTTTTAATTTAAAAGCAGTTTTTACTGACAACTCAGCCAGCATTGGAGAGCGCATATTGCGATGTTCTCGACTTCCATTCTGCAGTGAAAGGAGTATTATGGTAATGATTTCTCATTTTCAACGGTAATGAGAACTAGGATTTATTTGGTAGATTTTTCGGTAGCTTAAAAATATTTCATGTTTTTGAGGTTGTTTTTGCGGAATTTATTATGCACTGTTTGTTAAATGACAAAGTTTCGGCAGAGATGAATGAAATAATCAAGTCAAAGTGAGTGTGTTTTCTACATAATAATATATGCTATTCTTACCAATATCTAATCATACATTAATATACTAATATAATTATAAAGCTGAAGAGTTTGTTTGTTTGTTTGGTTGAACGCGCTAATCTTAGGAACTAGCCGTCGACGTAGAAAATTCTTTCAGTGTTAGATAGCTCATTTATCGAGGAAGGCTATAGGCTATATAACATCGCGCTATGAGCGACAGGAGCGGAGCAGTAGCCTTAAATAAAGCGGGTGTAACCACGGGCATCCTCTAGTACCAATACATAAAGCTGAAGAACTTGTTTATTTGGTTGAACGCTCGAACGTCAAGAACTACTGGTCCGATTTGAAATTTTTTTTTAGTATTAGATAGCCCATTTATCGTTGAAGGCTATAGGCTATATACGCTATGAGCCAGGGGAGCGGAGCAGAAGCCTTAAATAACGCGAGTGTAACCGCGGGCTCACCTAGTAAATTATTATTAGTGCTTAAATATTGTGAATTCAGCTTGTCACTTCCGTCTTTGTCGGTTAAAAGATAACTTAGACCAAGATAACTGAGAATTCAGTAATCAATAATATTTATTTGGTTTTCCATTATAATAATTATGCGTCAAGACAATTTAGTTCATACCATATTAGACTATGTTCATTGAGTCTAGGTATAATTTTCTTTACCTAGAATTTGTCTTTGTCATATAAGCGCCGGTCCTAGAAAATTTTCCTTCTATAATCTATTCAAGCATTAATTTGTCAATGAGTGAGTGAATAGATACGTCCGGGAAATTGTCGCGTCATGGTTCGTGTCCGTATTCAATGGTCTGTAGACTGACGTCATAACTGTAATGCCGAGAAATGTGAAGGGGCATGCATAGGCGTTTAAGCAGAGGAAAATATGTCTTATGGTCTAGATGATAAGGTTTTAATTTTACTGAGTTGTGGTAATTGTGTTGTAAGTGTTTTGTTCGGGATATACGCGCAGTGCTTACAATAGGTGGGTCCACACAGAGCGAGCAGCCTCGCGAGGCATTTGCCGCGCGAGGAAACAGTCCCCGAACGAGCGAGGCCATAGAATAAAGCTGCGTTCACATTTATCTGACGTGATCTCTCGTGACGGTCTCTGTCGTAATTACTTACCGTTCTCAATTTGTCTGTCGCCGTCTGTCGCGATCTGACACAATTTTAAATCAGTTCTGTCTTGACTCTCGTGGAGTTCACACTTTCGCAATGTTTTTGATGAATTATCCGATTCAGATAAAGTAGATATCCAATTATATCCATAAATTATTTACATAGGATTATATTATTTCGTATTCAATTAGCTCATCTATAGGTACTGTATACGAATAATATTATAAAAAGGAAGTCAATTAGTTCGTCGTCCATTGCGCACAATTGCAAACGCGCGTCTGACGCTTTACGACAGACAGTGGCGCGTCCACATTAGTCTGACGAGTTGTGTCGCGCGAGGTAACTGTACGGAACCCAACAATGTTAGCTTCGTCAGCACATTTCTCCCCACCAAATTATCTAGATAATCCTATTGTCATCTTAGAATTAATTTATTATAAATACCTTTGTAGATCTAACATTAGCGATTACTATTTTATATTTTAAATATACTGTTATAATTAAATAAATGTTTTTTACAATTAATCTGAGTCCAATCTCTTAATTCGCGCTGTACCGTCCCCACACCCCTCCCCCCTCTCTGTCGCAGACCAGGACATTGTCTGTCGCGACACGACAGACGACGTCACGACAGATTACATCAGACAAATGTGAACGCGGCCTAGAGCGCGGCAGCCTCGGCACCGTAGGAAAAAACAAAATTGTAGTTGTCATAAAGTTTGAATTCAGAACATGAAAATATACAGTCCGTTCACAGTTATTTTACCTCTGACAGATGTCGGTGTTTATTTTCTTTATGTTGGAATTGTACTCTGTGATGACAGGAAAGTAAAATAGGGTTACCCGTGCATAACATTTTACCCAATATTAGGAGAAATGCTTCAAAAATTCAAATGCTTGAAGCTCATGGCCGCAAAGTGGTTAGATTACCGCCATTCTACTGCGAGCTAAACGCAATTGAACTTATGTGGAGTCTCATTAAAAGGCGAGTCACAAGCAAAAATTTAGGACAAGAGGCAACCAACATTGTGAATTAAGCTGAAGAAGCTTTTCAATCTATCACTGCAGAAGACTGACAAAAACAATGCAAACATGAGCGCCACATTGAAGACAAGCTTCGTGAAACAGATGGGTCTACGGATGCTGAAATGGACAGGTTCATCATTAATAGAATTAAATTCTGAGTCTGATACAGAATATGACAGCAGTTACGAATCATCATAACATTGGCAGTCCACATGGATCATTCTTATAGACTCACGCCTGTTTCCATGCAGGGGTAGGCATAGGTGTAATATGACACCCACATCATTCTTATTCAAAATAAATATGAAAATTAAATTTACCGTTTTTGTATTTGATAATTAGAACCTCACGTTGGCGTAATTATGATGCGTTTACCTTTATATATTAAATAGACAACATTTTTATTATAACTACTTATCTTCATAGGAAATTAGTTATTTCGTAAGAAAATAAATGTACATGCATATAGCCATGCCAATATCAAGAGGTTTTGTTACAAACATTTCTTCCAAATATTTAATACGATCGCTTAGGCAATAAAAAAATAAGTACATTTTAGCAATAATGTATATTTAAAATGGGAGTATTATATACCAAATATAGCAACACAACGCCCAGGTTGGCCAATCTAACAGCTAGAGGTAAAATAACTGTGAACGGACTATAGTTGAAAACTATTATGTATTGCGCATGTATCAAATTGTCGACTTGTAAATTAGAGTGAAATAGTACATTTGCCATCTATCGGTCTACGTATCAATGTGAGATTGTTGGTCTCTCCTCTCTCTTATTTTTAAATTTTGTTTATAAATATAGTACTTGGAAATGGTCATACTGCAATAGGATTGTGGCTGGCATGTGTTTTTACTAGCCGGCTGCATGACTGACGCCAATTGCTGTACCTACTTTGGGTACTAGACAATGGTAATAATGGGCCATAATATACATATTTACTTATACTTACTTTTTTTGTAAATATATACATAGAAACACCCAGACCAAGACAAACATTCATGTTCATGCACACAAATGTTTGACATGAGCGGGAATCGAACCCGCGAACTTCGGCGTTGTAGTCGCTTACACTCCCGCTTTGCCAACCGGTCGTCGATTATTGTTATACCTAAAGGATGGAATAGGTAGACATGGAAAAAAATATAGAATGAATTATAGGAAATGAATATCTGTAGGCAAGGATACTGTAACCGAAGCACAGACTGAAGGATTATTATTCGTACAATAAATAGCGTCAAAGATGAGAATGTTATGATGAATGTATCCTCCGTCATTCAGTGACCAGTGGATAGGGTATGCGACTGCTGAGCGGAGGTCCCGGGTTCGATTCCCGGGTCGGGCAAAAGTGTTACTGGGTTTTCCCGAATTCTCAGAAGCAGCATGGAGTCTGCTGATGTGCCCGTTAACGGCAATAGGCTCGTCCCCTATTACGTGCGACCTAAACATTTCATGGTGAAATGGGGATGTAATAATATTATAACTCTGCCTATCCTTACGCGGATACAGACGTGAGTCTATAAAAAAAATGTCCAACATACAAACACACTTGCGAATTTATATTATTAGTAAGGATTATTATGTTCGAGCGAGGCATGAAACAGCGTACGGACCGCGGCAAAACAAAAATCCAAACTCGATGGCTCGGCCGCTCGGTCGCTCGCCCGCGGCGGCACACGCGCTTGCCTCGGTCGCGGCACGTCCACACAGAGCGCGCAGCCTCGCGCGCCAATTCCTCGCGAGGCTGCGCGCTCTGTGTGGACGTGTCTAATTCGGTAGCTCGGGCGCACGCTAAGCTCGGCCGCGGCGACACATGCGTTTTCCTCGACCGAGCCACGTCCACACTGACCGAGCAGCCTCGCGAAGCATTTTCCTCGCGAGGCTGCTCGGTCTGTGTGGACCTGCCTTTGTAAGTCTAAGCTTTTATTATTGTGAAAACATTGTGGATAATGGGTTGTAGCATTTTTTCTCATTCCATTTAAGAATATATATTTACTTTTTGTTTAGTACACCTATAACGGTAGTTCAATCATTCTCTTCTACTGCGTTATTCTCTTATTCGCCGTTCTTTTTCTAGACAGCAGCTGTTTTAGTGCAATATGTTTTAGTTGTAAGTTTGTGACACTGAGTGATAAAAATCATGTCCAGGCATTGAGTTATTACCAGTGATCGGAGTAGGTAGATTGAAATGACGTCATTGATTCGAAACGTATATATTAATATAGACATTCATCCGGAAATGGTTGATTACATGTTATTCTTTCTGTGTGTATTTATGATACAAGTACCAAAAATCAATCTACCTACTCCAATCATTGGTTATGACCTAGAGTGACAGATACGAAATATAAATAAAAGTTATAAAAATCGCAACATATTAGAAACATCAATCAAAATCATGTGGCGTAAAAGATGATTTACAATTCTTGCTATTCCCCTCAATAACGTGTTATCCAAAGATGGTGTTTCTGATCAGTTAATAAGAATAATTTTAAACACCTTTTGTTTTAATATACTTACTTGCCAGATTCGTCATTGCACTAACAATGATGGTAGGTAAGTTAATTAGTTTATGACAAAACTGATTGAAGTCAAAAGCCCGTTGTTTGATCAAGATAATTATGGACTATGGGAACTATCATCATCAGCCCTGTATATAAATGGGAACTATAGCTGAGCTAAATGAGAAGCTAATTTAAGATTTTTATGACCCAAAATTAAATCAAGCAGATTAGGGTCATTCGAATTCAAAGAAGTCGAATGTTTAAAGAGTTCATGTAAATTCTGAATCCATCCACATACTTTGTAAACATAAACATAAACAGGGGCCATTTTAGTCAAACTTCCCATAAAATACCTCTAGTAGTAACTTCTCTAAGAGGTACTCAGTATTCACGAACTGAATCTAAGTAGTCATTAGGCATGACAATGATCTCCGTAAAACAAGATGGTTTCCTGCTCTGCGAACCATCTTAAGTGGTTTCAGAGAGATTACCCAAGCAGGCACGTTGTATTATACAGTCTTCCTGTTTACTTTATATAACGCTAGACTTGCGTGAATGCTACATTTGAACCTTCCTCAGCAACATACTATCTAATAATGAAAGCTGTGTAAAAATCCGTTTGATGACTTTTCAGTTTATAGCATCCAGATAGACAAGCTGCGCTGGGGACTTAATTTTATAATATAAATATGTAGATCATGTTTTAGAATTTAATATTTCATGCAATTAAAAGACTTATTGACTCTGGCTGGTAAAACTGTTTGATTTTAAGTTGAATGATTGGCAAATGGGTATTTTGATAACAAATATTTATAGCTGTTGCACAGGCTGGCTATATGTCAATATTTTTGTTATTTTATATGTCACTAATATAAGACATACTCCGTGTATTATTCCAGTTAGAAGCCAGTGCTTTGAGTTTAACCAGCGTTTATTGACCGTTAGCTGTTCCACAGAGCAACTGCATGTCTGACCTCCGAAACCCAAAGGAATAGCTATATCCCGTTGTTTAGACTGGTGTCTCGTTTATTCATAGGTACTGACTAACAATATGTTCATGACAGGCGGGACCGACGGCTTAACATGTTACCCGAGGCATGGAGAAGCGATAATTTACAATTCAATACGTAACGCCGAAAAGTCATTGGTGCGCGTTGTGGTTTTGGACATTTCAAACCCGATACCCTCTACACGGCAGTCTGTTGATGACTGCACTGTTGGTATTACTGCCTGTATGCCACAAATATAAACCAAATATTTCAAATACAATTTAGCGCAAAAATTCAAGACCATTAAATCTTAAACTTCTGTTCACAGTATCGACTATTGTTTGGTTTTCCCACACCACAGAGGTTTTATATATTTTTTTTTTATGGAATAGGGGGCAAACGAGCAGATGGATCGCCTGATGTTAAGCGATTACCGCCGCCCATGGACACCCGCAACACCAGAGGAGTCACAAGTGCGTTGCCGGCCTTTTAAAAAGGAATACGCTCTTTTTTTGAAGGTTTGAAGGTCGTATTGGTTCGGAAAAACCGCAGGTGACAGATCATTCCACAGTTTAGAGGTGCGAGGCAGAAAGTTTCTAGAGAAACGCACCGTTGTGGATTGCCAACCATCTAAATGATGGGGATGGAAATGCTGTCGCGTAGAACGATGGCGGAAAGAGGCGGCAGGGATTAATCCGAACAATTCCTCGGAGCACTCCCCATAGTAGAATCGATAAAAGATGCATAGCGAGGCTACATCTCTACGCAGCGCCAAGGGGTCTAACCGATTGCAAATATCTTGGCAGTCGACAATTCGAGCGGCTCTCCGTTGGATGCGGTCTAGAGGGAGAAGCTGGTACTGGGGTGCCCCTGCCCAAAGATGAGAACAGTATTCCATATGCGGCCGGACCTGCGCCTTATAAAGGAGCAAGCGGTGGGCCGGAGTGAAATACCGTCTCGATCTATTTAGCACGCCAAGCTTCTTCGAGGCTAACTTAGCCTTACGCTCTAAGTGACCGCGGAACTGGACTTCGCTCGATATGTCGACACCAAGTATTCCAATACTGGAGGAGGCAGTCAAGGGGTTGCTCTCAAAACGAGGACATACGACCATCGGCAGTTTTTTTGCGGTGAAAACGCAGACTTGTGTCTTTGTGGGGTTAAATTGGACCAAATTAAGTCTTCCCCAATCTGAGACCATCTCCAAGGAGGTCTCAATTTCAGACACAAGTTTATGTCGGCTCTCGATGACTTTTTCCCGAGAAATGTTGGCGTGGCCGGTATATAAAGCATCACCTGTGCTGTCATCTGCATAACAATGAATGCCGCTATCTAGCAACATATAATTGATATGCAGGAGGAACAGGGTAGGCGATAGCACGCAGCCTTGAGGAACACCAGCATTTACAGACAAGGCGTCAGAGCATTCACCGTCAACTACGACCTTTATGCTTCTGTCTGTAAGAAAGCTGGTGACCCATTCGCATAATTTCTCGGGCAGCCCATAGGAAGGGAGCTTCGAAAGAAGCGCTTTGTGCCAGACCCGATCGAAGGCCTTCGCTATGTCCAAATTGACCGCCAAAGCCTCCCCCTTTGTCTCGATTGTCTGTGCCCAACGATGTGTCAGGTATACTAGAAGATCACCAGCCGACCGACCCTTACGAAAGCCGTATTGCTGGTCACTAAGCAGCTGATTATCCTCTAGAAACCGAAGGAGCTGGCAGTTAATAATGAACTCCATTATCTTCGAGAAGAGGGAGGTTATGGCTATGGGTCTGTAGTTGGACGGGTTAGAGCGATCGCCTTTTTTAGGGATCGGGTGGACCAATGCTTTCTTCCACGATGTTGGGACTACGCCAAATGAGTAGGAGAGATGAAAAAGGCGTGTCAAAACTGGTGCCAACTCTGGAGCGCAGATCTTCAACACAATAGGGGGAATTCCATCAGGCCCACTCGACTTATGGATATCGAGGGACAGAAGTGCCATACGGACTGCGCGCTGGTGGAACCGAATATCCGGCATACAGCCCTTCAACAGCGGTATAGTAGGCGGTTCCTGTCCCCCGTCATTCAAGGTCGAGTTGGACGCAAAGAGTTTGCCCAGAAGATCGGCTTTCTGCTTTGCGTCGTGGGCCAAGGAGTCATTTCCCATGTGTAGCGGTGGAAAGGATGGCTTACAGAAGTTCCCTTCGATAGCTTTGGCAAGAGACCAGAATGCACGAGTTCCCGAAGGAAGGCGCTCAAGCCTCTCGCCAATTCTACCGATGTACTTCGTCTTCGCACTAGCAATGTCTCTTTTGAAGGACCTGGAGGCAAAGTTATACTCCTTTTTTAATGCGCTGGTATTTTCATTATAGCAAGCCAAATGTCTTATTCGACCTCGAGATTGTCCCGAGAACATTTTATATCGCTTTTTTATAGCTATACAAGGACAAACTAACAGCGATATCGAAAATGGAAATATTTAGAAGTTAGGTTTTGTTGTTATAGGTAAATTATATTGTACCTACTGAAATGTTTTTAAAGACGTTTGAGTAGCTTCAGATTTGTTGTCTTTTTCTATTGTAGCCTTATGTTGTATTTTCATGGATTTACGCAAATGTTACACATTGAAATTAAACTACAGTTTACGGATTTTTATGCGTTATATTGGTTTCAGTAGTTATTTCATTTAAACCGAATGATCTAGAAACTACATTTTTATTACTAGCCAACGTTTCGAATTCTTTACAGGATTCATGTTCACGACAGACTGAGGTGATATTTGTTTTAATTTCTTAAATGTATGATTGATCTCAAAGTACCCGAACATTTTTCAACTATTGGTGTTACTATTTACGCAGAATGAGCTCACAAGATAAGATAAGATAAGATTTATTTATTTGTTCTAAACATGTGTTTTACAAAAGATGTTAATTTAAAATTAGATACTTATAAACATGTTTTGCCAAAGATGGCATACAAATATAACAGGCTTGAAGTTAAATACATTAATAATGTTAAAAATATTAAAACAGTCATAATAACAATAAAATAGTATGTCAATTAAATAAAATAAAAATATATAGATATGTCATTGTAAATATAGGAAACAAAGCATAATATATTAATAATTATAAGTAGATTAAATTAATCTAACTACATTGTTACATTTTATCATTTAGAAAATCGTGCACATTATAAAAAGTTTTTTGGGATAGCATTTCTTTAAGTTTGTGTTTAAACATATTTATATTTGATGATTTATACTCTTTTGGCAGATTGTTGAAAATTTTAGGTGCCATGCAGAAAATGCTTTTGCTCATAAGAGCAGTTTTGGCACTGTGCATACATAGCCTTTGACTATCCCTCCTGTTCCGTTGGACAATATCCCAAAGACGTGGGTACAATTGAGGATTAGTTTTGACAAAAATACATATTTCCATAATATACAAGCAAGGAAATGTCAAAATTTTGTGATTAATAAAAAATGGGCGGCAGCTATCAGTGACTTTCAGTCCAAACATGGCACGTATGCAGCGTTTTTGTAATTTGAACACAACTTCCCTATCAGTCGAGTTGCCCCAGAAAATTACACCATAACGCAGAGTAGACGCCACTAGCCCATGATACGCAGTGAGTAAGGTTGCAATATTGACAGACGGAGCAAGCATAAATAGAGCATATGAGGATTTACTGATTTTATTGCTAACATATTCGATATGACTTTTCCAATCTAATTTCTTATTAATATATATTCCACGAAATTTGGCAGTATCTACTTGTTTCATTAATTTATTATCATATATAATGCTTATTTCTGATGGAGTCTCTGTGCGTTGTTTAAAATGCATGATGTTTTTCATAGGAATTAGTGCTTCTGCATGCAATTGTCAGTGTGCTGTCGTCAGCAAAAAGAGTCATTGGTTGGATTGTCGAATTTGGAAAGTCATTTATATATAAAATAAATAAAAGTGGTCCCAACACGCTCCCTTGCGGAACACCGAAGTTTAGAAATCGTTCACTAGATGAGAATGTTAATTCTGTTTTTGTCTTAATATCTAATTTTGAAATTGTCATAATTTGTTTTCTGTGGGATAAATTTGATTCTAAAAGTTTCAGCACATTTCCTCTTATTCCATAACAGTCTAGTTTGTTTTTAAGGATATTATAGTCAACGTAGTCGAAGGCCTGGGTCATATCGCAATAAATGGCACACACTGGTCTTCTTTTATCAATATTAAGCATTATATTGTGTACAAAATCATAAACAGCCATATTTATTGTAGAATTTTGACGAAAACCTTTTTGTTCACGACAGAGTATGCGTTTTTTTTCTAAATACTTATATATTTGATTATATATATATTTTTCAAATACCTTGGATATGACTGATATTAAAGCAATAGGTCTATAATTATGTAATAATTCCCTATTATCTTTTTTAAAAAGCGGTTTAATTATGGAAGTTTTGAGACTCTCAGGGAAGGTACCATTTACTATACATAGATTTAGAATAAAGCTTAGGTGATGGCAAATCAAATGTCCTACAGATTTGATTACTTCTGTTGCTATTTCATCTGGACCGACACTTCTTGTATTTTTAGTCCTTTTATAATATTTAGGATATCTTGAGGTAGGCTAGGGTTCATAAACATTGAGTCCCGTTGACGTTTTATAAGAGAAGTAACTTTATTTCCGTAACCGCACATTGGAACAACTTTTTCAATAAAATAGTCATTAAATGCGTTTGCATATAGTCAATGGATTACTTAGGTATTTATGGTCAACTTGTATTTTACGTATATGGTCCTTAGGTATATTATATTTATTACTATTAATAATTTGCCATGTTTTTTTAGTCTTATTTTAGAAGTATTTATGTTAAAATAATTTTGAGCGCTTTTAGTTAAATTTAAATATTTTTTAAATAGTTTATTGTACTCTTTGAATTGTTTTTTATTTGTTTGAGTTCCTTTATGACGATAGGTCCGGTCCATAAGAGCTGCCTTTTTGTCTTGCTACATATTTTTATGCCTCGTGATACCCATTTCGGCTTCTTGTTAATATTTATAGGAATGACATGGAAAGGAAAACATAAATTGTAGAATAGTTGGAATTGGTCAATAAAAAGATCGTAAGCTACATTAGCATCATCAGTCTCATAAATATCAGCAAAAGATAAGTTTTTAAAACAGTCTTGAAATTTTACAATATTCTCTTTAGAATAATCCCTTTGCTCCTTACGCCAATATTTAAGAATTAATTTACTTTTCACTGGACATTTAAGTAGCTGGGCAGTATGATCCGATAGCGCAAACTCTATAATTTCGGCCCTGCATATTTTAAAGAAATTATGTGCAAAATTATCTATACATGTTTGGCTTATAATACGTGTTGGTTTATCCAGTGCTAATTTTAGATTGAAATTTGTCAATAAGCATCTGATCTAATGTTATGCAATTCTGTTTTAAGATGTCAATGTTGTAATCAACAGCTACTATTATTTTGGAATATGTTTTCTTAGTCATTAATATCAACAGTTGCTCTTTTTTTTGAAAAAAAATATTTAAATGTTCTGCTTTAGGTGTTCTATAGACGCATATGATCACAGTTTTGTAGCTTATCAGTTCCACGGCGCAACATTCGAAACTACCCATAACTGCTTGACCGCTAGCGCCCATTCGCCGAATTCGCTCGACCGCTCATGTTCTAAACAAAATGTCGCGCCACCGCTCGCCAGATGGGCGCGCTAACATAAACATTTATTGTTGATAAGTCGGTAACATGAGTAAGTTGAAGTGATGTTTTTCTTCAACCTTATGAGTGACTCGTTCAAGTCGTCTGAATTCTTTGTTGATATTTAGTTTCTAATTTATTATACTTAGCAGCGAACATTGACTATCGATGAAAAAAACACTTTGTGTATTTTAAACAGGATTATTTTAAAAAGTAAATCGATGACATACATATTTTATGAGTTTTCACTGTAGAGGGATTCTATCTACACCGAATTAAATAAAAAAAAACATGTATCATAGTATAAAAATATTTAATTACACGCATACGATTAGCACGTAATCACGGAGCGCGCGAAACAAAGAGTGGCATTTGATATTATTTTTTCGTTCCGGGTTAACGATTTTAAGACTCGCTTCGTATTTTTAGCATGAAGAAATGTTCAATGAGTTGAATAGAACAGAGAAAAAGGATTTAAAACATTACGTAATAGAAAGAAACAGTAAATTCAGACCGAGTATAGCGCTGTAACTAAAAAGGGAAAATAGTCATTTGTGCGCGGTCTTCGGAATTTCGAAACAGGGAGAATAGTCACTTGTGCGCGGTCAAGTGGATAATTGACAAATTCGCAACCTCTGGCAAATTTTTACAAATATGTCCCCTCTTAAATAATATACATGCGCCACCTCTTTTTTATTAGTCCTGCTGTAACAAGCTGCCAAGCGATAATTTGGTATATTAACAAGAGTTTCATAGCCTGACATAGTAAAATGTTCAGTTACGCATACAATATCCACGGGTTTATTTTGTTCTGACAGTTCATCAAGACAAACAGTTAGGATGTCAGATTTTGAAAGTAGACCTGCTATATTTTGATGCAGCACGAATAAATAGTTACTTACGAAAAAAAGTCATCGCTATTTATATAATTTTCATTTTTATTATCATTCATATGATATGACATTTCAGCATAATCAAAAGAGTCGTCAATATAATATTTAAGATTGTCAAATATATTTTTTATGTCATAATTATTTATAACACCATTACGTTGTAAGAACATGGTGTAATCACATAGTAGGTCTTGATAAGAATCAAAAAGAGTAGCATATTTATGAGTCTGTACATCAAGATAAATTAAATTGTTAAATATTTCTACTCGCCAGTTAAACATGATATTGTAATCGTTGAGTTTGTACGTTGGTAAACAGAGTATTATGTTGGTGTGCTGTAGCTGCAACAAAGTTTCTCGTATGCCTTTGATGATGTCGAAATAATTGTTTGTTTTTAAGACATCTTCATGGCCTATCATTATCACGCAGTAGTCCTCCATGGAGTAATCTACCAGCTTTTTATAGAGATTCTTAATAAGAATTTGTATGCCGCAATTTGGTGATAGGTAATGACATGTTTGTAGGTTAGGATATGTTGCTTCTGCTATAGATAAGATTTTGTTGGATTTGTTGCTGCTCACAATACACAATTTACGCTTCTGCTTCGGAGTAGTATGGTTATTCTTCTGTGATGTCTTATTTTTTAAGTTCAATAGTTCGCTTTTACAGGTTGATGATGGTGTTTTGGCGTGTTTTGCGATGTTTTGAATTTTATGTGTGTTATTCAATGGTGTACAGTCTGATTGCTTCCTAGGTGTGTAGAAAAGGATCCACAGTATAGTCCCTCAGACTATACATACAATAAATAAAACTCCAGCACGCTAGGTAGTTACACTTCGATATATTATCACACACACTTTTGTACAATAACCAAATTTACACCACCGTAAAAATATCACTTGTCACTTGTTTTCAAGTTGTTTCTCTATTGGCGACCTGCGGTCAACTGACTCAATATCTTATCTTTCTTTTTCGACGTTAACTCTACCCCACTCCAACCATCGCTTCCACCGACAGTGTTGCCATAACATTTTTAAAATTACCTTAAATAAATCGTTAAATGAATGTCGAAGGAATCGATTACTTGAAGTGTCAGAATTGTTTTATAAATACATTTTAATGCAATAGTGTTTTTATTCAATATGAATAACTTATTATAGAATTACAATTTGTTTTTAATTATTTTACAACTATAACCTTACATTCGACCGTCCTGACAACGTGTATGCCCTCATACACGAATCAGTGTTAACTGATAACCTTACATTTGGCCCTAAAATACCATATACTAATCAATTCATGTCTATTAATCTCTATATCCATACATAATACATTCTATAATCACTTCTCAAGGACTTTCAATCGAAACAATCAATTCTTAGTTATAATTGCCTTGAACCAATAACTTATCAGGGACTTAAAATCTAATCAATCAATTTTCAGTTATAATAGCCTTGAAACAATCGCTTATCAAGGACTTTCGATCGTCTAAGAACGATCGAATCATCTACTACAATTGAACCAATCAATTCTCAGTTGTAGTTGCCTTGAACCAATCACTTCTCAAGGACTTCGATCGTCTAAGAACGAATCGATCATCTACTATACCTGAACCAATCAATTCTCAGTTGTAGTTGCCTTGAACCAATCACTTCTCAAGGACTTCGATCGTCTAAGAACGAATCGATCATCTACTACACCTGAACCAATCAATTCTCAGTTGTAGTTGCCTTGAACCAATCACTTCTCAAGGACTTCGATCGTCTAAGAACGAATCGATCATCTACTACACCTGAACCAATCAATTCTCAGTTGTAGTTGCCTTGAACCAATCACTTCTCAAGGACTTTGATCGTCTAAGAACGAATCAATCATCAGATCAGGGAGCGAACCAATCAATTCTCGCTCCTGACCTGCAAAGAAAAAAAATCATACTGCAGCAAAAATACTTATTAAACTCAATAATTAAATAGATATATTAATAAATTACCAAGCATAATAATATGTATATGATCAATCGCTATCATTTAGTTTTATTTACGATTTGTACATCAATAACAAGTTATTTTAAACATTTGTTAAAATAAGTAAAGTTATATGAATGTACCTAACATCATTCACTATTGGTTGCATCATTACCAGAATCGGACTCATTATTAACCTCGAGGGTCACGATGTGTATCCACGGTTGCAAGCGATCCGCGGCGACAGAAGTTTTACGCTTATTTTTTTATGGGCCTTAACCCGGGAATCGGTGCGATCCTGTAACGTTCATTTCCTAACGATTTTGTTATTTTGTAGGGGCCTTCAAAAGAAGGAATGAGTTTTGTGCTTTTACCATCATTGTTGTAGGATGGCTTTAATACTTTTACCACATTACCACTACTACATGTTTGAGCTAGTTTCCTGCCCCTATCGTAATATTCCTTTTGTTTGGCTTGTTTCCTGTCTATCCTTTCCTTAGCCTCGTCACGAATGGAAATCAAGTCAGGGTTTTTTTTGGCAACGCGATTTCATTCATAATTGGGTTCAACTCACTGTTCATTTTTAAGCCAAACATTACTTGTTATTAATACTTGTCTTTTGTATAGTATTCTTCCGTCCCCATTGAATCATGCCTAGTTTCTTATCCCAATCCTTTTCGTTGTCATAAAAATTTTGTGCAGTGTGCGAGTCCAAAATGAACCACTCCACCTGACTTTTTGACCGTGGGCTAGCTACCGCATTTAAAATATATTTGATACCCTTATCGAAACAGAACGGTTTGAAAAGGTGAAATGTAAAACAACTACCTCGGTCACTAATTAGCCTATCAGGGTTAGGGAATGTGTAAAAGAGCTCCAACCTATCCAAACATTGCTCCGGCGTTTTACCATAAATTAATAAGCCAACAATATACTCGGTTTACCTTTACGCATTTGCTAAACCGAACGGCTTAAGGTTGAATTCATATTGACCGTCCGGGGTAACGAAGGCTGTGAAGCGTTTACTATTCTCAGCTATTGGGACTTGGTAATAACCAGACATGAGATCCAAGGTAATGAACCGTGCCTGACCTGACAACCTTGCAATTTCGTCCTCAATAACAGGCATAGGGTATGTCTCTTTTAAGGTTACAAAATTTAGCTTTCAATAAAATCAATGCATATTCTGGGATTGCCGTTTTTCTTACGCCCTGGAATAATTATACTTGCGTAGTCCGACGTAGACTCTAATTATTCCGGCTTCCAACATTTCCTTGGTCATGGTACAAACTTTTCTCTTTCTGAATGAGAAGGCCTGTATGGCCTATAGACAACGGGTTTCTGAGTATTTAATTTAATATTCATCCCAGTAACGTTACGACAACCTAGGTCGAGAAGACACGTAACGAAATAATGATTAAAACGATTTAACAGTTCGATAAGATTGCGTTTAACCTCGTCAGTTACTGTTGGTCCGATTTAAATTTGAATTTCACGAATTGCTTTATCTCCTAGCTCCTCATGATCTTAATCAGGAATTGTCTCTGAAGCTACTTTGATTACCCTGATTTACGACCTTAATCTATTCGGCTCAGCATATGATAGAGTCGTCGCAAAGTGAACCGGTACAGTAACTGGTGAGACAATCACGTGTGCCTGTCCGTTTCTGACTGGGTATATACCTCCACAAATAAGATGGTTATTTAATTTACCCACTAACTTAGTCTTTACTAATATTTCACCATCATACCCCGAGCCAGTAAATAACCTAACGCTTGCAGTATCAGACAGTTGAACGGGACCAGCTACTTTATACTCATCGGTCACAGTCGGTGCAAAGATCTATTTTAGGTAGTTCTGAACCAAAGTCTAGAAATCGTTAACTAGTAGAATCTTTATACACTGTAATATGAGGCTGTTCCGTGAAAGACTGACCGATTAAAAATGGTTTAACCAAAAAGTGACCATTTACGACTTTACACACTACCTTTGCACAGACACCATCAGTCTCAAGATCAAGAACTCCACTACCAGGGAACTGCACCGGACCATTGCCAAAACCCCTCATAACGGTTGGTATATTGTCATGGGCCTGACCTATATTACAAGCTATTGATTCTTTGCACTTGGATTGGAGATAGAGATACGCATCGTCTTATGGACCGTATGCGTCCTGGCAGATGAACTCCCTGATCTATTGAAACAGTTTTCTGTTGTATGCCCTATCTTATGAGTATGACATGTACTACACTTACTAAGGGTTTTGAGCATTGCAGATATGGATGCCCCCGTTCCTTGGAATTGAAACAATAACCGCCTAAACTAGGACTGTTTTTAGAATTTGCCGCCGAACCATCACTATTATCTGATATATTCCTATTTTTTAAATTATTAGATTGTAGAAAGCTCATTGTGTCCCTACTGCTCATTAGAAATTGTAAAAATTGTTCTGGATAAGCACATCGCAACGGTAGCGTACTAGACTTCATGGTTTTATCACTAATTCCGTGAATGATGCAATCGACCGCGCGTTTACCGGTAATACCACACAAATAGTAATGCCAACTTTTCATAATAATATGTCTCTATAGGTTCATTGAATCTACTTTTTCTCCTCAACATGTCTTCCAAGCATTGGCCATAGTTATGTTCGTGAGGTTCGCATTTGTTAGCTTCTCTTGCTACTCTTGCCAAGTATACATAAGGGTGTCTAAACTTTCAAACCATGTTTTGGCCAATGCTTGGAGCTTTTGCTGGGAAAAATGTATTGTGGTTCTATCGCCCCAACCATATACTGCTGCGCATTAATTGACTTTCTTTAACCAAATATCTATCCTCTGGTTTTTAATAGCCGGGGCAAAATTCGGTAGGATATTCTTGTGATCTATATTTTTATTGAGTAGAAGTTGTTGTTGCTGTACTGGTCGAGACTCAAGATCATGCCTTATAGATTTAATTATTTTAGCCACATCATTAGTAGAAAAAGAAGGAGTACGTGACCTGGTATGTGATGCGGGACGTCCAGGATGCTGGCTATCGTGACGCTCGCAGTCCTCCCGACACGCTTTTCTCTCGCTGCCGTAAAAGTTCCCGTTCGCGTTGCAGCTCTCGTTCTAGACGCAGGACTCGTTCCCGGTCTACGTCCAGCTCTCTGTCTCTATTCTGCCCAAGACGACTACGGCTGCGGGTGCGCGATCGGCTGGGACCTGTATCGCTACCACCTCGGTTTCGGCTTCGCGACAGTGTCTCTAATTTGCGTCGTTCACCATCCTCATCCATTTTGTAGAACTCGAAAACAAAAACAAATGTTATTTTATGACAATATAATCATAAATAAAGGACCTAGAAGATCATATCCAATTATAGCTGTGATAATATTGTCAATCATAACCTCTACTAAAACTTTAGCAATTAAATTAAATAAAACATGAAAATACATTTAATTTATTTTGTAGTTTATTAGACAATCATGTTATTTATTTTCTATGATAGTTACTATCACTGTGGCAGAGTGCAATCGATAATATAATAAACTACGTACCAACTAAACCTTGTACCTATAATAATGCACTAATACTTATTATGGATATAAGTTGAAAGTTTGGGCACATGTGAAGGTAGTGGACTCATAAGTCTGACTGTTTAACAAGCGTGGATCGAAAACCAATGGTTGTAATAATTAGAGTGCTAAAGATTTGATAATACAATCCTATAATAGCAAAACAACACACATGTTGAATTTGCAAGGTTATCCAAACGTTTACTATATTCTCTTTGTAGCGAAACAATTTAAGCTTATTAACAGCTGTATAAGATTATTTGAATACGTTACAATCTAATAAAATGCTAAAATATTTCATGTCACCGTCAGTAACGTTATTTTAAAACATATCCGATGGCCGTTTACAATTTAAATAAAATATGTTTTACTTACGTGCGTTATGCCACTTCTGAAATGTAGAAAAGGATCCACAGTATAGTCCCTCAGACTATACATACAATAAATAAAACTCCAGCACGCTAGGTAGTTACACTTCGATATATTATCACACACACTTTTGTACAATAACCAAATTTACACCACCGTAAAAATATCACTTGTCACTTGTTTTCAAGTTGTTTCTCTATTGGCGACCTGCGGTCAACTGACTCAATATCTTATCTTTCTTTTTCGACGTTAACTCTACCCCACTCCAACCATCGCTTCCACCGACAGTGTTGCCATAACATTTTTAAAATTACCTTAAATAAATCGTTAAATGAATGTCGAAGGAATCGATTACTTGAAGTGTCAGAATTGTTTTATAAATACATTTTAATGCAATAGTGTTTTTATTCAATATGAATAACTTATTATAGAATTACAATTTGTTTTTAATTATTTTACAACTATAACCTTACAGGTGTATGTGTCACTGTTGTGTTTGGTGTGCAGATTTTTCGTTTCAATGGACTACACGCTACTGTCTTATATAAATCCTTTTTCCGCATTAAATCTTCATTTTTCCGTTTCAGTTGACTATTTTCTAAAGAAAGGGATTCAATTTCTTAATGAGCACTATTGAGATCGGCAGTCAATTTGTTTATTTGTTCCCTTAATTTCGACACTTCATCATTTTCATCGTCTGACATACTTGGAAGGCTATTTGTGGTACTGTTCAAAGAATTTTCTAACAGTTGTTCGCTAATGTTAGAGGTGTTTGTATCTGAGACAGTACGTCTCCGCCTGAAGGTAATATTTTCTAGGAAGTTCATCGTACTTTCAACAGTATATGTGTGTAAATAATAATAGATCTATCTAGATGTCCTTTGATTATTGTTATGAAATTGTCATCCAGTAGTAAAAAATATACTTTATCCATGCATGTCCAATCAGTATAATAATATGTATAATTATGTCCAATCAATAAAATGTCAATAGTACCTACTTATAGTCAATGTGTAATTTTACACAGTGTCCTTAAGTCTTCTGGTGCATGCTTCTGTGGCCTGCTGGATATCGTGATGTGCATGGGATAGATTTCATACGTACTACGTGACATAAATAAAGTGTTAAATCCTATAAAACATTATTTAATCAGCCTATCGTAGTCCACTGCTGGGCATAGGTCTCTCCCGACACACGTCACAGTACACGGTCCTGCGCCTTCCGCATCCAATTCATCCCAGCCATCTTTTTTGTCATCGGTCCACTTAGCTGGGGCCGCCCTACTTTACGCTTACCGAGTCGTGGTCTCCATTCTATGACACGCTTGCTCCATCGGTTATCAGTCCTTTTGCAGAAATGACCAGCCCACTGACACTTAAGCTTACGTTAGAAACATTGTTACAAAGAACATACACCATACAGATGTGATCAATTTAGTATAGAAAACATAACAGGTCATGCGCAACAGAATATATATCAATGATGCGCAATAACTGAAGTTGGAAAGACGGTTGCAATCGGCACCAGTTTCATCAGTAGACAACTTTTATGAGACTATTGCTGTTTGGTCGGCAGCAGTTTGGTAAAAAAACATTTAACTTGGAAGAGCTTCCATGTTAAAATTCATCATTATTATTACTATTATTACTGTAAACGTGACTGTATGAATCAGAGTGTTCTGAGAAGCGTTCAAACGAATTATTAATCTTTGTAAATAATTTTGATAAATTACTTTAGTTATCTCTTAATGACACAAAATTCTCTAATTGTCTATTTATAATTAAAAAACGAATAGAATTAGGAAGCTACATATATTCTATGTTAATATCAGCCTTGAAATAACCAATTACTTTAAGCGTATTAGATGCAAGTAGCGTTCTATTGTCTCTGCCTACCCTGAGAAAAAAAGTCAAGTGTATGTATATATTTAAGCGTAACATAAAATGTTGTATGAAAAATATAATCATTATATGCAGTGTACATATTTACATAATAATCATAATCATAATCATAATACTTTATTTGTAGAATATAGGTCATATACAGATCTTAATGTTATTTTTAAAGTATCACTACATCCTACCACATGATGTGGTGTACAAATAATAAATTTTCGATAAAATTAATGGTAGTATACTAATTACTTATATTAACAAAATAATATAGTGCCAATCACTTGAATATTATCAAAACAAAGGAGAAATTAATATAATACTATATGTCACTATTTTAAATAATTTAAAGCAATATACATGTCAGACTAACATTAAATTCAAATAAAAATTAAATATAGTAATGTCAATATTAAAATTACAAAATTTATTATTACATTATTTTATCATTGAGATATTCGTCAACAGAATAATATGCCTTATTTATAAGAAATTCCTTTAAAGTTTTTTTAAATATCTGTAAATTTTCTGCATTTTGAATACATTTGGGCAGCTTATTGTATATCTTCGGTGCCATCACAAATATGCTGTTATGATATAGAGTGGTTTTAGCCTGAACCATATGAAGTTTACCCAATCTTCGCCTACTAGTGACCTTTGAGAATTTAGACCAGTTTTTTTTAACAAATAATGCTGTTTCAAATATATACATTGATGGCATTGTTAGTATTTTTAAGTTAATAAAGTGTGGTTTACATGTCTCAGTAGAATATATATTACAGATTGCTCTGATGCAGCGTTTTTGAGACTTAAAAACTAATTCTTTACCAGTTGCATTGCCCCAAAATATAATGCCAAACCTTAAAGTGGTTGCAACTAGACCATGGTAGGCAGTAACGATTGTGTCTTGGTTAACGGTTTTTTTTAACATGTGTAGTGCATATGCATATTGGTTTATTTTACTACACACCTTTTCTATTTGTGTATTCCACTTTAAAGTGCTTTCAATTTGCAAGCCCAAGAATTTTGTTACCTCTATTATACTAATATGTTTATCGTTGTAATTGATATTCATGGCCTTTGTTTTGTTCTTTTTTTGTCCAAAATTCATAATAGTAGTTTTGCTTAAATTAATTTTTAGATTTTGCGAGTCCAGCCAATTCACCAATGATACAATATTGTCTTCTATTATTGAATTTGTGGCATTCGAATTATCATCATTAAATATGACTGTGCTATCATCAGCAAACATGACCATTGGAAACTTTGTAGCGGATGGGAAGTCATTAATATAAATAATAAAGAGAAGAGGGCCAAGCGTACTACCCTGAGGCACTCCATGTCTTATTGTTCTAGAATTTGACTTGTAGGAAGTTACAGTTTTAGTATTAGGGCATAAGTTATCAATTATTGTAATCTGTTGGCGATTAGTTAGGTACGACTCTATCAGTTTAGATATGTTGCCTCGAATGCCATAGGCATTTAATTTATCGATGAGTATTTTATGATTCACATAATCGAAGGCCTTCGTCATATCCATGAACAGTGCTTGCACAGACAGTCTCTTATCCACTCTAGAAATTACCATTTGTAAAAACTCGTAAATAGCCGCATCAATGCACTTATTCTTCCTAAAGCCTTTCTGGTTATCTCTGAATAGATTATTTTTTTCAAAATAGTTATTTAAGTTAATAAAAATGACTTTTTCAAAAATCTTTGCGAATATAGGTACTAATGCAATCGGTCTATAAGATTGCATATTTTCTTTGTCATCTTTTTTATAGAGTGGTTTAATAAGCGATATCTTTAACTTTTCGGGATATACACCCTGTGAGATACAGTTATTTATTAAATGACTTAATACGGGGGAAATTGGTACTGATACCATTTTTACTATTTTAGTACTAATCGCATCATATCCAGTACTTGCTGTATTTTTTAGATTGTTTATTATTTGGTGAATGTCTGGAGGCGTGGTAGGCTGCATAAACATAGAAGAAGATTTTTTGCAAAAATCGTATGTTTGACATTTTGCTTGTTCTTTTACGTTATCTGATTCAACTAAGTCGATAAAAAAATCATTGAATGCTTGTGCTATTGCGGATGGGTGTGTTAAATATTTATTATTAATTTTTATTCCATCAATATTATTGCCAGGAAACCTATTTTTACTTCTGTTTATTATTTGCCAAGTGGCCTTATTTTTGTTGTTTGAGGAATTTATGTAGTTCATATTTTGTATCCTTTGTGTATGTTGTATAATTTTTTTAAGTCTATCAGATAGTGATTTAAAGTTTAATTTATTTTCTGAGGTGGGCCTCTTTCTGTACTTCCACAATAACTCACGTTTTCTTTTAGAGCATAGTTTAATGCCACGACTGATCCAGTTTGACTTACCTCTAGCGGGAATTTTCACTCTTATATTGGGAAAGCATAGATCATAAAATAGTGAAAAAGTATTATGAAATATATTAAAAGCTGTATTTGCGTTCGATTCTTCATACACTTCAGTAAAACTTAGATTATTTATGCAGCTAATAAATTTATTTAAGTTTTCGTTAGATAAATCACGCTTTTTAGTGAACCAATAATTAAATTTACATGTTTTAGAAACCGGGCACCGTAATAATTGGGCAGTGTGGTCTGAAACTGCTAGTTCACATATTTCGCTTTTGCATCCTCGTATATTGTGCAGAAAATTGTCAATACATGTGCCGCTGCTCAAACGCGTTGGCATATTTATTTCAATTTTCATGTTAAATCCAGCTATAAAATGTTTAAATTGCTGTGAATATGTAGTATCCTTCATAATATCAATATTGAAATCACCACAGACTATACATTTTTTCCTAATATTAAAAGAGAATAAATTAAGAATTTTGTCTAAGTTGTTAAAAAAAATTGCATATCTGTTTCTTACATCATGGTTTTGTGGAATTCTATAAATGCATATTATTATAATATTATGATCCGTTAGCTCTATCCCACAACATTCAATAATATTAGGCACATTATAACTTTTTAAATGATCGACAACTTTGTATTTAATGCCAGTTCTTACCATTATGCAAGTACCTCCATGTCTGGAAGTTCTTGAACAATAAGTGGCTAATTTAAAATTAGAAATATTTAGTATATTAATATCTGAAGCTATCATATTATGCTCGCAAATACAAAGCACATCGACATTTTTGCCATTACGACTCAACTCGTCTAAGCATACAGTAAACATATCTGACTTTTTTATTAGGCCATTTATATTTTGGTGCAATACAATGATATGGTTATAAACGAAATAACTGGTCTGCTGTTGAGTTATTATCTTTGGTCTTACTATTCGTTGCCTGCGTTTCAACTGTTGGTAATATTTGAAGACTATTTACATTGCTTAATCTTAGATCAATTAATATATTTTCAAGGATTCTATTATATATATTTCGCATTCCGCTTCTATTGATTTTACCAGTATTGTATGAGAACATGTCAAATGATAAAGTGAGATTACTGTCAAAAAAATATCCGTATTCATTATTTTGAATGTCCAGGTTTAGGAGATGGTTAAATGTTTCCACTCTATAGTTGTGTATCATTGCTCCTCTTCTGTAAGTAGGCGTGCAGATTATTATATTTGTATGTTTTATATTTTGTAATGATGTTTTAACGGTATTCACCAAGTCTATATAATTACTGTCCCTTCTCAAATCCTTATCTCCTAATTGAATAATGCAGTAATCATTGAAGCTGAAGCTTTTTAACTTATTTTCTATGCCATAAAGCAGGTTCTCTGTTGTAGAATTTGGCATTTTGAAGTGGCAATAGTCAAAATATTCTGAGAAAACTTCATCAATTGCGATTAAATTTCCTTTTGAATTATCACTGCTCATAATGCATAATTTATTCTTTTGTTTTCGAGTATTTTTTGGTGGCGATATGAGGGTAGCAGCCTTCTGTTTTTGACATTTATGGTGTGGATTTAGACTATCAGATCTTACATCTCGTTTAGTCATTGTTGATATCATATAGTCATCGGTTTGAGTCTCTTGACTGTGTACTATTTTTTCCTTGTCTTTATTGTTCTCATGTACATTTTGTTCATCGCTGATTATGGTGGCCGATGAGTTGATTTGGTTGAATACGCTCTGTTTACGCAGTAGGGACGTTTTAGTTTTTCTTTCTGGTGTTTGACATATTTTCTTATATGTATCAATTGTTTTTAATGATGTTTCCAGGTCACATTTTAAACGATAATTTTCGACGTTTAAATTGTCTATTTCTTGGTGGGCACTCATTAATTGTAAAGTCAATGTTTTGACTTGCTCGTTTAAGTCATTTATAGCATCGCTGTTATCAAGTAAACTGTCGGGGATACTTCTCATAGTCGAGTCTAATAATGTTCGACTATTGATGTTTGTCAAGTTCATGAGATCATCCATTGAGTTTGTTCTGCGGGGTTTCCGATACGTAACGTTATTTTCCATTTTTTATTTTTGTCTGTTTGTTTGCTTAGGTGTCGCCCTCTGTTGAGGCTATTAAGAACTTATTAGAAATCTCTGTGATTTCTGGGGTATTCTACTCATGTGATATTTGACACTTTTTATGAGGTGTATTCTTGTTATTAAATTGAAGTTTTATTATACTTTTTTCTCAAAAAGTGAACGAGTTAACTGAGATTCGAACCGTCAGTATCTGGCTTCCTATTACTTTCAGTCGATACTCATATACGTTCCGCCACGAAGTTGTTACTCTTATAATGTGAAATTTGGCTTCACTAGGTAATGGTTTCGGGTTTCAAATCAGCAAGATCGGTTAAAATGAGTCATCGTTATGGAATTTTTTTCCGAATGAGCACTTAGTTACACTTTAAGATATCCACTTTTTTTGTAATTGTGTCTTATTTTAATACGTTTGCACTTTTATTTTGTATGTTTATTAAGCGTTAGGATTGATTGTATATTGATCGTAACTGAATTTATTGTTTTGTTTGAGTTTAAAGCTTTTATAGTTGTCACTTTTATTGTTCACTTATTGTTTTTTCACTGTTTGTACGAATGTCTTGATAACGTTTGCACACTTCAATTAGAGCGTTATACAACGATTAAACACCATTAAACTTATTAAAAGCTAGAAACTGATTTTTAAATTAAATAGATTATACGGAACTTGTTTTAGTACGTCTTCACTTGACAGCGCCACCTAGTGGACCAGTGATACATAATAATTACTCGCTAGATAAGTTGCCAATCAGGCTTCAGTGTGGTAAAATTGAACCCGCTGTTAAGACAAATACCAGCATCCTGTCGAACGAAAATTATCAACCACAACATTATGGTTTTTGATACATAGTTATTATGAATTGGATGCATGTATTTTATATGACACGGTATTACACGTTCTGTGGCATATTAATTGGCACGTTATTTTTTGTTTGGGCAAAATAGTCATTGAAACAAAATAACTATTGTTCAGTATCACAAATAATTCATGCGCCACTTTTTTTTCTACTAAGTGCACTCATAAGAAGTTAGTCAACAATATTATAGTCATATCATATTTAGACACGTCAAGCTAAAACTTTGAATCCCTTCTAAACCTGACGCGAGCGGTTGAGTATGAGATTTGGCACAAAATTTATATTATTATTGAAAGGAAGTGCAGAAAGCTAATATATTTTAATAGGAAGAAGCTTTTGCCCGCGGTTTCACCTGCGTGTGAAAGGCTGAAATTACGTCAATGATCATAGCATAGTTAATGTTCAATTTACTTGTATCTAGGCCATACTATGGTTGACATACTCTATTAAAACTTACTCCGCAAATGTTTTATTCAGTCGAATCCAATGTGTTTTTAATGCATCCTACTTATCCTAAAAATGATTGTGATAACGATTTGATGTTTATTAGGTACTTTTAGGGCAGTTTCAGATTATATTATGCTCACTCACATAAAACCAATATTTGGAATAATGTCAGAATTTCACTACTCTCTGTCCTGAAAACCGACCCGCGAGATCACTAGTTTCTACAAATACCCTAGCCAGCTAAGCTCACAAATGGCGCTTTTATTTCATACATTCTCATGCAAGTACAAAATGCTATTACACCAGCTAACGGTCCGCCAGTATTCAATAAACCGATCGCACGTATGTCATCATCATCATCTTCTTGCCCTGGTCCCAATCTATTTGGGGTCGGCGCAGTACGTCCTTCGCTTCCATTCTTTTCTGTCGCCCGTCATCTGATCATTTACCCCTTTCTCTTTCATATCCATCCTCACACAGTCCATCCATCTTTTCCTTGGCCTCCCTCTCCCTTTCCATCCCTCTACCTTCATATTCATCACTTGCTTACCTACATACATATCATCTCTTCGCATAATATGTCCATACCAAGCCAAACGACTTCCTTTCACTTTCTCGTCTATAGGCGCCACTTTCATACTACCTCTCACGTATTCATTCCTAATCTTATCCATTCTCGTTACTCCACACATCCATCGCAACATTCTCATCTCTGCCACATGTAATCGTTTTTCATCCATCTTCTTAGTAGCCCAACACTCAGCTCCATACAATACGACAGGCCTTATAACCGCCTTATATATGCGTCTCTTGAATTTCAAAGGCATTTTAGGATCGCATATTGTGCCCGAGACCTGTCGCCATTTCATCCATCCTGAGTTGATCCTTTGCCGAACATCTCGGTCAATTTCGCCGTCGTGTTGCAGGAGTGAACCGAGGTAGCGAAAGTCGGAGCATACTGGTAGGGGTATACCGCCGAGTGTAACCGGGCTTGGACTAGAGAGGCCGCCAAAGTCACAGAACATGTATTCAGTTTTGGTTCTGCTTATCCTAAGGCCTACGTTCTCCAGTCTCTGCCGCCACTCCTCCAGCTTGCTCTGCACCTCCTGTCCACTTTCTGCTACCAGGACGATGTCGTCGGCAAACAGCATGCACCAGGGTGCCTCTTCCTGTATGTCCGATGATATGGCATCCATAATCAACAAGAAGAGGTAAGGACTAAGAGCCGACCCTTGGTGCAAGCCTACAGCCACATCGAATCTGGCTGTGATTCCAGCTGCGGACCGGACTTGCGTGTGGCATTCAGCATACATAGCTTGGATCAACTTCAGGTACTTTTCAGGCACTCCTTTCTTCTTGAGGGCCCACCACAAGACTTCACGCGGTACCCGGTTATATGCCTTTTCGAGGTCAACGAATACCATATGCAGATTTTTATGCGCCTCCCTGTATTTTTCACAAATTTGGCGAAGTGCAAAAATGGCATCCACCGTACCTCGACCAGGCATAAAACCGAATTGGTTACGTGAAATCTCACTCTCTGCTCGCAAACGTCGCTCAATTACTCTCTCCCATACTTTCATACTATGAGGCATTAACTTTATTCCCCGATAATTGTTGCATTCTTGGACATCTCCCTTATTTTTAAAAATGGGCACTAGGTAACTCCTGCACCATTCCTTGGGTACTGTCTCCTCATGCAACATCTTATTGAAGAATAAAGTCAGCCACGCCCATCCATCCTCCTCTAACACCTTCCATGCTTCTACTGGTATTCCATCTGGTCCTAATGCTTTCCCATTCTTCATTCCACTCACAGCCCGTCTTACCTCATCCTTACTTATTACATTCACTAGTCCAATATTCTTCGCCTTGTTCTCAAGCATTTTGCACCAATCATTCTCTTCATTCATTAATTTTTCAAAATATGTTCTCCATCTTTCTTTAATCCTATCATCATCCGTAAGAACCACTCCTGTTTCATCTTTCATACACTTGATATGGGATACATCCCTCGCCTTTCTCTCTCTAGCCTTAGCCAGTCGGTATAAATACTTTTGGCCCTCCGGCTTCTCAATTAATCCGTATATATTGTCAAGGGCTTTTGCTCTAGCTAAGGCAACGGCTTTTTTGGCTCTTTTCTTACATTCATCATACTTCTTTTTCTTACTCTCTTTCAACGAGTCATTACCTTCTTTCATCAGCTGCCATTCCTCAAACCTTGCTTTCTTTTCCTTGAGCACACTCTGTACTTCCTCTGTCCACCACCAGGTATCCTTATCTTTCATACGTTTTCCTTTCGATTCTCCTAAAACATCTTTTGCCACGCACTTCATACATTTACTCATCTCCTCCCAACTCTCATTCACGCTGCAATCCTTCATATCGCCCATCTCAATCATTTTATTTACCACTCTATTTCTGAATTCTACTGCACATTCATTCTTCTCTAACATATGCCTTTTTACTTTTGGGGGTAGCTGCTCCTTGGTTCTTTTCGAGCTCAGCCGAATTTTTAATTCGACCACCAGGAGTCTGTGCTGTGAGACTAAGTCTTCTCCCGGTACCACCTTACAGTCTTTGACCCAGTTGATACGTTTACGCCTTAGCAGAAAATAATCAATCTGGGTCATATGGTGGCCACTGTTGTAGGTTACCAGGTGTTGTTCTTTTTTTTGGAACCAAGTGTTAGCCACTATAAGATTAAAAGCGGCAGCAGCTTGGAGAATTGCTTCTCCCTCGCTATTTCGGCTGCCGAAACCCCAGCCTCCATGTACTCTTCCATACTCTCCACTTGTTCGTCCCACATGACCATTAAAATCTCCTCCCACAATTATCTCTTCATTCTCCGGAATATCCGTCATCATGCTATCGAAATCCATCCAAAACTTCTCTTTCTCACAATCATCACATCCTACCTGAGGGGCATACACACTTATCACATTCAGAATAATATCTTGCAATATCACTTTCACAGCAATCAATCTGTCATTAATTCTATTTACACATGTCACACCATCTTTCAGGTTTTCGTCTAACACCATTCCCACACCATTTCTTTTCCCATCACTTCCACAATAATAAAACTTGTATCCTTCTCCGATCTCCCTAACGTTCGTACCTTTCCATCTTGTTTCCTGCAGACATGCCACATTTATTCTTCTTCTTTTCAAAACATCAGCTAACTCTCTAGCCCTTCCAGTCATCGTACCTACATTCAAACTTGCATACCTTATACGTATGTATCGATAGCTAAATGTTAACCTGGCTCGACGAAATACAATGTTTACGTAGCGCGCTGTTTGAACCTGTTTGAACATAAGCCGTTTTGTAAAGGGCTTTTTAGGCATGGCATATAGCAGGCATGACGCCATTTTTAGGAGCTTCAAAGTTGATTTTGCGAACAAACTAGAGTAGGTTGTCTGAGTTAAAGTTCAGCCTAAACTACGAAAGAACGTAAATTAAGAGAGTTCTTGTAAAAAGAAAAGTAAAAAAATGAGCGTGAAAAATAAGATAAAGCGAGTTTTTAAATGTATCGGTTAGTGGCTATCTTTTTCAAAAAATTATATAAATTCAGTGAAATTTGGTTTAGGCGATATATGAATTTATCCACAGATCATGTAATATGTATCCTATGTAGTTTGAGTCAGAAGCCTTTCAAAATTTGAATGAAAGGATACATCTTCAGAACCCTATATGGTAATCTACAATTCTCAATTTCCAAAAATTAAATAATTATACTAACATTAAATAGATAAAAGCCAATTTTACACAAATCTAAAATTATTTAGACCAATTCCATTCAATAAAATGTTATCACAAACCGAACATCATGTAAACCTTTTCTAAACACGTCTGTATCACCGTATGTGCGACTTATCTCTCCAGCAGCCGGGAACATTGTCCGAATATAACAATACTAACACAATAGGATATGTTTGAAAACTGGAAAGATTGTATACACAATACGGATAACCGTGAATAAGTCTGAATGTCTCCTAATCACACTTCAATACAAAAGATTTGAGAGATTTCCTTTATTTATGTCGAAAAAAACAACATATTTTGTAAAGCCGATACGGGATCTTTGTTTAATTTGAAAAGGGAATTGATTTGTTTGGCTTTATTTGAAGGTCTCTTGATTTGACCTTTATTATGAGTACAATGTGAAGATATGGAGGCTTAAATTGATTAACATCTGATACGATTTTAGTAGCTGCGTAGGAGATTTTCTTTTGGTCAGTTATTTCAATCGGGGTGATTAGAAAGCTTTCACCTATGTACCTACCTTTTTAGTGATAGTCACAGATTCTAAGATTATATTTTTAAAATGTACGACTATAATCATATACATTCAAGTATCTAAGCCTATTCGTAATAAAATAAGTTATACAATAAAATTATCTTTCTCTCTTCCATATTAACTTCAACTTAGACCTTAACTTAGAAATGTATTTGTAGTGAGATTGTTTTGCAATCCGAAAATTACAATTTGAATAAAATTGTTTAAAAGTTTATTTTAATTTGCAATTCAGCATAATATTATTATAGCTCAGTCACGTAGCGAATTGAAATGATCCAGAATTGCGAAATAAAGAACGTGTTTGCGTCCCGAATTTATCTGATGACGGAACCTTTATATGAACCTGATAAATCATTCACATAGCAACTGAACTTTATTACGCGTCCCGTCGTTGTTTGTCCACTACAAATAAATATTCAAAGAATACATATCACACGTTTTATGTACGCAGCTGTGGGATTACCTCAGTACGGAGTAAAATTTCCCCCTACAAAAATATAGAGCAACGTTAACCTAAGAGAATATTAGGTACAGCAACATTATTTTCTGTTTCATTTTTAAGACGAAGGGAAGAAAGAAAATCCTTTTTAGCCGAGGAAGTGATTTCAAATAATGCCATAAAATGCATATCAGTATGAATTTAAATTGGTAAGCAAATATTATTGCGTATCTGCTGACTTTAATGAGAATAGTAAGAGTTTTAGCAACTTGATCGAAGATTAAGTTTTAATTACTAACGTCTGTCAATCTTCAATCAATTTTGTTTTGTAATTGCTCATGGCCATTTCTACGATCGTTCATCAAAAACGTGCTTATTCTGATAATAATCCACTCAAAATATGATTTATTCACAGTAATTATTATTAAGTGTATCATAGTTGTGCTTATGAAAGATTTTACTCATTCTACCCAATCGATACGGCACTTAAAAATTTGGGAAAAGTGAGTCAAATTAAGTGATTGGACTCAGATTAATTATAAAAAAAATACTTTATTTAATTATAACAGCGTGACAGTATATTTAAGATATAAAATAGTAATCGCTAATGTTAGATCTACAAATATATTTATAATAAATTAATGCTAAGATGACAATAAGATTATCTAGATCATTTGGTGGGGAGAGATGTGCTGACGAAGCTAACGTTCTTGGGTTCCGTACACCTAACTCCTCCCTCCCTAGGTGAGAAATCATCTAGAGGCAGCTGTGTTGGTTCTAGAGAATTTCGATTACAAGCTACCTTGGTAAGGAAATTACATTTATATAAAACAAAGGCTATTATTAAAACTATTACTACTACGTATATTCTTATAGTCCATACACTGATCTGGTTATTAATAACAAAGGGTTCAGTTTCACTAACACTTGCACAATATTTCGCTCTGGTTAACAAGTCTTTGACGTCACCGAGGTCCACACCCCGAAGGTCCATCTGCTTGGCTGGCGAATCGACGTCGCTACGAAGCTCGGGCAACTGTACTGGCGGCAGGCTAAAGTATACAGAGCTGCCATTTGTAGGTGTAGTGATGTAAGTTTCGGCAATCTGCAATGAACAATGCTGACTTGGCAGTAAAATGTATGTTCCTCGTAGGTTGTATTTACTCGTCTCGTCATTGCAGTATTCGGTTGCTGCGATTTCCTTCTCAGTATATATCAGCCAATGGTTGTTTGACACAGGCTGCACTTTGGTCCCCTCGATTTGCACCTGGTATTGCTGGCATTCGCTGAAATTTCCTTTTAACAGCATCAGTTGTTCAATACACGTTTCAGTGCGGTATTGTAGTATATTCTCCTCTGTGCATAAATATTGATGGTCGTCTATTTCTCTGCAGGTGTCTACTACGGACCTGTATTTCATTCTGTTCACTGTAAGGTATGGGTATTTAGGAATAATGACGAAGGTTTTATGTTTGAAAGGGTTGTATATTGGAATTGGAACAACTTTCTAGTAAATATATGTGGTATTGTGTATCAACGGCACTTCTAATATAAAAACTACTTTATTGCTATCTAAGTACCCTTGTATCTCTATATTACCTTCTAATTTCACTAAATTCTCAATACTTACTGAATAAATCAACTGGCTATGCTTTTCTATTTCTTTTAAAATATTGAATAACTCAGTTGTATTTACTATAGATTGATGTAATATATGCATATTGCTAAAAGCTATAGAGGTTTCAATTTCATATATAATTGTATAAATAGTACGAAAATTATTAAATATCTGGTTCAAACTATTCATTATCGTGACTAAATTTGAATACTTGGTTTGGTTTTGAATAAGTGACTGTAATTGTCTGACTTTATAGTTTAAGTGTTTAGTATTAAAATTGATATCATCTGAAACATTAACCAATTTATCGAAAGCCTTTTGCATTAAAGAAACTTATCTTTCCACTGAGTGTTCACTATTACTTAGCTTACTTATCTCTAAATCATATTTTCTAGCGTCTTCTGAATCTAGATTGCCCGTTATAACTTTAATAACTGATCCAAGAGGGTTAAAGATACCTCTTTTAACCCTAGTAGTTGGCATAATCTGGTGTAACCTATCTCTAGTTAATTCTATAAAAGATTCTATCTGAATAGATAATCCCATAAGTTCTCTATAAGTTTCGCTATTGCTAGTAGTTATTAACTTTAACCTAGTATATTCTTCGATATTGTTATCTATTTGTAAAACTAATGAATTTAAATCTATGGTCTTAGTAATACTCCAGTGATTACTCTTCAACAGAGCCATTCCAATCTTCATCGGAGCTATCCCTGGATTCTGGTCGATCCTCTGGATATTCAAAGTTATCCCGTGATCCACTAGGACGAGCAGGATCCAACACCATCTGTGGGGGGCGTTTAAATTTTTTTATTACCACTCTGGTGTTCCTATTTTTAAGTTTAACCGGGACAATATTTCTGCTAACATTACCTATAACTTCAGCTTTCTCATATCGTGTATTTTACTTCTAACTTCCAAGAATTTCTACAGTATTTCTGTAAATAGTATGTAGGTAGGTTTTTTATTTTGTATGATACTTCGTTAAACTCGCCATATTAATCTTACTACTATTTTCGTGTCAGTGTATGTTTCAGTTTGTGAGGATGGATGAAGGGATATTTATTAGACTATGACGCAAAACTACCAAACGGATTTTGAGGTAACTTTGCAGTTTTACAGCTTATACCGCACGTGGGTTATCTTTAGTCCCGATAACTTCCATGCGGGTGAAGCTGCTAGTAAGAACTAGTGATAAAATAAAACATTGCGAGAAAAGATATCAAAAATAATATTTCGGGCCTGTGCGAAAAATACCCGCACTAAGCCTGCTAAGAGGACTTTGGTGTAGCCTTTTTCATATTAAAAGGAAGCGATGTCATTCCCACTGAGACAATGAATGAATATAATTAAGTATTATTTGAATAGCATTCCTTTTGACAATAAGACAGGAATTTATACCTAAATAGAAGCAAAGGATGGTTATAAAAATACTAGGCTTATTTATAAAATGGTTGCTGCGACTGAGTCCCTTTCTTTTTAATATTGATGATATATGTAAGTGTTATAGATAGATAATTTTGGATAAGGGACGCTTTCATGTTTGACGTTCATAAGCGTCACCTGGAACGGTGACTTCTCGTTATACCATTAACATCAGATCACAACCATACATTGAAGGACACGTAATTTTGTCGGCTATCGGTACTTGCCTTTAGGGGTCTGAAAATGCCAACGGCAAATTAGCCACATATTCACACGAAAAAAAAACAATAAAAAATGTCATACCCAATTTTTAACGTTATTATGAAAACCGATCGGAGAGCTCAGCGAGCAATGAATTTACTAAGTAAATGAACGCACTGACGCCTGCAATGATTGATGAAGGCCTACAGATCCAATGTGCAAATAGGCTTTATCAGCTGTTTATCATTTACTCCCTCGAAGTGTTCATAGACACAGCAACTCAAATAACCATCAATACAATTGTTATGTGGTAATCTGTAGTCTTATATTCTCGGAGAGATAACATTCTATAAGAGGTATAACTTGAAATGGTCTTTAAAGTCATTATTTTATAGGTTTTAAGATCGCTATGGTTATAGATAGAAAAAACAATCAAAACTAGTGGTATTAGGTCTTATCGCAAAATTCGATTGTTTCCAGACAACGACGAATGTCTGTATAAGATAATTATAACTACAAATTTTTTTGTGTCTGTCTTTATTCTATAGCTAAAATGAGCGGTTTGCCTGTTAAAAAAACATTATTTTCCTTTGTTTCAGAAAACACAGTAAATTCTGTTCAAGATTCCACCCATAAAACAAAATGGTCGACTTATAGCAGTCAGTGACCGGGGACAGTTTTTAGGACGGTGGTGGTGGAAGCGAAAAGATGATAATATTGATGATCATTCACTTTGTCACGCTACCAGTACTGACGTCCAGGCTCGTCAGGGGCGAAACAACTGTGGACGAGAAACAACCGCAACCGCTCATCAGTTCCAGAGTAGTCAGAACCAAATATGGTGACCTCAGAGGATTTATTGTCACAACAGTATCAAGGTTCCTGGAACCTGTCGAAGTCTTTCGAGGAGTGCCATATGCTTCGCCTCCAGTAGGATCCTTAAGGTTCATGCCCCCAGTTTCTAGAGCTCAATGGCCTGGAGTGAAAATTGCTAAGGAGTTCAGTCCAGTTTGTCCCCAAGTACTTCCAGATATAAGGAATGAGACTGCTGTTTTGAAAAGGATATCAAAAGGACGATTAGAGTATTTGAAAAGGATACTGCCCTTCCTCATCAAGCAGTCTGAAGCATGTCTGTATTTGAACATCTACGCACCAGCTCAAGTGTAACGGTTTAATTATGCATATGCTTTTAGGAAAATCACACAATTTTACTCAAATACGAAACAAATCTTGCCAGAAAATTCAAAATGGATTGAAAATAATCCTCTCAAATCCGATTTTCCCTGGGATTACTAGCATCAGTAACTTTACTGAAGACTGATAAGTACTTAGTCGTAAGAGTTTTAGAAAGAAATCATTTTTATCGGTGTTAGCAAAGTATATATTTTAAAAGTAATGTTTATGATTATTGCTCTGAAGAATAAAATACATCAAGTGGATGCAGCATCTTAACGTCGTTTGTTACATAATCACCATTCTCTAAGCGCTGACAAATTTATTCTCTTACTTTGTTACAGCAAAGTGGCAACAGGGAAATATAAACAGGCCATTTTAATCCAAATTTCGTCAGGCAAGCATTACACTCGTAAATTGAGGGTGGGAACAAAAACTTGATTCATAATTTAAGTTAAAACCTCCCTGCGCTCCAGTGAGCTAATTTTCAAAAAGACTTTAGTCCTTGCCAAGGGAGGGGATCACATTCATTTTACCAGTTAGTCGGACAGGAAAATTTTTTTTGAATGCCCTCGGACGGTATTACAGATTAATTAAATGTCTTTTATGACGCAAGCGACGAATGTGACTAATTGGGACGTGAATGCTTGTAATGTTTTAGTTACGTTTCTGCGTCATTTTTGTTTCGGTCTGTGGTTGAAAGGAAACAAAAGAAACAAGATTAGGCCTTGAATAAATATCGGCTTTACGTACCATTTGTGCAGAATATTCAGCAGGAAATCCTTGAAGTAACTTTATGCTTAACTTTTAAGGGCAAAATTTGGCAATCGGAAACATTTCTGCAAAAAGCAGCAAAGATTTGGGATATGAGAAAAGGATAATTTATGTAGTCAAGCGTTGCTTTACAAATCCATTGCTAAAATCCGTTTTTAGATGAAAATAAGGGATATAAGAGGATTCGTTCTTTCACAGATTTATATATCTACATAATCCATAAATATTGGCTTTTATACTGTGTCTCATTGACTAATTACAATTTAAATAGGAAAATACAAGTAGCTTGATCTTTACGACGTTTATTGTTGTTACAACATAATAATGCGTCTTAATAAAGCAGACTGAAATAACATTTTCAAACAACTTTGATTTAAAATGCATAATTCAAACTGATGAAAGTAATTTTTGTAGAAGTAGTTATAACTATATCAGACCACCGCTGAAGATCTTTCATATGGAAATAAATAGCTTCATGTATCAAATAAGATCTTTTAGTATATCGAAAATAAATATTTATTTATTTTGTGTGTCCAAATCGCCTCTAAATCCTGAATAATCACTGCAGCTGCCGAACATTAATAAAGCCATCCAAAAGTCTTATGACGAATCCCATAAGTACACACGGTCACGTTAAAAAAATACACCTGAGGCTTGTTGGGGCGTATTAGTCAAAGCCTTACGCTCCCTTCGTCTGGCTGTATACCAGCATGCATATAAGCCTATAGAGGCTTTTGTCACAAACGCGGTGTTCCTCCACCGTGCATACGAAATATTTTTTCCTCGTACGCTTTTTGGAAAGAGATTTGAGTATTAGGCTGACAGCGATTTTGATTTCTCCAGTACGAAATACTACCAATAACGCGTAACAATTTGCTTGTGTCATACATTATTCATCAAATATGAGCGTAAATTGTTCCACCAAACGTATATACGTTGATAAGTTTATATCCACGATTTTTTTTAAGTTTACCTGATAAGTTGTATAATTTTAACTTAACGAAGAGTATTAATAATAGTAATGTTTATTTTAACCTGAAATGTCGTTTAAAATTCAAATCAACAAGATGTACCAGAGAGTATTTTAAAATGTGATAAAACACTACAATGTTAGCATGCTCGTTAATTATAACTTTCGTTAATAATATCATCAATCCTGGTTTGCATACAATATTTTATAAAAAATCTCTACAGCAAGGTATGACGCTTGGTCGTTTAAACAGGATCAGATATAGGATAATTAATTTATTACACGCCATCCAGTGATTTAAATAGAAACTGTAACATGATAATGTTATTAAATAGTTATTACGTTGTAAATCATGGTGAAGCTAACGTAATTAAAATATTGATTACATTTAATCACATGTGTCTATTATTTACGCTTTGTATTAATACCTTCTGGCTAAATTTTCTGAAAATTGTTATAATAGTTAAAAAAACATTTTGTTTTTATGAAATGAAATATCGTTGAAATGAAATTTCGTCTGTACCATGGATATAAACGTACACACACTAATATGAACCACTGACAAAATGTGTTTAAGTATTTAAGACTTAATAAACATTATTGAATTGAGAAAACGGCCGCCGCCACCGTGCTACCCGACACCGCAACACCCACACTCACGACGGTGGAACTTTCGGAAAGCGGACTTCAAGGCACTTTATAACAGCTTTGAATCGTTAACTTGGTCAGAAGTGCTAACATGTACGAGCGTCAATGATGCATTAGATATTTTTTATTCTCAGCTTGAAACATGTCTTGATGCCAATGTCCCAATTAAACAAGAATTAAAGGGCTATACTAAAAAGTATGTGTATCCTACATGGTATACGCCAGAAATAATACAAAATATTAAAAATAAATATTTCCACTTAAAAAAGTACAAAGAGTTACATTTAGAATTTAATCATGTCATGTTTAATTTTTATAGGCAACGTACGAAAGAGCTAATAAAGTTCGCCTATACTAACTTTATAGATAGTGCTGAGAAAAACATAAGAAATGATCCCAAATATTTTTGGAATTATGTGAAATCACAGCGTTCTTCACAACAAATCAGTTGTGATTTTGAGTATGATGGTCGCATAGTGTCGGGCTCAGATGCTGTGGACGCCTTTGCGGAGCATTTTAAAACTGCTTTTTTGTCAGAACCGTCAACAGGCCATACTAATATCGATAGAACTGATAATGTAAGTAATTTGTATTCTTCGCGCATTAACATCGAAAGCATAAGTCGATCTAATTTATTGCAGGCAGTAAAACGTACACCTACTTCTTTTCTCTCTGCACCACTCTAAGGTAGACTGGTAGATAATGCCCAAGGCATTAAGTCCGCCTATATACTTTGTGTATATGAAGAATAAATAAAAAAAAAAAAAAAAAAACGTTTAAAGGCTAGTTCCGCAATTGGGCCAGATGGTGTACCTGCATATATTATTAAAGACTGTGTAGGTGTTCTGGAGGTACCTCTCCTACATATTTTTAATCTAGCTTTAAGAACTGCCACATATCCTGCCTTGTGGAAAGTGTCTAGAGTGACGCCTGTACCCAAGGCTGGCTCCAGGTCACAAGTAGCGAACCATAGGCCCATTGCTGTGCTCTCAGCATTTGGCAAGGTTTTCGAATTTATATTAAACAGTCAGTTAACTAAACAGCTTAAACAACAACTTAGTGAGTGTCAGCATGGGTTCAGAGCTGGTAAATCTACTACTACCAATTTAATTAACTTTGTGGACTATTGTACTACTAAAATGGACTATTGTAGACAAGTCGACGCTGCTTATTTTGATTTCAAAAAGGCATTTGACCGTGTCCGTACTGACGTACTTTTACAGAAATTTGCAGCCATGGGATTTACCCCAAATTTGCTAAATTTATTTTGTTGTTATTTAAGCACCGTACACAATATGTTCAGCTAGGTAACTACCAGTCTAGCTCATATGACACTCGCTCTGGTGTTAGCCAAGGCAGTGTTTTGGGCCCGACTTTCTTTTTGATTATGATTAATGACTTGCCAAATGTTGTTAGCACGGCGCAGTGTCTCTTGTTTGCTGATGATTTGAAGTTATTCTTGGGTATAGACTCGCAAAGAGACTGTGACGCCCTGCAGCGGGACATCAATAGTGTAGTAGCCTGGGGGGCCCGCAACCGCTTAGAGTTCAATGCATCTAAATGCAAAACAATAACTTTTACTCGTTCGCTCTCAGCTTACCGTCATAACTACAATATATCTGGTGTCCCGCTGGAACGAGTCACACAGATACGTGATCTAGGCTTGATTTTAGACACTAGTCTTACTTTTAATACACATATCGCAGCACTGTGTAGTAAAAGTTTCAAATCACTAGGTTTTGTGATGAGACAAGCGACTCCGTTTCAAAGCAAAGGAACTGTAATTCTATTGTACAATTCCTTTGTTCGGAGCATTTTGGAATTCAACTCCATAATCTGGGATCCGCACGAGGATAAGTATAGTACGATGATAGAGCGCGTACAGCGAAAATTCTGCCGATATCTTTATAAAAAGCTTTATGGATACTATCCTTACTTATATCCATCACTTTATGTGGCTGGCATGGTGGGACTTAACACGCTTGCATTAAGGCGTAAGTGTGCGCTTATTTTCCACTATTATTTTTTACTTAATAATAAAGTCGACGATGCGGCCACGCTGTCGCGTTGTTCTTTATCGGTGCCGGACCAGTATACGAGACTGCGCTCGCGCCGTCTGTTTGCTACACCTCAAGTACGGACATATACAGCGCAATATGCACCCACATGTCATGCACTCACACTGCTTAACACTCTGGTTGCTCAATACCCAAACATTGACATATTTTCTTCACAGTTTGCATTAATTTCGAATGCAGTTATAAATTTGTTGTCACACAATGACACTTTGAGATGAAACGTGGGTACTATCACTTGTTTCTACTTTTTGTTTTTGTATTTTTTTGTATGTGAACTTTCTTTTTTGTACTTTATGTATTTTAATGGCTCAGTACACGCATTGGGTGACTGTAAGTGTTCTGAGCAGTTGTAACAAATAAATAAATAAATAAATAAATAAATAAATAAAAAGAGAGAACTATTCCAGTCTAAACAAATTTAAAATGTATCTATATAGTATGTTTTTATTTCATAATCACACATTGTCCGTGTGGTGACGGATTAAGAATACGAATTGTCACCACCCCATACCATCCCATGGGTGTCGTAAGAACCGACAGAGGGAGCATAGTATGCAGAGAACAGCACTGCAAGAGAAGGAAAACTTGATACAAACCCTATACCAACCCGTTTGGCCAGCGTGGTATAGTAGGCCAATTCCTCCTTTCAAAGGAGAGGCCTAGTCCAGCAGTGGACTATCAAAGGCTGATGATGATGATGATCACACACAACTTCCAGAGGTATTTTAGCCAGCCTATTCGACCTACAAAAATATTATTAATCTCATAAAAACATGCGATCCGCTCAAAATTGTTCCTCTAAACTCTGTACCCGTATGCGGCAGCCGAGCCCTCACCAAATAGTCTTCGGCACTTTTTAATAATCGTAAATGACACTCTCGCGACATCCAAAAATTTCCCCGCAGTATTACCTGTCTTTGTACTGGTGTCAAGGAAAATTGTAATGACCATCCACCTTATTTGAGTGCTCTGAGATTTCTAAATTAACTGAAATGTGTATTTCAATGAGACACGAACTTAAGGAGATGATTGCAGTCTTTTGAGATTTGCTGTGCTTGCTTTTGTCTGTAATGTAATCCACAGTTGGTTATGATTGGATAAGTTTACTTGTAGTACTGTATAGTATTATATTATCTGTGCTTGTAGATTATTGTGTATGGTTTTGAGGGTGGAAGTAGACAAGTTAGAGAGATATTTGTGCTTTCTATAATTTATATTCGGTACAGGACCGAAAATAATAATAGCGCCATCTTATTCTACAAGAGTTGAGACATCTTAGCTATGAGGAATATGTTACTAGAGGAAAAGTATGTATTATAGCATTAATATGATTCTCCCTTTTTGGCTTCTAACAATATTAATATTAAATTAATATAAGAATTAAGTTAAGTTATTTTTTTTAATTAATTGATGAACTATTTAAAAATTCTCTAGTGGTTCAGAAACATAATTAGTCTGGAAATGCTTCCATTTTTACCCAACTACGGCAAAGCCAAAGGAGGGTTATGATTTTGACAGGCTATGTATGTATGTATGTGTGTATGTTCATCTGTTCCCTCATAGCTCCTTAGCTACTTATCGGATCAGATGAAAACCGACGTAAAGTAACAGTACCTAAAATGTTGCATTTCGTTCGGTGAGTGAGAGTGCCGGAGGCCCTATCCCCTGTTCCTTCTCCCTCATCCCACTCCTTATCCTATCCCTTTTCCCAACCCCAAAGGGCGGCAATGAACTTGTGACCCCTGTGGTGTTACTTGTGTCCATGGGTGGCGTGAATGAGGTGTTGTTAGAACCGTCTTGATTATCCGCTTAACACAGGCTACGTGACGTGTCACAAAAAAGTCAAAATCAAAGTCAAAAGTCAAAATCATTTATTCATCTAGGTCACAAGGTGACGCTCATGAACGTCAATTTTAAAATTAAATTACTTAATGCTTCTATATTTACATTTACTGCCTCGTTCGCAAAGCAATAGGTAGAGCCAAGAGAAAGAACGGGCAATAAAACTCGAGGCCACTCTTTTAAATCGCCAATATTATGGTACATATTTTTATTTTTGTAAGGAGCTGCAACTGTTACACATTGTACTAAATTACTTGTAAATAGTAATAGTTACAGACGTAATACTTAAGCAATTAATGCAGTTACTAAATTATGTGTTTTAGTTAGCCTTCCAATGCGAACAGCGAATATTGTGTAACAGGAGCATCCACTTACGACTTATAATGTATACAACTCGTGACCATGTTCAGGACTATGGTGGAAATGTATGTTACAGAAGTGACGATATATGAATACACAAAATCAAAAAAACGTAAGTTCACAGACCATGATAACGAGTTATCTACATCTTACAGTACAGTAAATTGAAATAAAATTAGTGGAACAACAATGCAAATGTAAATGTAGTAAGTGGAATGACCTAATTATGATAAACGAATAATAATTTAAAAGAACTAGAAATGTTATATAATAATAAACTGAAAAATGCTAAGTATCTATATAAATTCTAAATAAGTAGTAGATCATGAGTTGTCTAGTGTAAGTGACCATCTATCCTTATCACTAAAATAATCATTAACAGTATAATAACCTTTCCTAATAAGGCAGTCTTTTATTTTACTTTTAAACGTGTTAAATGGTAATTATAAGAGACTAATTGGTATTTTATTGTAAATACGAATACCTAGCCTTTTTTTTTTTTTTTTTTTTTGTTTTTTTTTTTTTTGTTTAACGAGGTGGAAAATCCCTTCGGATCTCCGACTCTTGGGGGAAATAAGAGCCGGAGTATGTGGTGTTTCCACTAAAAACCACCTCGACTTCCGCCATGTACCCGTGTGTCGGAGGGTGGGGCATCACCAAAGCACTCGTCGCCACCCTCCGACGGGTATTAGCCCGCCAGATGGTCAGGCGGGCCCCGAACAAAACCCCCTTGGCGACGGATTAAGGTGTTGGACTCCGCCGCCAAAACGCCCAGCGGCCGCAGAGGATAGGGAGGACGGCAACGCAACACCGCATCTCCTCTTCCTCTGCGGCCCCACCGCGACGCATCGAATGGTGCGCCCCCATTTGGTCGCGGGAGATAGGGCGCGCGGCAACGCAACACCGACACGCCTCTCCTCCCGCGACCGCACCCGACTGCGAGGGACAGACAGAACTGTCCCCCGCACCCGCACCGTTGGACGCATCCTGCGCAGGCCCCTCCAAGCCCACGCGGAGCGTCCCCTCCTGGATCCCTCTTAGCTTCACCGCGGATGCCCAATCCACGGTTACTGAGCCCCCCCACCACGACAAGGTGGAGATCCCACGGGGGGGGCTATTAGGCTTACCTGTACTATGACTATAATGCCTTGTTAGTTTTAATACCTTTTTAAACAATATTTGTATATTGCTCGTACCGCTCGTTTTTGTAGAACAAAGATATTCTGAATATCCGCAGCTTTGCCCTATAACAAAATGCCGTAAGACATGACACTATGAAAATAGCTAAAATAAACTAGACGAGCTGTGTCAACATCAGTAAGTTGTCTAACTTTTCTGACAGCATACGCTGCAGAGCTGAGCTTACCTGCAAGACATGCTATATGTGCACCCCATTGTAACTTATTATTTAATGTAATGCCTAGAAACACTGTAGAGTTAACTGTCTCAAGTTCCTCCCTATCTAGCATAATATTAGGTCCTAGTTGTCTAACGTTAGGTAAGGCAAATTTAACACATTTAGTTTTTTTAGAATTAAGTACTAGGTTGTTTGCTGTAAACCATTGTGTAACTTGTATAAGTGCATTATTTACATCATCAAATTAATTCTTATTCCAGTCAACTTTAAAAATAAGTGACGTTTCATCTGCAAAAAGTGCGACATCACAGATGTTTTTTAAATAAAAAGGTAAGTCATTAATATATACAAGGAATAGAAAAGGACCTAGAATTGAACCTTGTGGAACGCCTAACTGTATAGGTAATTTAGAGGATGTAGTCCCATTTACATCGACACTCTGAAATCTCTGCCGCAGGTACGACTCGACAACGCTAAGTGCGGGTTCCTCTACGCCGTAGTGGCGGAGCTAACGCAGTAGTGTGTCGTGATGAACGCAATCAAATGCTTTTGATAGGTCACAAAATACTCCGATAGCATTTTTAGATGACTCCCAAGCATTATAGACGTGTTTTATGAGAGCAACACCCGCGTCAGTAGTGGATCTACCTTTAGTAAATCCGTATTGATCTTTGTGAAGCAGACTATTTAAATTAAAGTGTCCTAGTAGCTGCTTTAGTAAAATCTTTTCAAATATTTTACTAAATGCCGGCAAGATAGAGATGGGCCTAAAATTATTTATGTCATTTTTACTGCCAGATTTGAATAAAGGTATAATTTTACTTAGCTTCATCAAATCCGGAAATACGCCTAGGTCAAAACATTGGTTAAAAATTATAGAGAGGTAAGGTGCAACAGTCTCAACTATAATACTTAAAATTTTAATTGAAATGCCCCAAAAGTCGCCGGTATTTTTAATAGTAATTGAATTAAATGCGATCAATATATCTTGCGGGGTGACGTGCTCGAATCTAAACACGCTCTTGCATTCAGGTACACTGCTAAGCAACAAATTTCCAGCGTATAAAGACGATGATTGTAAGGAACTAGTAGTTGTTATTGGTATGCTTGCAAAGAAACTATTGAACATATGCGCAACTTGAGATTTGTCTGTGACTAATAAATTGCTATCTTTGATTTCAAATTGGTTTTCTCGTTGTCGTGTTCTACCAGTTTCATTATTTATAATTCTCCACGTTTCTTTAATTATATTTGTCGATTGCTTAATTGTATCACTAATAAATTTTGATTTTGCCATAATACAAACCTGTTTAAAAATGTTTGAGTAGCTTTTTACATAATTTAGAAACGGTGTGTCAAATCTATGTTCTTTCAAACCATATAATTCAAATAACTTGGCTCTACTTCTGTATATACCTTTAGTGGCCCACTGGTTAAAAGATCCGGTAGTAACCTTTAGTGTTACAGTTTTACTCTTAAAAGTATTTTGAAACTAATTAATGATTAGTCCAAAAAGTGAATTATAAATTTTATTTGGATTTTCTGAGTTCAATATTGAAGGATTGAGATTTGCGATAATATTGTTTTTAAAATGTATAAGACGATTGGTAGTTTGAGGCCTACATTCTACTGTATGTGATTTATTATATGCTGAACAAGAAAAACTAGCTATCTGTCCACGGTGATCAGAAGGAAGAGAACTAATAACTACTGGGTTTTTAGCAACACAATAACTAAATATATTATCCAAACAAGTAGAAGATGTTGCAGAGACTCTAGTAGGTTCACAGAATAAGTTACTTAAATTAAATGACTTAAAAAAAATCAGAAATCTAGTACACTGTGAAGAGTTCTCTAAAATATTAATATTAAAATCGCCACAAACTATAATATTTTTACTGCTACATTTAATTTTATTAATAGCATCTTCCATAACAGTCTCAAATAGATTATAATCACCAGAAGGGGGTCGATATACACAAATTACAATATATAAATCTAGTTCCCCACAGGACAACTCAATAGTGTGCTCAATTACAATTACAATATCTTTACGTTCTTTGCATTTTAATAAATTTGAAGTCATTATGAGAGAACCGCCTCTAATAGCCTGCTTTCTTATATATGCGCTCTGCATTGTGTAATATTGATTAATGACAATAATCTCATGGTTTTTTAACCAGTGTTCAGTTAAACACAATACTTTAACATCATATTTCTCTAGAAATAAACTTAATTCTAATTCTTTGCCAGATAGGCCCTGCATGTTTTGGTGTACTATATTCAAATACTGCAGCCTAACTGTTGTCCTATCTTGGAGTTTAAATCACAAGATGTGTCAATAAAAACGTTGTTAGTACAGGTACTAACCCTATAAAAGAAATTGTAAACACAAGGCTTTTTGCCTTGCTGTAAATTGTATGCTAATAGCTTAGCAATCTGTCGCTTAATATAAAATGGCAGATACATTGTATCTTTTGTCAAAGTAAATTTACTAATAAATTTATTAGTGTCAAAAAAGAATATTGCATCACTATGACGACAAGTTATATTATACAATGACATATTTAATGTGTGTATGTGCATGTTTTCTGTATGTGTTGAGTTATTTGAGTATGGCAAAGCACATAAAATAAATTTACACCTAAATTTTGAATTAAGTCCTAGTAACACTTCAACACATTCTATTATATCCCGTCTCTTTACAGTTAAACTGTTACCAAACAATAATATGGCTGTACTATTCTCATCTAAGGGGTATAACCTAATCTGATTCACTAAACTAGTGTAACTATCCCCTGGCCTGCAATAATTTATTACACACTGATTTGTATATTCACTGAGAAGACTACCAAAATTATGACCTAGTCTATCAGAAAAGATGTAGGTTTTATTAGTTGCTGTAGAAAGCCTAGATTTAATCATATTTGATTGCAAAGGCGATTGGTTATGTAAATTATTGGAAAAATTCTCAGGTAGTATAGTACTCGATGGCTCTGTTGGGATTAGAGTGTGAGTACAAGGACACGAGAGCTTATTGGTCAGAGACTCATACATTTCTGCATTACATCTCACCAAGTCTACAAGCTCACCTGCCTCTACTATACGCTTGCTCAGCTCTTGTTGAGAAGCCTGGTATTTGTTGAAAATCTCATTTAAGGTGCTTTCTCTAAGTAACAGTCCTTCCCTCAAGCGATGAGTATCAGAATCATACACTAACCTACTTTGCTCCAAATTTCTAGAGTACTCAGATAGTTGATTAACTAAGTTAATGCGCTGTTTTCTGAGATTTAAATTAACCCTATGCATGTTATATTTCCTTATAGATTTATGAATTTTTTTAATTAATTTATTAACTTTGATGTAGCGTTTCAGTTTTTTATGACTAGAAAAGCTGCGTCTCATAAGAATGGTATCCTCCCTGGTCAGATCTATTGTCACAACTGGCTCCCTAATACACACATAATCAGGCTCACTACTAACCAACTCATGATATAGGCTGCAGGTTTTCGCAATCTGTTCACTGTGTTTAGTAGTTTCAATGTTGGAGATGGTGTTATGAGCTTCACTCAATTCACGTTCCAGTTCAGCAACACGTCTCAGAGCTTCTTCATGAGTGTCCATGCACTGTTGGAAGTTGGACACCGTCAGTCGAAGTTGCTCATGTTGTTCTAGGATTTCGTGATGGTGAATGTGCATTTCAGCCAGCTGTGCCTTGAGTTCAGTGTTCTTGTCTATATTTTGACGTGACAACGTCTTATAAATTGGTTTGCCGGGTGACACTTCAAGAAACTGCGTTACGCTCCGCTCACGTTATGCGCTCACAATGAGAGCGAGTGAGAGGCACGCGTCCCGCCTAAGAGCGAGAGAGACAGACATAAAAAGTGAAAGGCACGCGTCTTTCATCCTTCTTCCTACTATACGAATGAATATTCACATTAAAATTATTTTACCACTCAAAGTCGTTGTCACGTAAAACTTTCGCCCGTATACCGACTTTACAGGCAACCAATTTTTTTTTTTTAACTTCTTCTTCACTGTCCTCCCTTTCCTGTAGCAGCTGGTTACACAGGATTTTTGAGCATTCCAATTCCTTAAGAGTGGTCTGTAGTTTGTCCTCCAGAACTGCCATTCTGCGGGTCATCATTTCCACAGACCTACCCCGTAGGCACCTGATATATAAGAAAGAGTGAGTGAAGTCAGCTGACGGAAACTATGACATTGGTGGATAGAAGAATTGGAAGAATTGGTGGTTGAGTAGGAAATATTGTAGGTAGATCATAAAAATAGAAAAAGAGAGTAAAATTGAATAAATTAAGGAACAGCTTATTTTAAATAGGTACTAAGTATTGGCGAATTTGATATTCTATTCATAGAAAAGTAATGAACATAAAAGTTTGATAGATTTATAAAACAATAATATGTAATTAACAAGATGAGTATCACTTATTAGTAATGTTTGAAATATCAATAAAACTGGAATGTAGGTACTTAAATAAATGGGCCTGTGTAACACTAGTGTACTAAGTAAATATTAATATAATTTATAATAAATAATTATGTATTGTGTATAGTGTGTCATGTAGTATATGGTGTCTGAGGCAAATGTTTATCGTCATCGATTTTGCTTCCACAAATTGTCAAGCAAAAGGAGACAAACGGTGCCGCTGTGTATTGTAATTGACGTCGCTCACATATAATGAGCAGTGTTTATGTGATGTATAGTGTATTTTTGTTAGTAGTATATACAATAAAACGGTACAGGATTATGTAAAGAATAATGAAAACAATACTCCCCGGGTTTCCAGATGATTTTAAATCTCGTCTCCGTTAGCCGTTACTGTGACAGTTACAGTTAGTCCGCCACAAATTTTCTAGCGAGGTTTAGTCAGTAGTCCTTTGATTTGTAGATACACCAACAATTATTGGTCAGGTTTATGGGTATACACTTCACTTCCAACATGGAATTTATACTTAAAACAACATAAAACTATTTTTATCATTTAAATTATTATACACGTATTGAAATGACAACTGCTCGCTAGTGTTGCCAGCGAAGAAAAAAAAAACTAAAAAAAAAAAGAAAAAAAACTCAATGTGGCGTCCTCTAGCGCCAAAAAAGTGTTGTGTTAAAAAATTGAAATGAGATAAACACATCGTGTTAGATACGTATATCGTGTTAGATACATTATCATGAGTGTTTTGGCGGCGGAGCCCAACACCTTAATCCGCCGCCAAGGGGGTTTTGTTCGGGGCCCGCCTGACCATCTGGCGGGCCAATACCCGTCGGGGGGTAGCGACGAATGCTTATGCGAATCCCTACCCTCCGACAAACGGGTACATGAGGAAAAAAAAACAAAAAAAAAAAAGATACATATATCATTTGAATGGTGTCACATGCACATTTTCAAAATATCGCTTAAAATTAAAGTGATGCCCTCTAGCGTACAAAAATCATGTGTTAAAAAAATACTAAGATATACTAAGATACATCGTGTTCGATATCATTTGAAAGGGCTTCAGTTGTACTTATCAATTGCTTAAATTAAACGTGGCGTCCTCTAGCGGACAAAAAATTATGATTTAAAAATAAGATAGATACACCGTGATTTAACACCAAAATAGTTTAAATAATAAAAAGTAAAAAACTAAAACCAGACTACGACAAACAAATTGACGCTGAAAATTTATGAAACTAGATTTTCAGGAAACTGAAATAAACAATATTATATAGAACCGTCACATAACAACTAATAACGTGTGACTGCGGCTTTTATTTTTGTTTTGTTATTGTTTTCCAGTAACCTTGTTTATATCAGCATCCTGAAAATCTTGTTTCATACTTTTGCAGCGTCGATTTTTTTGTTGAATTGGGGTTTAGGTTTTTTTTCATAGTGAATAGAAAGCTTTACACTGAATGTAATTTCCTCGATTAGGAATGTAATCATTTTAATCGAATATGACTGTATACAATACATTCTATATGGGTCGGTCTATGTAGCCATTGTTTAGGCTCATGCCCAGCAGTGGACGTCTTTTGAAGGAGACGATGACGTATATAAAACATGTAATTAAATTTTAAGTTTTAAATGACAACTATTGTTGCCAAAAATATGTTAACTTGACTCCTTACAGAACTGGCAATATAATCACAAAACAAATTCTACTGCTCATAAAAGCTAAACATTACTACAAACGCAAATGAAATACCAAAAAGGCAATGATCAATTCCACCATTGGCATACTTTCGTCTGTTCTCTGCTTACCGGAAAACTTCCGAATTACGGACCTCGAATTCCGGTATTTGAATCTAAACGGTACCGGCATTCGTACCGAAACGTTCACAATTCCGGTACCGAGGTTTCGCGAGTGAAGCGTGGTCTTGCAATTTGAATGCCCTGAATAAATTCTGTCTACGTGTGGATTGGACGTGTAGTATAATATTTATTTTTGTTGATAAATGTACATGCGAAGATGTGTGCAGACAAAAGTAGTATTGCAATTAATTATTGGACGGAAGCAGCTCAAGATCGGTTTCTATGGAGAGCTTTTCCGGATGGGTTCAGCAGCAGATATATTTTGGCTGAAATGACAAAAGAGTTATTAAGTCTTACGGTGACTGCAATCTCCGATTTAAGCCGGTCATAATATCGAGGCTAGAAGAGGTATTTATTCCCTTTATATAAGCATCTACCCGACAAAGAATTGCCTATAAATATCGCGAATGTCCCTAATATTCATTATCAATGATATACATACATGATTCACTTTGTATATGTCATCGGAAAATAAAACCGTAAATTTATAAATTTCCTAGGACATTTATAAACTTTCGTAGGATTCTAAACGAGAGATAAATTGTATTACTTTACGCAAACATTGCCGTAAATTTATCAATTTGCGACGTCTCGTCGTAAATGTTCGACCAATCAGAGAAGAGCTTTTAATGTTACGCTTCTTTAAAACACGGCAAATCACACACTGCTCTCTGATTGGTCGGTGGGTGATAATGATTGGTCGATCAGTTCAACTTAATAGGTTATGTTAGGTTTTCTTGTGACCCTGAACACAAAAATAGGAGCCCTGCGAATCAGAGCTCCGTCAACTTAGCCTCATTAACATCGCTAAAGTTATGGTTTATTCGTAAAAGTGGCGAAGAATGGCGGTGAACAATAAAGAATGGAACACGTGACTTATTCAACCAATCAGAGCGCACATGGCGTTCGGTTATTGCTTACGTATTATTTTACTAATGCATTCGGTAATTTTATCAATTAAAAAAAATATGGGCGTAAAATAATACAATTTATCTCTCGTTTAGAATCCTACGTAAATTTACTATGCTATGGAAATTTATAAATTTGCGGTTCTCATTATTTACCGGTGACACATACATTTATGCCAAAAATTAAAACGATCCAAATATCTAGTCCCGAAATATGTTATGTTTTCATACTTTTAGGGAGGACGTTGCAGAAACGATAAGATTGTAATATGCTAAGATCTCAACACCTGGTCAGAAATTTTAATTCACTCACATAATATTTCCCATACAAGATAGTTGAGCTATTCACGCACGTTTAACTCTTCCCCGCTTATCCTACATTATATCCATTTATCAAGGTTTTGTGCTTCAAAAACGAAGTATTTCTTATACCGAGTCTAACTCTAATAAATATTATTAGCAAAAAAGAAAGCCTCAGTAATCTAAATAATAAATCAAAGTTTTTGCACAAAAAGACCCCCGCAATAACGCATACCATGACACTTTTTGCTTCCAATATACGTGAACCACTTCAGAATAGCAATCTAATCCTAAAATAGCATAACAAGATAATCTAACCGCGTGATAGCAAAAAATAGAGTTGACAGCCATGTGAAGCCATCGATTTATATAACGGGGGTTGATTCGTACCCCCAAAGCCATCCATCAACGATAACCGATACCATCATATCTACTTACGGTGATGTATATGATGTGTTGAGTTTTTCTGATGGAACTTCTGAGGTATTTGAGCGATGTGTTGGGTTTCTTTGTAGATTACATACACATTAAATTAACAATAGTCATTATTAATCATTAACAGAGGAGCGATAGCCTAGTGGAGAGACCGACGGACTGCTACGCAGAGGGTCTTGGGTTCAATTCCACGGCGCGCAACAATGACTTTTCGAAGTTATGCGCGTATTAAATTGTTAATTATCGTATACTAAACGGTGAACGAAAACATCGAGAGGAAACCTGCATGCCTGAGAGTTCTCCATTATGTTCTCGAAAGACATGTGAAGTCTGCCTATTCGCACTTGGCCAGCGTGGTGGACTATGGCCTTACCCTTCTCATAGAGAGAAGAGACAGTTTATATACAGGGCCGATGATGAAATAAAAAATGTTAATAACCTCGTGCAGCTTGCTTCTGAGAGCACGTTGTGCCATAGGTCTCGACTAACAAAAAATCTTTGCCTTACAGATTCGGTATCCTTGAATATACTGACTCTAAGCTGAGGTATATTGATATGCCTTTGGGTGCCGCTCTGTGAAAAAGCTAAAAAAAACGAAGAACTTATTTCTAGCTTAATATAGTAATATAATATTAAAAATCTAACAGAGAATGTCAAAAGATCCTTCGAACTGAAGATTTGTTAATAAATTAAGAAAACTCAAAGAAAGACTCTTGAATCATGGTTCCCTCAAGTCTGTGCAGGATCGTAAAACATTATAAATCCGTAAATATTTAAATTTAAACGTTACTCTCATGATATACAGACACAATTTAGTTATGTAATCAAGCCTGTCATTCTGCCCTATCAAGCCCAAGGCGTAAACACTCCATTTGATACGTACAACGTCACTTAAGCTGCGCGTCCACCGGATCGGAATCGGAGCGTACGGAGCGGAAGGATTTGTTGCTTTGTATTAATTTCTATGAAACTTCGTGCACTGGATCGGCATTTCTGCGCCTGAGACCGGTATTTGTGCTGATGACGTCATCCGCAGTGAACGCATCATACGGATTCCGAGCGTTTCAAGTTCTGACGTGTTTGCGACGTTAAAGTGTAGGCAAAAATACTTATTCACGATGAACGACGATGTTTTAATTATGTTAGTGGAAAGGTATGAAGAGCTTTATAATCTAAACCATGAACATTAACATAATCAACTTAGGAGATACAATATTTGGGACGAAATTGGGCAAATAAAATCTATTTTCATCTTCTAATAAATCAGAATATAATGTATGATATTCTCCGAAAATTAATCTTATTACAACAATATCCTCGTCACTGTCCTCCTGCTTTAAAAATACCTAAATTGCCGATGCTGAATCCGAATGCAGTGGACGCACCCCATCGGCATTTTGTAAATGACGACGCTCCGTACGCTTCGATTCCGATCCTGTGGACGCGCAGCTTTATACCGATGAAAGGACACCCAGCTCAATTGAATAGCCCATCGCAACGGACTCATCAAATTCGCTTTACTGGACAGACTGACAGCTTCCAAACTTGTCACTACGTCAAACGAATTGATCACTAGACGAAAACTATAGCCGAACACTTCTTGCTGCCTTTGCATAACATTTTTCGCTTACTAGCTTTATTAGATAGACTGGCTGTATTTTTCCAAAGGGGTGGTCAAAGGTTTGTGAACATCGTATGCCTAGTCGTAGCCTATTGCAGAAACTACTTCAAACTCACGGAGCGCACAACTGCATTAGCAAATTTAAGTGCGTAGTAAAATGAACATAAAATGATCGCTTATTAATTGGTTAAGAAAATCGTCATTGGGAAACCAGTTTAGCGGCAGCTACATACAACTGCGGCCACCTAGCGAGCGACGACGCAGTCTCAACAACAACAATACGGCGACATCTATCGGACACAATGCGACGGAAAGTGACGGACATTAGACTACAGGCCCATGACCAAAACTGGATGGGTCAAATGAACCACCAGGTGATATATATATATATATATATATATATACCGCTCTTTTTTAATTAGTACAAAAACTTTAAGGACAGATTAGCGAAGATATTATTATCATATATGTGACGTAAGAATTTCATAATATCAATAAAGAGCAAAGTTATTATCATTTGTTTATTGTAGAAAATCTCACTTAAATCATAGTCATATTTTACTATCCATTCGCTAATTCATTGATAATATTCCATCCTGCTCATTCGCATTCTCTTTGTCGCACTTATGATGTAGGTAGCCATAGAAAATAAAATGAAGAAAAATAATAAATGTAGGTAGTTATTTTTTTATTTTGTTAATTCTACCCTCTCCTTCATACTTCATTCGGGCTTAGGACCGGTAAAATTTATCGTTTAACAAGTAATTAAATACGGAGGTATATAATTAGAAAGCAAATAAATATCAAAATAAAAGAAGGTGTTCTGGACTAAAAGAAAAGAGTAATTTTGGCGTATTTATGAAGTTAGAATCATCTGCTATTCACAAATATTATCTTATCATCATCATGTCAGCCTAGAGACGTCCACAGCTGGACATAGGCCTTCCTCAAGGTGTGTGGAGAACACAGACCGATTTGAGCCCGCATCAAATTATTATTTACTTAAGTACGTATTATTTACTTTAGTAAATAATACATACATACATACATACATAGACTCACGCCCGCTTCCCCGAAGGGGTAGGCAGAGGCATATTAAACGCCCACTTTTCCCCAGTGTTTTGATCCCACGTAATAGGTGGCGAGCCTATTGCCGCTTATTGGGACATTTTGTTTGCCAGAGCCTCGTCCGTTGATCGGCAGGTGCACCACTTGCAGGTGAGGTTGGCTTGGGACCCTAAGTTCTTGGTGGGAACCCTATGCACCCCATGTAAATAATACGTACTTAAGTAAATTAAGGACAATGGAAATAAGTGAGAGATGTAAGTTTACTTACAAGTATTTCCATTGTCCTTCGAAATGTCCACCACCGTTGTCAAAAGCATCCAATATGTGCATATTCTCTTATTGTGAGTGTACAAAAGTGATCCGGTCAGTGTCAAACAATTAAAACAGCACTGTTTTAATTGTTTGACACTGACCGGATCACTTTTGTACACTCACAATAAGATGTCTATGGGTACACAGCTGCACTCGCGATTTTTCCACTCAAAAAGTACGCACGAAGCATAGTTACATACTCCCGTGATATAAACTGATATGATAGGCCATCGCGTCGGGCAAACGTAGACAAACAATTAACTTTTGCAACGAAATTAGATACGCTCACTTTTGCTAGCAATTTAGTACTGTTTGTCGCATCGTCGGGGCGTGGCGCAGGCGCAGAGGGGCAGGGGGAGGGAAAGGAATTTATCAATGGTTCATTTTACTCGGTCGGTTATAGTATTAGTATTGCATTTACCAATTATCACGTATTTTTGTGGACAGTTTTGAGACAGTTTAGGGACTTAGTGCTTTTATTTTTTAACTACATAAATATGATCAGTTAAAGATACTTAGTGCTGTGTAAAATTTTTTGTACTAATTAAAAAATAGCGGTTTATATAAAGGACGATATAAGAGCATAAAATAATAAGATTCAGCACTATGCCGTCACTTGTAAGCTGTCCAACTGAGTGCTGGTGAGAATTCAAAAGTGCAGGTAGAGTGAGTACATTTTGGTCATATATTTTTGTACGGCATTTTAACCATCGATAGATCCATGAAAAATAATAAGAATGCGCGCAGTGCCGTAAAAAAAAATGGTGCGCCACAAAGTCGGTATTTTTTTGATTTTCTGACAATTTCCAGGGTAAATTTGGTCCCCCCCGTGGGATCTCCACTTTGTCGTGGTGGGAGGGCTCAGTAACCGTGGATTGGTCACCCGCGGTGAAGCTAAGAGGGATCCAGGAGAGGACGCTCCGCGTGGGCTTGGCAGTGGGCCTACGCAGGATGCGTCCAACGGTGCGGGTGCGGGGGACAGTTTTGTCCGTCCCTCGCAGTCGGGCGTGGTCGCGGGAGGAGAGGCGTGTCGGTGTTGCGTTGCCGCGCGCCTTATCTCCTGCGACCAAATACCGGGGCGCACCATTCGATGCGTCGCGGTGGGACCGCAGAGGAAGAGGAGATGCGGTGTTGCGTTGCCGTCCTCCCTATCCTCTGCGGCCGCTTGGTGTTTTGGCGGCGGAGCCCAACACCCTCATCCGCCGCCAAGGGGATTTTGTTCGGGGCCCGCCGGACCATCTGGCGGGCCGGTACCCGTTGGGGGGTTGTGACGTATGCTTGGGCGAAACCCGACCCTCCGACACACGGGTGCATGAAAAAAAGGGTAAATTTGGTCATTTCATTCTGTACGGCATCAGTTTCATACTATTTCAATACAGCTTCTAATCCATTATCCCGCAACGCCGTACAAAAATCATGCGACAAGGGGAAAAATCGAGGGTTGCATACCCCTGTAGTATAACCGGGCACACACCTCTGACTCTTCGAAGTTATGTGTGTATTATAAATTCGTTATCGCTCGTTAAATGATGTGCCGAGTAGATGGCACTAGGCTCGGTCTAGGTCTATTACATTGGGACCGAATCGTAACTGCCGAAGTCTGGATGTGCAATACACCTCTGCATACCCCTTCGGGGATAAAAAGGCGTGAAGTTATGTCATGTTATGTTAACGAAGAATCAAGTAACGATCTATTGTGAAATACGCGCAAAATACCACTGTATAAACGAAGCAAAAAATCGAAGCTGCTTTATTAGAAGATACAAAGAAAATCACGTTCACGTTTATTAGAAGTAAAAAAAAACATGACACGTAATTCCGTAGCACTCGAAAACAAGTCGAAATCTGAAAACTTTGGCAGAATTGAACAATTTTGTGTGTAAATCCGACTGCCGACTGTCGAAATTTCGTTGATTTAAGATCGTATCTCATCTCGATAATAATATATCGAATAGATATTTTGAGATACGATTCTCGTTTTCCTTATAAATGTTATGTGATGGCAGTGAACTAAATTTTCAGTGAAAGCTACTGATGCGATATCGGCAGAGTGTTAAAATGCTTAATGCAGATAAATACGAAGATAGGATTTTGTGTTATTATATCATTTATGTATTCAGATTACCTACTCATCTTTTAAGAAATAAATATTCTCACTATGATATAACTTTTTTGTATTTTTTTTTTATTGTTGGTGAATTCCTCTTGAACCTGAAATGTTGTTAAATCAAGAATTACGTTAGAGGAATAGCCAAGGTTTCAAAAAGTCGAAATGAGTAATTTTGTATGAACTGTCTCCATAGTCGTTTGGCAAAACAGGCGCTATCAAGTCAGCCATTAATAAACATACATAGCATAATTCAAAAAATTCCAATCTCACCCTTTCTGTGGAAACGGCTCATGCATATTACAGAAACAGACATGTCGCCTTTCGCCTCAACAAAAATAGACTTGAAACGACCCACACGTAAAGACTAACTCGGTTAATCCCAACACGAGACCTAGATTCACTCGCTTTAACCAAAAAAGCCCAAAAGGCACAGACCCAAACTACAGTTTCTTTGCGACAAATCTTTATGTCCGAAAATATATGACAAAACTTTGTATAGAGTGCTTAATATTGTGATCAAGATTACAAAATTTATCGCAATGTGGTAGTCATAAAATTGCTGTTCTGCAAGGATTTTCCATTTAATTTTGTAATAATTGGTGGTGTTGCAAAATTCTCTTCCAATGTATTTAAAAGTTTTAGAGCGTTTAAGTAAATTATAACCAATTGAAACATCTGAATAATCTGAAAGCCTTCTGCTTCTGCTGGCATAACGACACTCTACGGTAATCACAGTCAATTTACAATGTGATGTGTTTCTCCACTTCTTGTTTTAGCCTATAAGGTAAATCGATCAACAATGTTTCTAATTATTATAGTTATCAACGATTGTTATAAATCTTAGATTAGAAACTGTCCTGGGAGAAGTTGCAGATTCAAAGCGTCCCATAGGCCGTCCCGTGTTAAGGTTTAAAGACAGCGTTAAGCGCGACATGTCTTCCTTCGATACAGATTTCTCAAAATGGGAGGATCTCGTAAAAGATCGTGCTCGATGGAAAAAATCACATCAGACGGCCTCAAAACACATGACATAAATTGGCTTGAAGTCCTGGCTCAGAAACGTGCCCACCTGCACCACAATACGCAATTGCAATTTTGATTACTATAATTTAATTTAAATAATTGTTTTTTCTTAATTTTATTCTATCGCACTAAATTTGATAAAAGTTTTAATTAACACCAGTACTTACTAGGATTGTGTTTATTACACTGAATAATTAAGTGATAGTAGTTTACCACCTGCCAGCACATCACCTGCACATATATCACTGTGTCACAATTGAATGACATCGAATCAGCACAGAAATGCCTGGAAGAAAGCTTTGTGAAACGGATGGCAGAATTTGAGGCGCAGTTGCATTGTGGTAACTCAGCTAAGGATACTGTGGCGTGGGTTGCTGAGGAGTTGGTGTTTAATATGTTGGGTTTGCGCCGGCAGCAAATTCAAGAATGTCACAGACAGCTGGATGTAGTAGAAACCAGGCACAGGCGTAAGTCCCTCCTTTTCTTAAGGGTACCCGAAGCGGATAAAGAGGATTGTGCTGCAAATATCCAGGGCATTATCCAGTCCAAGATTGGCCTTAAGAACATCTCTACTTCAGACGTAAGCAGCTGCCACAGACTCGGCGTGCCCAAAAATGACAGCAAGCGGCCGATACTCGTTCGCTTCACCACACTTGATGCCAGATCTGCAGTGTGGCGAGCAAAAACTGCTCTTAAGGGTTCCTCCATAGCAGTCAGAGAATTTCTTACGAAAACGCGACAAGGAGTATTTAGTAAAGCCAGGTTACACTTTGGGATCCGAACTTGCTGGACCCAGGATGGCTGCATAGTAATAAAAGCACCGGATGGAAACCGTCATAAAGTTGTTGCCGAGGATGAACTCAATGGGCTAATTAAGAAATATCCCAAAGCGTCGAGCAGCTCTTCAGCAGAGGCCAGGAGCGGAGTCGGGAATGCCGGTTCTACGGGCGCATCCGGGATTGGCAAGAATGGGCAACGTAAATAGTTTTGGTTTCACGTTTTTCTATCTCCTTTATTTCTATGTAACATTTATTTGTTTGTGTTACGCCATTATCTTGTTCATTTTACTTTTATCACACCCGGTTACCCTCTTTGTTAAAAATTTTGTTTACTAATTTACTTTTTTTGACATATGAATTGACAGTTCTATAAATAACACATAATGTCATCGTAATGTTATGACACAAAGTGACGTGTAAAGGTTGCGTTCAGAAACACACAACACTTTTTCTTTTAAATTGTGATAATGCGTTTAGTTTCCTGTCTTTTCTTTTTTTAGTTTTTATTTCGTTTTGTTGCATAGTCTGTTATGTTTTCGTGTATAGCTACATAATTATGTAATTTGTGATTGTGTACGTGTGTGTCTGCTGGCGGGTGGTGCAGTGATAAAGCATTGCATCAGTTTCGTGTGCAGTTTTTATTACAAGAAAATAATTATTAACATATTTTAAATACTTTATTTATACATATATATTTATTTATATATATTGCATATTTATAATTATTTATATCCTTCAGTTATTTTATGTTATCGGATGATGAAGATGATTCTTTTCTCTCTGCATGCGATTCCGCAAATTCATCTCATAATGACAGCTTCTGCTCTGTAACTGAGTCGGCTGGTGACTTTGTCAAGCGAACGTTCAACCAACCCACAAAGAATTTGTTAAACGTATGTCACATCAACGCACAAAGTGTGCCCTGTCATTACAGTGATCTCTACGATACTTTCTGTGATGCAAACGTTCATGCCATTCTGATTTCAGAGAGTTGGCTGAAACCTCATTTACTTTCTACCACCTACCCTCTCCTTGACTTCATTCTTATCCGCAATGATAGGGTGGACAGAAGAGGGGGTGGGGTGGCTATTTATCTCCGTAGCGCACTACCCTACAAAAATTCTTTTATCTTCCCCACCTATTTATTCTGCTTCAGCGGAGTACCTCTTCCTTGAGGTTTCAGTCAACGGAGCCAAAGCCGTTCTTGGAGTTGTTTACCGTCCCCCCACTATAAATTACATCTCCAGTATCGAATCGATTCGGAAATCTATAGGGTCGGAACATGCTCATCATATCATCATGGGAGATTTCAACACTGACCTCCTTTCCATCGATTCCTCTCGTCCCCAAAAACTCCTAAAACTGATTGAGTCTGCCAGTCTTCACAACCTCCCTCTTGGACCCACTCACCACAATATCGATGGTGTTGATACCTGGTTAGACCTAAATGCCAATTCCCTGCTCCTGGTTTCTCCCATCATGATCTTATTTTCCTCTCCTACAACCTCAAACCACCTAAATCCCGTCCTAAGGTTCTGCACTTGCGTAGTTTTGGAAAAATGGATGTTGAGAAACTTCAAGAAGAGGCTTCCGTGCTTGATTGGAACCCACTGACCGCAGCCTCTACAGTTGACGAAAAAGTTTCTCTTTTTAAAAACATTGTACTTAATCTCTATGACAAACATGCACCCGCCAAGCAAGTTAAATTAAGACGTCCTCCCACTCCTTGGCTTACCAAAGGTGTTCAAATGGCCATGAGGCGACGCGACAGAGCTTTTCGGAAGTTTAAAAAAGAGCGTTTTGACGAAAACTGGAGCCTGTACAAGACTGCAAGAAATCAGTGTAATCACATGATTCGTAACGCTAAACGCCGCCATATTTTTGACTCAACAATATAAACAATATAAACTCCTCTTCTCCAGCCAATATCTGGAAGTTTCTTAGAACTCTAGGTATTGGCAAACAGCAACTTACTGATCGCCGTTTGACGGTTGGTTTGGAGGATTTAAATATTCATTTCTCAACTACCACTCAATTGGATAACCAAACCGGGTATCAAACGGTGGCCTTTGTTGTTGCCCTCCCCCGTCCCAACATAGACCCAGTTAATTTTTCTCCAGTTACTTCGGGTGAGGTCAAGAAAATAATCCTCTCCATTCGATCTAATGCAGTGGGCTGCAACTCTCTTAGCCGCCGCATGATCATTCCGATCCTTGATCATCTCATCCTTCCCATTACCCACATTGTCAATTTCTCGTTGGACAGTGGTTCCTTCCCGTCCATCTGGTGTAAAGCCTTTGTAATCCCTCTTCCTAAGATCTCGAATCCTACACTACCCAATCATTTCCGTCCTATCTCTATCCTTCCTTTCCTATCCAAAGTGGTGGAAGCTTGTGTACAAAAGCAGTTGTCTCGATTTGTTTACCTTAACAACTTACTCAGTCCATTCCAATCTGGATTTAGACCTGGACATAGCTCGACTTCCGCCCTCCTTAAAGTGATTGGCGATATAAGAGCCGGCATGGAGGACACTAAGGTGTGCTGACCTTGGTCGACTTCTCGAACGCGTTCAATACCGTCAGTCACGATATCCTTCTATCTATCCTTTCCCATCTCTTGGTCTCACCTGTTGTACTGGACTGGTTCTCAAATTATCTTCAGGAACGTCAGCAGTCAGTTCGCGTTGACAAGAATCCGTCGAGTTGGCGTGACATCGGCTCTGGTGTTCCTCAAGGTGGCATTCTCTCTCCTTTACTCTTTTCAATTTTTATTAACTTCTTAACTCCTAATCTTCGGTGTGCGTATCATCTCTATGCTGATGACTTGCAGTTGTACTCTCAAGCGAGAGTGGAAGATATATCAATTGCCATTGCTGACTTGAACAGAGATCTTGAGACGATGATGGATTGGTGCAATCGATTTGGTCTAGACGTAAACCCAGCAAAATGCTAGGCCATTATTGTAGCCGTGTGGTTGACGGCATAGAATACAAGTGTCACCACCCCCTATCTTCCCGTGGGTGTCGTAAGAGGTGACTAAGGGATAGCACGATGCAAATACCATCTTTGCGTAGAGACGGAAAACTCGACATCAAACCCTATACGACTGCCTCGTTGGTCTCGCGGCATAAATGTGCGCGTGGGATCGGGAGGTCCCGGGTTCAATTCCTGGGTCGGGCAGTGTTATTGGGTTTTTCTGTCACGAAATTCTCAGTAGCAGCTCGGAGTCTGGAAATGTGCCCGGTACGGCAATAGGCTCGCCACTTATTACGTGGGACTAAAGTATATCTGGCGAAAAGTGGGTGTAGAAATACACCTCTGCCTACCCCTTCGGGGATAAAAGGCGTGACGATATGTATGTATGTATTATTGTAGGCAGTCGCCGTTTAGTGCCTAAATTAGATTTAAAAACTCTGGCGCTTGTAAAGTTCAACTGTCTACTCATCCCTTTCAACTCAGTCGTCAAAGACCTTGGAATGTATATAGATTCCACTTTCGATTGGCAGGCCCAGGTGTCTAATGTTAGTCAGAAAGTAAACTTAGAGCACTATATCGTCTAAAGAATTTCCTTCCCTCCAGGACTAAAATTATTCTTGTGCAGGCTTTAATATTTCCCTTAATCGACTATGGTGATATGTGCTATTATGACTTGAATGCAGAATATCTCAATAAAAATGACCGACTTCTCAATTCGATTCATTTTTAATCTTCGTAAGTATGACCATGTCTCCACTTATCGTTCAGAACTTAATTGGTTGCCTATTTGTCAACGCCAGTGCTTGCGTGCTCTCACTACTCTCTTCATGATTCTTAAGTCTCCCTCTCCTCCTTCTTATCTTTCCGAGTATTTCAAATATCTATCATCTACACATGAGAGAGACCTTCGTTCTTCGCAGAATCTTCTTCTTTCGTGCCCCAGTCATGCTTCTGGGTTTGTCAACTCTTCCTTTGTTGTACAGTCTATCCTACTCTGGAACGCGCTCTCTCTTGAAATCGGAATGTCCACTGACCGTTTTGCATTTAAATTGATAGTACGGGATCTCCTATTTAAAAGATTAAAGGAATCTGCACATCACTCTCATCCTTTATTATAAGTATGTATGTATGTTGTTATGTATTTATGTATCTATAAGTATGTATCCTTATATTTATTTTTTGTACTATTTTTATATATATTTATGATATGTATGATATTTATGTTTATGTATATTTATTTGTTATAATACTTATAATATATGCATTTAAGTGTATATATATGTGACAGCGGATTGCTTGATTCTTGGCCGGTATCAACACTTCACATCACAGTTCGTTATAAGTTCACACCAAATCAAATCTAACAAAACTGACTATAACTATTTTGTATTACTGAACACGAAACGTGTGACAGTTTCTAGGTACTTGTTGCCCGCCCGGAGTCTCCAAGAGAAGTGATCCTTGTTGTGTCGCTCCGTTGAACGTCAACCGTCACCCCCCTCTTCGACTGGAGCGAACGTCACTAGACTCTGTCGAAGCGCGCCATCTATGCACTTCCGTTTCGTAGTCAATCGACGTCCTGTACTGATGACCATTCCGTTATCTTCTAATATATAAAATTCTCGTGTCACAGTTTTCGTTGCCATACTTCTCCGAAACGGCTTGACCGCTTTTGATGAAATTTTTTGTGCTTATCCGGTATCTATGAGAATCGGCCAACATCTATTTTTCAAAAAAAAAAAACAAAAATTTTGCAAAACAACGTTTGCCGGGTCAGCTAGTATGTATATATATATATATATATATATATATATATATATATATATATATATTTCCGATTTAAGTTGATATTTGTTTCATTTACATTATATTTAAGAATATGACATCCTTTTAATATGCGTTAATACACCTACCACATTTATCTCTACACCACCTGTAGGTTGACAGGTAGAGAATGCCTCATGGCATTATGTCCACCTATGTACACCTTGTTTGTGTATAAAGTCTTAAATAAATAAATAAATAAAACACGAATAAAGCACAACCGCAACTCCCTATAACTCAGGGATTGGTTTGCCAACGGTGTGGCTGTTGCTGCCGCGCCCGAATCGGTCTGAACAGTCACCTAAAAAGTGTGTTAACTTTTCTGACGCTGTATAAATCATCTGCTATAGATGAAATAAGGCCTACTTATGATGATAAATCTTAGACGACATGACTCATCTTATTGTTGTACATTTTACTTTTCTCTGAAGAGAAGAGTACTTATTTATTTCAATGTCAAACTAAATGATAGTGCAGTGTTTAACATGAAGCAATAAGAATTTTCAAAAATATTACAATTTAATTCACACAGATCCATAAATCTCTAGCAAAACACACAAAGTAATAAAACGAAATGAAATGCTAACACCAAACAGAGTGCTTGACAAGTCTCACTCCAGTACTTTATTAGAAACATTTTTTATATCATCGCCTGTATTAAACATGATGGATACAAGTAAACTGTGACCCAAATACGGATTTATTACTACGGAACTCTGCCTTTGATTTATACCCTTCGGCCTATCAAAGATCCGGAGTGAATTGGCTTACAGCATACCTATTTTACGAATTGCATTACAACCAATGGGATCGGGCAACTTCTGTCTTCTTTTCTTGGCAAATAAAAAAGTCTCATTGAATAATTATGGGAGTCATGGGATTATAGAAATCTAGACTTAGCCCGCTGCACCGCTCACGTGAATGATTCACCCAAACCTTCTTCAGGAACTACACTATCTATTGGTGGAAAACCTGTTCGATAGTTTTTAGTTTATCTCGTCTATACAAACATAAAATAAAGTCCCCAACTTCATCTTATATTATGTATGCATAGCAAGAATACCATTTTTTGTAGATAAATGTACCTTTTGTTGTTTTTTATATTATCGAACGCGTTGGCTAAATTTGGCTCAAATGATCATGTGTAAATTGTTCTAGCAACTGTTATTAAGTATTACTTACGAAAAATCTTTAGCACGAAATATACACAAAACGATTCTGCGAAAATATCTGTAGTTTCTAGGAACCATTGTTCTTCAAGAACATTAATAAGCAATTAACTCTAGTGTGCTTAGCACACAGTCCAATTTGGCACGTAGCATTGAATTTATGCTACTAAGATGTTGCAAAATTGAGGCTGGTTTTTATACTACAGAGAATAAGTTTTATATATACTAGCAATGTTTTTACCAGCGCTATCTCGACAACAGGTCTACTTGTTAATTTGACCCATCCACAAATAAGAAACAGAACTAATATTTTATTCATAATAGCTACTTGGCGTGTAAAATGTAAAAGGCCTTATTTTAGAACATTTATGTCATATGGGATATATGAATACATAGTATGTTTTGTCTAAAATTCACTGACACTATACAGGTTTATTTGTAAAATACCGTTATCCTCTTAGGGGGTGGTTATATTCATCATTATGAGCGGACAGTGGTCACAAAAATAGTAACTTGAATTCGGATCACAGATGTTTTAGAAAAAGTATACAACTTATTTTGTAGGTGAAGCAATGAAAGCCATAGGTATTTAAAATATTTTCATCACTGACAACCCTGCATATTTACTGTTTATTACTAAACTAGGGAATGCCCGCAGCTACACACGCGCGTGTTATTTTATTAAACCGTTACAGTCACGACGATTGACAACATTAGCCGGGACTGCGAAGAAAGTGCCTTTTGCGTGAAGTGAAAGTGATGCACTTTAAGCACTAAATGGGGCACGAAAAATACGCAACAAGCACTCCTAGTAAATTGCTGGCTTGGATTCGGTCCAACGTCGTAATTGGTATAGATTAGGTTTTGAACCCACTAACAATTAATCTTCATGAATTTAGCTGATGTAAGTCTATTAATTTATATCAATGGTATGAGCTCTAATGAGTATAGTGTAGCCCTAGTATGGTGGGGAAGATAAGACTTTTTGTTTATATTGTCAAATATAACCAATAACAGGCGTTAGAAGAATTATCTCCAGCATACTGACTTCAACAACATAAAAACTATAAAAACTCTGTACTGTTCCTTTGTTCGCAGTCATCTCGAATACGCCTCCCAAGTCTGGAATCCTAATTACAACATTTACAAAAATCGCTTGGAGGCCATACAGAGAAAATTTGTGAGATACATTCAATATCGATCTAATTGCTATTTGCCCAATTATTACATTAGGTGCAAAAAATTCCATCTTTTACCTCTAGAGGAAAGAAGAAAAGTTGCAGACCTTACATTGCTATTAAATATAGCGAATGGGTCGCTAGACGTTATTGAACTGGCGAGCAAAATAGGGCTGCGTGTGCCATCTGCACTGCTTCGTAAATCGCAGTTGCTGTCTACACCCACAGTTAATACGAACTACAGACAAAACTCGTATATAATTTGAGCGAGTCGTATGTTCAATACGGCATGCCGGAGTGTTGATATAGACTTGTTTACAACTAGCAGTACCAAACTTAAAAAAAGTCTGTGTAACTCCTTCTTTGGTGTCTAGTTATAGGATTTAATTGTGTTTATTTCTTGCGTGCATACTGTCCCTCACTGTCAACTTATACATTATTTATAATCACTTATGTTATCTGCTATCCGTGAAAACTTTTAATTGGCCTTCTTATTTTTGTACTCAATTCTGTTATATTAAAATGTAGCTGTAAGTTTTCCTAAAACTGTAAAATAAAATAAAATGCAATGATTTGCCGATTTTTCTATTGTTTTCGGCAGTGGAAGAACTCTAATCATATAGGGGCCTGTAGTAAAATGGCATCCGATTAGCGATATCGCTAAATGCTTCGTGCAAAATGTATGAAACTGACATAGGCTTTCGATATATCACGTGGTCAGCGAAGAAGGAATTCCTCATATTGCCATGGCTACCAAGCGTTAGCGAAAGTAGAAATCAGAAGCGAATGCCTGAATGAATTTGTCTAGGCCTTCAGAACAAATATGAATAAAAGAGGGAAAAAGAGCAGAATGGTGATTGGATTATGGGGACGATTGGGACTTAGCTGGGTGTTCACGCTACACCTGTCAAAACATATAGCCATATATATAAACATATAGTCCAGATACTGTTTTTTTATGCCGATATTGCGCAAGAGGCTTCGACTATCTAGGAGGCACATTGCTGCTGAACCCAGGATTACTCTAAATATTTTCTACTCTAAATATTTTCTACTCTAAATATTTTATAGTTATGTACCTAATAACATTAATTGACAATATAAGTAGAAAGCTTAGTAAATACAATAGGGTACTAAACGCTAAAAGCAATGTTACGATTCAACAACAACTTAAAGTAAATTAAAAATCATGAATAAATCTACTCCAAGAAATTTCACAAAACATGATAAAAATAAGAAACCAGTGGATTGCATTACTTTCACAGTATTAAATGAACTAGCACAAACTAAAACACTAAGAAAGACGAAACACTCTCAAGCAATTTACACTTAAGCTATTCACAATGACTGGCGCTTTGAACTTGTTAAGAAAATGCCATTAAATGAAATTAAAACTATTCAAATCTCAGAAAATCTTGTGCACTAAACCCAGATCTCTTCTTTTATCTCAGAAAGAGGATTTAAAGAATTCGTACTAATTTATTTATACTGAACTGTGTATAATTTATTTCAAAACATTTATAATTCGTTTCATCATTTTTAAAATCAAGTGAGATAAAAGATTTTTTCTTTTACACGAATCCAAATCAGAATATTTAAGGGCATTTGGAGGGGTTTGGATACATCATATACTTCCTATCCATGAATGAAAGTAGAAGTTTACCAATGTGTGAGTGTGTATACAAGTACACCTACATTTCGGCAGTTATGTAGGAAGTTTATCAATGAAACACTATTATAGCAATAGGACGCTTTATATGAAATCTAAAATTAGGTGCGGCAGTGTATGTGCCCATTGAAACTTTACTTTTGGGTTTATATATAGATCAAGAGTATGAGTCTATTGAATTACACGCGCATAATGTTTTATCGAAACATTGTAAGATCCACAAATATCTTAGTGTGACAAATGTGGGTGTTATTTGTTTAAAATTTGTGTAATATTTCACATCACAGCTATAATTACACATCCTTTAGTTAGGTATATTTTGTCAAAGCATTACAAATTTTAAAGCGTTTTCCTGAAAATTCGGACAGCATGTGGGCAGGTATTTGGGTTTCATACAGTAGAAATAAACGTTTTGACACAGAATGTATGTTATACAATTTAGCTATTCACTCCATAAGTTCTTTGCCTACCCCTCCGGGAAACAGGCGTAAGTCTATGTATGTATGTATGTACCGTCTTTATTTTGCTCACAAGTTTACCACGAATCAAGGCCAGTTTCACGACGTGTTGACTCTACGACGATTTTGTCCTTAAGGTAGGGATCATACCGCAGCTGCTTTGTAACAATATTCTGTCAGCGTCAAATGCAGCAATTTTAACTTATTATACGTCGAATGACACCTGCATAGAAATCATCATTAAATATTACGCTGAATAGCAACATTGATATCATTTCAATCACAACCTCCGTAACCATCGAACAATGCTTAGCAAAGTCATATTAATATTACCTAGCCCATGATTCATGGTTCAACCTTTGAAGCCCTAAGCGATTTTTCTCTAGATCGTTAGCTCGTACGCATACAAACGTATCTATTCTACCCTCATTACCAGGCTGATTTCAAGATAGCCGCTCCCAACCAGTGTTTATGAAAGTCCCCAATGTTACGGTCTAAGCAATAAACTTGTTTCTGGATTGGTACTAATTGTTTCTCTTTGCATTGTTTTACATGATAATTACAAAAAAAAGCTTTTGGAAATTTTCAAATTTAACTATGTTGGTTTTTATTTATGTTATAATACGTACGAGACATTTAAATCAGTCGCTCAATCATTTGTATACTTTCGTTACTGGCTGCCTGACGGACAACTTACAGTCAAAGAACTTCCCGCTTGACCACCATAAGGACGAGAATCGCTCAGCAAGACATCGTCGCTTCCAGTGCTACTTTACACGCACATTGACACTCGTATACAAAACTAGTTTCTAATGTGCCTCGACTTTATGAACGAGCCAAGGGATTTTATTTCAAACTAGTCCAGCGCCGACTTGTTTCATAGTACAGCCGAAACGATTGGGCACAAGAAGCTTAAATTTGGCATGTATGTTCCTTATTACGAACCTCATTTTGTTACTCAGTATAAATAATATCTCAGTATTCTGGTAACATTGGGAAAACGCGGCATCTTATAACTCAATCTATCTTTATTCGGTTTTCTATATATCCCGAATAATGGCAATATCAAACAATACCAAAATACTTCTTACCGTTTATATTTTCGAATGTTACGTAATTACAAGCTGTTGCATCGATTAATATGATTGCGTTCATTGTGATGAACACTGCCAAATTGGGGATAACTTTTATTAACAAATAAGTGGTGGGCTTCTACTGTGCTTATTTGTGTTTTTCTGCTTGTTAACAGAATAAAATACATGATAGCACGCATAGCTCTTGTTCCTGTCGAGCATGCACCATCTGACACTAGTGTTAAATCTGGAAATAACAGTAACAACGAATTTCCGCCAGCTTCTCCAAGCCTTGTTTCATGCTTGTTTCTGCGCCTTCTATTAATTCTTCTTTAGAACGGTTAGACATCAATAGTAGTCCCGAACCTAAAAATACTCAAAATGACCATGAATGGCCGTTAGAACCATCCGATTAATACCATTCTGAAGCTCTCCAATTGACTCCAGTTTTCCAGGAAATTTGCCCTGGTACATCATCCAGAGAACCGAACTATGATAATGTTCCATCATTATCTTCAATTATATCGCTGCCATCTGAAATACAATCACCAACACCTGGTACGTCTTATACCAGAAAAACTAGAGCAAAAAAGCAGATCGCTCCAGCTGCCAAGAAATCGAAGAAAATTCCATAATGTTCACTTTCTTATAAATTGAAGAAAGGTGTTTTTCGTCACCGGGCCGTAATCGAAGAAAGTACCGAAATCTATGTCCATTTGCCAGATGATGACCCCCTTGATTATTTACTTGTTTTTTTCTGAAGATATATTTACCGATTTAGTAGACCAAACTAATCTTTACTCCGTTCAACAAACCGGAAGATCCATACAAGTATCAGAGAATGAGATGAGGGATTTTAGAAGCATTCATATTCTGATGGGAATTGTTGAAATGCCGTGTTACCTGGACTATTGGAGCAATAGGTTTCGGTACAACCAAATAGTCATCAGACATACTGACCTTAAAACGTTACCAACAAATCCGCAGATTTTTACACTTTACCGACAATAACCTTCAGGACTCGGACAGATATTATAAAGTAAGACCCATAGCCGAAAAAATCCGAAGAAATTGTTTGAAGCAAGAAAACGAAACTTAATTTAGTATAGACGAGATGATGATACCCTACAAGGGCAGGAAGGCGGAAACAGTATATGAAAGACAAGCCAAACAAATGGGGCTTTAAAAATTATGTACGTGCTGGTGTAAGTGGAAAGATTTATGATTTAGTTTTTTATGCTGGAGAAAATACCTTTCGTTTCCATAAGTTTACAGAGCAAGAATCGTCTCTTGGGTTTGGAGCACAAATAGTCATAGCCTTAACTCAGAGTATACAAAAGAAGCTAGCTATTATATTTTGCGATATTTTTTTCTCATCGCCAGAGCTTTTTTACCTCTTGAAAGAAAACTATGGTGTCTTTGGTCTTCGTACGAAACGTAGCAATCGGATAACAGGAGCTTAAAAAATATTACCGGATGAAAAGTCGATGAGGAAAAAACAGCGGGGTGCGTTTTCACAAGTGGTTTGTGGTGCAAACAAATTAGTTATTGTACGCTGGAATGATAATAAACCTGTAACTCTAATAAGCTCATTTGTTGTATCTGAACCAGTACAAAAAATAAAACGGTATTGTACAGAGCAGAACGGTATTGTAAAAAATAGATGTTGATTGTCCGCAAATTGTTCGCGAGTACAACAAACATATGGGGGGTGTAAACCTGGCAGATATGTTAATATCATTATATAAAGTTCCAGTTAAAACTAGAAGGTGGTACATAGGAACATTTAGTCAGTTACTAGATAAATATATATATATATATATATATATATATATATATATATATATATATATATATATATATATATATATATATATATATATATATATATATATATATAATGCATGGCTATTGCATAAACGTAACTGTTCTAGGAATCAACGCAAATCTAAGTCATTGAAAGTTTTTCGATATGAGATTTACCTAAGTTTAACAAAGAAAAACAGGTCTCTATAGGTATCTAAAACAATGGAGGAATCTAAAATTAAAAACCCTAGATCAGCCAGGCCCCCAAGTCCTATCAGGTTTGATAATACGGGACATTATCCCAGCACGAAGGAAGATATGGGGAGATGTAAGTTCTGCCAAAAAAACACAACGGTGTATTGCATAAAATGTAACATTAGACTTTGCTTTGTGACCGGAAAAGTTCCTCGCAATTGTTTTTTAAACTTTCATTATAAATAATTTGTTTTATTGATATAAATCATGTTTTTATTTAACCTGTTTGAATGACACTAATTTGGCAATGTTTACCACAGTGAACATTACTACTTAGTTGTTCTTCTCAATGTATTCCGCAGTGTTCACTCTGATGAACATTGATTTCCTGAAAACCTGTAAATCATTTTTTTTCTCTCTATTTTTCCTTAGTTGTTTATGACCCTAAGACTCCAGAAATACATCTATTTAATAAAATAAATTCGGATCTCTGCCAAATTAAGGGTTAAACTTCAACCAACACCACAAAAACCTTCCACGTTGCAAACACTTATAACTTATCCAAGATTTCAGTTGAAAATCCTGGAAGAATTTAAAAATCACACTCCCTTCCCTTGCTCCACACATCTAACTGCGAGAAAAACTAGATTTATCCTTTTCTTCCCGATCCATCATGGCTGAGATAAGGCGAAGTAAGGGGTAAAGGGAGGGGAGAGATATCTTGAATCTTCGTTGGAAATTTCCGTCGAATTCGATAGACAGCTATTCTTTTTTTTGTTTCCACCCGATTATTTGAATGAAAAGATGAGAGATAGTGTTCGGTATTGTTAAAATTCCTCGGAGGTTTAAATGTGGTGAGACTATTTGGCTTTGTATTAGGTTCTTTTTTCGTTTATAGAACTAAAGTTGTTGATTATAATACTAAGAAATATATAATTACAACTGTTTTTAAAATGTTATATTGGTTAATTTACATGATACGCGCTAATAGACGTCCTAAATGAAAATTAAGCAGTGAAATAATGTAAGAATGTAATAGCATGTACCTTATATATCACATCAAAAAATTGCTGCTAATCCGATGTTGAGAATATCTTCATAATACTCATATATCAAGCGATCAACCTCTCAAATCGTAAAAGCACTCAAATCACAATTTGCATCTACACTAATACAACTATACTCAAATTTTGTTCAAAAGCATAACATATTTGCGAGTATCCTATGCCCCAAATTCGACGCCTACAATTGAATGTGTCACCATTTTACAAGCGAAAATAGCTCTTACGTGGTAAGTATAAAGTCTAAAATTATCGTAATTATCGTAAGATTGAAAACTAGCAAAATAATTCTGGAGTGAAAATAAAGAAAAATCAAATAAGGTCATTCGGATAAAAATAGGTTAACTAGGTTACTATTTCTGCACAAAACTTGTGTGGAGGCACTGCATTTCACACTATAAGTTGTAGACACTTTGGACGATATATTATACGCTTGACAATTTAACGTGGTGAAACAAATCATACAGAAGTTTAGAATTTGTACGTAGGTATACAAATTGACTTTGAATTCATCTCATTTATTGAACATCGCGCGTCGTAACGATATTATTACGTATTATAACAAAATGTGTAATATTAATAAAAAAATGATATTGTGCTTTTTTGTAAAGAAACCTTATAATTTATTCATGATCGATAACTAAACATGCCGTATTTAGACTAACTTACCACATACTTTAAAAGTTTTGACTATTTGGAGGGACTGACGGACTTGTCTGTGACAGTAGTTTGTGTGTTTTCTGTATGATTATAATACGTGGCAGAGTGAATATTGATAAATCCATAAACCCTATCTCCAGTTTTCAACCCTACGTTGCACTTGGCCGTATTATTCACTACTTTTACGACAGTAGAACCTAGCTGCTATAAATCTTAGACAAACGATTTAGGTTGACATAAAAACGTATCCTAAGAAATACATACATCACGCAGAGTAATACTGCTTCAATTCCTAGTACCGACCGTAGGTGCGAACTTCAAAACCTCCTCTGTTATCACTACTACAAGTTTCAAGACGGTCATAAAAGTAACATATAGTATAACATTTCTTGTCATTCCTTCTGTTACGTTATAACGTATTAGTTCAGTTATGACCTCGGCTATATTGCTCTCTTGGACAACTTTGGTGATTATCTGTTATCGTTCTTTCTCTATTGTTGATTAAGTGCTATTTGTTTCGAGGGTTGTTGTTATGATAGATAAATATGTATTTGGCAAAAAGTGTTTCTTGTGGCCTTTGTCTGCGGTATTATGGTTTTGTGTAACGTGATATATTGTTATGATAGAAGCTATCGATGTGTTATTAATTAATGTTCTTAATATAAATCGGGTTGAAGTGATGATAGCGAAAGTTGGTTATTCTGTCATTGATAGATGGAGTGGCTGCACGTGAACTGTTTGTGCAGAAGCTTATTTTCTGTTTCAGGATATAGATTATTTGTTTATATATCTGGTTTTCGATATTGCATCACTAAACTTGATGTCGTTTTAAAAAGTTAACACATCGCGTTAAAATTATTTTTATAGTCGATTTCTACAAAGAAGAGCATAATTGTATCATTATCTGAAAATAAAATAAATAACTTAGTTAAGAATGATAAATGCAGAATATAAAATATTCGAACAAGAAGAGGGAGAAAGAAATAAATATTAATTTAATGACACACAGGAAAATAATTAACAAACATAAAATAAATAACCAAAATGTTCTCCAAATAAATCAAATCTAAATAAGAAATAAGAATGATAAATATAAAAGCAAAGGACGGTCAAAGTTAAAATATACAATATTCATAGCCAACGGCGTGAAACATCGTTTCTAAGAATACACTTCCCGCCAAGAATACTCTGAAATTTTACATCTGAATTTTTTTCTGAACTTTGTCCTCACTGTACTTTAGCTCAATATAAGCGTCGTTGCTAACGCACTGTTATGCGAAAACATGCACCTGGTTGACTTAACTAGCTTGACTTGAAAGTAATTTTAATGATAATGATGAATGATACTAAACATCTATAGATATTTTTTTTCTAATTGGTAGCAGATCTAACCTCCACCTTTTTCTCAGCAGGAGTTAGAGAAGCAGTCGCCAGGTACCCAGTCCTGGTGTTTGTCCATGGAGAGAGGTATGAGTGGAGTTCAGGGAACCCATACGATGGAACCGTCCTTGCATCCCATGCTGGGCTTGTGGTGGTCACTATTAACTACAGACTTGGCATTTTGGGTAAGTGTTTTAATATTGTAATCAGCTTTTTTCCTTTTCTGTGTCGTTCAGTTCATTCAAAAGAATGAAGGGGTATTTAAAATTCAATCCAAGATCTTCTTTTACTCGTTGTAGGCCGATGAGGTATAATTATAAGTCCAAAACCCCATTTAATTTGAAAGAAAAACGACTTTTATTACATTTAAATTCCTGACATTAAAACGCTGATGAATCATAAATTCAGTTCATGGCACTTTTAAATGAGTGCTGAAATTGCGGTTTGGCAGAAGTAAAAAGCGCAACTTGAAAACATTAATGATTTTTCCCGAGCCAATTCTGTTGGGATTAAAAAAAGTACCTGCCTATGTAGCTGCACTAATAATTCTTAATAACGAAATTTGCGGATATATAATACACAGTAGTAATTTAAGCAGCTCCAATTCATTTTTGAGTAGCAATTACTCTACAGTGTAACAGTGTGTGCAGAAAATAGTTGCCAGTTTGTAGAGACTACTTGCTGGCTTGTTGGGTTCCCTTACGAAAATAAATGTACATGCACTGAAACTAATCTATGCTAAGGAATATTGTTCTTAAATGAAATATTGAATCGTTATATTATCCAGTAGTGCACTGCGGCAGGCTGATGATGATGATGCTGATGATGGTGATGATGATGATGATGATGATGCTGATGAAGCTGATGATGATACAATTAAACCTTTATTAATGATTACTTTAAATAACTAAGTTTGACCTTTAGAATGAACTTTAATTTGTCAGATATTTAGTCTAGTATTGCTGTTACAAATACGTGTCGAATTGTCCCTATTTCACAATAATTTTTGAGGCGCCCAGCAATTATTGTAGATATTTACGTATTATAGTGTATGAACGAAAGGGTCTTGATAATGAAGATTTAGTAGCTTGAGCTACAGAAATATCTATTTTAAATGCTAGCTGTTGTCTGCTTGTACACTGTAGAATACTAATTCACTAAAATTTAACCTTGACTTTGAAATGGGTAAACAGGACCTGACAATTAACAGTCTGTCTGGCTAGGATGGTCTACGTCTGCGGACAATGTTCTTGTAATTAATTTCAAAAGTAAAACGCAGTGTGTTTTACTTGTAAGTGCTTTGGTAAGAAGTTGTCTCTAGAGACGCATTGTGTTGGACTAGAAAAGCTATAAAAGAAGACGAATATATTTACTAGCACCAAGACGAATGAATTGCCAAATCTCTCCTGTATTACAGCAATAAAAAATGCAAGGCCTTACATAAACTTATACCCTGTCATCATAATTACATGCGGGAACGAATTTTAACATTGAATGCACTTGAATACTAAAGTACGTCCGTTGCATAAAAATGTACTCCTTTACAATTTCCGTCCCTGGCTGGAATGGTCTCACTTTGAAAGTCAGATGAGTTCAGTTCTTATACTGGCCATTCATATTACACCACACATCCATCTCAACACTCACACCTCAGTTGCATGTAATCGTTTTTCATCTTTTGTGGCACACTGCCAATATTCCGATCTGAAAACAATAGCATGCCTTATATTACGATCTTGGCAATTATCCTCTTAAGTCTATATTCGCATGGCGTCTTTTGGACCTTACCGAGGTTCAGGTTATCTTTGCTAGTAAGTAGAACTTTCTCGTACCTCCCTAATAACTTGTTTCGTCTCTACGATGACGTTAACTCAGCTAACGTAGTAAGTGTCAGCGCACACAGAACTGCAAAATGCTCGCGCATGGTCGAGCAAACTTTTGATTGCTCGACCATGCAGGCGGCATACTCGCCCTTCCGTGAGCAAGCTCCGTTGAAAATGCTCTGGATTGCCAGGCGGGCGTCTATGACCAGTTTGATGCCAAAATCTGACGTTGGCAGAGGTGTTCAAAATGGTTCATTGGGATTTCACACAACACTTAAGTATAGTACCTACATCTCGATTTGCTCAAAAAACAAGTAGATTACTATAATTGTGGAACAGAAATATACGGAATTTAATCAACGCAACTACTTCGCTCAACACAATAATTCAGCAATTGATTTTGACGTTTTAACTATTTCGCGGGTTTCTTGTTGTTCAAACAAGAACATGACATTCTTGGCATTCCAACACACATCCAACTTATCACCGAGGAAGATGCGTGATATTTTAAGATCAACTAACTTATCACGTACGGCGGTCGGCTCAAAGATGCTGCATCGGCGCAATACACCGACGGCACACAACTAAATACGTGTGTTTGTGTATATAGAATAAGTTTAGGATATAAGACAATAATTTTAAGAAATAAATCAGTCATTTGTTCACTCCTGACTTTGACTCATTACCCTTCCCAAACCTCTCACTGCGGCCAAGACACCTTTAGCCGTCACCCTGATCGGTCTTGTGAGTCTGCTCGACCGGCAGTGAGAAAACCATTTCCACCACCCCTAAATCCTACCCAATTCCATCTGTCGCCTTAGGTCTCCCGGTGGCAGATATCCTGGACTATTATATATAAGTATTTATAAAATACGATATAGTAGGGCTAGGGGGATAGGGACATTAGGGTTTAGGGACCACAACAACGACGCCTTTGTAGGAATTAGATAGGTTGTAGGAATAGTTCATAGGACACCTAGGTTTACGACATAATACGTAGGATAGGTGTTAGATTAGATCTAAAATAGGGATAGGTTTATCGTAGGTAGGTTAGGCTAGATATAGGAACCAGTAGGCTTAAATTAGGATAAGTCTAGGTTTAGGTACGTGCAAGCTTAGGACTATACTTAAGAGCAATCGAAGGTTAGGCCTTAACTTGTACACTTGTCATTTGTCAAAGTTGTCAATGACATGAAACTAAAATATAGCGGAGTTCTATTTTGCTTCAAAATCTGTATTATCTATGTTCAACATTGTGGCGTCTAGTTTTTTTTATTGGCAGATTACGATTACGATGGTGGCAATAATCAATGGCACTGCGGCGGTGCCGGTGGCGGCTCGAGCACGCTCGCGCATGTAGAACGCGTACTCGAACATTTACTTGCAAGCTTGAGCATGGTCGAGCATCAAGTTTGGACGTGTATTCAATTTTGAAATGTATGGAGTTATCATAAGAATTTATCTTATATAATATTTTTCAACGATTTCACAAAATGCTCTGCTCTGCTCTTGGTGTGCGCTGACGCTTAGACGTACTGCATAGTGGTATTTGTGGTCGCCTTGATCACGTGCAATTAATAGTGTAGTAATGAGGTTATGCCTTGAAGGTACAGTGTTTTCCAATACTTTTTATAAAAATCGAGTAAGATAGTATAACTTAAGATATTGAATAATTAATGCATTGTACAAATTGTTCAAAATGCGAAAGTTTAAAAGTGCTTATTGCCGTGGTATTTAAACATCTACGAGAGTTTGACTTTGTAAACTGCTATCTTTTGAAATAGTTCATTATAATAAAATCTGATATAAAATTCAAGAAACTCAATTTGCAGAACATAAATTTTAAATGATCTAAACTTTAATTACTAAACCAAATAATATTTAGAAGTATTACATCAAGAAGTTTGATAGCAAAGTTTTAAATAGATCATACTCTGGCTTTTATGAATGATAAAGCTCTTAAAAATAATTTGAATGATTGTAATGAGTATTATTTGGACACCATATAAAATGTAATATAATTTTATCATTTTAAATTATTTTTGTTAAAAATGACAGTAATTGATATTGTGTGCTGATAATATTAATCATCGTAGCCTCAATAATGGCAACAAAATCACTGAACAAGAAAAAATTGTACAATCATATGATTCTGAAACTAAATAGACGTTATGTCAGTTCCATTGTTTCTCTCGTTAATATAAACTTCGAGCAAATCGCCATTGGACTATGATAAAATAATAAAACGGCCAAAAAAATACAGTAAATTTCAATAAAGAAGAATTATCAATGCTGCAATAGCTGACAACTAGGCATACAAGGGGAATAGTGTACAAATTGCTCCAAGTACCTGTAATATTATGTGTACCATTTGCAACCTCTAAAATCATCCCACATGAAATGTCAAGCAACGTTTATTAAATCCTAAAAATACATACTTGGCACCTGCCGAACACATTACATTGCATACTTAACAAAACAAGAACGCTTCAATGACCTTTCTATTCCAGAAAATGTCTCAAAAGGATGATATTCCACTTAGCAAGACAATCCCACTTTATTCGAACATTATTCGAGTTGGGATATTCTTTGTGTGCGCTGATAGCTATGACGACGTTTTTGATAAGACGTCCTCGTTAAAAGGAAATAGCATAAATATAAAGAATGGGCTACAATGTGGTACTTTGATTGTGGGTGATTTTCAGTTACTGGTATTCCTTTGCAAGAATAGCATCGTCATTCCGTTTGATAGTAATGTCTTATGAGATTATTGAGAAAATAAAACTCAGTGATAATACTTTAATACTTTTATAGTCATGGAGCTAGTGATGGACCTTGCGCCGTTCCTACTTGATCATGAGTTAGTTTTAACAACTATTAAAACTTTGTGTAAACAAAGTACTACTAACTGTATGTTAAACTGCTGGATAACATGCAAATCTGTGAAAACAACAACGAGTAAAAAAACGAATTAAAAGTTTTGATTTTTAATTATTTTTTTATTGTAAAACGTCTGCGTTAAAATTGCGTGGGTTCACAACACAAAAGCCACGATATAGATCAAAATGACCGTGGCTATCCACGGTAATTGTTATCTATACAATTTAAACTTCATACAAACGGCTAGAGCACGAGTTCGATACCGAGTATATGCTGAGCTCGAGGCGCGTAGGTACACACATATAACACGACGGTAACGAAACTAAGAAATTCAATAAGGAAAATGAAGGAAATGTAGTAGTTTGCAAATGCCTAATTGCAAATGTTAGGTGTTTTGGTGCCTACCTAGACAGTGACAATATTTTCAGATAATACATTATAATAAATTTTCTTATTATATTGCATTTAGTCGTGAGGTTTCTATTCAAAAAAGTTTATATACAAGAGTGTTTCCATCAATTAAATTATTATCTGCATGGTTTGAAATGATATTTAAAATTACCCAAATATTTTAACGAATAATGTTAAGTATAACTTGAGAGGCTTAATATAAAACATAATAACGGAAACGGTTTCACAATTGGCCTGCAGCATGAAATATATCACTGCCAACTCAAAACGGAGGTAATTTATTAAAACCTTGCGACCTCTTAATTTTCCTTTTGGCATTTTATGAATATTTAATGAGAATTCTTCTTAAAAATATTTTGAATTCATTGCATTTAGACAAATAATTGTATAAACAATGAATATTAACTACATTTTATAAATACTCAACAAAGTTGCTATAATGTTTTGATCATTATCCCTTTGAGTCTCCATAATTGAATAAACACTTCACTAATGAAGTTACCAATATAAATAATTCATGTTAAATTTTGGTTCTGAAGTTCTGTCTAGACTACGTTACACAAATATTTGAGTGGTTAAAAATTAGATTATATTCTCGTAAACAATTTGTAAATAAACTAGACTAAAAGTTTTCATGGTATTTTAGAAAAACATGATAAGATTAAAAAAGAGAACCGCCTTCAAAAAATCAACCCACTGAAAAGTACGAAATAATTTTTAGAAACGCTAATACATAGTATATAACTTATGAAAAAATACTTAGTTTTTGAAGTCGGTGCCAAATCAAATCCCTCTAAAAGCCTATTGTTTGGCGTCATCCTTTCCAAACGAGCGCATTCAATCTACATAGTACTTACAGCCCAAAATAGCTAAGAAGTATAATTATTTTATAACTAAGCATGTATTTCATACTTTTTAAATATTTTATAAAAATGTTGCTTTTTAGATAATATAGGTAGACTAGATGACGCCCGCAGCTACGCCCGCACATTTTTTAAATTTAACCGTTTCTGCCCGTTCCCGTGGGAATTTCGGGAAATCCCGTCTTAGTGCACCCCTATAATCAACAAGGAACATGCATGCCAAATTTCAGCTTCCTACGCCTAATAGTATTGGCTGTAGCTTGTCTGTCAGTCAGTCAGTAACGCAAGGATTTTATATATACAGATTATTTTAAATTTTATTAATTCAGATATTTCTTTGAGGCTTTATTGATTTGATATATTCGTCGTATTATTTTCTCTGTTTGCCAGTATTATTTTTGTTTTTGATGGTTTGGCACCGACTTCAAAAACTAAGTATTTTTTCATAAGCTATATACTATGTATTAGCGTTTCTAAAAATTATTTCGTACTTTTCAGTGGGTTGATTTTTTGAAGGCGGTTCTCTTTTTAAAAAAAAGAAACTAAATAGGTACCTAGTAAACATTTTTGGTGCGATTTTTAAGTGTTCATTTTCGTTTTGTTTTTTTTTCTTTTTTATTTCATACTTTTTAGTGTTAGGTACTTCGTTCGTGTACTTCAGGTTTTGTGTTAACTTTTTTTTTTATTTATTTCATACTTTTTAGTGATAGGTACTCCATTTACTTTAAGTTTTGGGCTAATTAATAGTTTGTTTATAGTTAGATCCAATTATTTTAGTGATAAGTTTTCTGCTAGTATCAGTCTGTAATCATGACTTTGACATAGGTACCTACTGTTATTCTGTGTGCCTATGGGCTTAGGCTTGATGCTGGAAGAGAGAGATGAGTCTAGGGAATCAGCCACATACGGAAGGACGCCCTCCGCAAATGCTGCTCCGGCTGATCCAAAGAAATGCGGTGGACTTGTGTATACTATTAAATTGGCTGTGAGCTCTCGTATTATGCTCCGGAGAAATATGTCAATAACAGATGGCTTAGCGAACGGGGCAATGGGTGTTCCTAAAGGATTTAAATGGCCGGCACTAAGAAGAGATCAACTTGAGCCAGGTGAACTGCCTGATGCCATTTTGATATTATTTGATGATCCATCAATAGCATTGCATCTTAAAGATAATGATGGATACATTTCCATAGCTCCAGTGCCAGCGATCTATCAAGGTAATCGTGGTTATGGTGATATCGAGGGGCGGATGTTGCCAATCATATTGAGTTGGGCTGTGACGGTACACAAGTTGCAAGGATGTACACTTAGTTCCGCGTACCTAGGGCCTGAAATCTTTGCTATAGGTCAATGCTATGTTGCATTGAGGCGGGTCAAATCCCTTAGAGGCATGGGTTTAATATTGACTCGAACAAATCACTCAACCATCCCCACGACAATAGAGCCTTATCCGAAATGACAAGAATGAGAAATATGCTCTCGCATTAGATCTTTCACCGACTTTCTTTGTTTTTTGTTAATAGCAGAGACAAAATACACACACGCGCGAGCGCGCGCACACAGGACCACACGGACAAACACACACACATAATACATTCAAACATACTAAGAACCAATATAACGTATACGGGTCAAACTGAGAACCTTCTTTTTTTGAAGTCGGTTAAAATACTAAAACTTTCTCCTAAGTGTGACAATTACTTTTTTTCTGAAAACCGCATAAAAATCGGTTCAGCCAAACTCGAGATAATCGTGGGCAAACTTACATATACGGGTCAAACTCAGAACCTTCTTTTTTGAAGTCGGTTAAAGGCCTAAACTTAAAATACTTTTCTGAAAACCGCATCAAAATCGGTTCAGCCAAACGCGAGATAATCGCGGACAAACATACATACATACATACATACAGGTCAAACTGAGAACCTCCTTTTTTTTGAAGTCGGTTAAAAAGTGAATAACTTCAAACGATAAGTCATTTCAAGTTTTTGTAAAGAACTTGAAAATACATGTATGTTCCGTTTTCACACTAAAAGGGCTGAACCAATTTTGTTGAATTTTAATATAGAGATAGTTAAACCATGGAGACAGACATAGGCTACCATAAGTTGTAAAAATTAAACTGGGAGGGATTGTAGGGAGGGTAGAAGTTTGTACGGCACAAATTTACCTCTTGCAAGTAGGAACGCATGCGCTGATAATTGAGTGCTGCGCATGTGCTATCGCATATCTGTAAGTACTATCACGTCATATCATACATAATGTCATATTGTACACGTTGATTAAATTGTTCGCATATCTATAATCTATACTAATATAATAAAGCGGAAGAGTTTATTTGAACGCGCTAATCTCAGGAACTACCAGTCGGATCTGAAAAATTATTTTTGTCTACGATAGCCCAGTTATTCCGGAAGGCTATAGGCTATATAACGTAACGCTTCGACCCTTTGGGGCCGGGCAAAAGGCTTAAAAGGCTAAAAGATAATGTCGGCTAATCTCAAACGCGAGATAATCGCGGACAAACATACATACATAGGTAGGTCAAACTGAGAACCTCCTTTTTTTTAAGTCGGTTAAAAAGTGAATAACTTCAAACGATAAGTCATTTCAAGTTTTTGTAAAGAACTTGAAAATACTTTTGAATTCGGAAATGAGAGTTTTATGTAGATAAAATAAAATAAGCTGAATAATACACTTTACTGACCTTTATCAAAAGTGGAAAACAAAATAAATTACACGTGGCTTTGCAGCCCGACGATTTAGTTTCATTTATTAATTTTAGCAATCAGTTTTATTGACATGATTGTTTACAAGGGGTACGAATTTAAGATTAGATGAATGATATTTTATTTATTTCTCGAGACAGAGAAAGGTTGAATTAATAGCACCTGCCTTGTTGAATATATATTAGAGCCTGTGTTGCAAACTTGCTTATACTAATATAATAAAGCAGAAGAGTTTGTTTGTTTGTTTGTTTGAACGTGCTAATCTCAGGAACTACCAGTCGGATCTGAAAAATTCTTTTTGTATATGATAGCCCAGTTATGCCGGAAGGCTATAATCTATATAACATAACGCTTTGATCCTTTGCAAAAGGCTAAAAAGGCTAAAAGATAATGTCGGCTAATCTCAGGAACTAGCAGTCGGATTTTAAAAATTGGTATTGCCTATGATAGCCCAGTTATTCCGAAAGGCTATATAAAATTACGCCAAAACTTTTAGGGACCAGACAAAAATAATAAAATGGTCGCACGAGAAGGGGGAGGGTTGGGTCAAAGGCAAAAAAAGGCTAAACGAATAGGATACAATCTATATGGGTATCGTTTTCGAGATTTTCGGGACGCTGATTAATAATATGAAATTAATTTAGTGATCCAAGATGGCGGACGGGAAATCAAAGATGCCGCATGAGAAAATTTTAGAAGTCAATATGGGTATCGCCTTCGATATTTTAAGGGGTGGAGAATCGAAATAAAACATCTATTTCGTGATCAAAGATGGCGGATGGGGAATCAAAGATGGTGGATGGGAAAATTAAAAAAATCAATGTTGGTATCGTCTGCAAAGTTAAAAGGGATGGGGAATCCAAATACAACATCTGTTTCGTGATTCAAGATGGCGGATAGGAAATCAAAGATGGCGGACGGGATTTTTTTTAAAGTTGATATGGGTATTGTCTCCGATATTTTAAGGAATGGGGAATTCAAAAACACCATCTATTTCGTGATCAAAGATGGTGGATGGGTTTTTTTTTTTAAATCAATATAGATATCGTCTCCGATGTTTAAAGGGATGAGGAATCCAAATACAACAACTATTTCGTGATTCAAGATGGCGGATGAGAAATCAAAGATGGCGGATGGGAAAAATTTAAAATATCAATATGGGTATCGTCTCTGATGGTTTTAGGGATGGTCAATCCAAAAACAACATCTATTTCGTGATCAAAGATGGTGGATAGGAAATCAAGGATGGCGGACAGGATTTTCTTTTAAAGTCGATATGGATATCGTCATTTAAAACCATTTATTAGCTCACAAAATATGGGTGTATACAGATAGTAGGGTACATGTTAAACTAGTAGCCACATATTCACCATTTCTGGCATGTGAGACATAATTATATTTACCTACATAACATACAGCAATTATTATAATATTGTATAAACATAAAAAAATGACATTATTAGAACATACTAAGTACTAGTTGTTTTTCATTTATTTTTTTACTAGTAGTCTTTGGCATACATATTTACAAAGTGTTATGCCTTATTAGGTAGGTACTAACTACTAATTAATTATGTACATCATCGGAATAAATAGTAAATACGTTACATCTAATACCACTACGAATCCTTGTTGTTAAAGTACTCTTGGGTGCTGTAGAAACACTTGTCTACTAGCCAGTTAAACAATTTTTTACGAAATATGCTTATAGGTAGATCTTTCAGATCTTTTGGTAGATTATTAAATATTTTGATAGACATAGGATAACAGTTTCTTTTGTATTGTTCGGTACATATATTAGGTAAGATTAGTTTAGTTGGATATCGAGTGTTAAAGTTACAATGATTCCTAAGAGTTTTGTACAATTCTGGGTGATTCTTTACAAAGTTACAGGTTTCAAAAATGAATATTGATGATGCAGTCAGTAACCTTAAACTTTTAAAAAGGGGTTTGCAAGATGTTGAGGGTTCTACATCACAAATTGCTCTTATGCATTGTTTTTGTGCTAGGAATATTTTATTGAAATTAACTGAACCACCCCATAACAGAATACCATACCGTATATTTGATGCCACATAACCGTGATATGCCTGAATGGCTATTTTTTGACTGGCGATTCTATTTAGACGCCAAAGTGCGTAAACATATTTATTAATTTTTGAGCATATTTTATCGATATGTGATTTCCACGATAATTGATTGTCAAGGCTCATTCCAAGGAAGGTTACCAACTCCGACTCTACTAAAGGTTTATGGTTGTACGAAATAGATAAGTTTGATTCTTTCTTCTTTTTGTTAAAGAACTGCATATATTTTGTTTTTTCTATGTTTATTTTCAAATTATTGTTTTCTAACCAACGGATGATGTTTTTTACAGAGTTATTGATTTCGTCGTTGAATTGATTAATGTCTAAAGATGGTTTTTGTGTTATAACTAAAGATATGTCATCCGCGAAGAGTGTACAATAATGGTTTGTTACTTTAGGGAGATCATTGATATAAATCAAGAACAGGAGCGGTCCTAAAATACTCCCTTGAGGCACTCCGACTGTGTTAGGGGCTAAATTAGATTTAAAAGCCATTTCTTGGTTTTGATTATTGATATTTCTTATCTCTACATATTGTTGTCTATCGGTAAGATAGCTTCTTAGCCACTCATTTGCTATACCACGAATACCATAAAATTCACATTTTTTTAATAATATATCATGGCTAACAAAGTCGAAAGCTTTGCTCATATCAAAGAATATTGCGAGGGTATTAATCTTATTGTCTAAATTTTCCGATATTTTACATACTAATTTAAAACTTGCTAGGGTAGTGGATTTACCTTTTTGGAAACCATTCTGTTCTGTATTTAGTACATTATATTTAATAAAAAAGTTGTATAAGCGCTTGTGCATAATTTTTTCAAATATTTTGGCTAAGACTGGAATTAGAGCTATTGGTCTGTAATTGTTAGGCTCTGTGTCACAACCTTTTTTAAAGATAGGTTTGACTACTGATATTTTAAGTCTATTTGGAAATGTGCCTTGTGCCAAAGATATGTTGATAACATAACACAGAGGGGGTGTTATAATGCTAGCAGATTGCTTTAGGATCTTTGTTGGGATGTTATCATAGCCTACTGAACTAGTATTCTTTAAAGACATAATAGTTTTATATATTTCATCATGAGTTACAGGAGTTAAAAAAATACTGGTTTCTATAGATGTTATAAGGTTTGTTACTAAATTTGGAGTTTTGTTAGTTGAAACTTTATCTTTTGTTAATGCTATAAAAAAATTGTTAAATTTATTTGCAATTTCACTAGGATCCGTGATGACTTCATCATTCATTTTTAATTTAGAGATCTGTGTACTATTATAGGTCCTACATTCTTGATTTTTAATGACTTTCCAAGAATCCCTACAAATGTTTTTTTGAATTTTGTAGTAATTTTATGTTTTCTAGCCTTTGAGCATTACTGATACACTTTTTTAAGACTTTACTGTATGTCTTATATTTATTTTTATAAGATTGGCTGATGCCCTTATTATATGAGTATCTTAACTTTCGTTTTTTTGCACATGATATTCTTAAGCCCTTAGTAATCCACGCATGGTTTTTGGACTTAATATTTATTTTTACTTTATTTATTGGAAAACAGAGATCAAAAAATAATAACAATGTATCGTGAAAATTTTGGAAGGCCTCATTCACATCTGGAATTATATAAAGGTCTGACCATGAGAGAGGTTCAATCGATTTTAAGAATTTTATTAGATTATCAGCGCTGTAATCACGCTTATATACACACCATCGCTTTTTGGCTTGAACTAAGCATTTTACCGGTAACGATAATATTTGACATGTCTCGTGGTCTGAGAGACCTGAAGGTACAACAATACCTATAGCATTGGGTTCATTGCTGAGAATTTGATCTAGACAGGAATTTATCCTAGTTGGCTCATTTATGTGAGTCTTTATATTATAGTTCTTTAAAATATTTAGATATTCGTTGCGAACTGTTGAAACTTTTAAAAGATCTATATTAAAATCGCCCAATATCACTAATTTCTTTTTAGTTTTTGAACGATATTTATTTAATAATATTTCTAAATTCTGTAGAAAAACATTAGGTTTACAATTGGGTATTCTATATATACAAATAACAATCAGTTTATATTGTGAAAATTCTACACCACAACATTCAAAAGTAAATTCTGCGGCCATTGTTTTAATCCATGGTATTTTGTTCGGTGTTAAGTGATCTTTGCACAATATACAAACACCGCCGCGCCTCTGTTTACTTCTAGAGTAGAAGTCGGCAAGTTTGTATCCATTTATATGTATATTTGATTCATCACCAGATCTGACGAAAGTCTCTGAGAGACATAATATATCGATATTGTAATTATTTTCAATCCCAAGCTCCTTTAATGTTATTTTTAATATATCTAATTTTGATAAAAGTCCTGCTATGTTTTGGTGTAAAATTTTAATATTATGTTTTCCAATCGCCTCTTTCTCCTTAATTTCGAAAAAATGACTTGTTGGTAGTGTTCTCATTAGTTGTAAAGGATATTGCAGATTGCTCATCTTTAGTAACTAGGGGAAAGTATTCCAATATACTCTTTTGTTTTTTAATTATTTGCTTAGCATTATACTTGATATGGTTCATATGGTTGCATGGTATTCCACTATGGGTGTCCTGTGAAATATATTGCATTTGTTTTTTATATGTTGGTATAAATTTAAGATTGTAATCTATAGAATCTATGAGCAGATTAACTTTGCGACATGTTTGAAAATCGTTATTGTTTTTAGGATGATAGGCATATAAATAGTGACAATTTGTGAAGTTCTGACAAGTTAATTTGAGCATATTGTTCAACATTTTTACATTTAGATATTTATTGTTACATACATTAAAAATAATTACCGTATTTTTATACATTTTTTTAAGACAAGCGGATAATTCTATTGAAACTTTAGTAGGGTTGGCATCATTTTCAGCTATACCTAGCACGATTTTGTCGTGTTCATTGACTTGCAGATTCTCACAACATCTTAATATTTCAGACGTATCCGCGTGTGGCTTTGTGAAGGCGTATATGTTGTAATGTTCGTATTTGTTGTGCTCTCTTGATTTAATAAGCTTTGCTGCAAGGCCAGTGCATTGCTGAGCACCAAAGATCAGTATGCGTCGTTTCTTTGAATCATTTTTAGATGCTTGAGTCAATTTAGCGGTCGTGGAGCATATATCCATATCATTAGAACAGCAATTTTTGTTTGAGGCCTGTGATACATCGGGTAACTTTAGACTGCAGTTTATATTGGCTTGCTTGTTTTCTTTAGTCGCATTATGTTGTTCACATTCCAGTCTCGGAGAATCATAATTTTCCGCAAAATCAAGTCTTCTGATAGCGATACTTTTCCTATTTGCTTTCTTTGTAGTAATTTTGCTAGAAGAGCAAATCGAAGTCAGGTTATTAATTTTAATTTCCTGATTCTTAATTATTTCTTGGAGGTTAAAGTTTTCCATAACTATAGTCTCCGATATTTTAAGGAATAAAAATAAAATAAAAATCTATGTTTGTTTGTTCATCATTTATAGACTGAAATGATAAGAGATTAAGCGCTAAGTCAATGGTAACTTTGGAAAAGAGGCTTGGAAAAAAGGGAATTAAATAAAACTCTTAAAAAGGCGATACGGAGTTCGCTGGGTCAGCTAGTTTTTAATATTTTCTAAGCTGCTTGGACTGCCATTGTTTGTGGTACTGGTAATTCGTATTACTAGTTGTTACATATTTTTCACACCGCGATACTACTTACATAAATGAATGACATACAACTATTTGACATGCACTATCTAGCAATACTTTCGTCAAATACCCGCAGATGTTTCCAAACAGTTTGTTGATGGTGCCAATAATAACAAAATGTACATACCTCTGTTGGCATCCTTTTGTAATAGAGAACGTCACAAAAAGGAACTTGTCACATTGTTGGCAAAATTTTCTACTTTGAAAAGAAATTACTTAGATGGTGGGGTGACAGGGACAACGGGTAGCGGTACATAATTTGTTTTGAAAAACATTGAAATACGACACTACAACATTGATCTAGATAGGAGTGATCCTTCGTCTTCGTCTGGTATAAAAATAAATGCTTTTTCTTTCTTTCTTAAATATTGGTTGTACAAAGGCCTCTAAAGTAGTTTAATATTTTCAGAGAGTTATAATGTATGGATAAAGGCTAGCACGGGTAAAACGTAACATTCATATTCGAATCAAGGTCATCTATATATTATATAAAAATGAATTGCTGTTCGTTAGTCTCGCAAAAACTCGAGAACGGCTGAACGGATTTATCTTATTTTGATTTTTAAATGTTCATGGAGGTCTAGGGAAGTTTTAAAAATTGAGAAAAATTCGAATAATTGCCGGAAAAACCCTAAAAACAGCCCTTTTCTATTTCCTATACAAACGTTTTCTAAATTAAATGGAGAGTCAATTTGTAATTTATTACCGCTGCATAAAGTTCAAATTTGCGTGCGCGTTTATATACTTCTTTGTTTGATGGCAGTTTTGACAGGTTTCCGGACCTGAAGTCTCAGTGCTGCCGCCCAGCGGGCTTCATGCTAGAAGAAACCCATTGATAATCCCTACTTAATATTATAAAACTTACTATTATTATTACTTATTATTGTGTATGTATGTATGTTCCGTTTTCACACTAAAAGGGCTGAACCAATTTTATTGAATTTTAATATAGAGATAGTTAAACCATGGAGACGGACATAGGCTACCATAAGTTGTAAAAATTAAACTGGGAGGGATTGTAGGGAGGGTAGAAGTTTGTACGGCACAAATTTACCTCTTGCAAGTAGGAACGCATGCGCTGATAATTGAGTGCTGCGCATGTGCTATCGCATATCTGTAAGTACTATCACGTCATATCATACATAATGTCATATTGTACACGTTGATTAAATTGTTCGCATATCTATAATCTATACTAATATAATAAAGCGGAAGAGTTTATTTGAACGCGCTAATCTCAGGAACTACCAGTCGGATCTGAAAAATTATTTTTGTCTACGATAGCCCAGTTATTCCGGAAGGCTATAGGCTATATAACGTAACGCTTCGACCCTTTGGGGCCGGGCAAAAGGCTTAAAAGGCTAAAAGATAATGTCGGCTAATCTCAAGAACTAGCAGTCGGATTAAAAAAATTGTTATTGCCTATGATAGCCCAATTATTCCGATAGGCTATATAAAATTACGCCACAACTTTTAGGGGCCAGACAAATTAATAAAATGGTCCAACGAGAAGGGGGAGGGTTGGGTCAAAGGCAAAAAAAGGCTAAACGAATAGGATACAATCTATATGGGTATCGTTTTCGACATTTTCGAAATTTATTTAGTGATCCAATATGGCGGACGGGAAATTAAAGATGGCGGATGAGAAAATTTAAAAAATCAATATGGGTATCGTCTCTGATGATTTTAGGGATGGTGAATCCAAATACAACATCTATTTTGTGATCAATAAATGGCGGATAGGAAATCAAAGATGGCGGACGGAATTTTTTTTCAAGGCGATATGGGTATCGTCTCCGATATTTTAGGAATGGGGATTTCAATATTATATCAAAATGTATATTCAGCATTTATAGACTCTGAAATGATAAGAGATTAAGCGCTAAGTCAATGGTAACTTTGGAAAAGGGGCTTGGAAAAAGGAAATTAAATAAAAACTCTTAAAAAGGCGATACGGAGTTCTCTGGGTCAGCTAGTTACGAATAAAGACTAAGCTTGTAACTATATACGTAGCTTCCAAAGGGTTTAAGTGGCAAAAGTAAACAACAGTTGAAGCCTTAGGTAAAATTGTATCTCATTTTGAAGTTGAGCCCAGATACAATTCAACATCTTTATCTTAATATATATGGCCTGCTACAAACGATTAGGTCAAAATTATACAATACAATAATTATTCAGAGAAAGCTCGTTTCTAAGAGAAATAACGGTTAATAGCGTAATTAATATCTAGCTTACAAACTCAATTGCTTTGGTTGAAGTTGAGGAACAAGGTCTACGTTTGACTTGGATTACTAATGCTTCATGTTGCTTTAGATAGAATATAATATTCTGGACCTGTTATTTAAGGCGTGTTTGACTACCAATACCAATTTCTATGATATTTACAAAGATGATTGATATTAATGTACTAATCTTTTCCATATGGTTAATTGCGAATAAATAATTGGGTTTTGCATTTTGGTTATTAGCAAACAGCGACAAAATTGATTAAATAATAATAATGCGAGAGCTATCTGCAATACTGGAAGTATTTTTTTACTAAATCATTGTCACATTTTCATTTAACCTGCAAGTTTCCTTTGTTAATATAAGCAGGTCAACACAGTTTATAATACGCCAGCAATGCCAGCCGTGGCCTGTTACAAGGATACTTAAAAAGGCATCTTTTCTTTGAAATTGACTCTGAATTAAGAATCGAAGTAATTTTCTTCGAAAACTACTCCACAATAAAATAAATTCCAAGTTTAAGATGCTGCTATACTCATTGCAATAGTTCTCGTCTTTATTGAGTAGTAACAATAAAATGCATCTAAAGGCTTCTGTAATGGCCTACCATTAACAACTACGCTGGTTTACCTCAGTAACATAAAAATCAGCCTTTGTTTTAGATCTAAGTTCTCTTTGCTATCAACATTTCAAACGACGAGTGTAATTTTTATTTATTGGCTATCTTTGCTCGGGTTTGCAATTTTTATTCTTTCTTCAGTTTCGTTAGTTCGCACTATTTATTCGCACAAATGGTTAAATGTTTTTCTTTTTGTTCATATATATTATAGAATTCAAAGACATTTAAACATACTTACGTAGAGCGATTTACTTATCACATAACCATTTTGAGACCTTGGTATACATACATAGAATCACGTCTGTTTCCCGAAAGAGTAGGTAGAGACTACGGAACGCCATTTGCAACGATCCTGACATATGTAAATCTCTTGCTTCATTTGCTCCCATCAAAATTCTCATGCATGCTCTTTTGTTTAGGGTCTAAACAGGAGACCTTGGTAAACCGTATATTTTTTGTAGAATTGACGTAATCATTTGGATGTTTTACTCATCGAATGAATAGTGGCGGACTACCACACATATTTTTTTTATTTTATTTATAGTCTCACGTCTGTATCCCCGAAGGCGTAGGTAGAGGTGTAAATATTACACCCACATTTCGCTATGAATTTTTAGGTCCCACGTAATAGGGACGGGCCTATTGTCATTACCGTCGTGAGCAGTCGCATACGCTGTCCACTGGAGCACGGAGGCACTGAAAAAGAGTTATTACGATATTCTTCTTCAAAACATTATTTTTTGACTTGACGATATAAGTACCAAATTACCATAATTATACTGCTAAGCTAAGGAGCTTGAGTCTGAATCTACGTTGCGCGACACTGACTTTTTGAATAAAGTTAAAATAATATGTCAAATTACTTATGAGGAATTTCTGACAAAGGTATACTTACAGTTTTGGTGTATAACATTCACGTATAAAAAATGGAATAGCAAAACAAATAAGTGTCGCCTTAAATAAAAATTATTATACTGTATCCATTTCTAATTAGCAAAATTGTCTTACCTGTGCTTATTTCAGCCCTAAATAGCATACTCCCATCCCCAAGTGCAGAATCCAATTCAACTTCAATAAACGCGTTCATAATTGTTTGCGTTTAACTCAAACGTTATGGTTATAGTTTCTACGTAGATTTTATGACGCAGACGTAGTAAACACCGAGCAAATTTGGTTTTGTGTTACAGACTAGAAAGTTTTAGTTAATGTTCGACGAATACCTACGTATAATGTGTGATTTGGTAATGGTTTACATAACCTAATTTCAAAGATAGTTATTGACTTAGAATGTAACTAGTTTTACAAAGTTATGGGGTCGTCAATGTAGGACATTGTAAAGTTTTCCGAAGCAACCTACATGAAGTAATGATTCAACATGGTACATAGTATTTCAATGAAAAAGGCTTACGGTTTTACCTAACGATAAAGATCCTTCAAGATTTGTTAAGGTGGCTGGAAATGTGCTTGACTGGCTTTCATTACATAGCACCAAAATGTAGCATCCGAAATGTGAAGGTAATCAAGTGATACTGCTTAAAATTCTAAAAATAAGGTCTTGAGCCACGCAATAGAAGCTTTACCTATGGAAACGTGTAGGTATAGGTCGGTTCATGAAAGATGACCACTGCGCAGAAATCATTTTTTAGGTCCCCGTAGAGGTGCGGGGTGAGGCGCGGGTGGAATGCCAATGGCGTGGCTCCGTTCTTGACGCATTCCCTAAATGCGTCAAGAATGGAGCCACGCCATTGGTGCAAAAATGTACATATGCGCGACGGCCGCCATTTGTGGTCAACTTTCGTGAACAGATCTATACATACATTACGTTTATAAACGATGACAGTTGCTGTATAAATAAAACATCGAGTTTTCTGATAAGTCTATGCTTTTTAGTATCTTATATAGTATATAACATTTATTTTAATAAAATGACTAAAACCACTTTGAGTATCGTCGATCGTTTATCATTAGATGATATTGACAAAATTGACTAATGCAATTTTCTATTGCTGTAGTCGGAGAGGGCTATATAATACGGGACACCTACTAGTATTATTTACTGGATTACTACTTTCCAAATTACTAGTAGTCTAAGTGAGTTCGTTTACCTATATTGATAAATAAATAGAGATCTCTTTGGTATCTGTCCCTGACGACTATAAACTTTGTAGACAGTCAGACGCACTGATTGGACAAAGGATTAGACCCTGACCAATCCTCTATGCGTTGGTCTTTGAGACTCTTGAGTAAAGAGCCCTTTAGAATTGTGCGCTCAAGGTTTATAAATCATTCTGTCAAACAAAAATATTACAGAGATTTTATTTAGATTCACAAATAATACAATGAATGAGTTTGTATATTTAGGTACGCTGTTTACAAGAGATGGTAAGAATGTAGAAGATATTGAAAGAAGAGTAAATGCAGGTAATAGAGTGAATGGAGCTCTGAAGGTGTTTATGAATAGCCAAAACGTGTCCAAAAAGGCACGTTTGGCTGTCCATAGAGGGGTCTTAGTACCTACTCTTATGTATGGTAGTGATAGTTGGGTATGGCAGAAGAGTCATGAAAGTAGAATAAATGCTGTAGAAATGAGAGCAGTGCGAAGTATGTGTGGTGTTTCTTTGACTGACAGAGTAAAGAATTGTGTGATAAGAGAGTGTTGTGGGGTAAAAGAAGATGTAGTGACAAGCATCGAGAAAGGTATGCTAAGATGGTTTGGACACGTGGAGAGGATGGATGACGATATTGAAAATTAGGTGGGCGTAAATAAAAGATTGAATTTGTAGTGGAATATTTCAATATATTATAATCCTTTACTATTAATGCATTTGGAAGCAATGTCTCTAGCTCCTGACACAGAAGAGCTGTCACATAGAACATAATAAATTAAGAAACAAACCATATGGCCAATAGGCGAGCGATACAAACCTTATTAGTTAAAAACTTACAGATAAATTTTTGTACCTAATATTCAACACGCCCCCTCAAAAATTAATCGGTAGTTATACAAACAAAAATCAATTTAAATTTACTACCTAACTAGATCACATATACTTCCAAATGCTTACTGGGGAATTACAACTTGGTCCAACATTCGTTCGAGGGTTGGGGAAAACCCAGTAAAACCGCCAACCAGACCAATTCAACTTAAGTTCTCAAATCAACATAAAAATTCAATTTCACTAATTGAATATTGTTATGTTTAAAATTAAATACATAAAATCTTGTATTTTGTCTACACACTTATTCACACTACTATTGTACACCCATTTTGCATCTCAACATTTGAAACGTGATTGCAGGTAGTGCTTTTGTCAGTGCGTCTGCTAGCTGTTCACCTGTGGGAATATAATTTAATTTTATTACATTTTTCTCAACTTGTTCTCGAGAAAAATGATATTTTATGTCAATATGTTTTGACCGTTTGTGACATGTTGGGTTATTGGCTATACTTATACAACCATTATTGTCTTCATAGATGACAATTGGCACAGTGATGTGCATGTTTATACTGGCTGCTAAAGATTTAAGCCACAGTGCTTCTCTGACTGCTTCGAATAATGCCATATACTCAGCTTCAGTCGAAGAAGCCGCGACTGACGACTGTTTTCTTGTATTCCAGGAAATCGTGCACTGGTCAAAGAGCTTAAACAAATACCCGGTTGTACTTTTTCTATCCTGTGTATCATTACCACCCCAGTCTGAGTCTACGTACCCACACAAAATATCATTGTATTTACATCTTATGTAACACAATTTTAGATCGGTTGTGCCTTTTAAGTACCTTAATACCCGTTTAAGACATTGCCATAATTCTTTATTATTTTTGTGTGTGTACCTACTCAGTATGTTTACACTGACGCTTAGATCTGGCCTAGTACATAGCATAATATACATAAGGCATCCTATGACGTTTCGAAAAGGTGCGTCTTATCTCTCCTCAGAGTTCAATGCGTCATAATTTAACTTATTTTCTAAAGGGGTAGACACAGGTTTACACTCATGCATATTAAACTTGGTCAAGACTGTTTTAATGTATGCACTTTGGTCTAAAGACATTTGATCACCTTCTCTAGTGATTTTTATGCCCAGAAACAATAAATTTGTCTCAATCGGTCATTTGGAATTTGCTCATCAAATATCTTTTGAAATTAGTCATTGAATTTGGGTCCACATTCATCATTTTTGATAGTAAAAATCCATTTACAATCTACGATGTTTTTGTTTGGTGGTCGTGGTACTAAACTCCACGTTTCATTTTTATGTAATGAATTAAGTTCCTCCCTTCTTGCGCTTTCCCATTTACTTCTATCATTTCTATGCTTAATCTCTTCAAATGATTTCGGTAAATTGCATAAAATTGTCTGAGCGCACATTAAATAGTCTACGTCATAAATTTCATTATATGAAACAGGGGGTTTTTCTTTAATTCTATCACTCCTCCTAAGTTCAATATTTTTGTTTGTATTTTCAGAACGACTAGTCATTGAATTATCAAAACGTACCTCGCTTAACGTATCATGGTTCAATTTGCGAACTTTAATTGGACATTCATCATGCCCACTAGATTTTGAGCTATCTAGTTCTGTTTCAGAGTAGTCTCGGAACTTACTTGACACTGACTTTGACACAATGTCATTATCAGTTTTGTCATGAGAATTTTCGATATTCTCTTCAGACTTCCAAGGAGGTCTGGACTTCAAAAAGTTAGTTTCGTCCACGATAACATCTCTGACTACTACGAACTTTTCGCAATTTGGGTTCCAAACTTTATAACCGTTTGGTTCATAACCCATTAAAATACCTTTCCATGATTTATCATCAAATTTAGCTTTGGTCGTTTTGTTATGCACAAAGACTGTCGATCCAAAAACCTTTAAATATTTTGCTTTAGGTTTCCTATCGTGCCACATCTCATATGGTGTTTTTAAAAGTTTTAAGGCTTTAGTAGGTGTTATATTTATTAAATGAACTGCAGTCAAAACTGCTTGACCCCAAAAAACCTTATCTAATTGAGCACCGTTTAAGATAGAACGAGCTTTCTCAGTAATGGTTCTCACCATTCGTTCAGAAACACCATTTTGCTGTGGAGTTCTAGGAACTGTTAAATGATATGAAATACCCTTTTCAGCACAGTAGCTTTTCATTTCAGCAGATAAGTACTCACCACCGTTATCGCAAAACAAATTTACTACCTTTAAATTAAATTTAGCTTCACTTTTTGCAACAAAATCTTTGAACGCAGCAAATACGTCTGATTTGTATGTTATCAGGTATGTAACACAATAATGAGTATATTGATCAATAAACATCATGAAATAATTTTTATTATCAACTGTTGTTGGAGTGACAGGACCACAGACATCAGAACTGACAGCAAATAGTGGTCGATTTATGTGACTTTTGTCCTTGGCGTGATTAAACGGAAGCCGGCTCTGCTTTCCATTAATGCAAGCTTCACACAAATCATCATCCGGCACTACAGCGCTTAATTCATTTATGTCCTCAAACAACTCATGTCGTTTTATTTCTATAAATTTATTTTTACTCATGTGACCAAGGCGCTGATGCCATAATTTGTAATTATTTTGATCACTTGTGCATGCTTGGAAAACAGGACGACTAACGCTTACTGATGCCACCAAGTCTACAGAAATTAAATTGTTGGAAGACATACCTTTCATCACGGTTTTACCTCGTTTGCATATTCTCGTACCGTCAGTACCAAAAATGACAGTGTAGCCAGCTCGCTGCAGTTTGGAAACGGATAGCAAATTATACGGAGCCTCCGGACAGTACAAAACGCCCTCCAAGCAACCCTGTACACCCATGTTGCTGGTAACCTGCATAGTACGACTTTTTGCAGCTGAAATAAATTCGCAATTTTTAGCAACTGAAATTTTCAGTGGTGTGTCTAAAACAACAAAGTTAGTAAACAAGTCTTCTCTATTGATAATGCGATCCGAGGCGCCAGAATCTAGAAGAAAAGTAACTGTTATATTTTATGCTTAATCAATCAATGCTTAATAAAACGCCAATTGCGTTTCAGATTCGCCGGTCATAAAAGCAAACCCTGAGAACTCATTCGATGCTGATTGTTTATTTTCGCTTATCTCGACAGACTGTAGTGTTCTTGGACCCTTTTGTTGGTTCATTCGTTTGAAATAGAAACAATCATTTCGTATATGTCCTCTACGTCCACAATGATGACATTTTTTTATGAACTTAGAATCCTTCTTTTGTTTCATATTTTTATTTGACTGTCGATTATCAAATTTTCTTTTCATCAACTTGTCACTTTTCGTTTCAATGTGCAACACTTTTGCACTCATATCGCCTGACTCATTTTTCAACTTTACTTCATGATCCAATAGCCGTGTTTTCACGAAAGTGAAACGTCAGATTATCTTCCGATAAGGTTTCGATTGCTGTTATGATTCCGTCATAAGTCGAAGGTAGAGTAAGCAATAAATGAGCAACCTTATCGGTTTCTTCTAACTTTGCACCAGCGGCTAGTAGCTCAGTGATGAGCTCATCGAACGTGGTAAAGTGTTTTATCAGCGGTATTTCACTCTTTAATTTTAACGACAACAACTTTTTTCTCAACGCCAATTGCGTCGCGATGCTCTTACGCTCATATAACGCATCCAAATTTTTAAGAATATCTTTTGCCGAAATGTTTTCCTTGGCAAATCCAAGGTAAGAGTCTGAAAGATATTCAATAATGACATTTTTAGCTATGCAATTGTTTTTCTCCCAATTTTCGTCGCGTACTAATGGGACGTCGTCAATAACTTTTATCACATTCATTTCACTCAGCAACGCTCGGATACGAAATTTCCAGACGCTATACTTCTCGCCATTGAACGGTTTTATATTTCGTTTAACTTTGGAAGACTCCATTTTTCAAAAAGATATTTTCAACACAGCGGATTTTACTCGCGCACACTGGGCCCATAACCTATTGAAAATTAGGTGGGCGTAAATAAAAGATTGAATTTGTAGTGGAATATTTCAATATATTATAATCCTTTACTATTAATGCATTTGGAAGCAATGTCTCTAGCTCCTGACACAGAAGAGCTGTCACATAGAACATAATAAATTAAGAAACAAACCATATGGCCAATAGGCGAGCGATACAAACCTTATTAGTTAAAAACTTACAGATAAATTTTTGTACCTAATATTCAACAGACGAAAGACTGACCAAGCAGATATATAAGGCAAGTGTGGAAGGGACAGGACGAAAGGGAAGACCTAGGCGGACGTTCTCTGACCAGATTGGAGACATCCTAAAAACAGGACAGGTTAGTAGCACTCTGAACAGAAGAGCATGCATGAGGAATCTGATGGGAGTGAATGAAGCAAGAGAGATATGTCAAGATCGTTGCAAATGGCGCTCCGTAGTCTCTGCCTACCCCTCCGGGAAACAGGCGTGAGTCTATGTATGTATGTAATGTATGTATGTATGTATGTATGTAATAATACAATACAATTTGTTTTACTGAATTTACAAACATGCCATCGAAATTTGAATCCGAAGAGATAAATTCTATTAAAACTAAACACAGGCTTTTGATGCTCTGTGTCCACGACGCTCTATTCATGTTTGCTTAGTTGAAAGATAGTCAACTTGCTCTTGATTGGTAAGCATTTTTGTGCTACAAATATGATCGTTATCCGTCCCACGTGTCAAACAGGAATACATCATCGCCCTAGCGTTATCCCGGTTGCATCCTAGACTGACACGCCTTGGAGCCCGAGGTCCGCTTACTGGTCTAACCAGATATGACAGAATATTAACTTTTCCACAGACTAACTGCGGTCTGACCTCCATGGTATATGGATAACCCATAGTTTAGACCAGTAAGATCTTCATGACAGCCGGGACCGACGGTTTAACGTGCTCTCCGAGGCACGGGGCAAGCGATAATTAACAATTTAATACACACTTAACTTCGAAAAGTCATGTCAAACAAGAAATATAGCATTGTTATTCTTACGAAACACTGACCCTGCTGAAAGATTAAAAAAATGTGTTTGTTTAACTTATCCGTGCATTCTAATAAACACAGCATAATTTTTTCTTACATCAGATTATCTTCACAACTGAGCTCTATTGTGAAAAACAAACAGAAAATCAAAAATCTTTTTTCCGAAACGTTGACAGCAAGAACGCAAAGACGCATCAATAAACACGAATTGCTCTCATTTGCTTAATAAATACTCCAAAGTGAATTTCCAAATCGTCTTTGTTTTAGCTGAGACTAATTTTATTATAGATACGACTAATTGCTCAGAGTGTTGCGCATTGTAAATGTATAATGTACCGTTAAGTAATACCCAACTATAAATACCGGTTATGGTTAATAACGGTTATAACTATAACCAACCACATGTCAAAAATGGTATCGGCTTATAACGCTATACATTCACAACATGTTACAAAGAGGATGGCGTTCTGCAGATTTTTTTGCGTCAAAGCTTAATTGAAATGGTATGTATTTTGGTTGGTTAATGGTTTTATTTTAATAATTGTGTATGTTAAAATGCCAAAAGAAATATCTTGATACAGATTTGAGGCTTGGAATAATTTTTATAAGTAATATATGTGGCGCTCATTTTTTTAATTTTATCCCTCATATTATAAATGGCAGTGTGTAACCCTGTTTTTCTTACACGGATGAACCCTGACTTTTTTACATGGAATGGATCCACAGCCGTTATTTTGTGTAGAGAAATTCATGAGCAACTCACTATAAATATTTAGTTAATGACATAATTTTTGTCCTATTGAATGCCCTACGCGTAAAAATGATTAAATTAATTTAACTACGAATTAAACTATGAACTCTGTTATTCGTAATATAACAATTCAGTTTAACAGTTTTACCGTTACTCGTTGACCTGTATTTTAATAACAGGTAGCTTATCGGTATTCACCTCAGCAACTTGACTGTTACCGATTCTGAATTATGTGATTGCTTAGTGAAAAAAAATAAGGCAAATCAACTCATGAACTAGTATCCTACATTACGAAATTCATTTAAATATCAAATTTTATTTCCAACCAGAATATAACCAAACACTTTTCCAAACACTCGACTCAAATAATTGCTATTATTTAAACGGCTTATTTTTATATTAATCTTGTTTTTGGGATCCGTGAGTAAGGAAGCGGACCCTCGTTTCATTGCTAAACAACCCAGAGGATCCTTAATTCTGCCGCGCCTGTCCGTAATTGCAGAGTATTATCTACACATTTCTTGTCCGTTTTCCCTTCGTGTCACTGCTTCGAACCACTTGAATTTCAAATCGTGAATAATTTGAGTGTCAGTCAAAATTATAATTGAATGTTGCTGAAGGTTTTTTTTTATGGTTTCGCTGTGTACCTTTACCAAAAGGGTGGAAAAGGGTACACTGACCCTATCATTATTTTAAGCACAAATGGTAACTGAAAATTTCACTTTTTTTTTAGAATTATCTCTCAAAAGTTATTTCGTTACACAGTGGTCTGAATTCTGATGTTTTTATCACTAAACCAAAATTACACTTATGTTGTCTTTTACTAACGAATTATACGAGAAATATTATGGCAATGTGTTTTTAAACTGTCAGACCAAATTACAGGTGTTTGCGGCGAGTGTTAGTGGACACGTTTCAAAGGTAAAGCTACGTAGTAAATTAAGTACTAGTGAAACTAAAGCTGACAGACCTTAGTTTTTTCCATCTCTTTCTAGTTCTTTCAAAGAGAATATGATGCCAATAGTCCAGATTTTGTTTCGTCGCACACAATCTCCTCGTAGAATTATTTATAGACGTGAAGTTTGAGGATTTAATTTTCAACGTAAGTATTTGGAAAAGTACTCGCAAGTACGCGTCCTTTAGAATTCCGTGACATTCATTATCTCAAAAAATTATCTAACATTATTTTTTTTACTTGGTTCAGGCTCTTTCTATAACGTCTAGAATGTTTCTATATTTATTGTTATTCAAAACTTATTTACAAAAAGAAACTGGTTTTATAATTGCAATGTTGACCTAAACTGAGAAAACTCGCCAATAACAGTTTTAAGGCAAACTATTTTATATACTTTGGTCTCCTTTCATGCTTAAAGAATTTAAATTAATTATATTCCATAATTGCCGTTATACTACAGAACCACTATCGATCGCACTGAAAGTTCACAAGTATTTTTTTAATGGGTAATTAAAACGTTATTTAATTTAGTAGATTTTATAACTTAAATACATCCACTATATTATTTATATCATAAGAGTTATCCTAAACATTGATTGTACCTGTAAAGTAATTTCATATTTTCAGATTAAGGCCTAAGACTCTTCAAATATGAAATAATTTAAATATAAATCATGCTTGGATCAAAACCAGCAATTGTAAAACATTACTTTATTTCACAGTCATAGGTTATTTCAAGGTCATTAGGTATGTAAACTAAGTTTTCTATAGCTCGTTTCTAAGAGAAATTACGTTTATTAGCGTAATTAATATCTAGCTTACACTCACTTGCTAACTCGATTGCTTTGGTTGAAGTTGAGGAACAACGTCTACACTTGACTTTAATTGCTAATGCTTCCTGTTGTTTTAGATATAATATAATATTCTGGACCTGTAAAGCCGGTTTTACTACCAATATCAATTCTATAATATTTATAAAGACGATTAATATACAATAATGAACAATTTTTTTGAAGATAATCAATTGCTACTACATTGATACTACAACTAAACTATTATACACCTGTAGCGACCAACTACATAACACGACAACATTGACAAGCGCCATCTACCCTAAAAACTAAACTACTACAGCACTACTCCATCTAACGACGCGGGAAATATTCAAACAATCCTGAACCGCGATAGCAACTTTCGCGCTACGACGTATATATACAACTTCCAAAGAATGTCTTGGTTAGGTTAGGTTAGCTTGGTTAGAGGCTCCTCCCTCTAGTTGGAGGAACACACACCTTTATCCTCCACATAGGTGACCCCGACGTGATCTGAAGCAACCTTCACCGGTCAGATTACCAGCAGCCTCCCGACGTGATCCGAAGCAACCATCACCGGTCAGATTACCAGCAGCCTCCCGATGTGATCTGAAGAAGTTCTCACCGCTCAGATCCGCAACAGCAGCATCGTCGTCATCTCCACCTCGCCTCACTCCGCACTTCACCTGATGTTCAGCAATCAAGTCGCCGCCAGCCAGCAACTTCGGCCAGGGTCCAACCGTAGGCCATGCAAACTTGCATGCCTGGTCTTCCCTGCACCTCTCCAGCGCCAAGGCACGCCTCACTGCACACACGGTCCTCGTAAGCAGCGCATATCGCTCCTGTCCACGCAGCAGTGCCAGTACGCAACCACTTCGCAGCACTACGCAGCCACGACGCAGCCACTACGCAGCAACTCCCCGACTCACTGTGGGACACTCACTGCTCATCGCTCACTGCTCATCGCCTACTGCTCATCTCCGACTGCCCATCACCCTCGCAACCTCTCCCCGACTTACCGTGGGACTTGCACAGCACACTGCAACAAGCGACTACAGACTCTCCACTGGCACGCTCCTCAGAAGTTGACCCATCACCTTCAAGAACAACCTCCGGTCTTGGGGGGGAGTGATGTAGCGACCAACTACATAACACGACAACATTGACAAGCGCCATCTACCCAATGACGACGAAACTACTACAGTACTACTCCACCTAACGACGCGGGAAATATTCAAACGATCCTGAACCGCGTTAGCAACTTTCGCGCGCTACGACGCATATTTACAACTTCCAAAGAATGTCCGTTGGCCTGCAGGCCACCAAGCACGACCACCCAGCTTGGTTAGAGGCTCCTCCCTCTAGTTGGAAGAACGCCACACCTTTATCCTCCTCACACCTAAGACGGTACTTTTTGTTTTCAAATACAAGTTCTCTTTGTTAAAACAAGGATATCAACACCGAACATGAAACGTCAGCAATTCCAGTTTGGTCTGTAAGGATACTCATGGATATATCTTTTCTTCGAAAATGACTCCGAATAAGAATCGAAGTAATAACCTTTGAAAACTACACCCCAGTAAAATAAATTCCAAGTTTAAGATGCTGCTATACACATTGCAATAGCTCTCGCCTTTATTGAGTAGTAACAATGAATTGCATCTAAAAGTTGAAATTAAACTACAGTTTACGGATTTTATCGCGATGTATTGGTTTCACTAAGTTATTACATTTGAAACGAATGATCTAGAAACTACATTTTTAATTTATTACTAGCCGACGTTTCGAATTCTTTACAGGATTCGTGTTCACGGCAGACTGAGGTGATATTTGTCTTTTTCTTTAATGTATAAGTTATCTCAAAGTACCCGAAACATTTTTCAACTACTGGTGTTACTATTTACGCAGAATAACCACTTACCTTAACAACATAAAAATCAGGCTTTGTTTTAGATTTAAGTTCTCTTTACCATCAACATTTCAAACGACTTGTGTAATTTTTATTTTGTCTTTGCTCAGGTTTGCAAATATTATTTTCTCAATTAGAAATTATTAGTAGTGCGTTACACAAACGGCTTAATATATTTTATTATTGTTGAGGCATACAATTGGATTCATAGAAATTTAAACATATTACGTAGTGCGATTTACATTTCACGTAACCATTTTCAGCCCTATTTCATATAATTTTAGTAGAATTGCAATTTCGATCTTTTACTCATTGAATGCATAGTATCGTACCGTAGAACTGCCACATAATTATCATTTATAATCTGTTATTATAGTATTCCTTGTGAAATCGTTAAAAATACAGAATTACCATGTACCATGTGTTCTATGTTGAGTATCTTGGATCCTAATTTACAATGTGTACCACTGACTTTTTGGGATGTGTGTCAAATTACTTATGAGGAATTGTCTGACTAAGGCATACTTACAGTATTGGTTCAGAACTAACAAATATAAAAAAATGGAACAACAAAACAAATAAGTTTTGCCGTAAAAAAGAATAATATATTTATATTGTATTCATTACTAATTATCAAAAGTATCTTACCTCAGCTATGAAATTAGCTGAATATCGTTAACTACCATCCCCATGTGCAGAATCCAATACAACTTCAATAAACGCGTACATAATTGTTTGCGTTTAACTCAAACGTTACGGTTATAGTTCCTACGTAGATTTTATGAGGCAGACGTAGTAAACACCGAGCAAATTTGGTTTTATGTTACAGACTAGAATGTTCAACGAATACCTACGTATAATGTGTAATTTGGTAATAGTTTACATAACCTAATTTCGAAAATAGTTGTTGACTTAGAATGTAACTAGTATTAGATAGTTATGGGGTCGTCAATGTAGGACACAGTAAAGTTTTCTAGAGCAACTTGGATAGAGTAATGATTCAACATACATAGTATTACAATGAAAAAATCTTACGATTTTACCTAACGAAAAAGCTCCATCAAAATTTGTAAAGGGGCTGGAAATGTGCTTGATACTGCCTACAATTTAAAAAATAAAGACTTGAGGTATTACCAGTGGAAGCTTTACATGTTATACTGATGTATGAACCTCTAATTCCTTAAAATTAGCAATGCTTGTACATACCTGTATACAATCTAAACGGAAGCGGTTCCAATGATTTTCATGAAATTTAGTTTGTAAAGGGTTTCAAGAGCGATAAATCGATCAGGTAAGCAATCATTTTTAAAAACACGATTTACCAAAAAGAAAACCGTAAAATCTCGGCTATCCAGGTAAGCGATGACAGTGGCTGTGTGGATAATTCAGCGAGTTTTGTGATAAGTGTAGCATTTTTATACATATTACATTATTATTGAAATTTATATAAAACGACTAAAAGCACTTTGAGTATCGTTCGTCATAAATTTGTCGTCGGTTTTGACATAATTTTACTTATGCAATTTTCTTTTGCTGTAGTTACTTAGAGAGAGATAATATATGATTCGTGACACATACTAGTAGGTATTCTTTATTGCCTTACTACCTCGCAAGTCACTGAGGTCTAAGTGAGTTGGTTTACCCACTCATTATCTGAAAAATATAAGTCTTTTACATACCTATACCTTTATAGAGATTTGCTTGGTATCTGTCCCTGACGGCCATTAACTTTGTAGCCAGTCAGACGCACTGATTGGACAAAGGATTGGTGCCAGACCAATATTCTATGCGTTGGTCTTTGAAACTCTCGAGTAAAGTGCCCTTTAGAATAATTGTGCGCTCAACGTTTGTAAATTGTTTTGTGAAACATAAATATTACAGAGATTTCACTTAGACTCACAAATAATACCTACAATACAATTTGTTTTTCTTAATTCACAGACGTGCCAGCGAAATTCGAATACGTAGAGCTTAATTCTATTTTATTTGAATATTTTAATTAAACCACACAGAGGTTTTTGATGCTCTGTGTCCACGACAGAGCTCTACTCTATGACATAGTCAACTTGCTCTTGATTAATAAACATTTCTGTGCAACAAATATTACTATACTATACGTTATCCGCCTCGAGTGTCATACAATAATTATCGCGTAACACGAAAAAATTCTTTGTTTAACTTATCCATGCATTCTATTAAACACTGCTTATTTTCCTCTACATCAGATTCTCTTCAGAACTAAGCTCTTTTGTGAAAAACAAACAGAAAATCAAACATATATATTCCGTTAACTCTGAAACGGTGACAGGAAGAACGCAAAGACGGATCAATAAACACGAATTGCTCTCATTTGTTTAATAAATACTCCAAAGCGAGCTTCGAAATCGTCTTTGTTTCGGCTAAGACTAATATTTTAGCAACGACTAATTGCTCAGAATGTTGCGATTTGTCTAATATTCCGTTTCGTAATATATAAATACATAGACTCACGCCTGTTTTCCGGAGGGGTAGGCAGAGACTACGGAACGCCATTCGCAACGATCCTGACATATCTCTCTTGCTTCATTCACTCCCATCAAATTTCTTACGTAATACCCATCTATAAATACTGGTTATGGTTCATCATCATCAGCCTTTAACAGCCCACTGCTGGACTAGGCCGGTAAAAGGAGGAATTGGCCTACTATACCACGCTGGCCAAACGGGCTGGTATAGGGTTTGTATCAAGTTTTCCTTCTCTTACAGTGCTGTTCTCTGCATAAGATGCTCCCTCTGTCGGCTCTTACGACACCCATGGGATGATATGGGGTGGTGACATTCCGTATTCTAAATCCGTCATCACACGGACATGGTTATTGTTAATAACGGTTTATAATGGTTATACTTTTAACCAACCACATGTCAAAAAACGGTAACGGTTAAAAACGTAATTCACAAATATATAAAATAGGATAGCGGTTTGCAGATATTTTAGCCTCAATGCTATAATGAAATGCTATGTAATTTGGTTGGTTGATGGTTTTGTTTTAACATGTATGTCAGAATGGCAAAAAAACATACTTGAATACTGTTTTGCTTGAGGCTAGGGGTAATTTTTTATGAGTAATATATTTGGCGCTCATATTATATCCCTCATATTATAATTGGGAGTGTGTAACCCTGATTTTTTTAAATTATATAAATTGTTGGGCTCTCGGCGGTTATTTCGGATAGAGAAATTTAAGAGAAACTCGTTATAATTTTATTTGATATTTAAAGACTCACGCTTGTATCCCCGAAGGGGTAGGGAGAGGTGTAATATTACACCCAAATTTTGATATGAATGTTAAGGTCCCACGTAATAGGGGGCGAGCCTATTGCCGATACCGGGCACATCACCAGACTCCGTACCACTACCACTACTTAGAGTTGGGAAAACCCAGTAACACATTTGCCCAACCCGTGAATCGAAGCCGGGGCCTCCGACCAGCATTCGCATACGCTATCTACAGGACCACGGATGCAGTCGATTTAAATAATTTGTAAATGTCATAATTTTCGTCCTGTTGAATGCCCTACGCACTAAGCGTAAACCTATGATTTGATTAATTTCGCTACGGATTAAACAATGAACTGTGTTATTCGTAATATAACAATTCAGGTTAACAGTTTTACCGTTACTCGTTGGCCTGTATTTTAATTACAGGTAAACTGCTTACCGGTATTTACCTCAGCAACTTTACTGTTACAGATTTTGATTTAATGTGATTGTTTAGAAAAATAGTAAATCGTAAACAAATCTACTTAGAAACATAACTCATATCCTACATTATAAAATTGATTTTAATACCAAATTGAATTTCCAACCAGAGTATTACCGAACATTTTTCAAACACCCATTAAAGAAATACGACTCAAACTTAATTAATGGCTATTAATTAAACGGCTTATTTTTATATTTATTTTGTATTTGGGATCCGTGGGCTAAGAATCGTACCCTCGTTTCATTGCTAAACAACCCACAGGATCCTTAATTCTGCCGCGTCGGTTCGTAATTGCAGAGTATTATCTACACATTTCTTGTCCGTGTTCCCTTCGTATCACTACTTCGAACCACTTGACTTTCAAATCGTGAATAATTTGAGTGTCAGTCAAAATTATACTTAATTTAATGTTGCTGAAGGTTCTTTTCTGGTTGTGGCATGTCACTTTTCTAAAAGGGTGGAAAAGGGTACATGGACCCTATAGTTATTCTGGGAACAAAATGTTTACCAAAATTTCAACATCATCATTTTGCACTTTTTTGGAGAATAATCTTTCAAAAGATATTTTGTTACACAGTGGCCCGAATTCTGATGTACTCACTAAACCAAAATTACTCTTATGTTTTCTTTTACTAACAAAGTATACGAGAAATACTATGGCCATGTTTTAAGACTGTCAGACCAAATTGCAGATGTTTGCGGCGAGTGTTTGTGTGTCACGTTTCAACTTGTCAGTAAAGCTACGTAGTAAATTAAGTACTAGTGAAACAAAAGCTGACAGATCTTACTTGTTCCCGTCTCTTTCTAGTTATTTTAAAAAGAATAAGACAACAAGAGTCTCGATTTTCTTCAGCTGCGCACTCTCATCATACAATTATTCATAGTCGTGTCGCCTTTAGGATTTAATTTTGGACTTCATTATTTGGAAAGTTACTCAGCGTCTTTCAGAATTTTGTGACATTTATTATCTCAAAAAATTAGATAACATTATATTTTTTTACTTGGTTCAGGCTCTTTCTATAACGTCTAGAATGTTTCTGTCTATCTATCTATCTATCTATATCGTCACGCCTGTCTCCCATTGGGGTAGGCAGGCGTGACGATACGACCACACTTCTCTCGTATCACACTGTTTTTCACTTTATCAATCAGCCTTACTCCGCACATACTCCTTAAAGCTCTCATCTCCACAGCATTGATTCTACTTTCATGCTTCTTCTGCGATACCCATGATTCACTACCATACATCAGTGTTGGCGCCAAAACTCCCTGCAGTATAGCAAGGCGAGCTTGGTTTGGGATAATATCATTGCTGATGATGGACTGTAAGGCGCCATTCACACAATTTCCTGCTTTCACTCTCCTTTCAATATCTCCCTCACATTTTTCATCTCTCGTAAACAAAGACCCTAAATATACAAACTCGTTCACTTGCTCCACTTTTTCATCTCCTATCATTACGTCACATTCAGTTACACTATCATCCCTCTCTATGACCATGACTTTGGTTTTGTTAACATTCACTTTCATACCTTTCTTCTTATATGCTTCATTCATCGTGGTGACCATCTGCTGCAAATCCAACGCTGACGATGCAAATAGAACCTGATCGTCAGCGTATAGCAGGGACTTAAACACTGACCCACCCATTCTTGATTAAACAGCCAAGGAGACGCTACACATCCCTGTCTAACACCACGATCAATGTTAAACCAGTCCGTGTAGGCCCCGTTTATTCTGACACAGGCACTTGAATCCCTATATAAGGATTCAAGTGCCCGTATCAGACTGCTGCTCACTCCATACACAGAAAGTGTTGACCAAAGTTCATCCCTCACCACTCGATCGTAAGCCTTTTCCAGGTCAATAAAGGCGCAGAAAACCTTCTGGTGTTTACTTAAGACTTTCTCTGCAATGCACCTTAAGAAAAAGACTTGATCCGTACATCCCATTCCCTTTCTGAATCCCGCTTGCACATCCCAAATTTTACTGTCCGTTTCAGAAATCACTTTTTCAATCAGTATCTTTGCATACAATTTGCCAACAACACTCAGGAGGCTGATACCGCGATAATTTTTACATTCCTGCTGTGACCCTTTGCCCTTGTACAGTGGCACAATAACGGCTTTGTTCCAGTCACCTGGTACACGACCGGACCGCCAACATTTATTAAACAGTACATACAGCAGGCTTGCATTGACGCCTTCGCCTACCTTGAGCATTTCAGCAGATATCCTGTCATATCCCGCAGCTTTACCCACCTTCATACTTTTCAATGCATATCGTATCTCTTCCATACTTATCCCACTTTCACAATTATCTGCCTCATTCGTTACTATATTCCTATTGTCGCTCCCTCCTCGTTCAAACAAATTCTCAAAATATACCTTCCACTGATCCAGAACTTCCCCATGCTCTCTAATAATACTTCCATTTATATCCCTCATCACACCAACTTTCGAAACCTCTGATTTGCCTCGGGCTGTTCTGACCAAGTGCCAGAATAATTTGATATTGGCCCGAAAATGTTGGGCAAATTTTCTATCAAATTTATCCTTGCATTCTTCTTTCTTTCTTCTTACTATCTCTTTTACTTTATATTTCAACCTGTCATACTTTTCTTTTACAATACTTTCATTGTCATTCACACCACCTTGTACTCTTTTGTTGGCTCTTAAGGCCAGCAAGTCCATCCAAGCTTTGCGCTTTTCCGCAACCACACCGCTTACTTCTTGATCCCACCATTCATTACAAATTTTCTTAACGTTCTTCCTCTTGCTTACGCCACATACTTGAGTGGCTGTCTCAATCATTCCATTCTTAAACTCTTTCCAAAATTCTTCTATTTCGCACTCTTCTTTCTCAAACAAATCTTTTAACCTCACTTCCAATATCTCTTTATACTGATCGCGTATATCCTCTTCTGCCAATCTTTCAACTTTCACTCTTTCTATGGCAGGCGAGTGTATGCGAGGCCGATGGCGCCATTTAGTTGTTAGTCCCGCTATACGACTAACTACCAAAAAATGGTCAGTACCCACATTCAAGCCTCGGTACACTCTGGTATCTTTCACTTTTCCTTTTAAACGTTCATCTACCACAACAAAATCTATCATACTTCGTTCTGTCTGCCTTTGCCATGTATACATATGAATCATCTTGTAACTGAACAAAGTGTTAGTCACAACAAATTTTCTCTCCATACAAATGTCCAGCAAACACTCACCATTTTCATTCACTCTCTCATCACCAAATCGCCCTAGAACCCTTTCACATCCATCACGAGACACACCTACCCAGCCATTAAAGTCGCCTAACATAATTATTCTTTCATTATTCTCACACCTAGCAAGCACATCCCTGACCTTGTCCCAGAATTCCTCTCTGACATTCAATGGTTTGGACATGTCCGGAGCATAAACACATACAACAAAAACTTTCATTAAGCCAATCTTTAATCACATCCAAAGAAGCCTGGAGTTGACATATTCATATTCTTTCACACACTCATTCATTCTATCTGACAGAATCATTCCAACTCCTCGGCTAGCCCTTTCAGACTCAACAACTCCAGACCAGTATGCACGATATTGGCCATGAGTAGTTGTTGAGCAACCTTTCTTCTTTGTTTCACTCACCCCCAGTATATCAATTTTCCTTACATCCATCGTATCACACAATTCATCGATCTTACTATCCACTCCTCCACAAACATTCACCGTTGCAAACAGGCATTCCCTAGCCCTCTTTTTGCCTCTGTTGGACGGGGAGACAAAACGTGAAGTGTGGCAAAGCGCGTCGCCGTTGAGAATTTTGCCCCCCCCCCCATGTTTCTGTATTTATTGTTATACAAAACTTATTTACAAAAAGAAACTGATTTTATAATTACAATGTTGACATAAATTGAAAAAACTCGGCAATAACTTTAAGTAAGTTTGTAGGCAAACCATTTTATATACTTCGTTCTCCTCATATGCTTAGAGCATACACGCATATTATTTAAATATTCCGTTATTGCCGTTATACTACAGAACCACTCGATCGAACTGAAAGCTCACGCCTCTTTTTAATTATTAAAACCTTATTTAATTTAGTATATTTTATAACGTAATTTAAATGAGATTGGCTTTGATGTAATATACATACATACATAGACTGACGCCTGTTTCCCCGAAGGGGTAGGCAGAGGCATATTAAACGCCCACTTTTCGCCAGTGTTTTGATCCCACGTAATAGGTGGCGAGCCTATTGCCGATTATCGGGACATTTTGTTTGCCAGAGCCTCGTCCGTTGATCGGCAGGTGCACCACTTGCAGGTGAGGTTGGCTTGGGACCCTAATTTCTTAGTGGGAACCCTATGCATGATATGGGAATCATATGATGTAATATAGTTAAGAATAAAATAAATTAAAAAAATGACGTGCATGTTTATGTAACCTGAAAATAGTAAACGGTTCAATTTTATGTAATTAAAGAGGAAAGCTTACAATATTGTTGCTATTTTGACCATATTTTCATTTTCGTGTCTAGGGGCGGCGTAAATGTAATTTTGGTGACTGCAATTTCTAGTAGACATAGAAAACGAACAGCTACTAAAATTCACTCATAACTGTCGTATAATTGTACTCCTCCTAATTTGTAAGATAACATAACTTCACACTTCGCCAGTTATGTTTCGGTCCCAATGTAATAGGGTTTGAGCCTATTGCCATCTACCGGCCACATTATTAAGCGTATATAGCATAAAATTAACATTTTTAATGTGCACATAACTTTGAAAAGTCAGAGGTGTACCTGGTGATTGAACCCGAGCACATCGTCTTGGCGGTACGTTACATACACCACTGGGCTATCGCCGCTGCTAATATAGCAATTTACAGAATATTATTTTCTTGTTACACTTTCACATAGAAATAAAGAATTGATTTTGATTAAACTTTGATACTTTATAAGATACTCATAAAGATGATTGTTTAAATTTTCTCTACATCTTATTATGTCTTTATCTTAAAACCTAAAGGACGAGAAACTAGATTAATTTCATATCTCGTCTTTAATACACTCGTACATTTTGTGAACAAAATTGCTTTAGGTACAAGTTTCACCAATAACGAAACATCTTGCTATTTCCAAATCAAATCTATTCTCAAAACCGAATACTTATTCGCATTATAAGCAGCTTACTAAGTCAACTGTCAAAGGAATTGATAAATTCACTAGAACATACAATTTCCTTTGATTTTATTTCATTGTATTTCAAAAGGATACTCACATTTACATAATTACTGTCTGTGAACGTATTTCAATAGTATGATTCTCGACAATTTAAAATTATTGTGCTATAAATCGAAGGAGTCTCATCATGGTGATTGTAACGTATGTAGTCATAAGTGTTTACTGTATCGCCAGTCTTAGAATAAAGCGAGTAAAGAACGGTTGTGTGTTTTACTGCGCTAGTTAAGTACTCACATATTTCACAGTGGCGACGAGGACTCAAAGATTTCACGCGTACTTAAAATTGTTTTTGTTGATATTTAAGTGACTATAAAGTAAAAATTTTTAAAATGACCATCGGCAAAGTAGGACCGTTTGAACTAGAAAAGGACAATTGGGAGGCGTATATTGACCGACTGGAACAATATTTCGTGGCAAATCAAGTGAAAACGGAGTTACAGGTGGCTACCTTGATCACAGTGATAGGGAGTGAAGCTTATGAGCTCATGACAAATTTATGCACACCCGAAAAACCAGCTAAGAAGACATATGATGAGCTAGTGACGTTGATGAAGTTGCACTTGAACCCGAAACCAAGTCAATTAGCGGAGAGGTTTAAATTTCGCCAACAGATTCAAGAAAAAGAAGAAACCGTAGCTGTGTATATAGCGGAGCTCAAGAAGCTAAGTAAAAACTGCGGTTTTCGAGACTTAGCAGAAAACCTACGTGATCAGTTCGTATGCGGCTTGTCTAATGAAGATATACGCCAGAGATTGTTTACCGAAGAGGACTCATTTGACAAAGCCTTTACGTTAGCTATGTCCATGGAAGCGGCAGAGACAAATGCGGCATTAGTAGAGGATTGTACCAGGGGCAGAATCACTGGTAACAAAGAACCAAATGTTGGCACTCTAAATTTCTTAGGACAAAGAAAAAAAGGCCAGAGGGTTAACACACAAGTGCCGCGTACTCAAGCCGGCGGGAGCGGCGGTGGTACAAGCGGTCAAAGCGGAGCGGGAAGCGGTAAATTTCAGGCGAATACCAGTCGGCAAAACGGGACAACCGCAATTCACAAATGTCGCGCATGTGGCGGCAATCACGAAGAAAACACGTGCAAGTTCAAATTGTATGTATGTAGGGTGTGCAACAAGGATGGACATCTAAAACGGATGTGCCCTAAATTACAAAAAAGTACATCTTTACATAATATACACGAAAATAAGGGTAATGACGGCTGTGACAGTGACGAGGTAAAATATTATAATAATTATTCTTTAAGTACAAACACACCACAATCACACTTACTTGGACCATACACTGTAAATGTTTATGTTGAGAATTGTTTACTAAACATGGAGCTCGACACCGGCAGTGCTATATCGTGTATAAGTTATGACTGTTATAGAAAGCTCTTTGTTCATTGTAAACTACAACCGAGTAATTTAAAATTACGATACTACATATACAGGCGAAGTAGTGACGCCTGTGGGAAAGATTGAGGTCAAGGTAAAATTTCAAACCATAACAAAAGTGTTAGACTTGTACGTGATAAAAAGTGGAAAAGCTTATTTATTAGGAAGATGTTGGCTCAATGAGTTAGGTATAGGCATACCAACATGCAATGTACATAAAATAAATAATTGTAACAATGTTTTTGATGTAAGGGAATTCAGTTCCAGGTACTCTGAGGTCTTCAAGAATGGCTTGGGGCGGTTCACTGGCGGACAAGTAGGATTTCGCTTGCGGGAGGGAGCGCGGCCTATGTTCTTGCGCGCGCGACCACTCGCCTATGCCCTGCGGGAGCCAGTTGAACGTGCACTCGATGAGATGGTGCGAGACGGAATCATCACGCCGGTCTCCACATCGGACTGGGCTACACCTATAGTACCGGTAATGAAAAAAGATGGTACCATTCAAGTATGTGCAGATTTCAAAATTACATTGAATAAGTGCTTAGAGGTGGACCACTATCCTTTGCCTAAAGTAGAAGATTTGCTTACAAAATTACACGGTGGGGAAAAATTCACAAAGTTAGACTTGTCACAGGCGTACTGTTATAACCCGAGATAGTTCCTTAATAACGCTAGATCAGCATTTCACGTATTCTAGTACATTTCCATTCTATTGTTTCTACTTGGTCAGCATTTTCATTTACTTGTATAATTTATTTCATACTAAAGTCAGTTAGATTCTGTCCGTCGCGAAAAGCGGTTCGCTCCCGGAACTCGGAAATCGGTACCAGTAGAACTGTATCTGTAAAGTGTTGCCTTGAACAATAAATATCAGTGCAGTTTAAAAATTAGTTTTTTTAAAAAGACAAACAGGGACGGCCTCCTAACAATTTTGGTGTCAGAAGTGGGATCTCGTAAATGGTGTCCGTTGATGCCTAGAGATCCGAATCCCAGAGACCCCCAGTTTGCGTGATCGACGGTAAGACAAAACCCAAGGTTGTGCCCGCGTCACACTTCAAGGTCGACGGTAAGACTCTGTGTAGCAGCCAGAGCCCGCACCATACTGGTCACCGTAAAACCAAGATTGGTCGACGGTCAGCCTCCACCGCAACGTGAGAGCCCGCACCATCCGGGTAGCAGCAGATCTAACTCACCAACATCATCTTAACGAGTAGAGCACTCGTTATCTCCGAAACACTTCCACCTCGCCCAGCATCACCAGCACGTGGACGCCGGCGCCGCCCTCACCTGTCGTCGAGCACGCGGTCGCCCTGCCGCGCTATCCGAGCGTGTCAGATCCTGTTCCCACGAGTGATGGTTTGTGCAGTGATCGTGTTTATGTGAGTCTTTTAAATTACTTACCGTATTTTCACCGTTTCTACTATTTTTCTTCAATGTTACCATTTCCACTGTTTCTACAATTTTCGTGAACTATAATTTTCTACTACGTAACATATTTTTGTGTGTCGTTACTGTATACCATATTTTTGTGTGTCTATTTTACAGCTATATTTTCTATATCTATACAATTGTCCAATGTCACTTAAAACAGAATCTAAGGCAAAACCTGAAATGGCTGAAAAAATAACACTTTCAGTACTTACCAAATTCATTAAACCTTATAATGGGGACCGGGACTCTCTCCCCGCGTTCCTCACAAACTGTGATAACGCGATGTCGTTATGTACAGCAGATCAACAAAATGTGCTCTGCAAATATATAGTATCGCAACTTGAAGGTAAAGCCCAAGTGGCTTGTAGTTTAAAATCGTTTTCCACATGGGACGAGATAAAGGTATTTTTAAGATCTACATTCGGTGAGAAAAAGCACGCGACTCATTTACTAGTGGATTTGCAAAATTGTAAGCAAATTAGTAGCGAAGATGTCACGAAGTACTCTTTGCGTATCGAGCAAATTTTAACCCGAATATTATCCGACATTCACTATAGCTGTAAAGATGAAAAGGAACTACCAGGCAGAATAGCTGCTATGGAAGATTTAGCCTTAAATACATTTATGTTAGGGTTAAATAACTCAATAAGTAATGTTGTTAGGTGTAGAAATCCCTCGACATTGAACGAGGCGGTCCAGCACGCAATCGAAAAGGAAAAATTATATAATTTATCTAATTCTAAATCTAATCCTAAATTTCAGCGTATCTGCAGCACGTGTAATAAACCTGGGCATAATGCTTCAGAGTGCTATAGGAATAAAAAACCTTCTAGTTCAAATCGTAATAACTATCAAAAATCTTTTCATATTCCTTCAAATAACTATTCTAATACTAACTATCCTAATACTAACTATCCTAATACTAACTATCCTAATAATATACGGTGTAGTTACTGTAAAAATATAGGTCACACGATAGACCAATGTCGCAAACGCCAGTATAATATGCAACGCCGTGAGAACGCGAACCAGGCGCAACATGATCAACCGCCGCGCGATAACAACGGTCGCGCAGTTAAATTCTGCGAAACCGACGAGTCCGGGTTCGATTCCCGCGACGAAAATTTAAACTAAATAAGATTTCGGTGTCGTGTCTCCCGAAATCGACTAGCGTAAAGGACACGAAACCTTTTTATCCTAAATATTTTACTAAACCTACATCTCAGTTAAATCAACTGAGTCCTACTAAATCGTTTACTAAATCTACATCTCAGTCGAAGCAACTGAGTCATACTAAATCTACATCTCAGTTAAATCAACTGAGTCCTACTAAATCTTGTACTAAATCTACATCTCAGTTAAACCAACTGAGTCCTACTAAATCTTTTACCAAATCTGCATCTCAGTTGAATCAACTGAGTCCTACTAAGCCTACATCTCAGGTAAACCTGAGTCATTCTAAATCTTATAACTATACTAACTCTAAGATTACATCTCGAGACGACATCTCGAGTCATCAAAATACTACATCTTATTCTAATTCAATAATGCTAAATCCTACTAATACTTACCAAAATAATACTTACCAAAACAATACTTACCAAAATGATGCTAACCTGAAAAATAAATTAGGCATCCCAATTTCTAACTCTAATTCTATACTTACTAAATCTTGTGATGTTATTAAATCTACTCCAATTTATGAAACTAGTATAAAAATCAAGAAAATATCTTTGCCATATGTTTATTTAGTTTCTAGTTATTCTAAAGAGCCTTTAAAGATGCTTATCGACACGGGTGCCGCTATTAGCCTCGTGAAACAGGCAGTACTATGTAAATCACCCGAATTGTCTCGCGAAGTCGTGAAATTAAAAGGCATTAATAGTGTAGAAAGTTGTTCTCAAACATTGGGCACATTTCAAATGGATTTTACTATATCTAATGATCAATTCGGTTACAAATTTCATATGATCAATGAGCAAGTAAGTCTCGAGTATGACGGCTTACTCGGTAGCGATTTTCTTGGTTATTTTAAAACTAACATTAACTACGATTCTAAATCATTAAATATTTGTGGTCATATCTTACCTATAAACTACATTCAACCAACTTACATTATTCCCGCGCGATCCGAAGCAGTAATTGAATGCGCGATATCTAATTACAATCCTGAACTTTATTCTCATAACGAAGCCCTTGTCCTAGATCATACCGTATGTAGTGGTGTTTATGTCGCAAATTGCATTGTCTCAATCAAGTCAAATAAAAGAATTAATATTACAGTTTTAAACACGACCGACTCTGACGTCGAAATCAAGGATTATTACGCAGAGTTGACACCACTCGAACAAAACAATCTGAACTCTGAATCATGCCTAAATACTTATTCTATTTCTACTTCCAAATCTGATCGTGTTCAAAAGGTTTTAGACCTTATTCGTTGCTCTCATTTAAATTCGGAGGAGCAAAAAGTTTTATTGGAATGTTGTTCGGAATATACCGATATTTTCCACATGGAAGGCGAGCCCTTATCTTTTACTAATGCCGTTGAGCATTCAATTAACTCTGGTGATACGCCGCCTATCCACGTTAAATCATATCGCTTCCCCGAATGCCACAAGGAGGAAGTCGATTCCCAAATCAGAAAAATGTTAAACCAAAATATTATTCGCCCTTCTATTTCACCATGGAGTGCCCCTGTATGGGTGGTCCCCAAAAAAATGGACGCGTCTGGCAAAAAGAAATGGAGAATCGTAATCGATTACCGCCGTCTTAACGATGCGACGGTCTCCGAAAGTTATCCACTGCCTCTGATCACTGACATCTTAGACCAATTGGGTCATTCCAAATATTTTAGTACTTTAGACCTATCTAGCGGTTTTCATCAAATTAAAATGAGTTCCAAGGACGCGCCGAAAACAGGATTCACCATTAACACTAATTCTAGCACTTCCGGGCATTATGAATTTACTAGGATGCCATTTGGCTTGAAAAATGCTCCCACAACATTCCAAAGGCTTATGAATACGGCTCTTTCAGGACTTCAAGGTCTCCACGCTTACGTTTACTTGGATGACTGTATTATTTACTCGCAAAACTTGCTTGACCATATTAAAAAGCTTAAATTAGTTTTTGACAGAACGCGAAAATTTAATCTTAAATTACAGCCAGATAAGTGCGAGTTTTTACGTCGCGAGGTTGCTTATCTTGGCCACATTATCACCGACAAAGGTGTATCTCCGAATCCTGATAAGGTCAAGGCCGTCAGCGAATTTCCAACCCCTACTAATGTCAAACAAATCAAATCTTTTCTAGGCCTTGTTGGCTATTATAGGCGATTTATTGAAAACTTTTCGAAATTAACTAAGCCTCTCACATCCTTGTTGAAAAAGGACGTCACTTTCAATTGGACTGTTGAACAGGAAACAGCTTTCCAAATCTTAAAAAATAAACTTACCACGGCTCCTTTATTACAGTACCCCGATTTTAGTGCTCCGTTTATAATCACAACAGACGCCTCAAACTACGCCGTAGGCGCTGTGTTGTCTCAAGGCGATATAGGCAAGGATAAACCTATAGCCTACGCCTCTAGAACGCTTAACAAAGCCGAAGGTAATTATTCGACAACGGAGAAAGAACTCCTTGCCATTATTTTTGCTGTTAAAACCTTCCGCCCTTATATATTTGGGCGCAAATTTAAGATCGTTACAGATCACCGACCTTTAGTTTGGCTTTTTAGTAACAAAGATCCAGGCAGTCGACTCATCCGATGGCGCTTAAAGCTTGAGGAGTACGACTACGAAATTGTATACAAGCAAGGTCGTCTTAATTCAAACGCAGATGCGTTATCTCGACATCCAGTAAATGTCATTGACTCAAATCGTCTTAATAATTCTACCTACGAAAAATATTTTAAGAACCAATTTACAAATAAGTTACCTACTTCTAATACTATTATCGAAGAGTGTAGTCAGGCTCTACATTTATCTAAAATAAAATCAATCGCTTGTCCAGTCTCTTTAGACTTTGATTACTCTATGCCTCACTGCGAAGAAATACTATCGCAGCTCGAGAATTCTGCTGAATTGCTTAGTACGGAACGCGAGCCGTTCACTGTCCATAAGGTTATTAATAAACACAAGACATATTATTTTCTATATTCTAAAGTACATCATTATGAAGAAACAAAATACAAAGATATTTACAATTTATTAATTAAATTAAGAGATATGCTCTTATTAGATAACATAACTGATCTTGTCGTATCTGATTTTACAGATCCTTTTTCCAAAATTGTATATACTAAATTATATAACATGATATCTTACGTATTTCATAACACAAATATTAAAGTACATATCTATAAAAATCAATTAATTTACCCAACTCCTGCCGAGGTCCCTACAATTTTGAAGGAAAATCATGACTCTACTATTGCTGGTCATCCAGGTGCGCGCCGCATGTACAATCGAATCAAGGCCGCATATTACTGGAAAGGCATGCGTGCCGATATTGAACGGTATGTCAAACAGTGTAAGTTGTGCCAAATAAATAAGCCATTAAGGCATTCAAATAAAGCTCCTATGGAGATAACTTCTACATCTACTAAACCATTTGAACGTTTAGCTCTAGACATCGTTGGTCCATTACCCGATGCTGGTTTCCAAAATTTTAAGTACATCTTAACTCTACAAGATGACTTAACTAAATTTTCTAGTGCTTATCCTATGGTTTCCGCTACAAGTGAAGAGATAGCTCGAAATCTCGTACACTTTATGTCGTTGTTTGGGTTTCCTAAAACTATTTTAACCGACCTTGGTACATGCTTTACTTCAGATCTATTTAAACAACTTACCGAAATCCTAATGTTAAAATCTCTTTTTACTACTCCTTACCATCCGCAAACGAATGGTGCATTAGAAAGGTCACATGCTACTCTTAAGGAGTACTTAAAGTCCTTCGTTAATGACAATCAAAATGATTGGCATTGTTACCTATTTACTGCTATATTAGTCTATAATACTACCCCTCACTGTACAACTGAATTTACCCCTTACGAACTTTTATATGGTTACAAACCTACTATTCCTAATTCTTTATATGATACTTCTAACAGTTCTACCTATAATGAATACATTCGCGCACTGCAATATCGAATGCGGCTTAGCCGAGAGAAAGCTGTACAAAATATTATAAATAGTAAAGAACGGTCAAAGCAATACTATGATTCTAAATCACGCGATGTTACTTATAAAACAGGCGATATGGTGTATCTTAAACACCATCACAGGCTAAGAAAAGCACTGTCCCCTGTTTGGAAAGGCCCCTATAAGATAATTAAAGTACATAATAAACATAACGTAACATTACAGGTGGGCCGCAAGCATATCAAATACCATACAAATGAAATCAAACCCGCTGTATCTTGAACTATCTTATTTTCAGAGCCTTGTGCTACGGCTGCCACGCCGAATCGAAGATAACGCCGATAACTCATAGTCCCGGCATCTACTTCGAACCTGTTACTAATATTCGTTTCTATAATGACTACTGGAATGTCGTAACTCATATTGATATTGTATCACTAGAACCCTACTTAACTAATATCGAATCATTATTACGTAAAACTCAAAATATCTGCAGTAAGATACAATCACAAGATATTATGCAATGTAAAGATTATTCTAGCCCTATTAAAATACTAATTCAGTCTAACCTTCTAAAAGTACAATCGTTATCTCATTTAACTATAAATCAAACACCGACCAAGGTCAAGAGGTCCTTAGAATTCGGTGGTGAAATTTTAAAATTCTTTTTCGGTACATTAGATGCTGACGACGCCAGAAAATACGACGCCGCCATCGAATCTTGCCAAAAGAGTGAGTCCGAACTATATCGGCTCATGAAAGATAATATACATATTGTTAAGTCTACAATTAATAATTTTAATTCTACTATATATAAACTAAATCAAAACGAGATTAAGTTAAACTCTCAAATAGATATTATGAATGACATCTTATCTCAAGTTACTAAGACGGATAACTTGTTATACAATATTTCGCGTGTAAATAGTTTATTAAATATAATAGAAAGCTCTTTGCTTACTATTTCTAATCTATTAGATACTACTTTAAACTCTATTTTATTTTCTAAGGTAAACGTTCTACACCCTAGTATTATAAGTCCTAGTAGTCTTTACGATGAACTACGCAAACAAAGTGGTCATATTAATAAGAGGCTAGATTTCCCAGTACAATTAAGTATTAATAATATTCACTCTATTATAGATGTTTCGCAATTAAGCTCTTATTACTATAATAATAAAATCGTTTTTGTGTTGCGAATTCCACTAATAAGTGACGACAAGTTCGTTATCTATAAGAATATACCTTTACCGACTCCCCATAACGGATCTAATATCAAAACATTCGCGCTCATTCAACCTTCCAATGCCTACACTGCTTTAAGTGACGATAGAATGCACTATACTATGTTTGATAACCTAGATAAGTGTAAAGTTATTGATAACCAATATTCTATTTGTGAAATGCAAACAATATATTCATGTATTCTAAATCCTAATTGTGAATCTAGATTACTAACGGAAGTGACCTTGTCACTACCCACTGAGTGTAACGCTAAATTATTATTTGGCGATATTGATATTTGGCAAAAGTTGCGAAATAATTAATGGATTTTTGTCCAATCCAATATTATTAAATTAACTATAAAATGTGATGAAGATATTGTCGATTATTCTATTGTTGGCACTGGTTCTGTAAAGTTAACCGAAAATTGTGTTGGTTACTCTAAAACTATTCAGTTAACTCCTACTAGTGTTAAATCCTTTCAAATTAAGTCACCTTTAGATATTCCTTTTGATATTACATTAGATGATTGTTGTGATAGAAGAAAAGTTAATAAAACCTTGCCATATTTGTCTCCTATATCTTTAAGTAAAATTAACCTAGATTCATTAAAATACGCATCTCATCAGATGGATGATTTGGAAAATGAGATCAATAATTTGTCAAACCAATCTCATTTTATTAAATACGGAACCTATTACTCTACTTTTACTTATGTTTTAATTGTGTCTTTATTTCTGTTTTTATTTTATAAGTTATACAATTGTTTTAAAAATCGTAACCACGGTTCCGGATGCTGTATACAAATCTTTAACCAATGTCATAATAAGAAGTCAGTTAAACATAAATCAAAAGTTTCTAATTCCATAGAGATGTCTGATATCTCTACGTCGTCAGAGGATGAAAAGAAATCCGTTAAATCTTTACCAGCTTTACAGCATCATAGCTCTTATGACGCTATTCGTAAAGTTGACTTTTTCAATTCTAGTAAACGAAACTTAAACTTTTAAAGTTACGTTGAACTGTCTTCTATTCTACTATGCTAGATATAAATCGTTAATATTATATAAATTTACTATGTTGGTTATCTTAAATAATTATAAGATAAAGTATAGACAATTATCTCATAAGATGAAATTGTCAAATATTATTTTTGGGTATAAGCTTAATATACTTACTCAATATTGTACTTTTGTTATTTTACTTTATTTTAAAACTATATTCTACTATAATATACTATAATTTTAATGTAAACCGATTTCCAAGCTTCCAATCGATTTCCATATTTTCTATTTTCTTTAATTTCGCTTCATCTTAAAATTGATAAAGCTTCATCTTAAGGGGGGAGATGTTATAACCCGAGATAGTTCCTTAATAACGCTAGATCAGCATTTCACGTATTCTAGTACATTTCCATTCTATTGTTTCTACTTGGTCAGCATTTTCATTTACTTGTATAATTTATTTCATACTAAAGTCAGTTAGATTCTGTCCGTCGCGAAAAGCGGTTCGCTCCCGGAACTCGGAAATCGGTACCAGTAGAACTGTATCTGTAAAGTGTTGCCTTGAACAATAAATATCAGTGCAGTTTAAAAATTAGTTTTTTTAAAAAGACAAACAGGGACGGCCTCCTAACAGTACGCACAATTTGAGTTAGATGAGTCCAAAAAGTACACAGTTATAAACACACACAAGGGTTTATTTATGTATAACAGATTAATTTATGGGTTAGCTTCCAGTCCAGGTATTTTTCAACGTAAACTAGAACAGCTTTTTAGCGACATGCCACAAGTAGGCGTCTTTTTAGACGACATTATTGTAACTGGAATAGATACGCCTACGCATTTAAATACATTACATCAGGTTTTTGACCGATTACAAAAGTATGGTTTGAGAATTAAGAAAGAAAAATTTACGTTTTTCGCGGATAGCGTCACTTACTTAGGCTTTGCGATTAGTAAGCAAAGTGTACATACATGCCCAGAAAAAGTAGATGCAATTAAACGAGCGCCTATACCTACAAATATTATGGAATTACGTTCGTTTTTAGGGTTAGTGATGTATTATTCCAAATTTGTGCCAAATATTAGTACTATTCTGGAGCCTTTATATAGATTGTTGAAGAAGGATGTCAGATATGAATGGAATGCAGATTGCGAGCAAGCATTTAATAAAGTAAAGTATCTGTTAGTATCTAGCAAAGTGCTAGCTCACTATGCTGCTGAGTTGCCGCTAGTATTAACGACTGACGCGAGTAGTGTAGGCATTGGCGCTGTCATCTCACACGTCATCTGCCCGAAAGGAGATGAGCGACCTGTGGCTTACGCGTCGCGTGTGCTCAATTCAGCCGAAAGAGCATACTCTCAAATTGAACGTGAAGCTTCAGCTATCATTTATGGTGTACGTAAATTTCACTAATATCTATACGGGCGAAAATTTATATTAAGGACAGATCACAAGCCATTAGTAACTATTTTTGGTGATAAAACAGGAATACCCGTTATGGCAGCTAGTAGGATGCAACGCTGGGCAATAATTTTAGCCGGGTACGATTATACCATAGAATATGTGTGTAGTCATAGAAACGCCGCAGATGCCTTGTCCCGTTTACCCGTAGGCAAAGAAAAACAGGAGAATGAGGAATGTACTTATTTAAATTTCATTCAGCACTTTTTACCAATAACGAGGGAAAACATGGGACAAAGTACTTCTAAAGATAGCATTTTAACTAAAGTGATACATTTCATAAAGACGGGATGGCCTAACGTGTGTAATGAGAATGATTTAAAAGCATATTTTATAAGACGCAATGAGCTATACTTAGACCGAGGATGCGTAGTATGGGGTTATCGTTTAGTAGTACCAAGTATGTTAAAGGAACCTATACTACGAGAATTGCATGTAGGTCATTTTGGTATAGTAAAAATGAAAAGTCTTGCGCGTAGTATTGTGTGGTGGCCAGGTATCGATCAGGATATTGAAAAGACTTATCAGAGATGTGTTACGTGTTGCCTGGAAGGAGCAGCACCCCCAAAGGCACCACCGCAGCCGTGGCCTCATATCACAGAACCATGGTCGCGCTTGCATATAGATTTTTTGGGACCATTTCAAGGCAAAACATTTTTAGCAATTATAGATTCTACAAGTAAATGGTTAGAAGTATTTTTAATGCCACGAACCACGGCTAGTGCCGTCGTGAAGGTGCTTCGTACTACCTTTGCACGCTTCGGCTTACCCAAAGAGATAGTATCAGACAATGGTCCACTATTTTCAAGTAGTGAATATAAGAAATTTATGAGTAATAACGGAATAAAAATAACATTTACACCGGTGTATCACCCTGCCTCTAATGGAGCAGCGGAAAATGCTGTTAAACTTTGTAAACGAGCTATAAAAAAATCAATACGGGACGGGGTTGATTTAGATGAAGCATTACAAACATACCTTATGATGTACAGAAATGTAGAACATAGTTCCACTGGCGAAACACCAGCTATGTTATTACAGCGTAGAAAATTAAGAACTAGGTTAGAATTACTAGGGGAAGATAGGCAGGTAGAAGATAGAGTAAACGAGGCGCAGCGCAAGCAAGTGTGTAATGCAGGTGGGACCGATAGACAGTTCAAGGTGGGTGACTCGGTGTGGGCTCGCAACTATACAGGAGAAAAGTGGTCCGATGGCATTATTACAGAGAGAGTAGGGTCTCGAAACTACATGGTAGGCAAGGACGGTGGTCCCTTCATAAAAAGACACGTCAACCAAATAAAAAAAAGAAGAAATAGTTACGGAGTATCATCTGTAGATGAAATGAGTTCATTACCGGATACTAGATCCCCTGTGGAGAATTCGGACGCTGACCAGACAAGGGATGCAGGAGTTGATGAACAAAACGTGTCGTCTAGTTTACCAGAGTCGAATGCACAGGAATCTGGCCCTTGTAGGGAGGCAATGGGTTATGAAAATGTCGCAACGTCTGTACCATTATCGGTGAACCGTCCCAAAAGAGTAATAAAACCTGTACGTAGGTATGGTTTTGAGGAAGTAGATTATATATCGATGTAATAACTGTGTAGTTCTTAAGTTTACAATAATAGACATTAAGCTAATAAATTAAGATATCAACAAGTATATACGTAATATATAAAATATGATTAAATAACATTATTGTATACTCATTAAAATATTTCTAGATAGATATAATCATTAGCTAAGTTCATTATACTCATAAATTAAGTTAGACAGTAAATAAGGGTGGAGGTGTAACGTATGTAGTCATAAGTGTTTACTGTATCGCCAGTCTTAGAATAAAGCGAGTAAAGAACGGTTGTGTGTTTTACTGCGCTAGTTAAGTACTCACATATTTCACAGTTATATTATAATCTTACTTCTATTTTTTGCTACTTCAGGCTTGATGCGTGAGAAAATCATATAAAGAATCACTTTTTTGTCCTTTTAATTACCTGTAAAAAGCAAAAGAAGTAACCATTGTCTTTAAACTGATACAAAAAATGAAGTCCCCTGTTTGCATGTATCCATTTAGTCAACTATTTTATTTTTAATCTATTTGACATTAATATCAATTACCATCTATAGGTTTCGCGTCCCGATTTTTTACTATCTCACACAACTCTATTATCAATCATTTATTCAGTAAAAAAAAATTAAAGACTTTTGATTTTCAAACGAAGTGCAATTCCATCGGGATTAACGAGATATTTCGCAAACACAAAAAGATAAAATATTTTAAATGTACTACTCTTTACTTAGATATTACCCGCATCATCTTAACACTCTAATGCAGGGCCTAGGTGTAAAAGAATACTTTTCATCCTGCAAAGATTTACTTAAATTGAACTTTATCAACTACATATAGAGAACATTGTTATTAAAATACATGTTTTATCATTTATTGATAGTATGTAAAGTAAATATTTCGTATAAATATTTTCTTTGAAAGGCTTTCAGTGTGAATGCTATTGTAAAATGTGAACAGCATTACTAGATAGGTACATTGATATGCGAATGGACTCTCGCAGAGAATAAGTAGGTAAATATTATTTTACAAATAATAAATAGTTTATGTGTCATGAGAAAAAAGTGGGGGTTTTGACAATTAACCTACCGCGCTTGTCTAATAATGCGGGTTGGTAGGTGCGTAGTGAACCGCCTAACTGGCTTCATGAGTGCCATCTTTGACGTGCACTCTGAGTCGACATCCTACACTAATGCCGACTCTTCATCCAGGAGGGAGAAGGTAGGGACTTGTGGAAGAAGAGTGGGGAGGCCTTTTCCCTGCAGTGGGACGTTACAGGCTCATAAAAAAAATTACAGAAATACATTTGTTACTAGGAGCATGCGACAAAAATAAAATCTTACGATTAAGTATGTATTCAAATGTACATAAGATTTTATTCAACTCGCTGTAGACAAAATGAGGTGAGGTGAGATTTCTTCATAGTTATAGATTTTTGACTGGTTGCTCGTAGAATAAAATTACATTTGACAAACTATGTAGTTACTATAAGAGTTTTTACAATGAGAGTTTCTTCACTGGATATTTTTGTAGCTTCGTCTACGCTTAGCGTTGCGTAATTTTCTTTATGTTCAAGCCATCAGTTAGATCCTAGGGGCGTACGTTTATGGACAATCTTAATATGTGCAATTAAAAAGTTTTATCCTGAGTTACAAAGTCAGGACATGTACGCGTTACATATACCTATTTGAAACAAATTGAATTATATCTACCCTTAATTCCGTAACGCAATATAGCACCGGCCGTGCATATTTCTGACATTGAAATAAAATCAAAAAACCAAAATCATAATAATATCCGTATTAATTTCTAACAAGGAAGGTACATATTATTCAATTTCACAAATACCAGGCAATCTTTTGAAATAAAAACCTTTATAAATATTGCTGAAGTAAATACTCTTTTTAGCAACCCAGGCACAACGTACGATTGTATGACACGTTCGTCACTCCAAAACCATCTAGATAGGTCGTAGTATTACTGTTCTACCAGCTATGTAACAGGAAATCCATATACATATTTCGTTTACGTACACCCAATATCAAGTCCAACTTAACAGTTTCAGTAGGATCTTAATAAGTACTTATTTTCTTCGCCATAAGATTGATACAAAGGTCAAAGTGTTTACCTTGACGTCTTGCTCTGTGTACATATTTGAGGTGTTTCATTATGTACGTGTGATCTATGTGATCACACTGGTATTTGGCAAAATATAATCATAAGATAGTAGTAGACTTAAAACAATTTAGTTTTAATGTGATTCTTATTAAAAATATGTATGCCTCAAAGCAAATTTACTATGACAAAGTATAAGTAGATAAATAAAAAACTAACTAGAGTCTTTTGTCGACAGGTTTCCTAAACCCCTGATCAGACGACTACTCCCGATCACCAGCGAACTACGGTCTATTGGACAAAATAGCAGCGCTACACTGGATCAAGGAAAACGTGGCGGTGTTCGGAGGCGATCCAACGAACGTGACGCTGATGGGACATGGCACTGGCGCCGCGTGTATGCATTTCTTGTTGACGTCACTGGCTGTGCCGGAAGGTAGAGATAGTAATTATAAGTCCTCTAGAACGCATTTCGGCCATGTCGGCCAGTCTCATAAGACACTAGCCAAATGGGGACATATTATAGCGCACAAGTGTGAGCGCAAACACAAGTGCACTCTCTATTCCCTGACTCTCATAGTCCGATTCGATCCGCCACTACCGGAGAGAGATTAGGTGCAGGACCAACGGCTTAAAAGATGCTTTCCTATTCACGAGGGTGTACACCGCTTACTCCCTGACTCTGAACTTCTTTTGGATATTTCTTTTATTTTTTTTATACACTCACGCCTGTATCCCCGAAGGTGTAGGTAGAGGTGTAATATTACACCCACATTTCGCCATGAATTTTAAGGTCCCACGTAATAGGGGGCGAGCCTATTGCCGTTACCGGGCACATCACCAGACTCCGTGCTGCCACTAAGAATTCGGTAAAACCCAGTAACACTTTTGCCCGACCCGGGAATCGAACCCGGGACCTCCGATCAGCAGTCGCTGGACCACGAACGCAGTCTTTTGGATAATTCTTAACAGAAAAATCCGATATCACTTTTTGTTGACTCGGAAATCTTACACTATTGCAGGACCACAGGGGCAGTTATAGTATTACTACAGTTCTTAAGGAAGTTTTATTTGTTCAAGATCAGTTCGAGAGAAGTTTTAGACCATTGTCGATATCAACGAAGCTTAGTGAACTCCCACTAACGGAATGGGCCCTTAACGGGAGTTAACTAGACTTCGTCGAATCTAGGAGGATCGCAAAAGATTGCAGTTTAAACTAACGATCTTTCACAAACATCGACTTGCCTTGGTTACCAGATTTTCCTTGGAAGTGACAACAGCTAAAGCCTTTATCTTAATCGACTATTAAAGACTATAAAAATTGGAATAATTCAATTATTATCACAACCAGTAAAACGCTTACCTTAGTACCAACTCACACCATCCTAAATATTTACACGGCCATCAACCGTTGCTAGCAAAATTTTGGCACTACCTATCAGAAGATACAGCACATCGATTCCCCACTAACCCCATAGTCTCATACATAAGCGCTGTGCAAGATGTTTGGCATCGAACTAACGTTAATAGCACTTTACGCCGGTATTTTGCTTGTCAAATTTTGAAGTATATACTCGACAGTGTGAATTTCAAATATATGATGTCACGAGTTGGCCGAGAGCAAGGGAATATGTGCTACATGTAGCGCTGAAATTTGAAATGTTGACCTTACGGATAGGTCGTAAATAAATTAAAAGAGGTTGATACATAGAGAGCCTGTCGATCGCTGAAACCTAGGGATTTGATCAAACCATGACTATGTTTTGAATAAAAAATATTAAGTGGATATGAATGGCTTCAGAAGGTAAATTTTGGGTTATGGAAGATACGTTCCTTCTATAGATAAATAATGCTTGAGATGCTTAATGCTTCGAGAAAAGTAGGTTTGAGAAAACCGAAAAATAATAGATAACCATCAGACTGAAGTCCAATAGTGTATTGAAGTGGCATATTCTTAAAAAACTAGCAAGAGACTAAACAAATACCACTAGGCATTTTTTATCAGCATATCTTCAATTTATATGTTTTGATAATGCGGGTCTGAATTTTGATGAATTTTAACCGGCTGTTACGGCACAGGCTATGGTTCGATGGTGAAGATGCCTATGTTCGACATGATTGTCTTTTATAAATACTTAACTCATTTTAAAGCTGTAAAAATAATGATTAAATATTATGATACCCATAAATATATTATAGAAGCGGCAATAGTCTAGTGGAGAGATCGCCTTCGAGTCTCTGGTTTGAATCCACGGCCTGCACCAATGACTTTTCAAAGTTAAGTAGGTGCATATTAAATGGATAATTATCGTTTGCTAAATGGTGAACAAAGACATCGTGAGGAAACCTGCATGTCTGAAGTTTGCCGTAATGTTCTCGAAAGGCATGTGAAGTCTGCGAATTCACACTTGGCCAGCGTGGTGGACTATGGGCTTATTTTTCTCATAGCGAGAGGAAGGCCCGAATAGCAGTGGGATAGTCTATAAACAGGGCTGATGATATGATACTATATATTATTATAAAAAAACTACGTTAAAAACAACCAACTTCAAAAACGCTAAAGTAAAAAATAATGAAGATTTAATATTAATTAAATACTACCTATTATTAATATGTGCTATTTACTAATAGGTTTGAAGTCGGTGCCAAGCCTTAAACAAATAATAATAAGTTAATCACTTAAATGAAAATGAGCAAGTTAATACAATGAAATGCCTACTTTAAAGATACATAAATAAACCTAATAAAGAGCAATTCAATCTTAACATTATTAGCAGCTTAAATCAATACGAAGATTAATGAAAAAAATTATTACGAAAATGTATTCACAGAATTCCTAAACTATTAAATGGTCATGTGAATTATAAAATTCCTACTTTCATTTAATGGTCTTTGAAATTTGATTTGGCACCGACTTCAAACCTATTAGTAAATAGCACATATAAATAATAGGTAGTATTTAATTAATATTAAATCTTTATTATTTTTTACTTTTTCGTTTTTGAAGTCGGTTGTTTTTAACGAAGTTTTTTTAATACTTTTTAGTGTATTGTTGTATTGTCAACTAGTTATGGGTAGACTTACAAAAGATGCTGCGCGCCTTAAAAAATATAGATCTCAAGAAACGGGAACGGATAAAAGTAGTCGTCTCTGTAAAAATGCTCTTCGAAACACAATTTCACGTTCTTGTGAGACTATTACAGATCGTGAAAAACATTAGTTGGCCATAAAAGCATATTATTATATGAAATCACATTTACGTCAAGAAACGCATGAACAGTTATAACTCTAGACACGGTAGGATCCAAGAGCGAGTAGCGAATGAGTCTTATGAGCTAAGAGCTAATAGACTTGGTCTCATTAATAATCCACAAATCTTTAATCATGGCATTACCGCATGATTTACGTCCTTGAAGTCACCATTATCATAATTGTGCAAGTCAAATTGATTTTTGTAATTACAGGGCCACCTTCTGGCTCCTTCATCGGACCCTAGAGGATCCTAGTTACCAACCGCACCAAAGTGCTCGTCAAGACGTATCATACGAGCCCAATCTCGATAGCTTTGTAATTTAATTACTGAGTTCCTATGGCCACCTTTCGAATCCATCATTAGGTCAGCTCTATGTCATAATAATTTTTCATTGTCATTCAATTTACATACGTATACACAATTTCAGCTCAATCGGTAACCGCGAAGTGGATCAAATTTACTTGCGAGATTGATTTCAGATATCGGGATAGGTGAAAGTAAATAAAAAATGCTCATAAAATAAAAACTACTGGGCCTACCTGAATCAAATTTTTATGTTACCAATTCGAAACTATTTCGCATCAAACAAAAAAGAAACACGTAAATCTGTTCAGAAACCTCGGCGTGATCGGTGTACATACATCGAAAAAAAATTATATACCGGCCGAATTGAGAACCTCCTTCTTTTTTTGTTGAAGTCGGTTAAAAATGTTATGATACGAGTACATATTTACATTTAGCTTATGAATATATCATCACATAACATTTCTAGTGTACACTTTACTCAATATTTCGCATTTAATGATTGAATTAATTCTTGACAATAACTGATTAATACAATATGGTTCTGTAGCAATGATTGGAATAATTAAATTATTAACGAGACAATGCTAATCGATTGTACCAGACCACATTTATATAATTAATGATGAAATTATTATTATTAATATTAAATAATATCTAGAAATAATGGACTGCCTCTGTGGCCCATTGGATAGTGCATGCGTTTGCTGATCCCGGGAGGTCCCGAGTTCGATTCTCGGGTCAGGCAAAAGTGTTTCTGGATTTTGCTGAATTCTCCGTAAAGGTGAACCCACACTTATCCGAGCCGAACGCGTCGAACGAGTCGAACGAAACGAATTTTATAATTCTGTATATTCGATTCGTTCGACGCGTTCGGCTCGGATAAGTGTGCGTTCACATTAAGGCGAGGACATGTGTGAATTGGGCGTCACTAGGGGTAAATTAAAACCGTTTTTCTCCGTAATAGTTATAGAAAAAAAAATAAAAAAAAATGTCTTAATCTACATCATATAAAGCATTTTCTCTTTGGTACCTAATCTTAAGAAAAGTATTTTAAATATCTGAATAAAATATGCAAAGTAACCTCTGTTTTTGTAGTCATTACCTTTTTTCTCCTAATCTATCAATCATAAAATTGTTTAAATTGAATTAGCCTCTAATATATTAGAACACCAAGGGAACCTTCAGCTTATTTTTGCAAATAACTTTACTTATTATTTTCTAAGGATTTTTTTACGTCACCGATACTCGCAAATCGCGCGTGTACAACTAACCAGTAGTACGAGCAAGGTCAACGGCGTATATCCACCTCTTAAGTAGTAGGCGGCAATTACTAATATTATTTCAAATTTAATAAGATTGGATATAAAGAATATTGAAACACTTGAAAGTAAGCACTTTAGAGGACATCATTTGGCATGGCAGAACATAACTGTAAGTCTTCATCGAAAGAACAAACACTATAAGGCTGAATAATTTTAAACATAAAGTTCATACATACATACATAGTCTCACGCCTATAACCCCGAAGAGGTAGGCAGAGGTGTATTTCTACACCCACTTTTCGCCAGATATACTTTAGTCCCACGTAATAAGGGGCGAGCCTATTGCCGTACCTGGCACAATTCCAGACTCCGTGCTGCTACTGAGAATTTCGTGACAGAAAAACCCAATAACACTGCCCGACCCAGGAATCGAACCCGGGACCTCCCGATCCCACTCGCACATTTATGCCGCGACACCAACGAGGCAGTCGTATAGGGTTTGATGTCGAGTTTTCCGTCCCTACGCAAAGATGGTATTTGCATCGTGTTATCCCTTAGTAGCCTCTTACGACGCCCACGGGAAGATAGGGGGTGGTGACACTTGTATTCTATGCCGTCAACCACACGGCACATAAAGTTCAATTCAAATAATATACAATATTTTCTACCACATAAACGTACACCCAACACCATCATGTCTCACACTAAGAACTTGTGCTAAATAATAAACAAATACATACACTTCTTTGTAAATACTTAATATGTATGTACATAATTATTATACAATCTATGGAGCATATTTTATCCCAAGTAAATAAATAAAAAGACAATGAACTATCCAAACTAATACAAACATTATCGTTCAAGAATCAAACCCGCGACCTTCATCGTGATAGTCGGTTACATTTCCACAACGCCAGTGATTCGTCAAAATAATTTACATAATATTAATGACATCAGACAAAGTGGCTCCTAAATAAAGCAAGACAACGTCTTTTTACGGAATAAAAGCCTTAATATTTTAGCAAGGTCACTTCATCACAATGACAGCTTCAACAAACCTATTTTTACAACATTGTCGCCGAATAGATTATAATATTAGGAGCTACGTAGCCATTATTATATTGGGTTTACGCAAGCTTTTATGCTAAGATGGTTCGAAGCTAACGATTCTAGCTAAGGGGGAAAGTGCGCAGGGGATGTGTCTTTACCTAAACATGTAACGCTTACATATTTTGATATAGTTTTTGTATTTACTAATTTTATCATTGTTTTATTTTAATGTTGCAGCGATGTTTTTGTTTTTCTTTTGGTTTGGAGGTCAAGGCAAACATCGTGAGTAAACTTGCAATCTCGAGTTCTCCATAAAGACATGTGACGTCTGTCGACCCAGACAATGAGAAGAGACCAGTGCCTTGCAGAGGTTTATGCCATTGTGTATAAAGCCTTATTTGGCCAACCTTGAAATCCGTAACACTTTTGCTTAACGCAGATCTTGATTATATAATGATAGAGCTAAAACAATAAGCTTCATACAAATTTCTCGCCACCAACGATACATAAAACATTTTCCATAACCGCTAATATAGTCACAAAAACAGTATAAAACGTCACTTATATAATATAACTACCCTACAAACGTCAAACACATGATAGATACTAAAATATAACACCTTATAAATACATTTGCAAAGGTACCTTGCCATCCGTAAGTTGCTTCGCGCAGCAGTATAACGTACTTTTATAGCTCATCCTGTGTAAACCTTGCCTGAGGCGATGTTCGAACCGTGTTTGTTCACAATAGCTAACTAAGGGTGCGGTCAGATCGCGAGCTGTTATGTAATGGATATTGTAAAAGAACAGTAATAGCGCAGGACTGATGGTACTGCTAGACTGACGAAGGCATCTAAAAGTGCGCAGTGTTGTGTTTAGTATCTCAGCTAGCAGTTTTCAACCAAAATGTATTTTTTTATCGTAATTGGAAGTAAGGGAGTTTTATACATAAATATGAAGAAGACAATCCCATCGTACCTTATTCTAAGTTCTTAACCACAACCATTTATTATATTTCAAACTAAAATACTGGTAAATGCCATTTGTGTTGGTTAGATATCCAATAAAATACTATGTAGTGTTCCAATTATAGTCATTGTGCTTGCATTTATGTTCATAGGTGCTCGCATATCTTTGCATCTTTTGTATCATATACTAACAAAAATGTCACAATTGTTGAGATAGGTACTGCAAGATGTACCTTAATTGTAAGCTGGCAGGGTGACATCTCCCGTACTATTATTGAATCCTATTAAAAGCAGCCACAACGGCTGCTTTTAAACCACTACGTAAACTGAGCAGTCAGTGGTTGCGACATTTCATTAATAAAATGTTTTAATTCAATTATTAAATAACCTGCCTCAAAGAATAAAATGAAGCAAATTGGAAACATTTAATATAGTTATCTACTTCATAATTATTTCAGAGCTCAGACTGGTCGCGCCCTTACTATTTTAGTTTGCTTTAGCTATCGCCTAATGGATGATTTGCTTTATTTTACGGCTTAAAAGGTTGTTTGTTTTGTGTAAACTTAAGCACTAATATGTGCTTTATGTAAGGTTTAATCTGTTTTGAAAATTTTACAACAAATTTGGTTACTATTGAAAAATCAGTTTACGATAAATTAATTAATCTTCAAGTATTCAGTTATCAGATGAGAACAAGCGGTTCCTGTGATAAATACATGCTTTTAGCATTACAGAAGCAATGTCTGAAGAAACACATCTCAGTAGTCACATCAATAAATAAGTCTATTGATAGCAATATCAATTAGTATTGAGTGTTAGCGTAAGAGATAGCTTACACTAACACTCAATACGAGAAAAGGCTACGTGATATTTTAGAACTGTCAAACTACATTTCGTATTGAACTGACAACAACGGGTTTACTCAACACATTTCGACCGTCATCTAAAACTACTTAGTAAATTGAGTGAAATTAAATTTGACAGACTTTCTTGTTTCTGTCTCTTTCTAGTTTCACCAGAGGGAATAAGAGACCATTAGCACATGTTGTTTAGTAGTACACACTGTGAGTACACAAGACCATTACTAGCTTTGTCTTTTTCCTGTAAAAAGAATTGACGTTCACATACTTCTTGTCTCGTTCAAGCACTCACAATACGCACCAATAGCATGCATATAGGAAAAGTCCGTATGAAACGATATGTGGCATAGAATCCGTGAGCAAAAATAGATATCCACAGTGAAATACTTAAAAATCATCACAAAACTCCCAAGACCTGGTACAAGTTATTTTAAAGTTTTTTAAATAGCCGCGCATTCATTGTACAACGCAAACGCCCATATACTTTGGACCCTCTCCTCCATATCTATAGGTCCAAGAATCCCGCATCACTACGCAAGCGAAATTGCCTCGGGAGCAAAAGTTTTGTACAAGTTATAATTAAGTTATCGACGAGTACCAACTTAACGGTCTCATCGGAAACTTAGCCGGTTAAGTGTCGCATTAAGTTAGAAGTTTAAAGTTTAACTCCTTACTTATGTATGTTGAAGAGTATGGTAGTATGTACTGAGGATTTGAATGCTAATTAGGGCAGGTGGGAGTTTGTAGTGGAATATATATCTAGAATGTATAATATTGTTTGGGTCGATATACGATATGATACCTACAAGGAAGTATCTTGGGCAGAAGGTCTTATTGTGTTAATGGTATATACAGGATGATGACCCATCACCAAGCCGAAATAATACTTAGGCATACAAAAATAATACTTGGGAAATATTTTTTTTAAGCAGTCACATTTTTAAGCCGCAATTAAAAGAGCGCTCGTGCAATGCTCGATATTATTCTATCCTCCATATTATTATTATCCATGGGTGCAAAGAACATCTGTAGACCAAATTGGCGGACTAAATGCATCGATTTCGTATCCAGTTACGAAAAAAATATGGTTACTTTGAGCCTCAACATCTCCTGAACCAGTAATTTCCCAGGTATGGCCACAGTAAAAAAAGTTCCTAATTATTGGTCAATATGAGATTTTAGTTTACATTAAGGGTCTTTTTACACCCCGTATTTTGGATGGATATATCTACTATGGTATATCTACCTGGGACAAATAATCCAATTAGGTTGGTCCAACTTCGAGAAGGAGGTCAATCATCGAATCCAACTCGGTTTGGCAGCGTTCGGGAACCTACGACATATCTTCTCGTGCGATATCCCGCAGTGGCTCAGGACGAAAGTCTTTGACCAGTATGTGTTGCCGGTGATGACTTACGGATCAGACACGTGGTCGCTTACTATGGACCTTATCAGAAGGCTCAAGGTCACTCAGAGGGCGAAGGAGAGAGCTATGCTTGGAGTTTCCCTGCGAGATCGAATCAGAAATGAGGAGATCCGCAGTAGAACCAAAGTCGCCGACATAGCTCTCCGGATAGCCAAGCTGAAGTGGCAGTGGGCAGGGCACATAGCTCGAAGAACCGATGGCTGTTGGGGCAGAAAGGTTCTGGAGTGGCGGCCACGTACCGGACGGTGCAGCAGAGTTAGGCCCCCCGCAAGGTGGACCGACGATCTCGTCAAGATCGCGGGAGGCGGTTGGATGCGGGCGGCTCAAGATCGGTTTGTGTGGAGAACCTTGGAGGAGGCCTATGTCCAGCAATGGACGTCGTTTGGCTAATATGATGATCGCTATGCCACGTATGTAGATACGTCCTATTAAGATAGCCTCAGATATCAAATACTATCAAAACGAAACGAATTTAGAATATTGTAATCTGATTTGAATCTTAAGCTTCTTAACTACGTCTTCTTAACTAGATTATCTAGGCGCGGTTGCGGTCATGACACGAACTGATAGATGATTTTTTATTAAATTTAGTAACGAGGTTACTTAGACCGTGTTGAGGATACAAGTTTGGCTGCCAAAGGTGACAGCTCGATCTTTAAAGCCGGTATTGGATTGTTTATACCCTGCTACAATCCTAAGAATAGCAGTAAAAAATCGCTAAGTGACAAAGATTCGCGTTCGAAACCACGCTGCACAACTAGTATTCTAAAGATGTAGAAAAAAATTAAATGACAAAATCGCTACAGCTCTACTCTAATATAACACCAATAAATAATAATGTTAATATGTATGTCAACAAGAATCCCCATAAACCTACGAAAATATGACAAAGCTTTGCAAAGACAAGCTGCAAACAAAACGCCTACAAACCCTTTCCTCTTTAGTATTCCTTCCCATTCAGTACATAATTTTATAGACACCATGCACCATAAACTTACACGGCATACGCACCCTGTTCACCTTATAACTGAAACACAGCGCCCTCTATACCCTGTACGGCGATTATTTGTACAGTTTGGCACGTAAGTCGATATATGTAAAGGAGATTGTCAGTAAAAAAGTAACTGTAATTCGAATACGATTATTTAAGGTTCTAGCATGGCAGGTTAAAATTTCTTTGATAATAATACATATTTGCAGAATAATAATCATCAAAATTGTTACCATATTGGATATATTATCCTGATTAAGATGATTTAGACATCTATGATGATTTTGATCTTGCGGTTCAGTCTTACTTTATTTAATTAAATATAATATCACTTGTCTGTAACCCAGACTACAATAAATAAACTTAACCACACGATTCGATAAATTCATGCGGTCGCCACTTTGCAATGTTCCTTCCAAATAATAATTAGAAGTGTGTAATTCATATAACATCTCAGTATGTAGCAATTTATGTCATCGACTATAGAGTAAACTTCTTTATAACTAGGGCAAGGATTACGTGATATGGTAAAGGTTTAGGTGATGGAGGAAAAGCTGTTATGAGACGATTGTGAGGTTTAATTTTAAGATCAAGTCAACCTTTCTTTTCATGTTTAATTTCAAGGAATTATTTGAGAAAAGCTAAAAATATAGGATTTCCTTGACGAAAACTCAATTACAATTATTCTGATTTAGGAATATATTTTAGAACATTGTGCATCAAACTAAAAAGATTGTAAATAGTGACTAACATACTCACAACGGACTTACGATGTACTAGCTGTATGCAATGTAAACACGAGATGTAGTATGTAGGTATGTGTGAAATGTCTTTGACTACATTTAATAACTCTCTGATAGCAAAATCCTACCAGAAAAAGAGACTGCCTCCGTGGTCCAGTGGATAGCGTATGCGACTGCTGATCGGAGGTCCCGGGTTCGATTCCCGGTTCGGACAAAAGTGTTACTGGGTTTTTCCGAATTCTCAGTAGCAGCACGGAGTTTGGTGATGTGCCCGGTGACAGCAATAGACCTAAAAATTCAAGGCGAAATGTGGGTGTAATGTTACACCTCTGCCTACCCCTTCGGGGATACAGGCGCGAGTCTATAAAAAAAATAAAAAAGAGAGATGCGTTAGTTTCTATCGAGATCTTCAATACTATCTAACCTTACATATTATTGCCTATAAACAGTCTTCCGGATTCAATAATATATAGCATGTGATCATTATTGAAGCCATGAAAAAGTGTACCTATAAATGTTAATTTTTAGGTATCAAGATAGAGTACAGACAATTTTCTAAATATCGTTTAATGTACACGACATACACAAGAAAAAGACTATTGCATGAATGTTGAAATCTTAGAAAAACAATGACTAATTTCTGTTGGTGTATGTCTGGCAATGCAAACAACCAAAATATTCCAAGACATAAACAAGAATGGGGTAATCAGTGAACGCCACATATACACAAACATAATACTCATGCAAAAACTGATCGCTATCTCAAATGTTTTGCGGCACAGGGTGTCCTCCATTACGTGGATAAAGCTTGCTATCGCTGCAATTCCGTCGCGTGATGTGAGAGGGTTGAGGCAATACAAGCAGCGAATCATTATGGAACTTTCTTCTTTAAGTAATTATTTTCTTCAGTTTACGCGTATGATCTAGAAAGTAAATTATTTATTACAATCCGACGTTTTTGCTACTTTATAGTCTTCAGTCTTCCATGACCCTGGCAGCAGATCAGAAGATAAAGCAGATAAAATCCCAATTCACTATAAATAATGTAGTTTCTAGATCATTCGATTGAAATGCAATAAAGCGTCTGACTTATTAAGCGGTACTCCTCTGCTACCACGTTGAAGCACAATTATAACGATCGAGTTCTATATTTCTTTAATGGAAATCTAGGTGTAACTCGATCGAATATGATGGTTCAACAGTAGGAACTTTGAGTTTTTCGTTTTCCTTTTTTTATTGGGGTTTTTTAAATGTTCAACCAACAGATACAAAGAACATCCAGAATCTAACTCACAATTTGCAAATCACACAACGTATTTAACTGTATCTTATTTTTGAAAATAAGGCACAATATAAATATCACTGCAAAGCTACATGAAAATGCATCATTAACGGAAATAGAAAACATGTGTAGGAAAAGTTTCCAGCAGATCATCAAATCTATCTTTGAAATAAAAGTTTCTGAATTATTTTTCATAGCACCAGTATGTGGCCTACTCTGGGTTGGAAATTTATAGGCCGCCTGGAGGTCTCCAACATGGCCCAACAATTCATGTTCTAAGACAAGAACTGGAACCGTCAGCTCTACGTGTCCTCCGAAGCACGGTAGCGCTCTGAATGTAAATGCCCAGGGCGATCACTTAAATTAGGCGGTAACCTGTGCAAGCGCTACTTAACTTCACCGACTGGCAAGCCAAGTCACTCTATGAGTGCTACAATATTTTTCATCAATGATATCAATGATTGGCAACTCATAATAAAATAGATTCTTTAAATTTCTTAGAAGCTCTACTTACCTGGTACTAAAATAATATCTAAATACTAAAACAGGCCAAATGGATTTTCTTATTTTTTTTTATAGTATAGAAAGACGAACAAGGTTTATTATATTTAGGTTAAATTAGATATAGAGTAAACTCAAATTCTAAAACTGGGCTAAGGCAACGTTTTTTATGAATCTATCTCACGATCTCTCTCATGGGATAAAGCAAATTCCACCCGAGAGAAGCCGCGAATTCAGCTATAAAATAAAAGTGGGCTACAATTTATGTAAACGGCAGATTTTGAACGTAATAATTGATTGTGTGTTTCGTAGCCAAGCAATTTTTCATTTTTATGTTTTACAACAATAGATATTTATTCTTGACAATTAAAAGATTGACGTCTAACGCCCGCTTTCAATATTCGATATACTCATATCTATAGATTTATCTACTAGACATACAAATTTGACACAAGCTCCATAAAAAATAAGTTAAATGTGCATCTCTAGTAGGTAGATAGTCAAATCAATGGATAGATGGAATATTAAACTGGCCGAAATTCGCAATCACGACATGTTTAATACAATCAGTAAAGTGAAGGCCCGCTAAACTAAAATATTACATACACATACATAGACTCATGCCTGTTTCTCGGAAGGGGTAGGCAGAGGCATATTAAACGCCCACTTTTCGCCAGTGTTTTGATCCCACGTAATAGGAGGCGAGCCTATTACCGCTTATTGGGACATTTTGTTTGCCAGAGCCTCGTCCGTTGATCGGCAGGTGCACCACTTGCAGGTGAGGTTGGCTTGGGACCCTAAGTTCTTGGTGGGAATCCTATGCACTAAAATATTAAATTTAAATATTCATATACTAAGTGACTGGAGTTTAAAACCATGCAAGTTCAACGCTACATTGGAGAGCTTAATACAAAAGCATGATTACCTCTTAATATTACCCTGAACATAGGATACCATACTCATTTCCAATTAAAACTAAATTATGCCCACGACTTCCGTATCATGATGTATCAAATTTACTTTCACCCTTAAAATATATTAGTGTAGATAACTATCGTACCCTGCAAAGCCTTTGAACTTTACAAGTTCGTAATGCCAATAAATTGTAAGCCAAAACCGCTCTTGAGGCCGCAATATAAGGAAGTAATTTTGAGTTCAGTTTGCGCTCACGCCCGCGTGGCATACCTGATGAAGGGAACAAAACAATTTGGTGGCCCAAACTTTGAAAACTAAAACGAAATTCATATACCTTAAGTAATTCTGCATAAGAGCCATTTTTGCACGGCAAATTTGAGAACCAAAAACCTTGTAAAACTTGGATCTTGGTAATTTCCTTTTAGTTTATTTATTTAAAATGTTTGCTTATTAGGAAAATGTACATTATGTGGATAGATATTATTCACTAACGTTTAAAGTTTAATGTATACCTACAATCTTGCATAAAATACTACACTAAGCTTACTTTACATAGCCACATAATATATTATTATGGTATGAATTGAGGTTATGTTTTATATCGTTTTCCAAAATTGTCGTAAGGAATCGTCACAAAGTATTAAGAAACCTGAAACTGTGCCTTGTAGACCACAATATTTAAAAAAGTCCATGCATGTGTGTTATGTCAATGTTAGACCAAATAATAGATGTTATATTATTATCCTACGGCTCAGGTATACTCAGATAGTAAAATTTTAACAGTCTGTCAGCTTTATGTGCTACAGTCTATACTTAGAAAACACGCTAGTGTTCTTCCTTCAGATCGGAACAAACGCACTAATTTCCCCCTGGGTACGCGTCATAAAACCACATTCGCTTAACACTAAAATTATATCTTAAGCACACACATCTACAAAAAAAAACACAGTAAACTTAACATAACTGACATAAACAAGAAATCTAAATTGACGACATGGCTACTTCAACAGGACTATTCATAGGCTATACATTCTTATATTCATCGTATTATATATGTACAGACACGAACACACAAACCCACGCTTGCACGCACACACACACACACACACACACACACAAACACGCGCGCACACGCACGAACATGCTAGAAGGACAAAAGGACACATTCCACTGGTTGTAAAAATCTAAATTAATAATTGATTTTAAACTTTCGCGATTTGTATACATCATACAATTTTATTAAAACGGGTCTTATACGTTTCGGCAGCTACCCTCACTTGTTTTTTATTTTTATTTTTATGCGAACTGTCGGTACGTTGACACACAACACTTATGACGTCTACACACTGATGAGCTGTGTTACTGCGGCGGGGTTTACATTTGTTGATTACCAGATTCCAAGTTGCAGACAGTCTGTATCCATCCTCCCGGTTGAAATTTTTATGCTTTTTGATTTCAACCGCTTCACATACTATCTTGGAGTTATAGTGACGATCGGTAGATAAGACCTTTGGTTGATGTAATTCGATCCAGTGGTTTGGTCCAGACTCCAACAAATGCTCAGCTATGGCAGACTTGTTAATTTGCCGGTTTTTTACAGCTGCGATATGTTCCTTGACCCTTTCAGCGATGGTTCGTTTGGTCTGTCCGATATAGGAACTATCACAACTGCAGTCGACCTTGAAGACGCCAGGTGTTTGTGGAGGAATGACATCCTACAATCAAGACAAGAACAAGACGTAGAACAGAAAATTGTATGATCTAAATTAACATTTAACTTCCTAGCCGACTGTGTCATCCTGGTTTAAGAGGCAGGGTTCTATTATATTTGAAACAGATTATTTTTTTGTTTTTAACTATGTCATGGTCCTTAAATTTGATACGATTATTCCTTCACAACGCATGTAAAAGTATTGTAATCTGTAACTGATTTTAAATAAAGTTTAATTGTATTTATTATTATTAATTGTGACCAAGGCAGCAATAGCCTAGTGTAGACACCAACAGACTGCCATGCAGAGGGTATCAGGTTCGAATCTACGGCGTGCACCAGTGATTCGGAGTTAGGTGTGTATTAATTTATTAATTATTGCTTACCCCCGTGCCTAGGAGAGCAGATTAAGCCGTCGATTCCGTCTATCATAAAGATTTTTGACAGTCGTTATAAGGGTATACCAGGGTCAGTACCTCCGAATAAACTGACACTAGGATAAGCTATGGAATATCGCTATTCTTTAGGCGTACAGAGGTCGGACAGGCCATTGTGTAAAAAACCTAATATTCAGTCAAATCTTGTCAGGCCAGAAAGCGGATCCCGTGTTGCAACTGGAATAACGCTAGGAGGAAAAATAATCGTTTTGCTTGTGACCAAAACAGACCCGCATAAACACAGACATGCAGTTGTCATGTTAATATATCGAGGACATTGAGTTTGAGTTACGCCAAAACTTTGAAACTAAAACAAAGTTAAGTGACTTAAACATAGTACTTTTAATTTAAAATAATTACAAGATTAAAAAACCTGTTACTTAAACAATGTGTAAAATTCTCGAAAGTTTTTAACTGTTTATCTAAATCTACCCACACCAGTCGTTCAGCCCCCTTAGCCAAATGGAATTCAGTTAACGATATCGCTAATCTCTAAGGGCGAATATGTATGGAACTTTCATTAGCCTTTTTAGTTATATCATGTGGTCAACGAAGAAGGAATTCCTTATGTAGCCATGGAAACCAAGCGTTAGCGAAAGTAGATATCAGAGCGAATGCCGTTTGGCTAGGCTCTCAGGAGTTATACAGGCACATAAGAATTACATATTTGTAGATATGACAATATCAGATAGGTATACGGCAGTATCTGAGATAATCGTGTACACTACTAATTCCAGTTTAGAGTCCTTCCATCTTTGAAAAAATATGCAAACACATTTTCTATTAAGGTACATCGAACGAGTCAAAAGTAACTAAAACGCGTTGAAATCATCACCGATGAAGTACTTCTTAATTCAGTTTGACGTTTCTTAAATATCACGTTTCTTTTTCGCATATTGCCTTCATAATAGTAAGACAGAGATAAGCCATTTTTTGTTTCGTGAATCCGACAAAAGAATTGTGGCCAATTTCATGCAAAGAACATGTTTAATTATGTATTCAATACCACATCGTTGGCAGCCCTATGCTTTGTTTTTTGGCCCGGCTTAAAAAATTGAAATTGGTTTTTCTATCAAAAGAATTTTTCAATTAACAAGTGTCAAATGAATACATCAAAAGCCCACTATTTTATTGAACCAGGAGCCATTTTGGCACGTTTATAAACCAGATGAATTTCTATAAAAAGTGCTGGCGTGCGATTAATGTACTGAATAGATTTATATTTTAAACAATATTTTTCATTGACTTGCATGAATGTCCATGCGACCAGATTGATTATTCACATATTCATGTTTATTAAAACATTTCTGTATACGCAATTTTATTGATTGCACTTCAGAACATGCATGGTTTGTGCCGAGAACATACTAATTTTATGAAATTTATGTAAAATTTTATGTTATCTAGTGGGTAAACCTCTGAGACTAAAATACTTTAATTTAGGTCGGATACAAATCTTCGATTCATTTCAAGTCGATCTCCAATCCACAATCTCAAAATGTTGGTCCAATATGTCAACTTGAATGATTAAGGCCGCGGCCAGTCTGTCAGAAAAAGACATTCAAGATATTTCAGCATTGTGATCCCATTGCTCGTTTCCCTTATTTCTTGATGAAGCACCCTGTCAAGAATCGGTTAAATTACATCGCTTTAATTCAATCGTTATCTTATTTCCGGCATATTCCAGTAACGAGTTTAATTAATCCTATAATTAAAATCGATTGTGACTTACATTTTGAAATATAAACGTATTAGTAATGCTGCTGAAATTCGTCTTCCTCTTCTGATGTATCGTCTTTAGGGATTTGTAACTGAAATACAGGTCGTTCATTACATCTGCGCAAATAAAATGAACTCCCTTGCCTCGCTGTCTGTCTGCATCATTCAAGGACTACCGAACGAATTTTGCTCGATTTTCATTAACAGATAGGGTAAACCTTACCCATTCGTTAAATATCCTAAGATTTAGGTGTATAATTTACGCGGGCGAAGCCGCAGGCGAAAGCCAGTAATATTTATGTTAGCGATCATCTACTAGACTTGGATTGTTTATGATGATTGAGTTATTCCTGATACGCTTTAGGGTTTTATTGTAGAAGCACAAATTCTTGCTGGAAATAAATCGTTCGAGCGATCTCAATTCTTTGGTTTTATTGAACCCCACGCATATCTTGCTATGAATCGCATCTTATTTCAATATATCTAGGCAACCTTAATGATTCACCTAATAAAAGTCTTTAGCATCAGCAGTTTTCCGAAAAATCCAAAGACAATTTCCAGTCTGGCAATTTCAACTTGCAAATTTTTCGAATATAAGAGCTCTGACTAATACGACGGCGGCGCTGGTATTACACGCCTTTCTCTTCACACAGGTAATCTTTTAATAAAAAAACCCTATTCAATATTACTTTCGGTGCGAATATCATAAAAGGGGAAAATAAAAAATAGAACAAAAACTTTGCCACTCATCGCCTATCGAAAGCAATCCGTATAACTTTCAACTGACCTAGTTGGAAGCTATAAACTTAAATATACACCCCATTCATTCGCAGGGATTGTACGGAGACGCGATCCATTTTATTATTCGTAGGAAATATTTCCTATCAGCCATGCTATATTCAATTCCGGTAGGGAGATTTGAGGCCATGACATATTACCTGAAAAGGATATATTTTGTGAACTTTTGAGATATTGGAAAGGGGTTTTGCTAAACGAACATGAAGTAAATTTAATGGTGGGCATGGGAAATAGTTTAATTTTGAAGGTACGGGTTTGATAATGAGTTTTGTTTTAAATGTAATTGTTAGGGACTGAAGTTAACCATAGAGTTGTTGGTACATCAAATATCATATTTGTATAGGCGCGATCAAAATACAAAAAAGTTTATATGGGTTGAATATGTAAAATGGGGCGCTGAGACGTAGGGTAATATAATTTAAAAGTTTGGTTTAAAAATAATACAAACATTCTTAGAAGTATCTCAAAACTATGGACATCATTGTGCAGTTAAATTTGATGACTGAAGTTATGAAATATTTCTATCCCTTTAGGTTACGGAGGACTGACAGAAAAGTAACATTTTGTTAAATCTGTTTAGACCAGTAAACATATTTGACTGAAAAAACTTTTAAACACACAGGAATTAACGCGAACATGCATTAGGTATTTACATACCTTATTTTGCTTGACGTTTCGAGACGGTGCACGTCCCGTGGTCGCAAGCTGACTGGTGTAGCGATGTCACGTTTCCGAGTGCGAGGTGGAAGATTCTATTACTACCCCCCGGGTCGTTGATTTTCGAAGTACCGAAACACACTAACCTTATCTGTATATTGAATGAACATTCGCCGACAGCGCATTAAAGTGGGGTGTTGTTAGCCGAATCACTGGATTCCACGCCGATGAAAATTTGAAGCACCAAGGTGAGACGCTTGGATGCAACCACTTGGACTATGATGATCCTTTAGCCTTTTTTGTGTGAGGCCATCCATTGCCTTCTTTACAAGTATTATTACCATTTTTAATAAGGTACGTTAAGACACGCAACACATAAGTTAGTTTAAAAAGTTCGAAAACGTGTACATAGTACAAGATTATTTCTATGAATGACATATCTAAACTTCTAACAATAGAGCCACAATTGCCTATATCGCTGGGGAGTTTACAAACATGTAATCAACTGAGACTAGAAACAAAAAATTGTGAATGAAACAAAGCGCTGAACAACCAAAATACCGCTTACGAATACACAGTACGAGAGTTTATTTCGAGCATTTGTTTGTTTCGACGAAACTATCTCCGAAACCAAACAAAATAATCAGACAGAAACACAGTTAGCTAACTCATCAACAATTCCTCGTAAAGCGAAGCAAATCCACTCAGAATATAAACCAAATCCAGAGAGAGTACGGTCATTAAATTTTTCTATACCAAAACAATATCTTCATTTATAAATGTTGTATACGATGCACGTACGGAACTGGCCGCCGCTGTATCAACATCGTTCCATGGCTTATTGTTTATGTTAGTTAGTTTGTGTTTCGCAATTAAAATGAAAATTCTACTGAGGGAATTCTCAGTTTTGAGCGTATTTAATTCCGAGTTGTAATGAGATGAAATGGATTTTGGCTTGCCTTTAGAATTTCTTGAAGTTGGTTTTTGATAGTTACGACTTCATTGTGTTTGTTGGTTTGCATAATTTATTGGTGAGCACTTGGAACGCAGCATTATGCCTACGTACATACATAGAATGTTTATACTTTAGTTTCTTTCTGAAAGCCTTAATGACTCTAGTAATTGTGAATAGCTTTATACAGTACCTATAAATATTTAAATAGCCATATTCATTTACGGGAATTAATTGTTTATCTGGAAATATACCATTCTAAATCGGAAATACGATATGTCCATCTTATATTCACATTCAATCATTTGTAATTATTTGTACAACGTTTTTGGCTCAGTAAAATGGTAGCATATATTTGTCACGGTTAGTATATTACAATTATGTGTATAGTGGCACCTAAACAAAAAGTCGCACACCTAGCTCAGTTTTTAGGTAAATTGAAATAATTTTCTGGGATAAACACATGTACGTGTATGTAGAAAATAGACGTAAAGTAACCGTACCTAAACTGTTGCGTTTCGTTCGGTGAGTGAGAGTGCCGGAGGCCCTATCCTCTATTCCTTCTCCCTCATCCCACTCCTCATCCTATCCCTTTTCCCAACCCAAAGGGCGGCAACGCACTTGTGACTCCTGTGATGTTGTTTGTGTCCATGGGCGGCGGTAATTGCTTACCATCAGGCAATCCGTCTGCTCGTTTGCCGCCTATAACCATAAAAAAAAACAATTGTACATATATCGCAGAAAAACATTTCTATTTACCTTTACAAACAGTTTTTATCATATTAAGATTTACAAGATTGTATCTATTATCACAAATTGGTGTCTAAAATATTAAACAAAATATTCCACCAGATAACCACAGAATACGTGCCAACAATTCAAGACAGAAACATAAAAAATATCTACGAACATAAATTACAGCGTTAAAATGAATAATGGCTTTTTCGTCGGTATTTAAAGTAAGCCCAGAGATATGAATAGCGATACATATCTAAAATATAAATCTAAGAAATAAGACGATAGCTCAACTGATACTGAAAACTAAAACGTTTATTATATTGAGTTTGACATGAAATGAAAGAAAATTGTAAAAATTACTAAAATATAAAATAATAAATTTTCCACTATTTGTTTATTTCATTGACTTGATTATGGACATGGACAATTTACTTAAACGTATTAAAGTATATCTTCTATGGAGGGCAACAACTCGTGCACATTACTTTTATGGCTGAAATACTTAATCCAATATGATAATACCCCAAATATTGTTACAATACATGTCATCAATATCATACACATACATACATACATAGACTCACGCCTGTTTCCCCGCAGGGGTAGGCAGAGGCATATTAAACGTCCACGTTTCGCCAGTGTTTTGATCCCACGTAATAGGTGGTGAGCCTATTGCCGCTCATCGGGATATTTTGTTTGCCAGAGCCTCGTCCGTTGATCGGCAGGTGCACCACTTGCAGGTAAGGTTGACATGGGACCCTAAGTTCTTGATGGGAATCCTATGCACCCTCAATATCAATATCAAATGGCGAATTATTTAAAAGGCGAAGCATATAAAAACCACGAACAAGGAAAAATGGTATCCATTAAGAAAACGTTGAGTTTATAAAATTTTGGTTATTGCTCATTTAAAGCACTTTATTAAACTTTATTAAAGAATGAAAGCCTGAAATCATAGAATGCGAAAACATACGGCTGCTTGATAAGAGCCAATCTTTTGAAAATATTTCAGCTGCCAGTTAATTGCCACTTATATGAGATCCGTCTAACTCATCGCAATAAAAAGAACCAACAACAGCAGAACAAGCAAAAATATATGCATTCATTCGAAGAACAGTCTGCAAAAATAAGCAAGTGCTTCAATTCAGCGTATGCAATGTTCAAGTCCATGCAATTTCCACTGAATAGGTTTACCATTCATCTTATTTTACGGACACTGACCCACATTGGAGCGTCTGAGAAATACAGCTATTTTGAACTGGCCAATGCCTTTGTAGGGAAGATCGAATTCAGTAGCCGCTGAATGATGACCATCATTTTTGTGATGTGTAATGTTCGTTCGAACTATTTAGGACTAGATAAGATAGCTCGCTGGAATGGTATTGATGTCTGGAGCTATTGTACCTAGATCTTTATTTGAGACGGGTTGAAGTTTTAACGTGTGACTCTCGTAGGAAGTGCTATGTTGTAGATTAGATGGTTTTGTGTTATTTTTGATAATTCGAAGATGTATGACGAAAGATTGACCAAGCAGGGCATACAAGGCAAGTGTGAATGGGACAGGACGAAGGGGCAGACCTAGGCGGACGTTATCTGACAAGATCGGAAACATACTAAAAACAGGACAGGTTAGAAGTACCTTGAACAGAAGAGCATGCATGAAGAATCCGATGGGAGTGAATGAAGCAAGAGAGATATGTCAGGATCGTTGCAAATGGCGTTCCGTAGTCTCTGCCTACCCCTCCAGGAAACAGGCGTGAGTCTATGTATGTATGTTTGTACGAGTATGTATGCAATAATGTATAAAATAGTAACGTTTTGGACTTTATTTAAACGTTTAAATATATAAAAGTAGAAATAGAGTTGTCAAATTCTGTGACGCATTATCTTTTTCATACCTGACAGCTATAAACTTAGAAAAATATTTGGAAAATATATAAAGAAAACATTAAAATTATAAATTACGAAAAGAAAACCTAAGTTTTTTTTCTTTTCGTATTTTTAATTCTTGCATTCTTAGGCAATAATTAATAACTCGTGAAGTAAAACATACTGGATACATAGGAATATACAAAATAATGTTATATTATTGCACTATCCTATTACTGCCAACAAATTCTTATTTCATGCAATTTATTCCATCAGTTTAGCCATCTCAAAATTTTAATACCCGTCGGGAATCATATCTAAAGGCTTTGCTTACCGGGATTCTCTCGATTCCTCTTATTTTGTCGTTGCGTCGCATCGTACTGCAACTGTAATATTCACTTATTTTTAAGTCCATTACTGAAGCTGCTCTGAATTATTTGAAATCCACTACTACTTTGAGATTTCGCGATGTAATATTGTCTGGTATTTTCGATATCTCTGATATAACTCTTAATTAGAGGCATTTTGTCCGTGCTATTCTAGTTAAAGTTATTAGAGTTTCAAAATTCAGTTCACTTTAATTTATAAATTGAACTGTGCCATATGACAATAATTAGCAGACACGTTTAACAAAGGAATAAGACAGGAAAGATAAATAAATAATGTCACCATAGTTTAGACCAGCCAATGACAAAAATGTCAATACTTCTATCGGAATTGCCATGAAGGTCATGGCATTGTACAGTATAGATTGATAAAAAAGTAAAATCAAAAAGTGTAATAATATAAAAGTATTATTAAAACTTATTATTATTATTATATTAAGAAAGTGTTCATGATAACTAAAGTTTGAAATATATTAAATCATTAACTCGTTCCTGTGAAAATGGCAGAAAAAGATTTAACAAGTTTGACTATTGAAATAAATTGTTGCAAACAAGATTTAATTTTTTACTTTCGAGAAATCAGAGTGTTGATGCATTTGCATAAAACCAGTATTTCTTAACAAGATGTGGACGCAATTTAGTTTTAAGACGTTTACCGAGAAGCACCGTCATTTGTTAATTTTATAGTTATTTGGTCTTGTTTGTGTTTTAAAATCGCTCCAACATCTTCGTTCGTTTGCAAGGAAATCTTCGTAATAAGGTAGAATGCATTTTCTTGTATAAGTAGGATTAAATTAAAAGTTTAAATTGTAAGATGTAAGACGGATATGTACTGACAATTTCGTAAGTTAGCTTGTTATTACTTTCTTACAAAGGTTTTTATTGTATTCGTAGAAGAATGCGTCACAGAGTTATACAGCATACAGCTCGCGTGATGATTTCTGACGCATATACCAGGCACATACTCGTATGACTTAATCTGGTGGTATATCTGGTCATTCTCTTTTTTTTGCATTTTATTAATCCATGTAAAGAAATATCGTCTCAAAAAGGTGCTCCAAAAACATTCCTATTATTATACTGATCATTTAAATTCAGTAACTAGTCATAGTTTGTGTAGCCGATCAAATAATTTTATTTATTAAAATAACTACCAAAAAAATTATTTTCAAATTTGCTCAAACTGGGCATTCTTACTACAAAAATATAGTTTTAGAAATAAGAAATCGGTCAATTAATAACGGAGTTCTGAGGCAACAAGCATTACAAAATATAACCGAATTGACAACGTTCAAGTTTGTTTTGAAGTAGGTTAAAAATCACGACTACCATAAAATTAGCGAGGCTTTTAAAGACAAAGTAACCAGTTTTCAGGTAAAGTCACTAAGTGATAGTAAAAAATGGCCCTCAAGAGATACCTTTAGTCAGCCGTAATCACACTATTAAATCTGGTATGCAATGAATCGAAAACGTTTTACTTACAGAAAGGTCAACAATTACAAAAGTTTTTCATAACAATCAAAATATAATATAATAATATTATATTTCTGAAGATACTATATTATTACAGGTTTTCATAAAATTTTCACCTTTGATCGATATTTCAAATGAAAAATCAAGTGATATCCATCTAAGTAAGGTATGTTTTATTGAAATTCGTCTATAAATTCGATTTTTACTGAGTATTAATATTTAGCTAGGTTCTAATAGTAAGAAAATAAGGCAACAAATAACTATTATTAATAATTTATCTTGTCTACACTTGCTTTTTCATAAAATATATTTTATTTTGTTTTAGCAATATATCCATGGTCTTATCTTTGCTAGCGAATGTAGTTATCTTCATAGTCCAATAATTATTTAAACTAACCTAACTGAGATAAATGTCTTACTAAGCATCGTGCAAGCTAAATAATAATAATATAACTTAGCCAACAAAATCACAAACTCCAAATGTATAAATCTGGATAAAACACTCAACTATACAGAACGATTCCAAACTTACTTAATGTTTCCAGGCTAACAATTAAGGACAATAACACAAAGACTGTAGTATAACCACTTACCATTTTATTGTGAATACTTTACGATACAAACTATTTGAAGTGTTGACAAGTGAAGAGTTTTGCGAGAGATTTCCCTCACGAGTACTTGGGCTTAAAACGTTGATATTCACTTGTTAAGGGTTCGAAATCTGTCGAAGCAAGCTGCTCCTGCTGAGAAAACAATTTGGTTATAAATGAAATCAGATGCAGAATATGGAACGGTGATAACATGAATGTTACGTATTGAAAATAAACTGTCTGGTGCGATGATTAAGAACGAGAAGGGAATGGGGCCTCAGGCACTCTCACTCACTCACTCGAACGAAACGCAACAGTATAGATACCATTTCTTTAGGTCAATAGTATGTGCGAGTGCAGTACTTTTCTTTCTCTACTATCAACAAAACGTTTGGGTGCACTACATACACATTATACATAATGTATCCCGTAGTTGTTTGTATACGATTAAGACTGCCTCATTGGTCTCGCGGCATAAATGTGCGCGTGGGATTGGGAGGTCTCAGGTTCGATTCCCAGGTCGGGCACAGTGTTATAGGGTTTTTCAGTTAGGAAATTCTCAGTAGCAGCACGAAGTCTGGTAATGTGCCCGTACGGCAATAGGCTCGCCCCCTATAATAGAAGGGAGGGGAATAATGGGCTCGTGTCCCATCACCTCTAAAGTGGCCCCTCTTCTGGCAAGTACGTCGGCTGCGTCATTCCCTCTTGAGCCACTGTGGCCCTTGATCCATTGCAGTGTTAATTTGTTTTGTTTACCTACCTCTGTTAGTTTCTGGTGGCATTCAAGCGTGAGTGCCGAGGTGGTAGTATGGCTTTTGAGGGCTGAGAGGACAGCCTTACTATCTGAGAGGATCCTAACGGATCGTTCCCTTACCTCACGTGCCATGATTGCTGTGGCAGCTAGGATTATGCCAAAACATTCGGCCTGGTAGACCGTGTTGTAGGCTCCCAGCGGTGCTGCGATGTTGATGTTAAGGTCCTCGGAGAATACTCCTGAACCCGTACCTGTATCCGTCTTAGACCCATCTGTGAAGATCGTGAGCTCGTTGTGGCCAACCGCTCCCACGTGTAGATCCTCGTACAGTTGAATTTTGTATTTCTTGTCGAAAACAAATTGTTTCGGTATTCGGTCGCCAATGGCTTGTGTGAGAGGAACTTCTTTAAAGATTGTGTTTAAGTTGCTAGTGTGCGGTGTGTTAGTGTCTTTCCAGAGCTTCAGAGCTCTTAGCCTTATCGCCGACATCGTTGCCTTCTGTTGTATGAACAGGTGCAATGGAGGCAAGTTCAGCAACACTTCGAGTGCCGCTGTAGGTGTAGTTTTCATGCAGCCCGTGGCCGCTAGGCATGCAAGTCTTTGAAGCTTTTGAAGCTTGTTGGCGGCCGTTGTTAGGTTGGTTCGAGGCCACCACACTACTGCGCCGTAGCTTATCATCGGACGTATTATTGTCTTATAGAGCCATAAAACAATTTTGGGGGATAGGCCCCATCGTTAACCTATCATCTTCTTGCACTGCCAGAAGACGATGCTGGCTTTATTGAGCTTATTTTCCATGTGGCTCTTCCATGTCAATTTGCTGTCAAGAGTGACTCCCAGGTACTTTACCTCGGTAGACAGCTTGAGCTGTGTGTTGAATAGCCTGGGCAGTCGATAAGTGCCCAGCGCTCGTGTGTGAACATAACTAGTTCGGTCTTGGTCGGGTTTACTGATAATTCGTACTCATTACACCACCACTCTACTATGCGTAGAGCCTGTTGAGTAAGGTCGTACACTGTACTAGTTACCTTACCTGAGGTGAGAATGGTCAGATCATCTGCATATCCTATTGTGTAAAAATATCTCGCGTTGAGTTTGTCGATGAGTTCATTGATGACTAAGTTCCACAATAGCGGGGAGAGAACACCGCCCTGCGGGCAACCTTTAGTTATCAAGGCTGTCTGGGAGTCGCCGTGCAGGCGCACTACCCTTTTGCTGAGCATGTTTTGGATCCACTGTATGAGCATCTGATCCACACCATGTCTGGCTAGAGCGTTGCTTATACTGGAGAAGTTTGTCTTGTCAAAGGCTCCTTCTATGTCAATGAGCAGCTTCTATCTGGTTCACGACCTGATGTAAGGCCGATTCCGTCGATTTCCCTGAGCTGTATGCATGGTGATTGGCATGTAGCCTATGTTTAAGTGCCCCACTTCTTAATTCCCTCTCGCATAGCCTTTCCAAGGCTTTAAGCATGAAGGAGGTCAGGCTTATTGATCTGAAGGACTTTGCATTTGTGTAGTCTGTTTTGCCTGGTTTTGGTATGAAAATTTGTTTGACTTCCCTCCAATTCTTCGGTCCATATCTAAGGGCTAGGCTAGCCCTCATGATTGCCAGAAGTCTTTTGCGGACAGGTTCACCCCCCCATTGTAATAAACCTGGGAAGATGCCGTCCCTTATGTGACCACGGTGTTAGCGTGTCTCCACTCGTGTTCGGTCGCCACTGTTGGTGTATCGTGCCACGTTATTACCGGTGTGAGCACGCAGCCTGGGAAGTGTGTTTCTAGTAGGACGCGCCTTGTCTCCTCCTCCGATGTGGTGTATGTGTTATCCGGTTTATGGAGAGTACCTGGTGCAACCATCGGTTGCTGAGCCAGTAGTTTCCTTACCCGGTTTGCTTGTTGGCAAGATTCAATGCTCCCACAGAATTTCCGCTATTCCATGGTGCGTCTGAATCTGAGGCATTTCTTGTAGCTTGATTTGGCCACTTTACAAGCGTCCCAATCTACGTCCGCGCTTGTGTTCATTGCTGTTTAGGGCCCTTCTTACCTTCTTGCACTTGCGTTCAAGCTCAGCGCCCCACCAGGGTTGTTTACCTGGGGTTGAGGGTAGAGTGGTTTCTGGGCATGCTGCGTGGTAGCTGTCTAGCATGCATGTGCTTTGTCAGTGTTGTGTGGTTTCCTGCGTGGCTGTGTGGGTTGTATAACGACTTTCATAGAGAAGCTGATCCATCTGTGGTCTGAGCACGATGCCTCTTTCGAGACGTGCCATCCCTTGATGCGTTCAGCCACTCCTTCTGTTGCGAGAGTTAAGTCGATAATTGTCTGACTACGTCTTGTGACTAAGGTGGGCTCCGTACCTGTGTTTAATAGGGTAAGATTAGTGGTGAATAGGTATTCAACCAGTGATTTACCTCTGTTGTTATTGCAGTTCATGCCCCACATTTGGTGGTGGGCATTGGAGTCCGTTCCTATTATGACCTCCGTTTTGGTTCTCTCGCACTGATTAACCAGACGCGTGAGGTCAAACGGTGGCGGGTCTTCGGCCTCGGGCATGTAGACCGATGCGAAAACAACCGCTATACTCCTTGGCTGCTGTGTTATTTCAATTTGTATCGCTGTGATGTCTCTGGAACAGAACTCCGTTAAAACTTGGGTTCTGATGTTTTTAGTTGTCAGTATGCAGGTTCTTGGGTGTGTGTGGTCAGTTGAAGAATAAATCTTACCTCCCAGGCTGGAGAGGCCTCTGATGAGGCCACCCCTTATCCAAAGTTCCTGGATGAGCACGATGGCTGATTGTTGGACCTCCATCCATTTGCGCAGTTGCGCAGTGGCCGTTTGGCTGTGATGGAGGTTGATTTGAAGGCAGCTGACGTCACAAGGCAGAGGGTTCATCTTTGGATGATGTCCCCACCTCCCCGACCGTCAGCTGCGTTAGGCCGGCCAGGATATCGCCAGCCTCAACCCCGTCGTCCCGCCGCACCGGGCTCAGGAGCAGGCTCTCATCTTCCGAGTTATCCTCGGCTGACGGGCCAGCCCCCAAGCCAGACGCGGCCGGCTCTGACGGGCCGGGTTCTGCGTCGCACCCTGGCTTGGTGTTTGAGTCCTGCTTGACTCGTGTGGAGTTGTCGTCCGGAGGATGGTCGACAAACTTACCTGAGGGGTTCCGAAACCTGACGTAGACGGCACCTACCCCCAACGCGAGGCGGCGCTCGTTTTTCTTCAGGATCGGGACCTGTTCTACTGGGACGCCCACTACTAGAAACTACCCACCTGACTGCCTTTCAGAGTGCAGCATCGACCATTTGTCAAACTCCAACCAGGGGTTCTGAAACTCAAGAGTGCGACCCACGTCACGCACGTCGTCCAAGACCCCCTGTTCATCGGGTACGACAATGCCGCACCGCACTCTCTTCGGGGTCTCTTCCTGGCCCCTGACCTCCAGTTCGAAGCCCGGTGGTGGGACCAGGAGAGAGACTGCCTCCGTCAGCCAGGTATTCGTTGCCTCGTCGGTGCATCAAAGTTTGAGGACCCCGTCCGCGTGCACGGGTTTCCCGGTGAACGCTGGAGCGGGGCGTTTGGGGGTTTTGGCCGACTAGGCATCACTCAGGATCTTCTTTTGGAGCTCCCGGAGTACCTGGTCCACCAACTCCTTCGGCAAGTTCCCTGTGCGTTTGCATGTTACTGCTACACCCAGGGACGCCTTGGAAGCCTGTGCGTAGAACTTACCTTGTATCCTGTAGGAGTCAAGGCGGGGCTTCTTGTGCTCCCCTCGAGGCGAGCTGGTCTCGTTGAGAGCACGTTTGGCCTCACCTCTTTCCTTGTTTTCGGCAGTTTTACTTGCCGCGTTTCCCGGTGGTGCTGGGGCTGGATGCCGTCCAGGGTGGCCAGCCCGCCGCTTGGCGGCAGGCGGCTTCCCTGTACTGCCTCCGGCCTTCGTGCACCCCTCACTTCTGAGCGTGGGCTGCGCGCTGGTCACATTGCTGGGACCTGCGACGGCAGCCTGCTCAGCTGTTTTAGTGGAGGCAGCACGGGCAGCAGCAGCGGCTTGTTCAGCCTTCCACCTAATTGCCATGCGCTGTCTCTTGCTTTTGTTGTTCCTCTTTTTCTTCGAGGAACTGGTAGCAGCGGGGCCACTCGGTTGTATGGTGGGCGGGCGTTGGACAGGACCGGTGGTCTTGCCCTTACCCTTGCCCTTATGGTGACTCACCACTTGCCAGCCCGCGAAGGAGGAGTCGTCTTCCCGCTTGATCTCAAACGGGCTGACGATTGTAAGGACGGGACTAGTACTAGCGTTAGCCAGCGCTGAAGTCACGTCCTTGGGGATGGTTTGACACCTGCAGCCGGGGCCACGGCGTCGACCATCTGTATGGTTTTGGTTGTGGCGGCGGGAACAGCTTTCGCCCTCCCCATCGCGGTTGGGGTAATGAAAAGGATTTCGGTATCCATACGTTTAGTTAAAGATTTTATCCCTCTGGCTTCCAACCCTCCATGAAGCCCGCAACAGGGAACGTCATACCGGACGTTAGGATTACCAGAGGGATATAGGAACGCAAGGCTGACTTACAGCACGACATCGGGCACCCGCTCGGGTCAAAGGTCGGAGCCGAGTTACCAACTCCATCCGTCTTCCCTCGCTTGCGCCTTCAGTATAGCCTTCACCCACCACATCAACTGCCGAAATAAATTCCAACTGCTGATGCAGACTCCACGTCCCTAGCCTGTGGCTCTCTGACGGGACACGATGGCCATTTCCCTCGCTGCGGCTCACAGCGGGGGCTACCGTTTAGCGTGAAATCGGGACCAAAGAGGGCGTGTTGCCTCACGGTCACATTACCGCCAGCGCCGCTCGGCTCAACCCCCCAGGATTCCGTCATCCCCGCGTACGGTGCTCAACTGCGCATGTCCTAGCGCAGGTGGTCAGCTACTCTTACCCGTGATTTTTTACTACGAGCCCGCGCCCACCCGACCACGAGAGGGTGCGGTGAAGAGATGTGTCTCTGTGTGAGTGTGGATGTGTGCGTGCATGTATGTATGTGTGTGTATGTGTGCGTGTGTGCAGTGCCTGTTATTGTGTTTCGGCTGGAGGTTTTGGTTGCATCCATTTCTGAAGGAACTGGACCAAAAACGGGCGGCAACCTCGAGAAGGATAGTCCACAAGCCTTGCCTTAGGGATCTTCACGACCTGCGCTACCCCTGAGACTATTCGCCACTCCCTGCACCGGGCTCAGGTGCAGGGAGTAGAAGTCAGTGCAGCTCAGTGATGCTAAAGATGAGTTGACCTGCACGGGCTTCCGCCCTACTTTCCGAGTTACTTTGTACCCTATAGAGCTTCTGACTCTTTAGAATAATCAGGAGTGTCTTCACACAACTTGAGACTAAATATGTGTTGCCGCGAATTAAACGCGCGCGAAGCCGCGGGCAAAGGCTAGTTAAATATAAACTAATATTAAACGGCTGAAACGATTTTCTCTACTAATATTATAAATGCGAAAGTGTTTATAGATATATATTAGACATGTATTGGAACATGGCTTTGGCATTTGACTGTATGCAAGACGATGTCATTATGTACATTTCGGTAGATATAATGGTATATAGTGTCATGAATACTGACCGAGCTACTTTGTACCCTATAGAGTGCTGAAGTCTTTAGAATAATCAGGAGTGTCTTCACGCAACTTGAGACTGAAAATAGATTTTTGTTACCAAGAATTTAACGCGCGCGAAGCCGCGAGCAAAAGCTAGTGCAAAAATAAAATTATAAGTTTGTTCACATGTATTTTAAAACGGAATTATATCATTATAATCATCTCTGTGTACCTATAAACTGTCCTATTATCGAGCAGAGGTCTTTTGTAACTTGAGAAGGCCTATGAAGGTGGAGCCGTATTCCAACATGCTGGTCAAGTCCGGTTAGGCAGATTTCACATGACTTTAATAAACATATATTTAAAACTCTGACATCACCCAATACCGAACGCAATACCGTCTGCGTAGCAGTATGTTTAGTCTCTTCCCTACGCCATCGCTGTCGTTGCTTATACAAAGACAATATAAACAAACTAAATATCTAAAACACCATGATAACGCAAAGACGTCATTCAGGTGCTTTGCATATATATATAGCATATAATAGTTCAGAAATATATATGTAAAGCAGGGTCGGCAAAATTAACATCGACTAGGAAAGACGAGACTTAACGTTGAAACACTTACATACGAAACGACGACGTGTCAAAATCTGATACCGTATCGTAGAAAACTACAACGAAATTAAAATATACTATAATATGATGACTATAATTCCTGCAGGAATGGTCCAGTGAATATTACATTTTAGTGTAAAAATATGGTGTGGTCACTATCAACAGCTTTGTATATAAACTGTCTTACTGCAAAGCATGGGCCTCTTTACATATGGACAAAGGTATGGCCTGGCCAACTGCGGGTTGGAAGACTACGCATATTATTTGCGAAATATTATAGAGTACTCTCAGACGTACAGGTATTCAGGAAAAATCAGCGGCTTAATACACGCTTAACATTGAAAAGCCACAGATGAGCACCGTTTCATCCAATAAACAATCGCTATTTTATCAAAAACACTACCTTGGTGCGGCTTTTCTAACATAAACAAAACTTAGGTAGAAAACATCCATCAAATAGTGACACTATAATTATTTGCGACTAGAATACTTTTTCTTATCAACCTTCTTATTAAATTCCGCAGTGCTGTAGGTATATTGCGCCGGCATATTTTTGAAGTATGGGAGAGAGACGAGTTCGTAATATAACCAGGCGTGCTGCTGTGAGGAAAGAATTTGTATACAGCGCTGTCGCAGCGATAAAAGACAATTCAAATCCATGTGTGCATCGATATATTATTATATGTACTAAAGTACTAGATGTAGCATTCAGAACATTTACTTTGTTCAAATGCTTTGCACGGATAACCCGGCAAAGCAGTCTAGTGTCACTTTGACTTTCCTGCGGTGTCGGTCCGCTTCGTTTATTGACTGTGTGGCGACTATATATCGATTAATTTGAATCAAAACTTGTATCTCTAGTAGCATTAGTCAATATTTTTTGTTATTTATGTAAATAAAAGAGTTAAATGTATCATAATAGCACATTAAAATGTATTTCTTTATTTTTATGTGACGTCATTAACGATCATAGAGAAAATACTATGCAGATATACATTGCAAGTGATTGTAGGTAAAAATATATGACTAAGACCAGATTTCGTGAAGGTATTGGTTTTAAGAGTTGTTTAGTTTGATAAATGTTATATAACCAATTTGATATTGTACAACACTAATTCTGTGTTCTTTTTATTTTTTTGGTATATTGATCGTAATAACTTTATTAACGAATATTTCAACACTTCATCATAGTACACATTTGCAGTTATAGAAAATACGCAAAAATAATATTGAACCATGAGGCCAAAACAGATCCTGATTTCCATTATGCGACCAATAGACAAAAAACCACAAAATTAATTGTGTTTGGTGGCAATTGAATAGTTATATATAAAATATATTTTGAGCATTTCTTGCTAGCGTAAATTTAATTGCAATTTATATAGAGCTATAGAAATACATTTTTGAGGCAGGACTTCAACCCGCGACCACGACGAACCGTGTCGATACTGTACCGACTAAGCTACTCAGGCCACTTCGTCATATAATGATTTTTTATAAAAGTTGGTTTCCTTATGGTAGCGCATAGTGCCATCTGCCACATGAGTGGGTTTAGAACTTTGACAAACAATCCTGCCTTATATATTAGGATATGTTTAAGCAATTCTCATAGTAAGATAAATTTAATGTTTACAAATTAGAATTATTCGTGAGCAACTAAGGCAAATCTTGAACTTACGCCCACGAATACATTTTCCTATTTTGTAATAGAAAAATTTTTTTTTATTGATTATATTATTTTACTTAAATAAACCCACAGCAATTAATTCCTTGTATTTTCATAAATAAACTATTCTTATTATGTTGATGAAATATTGTAGGCAGAAAACATCTCTTCTGTGATGTAAATAGTCTTTGCAAATGCCAATTAGCAGCCAGTAGCATTAGAGAACTATTGCCTACTCATTAGTAAGATGCCAGGACTGGTTGTTGTTGACTGGCTATAATAATAACTAGACACTGTAAGTCACTGGCACTGCTTGCGCTTGCGTGTTGCGCTAGTATGATTAGACGTCATACGTTACACAATTTGAACAAAATATTTATAGGGAATGCTCCGTCTATCGTTAGAGTATGTCAATGCATGTGTGACTTGCTGACTCGCTAGTTCTAAGTTCTACAACCATCTGTCTTACAGTCAGCCAATAGAGACTGCGTCAAAGACGTAGAAGAACTAAGAACATCGTTATTTTTTTATTTTAGAAATAAATAAAACTACTGCAATTTATTTACATCCTGTGAAATAGCAATAATTAAAATGATAAAGTCTTTATGTGGAAGTAAGTATCTGCTCAAGCTCTGCTCTGCTAAGTTGGGCCATGAACATTAATTTTATTGTTGGCTAAATTATGTATTTCTGTGATAAAAAGAGATATTCAAGTTACTTAAATATTAGTTTAATTTTGCCAAACATTTATCTTTGTATACGCCATTGAACCCATTGTGTGCAGCTGTTTCTTTTTAAATCTTTTTATAAAGACAACTTTTAAACCAAACATTTGGAGATCGAACCCTAAGACCTACGTCACACTTGACGGAAAATCCGTCGCGGATCTTCAACGGTGCAACCCCTATACAAGATTTTGTATATAAATAACCAATACCATGCACATTATGCGGATGAGTGGTCGCTCTGTCGCAGACCGCTTGCTCTCGGCGTTTAGCGTAACGGAAGATTGGCGTCGGAATTTCCGTCAAGTGTGGCGTCGACCCTCATAGCAATGTCAAGCGGCGAGGCGGCGGCTTAAACCATTATGCCAACGAGTAAAAATAAATATATTTCACAGATCCACACATACACGTGTAAAAACTCATCAACATAACCATTCGCTCGCAAAGGTCAAAATGTTACATGCTTAATCATTCTTATGACATAAATATTCAACCAACAAAAAACTGAAAGTAACTACTGTCTTCCATTGACTAGTTCACTCTTATTACCAAACAAAAAGCTTTCATTTCTAAATACATTTCTTGAATACAAAGAGTGGAACGGAACCACAATTTTTTATTACGTCCTCCACAATAAACTAGTTCGTAGTTATTGTATAAGCAAGAATAGGTATAAAAATATTTGTCAATCAGCGATGGAAAATGGTGGATTGCGTGGGTTGGCTGGGTTGTAAGTGTTCCGTACAAACAGGAAAAAACACATGTGGCAAGGTAGAAATATAGGACTTCAATAATATGAGAGTTAACTTCTTCTGGGAATGGCAAAAATCTACTTTTCATTTCAACTTTCGGAGAAATACAAATACGGAACTTGTTTTTCTCTGAATATTGAAATGAAATTCGATCGTTTAGATGTTGTATTTGTATTTTGATTTCACGCTTGCGTATCTCAATAGTAGGTACTGTATTGTGTTGCTGTTTGATTCGTTAAAATAATAAGCTTTAAGCTGTGGATTAACGAAAATAAAATAAAAATTGTTCCTGACTCAACACATAGAAGCATACAAGAATAATTACCTTAAGATTTGTTCAAAAGCTGTAACACTCAAATCTGCGTGGTTCTCTTTTAATGTAAGTAGTTATTCAATTATGATGTATCGCGAGATGTGTTAAACACATTTATTTTAAAATAACGCTTTAAGTTCGTGATTGGTGCTTAACCATAGCCGAGCGGGTTTCTTTAGCTACGCACACATGCATCATTTATCGACATGCGTTGCGGGGTGTAGGGGTGAGGAATGTTTTTGACGGCTGCGGCGCCAGTGCCCGCTTCGCCGCTATATACTACCGTAAGTGTATGGTTTTTTCTCTTCTTCATATTCTCAGTATTTTTAATGTTGATTTTCAAATATAACAATAACTAACAATGTTTTAAATTTTTATCTATAAAATCGATAGTGCATATAACAATAATTAATATCAATGTTTTTTATTTATATCTATAAAATCGATAATGCATAAAAAAATTGAAAATTATGCATGAAGCATATATATTTTCTTTAATCTTACAATATCTTGAATAAGGGCCGGTGGCCAGCGTAATGACTCGCTAAAAAACAGACAGCTGTCATAGTGTTAAGTCTTTCGCAAAAATTGCTCATTAAAAATATCCTCTATACTATTCTTACATCTTCAACCTCTCCCCAGTATTTGTCTTCTACTTCCAGTACTTATATTGCAAATATGGATTCCATAGGCTTAAGAAAGAAATACTATCAGGGTGAACATATCCTGTATTAATATAAATTAGTTTTCTTATTCAAAATCATACGTCAAGATTTTACAATATTTTAAATCACTGAAATATTAGACGACCACACTTTGTAGATTTTACACTACTTACACGATCATTAATTTTAATGACAAACCGCGTATCAACTTGACATTGCGTATTGTTAGTAATTATTTTTATACAGATGAAAGACGTGTATTTAAAATGTTAGCCTCCTTTATTATAATTGGTCTTATGTCCTTCCGTCTGATACGGAAATAAAATGATTTTCTTCCTTTCTAAGTACTACTTACTTTTATCATTATTCTGTAAAGTCTTTTTAAGTAAACCCAGCTCAATTATTATTATTGACGACTTATTCTGAAGTAGTTCGTGGTTACCAATCTCACGACGCCAAAATTAATATTCACTTGAAGCAACTGTTGTCTGACTTCTGTTACCCAATTAGCAGTCAGGACGGTAACTTGAGGTTGGATCAGATCTCTTAGTAGGCGTAAAATCCAATATTGTTAACTTTTCCTTCAATTCTCGGGATATAAATGCTGCTAAGTTCCTTGAGCTTCCATCTAGGCGATAGATTTTGTATCGTAAAAATTTCTTTCTTAAAAAAGACGATGAAACGACTTAGAAAAGCTAACTAATTTATGGATGAATGTTTTAACTCACAACACTAAACTGGGTTTTACAGCCCAAATGAGGGTAGAGCAGAGTTTCGAAAATGTCATCCGTAATGGTAGCGGCATTGAGATTTTTTAGATTCTATTTTGTAGTAGGCACTTTGACAACAAGTATCCTGCTTAACTGGGTCTCCTACCTCCTATATCTTGACCAGGTTTCAAACCCTATGTGTGAAATTAATTGAAATTCGGTGGCCCAAGGCCTCAAACTTATACATTAATTTATAATTTAAAATATTGCTTAGATGTAATGTTAAGTAAATGAGACTGCACTTTCACTCGCCGTTCTTAAAATTTCTATTAATACTAATTTTCTAATAATTTGGCTATCAACTGCAAAAATATTCTGCAAATTTCACTCATATTGTCTGATATTAGCGCGATCAGAAAAACAAACTATGCAGCTTAAAAGTTTAATATAGAATCTTTTACTTGAGCCACTACGGGCCCCTAAATGTCTAACAAATAAACTACAAGTAACTTCAACAATACTTGGTTACGACCCAATTTGACTGGCAAACACCCAAGTAGTTTATCAATACATCTCGGGTCCTCGGGGAAAAATACAAGAAAACTAATTACGAGAAGATTCTCGGATATCTACGCTGCTTGATTGCATTAGTGGCGTACTTGTAAGTTTAGCGTTTATAAGGGCGAGATTCGGATGGCTCAAGATATTTGCGAAATGAAACTTACCTATTTGCGTTGAGTTGTGTTGGTCGTTTACGTCATATGTCGCCTTATTATAAAACATGAACTAAATACAGATCAAAGTGAAGTCGTAACCTTAACTGTATATTATATCCAATATATATATATATTATCATAAAAAAGCCAAGTCTCGATGCAGCTGCTTGTTTAAGTATCTCTGAAAATGCGGCGAAATAGTTCCAGAATAGGATGGTACGGCAGTGTTGCTTCGCGCTTGACTTGGCGGGGGCATTGCCGTGCCCCCAGATCAACAAATCAACGAATATCAATGAATGATCTCTCTATCGAGCAAACGATATGCATGCGCAGTAGAAGAATAACTACAAAATATATACGTAAATCTTTAGCGCGTTTCAAAATACGAGATATGAGAACCACCAGCGAATCGGTTACATAAAATAAGCTTGCTACCAAATCGCTTGCGCTTACCGAACAGAAAAACAGTGAAAGTGCAATGCACCAAAATTACTATAGGAATAATCATTATATTGCACTACAAAGAAACAATGCGTTTGATTAAATTTGTAGTTTAAGTTTATTCAAATCTAGTCTACGTCACAGATTAAATGGAAATAAACCCTGGCTTCCTACAAATGAGATTTATTTTGCTTTAGCGGCAGAACGTATTAACGATCAATAGTCACACTAGAATCGATTGATGAGTCAATTCCGCTACTTGACCATAGATGGCGGTATTCTCAGTGGTAGCAATTATAATGTTAATTGCGTTAGAGATATGGTTGACATTTGCGTGATCGGTCGATTTCTGCTCCTACTCGGTCAAAGCCATATTCAAATTGACCACATACCTATTGAATGTTCTATTGAATAAAATTAATCCAAAATAAACTTTATATTAATTGTATAAGGTTGATTTTTACTAACCGTTCTATTAAATAATAGTAAATTGAAACTAAATAAGACTTTTATAAGAAAACAACGAAAATTTTACTTGGAGATGGTACGAAACACCTCCATTTTAAAGATTTTTCTCCTCCTATCAGTTTTACACTCCAAAACGGAAACATACGGCATAGCTAAGGAAATGTGAATTTGTCACGAGATGAGCAACTCGGGATCAGTTAAGACTTAAGTTAAGCGTAATAACTCTTTTGTGGCACGCACGCCACGCCTACTTAGCACTTCCACAATTTTTGTGTTAAAATACAGACAGCGCCATCTAGTGATGTGCGCTGATACCACTCCCAGTCCAAAATTTCCTATTACAGTTTTGATACTTTTCCTACTATGTGGGCATTAAACTCTACCTCTGTACCAAATTTCAGCGCTCTAAGTCAATGGGAAGTACCAGTTCTATATTGATGATCCATGAGTGTGTCAGTGTCGAAAATGCTAAACTTTGCTTTCGCTTAGCTTCGGAACTAAACGATATACCATATACCGACTTAAAATTTTGGATTTCAAGTGTATAATTATATCTTACTAGATGATGAAGATTTCAGCGTTCTAGTCCCATCCAGCGGTTCTGAAATAGGGTTCTGAAAATGCGGCGAAATGGTTGCAGTAAAGGATGGTACGGCAGTGGTGCTTCACAATCGACTTGGCGGGGGCAATACCATGCCCCCAGATATTCTAAATTTAGTCCTAATCTTATTGTTGTATAAATTATTATACGTAGACCAAAGTTAAAATTATACGAAAATTAATTTTTTTTTGTCATTCATAAGTGTTACCATGTAACATAAATGAATTTGAATTATCGCCTGCCCCATACCTTACCTTACGCGGCTGTCGTGAAGATATTTGGCAGTCGTTATGTCGTCAGTACCTCTGAATAAACTAACACCATTCTAATCCATGGAATATTGCTATTCCTTTGGGTTTCGAAGATCAGACAGACATTCACTAGGTGTAAAAGCTAACATTCAGCTAGTCCGGTTAGACTGGTAAGCGAACCCTGGTAACACTTGGAGGGTGATGTTGATGATATTGGTTTCCTTAGTCTCTAGTATATACTTTTTTTATAGAATATTTACTAGACCAGGATATAACCCAGGGCTCCGTCCGCAAGCGTGGTCTTCAGTTAGAAGCAACTTATTTCATAATGGTAAGAAGTAGTTTTTATCAATCTCCTTACTATATTTACATATAAAAAATCATTCTACCAGTATAAAATTGTCCGGTTACCACGTCAAAGAATGACAAACAAACACATATTCGCATTTATGGTCATTAGTATGGATTTCGTGTACAGAGCTGAATACGAGAATATCACTGTGCTCTATATTTATTATTAAGTGGTTACTTTATATCAAATTGACCAGTTTCGTCGTAATATAGTCCTTGGTTAGTATTGATAAATTATTTATCTTTACATATCTATCTATAAATAATAACTCACAGACAATTTTCTTCGACGATAATGCGAATTCAAATAAACTAACGGCTCATAACTTCAAGTGAAACTAAGAGATTATTAAGAAATTTGAATAAGTAATAACTATACTCAGGAATTATTAAAGTGGATGAGAAATATTAATCTGTACTTTGAGAAATCTTCGTGATTGTATAATAGGAGTCGAAATTCGTTCATTGAAGTTATACAAAGTTAATGAATTTGTTGGAGAGGCTGCAGTGTGGTCTTTCATAAGTGTCCTTTCAATATTGTCCTTATCAATATGTTTTTGAGAATGTATTCGTAAAGAGAAAATAGCAGACCATATCTTGGTCAAAGACATAGCCAGCATTTTTGCGATATCTGAAAGACCGAAGGCTGATCTGGCTTAATAGTTGTGCTATATAGCAACACTTGGAAGATAAGCTAGCAGGCTTCAAATGTCGCGGCAGTAGTAATATTTTGGATCAAGTGGCGTCAAATTGCTTACCTATTTGCTAATGTTTAAAGAAGAAAATATAACTATGGCAAACTACGGTAATGCCTCCATTAGTGTTGCATAATTTTTTATTATGCGTTGGAGTTTGACACAGTGTCGTTAATTCACAATGCATAGTATATGCGTGGTTGCAGTAGCAGTAATAATACCAAGTCTTAGTGCTTAAACAATCAAAACATATAAAATGCCTTCCCTGACGAAGTAAGCTTTGTCCACGCGGGATAAAACGCCATAATATGTAATCTAGGATGAATTATTGTAAGTAATTTTACGGAGTTTTCTTTATCATCTCCGTAGGTCCTAATAATTTAGTTTAACAATGTGCTTGCGACTTACTTGCCGTGTGGTGACGGATTAAGAATACGGAATGTCACCACCCCATATCATCCCATGGGTGTCGTAAGAGCCGACAGAGGGAGCATATTATGCAGAGAACAGCACTCTAAGAGAAGGAAAACTTGATAAAAACCCTATACCAACCCGCTTGGCCAGCGTGGTAAAGTAGACCAATTCCTCCTTTCAAAGGAGAGGCCTAGTCCAGCAGTGGACTATTAAAGGCTGATGATGATGATGATACCATTCCATACATTTTTCATCAGAAATCATAAACTGAACCTGAAGCTCTCTCTCTCTCTCTCTTTTCAACGTCAATTAGCGCTGAATTCAATATTCGATCTAGCCACAGTCATATGAATCATACGTGAATCATACCTGTGGATCTAGCCAATTTTTTGAGATTTGAGATACATTTTTGACATAAGCTCCGTACAAAATATGTAATGAAATGAAATGAAATGAAATGGCATTTATTTTGTCCACAAAAAACATACAGTGATGCAAGAAAGAAAAAGACAAAAAAAGTACTTACACGTTAGAGGAAGGTATACAATTAATAAATATTTTATATATAAATCTGTATGCCTTACGCAGACAAAAAGGGTTACCAGCTCAGCATTAGCTGGGTGCCCTGATTGGAGGATACCCAGCGCTGATTTTCAGTTGGTCACCCTGTATAAGTGATGCACGGACGGAGGCAAGCAACTAAAAGAATTAAGGCAAAATAAAAATAACACAAAACTGACAAAAAAAAGTGATTTTACATGCACACAAAATAATAGATTAACATAAATACATACTTACATATAAAGCGGAGGTAAAAAAAGAAATAGTTTATTTTTGTATATACAAAATATTATAGTGGGTATAAGTACACAAGATATAACATACAGACATTGCGATACGCCGTTAAAATAACATATAATTATATAAGGATTTGTCTCGGCAGCTATTCATCATATTATAATTTCATTTAATATCAAAAACTCAGATGCTAGGTTCATAATAATACGTCGAAAGAGGTTTCTCAGCAAATTTCTACGTCCACCTGTAAGATAATAAATTAGAATTTGTCAATTAAGAAATGAATTATAAATATATTGAAATAAAGTTAATAAATTATTACGTGAGTATGTCAAGATTATAAGATTCATAAGAATAAAAGAAATGTCAAATATGTCGTAAAAAAATATGATAAAATAATAATTAAAAAAAAAAAAGTAATAATAATAATAATAATTTGATTATAAAACTGATAAGTTAGCATTGATTGTTTCGAATTTTAATTGTACGGACAAAAGAAAGTTTTTTAATTTATGTTTGAAAGTTGTTAAACTTTTTAAGGCTCTGAAGGGTGGCGGTATATTATTCCAGCATTTGGACGCTGCATATCGAAAAGTGCCACGAAATGCAGCAGACCGGTGCTGGGGGATGGCCAGTTGCTGTGCACATCGTCGACCCTCTCGCTCACGATGGCTGTTGACCCATGTGATTTTCGAATGCAAGTACTTTGGACATTTGTGCATAATCACGCCAAAAAGAAGAGAGGCTAGGTGAAGTTTCCGTCGCAATTTGAGTTTCAACATTCGGTGTATGTTTAAAAAAGGAGTTACGTGGCTACGAGGGGGTATATTAAAACAGAACCTGGCACAGGCGTTTTGAACTCTTTGTAATAATTTTTCGGTACGTACTAACAACCGGGGGCCAAAGACAAAATCTGCGTAGTTAAGCTTTGATAGAACTATTGATTCCACTAGTTTGACCCTAACGTCTTCGCTCAAAAATGGACGCAATTTATACAGAACCCTTAAGCGGTAGAAACAATTCTGCACACAGTTTGCAACGTGTTTTTCAAACCTTAGACCTTCATCCATTAACAGACCCAAGTTTCGTGCTTCCCTCACTCGTTCTATGTTTTGACCCATAACTTTTACGTGAACGTTGGCAATTTTTTGAACCTGATCTAGGTGATTTTTAGTGCCAAATAGCATATATTTGGTTTTACTGGGGTTAAGTACGAGGGAGTTGTGATGTGACCATTCCACTATTCTTGCAAGATCCTCATTAAGTTTAGCTACTGCTCTAGAGTAATCCTGTGGTGGAAAAGATATATATATTTGAATGTCGTCGGCATAAATATGGTATTTACAGTTCTGTATAGCCTTTGTGATGTCCGCGCTATACAGACTGAACAAACAGGGACTTAAGATCGATCCCTGTGGGACACCTCTTTCCACAGCAGCAATAGCCGATGAGGAAGAGTTGCCATTTGCGTCACTGATCTCCACAAGCTGGGCACGCTGACTCAAGTAGCTATTGAACCACTTAATGGTACCTGAGTCGAACCCATAGTACGCCATCTTGGAAATCAACAACGGCACACTTATGCCATCGAACGCCCTTGAATAATCCAACAGCACCAGTAAGGTACACATACCCTCATCCTGAGTTGCCAGAATATTGTCTGTCACGTCGAGCAAAGCTGTGGCTGTGCTGCGCCCTCTCCTAAAACCCGACTGATACTCTGGAAGGATATTATTATTTTCTAAAAAAATTCTGAGTTGACTGTTTACTAACTTTTCTAATATTTTAGACAGGAATGGCAGGATGCTTATCGGCCTTAGATCTTTCATCTCGACAGGATTGCTGATTTTGGGGATGGGACGAATAATGGCTAACTTCCAGAGGTCAGGAAATGTGGATGTCTCTATAGAGGTGTTTATTATAGACGTAAGAAAATCCAAAGTTTGAGGTAGACTTAAAAGAAACATGTCCCGTGTGATATGGTCATAACCTTCGGCATTTGATTTCAAAGAGGGGATTATTTTTAACACGTCGTGTTTGTCAATTTTATGTAATGAAAATATGCTATCACTAAATCTGCCAAACTCATAAAACGTTAAATCAGATAATTGCATCATATTATTTCCGGGAACATTTAAGAAATGAGAATTTAATTTATTTGGGTCGTTCAAATGTGGTGGTAAATCCATAGCCTCTTTAGTTGGAAGTACAGAACTTTTTAAATTTTTCCATAGCTCTTTGAGGTATTTCAATTTATTATTTACGTTATGTTTAAAAAAGGCCATTTTTTCGTAGAATAGTGACTTATTTACTAGGTGTTTAAGGTCTTTGTAATACGTGCGTTTACTGTCTGACTTGGTTATGAGGTACTGAGAGCGTGCTTGATTACGTAACGACATCATAAGTTTTATATTCTCAGTGATCCAAGGACTAGACCTCTCCTTAACAACCCGTGTTTTAATAGGAGCTAGTGTGTTAAATATAGAAAGTAAGTTAACATTTAAATATGCAACCATACTATTTACGTCCTGTGATAGAATAGGTATCTTCCAATTTATAGAATCGAGGCAGTAATTTAGTTGATCCGCGGGAATGTTGCTTACGTTCCTGCTCTTCACAGTCACCGGTGAGATCTTGTCCTTTTTTAACAGAAAGGTAGTCGATATAAACGCGTGCCCCCCAAGTGCGCAGATAGGTTCTATCTCTAGGTTTTTCACTCTCGCATCCGTGCATACCAAATCGATCAAGGTCTGACTATGATCAGTAAAATGCGTAGCCGACAGTACTTTTTGTGAAAGGTTCAGACAATGAAGAAAGACGTTTAATTTTTGTGTATTATGGTCAGATTGGTTCAGACAGTTAATATTAAAATCTCCGAGCAAAATCGTGTGCTTACAGAAAGATAATGAATTTACCGAGCATGTCAAAGCATCTAGGAATGAATCAACATCATGCCATGGAGGCCTGTACGCGGTGCCTATTGCAAGCTTGATACCATTAATAGTACCCACAAGCCACATTTGCTCTGTGATGTGACGCTGTGAATCGACGGGGTGTGAATGTATACGCACGTTCATCCCTCGCTTGATGTAGAAGCCGACTCCGCCGCCGCGGCCGCCACGCACGCTTGTAGGGCGCGGAACATGCCGCAAGCGGAAGCCAGGAATGGTTGGCGCATGTCCCTCCTCACCTTCTCTCAGCCAGGTCTCATTAATGGCCATAATATCGACATTATGTCGCTCCATTGCGGCCACCAACTCATCATGATTTGTGCCTAACGAACCCGCATTGAGTAAACCAATTTTAAAAAGTTTGTTAGTCATTGGAAATACCTAGTGATGAAAATAACATTATAAAATTAGTGCCGAGACATATAATAACACAATTACTTGATGGTTTAATAGTATATTCTGTGAAATAAATATGATACGTACGATAAAATAGTTTTGTAAAAGATATATAAATAGAGATATACGCGATATGCATCCTATTATTGTGCTGAGTGACAAGCGACCAACTGAAAACCAGGGAGGCAATGAAGAACCCACACAACAGCAAATACCGTGACTTATCCAAGAAATATAGTAAGCATATAATACTAGTGCTATTTTTACTAAACACACAAGTACAAGAAGAACACAGAAAATAACAAAAAATAAAGCCTAAACCGCTCCTGCTCCAAAAATCCGCTGTATATCGGCGTCCGAGCGAATGCGCTGAGTGGGTACGCCGTCTTCTTTCTTCACAAAGATTCGTCCTTCCTTTGTCCAGACGTATTTATATTGAAGGCGTCTGCTGGCCTCTCGAGCGGTGTGGAAAAGTCTCCCATTCGCACGCGTGAGACGTTCATTGACGAAGATCTTATGCGACGACGATGACGAGATGCTTATGTCAAATATGTATCTCAAATCTCCAAATGCACATCACATCCATGAATCGAATATTGAATCGGTCGTTAGTATTTTTATCTTTTTCATCAAACATCAGAAACTAAACTTAACAAAACCATACTTGCGATCAAATAACGGGAGACCACCAGCCACTAATTATCCCACAGAAACGGGATCAGGGTACAAAAAATCGTTGTTGAACAAAGTGCGCTAACTGAAAACGTTGGTCTCAGATGAGATGAGAAAAGTTCCAGCAGACAATTTAATAACAGTGGGTGGACGGAATGCCGATGTGGAAATAACGAACTTTGGCGACACAGATTTATCTCTAGTGTTTGGCGTGGCTGATGAAATTTCAGTGTATTTAATGCTATGATATTCTGAAAATGAGATTTACGGAAAAATGGCCTGGGCTGAACTGAGCCCGAATTGGATTTTTTTTATCCTTTAAATGCGTATAGATTTGCTTTTTGATAGTCATTAACCATAGCTATGTCTTAGAAGTATTACCGAACATTCTAGAACAAGAACGCCCAGTCGTACTTTTAATTGTAGGTATTTCGTTTACCTTTATTTCACACTATACTTGCAACATATTCTTTACTTGTTTGGGCGCTGGGAAGTCAAAGGCGAGCCAACATTTACACAGTCATAGTTGAACCCGATTACACTTGATAGAAGTTTCAGCAGTGTTATTATTCTATTTTTTTCTCTCACAGATACTGGTGACCTAATAAACCCCGAGAATGGCTACGAATGGGGTGGTCAGATGGCTCACGCTCCGATTGGCAAGGGCCAGAATGCCATCAACATCATCAATACCGTGCTAATGAGAAAGAGTGCAGTGGCGCAGCTTACCAAGTAACTGTCTATTTCTCTTAGATTTTTCATGTGGTTAGTTTTATGGAAGACTTACACGCGATAAAATGTTTTCTACCACTGCTTGACTACTGGTGTAACTGTTAAACACTCATAAAACTGCACACAAATAAATGCCACAAAAAGTAAAATTCAAATCATTATATAAATTGTTTCTAGCCAAGGCTAAAACTGATAATTTTGTAATAGACTTTAGATAGTTAGCGTACCCATAATGCCAACTTTAAAAAGGATTTCGTGAAGTAGTCAATATTTCTGTGAAAAAAGCACTTATATACCAAGGCACAGTAAGATACACGACTGTAAAATATCCCAAATAAATATTAATCCATTGCCTCTCTCTACATGTACGATCTCATGCTAGGAGTAACAAAAGCAGAAGCGTACTTCGCCTTCAGCGGTGATGACGTACAATATGGGATAGAGGCTGACAAAAGATCGAAGATCCTCAAGTCTTTCGTCAGAAATACGTACAGCTACCATCTCTCTGAAATTCTGGCGACGATCATCAATGAGTACACGGATTGGGAGAGGCCGGTGCAACACCCGATCAATATCAGGTAAGCAAATTATAGTATTATACATCATTTAGTTGGTAATTATAGGGCAAATATAACGTTTCTAACAGTTGTCGAAATAGTACCTGCATTTTTTTAAATAGTTGTTCCGTACTTGAATGTATTTTGTTTTCAATTTATATTTAAAATCAAGAATGTTTGAGAATGTTTAGATGGTTTGCGCACATGGAGAGCATGGATGACAAAATACTGACAATGATGATATATAAGACAAGTGTGAATGGGTCCTGTCCCATAGGGGAATTCATAGGCGGACGTTCTCTGATAAGATTTGAGACATCCTTAAAAAAGTACCCTAAGTAGAAGAGCATGCATGAGAAACTTGATGGAAGTGAATGAAGCAAGAAAAATATGTCAGAATTGTTGCAAATGGCGTTCCGTAGTCTCTGCCTACCCCTTCGGGCAACAGGTGTGAGTTTATGTATGTATGAATGTTCATTTTAACATTCGTGATTCTGCAACTGAGGATAAGAGATTTTCTAAGGAAACTTTAAATTACTGTTAAATATAGTAAATCTCTATTACCTATATGTCTTTGGTCTTATAAAATCTTAACCAGCAACGCGAAACATACATCAGACCGAAGACAACATTCTTATCCAACTTAAAACCGTATTTAGAGAGTGTTTAAAAGTAAATTCCGCTTTAATAGCCGGCCATAAGCTTAGAACACAACACATTAAACAGGGAGTTTCACTCGGAAGAAACTTAGAACAACATTGGTGAAAGAAATGGGATTTATCTCTTTAATCTGTGGTAAATACTGTGCGGCACGATATACCCTCGAAATGTTTGTCTGACGATTCAATTTGCTGCTATTTTTGGATGAACCCCTTCAACAATACAGGGCTATTTCTAGTGATCTAAATTTGTTTAGAAGGTAGTGAGAAATCCATTTGTTAACCGAAGGAAGGGAAATTAGTAATGCTTAGACCTCACGAACTACTGCAAAGGTTTAAGGACCAAAATAAATAAGTTGAACGTACGGGTTAAGTTGTGTACGCTTGTTGTCAAATTAAGTAACATTTATTTTTAGGATCTATAATATTTCGGCTTGTGTATTGCAACCACAGAAAGCAGCCTGAGAAAAACTTAGCAGCGATTTGGCAACGAAATGGGTAACACCCAGTGCGTCTAATGCTATGTTATAACAGAGCATAACGAAGTTGTCAACTTTATCTAATATCATTGAGGGCGACAACAAATGTTACTTGTCGTTTATTTAAAACTTTAATTTTCATGCGATTTATAAAAGCTTCGTTAGGTTGACTTCTTGAAATGTATAGCTTGATTTGTATAACAAAAAAATCGTCGCAATAAAGTTTATGCGAAACGTATACAAAACATATACCTTTTTTTAATTTTTTTTTACGAGGTGGAAAATCCCTTCGCATCTCCGACTCTTGGGGAAATGAGAGGCGGAGTATGTGGTGTTACCACTAAAAACCACCTCGACCTTTTCATGTACCCGTGTGTCGGAGGGTCGGGTATCGCCGAAGCATTCGTCGCAACCCCCTGACGGGTATTGGCCCGCTAGATGGTCAGGCGGGCCCCGAACAAAACCCACTTGGCGAAGGATGAACATGTTGGGCTCCGCCGCCAAAACACCCAGCGGCCGCAGAGGATAGGGAGGACGGCACCGCAACACCGCATCTCCTCTTCCTCTGCGGCCCCACCGCGACGCAACAATGGTGCGCCCCCATTTGGTCACGGGAGACAGGGCGCGCGGCAACGCAACACCGACATGCCTCTCGATATTCAAAAGTTGTGCAGTTAAATTAGTAGACTATAATGTTATAATTGTTTGTATTTATAGAGTACCGAACTTAAATAATATCAATGAGGTTTTTGATAAGCTCGAAAATCTTATAAAATATTTATCTAAGCAACGATGTAAGAATATAGTTTTAGCTGGTGATTACAACATTGACATCTTAAAGAGAAATAAACTGTCAGCCGAATTCGAGTGTATTCTTTTAAATTTTAATTTACAACTTGCTTTGAGACAGCCTACGCGAGTTGCGAGCCAAACGTGCATAGATAATTTTGCGCATAATTTTGACAAGCGTCGTTGTAGATCAGAAGTATTGGAGTTCGCTCTATCCGACCATGCGGCACAACTGTTAAAGTGCCCGATTAAAAATAAGGATGGTCTTAACTATTACCGCAAAAATACACGAGATTAAAGTCAAGGAAATATAGAAAAATTCAAGAGTTGCCTAAGTAGTCTATCCTTCTCAGATATGTACGAGATGGACGATCCTAATGCAGCCTACAACTGTTTTATTGAAACGTCCCAATTATTTTACGACCTATGTTTCCCGAACAAAATAACTAACATTAAAACTACTAATAAACTTACATGGGTATCACGTGGAATAAAGTTGTGTTGTAAAAACAAACGGAAGCTCTTGTGGCAATATAGATTAAAACCAAATCAAACTAATAGAGATAAATTCAAAAGATATTCAAAATTACTCAAAAGAATTATGAACCTAACTCAGAAAGCACAAAACAATTACAAAATTAAAACTTCTAAAAACAGGTCTTAGACTGCGTGGCAAATAATTAGTAAGACTACATATAATGGCTCAAAAAACTCAATTTCTTACATCATGTCTGACAATAAGCTCATTACACACCCGAAGGACATTGCCAATAAGTTTAATAGTTATTTTATAGATAAAGTACAACCAACTATTAACGCGGGTACAAGCACAACATCATTAATTCTTGGCAGAACACAGTCAATGTTTATGGCTCCGTCAATGCCCTATGACATTTTAAATACTATTATGAAGCTAAAAAACATAAGCAGCGTAGGCTACGATGGAATTGCCACAAAAATTTTGAAAGCAATTGCATCTGAGATATGTAATCATTTGAGTTTTATTATAAATCTTTCCATAACTGAAGGTATATTTCCCGATGCATTAAAGGAGTCCATAGTGAAACCGCTATATAAGAAAGATAATCATGAATTAATGATAAATTACAGACCGATCGCGCTTATACCAGTTATGTCCAAGGAGTTTGAAAAATATATATATGGTGTAATGAATACCTATTTAGAAAAATATAATATATTAAAGGACGAACAAAAGGGATTTCGAAAAAATAAAAGTATAAACTTGGCTATTTATGAGTTTTTAGAAAATGTAATGGAAAATGTTGATAAGAGAACGCCTGTCTGTGCGATATTTTGTGACCTGACACAGGCCTTTGACTGCGTCCATTATAAGACCCTGGCAGAGAAACTTGAAGCCTACGGTATTAGAGGCAACGTTTTAGAACTACTTAACTGATATCTTCATAACCGTAAACAAGTTACAGACATTAGTTCAATAAATAAAAAAAATAAACGTGAAGGAACTTCAAGATCTGAAGAACGCGAAGTAATGTACGGGGTACCTCAAGGTACTGGGGCCGCAGTTGTTCACTTTGTACATAAATGACTTGCCCAAAGTAACTGAACAACCAATGACACCTTTTGCTGACGATTGCACTGTGACAATAGCTTGTAAGAATATTGACACATATGAACATGACATTAACAAATCACTACCCAACAAACATTTATGACGTTGAGTAAACGTTTTGGTGGCAACTTAATGTTATTTAGTGTAATCGTATAAACATCATGAGGACGTTTACTCGACGGCAAAAGGGCCCACTTTATGCAACTTAAGGCGCTGTTATACCTCAGAAGCCGTGAAACACCTAATTTTTCGTCGCGCATCTAGCCATAACGGTACTTATTACAAACTAGCAAAAAATAGAGCTTAAAGTCAAAAGTCTGAACAAAAGACTTTTGAAAGAATTTTTCATGTATTTAAAATAAAATCACGGTAAAAAAATCACAAAATCGAGGCAAAAAATAATCTTTCGTCTCACTGTTTGCAATATTTTGATCGTAAGCTGTCATCTTTTATTTGATAATATTGTAGGAAATCTAATTATCTACAGAATTACTCTATTTTTTTTCATATTATACGTATATATTTTGTAAAATTAAATAAAATCTGCCAAACGTCTATGATTTTGTCGCTCGGTAGATTCCATCAATATCAAACGCTTCAGCAATTTAAACCTTATTAGCATAAGCGGTGTACTGAGTGTCAGTTGCTAGTTTACGCCCCGCCCAGACCTCATCATTCGGCTTTGAGCCCTGTGAGAGATAGGTCATGTCGCTTGCGTCTCCGCTGCACGAAATTTTACGTAAACCTGTTTGTTATTATAATACGCCAAATTGAGTTCGTAATTTCATGTTTTATGTTATAGACTGAATACTTTGAATCAAATGGGCTTTTCATGTAACTACGGGCACATATAATTAGGACCTAAGTTTATACTCTTGTTGCGTTTAATGTGTTATTATTTCTGTGCTTATAAATATATAGTTAGAGGAATAAAATATGGACAGTTAGAGAAATGAATAAGAAAGCGTCGTAATAAAATAGAAATTCATCCATGGCCAAGTGATTATGAAATATGTAACATTTTTACACAAATTATTTTCATAAGAGTCTTTTATGACTAACTATGTTATAGATTATCGATTATGCATAATATAATTATATAAATGATTCTCACAATACATAGCTGCCACAGTTTTCAATTTTTGAAAGAGTAATAACATAAAATCGAATCATTTTATGTACCTATATTGCAAATTCATTAGCTTGTCAGAGCGCCTGGAGCGCTAAGATGCCGCCACGGCGAACAATAAACAGCGCTAATATGGCGCTCCGCAATCCGCACACAAGCGGTAACGAATGTTGTATTATTGTGTTGTGAACATAAACCTATTTAGGTACATCGGGTAAAACTTTGATTATTCATAAACTATTAGGTATGTCTCAGTACATCTAATATCTTTTTAATTTCTAAAATCAATCATTTATAAGTAAGAAGGTGACTTCTCTGTTTGCTATAACACAAGATATAGTATTTTTTTTATAATAAAGTACGTAACTAATTATTGCGATAACAGTTCTGCAACGTGTTACACACATTTGACTGCAGTCATTCCTAACACGATCTGTTCAAGAGCTAGCCAAGAAATGACAAACAATTTTTTTAACAAATTTGACTCAAATTCCGTAGTGATAAGCAAAAATTACAAGAGGGATAGCAGTGACTGGTTCGAATTGCGTAAGAATATGTTGAAATATTGAAATTTTGGTATAGTAGTAAAAAGAAGAGATAACAGCAGTAAAGCCAACTTAGTAAAAAATATTTTGTACAAATAAAATATTTGCAATGTAAAATCAGTTGCGTATGGAATCTAAAATGAACAATTGGCTTTGCAACAACTGGCGAAGCAAGAAAATGTAACAATCGAGCCTTGTGGATTATCCGTTTATTGATGCCACGCCAGATGGATTAATAGGTCCAAACATGATAGTGGAAATTTAATGTTCTATAGTTGCCTATAAGAATGGCCTGGAGAATAGTATAAGAGCAAATAAAATACAAATATGGAAACATGATAAAAAAGTGAACTGACTAGTCCAAACAAATATTGTAATTGTTATTACCAAATTCTGGGGCAACGCCACGTTACACGCAAACAAAAGTGTTTATTTGCTGTGTGGAGTGGCGAAAGTATACCACTAAAAATAGAAATTATAGAAAGAGATGATGTTTTCTGGGAGAAGAAAAGCTTGTGGCGTTTTATATGAATTGGCAGTTGCCTGAAATTGTTGATTCTCGTCAAGCTCAAGGGATGGCATTGCGAGATCACGGAGAGGAAAATGTTTCATCAGTGCTTGAAATTTCTACAATACCAAGCCGTAAAAGGAAAGTAAATGAAACTGTGCCTCGTGAATAACAGCAAATAATAAGTATTGAAGCCTTATCACCTCATACACTGCCTTTAACATTCGATGAGAATAAAGAAAACCTGCAGGGTTGTAGCAGACAGCTAACTTTTGATGAGCTGTAAACTCTGTATTTCGTTAATAAATGATAAATGAATATAAATAAATATCTTTTAATATTTATTTTCTTTGAAACAACACATATTTTAAGCGAAAGAAAATTTTTATATTTTCCATACAAACATGTATGAGGACAGCTAACGAAAAAGCAGTAACTCAAACTCTAATTCTATAATTTTCTAAGCGACATAGCAGTATCTCATGAATAAGGTATATCCACATATATTTTTGATGTTTCATATATTTTGAAAAATAATAATGGGTTGGGTTTCGAAATGAGTCGCCTGAATTTGAGGGTATTGGTAGTGTAGGGGGCTTAAGGGAGTTTGTTTTAATCCCCTAAAAGTAATTTTGGCTGCCGGCGTTGCGTCTAAATATTTTTAATCAATTTCCAAAATTTCATAAATACTTCGGCAATTATGCAAAACGGAACGTAGTTTTTATACTTAAGTACAGTTTAACAAATGTCATTTTTAGGTTTTATGTGAAAAACGTGAAACGAAACGCAAAACTGCCATCTTGGAATGATCATATTGACAGCTAATGTCAAATTTGTGCGTCATTGCTTTCGAGTGCCTAGGGTTAGGTACGACTGTAATAAGTAACTAAATAGGTTATGTTAGGTTCTCTTTTGACCCTTAATCCAAATATAGGAGCCCTTCGCAGAGCTCCGTCAACCTTAGTTTATTAAACTAGTGTGGTGAATGTGGAAGTTGGCAGTGCCATACACGCCAATGTTTGGAGATATTTTTTTAGAGGAAACCAAGTATTTCCGGCAAGTGAAAATGGTGAGGGGGGTTTCAAGACCTCCCCTCCTCCCTCTCTAAGCACTCACAACCCCTATAAACGGCGACGTATTTCGAAACCCTTACCATAATAATTATACCTATAGTAACAATAAACATCCATAAATAAATAAAAGAAATCAACTTTTACTAAACTTCAATTATCTCGTAACTCGCTTTAGTTGAGATACGGCTTTTGCGCTTAGTAGAACAGTATTGTGTTTTTTAGGGTACCGCAGCCAAAAATTTTAAAAACGGAACCCTTATAGATTCGCAATGTCTGTCTGTCTGTCCGCTCGTATGTCACAGCCAATTTATTGCAAAACAGATTTGAAAACTGGCAGGAATGGAATTAGATGTAGGTAGTCTATGAACTGCTTCACTATTTTTATACAAAAACAAAAAAAACATAATAATTGCCTCTCCATACATGGAACTGACTTAATTATTTTTATCATCTTACGGCACGTAGCTATTTACCTACTTTCGTCAACCTATAACGTCTAATGTAAATCAGTTTTGCTCATGGCTGCACTGAGAACAAAAATTGTGCTATGCCTATATTGTACAAACAGATTGATGTATGTAATATAAATTTTAATATCAGCATCTCAATTCAATATGCTAAAACGTTTTGCTTGCGATTTTGAAATATTGGAATACGGATGTCGCCAGAATACGGCCGCACGCGACGAGAATGAAGGGGGGCGCCCCGCAGTAGACGGAGCTAAGCTCCCTTCACCTCCCTTGCTTCACCCCCTCATTTATCAAAACAGTCGCTTAGGACAGCGCCTTAAGGCGCTAAGAGTTTCGTGTAACTGTCATATAAATACCTAATTAGTCGCATAGAAGTCATAAAAACGTCGGCGATTTCACTACATGTCATGTAATAATAGCTGTCGCGGCGTGTATTCGACTTCATGTCGCACAATATGACTTTTATTTAATTAAATTGTTGTGTTATTGTCATGAGAGAGATGATGCAACTTATATTGAACTAATATAATGACACATTTTTTTTTAAAGTAACAGGCGGCAAACGCACACACGGATCGCCTGATGGTAAGCAATTACCGCCGCCCATGGACTCAAGCAACACCACAGGAGTCACAAGTGCGTTGCCGCCCCTTGGGGTTGGGAAAAGGGATAGAATATACACATAATTATATCACCTTAATATGGCAGTGTTTTTGACAACTGAGTTAATATTTTAATTTGTAATTTGAAGTGATAAAACTCTTTCCTCGGTTGTAATTCATTGTGCCATCAAGTTTACTGATAAATGTTAGGAGAGTACGGAACAAAATGTTTCTGCCCTTTTAAAATTCTAATGTTTTCTCATATTTTATTAATAAATTTATTAAATAACTGCGTTATATGACATCTATATTACTTCCCGACCTATAAACTGTGTATTCATTGTAAATGTGTACGCCATGACAGTTGATTTAGGGATCAATAATAAAACAATAAACGACTAGCTAACTTAGTTCAAATAATTTATATTTCAGGAATAATTGGAATACTTTACTACTGTTTTCGATCCATGTTGTACCAAACAGTCAATAAATACCTATGATAAATTTGATTTCAAATGGCAGAAGTTGTATACAAGGTTATTATAAACTTTTAATATGATTATTAATTAAATAGCGGTCGTATTATCATGTTTGTGATACTTGAACATGTATACAGGTTGCACTCGTAATACTTATACGACTTATATAATATAATGGTTACAAATACAACGCATAAACAATTATTACCCGTGTAGCAGATGTTTAAAAGGTAATTATATGACAAAATTGACAGTATTATGATGTTTATACTACGAAAACGTTGACACGGCGAAAAGTTATGGTAAGTCTTATAAACGTCGTCGTAGATGCTATTATATGACGGTTGTAAAAAAAAGTCATAAGAGCGTTAATATGACATTATTATACGACTAAAAATGTATATGACTATTCGGACACATAGTGCACCTGTACACGACGAAGAGTTAAAAAAATTACTGTAATATAACTTTAATAAGACCCAAGGCCATAAAAAGGTTTGATTATATGACAAAAATGTTTGTTGGGTAATATCTATTATAAATTGGTTAAATGATAATAATTTAATTTAAAAAAGACTAACATAATTCACTTTAGACAATGTACACAACCAATCGACAATCTAAACATTCAATTTAATCATACAAATATCAATAATGTTGACACAACAAAATTTCTGGGACTAATAATATATTATAAATTGAATTGGAAACCCCAAATAGAAGCACTAAGTAAGAAATTAAGTAGTACAGCTTCGCCCTGAAACAGCTTGCTGTAGTTCTCAACACAGATGCGCTAATTACTGCTTACTATGGATTAGCAGAATCAATTCTTAGATATGGCGTCATCTTTTGGGGAAACAGCACGGACAATGAAATAGCGTTTCGGGCACAGAAAAGGTGCATTCGATCGATGTTTAGACTGTAATCAACGGATAGTTGTAAACCTTATTTTATAGAACGCAAGATATTGACTTTGCCCTCATAATATATCCTGGAAACAGTAATGTTTATTAAATCCAACGCTCATTTATTTCCGCGTTTATCTGATGCTGTCAACTCTTATGCGTAAGAGTATCTTTTGCATGGCTCCAACCATTTTTAATAAATTGCCCAAATCATGGAATACATTAAATACACTTGCTCTTAAAAGACAATTGAAGAGTTTACTAACTGCAAGAGCATATTATAGTATAGCAGAATTTATGAAAGAGGACAATTTTCCTAATGTTTGAGATGACGATGTTGTATACACATATCTTTTTTCTTTTTGACATTGTAATATGATTATGGTACAGTGTGGACTCTATTTTAATGACATTAATACACAATATTGCTGACTTGTATATTTAATTACTATACTTTGACTATGATTTGTAATAATCTTAATATATAAAATCCTTGCGTTACTGACTGACTGACAGACACGCTACAGCCGAAACTATTGGGCACAGGAAGCTGAAATTTTGCATGAATGTTCCGTGGGGACCGTAGGGGTGCACTAAGAAGGGATTTCCCGAAATGCCCACGGGAACGGCCAAAACGCAGGCGTAGCTGCTGGCGTCCTCTAGTACTTTAATAATAATGATGATTTAATAATATCTACATAATGTCTAACACCTATATAATATTGTTACGGTTAATGCACCATCTCTTCCTTCCTATTTGTACGCCACTATATGCGGCTGAACATGTAAGAACTCACCTGTGTCATAACTATCTTGCATGCAATGTATCATGTACACCATGTTGAAACAAATAAAAATATTCTATTCTATTCTCCTCCCGCGACCGCACCTGCACTTTGGACGCATCCTACGCAGGCCTCACGTGGAGCGTGCTCCACCACGACAAGGTGGAGATCCCACGGGGGGGAATCTTATATTTACCTACAAAACTTTATAGTTTTGTAGGTAAATGTAAACTCCTTAAATCTAGCATCGATTTTATAATCGATGCTAGATTTAAGGAGTATATTTTAACAATCTAGGGCACTCTTCAGGTTGCACTTCATACATTTTCCTACCAGTTAACTCATACATTTACAGCACATACATGTCCCAGTTTTAATTTACCTGAAACAATCGTCAATGCAGCTGTGGCACAACATGCGTTAAGCGATAAAATGATCAATAATAAAACACTCCAATAAACAAAATAATCTTTTTTACCGAGACCTAAATAAAACTAGATTATAACCCAAAAGTCAACAGTCATTATTCGGTTTTAACAGCTTAAAACAACTTATTTGCTTGTAATAATATTAGTCTTACATTTATTATTCCCTCTGTAGTGAAAGCCAAAAAATGACATGTCATTACGAGTTGACGACATTCATTAATATTTCAATTAGATAATACACGAACACGAATTCTATTGGGGAATAATGACAAGATACTCTAGTAATGAGAATTAATTGTTAAGTAGCTACCTACTCGTTGCGGTTTGTCATTTCCTTTGTTCTAATAAGATTGAATTAATAAAAAATAATACGGTATTATTGAAAGAAGGTTTACTGTGAAATAAGTTTCTTATAAGCTATAAACATAAGTGAATAGAAGATATATAGTGCAGCTTAGTTTAAACACAGAAATATAAAGATTACTTTTTAATTTACGTTTACTTTGATGAAGCGTAAAGGCTTCTTTCGATTACCTCTACATATTTTCAAGAAACGATGATTAGAGAAAATCTAATATAATACTTACACATTCTTCAATTCATAAATGTTATCTTTTTTATTTTATTTTATCTTCATCATCTTCAGCCCTTTATACTGTCCCACTGCTGGGCACGGGCCTGTTCTCACTATGAGAAGGGTATTTTATCTTACACATTCTACAATAGATAAATTACACCCAGACACAAAACAAAATAATTTGTCTCATGCAGAAAGATTTGTTTTGGGTGGGAATTGATCCTTAAACTATGGTTTAGCATAGTCTCTTACTACTTAACCAACTCAGCCATCACTTCTCTTACAACTTTCAATATTTAACCTATTTAGAAATCAGAACCTTTCACGACTTGTCGTGAACATAAGCGAAAACATACCCTAACCCAAATATCTCTATGAAATGTATAGCATCCAGCTATTGGCTCAAAAATGAGATACCTAACTATCGCTAAAAATAAATTATCAGGTCGTCCCACCGCGGTGGTGGCTGACGGAGCGCTGAAGTGTAAAAATGAATGCGCTGCGCTATATTTAATATTTTTACACCAACACCTGGCAACACAGACTTGAAATATGATGAACCAAATAAGTTGTTTGTGTGATGAAAGATAAAATTAAAGTACTAGTAAAACAATTTGATTTGTATTGTTTGAAAACGTCTACTAAGAGAGCGTAGTCATTTCTCTAGAAATACAGAGAGGAAAATTGTATAGAGTGAGATGAAAAGACTTCGCCAGTGCCGTCGTGCTCGCTCTTAAACTTTAACAGTAAAGCCTTGAGTTTCAAGATTAATGGGACGGCTTGACCGGTGAAGTACTTTCCTCTCATAAATTATCATAAAAAAAGTAATAACTAAGGACTACCAGCGTAAGGTTGTAATATTATAATATGGATGAGCCCGCGGTTACACTCGCTTTATTTACGGGTACTGCTCCGCTCCCATTGCGCATAGCCTAATGTAATAAATACTATAAGAAAATACTCGCAGCTACGCCTCATTTTTCTCGATTCTTTGGAAATTTCGGGAAATCCCTTCTTAGTGAACCCCTACGCTTCCCAAGAAACATACATGCCTTTCAGCTTGTTGTGACCAGTAGTTTCAACTGCCCGTTGTCTGTCAGTTAATAACGCAAGAATTTTATATATACTGATAGCCAAACAAACAAATTTTAGCTTTGGTATATTAGTATAGGCATAAATCTAATTCTAGTATTTACAGCAATCAGCTTCTTTTTGATATCATTTCACTTCCATAGCACTTAGTATATTCCTTTAACTAAATCAAATATGTTTGTCCCCAGGGATGAGACGCTGGAAGCGCTGAGCGACGCTCAAGTAGTGGCTCCGATGGTCCTAACGGCTGACACACACTCTGCGCTGCGGAGGAACTCTTATCTCTACGTGTTCGACTACCAGACGAAGTATGGAGACTATCCTCAGGTATGGATGCGATAGACATGTATTGTCGTGGATACGTTTTGACAATGTAGTTATCTACTCATCATTGTGGATTTCTCTTCAAGTGTTTGTTGTAACAGTCAGAATAAGTACGCATTTTCAATTTTTAATGCTTAACTAAGTCAACTGCGGAGGTAGTATGAAATCAACTCTAGGAAAAGAAAACAATTGATTGCAATTCTCAAAAGTGTCAGTTAAATGATTTTAACTTCAGACAAAAAAAGGGTTTTTGCAAGTACATAAGACAATTTAGGAATTCCAGTGAACTAAAAACGAATCCTTTGGCATGTTCACTTTGATCAACGTTACTGAGGTGGCATCCAATGAGCAACTGCGATACGAAGGAAGCATTTACAAAATGTATACTTACGAGTATTTGTTGAGCACAATCTGTAATTAATCACAAGTTGTTAACAATATTAAGTTCAAAATATACCAGTAACCCGAACTTATTTAGATTCGGCATTTTCAATTTATATTTTGGCAAACTGTACGAAAATAAATAAAACTATTTATCAAACCATTATGTTCAAAAACTAAGTTGCAAACTCGAAACCTAAGTAATGCAAAAGTTCACGTAATGGTATAATTTGATAAATCTAATTTATTCTGAGTATGGCTCGTTAGCACAAAATGTGAGCATTTCAAGGGCAAGACAATTGTTCGTAGAACTTCTAGGAAATAAGTTTGTGAGTAATTTGTTTGTGAAATACTTTGCCCACGCGTTAGACGTTTATTAAATACGTTTTGTTGTTAGTTTTATGTTTTTGTTCTAGTTATAATGAAACTTCAAATAGGTATAGTAAGCGATTCCTTTTGTAATCACAATTCTACGCGATTTTAGACGATTCTCGTCCCTATTTCATTGGCTTAAATAATATGATAGGTCTCAAATGAGCTCATGTATTTTGTCGTTATCATTACTCATTGTGAGATATTCAAAAATATGTTGATTGCTTTTTTAGTTACTAGTGATTATACCAGCTTTGCGCGACCTAATCTTAAGCTGTCAGCAAAACTCGTAACTATAGAGTTTTGCTGACCACATTTCCACTGTTGGCATAGCAGGCGCAGCATAGCTATTCAAATTAGGTAATTAGTGCTCCGCTTAAAAAAATACAAGCAGTTGAAGGAAACATTTTGGTTGAGAAATATCTATAAATATAATCTAATAAACAACTCAATTTTTTTACTCATTTATCCAGAAGTTATAGAATAAATCGTGCTTAATAATTTCCATTACATGATTAAACACGAAAACGCTGTTGCAATTTAGAAATAATTTACGGCCCATTTTTTTCAATGGTAACAATTATCGCATTCAGATAGTTCATAACTTGTCCCAAACAGTCGAAATTATCGTTGCCAATTCCTCCTTTCAAAGGAGAGGCCTAGTCCAGCAGTGGACTGTTAAAGGCTGATGATGACATGATGATGAGAATAATTTAAAGACTTAATACGGAACATAAATACGAAATAGTTACAGAAGCTTTTCCTTCCAACGCGAATATTTTTGGTTCATTTCGCTTTTGCTTTGGTTGTGTTTCCCGAACAATTGGCACAAGCGTCAGAGATTACATCCACTCATCCGCATAATAGTGCACATTAACCTACTGATTAACACCGAAACATCACATAAACATCAAGCGATTCCCAACAACCTACAAATCACCCACATTTTGAGGAGCAATTACTACACGACCATTTAATGATGACACGTTTATTCCCATAACTGCTGCAGCATGGGGTATCTGTCTTAATTTATGTTATACATAACACGCTGTGTGGCAGTATACTGTTGGCTCGTTTGCGATAGGTTAACAAGCGCAATAAGGTGCCTTATGGCACAATTTTGTGTAGCAGGAGTATTATTATGAAGGGTGCAGACAATGGCGACTTAATGGGGCTCAGTGAAATTATACAGCTTTATGTAATTGATTTTTGATTGGATATATCTCATATGCATTTTGATAGATATCATGATAATAGACTTATAAAAAAGCCTTTAACTTGTTAAAGATTAGGGATCTTGATCATTAATTACGTATTATTTACGTATTTTTTGTTGACGTTGTTTACTGAACTAAAATTGAGAGTATATATTTAAAAACCAAAGCTTTAATATTTTCATACATAGGACAAAGATTGTATTAATTGGACAAAATATTGTGACATTCATTTTAAATTCATAACACAAATCAATGTGTTGCTATAACTATTTCAGTAGTACTCTTAGTATCTCTAAACTCTTCAGTATTAACCTGAAAGCTATTCACTTTTGATCAGAAAAGCCCTATATTTTTTAAAACACCTCTAACAATAAACGTTTCTCCAGCGTCAAGGCTGCATCCACGGTGAAGAGCTGCCGTACGTGTTCGGTGCGCCCCTGGCACACTTCGCGGGAAACTACACGGAGGCCGAGGTCGCGCTGTCTGAGTCAGTCATGTTGTACTGGGGCAACTTCGCTAAAACTGGGTAAGTGGACTCAATGTAAATTGGATTTAGTTTTAGTATACGTTTGGCTATGCTCGGCGTTTCTTTGAAGGATCGAATTCGTAATAAAGTGAACAAAGAACCAAGGTGATCGACATAGCTCAAAGAATTAGCATGCTGAAGTGGTCACATTCGTCGAAGAGCGGATGACTGTTGGATTAATCGTGTTCAAGAGTAGGGTCAGCGTCTTGGCAAACGTAGTATAGGACGCCTTCCGGCTAGGTGTAGTGATACGCAAAGTGGCTGGCAGTGGCTGGACACGAAGAGCCAAAAATGGGGCTCAGTGGCGTGCCATTGGAGATGCCCAGCAGTGGACTATGGCAGGCTAATGATGATGATGATAATTTAGGGACAGGATGTACTTATTGACACAAAAGATAAAAGCTAAAACAATGTAGCAATGAAGTTTTCCGTTTCTATTCTCAGTGTACTAGAAGTGATTTTTATAATAAAGTACTTCCTATGAAAAGCAATAGACATTTCATAAATTGATATTGAGATATATTTCGAGATTCGAATAAATAAATATGAGCCTTTAAGAAGACTAGACTCATGAGTCTAGTCTTGAATTAAATTTCAAAATCATTGTATTTATTAAAGTACCTATTTATTTTATTCAAATAACAGATTAATCACCCATTTTATCTAAAGGAGTTTACATTTTAGTGCAAAATCACTGAAAGAAAATCTCAGAAATTAATCGTACCGTGTGAATAATAGAATTTTGTTATAAATGTCTGTACTTAATTGAATAAAAAGTCAAAACTAACGAGTTTTGGAATTATTTTGAATTTAATCATTATATTTGTGGTAATTTAATTTTATTTGCAGGATTCATTTCAATTACACTAACGGCTGATGTTTAACTTAGTAATAAATTAGATAAATATTAGAGAAACTTTTAATTCTAAGTGAAGATTTTTGGACCAAGTTTAAAATATTTTTTACGCAGAAACAATTGTTAATTTTAAACTGATTTCTGATCATTTTCTTTTGAACAGAAATCCTAACGAGGCTCAAGACAGTGATCCAATCAGAGCTGGAAGACAAGAAAGAGTGGGAATGAAGAATATCGAATGGACTGCCTATGAAGCCATTCATAAGAAATATTTGAACATTGATACCAAGGCTAAATTGAAGAACCACTACAGAGCGCACAGGAAAATCTACGTTCTTTCAGATATAGACTCTAGATAGATAGATAGATAGACAAATCTTTACTGTGCAAATACAGTTCGTACAATAGCTTAAAATGTAGGTAATAGGTATACAAATAGTAAATGCACAAAGGCTCATCATGATTCAAAAATATCTTTGAATCACTCTATAGCAAATTATTCTACTTTCAAATTTAGTTACTAAGTTTGTCCTTTTTGCTCTAGGTTATCATTCTGGTTAAACCTGGTGCCAGATCTTCACGGACCGGGTGGTGAAGATGTACCACAGTCTCATCACCAACTCGAAAACGAAGATTCAGCCCTACAGCCAACCCTCAAGACATTCAGTCCGCCTTTTAAGAAGACCACAGATATGGTCATCACTGACACTGGTCTGGCAACAAAAAATACCAGTTATGGGCGAGTTAAATATAACATCGCCTTTAAATTTTAACATAATCGGTAAAAACCCTCCAACACAAAGCACTGCCAGTATGGATGTCCATAAAAATTATGCTACAACTGCCAATCCCCCTGAAGATGGATTTGCAGCTTATTCAACTGCCCTCAGCGTGACAATAGCCATAGGATGCTCTCTGCTTATTCTAAACGTACTCATTTTTGCTGGCGTCTATTACCAAAGAGACAAAACTAGAATGAACGGACAAGATGGTCATACTAATGGAGCTCATTTGAAAAAACGAGTCGAAAATGGCCAAATGCCAAATAACATTTGTGGTGACCTGGAAGGGGCGTTGACATACCAAACTAGTTTGAAGAATGATCCTGCTACTAGTCACCATCATCATTTCCATCATCAGTTACCTCCGCCTGAGTTTGCTGATTTACCTAGTAATAATGTAGCTGGAATGGCAACATTGCCTCAAGCGCCACCGCCGCCGAAATTAGGTAAGAGTAACATAAACACGCTCGCAAGTGGGCAGCTACAAGAGAATTAGCCGTTATTATCAGCGCATCAGATGCAAATGATAAACACGAGCACTCTGACGAAGAAGAACACGCAACTGAACGCCAAGTCGAACGTGACAATGGAGGAGTTGCGTGTGTGACGTCAGCGGGCATGACTGCAACGAGCCGGCAGTTGCAGCGACGTTGTCCACCACGACGAGATCGTGTGACTTGAGCCGGACCTTCTCAAGTATGTTACAGACTACATATAAACTTTGACTGTGCCACTTGAACTTAGAAGGTTATTTATAAGTGACTATTTCAGTGACTAGACAGAGTGAACTGTGAATTGAGAAGTGAGAATTCAAAGACGCAATTTAAGTGATAAGTGACATTCGTGAATATCATATCTAAGACGTTTGAGTAAATAGTGTGTTATAGGACGATTTGTTAATGTATATAGGTTGTAAATAGCGAAAATATAATTATAATTGTATATAATTCAGCAGCTACAATATGATAAACTCAATAGTGAATTTAAATATTAAAGATTAATGGTCGTTAATTCGAGTGGCTGATAAAATTTTATGAACAGTATTTGAATAATAATTATATTCGCATTGTGTGGGTCTAATTTTACTATTTTCCATTTGTTTGCTATTTAATTTGATTATTCTTGCTAAAACTCAAAATAAACAATTACCACTATAACGTGTACAGCGATAAGAATAGTATCTTACAGCTTATATCAAGAGATTTTAGTTCCAGTCATATTCTTAAAATAAATCTTTTTAAGTTACTGCAAAAAATATTGTCAAATAAATGAATGAGGCACAAGATATAATTATTATGAATGTCATCTGTTCTTTAGCATTAAGTAATTTTTAGTTCTTAACATAGATGGACTAATAGTGTTTGTAAATATGTAAATAAACTTAGTAAGCGGTATAACAGGTTCTAAAACATTCTATTTTATTTCTATTAAGAACCACGACTGAACCCGTTCGTTTTTAAATATTTTAAATTAAAAAAACGTAATTAATGTAATATTATTAGACGAATTATATTGGAATGTCAATCAAAGTCGTCAAAATCTGACAATACTCTGGATAATTGGATATATTTTGAGTGTTGTCAGAGTATGACAAAAGATAGGTATGTAATACTAAAAAAATTATTCAGTGAAAGGACAATGTATAATTTTGGCCCCAGCACCGTTGACATGCAATTTATAAATTTAAATATTAACTCATTTTATGCTATAATAATCAAATATCAGTATATAACGGACACTTCAGATTCTCACAAACATTTCAAATAGTATGACCATTGATGTTATCGCATCCTATTATACCCGCCGGCCATTGTAAATAAAAACAAAATAATCTCATAGCATTTTCAGCGCTTTAGCAAATCTGCGGTTTTATTGACCGTATAATGCTAATAAAATCTATGTAGCGTTAAAGCGCTTGACTGCGCTTGACTTGCGCTTTTGACATTCATTTTCATGTCAATCATTCGTCGATCATGTTGTTGCTTCTCGCTGCGTTAGTGTTTTCGATTTTCCGAGTTTCTTTTGGTTTTTGTATAAATAACGACTTCGCTAGAACAACGGACTGATTTCCTCTTGAAATATTGACCTCTGGCAGTGATTTACGGACTTACGAACGATAACTTGACATACACGGCTTTGATAAGCTTACATGGATTCGGATTTTGATTGATTATTTTGTGTCAACTGTGGCTCAGCCTCTGGTTGTATAATGTTACAAGATGAACAAACTCTCCACTGCATACAAGAATGGAATGCTCCACGTTTGGTAAGTAAAATCTCTGATTTTGTTGTTGAGAATAACTCTTCTGCAATATCTTTGTATTATGTTTTATCTGCACAGGTGGCGCAGTAATAAAAGCGGTCGCCTTGCCGCTATACTACCGCGCCGAGTGACAATAATGCTTGTATGTTGATCAATCTCCTAGAGATATCTGTCAAAAATATAACCTCAAAATTAAAAAGATTTTTGTATTATTTACGATTCTCTGAAGTGTCCGTTAATTATATTGAATTTGAGTCGAATGTATACGTTATTTAGAACATCAAAAATATTTTCCGTAACTAACGGCCTTGGGGCGAACAATGTATGGGCGAGGAACAATGTCCTTTTGTCCCTCATATTATGTTCTATTGTACTTACTTATGTTTTATTTGTTAAATTGTGATTCCTTGTATCCGTAAGCACTAATTTTGTTATAAAACGTGAGTGTATTTATAGGTATCAATAAAGTCTGTGCAAAGACTTCATTATAAAGTACTCACCGGAATACAGACTAAAAATTTTAATAAAATAAAATGAAAAACTATATATGAAGTTTTATTTTGATCAACTTAAAATATAATCACAGCGCATAGTTACATTACTACAATTTTTTTAAACAAAATTAATAGGCTCTCATCACACCTGTATCTCCGAAGGAGTAGGCACACATGTAGGTTTAGGTCCCAAATATTTCTGTGTTGAAATTGTGATTAACGTTAGTGTCATGGATTTTTCTGAGTTTTCCTGTACCCAAACTTGCCATCAGTAACTAGATAAAAATAATGTTATTTCATTCATAAGTCTTCCAGCTAACACTATTGAATTTTAATTGAAGTTTTTAATACAGTTGGAAAGCGGATGAGCTGAACTAAATATGCCAACCTGTACGGGACAGGTTGGCAAATTTAGTTCAGCTCAAAAATTTTTGCACGCTCCTAGAGAAAATTTATTTCAAGTAAATTGAGAAACAAAACAAGAAAAAGAAAAACTTGTGCAAAATGTAGCTTTATTATTTCACTGTTACAACTTAAGCGCACGATGGTTTCCACAACTTGAAAACGCTTCCAACAGAATCCTCTTTATAACAAAGCTCTTTATTATAACAGGGAAATATTAAGAGCACCGTCTATGCTAAGGCAAAAAATAATAAGGCAAGATTATCGTACTGATAGGTACGTTTATTTGTGCTTCAAATAATGTTGTTATGCAAGCAATACGTTTTTTGCTAGCGTAGTATACTGAAATGGTGACTTCGATAGTCTAAATTGTGAAATTGAGGATGGAAACCTTGAGAAACGGACAGAAATTGGCTACATTTAAAATAATTGTTTTAGCCTGTCTGTTAAAGTTATTGCGCAGGGCTTGTTCTATTTTCAATAATAATTAAACATATTTTTATAAAATTGCCCGGCCTTACTTAATTAAGTAATTAAAAACTCGCGAAATAAATATAAATTACGTTTTGAACTAATCAGGTAGGTAAGTACGAGGAGGCCAGGAACTATTTTTAGAAATAATCATTGTAAAAGTAAAACATAAAAATCTTTTAGAAAATTTAAACATGCTTTACTATTTTGGTGCCCTACAATATCAGTCATAAATTAATAACATTTTCATGACAGAGAGGATTTCAGCAGATGTATATTTACATATTGTATGTACGTCTATCTGTGCCCACGTATCTTCTGAACTACCTAGTGTCTTTCCAAAAACTTTTATTATACCATCCTTTCACACAGCTTCAGTAGCACCGACCATTGAAGACAACCAGTTTTGTCACGCCAGAAGTCCCTTGGCAAGTTGATCTACGTTGGGAACCGCAACGACTTCAATTAGAAGTATATTGGGCAAGTTGAAAATTAAGTTATCCATTTATCTTCATAGCAAAAGATGAAAATTTGTTAAAAGCGAGGTAGATAAGATCTTAAATGTTGACCTGTCTATTGCATAATACGTGCCCTGAATTAGGAATCAAGATGCACAGCTAGTTATTAATAAAGTGATGTTGGTGAGTAGAAATAAATTTATTTGCTTACCATCTACACATATTATTATCTTTTTTAAATTGTTTTCCTTATACCTACATATTCTCTAGTGCATATTTTACACTGGAAAGACCTAGTCTCAAGTTAGATTCTATCGCACGTATCTAGGTTACGTCCATTATGAATAGGTTTATACCCCGTAGATACACTACTACTTAACACCTAAATATTGCTACTATGATTGTTATAACAAACACTTCACAGTTCGCTAACAGAATATAGCTCGTTAGTGTAAACGGGTGAACATTTGTTGAGAGCACAGAAGCTCGTAAACCTGCATTAATTTCGATAATGACCTCCAGATAGTTGCCGGTAGACTTTATGGCGCGGCCTTTGAGCAGGTCAAGGACAAACAGCGGGTTAAGTATCTTTGGATCTTATCTTTTAGTTTTTTTTTTTCTTGTTTGATTTTGTGTAGTGATAACCTGCAGTCTTAAGGTATCTTTTATAAAACTAAATCATCTCTCATTTGTAAGCGCCTAGACAAGAAGCAAACGGTGCTCATTTCTAATACTCGTATCCGTATTGTTTAGTTGCCATAGTACCTTAAGATATGTCTTTTTCGTCGACTACTTGACATGTGTAGGCCTGTTACCATACACTAATTGAATGCCCTTTTTCTAAGACTTATTAGGTTAGGCTAGAAAGCGGAACTCGTATTACAAGATAAAAGTTCTGGATGCGACCAGGGTGACGCTCAATGACGATAATGATCAGCCTACCAAGGCAACTATCGCACGTCTACAAGCGGACCGTTCATCACTCAACTCTACACCAAGTACTGTATATTCAATCCCTACATGAAAATCGCTTTTGTGATCCACACATTGAAGTTTCGAGTCAAGGTATTGTTTGTGTCGATTGTTAGAATACTTGTAAATTCCACCGTGACCAGGATAAATCAGAAAAATATAAGTTTAACCAAAGTCAAACCATTTTGTACCTTGGACTAGTGTGCAGTTGATTGTGCATTCATCATATCAGCCTAGAGATGTCCACTGCTGGACAGAGGCCTCCTCAAGGTTTTCCACACAGACCGATTTGAGCCGCCCGCATCCAACCGCTTCCCGCGATTTTAACCAGATCGTCGGCCCACCTAGCGGGAGGCCTACCCCTGCTGCGTCGTCTGCTTTGATTCATCGTTCTGATGCGATTGTGCATTAACCAGCTAAAAACATAAATATAAGCAAAGCGTGTGGTCGTGCTGACAAATAACCCTGACAGTTCTTCTTCAGAAATGCATTTATTTACAATCATCTTACTTTTATAGGCAGCGACGGCCTAGTGGACATATATGTAAACAGACTGCCATGCAGAAGGTATCAGGTTCGAACCCAAGGCGCGCCTCAATGACTTTTCGGAGTTATGTGTGTATTGAATTGTAAATTATCGCTTGCCACGTGCCTCGGAGAGCATGTTAGATCTTTGACAGTCGTTATGGGGAGTCAGTGTCTGTGAATAAACTCGTGTCTAAACCGAGGAATATATGTAGCTAACCCTTTGGGTTGCGGAGGTCAAAAAGGTAATACGATACTGGGATAACGCTAGGAGAATGAAATTTTGATTATTGTACTTTTATAAAATGATATTAAATATTACTATTAAAATTAAAGAGTATTCTTTAGCTCCGTGGGTTAAGGAAATTTGTAATTCTGGAAATCTTATCTGATTTTCGTGAGCATGTGCTAATAGCAAAAATCTATTCCTGTTTGTTTTTTTAATCACAGAATATAACAAGGTTCGATAATTAAGTAATAAAATAACTTTAAAGTATTGTTCACAATATCATGAACAGGCAACAAAATAAATTAGTGCCTGTAAAATGCCTAAACGACAGCTCTGAAATACTGTTTAAAGCGGGTAGATACCGAGAGAAATGTCATATCAACAGTTTTGTTTAGTACATCTAAAGGCCTAGTAAATTTTATTTAGAAGTTGACAACCTAAGTAAACCAAAGTGACAAATGCCATACTCAAAACTGCTTGTAATTTCAAACCTTTCTCAATTACAAATTTTATTTTAAGGGCAAAAGCGAAGGATCCAAAAAGCTTCTGACCTTAAACCGTAACTAGTGTTGGTAACCGTAGTTTAAGCTAGGTGGCGCGACAATTTGCATAGATATAGCAATGGATACTAAAAGCGCAAAATGAAGTCGAATGGCGGATACTGGGGTACCCACACTGCTGATCGCAAAAGCACAATGTCTGCCTAAGGATGGGTGACGTACTTTTCCGTGCGCAGCATAGTATTTATATTTTATAATATAATAATATTCTAACACATTCACACAACACCACCATCTAGTCTCAAACTAAGCAGAGCTGATGCTGATTAAGCGGAGATGATTAGGTTGACATCTGTCGGGTCATACGAAAAATATATTTCTATTAATATTTTTTGAAAAAAATATGTATAATATGATAATTCTAGAGAAATAAAAGCAACCACCAAGGCTTAAATATGACTAAAGACTAAAATTATAGAAGAAAGTATCACAAGAGCCTATAAAAATTATTTATATCAGATGTCAAAAAAATTCAATATCAAGTACCAATTCACATCCGAAAAAGAATATAATTGAATATAAAGTATATTTTTATTTTTATCAAGAAATCAATGTCTGTTCCTGTATGATGTGATAAAGCGGCTTAGTTAGCAATTCTGGTTGAGTGGTGGGAGGACGTGGCTAGCTGGCGATGGATCTACGCCACCACGGACAGAAGAAATATTTTCACGCAATGACAAACGTCATAAATTTGTGTTTATAAAGTGTTGTAGTATTTTACTTTAAGTGTATTGTTTTAAGTTTTAGTCGTCATATATGTCCTTTAACGGTGGCAAAAGTGATGAGGAAGTAGGTGCGAGTCAATCTTGCACATCGTCTGCACTGGTGCGCTGCCCTGTTTGTTCCCAGGCACGTTATTTTAAAGGTGAGCGGGGCCTAAAAGTACATTTTGGTAAAATCCACAAAAACCAACATGTACTTTCTGGCCCCAACACATTCACACATCACATTTTAACAAATGAGCCGAATACAACTTCTGATATCCCTTTTTGGCAACATATAAGCAAATTAAAAAATTCCATTCCCATCCTAAAACGAATTCCCCGTGGCGCAAGGCCTTTAGTAGCCCAAAATCTAACCCACTGCATAGGCCTTGTGGTACGGGAGAATTCAGTAACGGCTTGGGAACAACTACTCACTTTCCCTTACAGAATTCTACATGCACAGGAAGAGCGGCAAACAAAAAAAACATTAAGAGCGTGTAATCGATTTTAGACGAAAACATGACGTTTTATGAGTTTTTCAAAGGTAATATCTTCACAAAGCCACAAAATAATTCTATATAAATTGCAGTTCTATAAGGAATAACTAATAATGAAGTGCACGTACTGAATAAAAAAATCATTTAAATTATATTCTTATAAAACAAACGCAGTTTCTCCACAACGTTTTACGAAAACTTGCGTCAGAGCCAACTTTGAGTAAAATTTTAACTGTTTTAATTAAGATAACTACTTAGTTTAAGCGACAATGTAATAGAATATATAGTGCTTAAGATGCAAACAGAGTCATATTTACTAAAATATCATGAATTTCTGCTTGACAACAGAATTAAATAAACACAAAATCGGCCAATTTTTACATATTTTATTTACTAGATTATGAAATTAAATTGATTTTTAGACTTATATTATATGTAGTAAAGTATGTAATACTTAAACTACAAGGTTTTTTTAAAGCCGTACACTTACTTATTTATTTTATATGATTATTTTAAAAACTACTATAAAACCGCGCGCTCGAGCTACGTACGCTCATTCCGCGGCGGGTCCTCCCAGAGAACGCACGTAACACTTTTTTCCGTTGGCACTACTTCGCTCGCCCGTATACGGATAGCGTCGACAATCTATAGCGCGACCTAACAATATTGATACTTTGGTGGGTTATAAAAACTCACCAAAGTACTTTTGATTTTAATCCTACTAATATTATAAATGTGAAAGTTGGTGAAGATGTATGTACAGATGGATAGATGGATGGATGTTTGTTACTCTTTCACGCAAAAACTACTGAACGGATTTGGATGAAACTTGGTAGCGCCATCTACCTTCCTATATATAACTAATCGCATCAACATGAATCGTTCCACGCTTGTCTAGTGCGAGCGATATCATATTTCCGTCCCTCTCTTTCCCTCTCCCTGGAAGGGCACTGCCTTCCGCCTGATTCGTCGCCGCGATCGTGAACGCGACGGACAGTCGAGAACATTCCTCCCGCTGAGAACGCCGTCTCGATACCGCTCCGCGCCGCGCCGCTGTATGTGATTTGCCGCTTCCACCAAGGAAAACCCGCTCGTGAGTGAAGTGAAAACAAGCAGCTACATCACGAAAACACCAGGAGGAAAAGAAACGAAGAAGGCTGTATAAGGTAAGTGCCTTCCATCCTGGAAGTATCCTATACCCACTCAATCACCTCCTCCCGTATCCATCTCCTCTTCCCTTACTCCTTTCCAGGCGGCGAAGAACCGCTATCCTCTGAATACAGTCCATTTCCTTCTCCAAGTCGCCTACCCTAATCGGTTTCGGTGTATCGCCGAGCCATTTTTTTGATCCATACGAGTCGGATTCATTTACGTTTTATACGTTATACCGCTATACCTAGGCAGTTATAGCACCTAGCTATACTCCTAATATATTCACATAACCGTCACATGGTTATTTCCGCCCGCATCAGTAGGTAAACTTTTATGTAGCTACCTACTTATTAAATTATTATTTCTGCAACAATCATAGTTGTCTTATAAATCTCATATTTCAATCAACTTTTATTTCCTCAGCTCTAAAGTGTTGCCTACTTAGCCTACTTAGGTAAAATAATAGATACATTAGATATTCTTATTTTGTTTCGTTCTCATTAGCTTATACTTACGTAAGCATGTCACAACAAAAGAAGTCACGCGTGTCGGAAGACAAAGAGATGACAATCTTAGAAGCAAAACGCAATATTTTATTTGAGTGCATTCAAAATATCTATGAATGCTCAAAAACCGCATCTTTGTCTGACAGTAATAGCGAAGCATTTCTCAGTTATTGTACAACAGTAGATAGTATTCGAACAGATTTTCATAAGTTGTTAGACGATTATAACGCAAGATTACTTTCTATCAATCCTGATGAAAAACCGAACTATCAGGCGTATACCTCATTCGAAGATCTTTATTGTATTATTAAGCGTATACAATCGCAATTGGAGGGTAAATGTTCAGCAGAGCCCGTTGCCCGCAAACCGAGATTACCGCCAATCGAGATTATGTCGTTTGACGGAGATATACGAAATTGGCCGTTATTCTATGCGAGTTTTAATTCTACAGTGCACGATAATGGTTCTCTGACAGATGCTGACAGGTTGTACTATTTAATAGGTAAACTGTCACCGAAGGCCCAGTCCGTATTTGCAGGTGTCACACCCAGTGCTGAGAATTATCAGGTCATATTTCAGTCACTACTTGACAGATATCAAGACACGCGCGTCCTAGCGTCTACGTACTTTGACCAAGCTTTAAATCTCAAACTGTCCAGCAACGCGTCTGTCTCGAATTTCCAGCTGTTTATTGATAACTTCGTAACCGCGGTTAATTTTCTTAGGAATTTAAAATTAGAAGATCTTTCCGACTTTATGTTGCTTCAACTCGCTTTAAAAATGTTTGACACTGATACAATTCGCGCATTCGAGATGACGGAACGCAATAATAAAATACCTACACTAGATAGTTTTATTTCGTTCATCAAAGATCAGTGTCGAATATTTCATAATACGCAGTCGGGTTCACCTGGCCCGTCTAACACTAACAACAACAAACAAAGGTTGAATAAATAATAATAATAATAATAATAATAATATAATAATAATAATATATTCTACCACATACACACATCACCATCTAGTCCCAAGCTAAGCAGAGCTTGTGTTATGGGTACTAGATAATGGATAAACATACATATATACTTTTTTTTTGTAAATATATACATATTATACATAGAAACACCCAAAAATCAATCACAATTTAAATAGAAATCGCGAAATAGTAATAATAACTCAGGCCCTAATCCACAATCTTACGTAACATGTTCGGAATCTAATAGTAATAATTCACAGAAGTGTCTGTGCAGTAATATAGTGCACGACCATTACTATAAGTGTCCCACCTTTAATGATTTAAATCCAATTGCTCGTTTTAAATGCGCAAAAGATAACAAAGCTTGCATTAATTGCTTAAGCATAAAACATAAAACGAGTAATTGTTCCAGTAGAACGAGATGTCGCACGTGTAAACAAAGGCATCATACACTGTTACATTTGGATAAAAATACGCCTTCCGCGTCTGAGGGCGAAGTATCGTTGTGTATGACATCCATTGCGCGGGCGACGCGCACGCGAGGACGGCACTCGCGCATCTATAATGATCCGCGCAGGGCCAAAACGCAGTGTACGGCGTCTAACACGGTACTGTTGGCGACAGCGCAAGTTATCGTATACGATGTTAATGGGTCGCCGCACATGGTACGTTGTCTGCTAGATAGCGCATCTCAGACCAATCTAATAACATTGGAATGCTTCAAACGCCTCGGATTATGGAATAACTTTAAAAATACTAACTCAACCGTCAAAGGGATAGGCGGATCAGAAAGGCATTGCAGGGGTTACGTAGATATTAAAATACATTCGCGTTTTGATAGGAATATTAATTTTAACATTTCTTCGCTTATCGTGGAGCGTATCACGGACGCATTGCCGAACGCTAATGTAGACGTAGCATCACTCACTCATCTCGAATCATTGCCGTTAGCCGACGCGGAGTTTGCGAATCCGGCAGGCATTGATCTTTTGATCGGAGCTTCGATATTTCCGCACTTGCTACTAACTAACATAGTTCGTAGTGAGCGATATGATTTACCGCCCGCTATTGAGACGGTACTTGGGTATGTGATTATGGGTACCGTACCTACGTTACATACTTCTCATTGTATTACGTCTTGTTGTTGTTCTGCTCTTCAAGAGATCAAGGTGGGTGCTAAAACTGTGTGTAAGATAAAGCACTAATTAGCTATGCTATGTTATGCTATGCTATGCTATGCCATGCTACGCCATGCTATGCTACGCTATGCTACGCTATGCTACGCTATGCTACGCTATGCTATGCTAAGCTACGCTACGCTACACTATACTATACTACACATCCGCTTTGTATATAGATGACATTGCCTGTAATGTCATACCCGCTCCGCTAGCAATTTCGCTTTGTGAAGAGCTTATTCAGCTTTTCAAGCGAGGCCAGTTTGATCTTGTCAAATGGACAAGCAACTCTTAGGAGGTTCTCGCACGCATACCAGATTCTCATAAAGCTTCTCCAGACATTGAGTTTGAGAAGTCTGTACCGCATAAGGTTCTCGGTTTACGCTGGGACAAATCCTGTGATAGTTTTCGGTTTGACGTCTCACCACCAGATGATAAGTGCGCCAAGCGCACTATGCTGTCCACAGTGGCTCGACTATGGGACATAATGGGTTTGTGGCTCCCACAATTTTGTACGCCAAGCTCTTGATCAAGGAGCTTTGGCTATCAAAGTGTGAGTGGGATGCAACACCCCCTGACCATATTGTCGCCGCTTGCGGCCAGTTTTGTATTGAGCTTACCGCGCTCAATCAAATTACTATTCCGCGTCATCTTGGGTTGGTAGATGGATGTACCATCAACTTAACAGGTTTCGCTGACGCCAGCGAGCGTGCTTACGGCGGAGTCGTATATCTGCAAGTCCGCATTGGTTCTAACTACTCGGTGCAGTTAGTTTGTGCCAAGTCTAAGGTCTCGCCTGTTAAAACCATTTCGGTTGCGAGACTGGAGTTGTGCGCGGCCCTTCTGCTGTCTCAGTTGCTCCACAAGGTTCAAGACACAGTTTTGCCCCACTACCCCATTAATAAATTATACGCATTTTCCGACTCCAAGGTAGTGTTCGCTAGGATTTATTCCTCTCCTCACCGCTGGCAGACTTTTGTCGCCAACCGCGTTAGTAAATTGATTGAGCTTGTTTCAATCACGTCGCGAGTTATCGTACTCGTCTTCAGGAAGGACTCTCCATAGATCATATTGACTGGAAGTTTATTCCACCAGCATCACCACATTTCGGTGGATGTTGGGCAAGCTTGGTCAAAGTAATTAAAACGCATCTCTTCAAAGTTATAGGTCAACAGATCCTCTCTTACGAAGAGCCTTTAACTGTCCTTGCACAAGTCGAGGCATTGATCAACTCGCGTCCGCTTCCAACTCAGTGAGATCTAGCCTGAAGTTGGACTTAACTCTTAGTTTAAGTATTTAGTTAGTAGTTTTCGTTATTATTGCGTTTGTAGCTTTCGCTAAAGTTAATTTAGATTAATTTATTGTCATATCGCTGTCTTAGCCTATTGATGGGTTATGCGGTAGTACACCTAACATAGCTAAGTTCAATTCTATTTTTTTAAAGGCAACCCTTTAGGGCCGGGGGGATATGGTAGCGCCATCTACCTTCCTATATATAACTAATCGCATTAACATGAATCGTTCCACGCTTGTCTAGTGCGAGCGATATCATATTTCCGTCCCTCTCTTTCCCTCTCCCTGGAAGGGCACTGCCTTCCGCCTGATTCGTCGCCGCGATCGTGAACGCGACGGACAGTCGAGAACATTCCTCCCGCTGAGAACGCCGTCTCGATACCGCTCCGCTGTATGTGATTTGCCGCTTCCACCAAGGAAAACCCGCTCGTGAGTGAAGTGAAAACAAGCAGCTACATCACGAAAACACCAGGAGGAAAAGAAACGAAGAAGGCTGTATAAGGTAAGTGCCTTCCATCCTGGAAGTATCCTATACCCACTCAATCACCTCCTCCCGTATCCATCTCCTCTTCCCTTACTCCTTTCCAGGCGGCGAAGAACCGCTATCCTCTGAATACAGTCCATTTCCTTCTCCAAGTCGCCTACCCTAATCGGTTTCGGTGTATCGCCGAGCCAAAACTAGTAGAGTAATATAGTTTATACATCAGAATAACACAAAGGCTACAATTTATAACATTTTTGTATAATGTTGCCATAATATAAGAAAAAGTATCAACTAAGTCGGCAAAAATCCTGAGCTCTGAAAGCTATTAAATGGAATTTTACCCCCTTCCTGATGACAGATTGATCTGATTTTTGGTATACACTCATATTGTCATCAAGATTTAAAAGATAATTTAAATGATTGTAAATTCAAGATGGCCGTCGATACAAAATGGTAGACTACATATTACTTCACAACAACCTCAATATGGGTATCAAATGAAAGGGCTTGATTGGTAGAATAGAGCTCACTATGAAAAATCCAAGATGGCCGCCGCCACAAAATGGCGGATTACTTATTTTCCACAAATACTTCAATATGGGTATCAAATGAAAGGACTTGATTCGTAGAATAGAGCTCACTATGAAAAATCCAAGATGGCCGCCGCGACAAAATGGTGGATTTCTTATTTTCCTCAAACACTTCAATATGGGTATCAAATGATAGGGCTTGATTCGTAGAATAAAGCTCACTATGAAAAATCCAAGATGGCTGTCGCCGCAAAATGGCGGATTACATACTTTCCACAAATACCTCAATATGGGTATCGAATGAAAGGTTTTAATTGGTAGAATACGGCTCATTATAAAAAATCCAAGATGGCTGCCACCACAAAATGGCGGATTACACATTTTCCACAAATACCTCAATATGGATATCAAATGAAAGGGTTTGATTGGTAGAATAGAGCTCACTATGAAAAATTCAAGATGGCCGCCGCGACGAAATGGCGGATTACTTATTTTCTACAAAGACTTCAATATGGGTATCAAATGATAGGGCTTGATTCGTAGAATAGAGCTCTCTATGAAAAATCCAAGATGGCTGTCGCCGAAAAATGGCGGATCACATATTTTCCACAAATACCTCAATATGGGTATCAAATGAAAGGGTTTGATTGGTAAAATAGAGCTTACTTTGAAATATTCAAGATGGCCGCCACCACGAAATGGCGGATTACCTATATTCCACAAATACCTCAATATGGGTATCGAACGACAGGGCCTGATTGGTAGAAAAGGGATCACTATGAAAAGAGAATAAGAAGTATCAACTAACAACAAAAGTAAACACTTGAAAATAAAATTCATTATCATCATCATCATCAGCCTTTAACAGTCCACTGCTGGACTAGGCCTCTCCTTTGAAAGGAGGAATTGGCCTACTATACCACGCTGGCCAAGCGGGTTGGTATAGGGTTTGTATCAAGTTTTCCTTCTCTTACAGTGCTGTTCTCTGCATAATATGCTCCGTGGGGACATTCCGTATTCTTAATCCGGGTGGTGACATTCCGTATTCTTAATCCGTCACCACGCGGACAAATAAAAATAAAATTAACTCAAAAAAATTGTTTTGGGCGTAGCATATCCAGAGTAAACATTATGATAGAAATTTCACTTGCCCAACTATTCTGTCTGGAGTCTGGTGATATATATTACGTTGGACCTAAAAATTTATGGCGAAATGTGGGTGTAATATTACACCTCTGCCTACCCCTTCGGGAGTTACAGGCCTTAGCCTATAAAAAAAGTTTATGTAAACTATTATAAAAGTAATGAGCGTGTTTGTTTTCCCGGTGATTGATTAATTAATATTCATGTGTATTACAAAGTAAAGCAAAGGTGTACTATATCACATAGACAATACGGCTTAAAGTCGTCTGCGCGCTGACGTCTTCCTAGTTCCCAGCGATTTCTGACTTATCATCACGTCGTTTTTAGAGATATCAATAGTAGAATGCTCAATGTTTAGAAGATACAAGACAGAAAAATATATTTTATCAAAACATAACCTATACTACAAAGTAGCGTAATCGAATAATTCTCTATATTTAATCATATTGAATCAAAGATATGTGTCAAAATGACAGCAAATGTCGAATACGTGTTACCTTATTCTTGTAATGTCACGATAGAGAAATCTCTATTCCTAACGCTCGACTTGCAAGGTAGCAGTAGAGATCACAATGTCGATCGCTCAGCCGATGAAAATATCGCTTATGCCTAATTCATAATATCGCCATAATTTTTAATGGACATTCTAATCACGATATTGATAATATAATGTAAATTAGAACATAGTTAGTGGAATATAGTTAGTGAAAGAAAGTTCTAGGTAAATTTAAAATATAAAGATAACTAGCTTTCGCCCGCGGCTTCACTTGCGTAAATTCGGAGTTCTCTAGTTATAGTATATCATCTATATTCGGGGTAACACAAATCTCTTTTATTGGGCAGATACTATATAACTGCAAAAAAGTATTACACATACAAATTATTTCGTACTAAGACCTAGTAGTACTCAAAATGTTATTCGGTATCAGTGACTTTTCGCTAGAGTGGACAATATGGCGACTGCGATTTGTCTGTCAGAACCATCACAATTTAACAAAATACTCGACAATCCGAATTTTGCGGCTATGTGGTGTCGACTCGAAATCTTTATTTTTTTATGTTTTATTATTCAGCTAAGGTTTCGATCGATTCTACCGTACGCCTTGACGAAATTATTAATACAGATTTGACACTGTGATGGTAGCGCAACTCGTCGGTTCCAATGTGAAACATTATAAAATCAACAACTACTTTCAAATTAAAAAGTAACTAAAACATTTTCCAGTGGACTCAATTGTGAATCTAAACCACTCCAAGTTCCCTTGAACACACACAAAACATTTCATCAAAGTCGGTCCAGTTGCTTAGGAATTCAGTAATATACACGCACACAAGAAATATATATATCATATAAATTGATAACGTTCTTTTTCACATTACGAAACTCCTTACTACAAAATTAATTTATCAAAATATTTATTTCATATCTTACAAAAATTATATTAATTTTATGAAAATATGTGCCAAAAGAGTGAAATATAATAGTTTAACTATAACGTTTTTATGGCTTCATTTTTTAAATTTTTATTTCCTTTTCAAGATACTTTAACCCTACACGTGATTACAGCACGCACGGTCGTGCTCTAATTTTGGTGGTCCGAAGTGATTGAGGCTCAAGTAAAAATCGTTCTATTGGTCGCGGTTTTTCCACGTTTTGTTTTACTTAAACCAAGAAAAGAAAGTAGTAACTATTAGAATAGTTCATATTCTATGCAACTAAATCATTTTAGAAGGGTGAGGGAAACGAAACGTGCCAAAAAATATTGAAATATAATTACCTGTGTCTCAGTTGCGAAAGCGTCCGCCATTGTTGTGTTTTGTTCCGCGATCTTTATAATAAAAGTTGTCTTGTGGAAGAAATCGGTGAATATTTTATAAAGATACTTATATAGATTTACTCAGAAATAAATACATATTAATTGTGAAGTGACATTGTTCGTGACAAAGACAAGAAATACAGTGATAAAAGGCAAGAACTTTTTAGAAGGGCTATTTCTACTCTTGAAACTCGCTATTTTCGTAAGTGTTTTATGATAAATATTCTTTGAATAGTTATGAAAGACATAAAAGAACCCAGATTATTTATCTGAAAACATATTTTAGCAACTAAATACTAGCATTGTTGTACATTTTCACTGTTATCGTGTTTCAAATGGTAAATAATTCACAGCCACAGTGTTCGTTACAGTAACATGGCGGCCTGGCACGGCGAACTTTTTGTTACGCGTTCGGATTATAATTTTTTTAGTGGCGTTTGATTCGTTTATTACAAACAAATAATGTATTGTGTGAAAACCTAAAGGTATATGTGATAATGTTCTTGTGTTTCTGAACCAAACAAGTAATGATATTCATGAATATGTGATGAAATGTTTCTGTGAACGAGTGAAAAAAAAACAAACCTCTAAGTTTGTAAGCTTGTTTTGCCGGAAAGGTGAGTATTTAGTAGTAATTCATGTTATTATTATGATAGTTGATTTTATAACCAACACAATGATATGAAATTTATGTGATATAATTATATTAAGGTGTCATAAATATTTTTTTTCCGGTAACCTATGCCAATGAAAATTTGTAGCAACGTGACCTTTCGCACTTGTGGCACTTTGTCTTTAATTTGATCGCACCTCAAGGGTTAAAACGCAACGTTTTATTTATTTACTAGCTTTTGCCCGCGGCTTCGCGTGCGTTAAATTCGGGGTAACACATATTTACTTATACTCCCAAGTTGTGTGAAGACACTCCTGATCATTCTAAAGAGTCAGAAGCTCTATAGAGTACAAAGTAACTCGGTCAATATCGGTTTATCAAAGCCATGTTTCAATACATGTCCAATATAATAATATATCTGTAAACACTTTCACATTTATAATTTTAGTAGGTAGAGAAAATTGTTTCAGCCGTTTGAGCATAGTATATAATAATTAGTTTATATATGCGAACAATGTAATCACCGTGCACAACATATCAATATGTATGATGTGACAGTACATTGACAGTACTGACAGATAGCACATGCGCAGCACTTAATTATTCGCGCATGCGTTCTTAGTTCCAAGAGGAAAATTTCTGCCGTACAAACTTCTACCCTCCCTACAATCCCTCCCAGTTTAATTTTTGCAACTTATGGTAGCCTATGTCCGTCTCCATGGTCCAATATATCTCTATATTAAATTTCAACATTTATTAAGGTTCAGCCGTTTTCGCGTGAAAACGGAACATACATACATACACACACACTTTCGAATTTATAATATTAGTAAGGATTTATTCTTCATATACACAAAGTATATAGGCGGACTTAATGCCATAGGCATTATCTACCAGTCTACCGTTTAACGTTTTGTTAATAGAGATTATATTGTGTTCTCATGTTGGTACTGATGATATTTATGTCTAATGTTTAACAAACATTTTCGTGAGATTTTCAATAGTCATTATGTCGAAACTAGAGTTTTCTCTATCCATGCGAGAATTTGGGCCCCTGATTTCGCACTAAATAGTTTAAGGTTTTCCGTTTATTAATAAACATGTTTATTCACAAATATTTATATTGCCTTTATTGTAACTGTCAGTACTTCGTCCCACTAAGGAGATTTTTACACAGGCGATTTAAGTTGCTGTGCCTCGCCGCAATGACACGAATCGGCTGAGCCTGAGAAGTCTGGTCATAGATATGTATTTATACCTTTATACTTAACGCGAGAAATTAGGATCGGATCAATAAGAAAGTATATTGTTAGTTTTGTGTGAAACACGCACAGTTAATGTTAGATTAATATTAGTAGTAGGTATATGTGACAATTTTATGTCCGATGTATGTTCTATCTACACAATTCTTGTTTTGATTATGTGTCTTTATTATAATATTCAACTAAGTCACCGTTATATCAGATAATAAATTGATATGATTGAAAATAATATTAATGTCTTCAGTGGATACTATATTGAATATGAACAAACTTGAATATACATGTCGTAAAAATATTAAATTATCAAAGATTCCTTCATTTACATAATCAGTAAAAAGAATTGTTAAAGATATAATAAGTTGAATATTAAAAAGCAAAAAAACGCACAAAAGTATCAAACTGTTCCTTCCGAGTAGTATATCGCAGCTCAACGGTTACGCACACAGCGCTCATATCTGTGTGCGTCAGTGCATCGACGTCCTAGCGATCGCGCGGCTTTTGACTTAATATTTCGAATACACGCTCTTAACAGCAAAAATGAAAGAAAACTGTAATCTTTCGGCACCCAATTTAAATTACCAATATCCAAAAACTCACCGCAATAGCACCATTTACCACCATGTAGAGTCCAAGCTAAGGGAGAGTGATATCAGGGGAGCATCCAGAATCTTATTCAGTAGCGATGTGGTGGCGCCTTGCTCTGCCGACACACTCGCGAGTCTGCAGAGCAAGCATCCAGCACCAGGAGATAACCTCTCCTTTCCTGACCCACCTGACACTAACTCAGATTGCCTCAGGATTATAGCCAAGGACGTGCTGACTGCCGTTGGCTCCTTCCAAAGCGGGTCTGCTGGTGGTCTCGATGGCTTAACACCCCAACATTTAAAAGATCTTGTGTGTTCAAGCGCTGGGGCGGCCGGGGACGCGCTTTTGGGGGAGCTAACGGCTTTAGTTAACCTTATGCTGACATTTTGTATGGCGCAAATCTATGCGCTTTGCGAAAGCGAGACGGTGGTATTCCTCCCATCGCCGTTGGGTGTACGTACAGGCGTATGGCGGCCAAGATTTGCTGTCGGCATTATAACTCCATGTTAGGCAGCAAATTACAGCCACTACAACTTGGATTTGGCTCTAAGGGTGGCTGTGAGGCCGCCATACATGCCCTGTCAACGTACCTTGACTATAATGGGGGTGATGTTATCTTGAAGATTGACTTAAAGAATGCTTTTAACTCAGTGAACAGGGACACCTTGTTGACTCAAGTTAAATTAGAAACCCCTCAAATTTACAACTTCCTTTGGCAGTGCTACAGGCATCCATCAAAATTAATATACAAGGAAAATCTTTTGGAGTCTGCCGTTGGCTGTCAACAAGGCGACCCTCTTGGACCACTCATTTTTAGTTTAGCCATTCATCCAGTTATTAGCCAGCTAAATTCTAAATTTAACATCTGGTACCTAGATGACGGATCCCTAGGAGGCGACGTAGCCACTGTCTATCAGGACCAGGCACTCCTGAAGACAAAATTTTTATCTATCGGCCTAGACCTTAATCCAAGTAAGTGTGAAATTTTTATCAACGATACTTTAGACCATTCCGCAATTCTATCCAAATTTCAAACCCTCGCACCCAGTATAACCCATATTCAAAAAAGTTCTCTTCGCCTTCTTGGGTCCCCAATACTAGACGAAGGTTTTGATTCTTTTATTCATGAAAAATTCAAAATTTTAGTGAAATTTCGGACCGCCTGCTCAAAATTAATATACATTCGGCTTTCACATATAAATATATACTTTTCCTTTTGTAAATACATACATATTATACATAGATCTGCTGATCGGAGGTCCCGGATTTGATACCCGGGTCCGGCAAAAGTGTAACTGGGTTTTTCCGAATACTCAGTAGCTCAGAACTCAGTGGCACATCACCAGACCGGAGTCTGGTGATGTGCCCGCTAACGTCAATAGGCTCGCCCCACATTACGTGGGACCTAAAAATTCATGACGAAATGTGTGTGTAATATTTTTACCTCTGCCTACCCCTTCGGGGATACATGCGTGAGACTATAAATAAAAAAAATAAAATTATACAGAGAAAATATTAAATTCTGTGATTCTATTGTGCAGGTCTACACAATATTCGGCTTACTTTTTTGCGCTATTACTGCAGCTCACTTGCTTGCATCTTCATATGTCTTAATTAAATACTGTTTTACTATACTTTGCCCGTGGATCTGCCCGCATGAATTATACACCTACACCTGCCTTAGGAGTTACACCATCTACTGGTGAAAACCATATCAAAATCCTTTCATGAGTTTTTGAGATTATTGTGTTTATACATATAGACGGGACGAAGCGGGGACTACATTTTAAAATATTTAGCTATAGAATAATGTGTTATGTTATAGAGGTGTCTAAAATATAAACTTTTTCATCGTAATTCAAATGTTTGAATTTGAACCGCCTATTCAAAAGTCGCCGTTTCATCACAAATTAAATGAGGCGAACTCAATTGTAAATACCTCTCAGTAATAAATAAATAAGAAGGAAGTTGGCTGCAGTGAGTTTTACAAGTCGTTGAAAGGGTAAGGCGTCTATACTTTTCTTTAATTAAGAGTTAACTCAGGCATGAAACAAATTTCTTTTAACTTGTACAACTTAAGAGCTACGTTTCGCTTCTTTTTTAATGTTTATCTTTTTATTTACGCTGCTTTTATTTACAATTATTTAAACTTAAAACATCCAAGTCTTCAACTTTGATGTTTTAAGTTTCAACAATTGTTGTAATTGAAAACGTTTAAAATATAATAATGTCAGCTCTTTTATTGCAACAGCCTGGCATCTGGCTTTGGTTTCGGTTAAGGCCCAATGTCAGTCTGCAAACAAATGAACAAATAAGTATATTTCAGTAAACCAACAGATTGATACATCATGAATTCCAACTTAACTTGAAAAATCCATGCATCAATGTAGTCTTAATTTATATTGCAATATTTAATCGACTAGACTTTCGAATATACCCATCGGAAAACTTTCAATTATTCATAAGTGTGTTGTTACTTGTGCTGTTGACTGTACAGATTCACGTGGGAGATTTTCCTCTAAAACAGTATTCTCCGAATCATTAATAGGCATTTTCAATAGATGTAAATATGTATATCGATGCCTGCCGGCCAAAAGGGGGTAAGCGACATTTTTTTGCGAAATTGACTTATATATATATGGTTAGAATCGGCTTTTTTTCTGCGTCTAATGGTCTAAGTTTCATGGCTCTAGGACAAACTTTTGGCGCTTAGACGGTAAAGGAATTGAGGTTCTAACACGAAGGTTTTCGTCATAAACGATTGTTATTTTTGGTGTATTTTGTATTATGGTGGTTGGATAAAAATAATATTTCAAAACTGAGATAAACAATTTTGGCTTTGAATATTTTTTTCTTTACTTGAACGTTAAGTAGTTTGGGCTGTAAATACTTTTTTTGTAAAAAATACATTAATCAAATTTTACTTGAATCTTTGTTTACCAAATTTTCGGTTAGGATATTAGGGCAGTTTCTTTGGATAAAATATATGTCATTTATTACATTTATGTCTCATTTCCGTGACTTTATTTGGCGCTTATTTATATTTTCCGTATTCACCAAATCAATCATCGAAGGCGCTTAGGATAAATCATCCAAACGAATGTCGCCTTACATTGTCACTTACCCTTTTTTCCCTTCCAAAAAAAATATCTGGTATGGTGTTTAGATAAGAAGATAAATCAAAGGTTTGGCGGCTAGCTTACACAAGAATGACAAACAGCATCGGTTATCTCTCTCTTTCATTCGAACAAAATGTCGTTAGCGTTGCACAGCGAACATTCAGTGTCTAGACAACCGCAGCGTAAGCACCCACGTGCTCGCGAGTCCGTTTTGCGCAAAGTTATTCGAAGGAAATAAAACGGTAAGATTATTTTAAAAGACTTTTATATTCATCTATAATTGTGTATTCTTATTAGTTATTTTAAGTTTTATAGGTAAGAAGTCATTCTTTCGCTATCTTGTTTGGACAATACTGAATGTCAAATAAGTACCTACAGATATACTAACTTAACAGGTAACCGTGACCCTGGAACGCAAAGAGCTGTTGAAGGGACACCGTGGATTTAAGTGAGTACGAGTCTGACAGTCCCTCTCGCACAACCAAGGGCGGGGAGGTCTCCTTTGATGATTTTATTTATTTATTTATTTATTTTACACTTTATTGTACACATTAAAAAACATTATTAGAGATCTTATAACTAACTATAGTACAAAGGGCGGCCTTATCGCTGAAAGCGATTTCTATCAGGCAACCTTTGGATGGAAATATTATTGGTAGGAGAAAATCGGTAGTTGCATGTGTAAACAAAGTAAACAAAGCTATATAATGTATACATACTTAATATACCTATATTCATTCCTGTAATATGATAATAAATGATAGACATAATTATATACATATACATAAACATACATACATACTTATACATACGTACATACATATACATACACATATTTAATACTTACATGTATTTTGTAGAACTAGAAGAAGTTATAGTAATAGATAGTGAGCCTTTACTGAAGCTTTAAATTTAGTTATCGTTTGAGCCTGTCTTATATGTAATGGTAAAGCATTCCAAAGGCGAACAGCGGTAACACAAAAAGATTTGTCTCACAGTGCTGTGGAATGTACCGGCATTTTTAGTTTCAAATTTTCTGATGACCTTAAATAACGATTATGCGTATCATGAAGGAACTCGAATCGTCCTTTAAGATAGGAAGGAGTTGAAGGGTTAAACAATATGTTGTACAGCAAAGAGAGAATATGAGCATTCCGGCGATGTCGTATAGGTAACCACTTGAGCTGTGCTCGAAATTGTGAAACATGATCATATTTGCGTAGTCCAAATATGAATCGTATACAGAGATTTTGAAGGCGCTCAAGTTTATCTAGCTGGTTTTCGGCGAGATCTGAATAGCTGACATCTGCATAATCGATAATGGGCAAAAGGAGGGAGTTTGCTAGTGCAATTTTGGTGGCAGTAGGAAGAAAATTCCTAAGCCTTCTCAGTGATTCTGCTGAAGCAAATAACTTTCGACTCACCTCTTGGATCTGCGATCGCCAATTGAGATTAGAGTCCATAATGAGACCCAAGTTCTTAATTTTGTCTTGTATGGAAATAAAGGTACCATCAAATATGACGCGAGGGAGTTGAGACCAGTCAATTTTTGATGTCATTCTTGAAGTACCAATAACAATGGCCTGAGTTTTTGAGGGATTCACTTTTAGTCCAAAGGATTTGCTCCAGTTGCTAATCAGTGCCAAATCACTGTTAATGGTACTTACAGAAAGTGACATATCTGCTAGTGACGACTGTGTATAAATTTGAAGATCATCTGCATAAAGGTGATAGGAACAGCGAAGATTATTTGATATAGAATTAATAAAAATTGCGAAGAGTAAAGGAGATAGCACGCCACCCTGGGGCACACCAACAGTTGTGTTACACCAAGAAGAAAGTGAGTTTTCAATGCATATACGCTGTCGGCGGCCACACAGGTAAGTACGAAACCAATCAATCACCGTAGGAGATATGTTAAGAGTACAAAGTCGACTGAGTAGAATATCAAAATCGACTGTATTGAAGGCGTTACTAAAATCTAGTAGAGCGAGAATTGTGAGTTTTCCGCCTTCCATTCCAGCCCTGATGTCATCCGTAATATCGAACAGGGATGTAACGGTACTATATCCCGAACGGAACCCGGACTGAAATGGATTAAGGAGACAATTTTTGCAGAGGAAAGAGTTTATTTGGTTATAAACGAGGCGTTCAAAGACTTTTGAAAGGAATGGCAGGATGGAAATGGGCCGATAATCAGAGAAGGATGAAGGATGAGAGGTTTTTGGAATTGGTGTAATAAGAGCGTCTTTCCACATCGATGGGAATACACCACTAGACAGAGAATAATTGAGGATATGGGAAATTATGGGTAGGATTATATCGAGGATAGGAAGGATCATATTACGGCTGACACAGTCACTACCTACAGCGTTGGACGTGATTGACCTTATGCACTTCTTAACATCACTATCGGTGAAGTGATTAAAGACAAAGGGTGAATAACTAGGGGTTGGCAGAGATGAAAGATAATTTATAGTGCTTGCTTTAGTAGTCCCATCAATATTGGACGAAGCAGAGAAATGTTGATTGAGCAAGTCAATATTGAAGTCGTTAGAAGTAGCGTGTTGGCGCGCTTTGCCAACTCCCAGGGTTTTTAGAAATTTCCAGACCTTCGCTGGATCTCCGTTTTTCACAGAACTATGAATATGTTGGCGTTGTGCATCCCTACACACCCTATTGCAGTGATTTCTTATCGCGACATATTTTTGTAGGTTAGAGGCATCGGGCTTAATTTTATATCTAAACTTAGCTGCCGCTTTTTTGTGTATCAGTTGTTTAATGTTTTCAGTGAGCCAAGGTGAGGGACGGTGTTTTAGTTTAACAGGTCGCATTGGTGCATGCTTGTCATAGAGCAGTATAATTTGGTTTGTGAAAATGTCGACCTTTTCATCTACAGATTCTGAGTTGATCAGATGAGACCAGTCGATATCTCTGGTATCTTTACAAAGCTCATCGGTGTTAATGCCACCAAAATTGCGCTGCAATAGAACTTTAGACTTAATCTTAGGAGTACGGATTTTGTAGGAGATGAAAAGCAAGTCATGGTAAGAGAATATGTCTGCAGGGTATTGCCCGTGCATGGCGACATGTTCTCTTGAAGAAACCATAATTAAATCAAGAAGAGAAGGCGAAGAATTTGGGAAATGATGAGTCGCGCTTGTAGGAAGAATTGACATATTACAAGCTATAGAAGTGGAAAGAAGAGAAGAAGAGCGGGAATCATTTTTAAGGAGACAGGTATTAAAATCGCCCATTATGATTGTGTGACTGTAAGAGGGCACAAGATTAACCAGTAGGGTTTCGAAACTAGAAAAATAATCTAAACGTAATGAAGGACAGTAATAAACGCCGAGTAGGACTTTGGTGTGGTTTAATAATACTTTTAGAAATAGATGTTCGCCGGCATTAGGAGGCGGTGGCTGTGCAGACATGCCTACAATAGTGTAAGGAATATATGAGCGTAGATATATGGCAACACCCCCACCACCCCCAACGGCACGATCATTTCTGATTAGTTGGAAACCAGGTAGGGAGTATAATGTAGAAGGCAGACATGGCTTAAGCCATGACTCAGCAACAAGGATAGTATGAATGTTCTTACAGTCTAGATTGGCCAGCATATCACAGAAATGTGCCGGAATGCTTTGGGCATTGATATGAACGGCATTGAAGTTTTTAGGTACATCAGAAAACTGTGAGTTAAGACAGTCCGAAAGGGATGGCACACTAATAAAGCTATCATCAGAAAATGAACTACATAATGAGTGGAAACTATCTTCACTTACGTCATTAAAGTCAATGATTGCAATAAATATAATATAATATACGTACTTAAATACAATAATAATAATTAAAAGAAAATGCTATTAAAAATTAACCAATAATACACCAGCTGCCAGTAGTGCCATCGGTAGAAATAACTAGATTTAGTACTACATAATATTAATATTTAAAAAAGGGGATGAAAATTAGTTGGGAACATCAATCCGGGTAGTCAGCAAAACATAATAATTATTAAAATTGATTAGAAAGAGACAAGGAAGGCAAAACACATAATAAGAAAGAAGAATAAAACTGAAACAGAATAGTAACATTAAAAGTGAAAAGTAAGAAAATGAGGACTTATACCAAAAGCCTTGTACCCAAACACGTTACAGTTTTGACAAATAGCATTGTGACAGATGACTGACATGACAACACGAAAAGAAAATAAGTCACCGCCAGCTATTAATTTATAATTAAAATAAGTTAAATAGTAAAGTAGAATAGAAAAGTGGGTACAAAGTAAGAAAGAAAATTAATGTTAGATAATAATATTACTTACTATCCGGACCGAGGATTCACCAAATAAGCAATACTTAATGATCAAGAATTATTTCTTTTGGGAAACGGTTCTTTTCGACTTGGACACTGGCTTCGCTGCTGAGGGTGGCTTCTCCGCGCCGTCCTTCAGCTCGACCTTTTGCAAGTCACTGAGATTGACCAAACGATGACGGGAACCATCGGGCGCCAACACATGTATGATGCGGTCTTTGGTCCAGCATTGAGACACACCGAACTTCTGCCGAGCAGCCGTAAAAGTGTCATGCCGTTGCTTCGTCAGGAACTCCGATACAGTTACCCCAGTGCCCTTAAACTTCGTTTTCCCAAACCACACAGTGTCACGAATGGAGGCGCTGTTGAACTTTAGAACTATGGGCCTGGCTTTGTGGTTATATGATATACGTCCCATCCTGTGGCAGCGGCGAATATCAGCGACCGTAATATCGGACTTGAGGTGCTGCCTGATGACATCTACCACCACTTTGGCAGTATCTTCTTTGCTGCTCTCATTCACACCGTGCAGCAATAATATTTTTCGTCGGGTTCTCATCTCCATCGTATCCACAGTTTGTGCCTTAAGTTCAATTTGCTGCTGAAACCCATTCAGGGCCTCCATCACAAATGCCTTGAAAGATTTGTATTCTGCGGCCAGTCCTGGCATGGTAGGAGTGCCCTGAGATCTAGGCAACTCTGCTTCAAACTCTGCCATCCGCTTGAAGAACATATCCTTCAAACTACTCATTGACTCGTGCAGTGACTGAGACATAGTGTGGTGTTAATAAAAAATAAAATATGTGATTTCTTATGTAGGATAGTGCTAACACAATACTGGCAGGTACTGGTTTAAATTAATGTAATAATTTCATTAAAATTTGTTTAAACAGTAATTTTACTATTTATTTAAAATATTAAAAGAAGAGCTTATAACTTTAGGTGTTTATGCTACAACTACCCACGAACATGTTTTCGTACCCACGAACGTGTTTTTTACCACGTAAAAAGGGGGTGATTAGTGAGTGAGTGGTTGGGTGAATGAGTGTGCTGAAACTTGGAAAAATGATTTTTTGCACAAGCGTTCTATAAATAATTTAGGTGCCCGATACAATTTTTAAAATGAGAATAGAAGACTTCACGCAAATTTACGAGCGGATGTAATTATTAAAATAATTATTACGTTTCGGGACCACATTATGGCTATATTAAAAATTATGTAACGGGTCTGAATCGTGTTAATAAACGAAAATAAAGATGAAATACCTTTCTATTTGTTTACGTTTCGGCATGGGTTCAACGACGTTCCGTCAAAAACCGACAAACCACCAAGTCGGCCATAGCTGAGCATTTGTTGGAGTCAGGATCCAATCACTGGATTGAGCTACATCGGCCCCAGGTTCTCTCCACAGACCGTCACTATTTTTCAAGAATAGCACGGGAAGCGGTTGAAATCAAAAAGCACGCAAATTTCAACCGGGAGGATGGTTACCGTTTATCTACATCTTGGAATCCTGTCATCAGCAAATGTAGACACCGACGAGGTGATATTACGCGCCAGTGTAAAGATACCATTAGTGTTGTGTGTCGAAGTACCGACAGTTCCGAACATAATAATGTCAATAATTGTGAAGACCAAGGGTATTCTCTCGTTATCCATAAATTCATTTGCCTTAACAACTCAACAGTGATAACTTTTATTTGCCATAAAATGACTTTCTATAACAACATATATCATAAAAATTAGTTTCCATAAGTAACACATCTCATAATCAACTCTTGACATAATCAAAATTTGATGTAATTATGAATATAATACATAATATTGTTAGGTCGAAATTAATTATCGTTAACACCCCGACTCAGTGCATCCGACTCGGATAGGTTAGGTTAGGTTAGGGTTCTGTTTTGAGGGCACGCCACGATAGTGGCGGTAAGTCCCGTGGTTGATGAGTGGTTGGAGAGACGTCACGGCGTCCTCACCTTCCAGTTGACTCAAATCCTTACCGGCCATGGTTGTTTTGGCCGGTATTTGTGGAAGATAGGCCGGGAGGAAACGCCCGGATGCCACCACTGTGGCAGCAGCCGCGACCCTGTCGAAGACACGGCGTTGCATACTTTGGCGGAATGCCCAGCTTGGGCATCGCAGCGCCGTGATCTGGTCGCGGCTCTGAATACGGTTGTCCTCTCGCTCCCGGCCGTAGTTCTGTCTATGGTCCGGAGTGAGAGGTCTTGGAACGCCGTCGCCTCCTTCTGCGAAGCAGTCATGCTGAGCAAGGAGGCGGCGGAGCGGGAGAGGGAAATACATCGCCCTCTCCCCAACCGTAGCTCCGGGCGTCGGGGACGTCGAACAAGAGACGACCTCCGACCACCCTGAATTCAGTGCCTGCGGACGGTGAGCGCTGGGGCTGCTCCCTGTCCGCCAAAAGGCGGGAGTGCGGCGTGTCCTCGCCGCCTCCCAAGTAGCTTTGTGAGGTGATGGATGCGAGAAGTTTGATGGATGCAAGAAGTTTGATGGATGATTGCGAGATCATGACGAGACGGGGCCCGCCAACACCAACGGCGGGCCAATCCCGGGCGGGGTCGCGAGAAAGTATGCAAATCGCGAATCGCGTGACCCCGCCAACACACGGGACCCGTAGGGACACCGCGGTGGTTTTTAGTGGGTATGCCCCGAACGCCTGTAGGAGAGAGCCTCCACATACCTCCTCCGCCAGTCCCAAGCCCAGCCGTTTTAATGGCTGGGTTGGGATAAGGAGAGTTTACCGTAGTGAACAAACAAAAAAAAAAAAGGTTTCTGTTTTGACCCTTAACCCGAAAATAGGAGCCCTGCGTAGCAGGGCTCCGTCAACTTAGTCCACATTTTTCACACTAGTTTAATAAACTGAAGTTGAATTAATTATCGTTAACACCCCCACTCAGTGCAATCCGACTCGGATAGGTTAGGTTAGGGTTCTCTTTTGACACTAAACCCAAAAATAGGAGCCCTGCGAAGCAGGGCTCCATCAACTTAGTCCACATTCATCACACTAATTTAATAATTTGAAGTTGTTCAACTTCAGTTTATTCTCTATTTTCTTCTTAGATTATTGAAAACGAAAATTATAGCAAATACATTTATGGATTTAAATGATTATGACACTTGATCGATTATGACCAATGGAATTAGTGAAAGTCATTTTATGTCATTTCACGATTATGACAACTGAAGCGTTATTTCTAATGAAATTATGGCAAATACCAGTATGGCATATGAAATTATGGCATTTTAAATTATGGCAAACATTAGTAAACCGAAGACCAAGTGAGGGTAGGTTCCAAAACCCGCACTTCTCGGAGGCAGCGCTGACGAAAATCAGTCATCCCGTGACCACGGCTGGTGTAACCCATGCCGAAACGTCAGGACAAATAGAAAGGTATTTCATCTTTCTTTTCGTTTATTAACACGATTCAGACCCGTTACATAATTTTTAATATGTGTACAAATCGTAGTAGTTTAAAAGTACACATTATGGCTCAAAAGCAACGGGCATCTGATATCATTGGCAAAGCACTAAGGAGATCTAACGTAAGCCTCCATAATCTCCTAAGATACAGGTACATACCTAGTTTAGAAGTCAGGGTCATAAGCTTGTAAATCCTATATCATAAGCCATATATTTGTAAGTACTAAGATCAAGTGTAATTCTTATGGAGTAAATAAATTATTACTATTATTATTATTATAATCCAAGAAAAAATAATTTCGATTACCCAGAGCCAAATGAGGAAATAATTAATAGAACAAATAAATCGAATGAAGATACATCAGGTTCTGCGGGTGCGATTTCAGGTACGGTTTCTCTTAATCAAACAGTCACTATATCAGGACGCAATGAATTTGAAGTAAATTTAGTTGCGGAGGAGCAAGATATTACAAGGGAGGTTTTTTTCTAAATTTAAATAAAAATCCGAAACAGCACCACCAAATCCAGTTTTAACAGACTTGACAAATGTAAACCCACTGTATGATTTACCTGATGATCATAATAATATCTACTCTATTTTAATCTAATTATAACAACGGTATTACTACACTAGAAGCTGAAAATCAATCTACCACTGAGACTGAAACTGAAATCAGAGATTATCAAACTGTAAGCAAACTACTACCATCATCATTTTTAAATAGGGTTTTAAGATTTTTGATTAGTTACTTGTGTTTTTTTTATGGTAATAGGCGGCAAACGAGTAGACGGATTGCCTGATGGTAAGCAATTACCGCCGCCCATGGACACAAGCAACACCACGGGAGTCACAAGTGCGTTGCCGCCCCTTTGGGTTGGGAAAAGGGATAGGATGAGGAGTGGGATGAGGGAGAAGGAATAGGGGATAGGGCCTCCGAACTCTCACTCACCGAACGAAACGCAACAGTTTAGGTACTGTTACTTTACGTCGATTTTCTGTGAGAGGGTAGTACTTCCCCGGTCAAGCCGATCCATTCATGCTGAAATCAGCAAGGCTCTACTACCTGGAGTACCTGATTAACAATAAGCCTGATTGTTAAAAAGTACTAGTCGTAAAATAAATAACCTTAAGACTGACATAAGACATTATTTTCAAAAAACAATTGATGATGTTATACGATGATGGTGGATTAGATACAGAATCCCAATGTATTGAAGTTCAGTCAATGAGCAAACTCAGTCCTTCAGCACGTTATAAATCTATGTCTCAGATCTCGAATATATATAGATTGACCAATGTTTATTTTATTTGATATTAATGCTAAATTAATTGACCAATTTTAAAATTTTAGAGAATTTATAGTACTAAGGATTCATAAGTAGCTATTACAAATTGTTGATTATTATTGTCAAGGTTATTTAAAGATCTTGTGTTTCTAATTTCAAAATAAGCCTGATTGTTAAAAAAGTCTAGTTGTCAACTAAATAATCTTAAGACTGACTTTAGAAATTATTTCCAAAAAATAGATGAAAGAAAATGTTATACGATGATGGTAGATACATTGTAGTGATTAAAGTGATTTTACTGGTGTTATATTATAAATTTAAAACAAATCGAGTTTAAAATTTTCAATGTATTATTATTTTATCATACCTAAGAGTAGTCTATAAGTACACAATTTTAAGTAATTATTATTTTGTCATGCTTAAAAGAAAGTCCATAATTACGAAATATTAAGTTTACTAGTATTGTCATACCTAAAAGTGGTCCTTAGGTACGAAATTTTAAGTTTATATTTTTTTGTCATACGTAGAATGTCAGCATGAATAATAAATAATAATAATAAAAAAGACAACTCCCGCACTAGGACCTAATCCTGTGTCGCGGGGGACTTTACAAACATACATCTAACGGACACAATGTACACCCAGACTCGAAACAACTCGTGTGGGGATCGAACCCACAACACTGCGCGCAGCGTCAAGCAGCGAGGCGACCGCTTAAACCACTACGCTAACCGTGCAGTCAATGAATGTATAATGCAAGACTAACTTACAATGAGTAAGAATTGTATTATTTAATTTTCTAAAATAAAGACTGATTGAGCACAATTTCTCTTTTTTTTTATTCATACCTTAGTCGGTAATAAATAAAAAATAAGTCTTCTTTCTCTTAGCGTTATCCCAGTTTTAGTCTGGGGTCCGCTTTCTAGTCTAACCGGATTTGGCTGAATATTAGCTTTTCCACAGAGTGACTGCCTGTCTGACCTCCGCAACCCGAAGGGATAGCGATATTCCATGGTTTAGACTAGTGTCAGTTTATTTACAAGATACTGACGCCCTGTAACGACTGTCAAAGATCTTCATGACAACCGGGACCGACGGCTTAACGTGCTCTCCGAGGCACGGGACAAGCGATAATTAACAATTCAATACGCACATAACTCCGAAAAGTCATTGGTGCGCGCCGTGGATTCGAACCTGATACCCTCTGCATGGCAGTCTGTTCGTATATCCACTCGGCTATCGCTGCCTTAATAAATAAAAAATAAGTAAAAACTAATAAAAGTCTAATGTATGTATGTAAGTATGTATGTGGTTCGGCGTTACACCGAAACCGTAGGTTCTAGGCGACTTGGAGAAGGAATGGACTGTATATAAAGGATGGCGGGTTTTAGTCGCCTAGGATTGGATAAGGGAAGAGGATGTGGAAAAGGATTGTGAGTGGGTATAGGATATTCTAATGATGAGGGGCACTTACCTTGTACGTCAGTCCTCCTTCCTTGCAAATGGCAGCCTCCTGGTGTTTTCGGGATGAAGCTGCTTGATTCACTCCACTACACAAATCACTTTCACTTGCGAGCGGTTTTGTTTAAGCGGTAATAATTATAGCGGGAGCGGCGCGGTGCGGTATGGCGGACACGTATTTAGCGAATCGAAAGTTCTGGACTGTCCCTCGCGTCGACGATCGCGGCGACCAATCTGCGAAAGGCGTGCCCCTCCTAGGGAATGGGAGACAGGGACGGAAACATGGTATCGCTCGCACTAGACAAGCAAGCGTGGAACGACTCACGTTGATGCGATTAGTTATAGATAGGAAGGTAGATGGCGCTACCATATCGCCCCGGCCCTAAAGGGTTGCCTTTAAAAAAAATAGAATTGAACTTAGCTATGTTGGGTGTACTACCGCATAACCCATCAATAGGCTAAGACAGCGATATGACAATAAAATTAATCTAAATTAACTTTAGCGAAAACTACAAACGGAATAATAGCGAAAACTACTAACTAAATACTTAAACTAAGAGGTAGACCCAACTTCAGGCTAGATCTCACTGAGTTGGAAGCGGACAGAGACGTACAACAGGGCGCACGTAACTCCCTTTAGCGGTTTCACGGTAACAACGCGGGTTGTACCGTCATTGGAAGTATGCAATTTCTCTACGATGGCTAACGGCCATGAAAGCGGCGGAGCATTATCATGTATTATGACGACCAACATACCCTCCTGTATATGGGATGTAGGACTATTCCACTTAGATCTAGCCTGAAGCTGGTGTAGATATTCCGCACGCCAGCGCCGCCAGAACGACTGCTTGAGTTTATCCAGCAGAGTATGTCTCTGGAGCAAGCTTGAAGAGTCTGCTTCAGGAGCCGGAAATGACGATAATGGCACTGTGTTCAGAAAATGTGCAGGGCTTAACGCGGATGGTTCTGCAGGGTTCCTACTCAATGCCGTGAGCGGACGCGAGTTGATCAGTGCCTCGACTTGTGCAAGGTCCGTTAAAAGCTCTTCGTAAGAGAGGATCTGTTGACCTATAACCTTGAAGAGATGCGTTTTAATTACTTTGACCATGCTTTCCCAACATCCACCGAAATGTGGTGATGCTGGTGGAATAAACTTCCAGTCAATATGACCTATTGAAAATTCTTCCTGAAGACGAGTACGATAACCCGTGGCGTGATTGAAACAAGTAGCGGGCACAACTTCAATCAATTTACTAACGCAGTTGGCGAAAAAAGTCTGCCAGCGGTGAGGAGATGAATAAATCCAAGCGAGCACTACTTTGGAGTCAGAAAATGCGTATATTTTATTAATAGGGTAGTGGGGCAAAACTGTGTCTTGAACCTTGCGGAGCAACTGAGACAGCAGAAGGGCCGCGCACAACTCCAGTCTCGCAACCGAAATGGTTTTAACAGGCGAGACCTTAGACTTGGCATAAACTAACTGCACCGAGTAGTTAGAACCAATGCGGACTTGCAGATATACGACTCCGCCGTAAGCACACTCGCTGGCGTCAGCGAAACCTATTAAGTTGATGGTACTTCCATCTACCAACCCAAGATGACGCGGAATAGTAATTTGATTGAGCGCGGTAAGCTCAATACAAAACTGGCCCCAAGCGGCGACAATATGGTCAGGGGGTGTTTCATCCCACTCACACATTGATAGCCAAAGCTCTTTGATCAAGAGCTTGGCGTACAAAATTGTGGGAGCCACAAAACCCATTATGTCCCATAGTCAAGCCTCTGTGGACAGCATAGTGCGATTGGTGCACTTATCATCTGGTGGTGAGACGTCAAACCGAAAGCTATCGCAGGATTTGTCCCAGCGTAAACCGAGAACCTTATGCGGTACAGACATCTCAAACTCAATGTCTGGAGAAGTTTATGAGAATCTGGTATGCGTGCGAGAACCTCCTTAGAATTGCTTGTCCATTTGACGAGATCAATTTGGCCTCGCTTGAAAAGCTGAATAAGCTCTTCACAAAGCGAAATTGCTAGCGGAGCGGATATGACACTACAGGCAATGTCATCCATATACAAAGCAGAAGTGTAGTATAGTGTAGCGTAGCGTAGCTTAGCATAGCGTAGCATAGCGTAGCATAGCGTAGCATAGCGTAGCATAGCGTAGCATAGCGTAGCATAGCGTAGCATAGCGTAGCATAGCGTAGCATAGCGTAGCATAGCGTAGCATAGCGTAGCATAGCGTAGCATAGCGTAGCATAGCGTAGCATAGCGTAGCACAGCGTAGCATAGCGTACCATAGCATAGCATAGCATAGCGTACCATAGCATAGCGTAGCATAGCATAGCATAGCATGGCATAGCATAGCATGGCGTAGCATAGCGTAGCATAGCATAGCTAATTAGTGCTTTATCTTACATACAATTTTAGCACCCACCTTGATCTCTTGAAGAACAGAACAACAACACGACGTAATACAATGAGAAGTATGTAACGTAGGTACGGTACCCATAATCACATACCCAAATACCGTCTCAATAGCGGGCTGTAAATCATATCGCTCACTATGTACTATTTTAGTTAGCAGCAAGTGCGGAAATATTGATGCTCCGATCAAAAGATCAATGCCTGCCGGATTCGCAAACTCCGCGTCTGCCAGCGGCAATGACTCGAGGAGAGTGAGTGATGCTACGTCTACATTAGCGTTTGGCAATGCGTCCGTAATACGCTCCACGATAAGCGAGGAAATGTTAAAATTAATATTTCTATCAAAACGCGAATGTATTTTAATATCTACGGAACCCTTGCAATGTTTTTCTGAACCGCCGATCCCTCGGACTATTGAATTCGTATTTTTAAAGTTATTCCATAATCCGAGGCGTTTGAAGCATTCCGATGTTATTAGATTGCTCTGAGACGCGCTATCTAGCAGACAACGTACCATGTACGGCGACCCATTAACATCATATACGATAACTTGCGCTGTCGCTAACAGAACAGTTTTAGACGCCATACATCGCGGCCTAGCACTGCTCTGATCACTACAAGCGCGTGAATGCCGTCCTCGCGTGCGCGTCGCCCGCGCAATGGACGTCGTACACAACGATACTTCACCCTGAGGCGTGGAGGGGGAAGTCACCGTGGCCTGCACCTGCGACGTAAGTGTGTCAAGGTTAGCGGCTTGGCTTGACAACGGGTTACCTTTATCAAAGTGAAGCAGAGAATGATGTTTTTGATTGCATAAGCGACACTTTGTCTTACTAGAACAATTACTTGTTTTATGCTTAAGCAATTAATGCAAGCTTTGTTATCTTTTACGCATTTAAAACGTCAAATTATTGAAGACGGGACACTTGTATAAATGGTCGTGCACTATATTACTGCACAGACACTTCTGTGAATTATTACTATTAGATTCCGAGCATGTTACGTAAGATTGTGAATTAGGGACCGAGTTATTATTACTATTTTGCGATTTATTCAACCTTTGTTTGTTGCTGTTAGTGTTAGACGGGCCAGGTGAACCAGACTGCGTATTATGAAATATTCGACACTGATCTTTGATGAACGAAATAAAACTATCTAGTGTAGGTATTTTATTATTGCGTTCCGACATCTCAGCAGTTCCGACATCAGCGGTAATTTCGGCTTGTGAGCCGCGGCAACGGGCTGAGCCGAACATTTACCCTCCAATTGCGATTGTATACGCTTAATAATACAATAAAGATCTTCGAATGAGGTGTACGCCTGATAGTTCGGTTTTTCATCAGGATTGATAGATAGTAATCTTGCGTTATAATCGTCTAACAACTTATGAAAATCAGTTCGAATATTATCTACTGTCATACAATAACTGAGAAATGCTTCGCTATTACTGTCAGAAATAGAGGCGGTTTTTGAACGCTCGTATATGTTTTGAATGCGCTCAAATAAAATATTGCGTTTTGCTTCTAAGATTGTCATCTCTTTGTCTTCCGACACGCGTGACTTCTTTTGTTGTGACATGCTTACGTAAGCATAAGCTAATGATGGCGAAACAAAATAAGAATATCTATTGTACCTATTATTTTACCTAAGTAGGCTAAGTAGGCAACACTTTAGAGCTGTGGAATTAAAAGTTGCTCGAAATATGAGATTTACAAGATAACTATGATAGTTCCAGAAATAATAATTGAGTAAGTTGGTAGCTACATAAAAGTTTACCTACTGATGCGGGCGGAAACAACCTTGTGACGGTTTTGTGAATGTATTAGGAGTATAGCTAGGTGCTATAGCTGCCTAGGTATTGCGATATAACGTATAAAAACGTAAATGAATCCGACTCGTATGGATCCAAAAAAATGGTTCGGCGTTACACCGAAACCGTAGGTTCTAGGCGACTTGGAGAAGGAATGGACTGTATATAAAGGATGGCGGGTTTTAGTCGCCTAGGATTGGATAAGGGAAGAGGATGTGGAAAAGGATTGTGAGTGGGTATAGGATATTCTTATGATGAGGGGCACTTACCTTGTACGTCAGTCCTCCTTCCTTGCAAATGGCAGCCTCCTGGTGTTTTCGGGATGAAGCTGCTTGATTCACTCCACTACACAAATCACTTTCACTTGCGAGCAGTTTTGTATAAGCGGTAATAATTATAGCGGGAGCGGCGCGGTGCGGTATGGCGGACACGTATTTAGCAAATTGAAAGTTCTGGACTGTCCCTCGCGTCGACGATCGCGGCGACCAATCCGCGAAAGGCGTGCCCCTCCTACGGAATGGGAGACAGGGACGGAAACATGGTATCGCTCGCACTAGATAAGCAAGCGTGAAAAGATTCACGTTGATGCGATTAGTTATAGATAGGAAGGTAGATGGCGCTACCAGTATGTATTATTTTATAAGAATTAATCACAATGTGCTTTCGCGTTGTATAAAAGAGCTTATTGTATTTTTATAAATAATTAACTTAAAACAATTTCCTTGTTCTTCTGCCATTAACCAATAGCCGGTTATGTCATATTGGCTCCACTTGATGAACAGAAAAAGTACAGGTATGCTCTTTTTCTTCAACAGAATTAAAATAAATGGTGCAGTTAAATCATTTGAATTGGAACTCATTCATTGATTTGTTTTCATTTACGACGTTTTTTCCTGTTAGTATAATTAGGACTATTTGAGGGTAAGTGACAGTAAATGGTGTTAGGACTGTGATTTGTTTTAATTAACAATGTCATTTCGTAGAGACCTAATTAAAAACTATATGGTTAAATTTTGAAACTTTTGGAACGTACAGAAAATTTTCTATGATTATTTTTCACTTATTTTGAACTTTAAACTACTCTCCTGTAATGTTTGTAAAGTGGCGGTTAGCCTCTTTTGGCCGTAAGGCATCGATATGCAATAAAATCAAATGTATTTTTTTAATATTTTGGGTAAATTGCCTATTAAAATTATTGTTGCTTTTTTACGTACCTATGTTACGATAATCAGAATGATTTTTAAATGTAGTTCTAAAAATTCATGAACAATTACAAAAAGCTAATGGTAATGTGCCTCGTACGGCAAAAGGCTAGCCCCCTATTACGTGGGACCTAATAATTCATGGCGAAATGTGGGTGTTATATTACACCTCTGCCTACAAGTATGATAATACGGTAGTAGTAATTACATATTATTATGCAAATTGAAGTTTATAGCTTTTTGTATTATATATATATATACTCACGCCTGCATCCTCGAAGGGGTAGGCAGAGGAGAATTAGATATGGCAACAAAATATTATAATTATGTAATAAAGTCAAATAAATTACTTATTATAAATCTTCTTAAATCAAATAACATTAAAATAACTTTCCTTTGCATTAAAACATACTAGGGTGGTCTGAAAAGTTTCCAACCTCAACCTGTAGGAAGCAGCACTCGTCAAAAAAGTTTTGTGGATGTAATTGTACTTCTTGTGGGGGTTACCCACCAACATATCAGTTATTTTGTACGAGTCAATTTGCTTTGTACGAGTAGTTGCTGTTTGACAGCCATTTGATTGAGTCGATGTGAGTGTTTTTTGTGAAAATGGGAAATTTTGTATTGACCTGTCATTAAATTCTTGTTTTTAAAAATCAATACGCCGATGCCATTTAAATTTGATTAAAACTCTGTTTATGGTGACTCCTTGCTCCATCATCATTGCCCTAGCGTTATCCCGGTTGCATCCAAGACTTACACGTCTTAGAGCCCGATGTCCGCTTACTGTTCTAACCAGATATGACAGAATATCAACTTTTCCACAGAGCGACTACCGTTTGACCTCCGCAACCCAAAGGGATAGCGATATTCCATTGTTTAGACCAGTATCAGTTTATAAGAGGGTACTGACTCCCCGTAACGACTGTCAAAGATCTTCATGACAGCCCGGACCGACGGTTTAACGTGCTCCGAGGCACGGGGCATGCGATAATTAACAATTTAATACGCACTTAACTTTGAAAAGTCATTGGTGCGTGCCGTGTATTCGAACCCGATACCCTCTGCATGGACTGCCATTGGTACCTCCACTACGCTATCGCTGCCTCTCTCCTCCATCATTTACCACAATGAAATTTTGGGCAGCTGAATTTAAACGGGACGTCCAAAAACTGTAACCACTGATGATAACCTCGATAAATTTCACCAAATGGTGCTAGACGATCGCTGAATTGAGTAAGAGAGATAGCAGAGGCTATGAAAATGACCAACAAATATATTAGTTACATATTAAATCAAGATTTAAGCATGAGCAAGCTCCCAGCGCGATGGGTGCCGCGTTTGCTCACGTTAAGACCAAAACCGCGTTCGAATGAACATTTTTTAATGCTCTGTTTGCGTAGTTTTGGCCTAATAAATCCAAGTTTTGGTCCAATTAATGACTGTAGATGAAACCTAAATACACCATTATACGCCCAAATCAATAATACATTCCAAACAGTAAATTGCTAAGGAAGAACCGACTCCAAGGGACAAAGGCCGTTTTTTCGGCTGAGAAAGTGATGCTGACTGTTTTTTTGGGATGTTCATGGAGAGAGATCGAAAGGGATAACTATTACTGCAGCATACTACGCTTTATTACTAGACAAATTGAAGGCAGAAGTTGTACAAAAAGGTCCACATTTGCAGAAAAGACTATATTACTGACATAAATCTTCGTGTATTTTATATTTATTTTGTCGCTGATTGCCTCCATGGCTCAGTAAATAACCTATGCGTCTGTTGATCGTGAGGTCTTGGGTTCGATGCCCAGGTTAGGCGAGAGTGTAGGTAACTGATTTTTCCGAATTCTCAGTAGTAGAACAAAGTCTGGCAATGTGCCCGGCAATGTCAATAGACCCCCTTTTTACGTAGGACCTAAAAATGCATGACATGACCACATGTGGGTGTAATAATTACAACTTCTGTCTACCTCTTCGGAGTATCGGTTTGCCACGTTACGCCTTACTCGCTATCATGCGAGGTAATTTCACACTTTTAGGCTTTCATAATAGGAAGAGGGCAAATAATGGTCAAGCATTTATATTAACTACTTTATCTCATTTAAGTCATTTCATCAGCCTATCACTCCTAGAGGTGGGTCTCTCCAGGATATGCCACAAGACCCATTCTGGCGGCCACCACTAGGCTTGCCGAGGCGTGGCCTTAATTTAAGAACCTGCTTTTAACCCACAGGCCATAAGTTCCTCCAATCAATTTGCTATAACTCTGAACTATGTCAGTTACTTTGGTCTTCTGTCGGATAATCTCGTGGCAAAAATTTCCATCAGCAAAATCCCTAGCATTGTCCTTTTCATAGCTCTCTGAGAGACATGTAGTGCAGGCAGTGCATTGCAGGACAGCCCAGTTTCAATGTAGTTGAAGGCATTTTCGTAATCCACAAAAGACAGCCACAGCGGCCGGTTGTACACTTCGGATTTCTAAATAACCTATGAAAAAGTATGCTCTGTATGGATTTGGCCCACGGTACTAAAGCCTTTAAGAAACCTAGCCTGCACCGGTGGCTGGAAGACATCAAATCTTGATGTCAGAAAAAAGTAGGAAGGGGTGTCCACGCCACCCAGTCTTAAAGAGCTGCTCTCTGAGGCACGAGGCAAGCCATAATTAACAATTTAAACACATTACTCCGAAAATTTACTACGTAGAATTCTAACCCGAGCCCTGTGAATGGCAGTCTGTTGATATCTCCACTAGGCTATCGCTGCCTACCTTAGTAACAAAATATGTCTAATAATAGTACCTATATCTGTTTATACTACAATTATCCGATTGTAATAAATCGCCGGTAAAACATAGCATATAGCACGTACTACTACTATAAGTTGCAGTGAAATTAGAATCAAAATCGATCACTTTGCTGTATTCTGCTACGTAGTGGTTTAGTTATATTTTAGTTATTTTATTTTAATTGGAGCAATATTGTCGTGGGGTTTCTAGAGATGCTTCGTGGAGACCTGGCGCTGTGCGGAGCACACTTTGATAATGGTTTATCTATAGGTTCACATTATTTCGCGCTAATTTGTACTACTGAATTATACGATAACTTCGCTAACGTGCGTATACTATAAATAGAAATATTAAATAACTTCACCTATTGACATTTATTTGATTGGAATCTCTTATAAATTTATATTTTCTCGAAGAAGAAATAAATAAAAATACTTATTTAAAAACAAAAGAACGTTCATTAATGCCCGAATTAAATAACTCAAGTTGTTTAGTTTTCCTTCAACTTGACTAGTTTCATTAAAATATTTTCGTGCGTAGAAGAACTAAATAACTCAATTTAGCTAATTCATTTCATACTCAAGTGATCAGAAGTCACATTTGTTCATTTATTTATAGAGTTAGTCATTTTTGCTACTAATAAAAAATGTTCATTTATACATGTGAGTGCCACATTATATTGTATTTTGCTGAGAACACATTTTGTGTTTCCCCCGCACCGATCGCCCATAGCCACGCCAGTCGTCCCTTAGCCTTCTAACTAGTTTAATGTGTTAGCGTAAGAACTATTGTGAAAGCGAAAAGACCTTGTGTTTTATCTATTTCTACAATTGAAACACAAAAATAGCTTTATTTTTGGACTGGGTTAAGATATAAGAATGTTTGTTAGCAAAATATGAAAATCTTATACGAGAAAAATCTTGGGTTCCGCATAGTTTTACAACCTCTGCTATTTGATATAACAATTTTCATATTTTGACACTATATCAAGTGAGTCAACCTTCACTTTGATAGAAAATATAAATTTTCTATCAAATCCAAAATACATAATTACATAAGAAAGATCTAACTCGCCCTTGTCTGCAGAGGCAATTTGAGGTAAATTAAAAAAGTAACACTATAGGTGTAGCACCTAATACATATAGAAATGCAAAAAATTACTCGCCTGTTTACATATATCTTAAATCAACCAATGATTCAACAAAACGAACAAAAATGTAAATCAGCCGCATCCTTCTCTCAACTACGTATTCGATAAAAATATGTGCTTTCTCCTTTTCACACCGACCCCAAGTTTCAATACATCTGTACTATTGATTACTATCACTCGGTAATGGACAAAAACTCTCATAAAAGTCCATGAGTTCTATAATGGCGTTCCCGCCATTTTTATGACAATTGTAATAATATTTCTGTTCTAGAAATGGAAGAAAAACAGACTACGTTTCAGCTGTTTATCTTATACTTCGGGAACTGTAGGAAAGATTTAGGAGCTATTAACTTTCTTGCTGCTAAATTTTGCCAAGTCACCACTTTGGGGAGATCAAAGTTGTTATATTCATTTCGTTTTTAATTTTGGCAATTGGTGGTTGCAGCCATTTTATTATTCGTAGGGAAATTGATAATTTTACGTTGATATTTTGTGTGATGACTTATTCTTCTTAATAAATAATAAAAAACAACCAGTTTCTTGAGGGGTGGCGCAATTTTATTCATTTAAAATTGGCATGCTAGGAGTTCCTCTGCCAACGATGTCTTTAATAAGCAATAAACACTGATCTCAGCCTCACACAAACTAGTTGCAAAACGAAATCAAGTTACTCGTACACTAATATAGCATTCAATGTCAACGCAATTTCTAAAGCTCGACAGTAAATGCGGTGGAAAGAATTCAGTTATTCAGTCATGCGAGCAATAAAGACTTTCTTTAAACAGACGTTACCAAAGAAACTATACGGCTTATAAATACTGGAAATGGATAGGAATCTTAGATGATATCGGATCGAAACAAATCCAACCCAATAGGCAGGAACATCGCTCAACACTTTTACGAGTAGAGATAGGCCTCTGCGAACGACTGATTGAATTTCTTAAGGAACCCGTGTTTGGGTAACTGATATTTCAGAATAGACGCAGGGCTTTTTTGACCGCTACAAATGCTGAAAACGTAGGCAAATAATAATAAGAATTCCGTTTTTCATACATAGTCATTATATTACGAGTCCATTAAACACCAATTCCCATAACCCAATTAAATTAGTCTCCACATCATAGAAATATTCCTACATGTGCTGCGGCTAGTCCATAGCTGTACTCAGTAGTGCAGTTGTGGAGGCTCTGCGGCATGTGTCCCATCCCATTTTTGATTAAAACTCACTACAGGCTTCTGCACCTTGGTTCCATATCCCCGTGTAAGCCTCCCAAAGGGCCGGTTATTCTTCTAACACCGCACGTTAGAAGAACAGCCGTGAAAAAGAGAAACATAATAATGCTATTATTCATAATAACCTAATCCACTCTTGGGCAAATTGTAATGGCTGCTACACACAGTGCCGGCGGCACGAGCCGCCGTCGTTTGTCACGCGGCTCGTGCCGCCGGCCGGCCGCGGGTTGCAACGTGCATGTTGCAACCCGCGGCCGGTTGGTACGCTTGCAAAGTGCAGGTTGGTAGACTTCTCAACCATGTCTTTCGAAAAAAATATTGAAAATTCAAAGACAGGATGAAGGCTTCCTCATGCTCAAAGCAAGGCATAATAAAAAATATGAGGAGAAGATTTGTTATTCTTTCAGCGTGTTGGGTAAGTTTGTTTGAAGATGTTGCACCAACGATTGATTTGTTGCGACTCTCTTGGTCTAGAAGTTAGTGTCTATAACAACTAAGCTAAGGTAAAACTAATAACCGTTGGTAGTGCGTCTTGGCCATCATAGTGTAGGTCGTCTTCAGGCTAGGTGTAGACACGATATTCGCAAAATGGTGGCCGGACATGTAGAGCTGAAATTGAGCTCAATGGCGTGCCATTACAAAGGACTATATTCAACAGTGGACCACCGCGGCAGGCTGATGATGATGGTAATTATTTTTTTTGTTATGAGCACGACTTTAATTTTTTACAATATGAATGAACGACTCCGTGGTCTAAAGCATATGCGACTGCTGGTTGGAGGTCCCGGGTTCGATTCCCGGGTCGGGCAAAAAAAACCAGTAACACTACTGGTTTTTTTCTGAATTCTCAGTAGCAGCACGGAACTCGAACCCTATTACCTAAAAAAAAAAATTCATGGCGAAATGTGGGTGGAATATTACACCTCTGCTTACCTCTTCTAAATCCTGTGTTGCAGGGGACTTTACAAACATGCAACTAACAGATACAATGAACACCCAGACCCGAAACAACAATCTATGGATCACACAAAGTTTTGTCTCGTGTGGGAATCGAACCCACAACACTCAGCGCACTGGCAAGCGGCGTGGCGGCCGCTTAAACTACTTTTTCAAAGTTTTTGCCCTCCATAATGTAAGGGGTGAAAATACTCCATTATGCCCTAGAACCTATAATTAACTCCGATATATAATAACCTACCGAAGGGAATACGAGCAATAACAAATCACACTGTATAATCATACAGTAAGAAAGTTTTGTGACTTAAGCACAAGGTTGCAGGAATCACACCAATCCATGTTGAAGATTACGCAAATGCATTTCCTACTATAAATCCATATAAAACCAAAAACTACTTCCAGGCTTTTACTGAACGTTAATAATTTTAATCCAATTAACCGAGAGGCGATTAAACCCATAAATGAAAGAAAATCCATTCGGATATGTCTTCAACTGTTAAACGGTTCAATGGCGCGCTGTCAGCGGAGGAAATTAAAATCTGACAGTTAATTAAACGCCGGTATCCAATAGTCAATACTGCATTGTCCAGAGTGAGAGTAATTATTTACGTACCTACGACCCGATATTTGAAAGAGATTAGGATTGTTCTATAGCTGAAGGTAAAGTGTTTAAGCTGTATGTAAACTAAGAGAATTTGAATACTAGTGGAATAAATATCGATCCAAATTATAATATTTTGGTAGAAAGGCGAGTACTGTTTTGATTTTAGGTTATAATGGTTCAAAGATCTGGTAAAAATTGCGGGCAGCTCTTGAATGCTGGTGGCTCAAGATCGTTTTGTGTGGAGAGCTTTTGAGGAAGTCTGCGTGTAGCGGTGGACTCTCGACTGAAATGATGAGGTGATGCATTGAGTTTCATTCAATGTTTCAATCATTTCAATTAAATTTCAAAAGTAGGAATCGTATATTGTTTTTGCGTTTTATTGCAGTAAGATTATTCTGAATTGACTCTACGAATGGCATAGTGGCTTGAATTAATTATTATAATGCTGCAGGAAAATAAAAGTGATTTAAAGTAAACCTTACAAATTGTTTTACTATTCGTATAATTCCTGATGTAATTTTGCATCTGATAGAGAGAGAATTAAAATATTTAATCATTATTTATTTGTTGTATTATTTGTATGTTATATTATTAAAGAACCCTACTACGTAATATCAAACTTTTTCAAACAGCATGTAGGTCCTGCAAAAATGTTTCCTTATAGAATACTGTCAATTTGAATAGTAAAAAGATACTTCTTAATACGAATCACTATTTGAAATCATTATAATTTTGATACTAGGGATATATGAATTCTACTTCTTCCTCCGTGATCTTGTTCCTTAGAAGTCAAGCGTAATGATAACGGCTGTACCGAGATAATGTCTATAAATCTCTCTGATAAACTGACTGACAAACAAAAACAAGTTACATTGGTTTTACGTTGACACATTTAAAGTGCGACCTACAAGAATGTGTACAAAATACAAGCATAAAAACACTATGTTTAACAATTTTAACGATATTCAATATAACACACCCTCGTTGTAAAACGAAACTCATTCCCGCGATTGTATACAGAATACATTATATTACCTAACATCGCATAGATGAGACCATTTTCCATTTGATCGAACATACATTTGCCGCGCTAACAATTGTCGACAATTTTCGACAAGTTACTTTCGAAGCTACAACTTTTAACATAATGATCTTAGGAATTTAAACATTTGTGGTTATTTTATATTGTTTTTGTTTTTTTATAGACCTACGCCTCTATCCCCGAAGGGGTAGGCAGAGGTGTAATATTACACTTACATTTCACCATGTTTTTTTTTTTAAATCCCACGTAATAGGGGGTGAGCCTATTGCCGTACCAGGCATATTACCAGACTCTGTGCTGCTACTGAGAATTTCCTAACGGAAAACCCAATAACACTTTGCCCGACCCGACAATCGAACCCGAGACCTCCCAATCAGACGCGCACATTTATGCCGCGAGACCAACGAGGCAGTCTTTTTATATAACACAAAGGTACGTAGTATATTTATATCCCTAAAGACATTTTAAAATAATATTCTATTGACACATTTACTTTCAGATTTTGGACGGATAAATCGGAGCGGGGTCTTAGCACATATCTTTTTGACAAAGCTTTCAGAATTTCCAATGCATATTTGAATGTACTGCAGGTTACAAAGCGGCTCGTATTGCAGATGGCAGTGATTATTCGCGATATAGGAAAAAGTCTATACCGTGTCTATGTAGTTTTGTTATGCATGTTTCAGCGAGTGCTGGCTAAATGCGCGGGTTTTCGAAAAGGTGTTAAGGGCCTTTACTTATTTCACATTCTGATAGCATGTTTAGAGAGTGGTATTTATGGGAAAGTCTAATAGCTGATGGTGGTTTGTGTAAACTGAAACTGATGTAGGTAAAGCTGGATGATAGAGTATAAACTGAATTTTGTTTTGATGGTAGTTTTAAATAGTCATAATATAATCGAATATACTATAGTTAAATCTAGCTGAGCCCCGGTTGCACCCGCATTATATAGGGTACATATGCAGACTAGTGGTTCATAGTTTGATGTTATATTGCATACAACCTTTCTCGATAAATGGGCTCTCCAACACAAAAATAATATTTAAGTCAATCCAGTAGTGTTTCCATAATGTTTGTATAAACGACAAAGATAAATTTGCGCCTTTTGAATCTGTGTCTCAAAAACGGCTGACTACATTTCGTTGAAAGTTTTCATTCCAGTCTTCAGATAATTTTTTCTAGATTCGTCAATCACGTACTTTCAAAGTTAGTTGGATTTCCTTTTTTATAACCCCAGAAAATATAAGGGACATTAGTTTTCATCCATGAACCCATTTCGGGTTCCAAGAAGATACCTGAAATGTTTCCTGTGTATCATATTTTCCAAGAATTTATCCAGCCAACGAACTAAATATTCTACGAAATTCTACATTAATTATGTTAACACAATCACAAACAATAACCGTTTATTCAATTACGTACAGGCGATTAGTATATTGTTATATTTAATGCCATATATTCAGAAACAAGAATTAACTATTACCACTAATATAATTAATCGTTTATTAAGTTATCTGACTTAGCACTTACGTATAAGACGTTAGGAATATGTTATATACCGACTAGGACATCAATAGTAGGTATATAATATTACTTGTACAATATCAATGAAATACGGCTAAGGTCTGAAAATTATAGTATAAACTGTAATCCATTAGTCTTCCATCGTAATATAACAATTTGTATTGATATCTCTACATTAACGGCTGTTGTTATGTTGAAAACTGTGTCTGTTCATAACAAAGATTTAAAACTAATACAAGGCTAGTTATTATTGGTTTCAGACACCGAAACAATTTTATTTCTTCATGTTTGTTGCATGTCGCAAACGTCATGCAAATATGTAATATTCAGTTTCTTAAAAAAACTGGTAGAAACAAGTTTTACATGGGCATGCATTATGGTGCATACATATTTTGTTATAGTTACGTAGCATGTGCGTTATTGACATTCTTAGTCGACGCTGTTTGACTCCAAGTTTCTCTAATATAGAGGTAGCAATTCCAAATTGAGTCCAGGATAATCCAAGCATTGTACTTCAGCATCACAATGCTGAAGGTTAGGCAGCGATAGCCTAGTAGTGGAAATACCAACAGACCTCCATGCAGACTGCAGAGGGTGTTGGGTTCGATGAACAGTGCGCGCTACTGAGTTTTAGGTTGCCTCAGAGAGCACGTCAACCCGTCGGTCCCGGCTGTCTTGAAGATCTCTGGATGATGACAACAATACTGCCATAGCGTCAACTCCTCCCTATCTCTTAATGTCTGTAAAAGAATAAGGTAAAACTAATTCACTAATGAATTGCATTTGCGTGGATTTTGTTTGATCCATATTTGCTTTACTGACTGCCTCCGTGGTCCAATGGATAGCGTATGCGACTGCTGATCGGAGGTCCCGGGTTCGATTTCCGGGTCGGGCAAAAGTGTTACTGGGTATTTCCGAATTCTTAATTGCAGCACGGAGTCTGGTGATGTGCCCGGTAACGGTAATAGGCTCGCCCTCTATTACGTGGGACCTAAAACTTGCTTACCCCTTCGGGGATACAGGCGAGAGTCTATAAAAAAAAGAAAATGCCTTTAGGTGGCATATTAAAGCTTTTAATATTTTCAGTTAGCCATTTATATAGCTATAAATACAAAACACAGACTGCACGATTGATTCTGCTTGACACTGCGTCGAGTGTTGTGGGTTCGATTCGCACACGAAATAACACTATGTGTAATCCATAAATAGTTGTTTCTACACTGGGTGTGCTTTGCGTCTGTTGGTTGCATGTTTGTTAAGTCCTCCGCGACATCGGATTTATTCCTAATGCGGGAGTCGTATTTTAAAAGAAAGGAATTAATCCTTTGGAGGCTTATCATCACATCATTGTAGTTTCTTGCTAATCCTACATCTAAGTGTCGTCAGTTATCTAGACGGGGATATGTTTTAAAGTGGCCGCTTTATTGGCTGACTGTAAGGGATGGACGGGCAACTAATTGTAACCGCGCTGAGCACCTTTCCGCTTCGGTGAACGTGTAACTGGGATGCTGTGTGGTGCAAGTCATAAGAGGCATTTGAGATGGATAGATCTATATTATCCAAGTTGGTAAACTTGTATAATATTCAGTATCATAAGACTATTTGTGTAGGCAATTACAATAACTTAGCTGTCACAGGACAGTCAATAGGATTGCTTGTTATGTACATTAATACAAAACAGTAACAAATTCAAACATATTTTTAAAAGAATAAAATGGGTGTAATCGTGTGATGCAAGAAGCTACTAACTAAGAATAATACACGACCCCAATAGTATCTTTGCTTAGAGATGGAACACGCGATATTAAACCCTGACTGGCCAATGTAGTAAAGTGATCCAAATCAATTCCACGGTAGTAGAGCCTTGCTGATTTCAGCATGAATGGGCCGGCTCGACCGGAGAAGTACTACCCTCTCACAAAAAATCGACGCAAAGTAACAGTACCTAAACTGTTGCGTTTCGTTCGGTGAGTGAGAGTGCCAGAGGCCCTATCCTCTATTCCTTCTCCCTCATCCCACTCTTCACCCTGTCCCTTTTCCCAACCCCAAGGAGCGGCAACGTACTCCTGTGGTGTTGCTTGCGTCCATGGGTGGTGGTAATTGCTTACTATCAGGCGATCCGTCTGCTCGTTTGCCGCCTATTAGTATTACAAAAAAATCCTGCTATTGGTTTACAATGCTATTGAGACGCAAATTCAAATCCCTAAACAGTAGTTAAGTTCTTATATGTAAAATTCGATTAAACCTAAGAAAATACTATACTCTTATAACATAGACATGGACGCAGCACACGCGAGCTCTTTATTGCTAATTTCCCCAAAACCCAATAAACGTTCTCCTTCACTTTCGTTGCAATCTCGCGCTTGACACACGACGTGGTTTATGATAGTGTGTAGCCAAGATTGCTGTCACAAGTAACGGAAAAGAAGACTAACCAGAAATACAAATTAAAAATACATGAAGAAATCGTCTTTCATTCTGAATAAAAACGTTATTACTATATTAAATATCTTTTTTACGACAGGACGGATTTTACTGACAATCTAGCAACAGAAATAAAGTACACCCAGATAAGATATAGTTTGTGAATCACCCAATGTGTTATCCCGATTATTCTTCACATGAACTCTGAAAGTCAAATATTAATGAGAACCTGAAATACAATTGCCGTTATAGGGAATCAATCCCTCTGAATTAGCTGACGCTAGTCTATGCCATTGGATCTCGCTATTCCTATGTGTTGCGAAAGTTAGATAAGCAGTCGGTCTGTGGAAGACCTTTTATTCAGTCTAATCGGGTTAGACTTGTAAGCAGAACCCGGGTTGCAATGCGATAACGCTAGGCTGATGCTGATGTATCTTATCTTAAACTAATATATAAAGCTGAAGAGTTTGGTTGTTTGTTTGGTTGAACGCGCTAATCTCAGGAACTACTGGACCGATTTCAAAAATATCACATCACACTATGAGCCACGGGAGCGGAGCAGTAGCGTTTAATAACGCGGGTGTAACCGCGGGCTCATCTAGTAATTAGTAAGATCTTTATATAAGTATACCTACAATCAAGTTTCGATATTTCACCAAATTACAATAACGTATGCAAAAGTGTTTACTTCACAATCAAGACTGTTTTAGCAAACTGAATTAAAACAGTTTAATTCAATACAATATTATTAAACGAGTTATACATGTGCCAAAACGATTAAGAATGATGCAAAATAGAAAGATTTCTACATTAACTTTTATCCTTTTGCTACATCTATGGTACAATATAAAGCTACCGTTGGTCCTTTGGACTCTATTTAGTTACAGAAAACCCAAAAACTGGCTTGAATATCAGTTATATATAATAACTGTTTTAATACCTACATCTCATCTTAATATATAAAATCCTTGCGTTACTGACTGACTGACAGACACGCTACAGCCGAAACTATTGGGCGCAGGCAGCTGAAATTTGGCATGTATGTTCCTTGAGGACCGTAAGGTTGCACTAAGAAGGGATTTCCCGAAATTCCCACGGGATCGGCCAAAACGGGTAAAATAAAAAAAAAGCAGGCGTAGCTGCTGGCGTCATCTAGTCATACAATATGCGAAAAAGTGTAAGGTCGCAAAGACCGACCACATTCGGTTATGTGGTATGTATCTCCAAACGCGATTAGTTCGAGATAAACATTTGATACAGTTTTGTGTTGACCGACCCAATTACCACAAGTAGGTCAGTGGTGTGCACAACTATCTATCACTACATCTCTGTGATTTTTGTGTTGTGTAGTAATAAATGGATTTGCTAAGATTTAACACGGTAATCAAAATATATCGGATGCCGAATGATTAATGTTCTTAATAATTTATACAGAATTTTGAAATATAATATTTCATAATAGATATAGCCAGTTTCTTAAAACCATAAGCATTAATAATATTATAAAGGCAAAGATAAACAGTTTAACCTATTATGATAAATTTTAGCATGTAAATAATATAAAAAGCCGGGCTCTAAGACAGGCTTATACAGTAGCCTTTGACTGCGTAACATGGAATTAGGAAATTAGGGTTTGTATGAAATTTGGCACAGACCCATTAATCATCTGGTATTACAAATAGTAGGTACACATTATATCGACATGGCACGTGGATGTAGCCGCTGGCAAAAGCTAATCTTTAATAAAACGTATAAGACAGAATGTATCTACAGTTACATTAGCATTAAAAAGTTTCATCATCATCATCAGCCCTGTTCATAAATTGTCCCACTTATGGGCCCAGGCCTCTTCCCAATATATGAACGTTAGTTTTAGGCCACCACGCTTGCTGTTTGGTGGAATTTTCATGTCTTTCGGGAGCAGTTCGACCGACGCAAATGTTTTTCTGCACACACTTTAAGACATTCTGTGTGCACTGTGCATAATTATATAATTAGGAATACACCGTATTATAATATAAGAGGGCTAAGCTTTATAATTAGCCTCGTTTTAATTTAAAAACTGCTAATGGGTTTGTGCCATGCATTATTGTATTATACCAATGTTCATGATATCTTCAAAGTAACTGACACCTTCATTAGCGTGAGTTAATTGGCAGTTGAGAATGGCAGCTCACTTGCGAGCTTTGGAGGAGTTTAACTTCACTTTTCAACTTTTGGATTGCTGGAGAGACTAAGATAAAATGGGTATAATATGTTTGTTAGTTAGGCGGATGATATGTTAGTTAACACATTCATAGTCATTAAGATTTTAATGTTATCGCGTACCTTTGTTTAGTGTAGCCAATGTTTCGGCATTGTTATCAGCACAATAAAGACATAGAGACTTATTTGTTCCTGCAATTTGGTTGTTTACAACACTAATACAAGTCGAAACCCTATTGTAACAATATTCATAATAATAATATTAAAGCAACCCTGCATTATAATTTTTGCCCATATCACTTCTCCATTTGAGAGAGGTGAGGCCGTAAGTCCATCGTGCAGCACAAGTGTAGGTAATTGGACATCAAATAAGTCCTAAATTTATTAATAAGAGAGAACTCTGTAAACATTGTAGACAACTCTTAGACATGCAGTATTCCTCAATGTTTTTACCTTCACCGTTTGGCAAGCAATAACTAACAATATACCCACATCAGTGATGAGCATCATAGGTTTCAAAACTAGTCTCTGTGAAGTAATCTGTGAGTCTCTCCAGGCTAACGAGGTATTATACTCCAAAATTCATAACGAGAAGTTTATATTAGACAGAATCAAATTCATATTTCAAACAAAATAATGACATGAGCCTAAGTTTTCATTAGCTCCGAGTATAAGTGTCAGTAAGAGTCGTAACATAATTCTACTTACTAGTTAGACATCTTATTTTTATGTCGAGGTTTCAAATTAAACTTTCGACTTTACGAGATCTCTTGCAATATGCTGTACTTATAAACTTCTTGTTCTATTTCTTAATCTCATAAATTTGTCTGATATAAGTTTATTTAGGGTCAACCCGAAATATGATCTCGAAAACTTTAAAATTGTACGAGATATTTTGCAAACTAATTTAACAAAATATAGAGTTTTGGTATAATTATCTTCAATGAACGTATGAGATGTCGTATTAAAAAAAGTCACTTCAAAAATATATATTTTTTGCTTTTGGTAACGAATTATTATGCTAAATTCGTGCTTTCGAAAACCTCTATATTTGAACTTATGGTTAATTTTTATGATTTACTGAGCTCATCATGGTTGTTGCAATTTTGCTTAGCTTATACAAGCGCTACATTTGACAGAGCAACGTCACCAGACCTCATAATCATTCTGTTAAAGGTAGAGATATTTTATATCGAATATTGAATCATTTGTTCATCCTGGTACCAAAATAAAGCATTTGTAAATAGTAATGGGTATAGATTATGTATATAAACTGCAAACTTCACTTAATAATCTTTTTATTTGATTTGGGTTCTAAACGTAGAATATTCTATCAGTAAAAAGTATTTTTCAAAAATTCTCGATCGAAACAAATCTAAATCACAATCCCTTTCAATAAAAATGCAATAAATAAACAAACACAAAACTCCTAATTAAGTATACCTTAAATATTTTTACAATACTTTATACATGCACATAAATAGTGTTTTCAAGGTGATTTATCTTCTTGCTACATCGTGTGGAAAAACTAAGGGTTAGCACGAGTCTCATACAGAGCACCTAGAAGGGCTTGGTCACTACAAGACTATCCTTGATTCTACTACCTGCCATCACCACGCTGATTGGTTTGAAACAACACGTCGTAGATTAAATATAATATATTCCGCGTAGGATAAACGGTCAGGCGGCCGCTTAAACCACTACACTACCGCCGTTGATCAAAAGTTTCAGGAATATATTTCACAAGATGATACGTGTTACATCAGTCCAGTAAACAAATGTCGGAGGCTATCCGATAATCGATGAACTAACCGTCTGTTCATGAGTCCCGATAAAAATAGATAGACAGGGACGAGCTACTGGCACCATTTGTAAACCTGTGGATACAGTCATGTTGCTTTTTGTTGACAAGCTTGTTCGCCTTTGATTTTCAGTTCGGTGTTGGATAGCGGTATATCTCATATGTCTGTAAATTGAAAGCAAATAAAACCGTGATTGGAATGAAATAGGAATTGTTTTGTATTTTGATATAGTAATTTAAAAAGCAAAGCCACATGAATAAAACAAAGATCACACCAGCTCATTATATATGAAGAAATGCAACGTGGTTACTAAGTTACTAACCACGTTATAATAAGAATTAGGCATGACCTTATGAATATGCATTTCTTTCGATGCTTAATTATGTAAATATGCATTTAAAGATATTTTTTTTAAGATTATGGCTTTATGACGAGTTTAAAGAAATCATTTTTTTGAAAATAAACATGTTTGGGTTTATAATATCAGGTTAAGCTCGTCACCATCTGGTTTGTGGGGACTGGTATCAAAAAGTTATTCTCTACTCGAATAAAATGTAAAGATTTAGTAGCAAGGAATATTCAAAAACTGTGATAGCTTTCGCTTGATTTGTTTAAAATATGACAAGGCAAAACCAAAAGATTAAACTCAGGTCTTTTGCTTACATTATACTGCAGTAAAATAGGAATAGTTGTGAAAATCTTGTTCATTTATTTTTATAATGTTTATTCATCACAATGCACTACGTCACCGAGATTTGACTGCACGTCTGGCGTAGCCGCATCGAATCTTATGTGTTGGGTTCTTATAAGAGACAGCTTTCTGTAATCTACAAATTATTTATTGTATTTGAGTCCGTTGATTGAATATTTGCAAAGTCGACCGCAATACAGGATATACTCCTAGTTCGAGAGTAGTCTAAAAGAAAATCCCCATTCGTTTGAAATTTTGTTGAAGTATTACAGCACGGTAAAAATTACTTCAGTGATATATCTCAGACGATACATCACCTAACCAGAGAGGTGTGTCTAAAATCGCACACTCATTATCCAAAGTATAAAATAAGGGTGACATCAAAATGTTCGCAGTCATAAATCAAAATGGCAACGTTATTAAAAATAAGCCGTTCCCATGTCACTTCTCTTGGATAGCTATCATATATTGTTAGTATGCAAATGTTGGGAGCATTCATCAATCCTCTGAGCGAACAGTTTTCATAGCAGCTCATGGGAAATTATGAAGACAATTTGTATGAAATATTACTCATTTATATGTATATTAACGTAGTAGATAAATTAACATGGTTATTAAAAAGTGGACTGCCTCGTTGGTCTCGCGGCATAAATGTGCGCGTGGGATCGGGAGGTCCCGGGTTCGATTCCCTGGCCGGGCAGTGTTATTGGGTTTTTCTGACACGAAATTCTCAGTAGCAGCACGGAGTCTGGAAATGTGCCCGGTACGGCAATAGGCTCGCCCCTTATTACGTGGGACTAAAGTATATCTGGCGAAAAGTGGGTGTAGAAATACACCTCTGCCTACCCCTTCGGGGATAATAGGCGTGACGATATGTATGTATGTATTAAAAAGTGATAGAAGATTTTAATTGTTTGGTGAGTTATGTATTACATTGAATGGAGCAAGTTTATTTATTAATTTTTGCTTGCTACACAAATATATACTTACTGTAGTTTGTTTCATAAGTATAATATGGACAATTATACACAACTATACAGGTACTAAGATAGTTATGGAAAATAATGATCTGCTACTAGTCGATGCCCTCAGCTACGCCCGCACCATTAAATTGACTGAAAAAGTAAGTTAATTAAATACTCCTTTGTCCTTATCTAGGTGAACGCAATTCAATTAACTTTTGTATGCAGTCAGTGATATAACAAATGCAGTAGAGATCTCAGTTCCTTCAGTCCTACTGCAAGGGACATACTATTGTACTAGTGTACGTCGTACGTTTTTATACTACAAATTTATTACTTGAAATAAATCGTCGTAGTATCCGAAAATTTCTTACATAAATTCAAACAAGGAGCACAAAGAACACCCAGTCTCCAAGACGGATTAAATCATAAGAAGATTTTTACTGGTGTTACGTCTACACGTAATAATTTTACTAAAGAAAATAAAAGAAACAAATTATAAAAATAATTATTTATTTTGTAAGGCCATTAAGTGGGTTCGCTACCCTAGTTTTATAACTAGCTTGCACTGACACGGACAGAATCTTACGCTCCTGCTATAAACGTCTCAGCTCGTAGACTCCTCGTAGCCAGCAGTCTGGTTAGCAGCAGAGCGGCTCCAGCCAAGCAGAAAGGGTGAACTTAAAACCCTGAAATCAGGTACGGGTGGACAATGAGTTATTGTCCGAACTTGCTCCGTGACTGCAGAAAGGCGGTAATTGCGAAGCTACTGATTCTGCCGAATTTTAATGTAATAATCAGTGATCTAAGTTGCGGCAATCACGGTTTATAGCAAAGCGGAGGGACTCACTATCTATGTACACAGAAAATTCTAGCATAAATTATAAAGCAAAAATGTAGGTACATTGAAAAGTCAAATAAATACGGTGAGATGAATACTACGTAGATGATTATTATGATACAAATAGCACAATGTATGTAAAAGCATGTTAAACCACTATATTTGCTTACAATCCGTTATAAAGATGTAAAAGCCAATAAAAGCACAACTTACCCGATCATTGGGTTATAATTCACTTAATATAATTTATTTAGACTTGCAATAGGCACTTTTCATAGAGTGGTAATTATAGCTAGGAGTATTTAGGTAAATACGGTTTTTAAAATCAATATTCGACAGATGATATATTGTCACTGAGCGTGCGTACAGCGGCCGACAGCTCAAGGCAGGAAGTGAAAGGCATCGGCGGTCGGCGCGCGCGCCAGACTGCCGAGCCCCGGCCACTAGACGCGAGTTTATCTATATCAAAAAGAATTATAAGTGGCTGTTTGTTTGTTGAAGTTGACTTTTGTAGTTATTATTGTAATTAATTTTACAAGGTACTACGTTAGGATTTATTGTTTAGGTTTAAGATTAGGTTAGGTTTAAGATGTTATGTTTAGTATCAATTTCATAGAATAATTTAATTTATATATGTAATGATAGGTTCGACTTGTAGATCGTAGCTCATGTGTATTTATAAGTTTCTAATTACAGCAATGTAACAGTACCCCCCTTCCCAGATAAGGAGTTTTCCTAGGTAGAAAAATCCGTAGAAGCTAACACCGAATTACACTATGAGGACTATGAAGACATTAACTTTAACTTAAGGTCTTTTATGTGCCAAGCTCCTATATTGCGACCATTCATGTCCTCCAACACGTAGACGAGTGGTGACCTTTTTTCGGCAACTCTGCACTTTTCGAATTTAGGGGCAAGTTTTTTACTAAAACGTGCACCTTTATCGCTTTGAAAGAAACAGCGCTTCCAAACAACGTCGCCTACATCAAATTCGACATGTTTACGCCGCAAATTATAACGATCTCACGATTTTTGATGATTGTGCCAAAGAGCAGCTTGTACTTTATTAAATATTCCAGCTAAGTGACCCAAATTCTCACCATATACATCACGAGGTAGGAACAAAATCTCATTACTGTTATCATTTTCAACATAATGTGAACCGCAAGTAACTAGCTCCCTTCCATGCACCAAGAAAGTAGGTGTGAAACCTGTAACCTCATTCACTGAATTATTTAAAGCAAATTGGATCTTAGGTAAATTAAGGTCCCAACTTCTCTGGTCGTCATTAACGAAAGTCGATATAGATGTGATTATCGTCCTATTGTACCTCTCTACGTTATTAATTTGAGGAGTATATTTTGGGAGTGAAATGCACGTTAGGAACCTTATATTTATTAAAGAGTGCTTCCATCTCACGTCCTGCAAATTGTGTTCCATTATCCATAATTATAATTTGAGGAATCCCGTGTACTAGAAAGACGTTATCCTCAAGATGCTTACAGACAGCAGCAGCGGTAGCTTGTCACAGTGGGAATATTAGACAGTATTTAGAGAAGCAGCAGTTAACTACAAGAATGAAACTATTCTGCTTCCTGCTAATAGGTAAGGGACCAACAAGGTCTATGGAAAGTGTTTGAAATGGGCGAGAACAGTCTTTAGGACGGCCCATCTTTCCTAGAGTAGTATGAACTGGATGCTTGTAGGCTAAGCACGTACAACATCCCCCAACAAATCTAACTACATCCGCATACATGCCTGGCCAGTAATATTTTAAAAGAAGGCGTTTGTAGGTCTTAAATATTGCCAAATGCGCAGCTGTTGGTTCGGAGTGGTTGTCACTAATAACCCGGTCACGTAACTCCTGTGGGATGACTTCCTTCCAATCGAATTCAGAGGTGAGCCGATTTTTATTTTTCATATATCGATATAAAATATTTCCCTCAACTCTATAGTTAGGATAATTTGATTGCGAGTTAATACATCCGTTGAAGATATTTAGATACCAGGTATCTGTAGTAGTGGTAGGTGCGACTGTTGGAGTTCCCAGGGCATTAACTGGCACACATCTAGACAGGGCATCCGGTATAATATTATCCTTGCCTCGGCGGTGTTTGACTTCGAAGTCGAAAGCGGAAAGTCTCACACCCCAACGAGCGAGGCGACCGGTAGGGTTAGAGAGAGACAAAAACCATTTAAGCGCCGAATGGTCGGTATATACCGTAAAAATCTTACCGTTTTCAAGATAGCAACGCCAATGTTCTAACGCGACAAGCACAGCCAGAGCCTCCCTTTCGGTAACGCTATAATTTCGCTCAGCGCCACTGAGAGATCTACTCATGAATGCTATCGGATGCTCCTCACCGTTTATTGTTTGCGAGAGCATAGCGCCTTCGCCGAAATTACTCGCGTCTGTATGAACATCAAAACTGTAATCAAAGTTAGGACAAGCTAGTACTGGTGCATTTACTAAATATGTCTTTAGGTCGTGAAAAGCTTTGTCAGCTTCAGGAGTCCATTCAAAAGGAGGTGCCTTCTTTGCACTAGTGGTCAGTTTATTAAGTGGACCAGCTATCGTACTGAAATTCGGCACAAATCGTCTATACCAAGATGCAGTTCCTAGGAATCTTTTAACCTCCTTTTTAGTAGTGGGGATAGGAAAATTTAGAATGGCTTCAACCTTGGCAGGGTCAGTACGAAGACCATGTTCGTCGATAATATAGCCTAAATATCGTAAATCTTTTCTAAAAAATTGACACTTGGATAGATTTACAGTGAGATTTGCATTTTTCAGTTTCTCTAGTACGCGACCTAATAGCGTGACGTGTTCCTGAAATGAGTTACTTATAATAACTATATCATCAAGATAGCAAAAGACCTTTAGTTCAAATTCAGGGCCAAACAGAGTGTCTACTAAACGCTGTTGAGTAGTCGGAGCGTTAGATAACCCAAATGCAGTAACTTTGAACCTAAAGGTGCCTCTTCCAGGCACATAAAAAGCGGTCTTTTCGCGATCACTTTCGCGAATCGGTATTTGCCAAAAGGCTTTGGACAGATCTATACTGGATAAAAACTTAGCATCTTTAAGGTTGTCTAGGATTTCCGACACGTAAGGCAAGTAATACGCATCCTTTTTAGTAACTGAATTTAATTTTCTGCTGTCTAAACAGAAGCGAGGCTTACCGTCTTTTTTATCCACAACAAGTACAGGGGATGACCATGGACTCTCACAAGGTTCCAATACGTCTAAGGCTAGCATTTCATCTACCTGATCGATAATTATTTTTTTCTTTTCTGGTGACGTGCGATAATACCTTTGACTAATAGGTGCCGCAGTACCGGTGTCTATTCGATGTTCAATGAGGTGGGTTCTCCCGAGACCCTTCAACTCGAATGAAACCTGTTCATACTGACTAACAATGTCGTTAAGCTGTGCTTTTTGAGAAGCATCAAGGCTAGCGTAGGGCTTTAACGATGTAAAAGTAGATTTAGAAACTTCAAATAAACAAGGAGTGTCATGAGTGAGTAGTTAAATGTCTTTAATATTATTAGGGAATATCTCGAACTTAGTCCAGAAATCAATACCTAGAATAAGTGACGTTTTGATTTCTGGCACCACGTGAGCCTTGAAAGTGACGCATCTACTATTAAAAACCATAGGCAAAAGTATGAAACCTATTGAATCCATAATTTGTCCACCAGCAGCAGTGATGGTTATTGATTCTGAATTATCAATTTGTAAAGAATATTTATGTAAGTGTAGGTGTAAGCCATTACCTACAATACTCACGGCAGACCCCGAGTCTAATAAACCGTAAATAGTTAAAGATTCATTTTTAATATTCACCTTAATATAGGGTCGAGGATCATTAGAAGGTATAAAGTCTTTGATTGCAGCAACAGTGTTGTAAGAGTTGAAAAATTTGTTAACAAAATTAAGCCAACTGTTCCACTCATTTTGGTCAAATTTCGATATGTTGCTACAATCTCTAATTAGTTTTTTGATTTAGTATCTTGAGAAGAACTATTACAGTTAGGACAGTCCGGGAAGCGGAAGTCCTTTCTTCCACATTTAAAACAAATAATAAATCTAGGTTCCTTACAATTCTTTAATGAATGCGTATTAGACCGACATCTGGGACAGTATACAGACTTATTAGTGTTAGTTTGCATCGCATCGACCTGTGAAGTATTAATCGCACTAACGTTACCGTTCTTGACGCTTTTGTAAATCGTATAAGGTGTTCCAGTACTAGTAGTAGGTCTAGTATAAGCAAATTCCGGCGCTAAAGTATCGGATGTTATTTTTGGGGGTTCTCTAAATTATGAAACACGTGTCTGGTAGTTCTCAAAATTACGGCATATAGTGCGTAATTCCGCAATTGATGTAATTTCAGGTGAACAGGCCAAGGTATTGGCATAGCACGGTCTAATATTGTGTAGAAGTATCTCTAGTTTCTCTTCTTCACTAACTACCTTGGACAGTCTTGAAAACATACCTTCCATTATGGCAAAATAAATAATAATAGACTCTGATTCTCCCTGAATACGTAAGCGTATTTCGTTCAATAGTCTATAGTCATAATCAAATTGCACAAAGTCCCTCTTAAGGAAAGTGACCAATTGTTCCCAAGTATTTATAGAACCACGAACGCTGCGGAAACAGTGCAGAGCGTCACCTGTGAATATTTCTGTAGCAAAAGCCAAGACGCGATTAGGCTTTATTTCCCTAGCTTTTATGCGTTCGTCAACTTCTTGGATGAAAGCGCGGACACAGGATTATCCATCATATTTTAATGATCACAGCTGACCGAAATATTAGAAGTAGGTACGTTATCTGGTTCGCAACTAGTTTTCGTTGACGTAGGTGTTACGAAGGAGGCTATGTCATTATAGAAGGCTTGTAGCTTTTGTAAACAGTCCTTGTGATGAATCGCATCTTCCGATGTCACAGGTTGCATCCTATTAAGACGATGATATATATGGTGAGCAAGATTCTCAGATCTACAGAATAAATTTTTATCGTTCTTAGTTTTTAGGGATAGTATGTTATTTTTTTAATTTCAATAAGCTGTCTTTAGCACCTTTGATATCATCTTTAAACTCTAAATGAGATTCTAATATGTCTTCAGAAGGGAGACTTTTTACTTGTTTTATGATTTGTTTTCTAAGATCCTGAACATTATCAGCCGATACCTCACCTCTGATCTCGACTTCATATTCAAGCTCCGTTTTTTGTAGTGATAAATATTTAATTTGTTTGGACATAATTGTTATAATAGGACCCGAGTAGCTAATAACAAAGGTGAAAACAATCCAGTGTACTAATTTAAATTATGTGCTTAAGTATTCGTAATCTGGTAAGTTGTGCAATTATTAAATTGAGAGCGTAGCAACGGAATGAATAATACTACAAAATAAAACAAAAACCAAGCCAAAAGGACAAAACAAAATACAGGAGAAATTACAAAGTTATCAATAGAGATAAAATGCAAAATCAGTAGAAAGTTAGGGAACTGACTGACCACTTAAAATTGTCCATTCCGTTACAAAATTAAACTAAAGTTAACGATTTTGTTTAAATGTAGGCAAAGTAGTAGGTAGTCAGAAAAAAGAACAGACAATTTTGTTAAAATAAAATATTTCAAATAATGTGTTGTTATTAACTGCTGACAATTTTATATACCTAATACTAATATAATAAAACCCAATAATAACGCATTATTCGACCAGAAACAAATATCGTTTCACAGGAGCAACATAAACAGGGTTATTGTAAACTCACCACAATGAAAATTCGCCACATTTAAAAATATTGGTTAACTTGCCACAGTGACAAAATAATTCACAACAGGTATAGTAAACTCTTCACAGGCACGTCAAACTTGTTTTGAATGTACCTACCGACAGCAAACGATATTCGTTCTACACTAGTGTTTAGTAAAAGTAATGTAGTTTCAGAATAAAGAAAAAGACGAAAACGATTTTATGTAACAGTCAGTTTAATTGAAAGTAAAAGGCGTGATTATATACTATAGATAGATCAGTTTAATTGGATAAATCATAGATTTCAAAAGGTGTAACTATGTTTTAAAATAGAAATTACTAACGAAAATAACTAACTGTGGCTTAATCACAGTCAAACTTACTATTAAAATAAGAAGAAAACACACAAGGTATTTAATTTAAGATCACAGTATTGATAAAATTGTACATCAGTATTATGTAATCAATTGGCATATTATTACAATTGTTGCAATGCAGCTATTTTTGCTATGACTTCTGCTAGAGGCATATTATCATAATTGTCAGCGATGGCTTTTAATTTTTTGACCGACACGTTCTCAAATTAAGCGGTATTTCAAAACTTATTATTTTTAATTACCAATCCTTATACTCAGCTTCTTTTTTTAGGACGTCAAGAAAAGTTAAGAAAATTAGGTTTCTTTTTCCCCATGTTTTATTATTAAGGCGTTTATGCCATGCTTCTGCAGAATTAATGGTCCTGTGGCGAATGCCGTGGACATTTCAAATATTTTCTAGCATACTGTTTTCCAGCCACTGCGTTACAAAATAATCATTAAATTTATTGGTAGCTTCATTAGGTGGTGATTCTTCCATTATATGCATCATCAATATCCTGTTTGCTTACATGAGCCAATGCAGCACAGCATTTTTAAGGCATGTGCTTTTTTTGCCAGTGCCTGTTTGAAATGAAAGTTACAACCTTGCAGGTGTATCTCTGGAAATGCTATTTTTATCGCATTTATAACGGTGACTCCAAAGTCTACGACCATTGTTTGTGGTGTCCAATTTGGTAAATTCTGCTTTATTTATGAAAATAAACGTAAATAACACCTTTCTTCTTTATTAGGCATATAAGAACATAGATTACTAGTACTATGGTAGTGGAGTCACTGTTGCTATTTACGTCCCCGTGTGTGCAATATAACTGGTAAAAGGAGTGCAACAGCTTGAAAATGTTCCAGCGGACATAAAAGTCTTGAAAGTTGGAATTACTTCACGAGCTGCCATAGTGGAGAACGCAATCATTGTGTTCAGGCTCACTGTCATCTCGAACAACATAAATAAATGTTTGTATTTTTCTGGTACGAGAGTTTCGAGAAACAGATTTTTGGTACATTTAATTCACGATTTCTCGCATTGTAGAATGTTCGTGACATATTTGAAAGATTGGGTATGGCGTTTAATAAATCGTAACCTGTTTCTTTGGTAGCTTGGAACGCCTCTTGATATATCACTTTGTTCTTACCCAATATTACCCTATGTTAATGTTAGAAGTAACGTTACCGGTAAAGTATTCGCCTAGAGTAAATTAATGGGGACGGCACATAGCTAGTCAAAAATTTGAAACAAATGTAATAATAAAAAAAATACTTACAGCAACTACGCCCAAACTTGAACTCGCAATGTTTTCATTCATTATTTAAAAAAACAATTTCTATTTCATCAAAATTGCACTGTGTAGTTATAATATAATTGCAACTAATGTCACTACAATGTATTTAATTTTTGTTGTTAACCGATATTGTAAGATGAGATAGCAAAGCTATTGATTTTGTTGAGTTTAGTACGTAGGTACGGAGGTATTGATATTAACCTTTAGTACAAACTAATTTAGTATAATAATATATACATATATACTCACTAGTACGTATTATTAAAAACTACTACTTCCGTTTGCTATCGGTACTTTTAAAGCTGTGGCAAGTTTTTGTGAGACAGATAAGACTGTGGCGAGTTTACTATAATTTTTACTTGTGGCAAATTGTTCATTATGGCGAGTTTACAACAACCCCATAAAAAGAACCGTTAGACCATCACCAAAAAAAATCAGTGCAAGCCAGAAATCTGTCTAAGAACCACGATATGGGCGCCAATGTTACGTCTACACGTAATAATTTTACTAAAGAAAATAAAAGAAACAAATTATAAAAATAATAATTTATTTTGTAAGGCCATTAAGTGGGTGCGCTACCCTAGTTTTATAACTAGCTTGCACTGGCACGGACAGAATCTTACGCTCCTGCTATAAACGTCTCAGCTCGTAGACTCCTCGTAGCCGGCAGTCTGGTTAGCAGCAGAGCGGCTCCAGCGAAGCAGAAAGGGTGAACTTAAAACCCTGAAATCAGGTACGGGTGGACAATGAGTTATTGTCCGAACTTGCTCCGTGACTGCAGAAAGGCGGTAATTGCGAAGCTACTGATTCTGCCGAATTTTAATGTAGGAATCAGTGATCTAAGTTGCGGCAGTCACGGTTTATAGCAAAGCGGAGGGACTCACAATCTATGTACACAGAAAATTCTAGCATACATTATAAAGCAAAAATGTAGGTACATTGAAAAGTCAAATAAATACGGTGAGATGAATACTACGTAGATGATTATTATGATACAAATAGCACAATGTATGTAAAAGCACTAGTATAATTTAACAGGCGTAATTACGTTACAATATGTATAAAAAACCACTATATTTGCTTACAATCCGTTATAAAGATGTAAAAGCCAATAAAAGCACAACTTACCCGATCATGGGGTTATAATTCACTTAATATAATTTATTTAGACTTGCAATAGGCACTTTTCACGGAGTGGTAATTATAGCTAGGAGTATTTAGGTAAATACGGTTTTTAAAATCAATATTCGACAGATGATATATTGTCACTGAGCGTGCGTACAGCGGCCGACAGCTCAAGGCAGGAAGTGAAAGGCATCGGCGATCGGCGCGCGCGCCAGACTGCCGAGCCCCGGCCACTAGACGCGAGTTTATCTATATCAAAAAGAATTATAAGCGGCTGTTTGTTTGTTGAAGTTGACTTTTGTAGTTATTATTGTAATTAATTTTACAAGGTACTACGTTAGGATTTATTGTTTAGGTTTAAGATTAGGTTAGGTTTAAGATGTTATGTTTAGTATAAATTTCATAGAATAATTTAATTTATATATGTAATGATAGGTTCGACTTGTAGATCGTAGCTCATGTGTATTTATAAGTTTCTAATTACAGCAATGTAACACTGGATATTGTCACAAGAAGGATTAATTCCACAACACTCACTGCAAGGTCATGGGCACGACTGCCTACCGGTTGTAAGGACACTATGTTCATAAAGAAGTCTCTCAACCCAGTCTACTGAAGAAGCACAACACAAGCCTCCTAGCGTTATGCCAGTTTCAACCTGGGGTCCGCTTACTAGTCTAACCGGATTTTGCTGAATATTAGCTTTTCCACAGAGCGACTGCCTGTCTGACCTCTGCAACTTGAAGGGACAGCGATATTCCATGAGTTAGACTAGTGTCAGTTTATTTAAAAGTACTGACAGTATAACGACTGTCAAAGATCTTTATGACAGCCGGGAACAAGCAGCCCAAAACTAACACTAGTCTTACTCATGAAATATCGCTATCCCTTCGGCTTCGGCTTAACGTGATCTCCGAGGGACGGGACAAGCGATAATTACCAAGTCAATACGCACATAACTCCGAAAAGTCATTGGTGCGCGCCGTGGATTCGAACCCAATACCCCCTACATCCGGCAGTCTGTTGGTATATCCACTAGGCTATCGCTGCCGCTAACATAAACTTATTTAGTTCCAACACTTTTAATGAGCGAGATACTTCTCATCTTCATTCTAGTATTCAAAGGACACCATTGAAACTAACTATTTAATCTAACCATACATAAAACAAACGACCCTAAAACAAGCAAAATTATAAGCCACTCGGTGTTTTACAACTGCGTAATGTGTAGCTAAATTAGGGTAACAGACCAACGTGACACATGTCACGAGACTTGATGTATGCGCGCATTTGCATAATAATATACGTTACAATACGGACACATAGTTCTAATATACGTATAGTAAATGATTTTGAGCTCTATGGGACGTGAAAGTGGGGAGAACATGGATGATCTTGTTGGTAAAGATTGTGGTGACAAGTTTGATGAAATTTGTTTATTAAACAAACAACGTCAGTAGAAGAAATGCTAGTAGCTAATAGTAATATTCTAATATCCTTCAATGTATTATTATTATAAGCAATATGAGCAAACTTATGCAAGGTCACCGGATTCCAAAGTAAACGGAGGCCTTATTTTTGCAACTTGACATCTGATTAACGTATTTATAAACTTTTAACAAACAAATCCATAAATTACAAAAATATAAATCGCACCCATCACACAAATATGAGTGAAACAGGAAATAATGTTTTATATTCAAGCAGTGTGTCAAAAAACATTAAACCGTAATATGTGAACATAAATTGCTAAAATTACGCAAAACCGAAAAAGAAGAAAATAATCATTAACTCACAAATCTATTGTGTACCTTTGGTCCATTGCTGTATATGGCTGGCTTTGTATCAGAATTATAAATACATTATAAAAATACACAGATCTTTGCCTAGTGGAGAAAGCAGAAGGGACAGGGAACATAAAGAGAAAAATATTCATAATATATACTACCATAATTTAATATCTAGCGGCGGAAGCATTGGTCGAGAGCTTGTGAGAAAATTGAAAGTAACCAATGGAATTATTCAGGGAACGTGGAATTTGTATCATAATTACAACCGCCTACATAATACTAAGCAAATTTCAACCACTAACGCGATTAAATTGAATAAATATGTCGAATAAATTTAACATAACATAAATAAAACATAACTTTGGTCTGCGTTTAACAATAATTAGCATTAATTTAACCCTGACCATGTAAACAAAATTTCCCAATCGAAATAAAACTCGCACCACAGTCGTCAAAAAATAGCCTGAATTGGATTACCGCCTTTGAGAATCCCAATTAAGTTGCAACCCAAATTTCGCTTGTTGCAATATTCAGCGTGCGAATTCAGAAGAGAACCGATAATCCTATAGATTCAAAGTCAACGATCGTAACGAACTATCTGATCAGTGACACCGTGTGAATATTAAGTGAGGCGTCGATTATATCTGTGATGATATCGTTTGTGTCACGCCAAGCAAGTTTATTGGCGTGACACGACTGAAGAACTTCTTCGTGGGTGTGATGGCATTGATTGGCCGACTACTGAACTTTACCGAAACTAGATCGTCAGTGGAGCGGTACTGCTGCGAAACTTGACTATGATTGTTTATTTACATACATACATACATAGACTCACACCTGTTTCCCGGAGGGGTAGGCAGAGACTACGGAACGCCATTTGCAACGATCCTGACATACCTGCGAGTGAAGCAAGTGTGCTTGACTCACTCCCATCAAGTTTTTCATGCATGCTCTTCTGTTAAGGGTACTTCTGACTTGTCCTTTTTTCAGGATGTCTCCAATCTGGTCAGAGAACGTCCGCCTAGGTCTTCCCCTTTGTCCTGTTTCATTCACACTTGCCTTATATATCTTCTTTGTCAGTCTATCGTCATCCATCCTCTCCATGTGCCCAAACCATCTTAACATGCCTTTCTCGATGCTTGTCACTACATCTTCTTTTACCCCACACCACTCTCGTATCACACAATTCTTTACTCTGTCGTTCAAAGACACACCACACATACTTCTCAGTGCTCTCATTTCTACAGCATTTATTTTACTTTCAAATCTCTTCTGCCATACCCAACTTTCACTACCATACATAAGGGTAGGCACTAACACGCCTCTATGTACAGCCAAACGTACCTTTTTGGACACGTTTTGACTGTTCATAAACGCTTTCAGAGCTCTATTCACACTATTACCTGCATTAACTCTCCTTTCAATATCTTCTTCATTCTTACCATCTCTTGTAAACAACGTACCTAAGTAAACAAACTCATTCACTTGTTCCACCCGCTGTCCATCGATCAAAACATTACAAGCCGTAACGCATCCCTCCTTTTCAAAAACCATAACTTTCGTTTTACTTACATTCACTTTCATTCCTTTCCTCTCTAATGCACCATGCATGATTGTTACCATCTCCTGCAACTCCTCCGTTGTAGATGCAAGTATTACCTGATCATCAGCATAAAGGAGGCATTTGACGAGTAACCCATTCGTCCTTAAGCCGCAGTCACTATGTTTTAAATCTTGCAAACAGCTGTCCATGAAGAGTTTAAACAGTCACGGGGACGCTACATATCCCTGTCTAACACCTTTCTCGATGGTAAACCAGTCAGTGTATGTCCCGTTTATCCTCACACAAGCTCTAGAATCCTCATAAAGGGATTTCAGAGCTCGAATGAGGCTGCTGTCCACCCCATTCATTGACAGCACCGACCACATTTAATTCCTCACCACTTTATCGTAAGCCTTTTCCAAATCCACGAATGCGCAATAGACCTTTTGACCTTTGGCCAAAAACTTTTCGGCTATGCTTCGCAAGGAAAATACCTGATCCGTGCATCCCATACCCTTTCGGAATCCCGCTTGTACATCCCATATTTTCTTGTCGGTTACTTCCATAACTCTTTCAATAAGTACCTTTGCATACAATTTGCCAACAATGCTGAGAAGGCTAATGCCTTTATAGTTTTTGCAATCTTGTTGCAAGCCTTTTCTTTTATAAAGAGGCACAACTACAGCTGTGGCCCAGTCATTAGGTACTCGGCCGGTGCTCCAGCACAAGTTATATAACCACTGCAACTGACCAACTATGATGCCCTGTCCAGCCTTCAGCATTTCGACTGTAATCCTATCACATCCTGCAGCCTTACCTACTTTCATACTTCCCAGTGCCTTCACGATCTCATCCACGCCAATAACGCTTTCATCATTGCTATCGTTACCATTCATTTCAGCTATCGTTGTCTCTATCGCCGATCTTTCAAATAAACTTTCAAAATACTCTTTCCATCTCTTCAGCATGCAAGATTCATCATTTACTATCTTTCCATTCTCGTCTTTGATGGATGTGTGTTCTGAGGATTGAGTTTTTCCTCGAACTGCACGAACGGATTTCCAGAAAAACTTAATGTTCCTCTGGAAATCGTCAGATAATCTGCTATCAAACTCATCTTTCTTTTCCTCTTTTTTTCCTTTTAACCATTTCTTTCACTATTCTTTTTGACCTAACAAACTCCTTTCTTGCTTCATCTATGCCTACACTCGTTGCTTTTCCCATTCTTTCATTTCTTCTGGCAGCCAACCTATCTGACCAAGCTTTCTTCTTCTCTGACACTGCTGATTGTACATCCTTGTCCCACCATGTATTCTTAACCTTTCGTATTTTCCTTCTCTTGATCACACCACATACTTCAGATGCTACACATACTACCTCTTCTTTAAAGGCCTGCCATAGTTCTTCCATATCATTTATGCAATCGAACCTCTCAAATTTTGCTATCAATCTTCGTTTATACTCATCTTTCGCATCTTTCTCTTGTATTTACTTATATTTTCTACCTTAATTCATTCCAAGACCCTATTTTCATTACGTTCTCGGTGTCGCCATCCTTTAAAGAGCCCACTTATCCGGCTCAACACCAAGAAATGGTCTATGTGGATGCCGATCTCTCGATATGCTCTTGTATCCAACACATTCTTTCTCAATCGTTCATCTAGTATCACAAAATCAATCATACTTCTTCTAACATTTTTCGCCTCTCGCGTATACATACTCGTATGTATCCTTTTATGATCAAACATGGTGTTTGTCACACAAAGGCTCCACTCCAAACAAATCTCAAGCAGTACTTTTCCATTTTCGTTCACACTCTCATCACCAAATGCACCTAACACCCTTTCAAATCCATCTCGCTTTACTCCCACCCATCCATTGAAATCCCCTAACAAGATCAATATTTCTTTATCCTTGCAGTTCCTCAAAATCTCTCTTAAACTCTCCCAAAACTCCTGCTTTTCGTCTTGCTCATGTTGTGACATACCCGTAACTATATTGATTGGGGCGTACACCCCCACAATAAAGAGACGAGTAAGTCCTACTTTCATTCTCATCCACAGTAGCCTAGCATTTACACATTCAAACTCTTTTACACACTCATTCATTCGCGCAGACAGTATTACACCAACTCCCTTACAGGCGCTGGTGGTACTATCTACCCCAGACCAATACGCCGTATATGCGCCATGCTTGGTGGTTTCACAAACTTTTCTTTTTGTTTCATTCACACAAAGAACACCAATCTTTCTATCATCCATCATCTGACATACTTCATCCAATTTGCCGTTCATTCCTCCTCCAACATTCAATGTTGCAAACCTGCTCTCCGTAGGCCGCTTTTCGCCCTCGCGGGAAACGAGACGTGATGGGTTGCGAACCGCGTCGCCGCCGTGTGAGGAAATATTATTAATTGTTCCCATTGCGTTCCCACGAGATTTAGGGATTTTAAATGTCCATCCCCATAGAGCCCTTTACGGGGGTAAGGCGAAATATCACGTGTGCCCTGTGACCACCAACACAGGCACCCTCCGTTTGCGACCAGCTTACCCTCTGGCCACGAATCTCTCGGCAGGGGTCGGTTTACACCTTAGATCGGGGTTTTGTGTCGGGTATACTCCCTGAAAGTTGGTTTAATTTCGGAGTTTTCCTTCTCTAGACAGGTTGCCAACCAAGGCTAACGAGGCCCATCTCCCCGAACGTTTGGTTTAATTTCGGAGTTTTCCTTCTCCTATTGTTTATTTAAAAATAGTTAAAGGTATTTTCGACCAAAACTTGGTAGAATTCAATAATCTCTCAAATAAAATAAAAGTAATGTTATTCTCGGTAAAATTATTTTCGGTAATGTCACACTTTAGTAGTCAAGCTCTCGTTATAGCAACATCATTAATGATGGTGATGTGAGTCTCTCAATTTTCTCTTCCACAATTTCCTTATTGCCCAGGGCTATGTGAATGTGTGTGTAGCGTGAACTGATCAGTTGAACTTCTGATTTTATTTTCTTATCTTATCGCATGAGTATATACCCCGGATCACAAAACACCTTATTAATAATATAATTACTTTGTACTGTTCCTACGGAATATATACCACGTACCTTTGTTTTGAGTAACCGATATTTCGGCACTGTTGCAAGCGCCATGTTCACGGATGTACTGAAGTATTGCGGGTGGATGAAAGTTATAAACAAGTGAACCGGTCTACCCGCTTTCTTACTCGTTTATTGCGCGCACAACCACTATCACCGTTTTCACTCTCGCACTGTACTCGATCGCGACACACTGTACTCACTACGTCAGCTCGTGATTTAAGTTTTTCCGGTTTATGGGTTTTGCATAGACGTACCACTGGATGCCAGGTATTCGACAGTTGAAACCCATCTTCTCTATTGAAGGTTTTATACTTTTTAATTTCAATAGCTTCTTCAACCATTCTAGGTATATAGTGGCGTTCTGTCGAAAGCACCTGAGGGTTATGTAATCGTACCTGAAAGACTCCCGGCATTTCATAGAGGTCTTACAAGAGAGTAACGTAAGTGATAAAGATGTGATGGTCAGTTTTGACGTAGAATCACTCTTTACAAACGTGCCGATAGCAGATTGCATGGAAGTTATTCGACGTAGGATCGGTGAAGATCGTGTTGCTATAGTATATGCTGACCTTGTACATCATTGCCTGACCACGAATTACTTCATATACAGAGGTGAATACTACCTACAAATCGATGGCGTAGCAATGGGCAGTCCGGTAGCTCCAGTGGTAGCCAACCTATGCATGGAACATTTTGAAAATCAAGCCATTGCTACTGCCCCATCTAGTGTGAAGATTTGGAAACGGTACGTGGACGACATTTTTTGTATATTGGAAGGCGATGAAGAGGTAGTACAACAGTATTTGGCGCATTTAAATAGTATCCACGCTAAAATGTGCTTCACGTACGAAATAGAAAGGGACAGAAGAATGGCATTTCTTGACGTGATGGTTGGTGTACGATCTGACGGTTCGCTTAGCCACTCTGTACACAGGAAAACAACGCATACCGACCGCTATCTACATGCTGACTCACATCACCACCCACGTCAACTGAACTCAGTTATAACGTCACTTACCAACCGAGCATACAGCTTGTGCGACGAAGACCACTTAAATGAAGAACTTGCACACATAAGTGACTTTCTACGAAAGAACGGGTACAGCGGACGTGTCAGACCACCTAGACACACTCAAAAACACCTCGAATACAAGGTAGAACGACAACCAGCGTACTTACCGTACGTCAAAGGAGTGACAGATAAGGTCTCTAATATCCTTGAGAATGTATCTGTTAAAACTATCTTCACTCCTTTGAAGAAACTGTCACAGTACATAAGAACGCCAAAGGACAGTTTCCCCTTGGAAAAGCCGGGTATATATAAAATTGACTGCAGCTGTGGGAGTTCTTATATAGGACAAACGAAACGCACCATTTCCTGCCGCATCAAGGAACATATCAGGGCAGTCAAAAACAATGAACCACAAAAATCGGCAATAGCTCAACATCTCCTAGACTCGGGTACGAACCATTGGATTGAGTTACATAACCCTCAGGTGCTTTCGACAGAACGCCACTATATACCTAGAATGGTTAAAGAAGCTATTGAAATTAAAAAGTATAAAACCTTCAATAGAGAATATGGGTTTCAACTGTCGAATACCTGGCATCCAGTGGTACGTCTATGCAAAACCCATAAACCGGAAAAACTTAAATCACGAGCTGAACGAGCTGACGTAGTGAGTACAGTGTGTCGCGATCGAGTACAGTGCGAGAGTGAAAACGGTGGTAGTGGTTGTGCGCGCAATAAACGAGTAGAAAGCGGGTAGACCGGTTCACTTGTTTATAACTTTCATCCACCCGCAATACTTCAGTACATCCGTGAACATGGCGCTTGCAACAGTGCCGAAATATCGGTTACTCAAAACAAAGGTACGTGGTATATATCCAGTAGGAACAGTACAAAGTAATTATAGTGACCACGAAAGTTTAAATTCCTATAATAATAAAATATTCTACCACATTCACACAACACCATCTAGTCCCAAACTAAGCAGAAGCTTGTACTATGGGTACTAGATAATGGATAAACATACATATATACTTTTTTTTTGTAAATACATACATATTATACATAGAAACACCCAGATCAAGACAAACACCCATGTTCATGCACACAAATGTTTGACTTGAGCGGGAATCGAACCCGCGACCTTCGGCGTAGCAGTCGCTTACACTCCTGCTGCGCCAACCGGTCGTCAAACTTATTATTATTAACTTATTATTTCGTTTCGAAAGATGACCGAAGAAAAATAGCGGTAAAAAATATTGTTCTGAATATTACATAAGATCTGCCGATTTGCTATTCCATTTCATTAAAAGAAAATTTCTAATATTTTAACTGAAATGATCCGACACTGACTTTGTTCAAGTGATTGCGGGCACTTTATGATTACAAGTTTCAAAGCAGTCGGACCAAACAAAACTAAAACTCTTAAATCGTACTCAGTACCATAACATCATATTGCTGTTTGAATTTAACTCTACTACCCAGTCTAGACATTTCACACCGATCCACATTCTCGATTTATGCATCGCATGATATAAGGCGAGGTCAACGACTCCAATTTAAAGTCGATCTGAATCAGCGGAGCGGAGTCAACAGAAAATCCATTTCACCGTCATATCAGATGCCGGTCGATGGTAACGATTATCTATTGCCAACCTTCATCATTCACCCACAGACAAACTAATCAAATAACAGGACAAAATTCAGAAACAATACGTTATTGAACAATGGGACAAAATCGTCTACACGAACGAATCGTCGGAATTTGCATACGCCAATCATGGCTTAGCATACACATCGAAATTCGACGGACAGACGGACAAATTTAGTTTAATTATCTGTAATCTTGATATAATTTATGATCAGGTGAGGGCGAGGTTGATTTGGTTTATGTAGGTAGCATTGCGGTTAAACCATGCAGGCGTAGATAGGGAGAGATCACACGTCCTCATTAAGTTGTTAATGTTTGACATAGTGTGATCATGCGTAGAATCTGATTGTATATAACTGGATGTTAGACTGATAGTGCGGTGGCAATTACATTGTGTTTGTGTAGCTGTATGTATACGACTGCGAATGAGGCTGAGAAGTGGTTTTAGTGATCATCCTGCTGTTTAGATCTATGCCGAGTAATATGCCAGATGCCCAAATGAGGCAACACTTTTTCTATTATTCGAGTTGTTGATTTTAGATTTGGATGTATTCGCGTTGATTGAATCCCATCAAAATCACCAGCAAGAACCCAAACACAAACTAATTTTGTAGATAGCAACCGCAAGAAGCCGCAGTGTCACTATTCACACGTAACCACAACTTGACCGCATTTTATCGCAACGGTGTGGTATGGTACGTGAGAGTCAAGCCTTATTCCAGAGCCATTTACCTAAATCCCTCACAAAACCCACTACCCAATCGATACTGCTTGCGTTGTTATTTAAAACTGTTCAATCGAATCAAATTAACGTAACTACCTAAATCTGAAACAAATGTCTAAACGATTAGCTTTAGATCCAGATTAACAGTGATATAGGATTTAAATCTGAGTGCAATGGACATGATAAAAGGAAACGTTTCAACAAATATTGAGCAAAAAGTGCTGAATCGTTTCTATTCAGTGCATGTACCAATTGTACCAACACGTTTATATAATGTTTGAAAGTTATAAAGGTCCAATTGAAAATCTGTGGTGCTTTTCATTCGTGAATTGAAATTCCAACGCAAGCATAGTTGCCGATCGGCGTTTTGGGTGATTTGATCGGTCCAGATAGTTTGATAGTTGGTGTTATATTCTACCGTTTATTTAATTTTGGTCGTAATTATTAAATATTTCAATATTAAAATCGTTTGAAAATAAGAGGTCTGTGAGTAATTTCATGTTTACGGTTTGTGGAATGCATAGCGAAATGAAAGCTAATATTACGTAAGTATTATATTAATCTGTGCTAATATTAAGTATTTGAACTGTATTGTTAGGCAACTGAGATGGTATAAATATTTTTTCTATTCGTGACTACGTGATTCAGACACATTGACCGTGTCATTGCTCGAGGGCATCTTAACGCCTCACACTACTCTCTCCATCAACAGGAGATAGGTAAGTGGTAAAATATAATGTCATCAGATTTCAATAGTCTGTTCACAACATTCGATATAATAATATTACGATCTGCTAAGGTTTGCGAGAAACTATTAGAACTGGGTGAGTCGAAAACATTTGGGACGAAACCTTAGTAGGTATAGGCATATGTACAGCAATAGACGTTTTCCTGTGGAAACAACTATCAAGCTAAGAAGCTAGTTATTAAATAATGCTAGACACACTATCTTATAGTTTAATTAAAATTTATATTATAATTAATTTACTCTATCCTATCAATAACTTAAAGCAAATATCTAAAGCCAGACAATTAGCATCGCACACTTACACACACACTCCCAAATACCTCGTACACTAATGAAACTACCTCAGTATATTTATGTTCGAACAAAGCCAATTTTGTCATCAACTAAAAGCGTCGATGCTACTTGTATGGGCAATAAAAGAAAATTACACAACACATACATTCCGTGACTACCAACAGTTTGGCGTTCACAAAAAAGAAATGCTTGGACTTTATAAGATTCAGACATTCGTGTTTTGCTGTTGACGGTATAACTACGTTTGTGAATTATATGGTACTATAACAGATAGATAGGTGATGCAATGTATTCTTAGATAACAAAATACCACACCTAAATACAATGTACCCATTTATTTATCTCTACGGGGAGGTGCACACGTAAATGTTTAGTCCAAAGGGTGTTACTTAGATATAATTTAAAATCGACTAAAATCGGTTTTGTTGCTGTCAAAGTTACAAAATAACGGTTTCTACTGCACAATTTACAAATTCTTCTTTGATTTGAAAAGATTCCCAACCATGTGAAGACCATTCTGTTGACCTATGAGTTTGATAAATAAATGTGTCTATCTTCATCTATCTTCCCTCCAAACAACGTGGTCCATTTAATTTAGTCACTTAAGTATCGTATTTGCAAGATATTGCAAATTTTACGGCTAACCAACATTACAAAACTGTTTAGAAATGTCTGCTAGCTTCGTTGAATGAAGATAAACGTGTTTATAAACAATTAGAAACAAAATTTGGTAGAGTGATTTGTCAGCAAAATAGGCAGCCGTTCACATAATTGAGCTTTAGCGCTCCGAACTGTTCAATTGAATTTAAATAGCTCTAATGTGTATTATGCACATTCATCACTGCTTGCAGTTAGCGTTTGACATAATAGTTAGTGGCTAATTATACTAGACCATTATTATAGTATTGCTGGGCAATTAGACAAACATCAATTGAAATCAATTAATCGATCAAACTAAAATCATAATTATGAAGTCTGAATTTTGAGGTCTATTTACGAAATTTTCGTACAATCTATATATTAAAAGAATTTGTGTTTTATAATACGAGTCGGCCAGCCCTTTCTAACCAACCGATCCGCATGATTATTTTTTTAAATGAAAGCTCTCGCTGCATAGATTTGTCATCAAGCATTAGAAATTACCTAACTTGAACTTTCATTAAGTTATATGCAAAAACAGTTTTCTCCCATACATTTTTTACGTTTTCGTAGCCGTAGTCAATGGCTTTCTGCTTCTATATATCTGGTTCACATTGAGATAGGCGTTTTGTTATAGGCCTATAACACGCGCTGAAAAGAGCTCTTTCATTTGATGGTATGCTCATTTAAATTGGGTAAGTTTGAAGGAATATAGGTGTGGACATTGAACTTATTTTTCAATATTTTCCTATAAATTTCTTAAGATTCCATTGCTTTCTCTCTACATGGACGGTTCTAAATTCAAAAATATTTTTATGGCATCTAATAAGTTCCTTGCGGTAACTGCCAGGAAAAACCGTTATGCCTCCATAAGGTGACCTTGCCTTACTTTCATACGAGTGTGAGTGTGGTGGTGTGTAAAATTATACCCGATTATGGTAAAATTATCACTATAGTGAATTATCGCTGATGGCAGGTAATATTCCCCGAATGTTACCAGTTAACCCATAATGTTGGGTGAACTGATCTCTGATGTTGAGGAATTTTCCCCCTTTTTTTGTATCGCAATGAAATCCAGTTACGGACTGTCCCTCAAAGAGGCCCCTCCGCCAACTCTGTACCGAGTTTGGGGCAGGTGGAGGGGGGTGTGTGGCTCGGCTCTACCCCCTAGATGTTCCGGTGGGCATACCCACTAAAACACCGCGGTGTTCCTCTATCGACCCTCATGACGGGGTCGCAGTAACGACGTCTGTATACCCGCGACCCGAGGAAGTTTCCCCAAATGTAGTGAAATCTCCGCCTAATGTTGGGAAAATCAACCCTACGGACGGGTAAATTACGTTTTATGTTAGGAAAATTTTTGTGTTTTTAAATTACGGACTTTCTTCGGGCATCTTAATTTTTTTTATGTGGAACATATTACAGCGGTTCATAGTACTATTGTCATATAATTATATTACAAGTGGTAGTTTTTAGAGAAAAGGTACTTTTGACAGCACCGGCGGTTTTGGTAGAAATGGAAAAGGTACTTTTGATAGCACCGGCGGTTTTGGTAGAAACGGTAGATATGATAGTGTTTGTACGAATAGTAGTTTTGGTACAAATAGTAGTTTTGATAGGAATAGTATTTTTGGTAGGAATAGTCGTTTTGGCACTTATGGTAGTTTTGGTAGCAATGTTACTTAAGATTGCTACCAAAGCTACCATTCCTACCAAAACTAAACCCGCCGCATGATTCACAAAAAAAACGTCTGAAACAACTACACGGCAGGTACAATTGATGATATCCTGTCGTCCGAAATTTCGAAATTAACATTTTCATGGTAGTCCTCCTGATTTGTTCACTTACGTTTGTTTTGCAGTCCACTGCAGGACTTAAACCTCTCTTTATGAAGGTTTTGGCCTACTATACCACGCTGGCCAGATGGATTGGCATAGGGTTTTTCTTTCGATTTTTCCCTCTCTTAATTTATTGTTAGCAGTTAATGAAACCTTTTTTTCTAAACTTATTACTTTTTCTAATTTCTTCTTCTTCTTTCTTTTTTCTAATCTTTTTAGTTATAAGATAAGGCTACAATGTACTCATCATACCTATATGTAAGAGCTTTTGTATAATATTAAAATATGCTGTGGAGCAGCACGGGTCCTCTAGTCTTATACTAATATATAAAGCTGAAGAGTTTGTTTGTTTGGTTGAACGCGCCAATCTCAGGAACTACCGGTCCGATTTGAAAAATTATTTGTTAGATAGGTCATTTATCGAGGAAGGCTATAGGCTATATAACATCACGCTATGAGCCACGGGAGCAGAGGAGTAGCCTTAAATAACTTGGGTGTAACCGCGGGCATCGTCTAGTCATACATACATAGACTCACGCCTGTCTCCCGGAGGGGTAGGCAGAGACTACGGAACGCCATTTGCAACGATCCTGACAATCATGAGTGCTGAGATTTGATTCTCTTTAAATTTGATTACATTAAATGTTGGAAGACGGAAACACAAAGAGGCCGTATTCTTAACAATAATTATGTATTTCTTTCCCAAGCTTCATTTAAATGTTATCTTTGCAGCAAACAAGCAGCTTTACTAGGTATACCTATTTGATACGGAGAATCTTTATAAAAATCAATACATAATAGAAAGCAAAAATAAGCATAAACTACTGGCAATAATTTGTTAGAACGCATGATTCAAGCCGTAAAATTGAGACAAAAGAAACCGTGGTTAAATTTAATCAGTAAAACGCCCAAAACTACGTATCTACGGTTTAATTTAAAACATGAGTGTGTCATGAAGCTTAGAGGATAATGTCATAGAGTTAGAATTTCATTCTAGCATAATGACAACATTCTGTGCACATGGTGCGGTGTACGTAGATGCTATAACTCGGGCGCAATCTTTGTGAAAATGTACTTAATGTTGCAGCGAATGTGAAGTCATAACATGGACGATGTACTTAGACTGTCCTAAAGGATAGTGCGATTAACGGTCGGTTTCATTATCCGTTCTTCCATGGATTTGATCACTAGAGATTCACATTATTTTACATAAACTCCATAGTAAATAGTCAAATGTGTATTTCTTGTAACCAAATGCATGGATAGATTGAATAATAAAACCGGCTGTTAATAATTGACCATGTACTCGGTTTCATATTATTGAATGACTTTTCGGAGTTATGTGCGTATTGCATGGTTACTTATCGCCTGTCCCGTGCCTCGGAGAACACGTTAAGCTGTCGGTCCCGGTTGTCATGAAGATCTTTGACAATCGTTACAGGGCGTCAGTACCTTCTTAACCACTGGACCACGGAGGCAGTAGATAGAAATATCAAATTCAAATTCAAATATCCTTTATTCATTTGGGTCACAATGTGACGCTTATGAACGTCAAAATAATAAATTTATAAAATAAATTACTTATACTCAAATTTAATACATTATTACTGTCTAGAATTACCGTAGGCTTACTGGGAATTGGTTGTAGGCACAGTGGAAGCTAATTTATATTTATCCAGTTGTCCTAAAGCAATCAAATGTCTGACATATATTGCTGAGATTCTATTGCTCAGCGATGACAAATTATAATGTAGTTATATGAAAATTTTACCTTATAGCTCCTGGTGATGTTCTTGAAGTGGACCTATAGATTAACTTATAATTTTGGCCAAAATAACAAGAGAATCAATAGATACCAGTTTACAATTCGGCGAAGTCCTTCTCCAGACCACGATGCACGTTAGCGGTTCACAAAACTTTTCACAAAAGTTCACTATGTCATCAATTTACAACAAACCTTGCCGGAAGTCAAAAGCGGCAATTACGTATTAAGTTAATTACAAGTTGATTCAATTCGCGTTAATTCAAAGGGCGATCAATTTAATTTAGGTACAAGGCACGCGAGCTTGCAAACGGCGTGCTAATTTTTTCAAGCGGAAGGGCGGAAGTGACAGTTCAGTGTGACCATTGTCAGAAATTTTCGATAGACTAAACAAAATATTACTCAATCGATCTAATCGATTTGACTTATAATAAAAACTAATTCTATTTCAAACATCCAGCCGCCCCGGACCGGCCTACCGGTCCGCTAATCGGTTGGTAGACGTGACAATGTTGCAACCGCTCTCCTCAGAATCGAACCGTCCACCAAGACCTCAGCAAATCGGGGAACTCCATCAGCCCCAGTTACCAAATGAAGGATGCGCCCCCTGCGCCATCTGAGTGGCGGAAGGTTAGCCTCCTTGATCAAAACGAGGTCTCCAATCTTGGGTGGATCGGTTTTGTCGGTCCACTTAACGCGTTGCTGGAGTATGTGCAAATATTCCAAATTCCAGCATTTCCAAAAGCTCTGAGTAATCTGGCGTACCAATTCAAAACGCGAAAGACGACCAGGTCTCGTATCAATGTAGGGGTACTCAGGCAAGGCGACAAGTGGGCGACCAATCAAAAAATGGCCCGGCGTAAGGGCCTCCAAATTATTCGGATCTGAGGAGATCGGGCACAATGGCTGAGAGTTCAAAACGGCCTCAATCTTACAAAACACAGTTGCGAGTTCCTCAAATGTAAGGACAGATTCACCGATTGTCCTGCGCAAGTGTGTTTTGGCCGATTTTACGGCGGCCTCAAATATACCACCCCAGTGTGGACAATTTGGTGGGGAAAACAACCAATTTATCCCACGTCGGGCAAGCCTATCACCTATATCAGCCTTGTTGGTTTCAAGGAAATTAACAACGTCATTCAAATAACTATAAGTGCCCTTGAAGTTAGTGCCGCAATCAGAACGGATCAAGGAAGGCAGCCCTCTGCGGGATACAAATCTGTCAAATGTGGCTACAAACGCCTCGGTCGAAAGCGAGGAGACCAGTTCCAAATGAACGGCCTTTGTGGAAAGACAAACAAAAACGCACAAGTAGGCCTTAACAGTCTTGCTGTTTCGAAGTGTCGACGTTTTCACCAAAAAGGGACCTGCGAAGTCCGTGCCAACACCGTCAAACGTCCTGCTTTCAGTTACGCGATCTGCCGGTAAGTCCCCCATCAACGGCTGCATGGTAGAAGCCTTGAGCTTATAGCAAGGGATGCAGCGAACGACTACACTCCGAATAATTCTTCGGGCAGACAAGATCCAAAATTCGCGTTGCAAAATGGCCAAGAGCGCATTACAACCAGCATGCGAGTTCTTAAGGTGACGGTCAGTTACCAACAAGCGTACCAAATAACCGTCCTTAGGTAACAACAGGGGGTGACGTGCTCCGTAAGGGAGGTTGGCGTTCTTGAGACGCCCTCCAAGGCGCAAGAGACCCGTATCGTCCAAAAAGGGGTTCAATTTAGATACAGCGCCCGATAATTTCAATTTCCCTGACTTGAGGATAGCAATTTCCTTCTCAAAGTGCGCCAATTGCACAGAATGAACCCAAAAGGTGAGGGACTCCTGTCGTTCCTGTGGTGAGAGAAACGGAGTCAGACGTTTTTGTTGTGGATGCTTAAAATTAAAAACAAAACGCTTTATCCAAGCAGTAACACCTAACAACTTGTCGAGGGAGCTGTAACGATTCAACAAAAAATCGGGGTCGAAGGCGCATTCCACCTTTTCAAGAGCGAGTGTTCGTAGACCCGGCAAATTAGAAGTATTCAAAACTGGCGTTCGAGGCCAATCAGTTTCTGGTCGACTCAACCATTCCGGACCCCACCACAGCGAATGACCTATCAAACTAGGCGTCAAGCATCCGCGCGAGGCACAATCAGCGGGGTTGAGCTCACCTGGCACGTGTCTCCAAACAAGTTTGACTTCGGATTTCTGGATTTGGGAGACGCGATTAGCGACAAATATCTCCAAGGTGTGAACAGAAGCCTTCAACCAACAAAGAACAATTTGGCTGTCTGTCCAGGCGTAGGTCCCATTAATGCAAATGCTTTTACCCAAGGTACTGGACACGTGATTCAACAAGCGTACAAGTAGGGCTGCTCCCGAGAGCTCCAATTTCGGAATGGTCAAAGATGTACGAAGGGGTGCAACCTTGCTCTTCGCCATGATCAGGGAAACCCTCACCTGACCTGAGGCACTAACTGTGCGCAAGTACACCACGGCCGCGTGCCCACGCTCCGAGGCATCACAAAACCCGTGAAGGGTGGCCTTGTACTTCCCGGGAGGAAGGATGGGACGAGGCAAGGAGATCTCGTTGACAGCAGGAAGTGAGGATACAAAAGAGGTCCATTCCTCAACTAGAGTACCGCGTAGAGGTTCGTCCCAAGTCAATCCTGCTGTCCAAAGCTTCTGCAAGAAGTATTTTGCCCAAAATATGATAGGACAAATCCAACCGTTCGGATCAAAGGTTCTGGCGACAGTAGACAACACGAGACGTTTAGTCCAAGAACACGGCAATTTCAAGTCTACGTTTTATGTAAAGATTTCTTGGACTGGTCTGTACTGAACGCCGAGAACAGCCATCATGGCGGGGTTGTCAACAATCTCAAACAAATGTGGATCTTGCTGATGATCCTCTGGCAAGCCTTCCAAAAGCGCTGGTGAGTTGGAAATCCATTTGCGCAACTCATAACCAGCGGAGGCCAAAATACCTATCAATTCGTCCCGCAGGAGGATCGCCTCGTCCGCTGTGGAGGCGCCCGAGCAAATGTCATCGACGTAAATATCGTCCTTCAAGATGGCAGAGGCTCGTGGGAAACGTAGGCCTTCTCGGTCTGCGAGCTCCCAGTGAGAACGTATTGCCAAGTAGGGGCTTGATCTTAACCCGTACGTATTCGTATTGAGTTCGTAGACGACCAGGGATCGCGAGGAGACTCTCTCCAAAGGATCAGCTGGAAGCGACGGTCATCAGGGTGGATAATAGTCTGCCTGAACATCATTTTTATGTCGGCCACAAAGACAACCTGATGTCGTCGGAAGCTGGTGATGACGTCACAAAGGTCCTTGACCAACTTGGGACCAGAATGCAAGCACTGGTTCAAGGATACGCCTGTTGAAGTCTGCGCAGAACCATCAAACACTGTGCGCAGCTTGCCAGTCGATGTCTTCAATACCGCATGATGCGGGAGAAAGTAATGCTCCACCGAACGCCAATCCAAATTTGACACTGACATGTGTCCCAATTGTTCATATTCTCTAATGAACTCAATATACTTCTGTCTGAACTCCGGATCACGACCCATGCGACGCTCCATAGCCAACAATCTCTTTTCGGCTAAAGGTCGTGACTTACCAAGCGGAGGCCGAACAGACAGGAAGGGTAGCCTCGTAATAATCCGACCAGAACGGAGTCAACCAGTGTTGTTCTGGAAGAACAGCTCGCACTCCTCATGTTCTGGATTCAAATGGGCAGCTTGAGGGGGCTCCTCTACCTCCCAAAACCTCTGAACTGCATCAGAGAGAGCAGAGCCTACAGCCAACAAATTATCAAGTTCGGGTGGAGGGGGGTCCCTAGGTACAGGTCCCATCAAGGCAAATCCAAATATGGCCGGGATGGCAGTCAAACCATTTGGCACCAAGACCCGTTTCCCACCAATCAAAATTCCACCGAGGACATCAGAGCCAATCAACAAGTCGATTTGTCCCGGTGTGTCAAATTTGGGGTCTGCCAGTTCCAATCCCGATGTCAAATTCACCACAGCAGCGGGTAGCTGTTTCTGTGGGTGCATACCCAAAATATTCTTCAACACAATAGCCGAGGTTTTAATCCTCGGGTGTGAAGATTCAACAGGGCCAAACAAAACCTTAACTTGCCCTTCAACATTAGAGGCTACGTCACCTATGCCCCGTATACAATTTGGAAATAAACCCATATTTAATTTAACCTGCCCTACTAAACAAGTGGAAACAATGCAACCTTGTGAACCTGTGTCCAATATAGCACGGACAACAACAGAGGTCCCCGTGGGTCCCCAGACCCTAACAGCAACCGTTGGTAGGATAACGTTCTCAATGAGGGAGGTTGGCGTTATAGGGCAGGGATCAATGACCTATTGTTGCCTGGGCGGCGACCGTTGGCCAGGACCAGGCAAGTCAAAATGAGGGTGCGGCTTGAAGTCCTCAAAAGCGCGATGACTCGATCCGCGCGCCATCTGTGGGTGGTCATAGTGACGCACCCGCCCAAAACGAGGTGGGCGCGAGTCAAGGCGGGGACGCTCCGCCAAAGGAGGGGAATACCTGGGGCAGCAGTCATGGTGCTGGTGACGCTGGGCGGTCGCACATTCAGGTGCGCGAGAGAGAGGAGGCGTGCGCACGCTACGGTTCTCCAAGCGGGGTGAGTGGCGATCAATTGAGCGAGGCGACTCTCGGCTGCGCGCCGGTGAGCCTCGGCTGCCACCTTCAAAACACCCGCCCGTGTGCGGCGTCGGCTGGTTGGACAAGCGGCCTACCTCTCTGGCATTCATGCAGAGAATGTCCAAATGCTGTCCTCCACAGTGAGGACAGGGGCGAGAGTTTGGGCAGTCTCGCTGGTAGTGGGACCCCAAGCAAGAGAAGCAAAGGCGGCGGGCATTCGCGATGCGCCTACGAGAGGCGACATGTACGTCCAAGAATGCCCTACAACTGGCCGTTCTGTGCCCCGTGACCTTGCAGTAGGAGCACTCCACTGGGCTCTGCGTGACTGCAAAGCGAGGAGGGCACCGGTCAACATTGGCTCGAGTGTGAACGCGAGCCTGCTCCTTGACCTTGGGCGGCTGCGACTTAGCCGGCGTGTCACCACCGGAGTTGTCCAAGACCCGGCACTCATCCTCCAGGAACTTCTCCAGGTCAGCAAAGGGGGGCAGATGGGTCGCGCTATCCCCCCCAAAGCGCTGTTTAAAACGCGACCTCAGGTCGGCAGGCAGCTTTTTCAGCACAATATGCACCAATAGATAGGACCATTGGTCTACGGGCAGGTCAAGGCACTTAAGTGCGTTGATGGCCACCAAAAGCGGGTTCAACAGTTGGGTGCGCAACCCAGAGACCCGGGTGAGCGTCGGCAAGCCCAAAATCTGCTCGATGTGCGTGTTAGCGAGGCCACGCTTATTATGGTACCTACGGGTGATTAGGTCCCGAGCCGTCTGGTACGCCTCGTCAGACACTGGCAGATGCTGGATGAGGCCCTTAGCCTCCCCATCCAGAACCGACATTAGATAGGCCAACTTTTGTGCCGGCCGAAGGTCAGCCCTATCATTGACTAGGCTGTCGAACAAATTAACGAAGCCCAGGTAGCTTCCTAGGCAGCCATCAAAATGGGGGAGGTCCAAAGTAGGGAGCCTACTCACCAGCCCCGTTGCTGACCTAGGAAGCTCCTGCTTCAGGCCGGGTTGCCCTTCCCTATCGGCAACTATTTGTCTCGCAGTATTGGAGACAGCATCATACAGGTCTAAGACCTGGGCATAGTCTTCGCTGACCTTATTTCGCTGGTCAGCGGTGAAATCATTGATTGACACTTCAAGACAGCAAGTGCTGAAAGTGCGGAATTGCTGTTCCACACTTGCCAGGCGATCGTCAAGCCGCTCGTACCTTTGTAGTAAGGCCTGCTGGCGATCAGGCCGGTTCACTAAGGCACTGGCCGAGGCAAACCAGCGCAAATCTGATGCAATGGCACCAGCAGCTGCACGCAAGTCCTTGATAGCTGACATAATCAAAATTTCAAAAGAGCCCGGAAAAGCGATAAACAATATTAACAATCAAAACTTAATTTTTCTCAATTCTTTGAAACCAACAAAGTATTAGCCTGTTTACTGCAAGTGCAGGCAAGTGACAGGTATCTACTGTCCAACAAAATTAATAGTTTCAATATATATTGACACAAAACAAAGTCAAAGTTATCAAAGTTATAACTTATAACAAATTAAAAGTTGAAACTTCAAATTAATTAATTAATTATTTCCAACAGACAGACTGGCTGTGTTATTTGAGATATACAATAGAAAGTAAGCACAGAATATGTGTTGCCTAGCAATATTATCTATATTATAACAAAACAAAGTTTATTAATGTGACCCGCCCAAGTGGCAAGGTCAAGTTTGATTATTACAATGTTTATGAATATATGCAATGAACTAAATTTACTAAATTTATTGATACATACAGCTGTTATGTATCCAAACAAACTGACTTATTAATGCGACAACAAATTTAAGTTAGATTTTTCAACAATACAAATCAACAATTACTGATTGAGGTTATGTGACAATGTGTTTCAAATTATCTAGGTCAACTTATACACTTAAATATTATGTATTTTAGACAATAACTGACCTGACAAACACTACAATACTGTCTACAAGGTGAGATATATAGCTCATACAACACCAATCTGAGTTTATACTCAGTAATGCAACAGCGGCAAAAGAACAATGGCAGAATTTGGTCTGGGTTTGTTGTGGCGACCTTAAACTTCATATGAACAAAACAAATTGTTATTTTTTCTACGATTTTTAATATTTTCACTTTGTCTCGTTAAAGCTGGAGTATTTTATGATGACAAAAAGCATTCCAATTGATTACGAATACTTTATTATTTGATTGTTGCCATAGACAATGATGTGACAGGAACATAGAGTTCTTAATATCTCTATGGACAGGAATAGACGTGAGTGCTATATCCGTATCGATTATTAAATAAGTAATCGATACGATGGACCTTTATAGAGTTGGTTTGGTTGAAAATGCAAATATTTAATATTTAATCAACATTATATCAATAAGCTAATATTTTTGAAGCAAAACAACGTTTTAAAGTTGTATCGATTTCACATAAAATCGATTTAAAATGTGCAGCTCTGCTTTTGTCTTTGGCTGTGACAGTTAGATGCTACAAAATGCTTCCGCTTTTTGATGTCAATCTGACATATGTCATTTGATAATTCAAACGTACCTACCTACATTGTTTTACTTTCATACTATAACTTTCCTTTTACCTACATTGTTCATTCTTAACTAAAAATTCAAACACCGATATCTTCATTTTCCACCTTTCCTGAGTGAAAATAGAATCATTTATAGACTCTGTTACTTACGCCAATTTTTTTGATATATTTTTTATTACTGTTCGCTTCAATTTAATTTCAGACATTTTGATGTATGGAGATCTGCCATTGTCCTTTCAACTATAGCTCTGCACCAAAAGTTATGTCTAGAATTACCGTAGGCTTACTGGGAATTGGTTGTAGGCACAGTGGAAGCTAATTTATATTCATCCAGTTGTCCTAAAGCAATCAAATGTCTGACATATATTGCTGAGATTCTATTGCTCAGCGATGACAAATTATAATGTAGTTATATGAAAATTTTACCTTATAGCTCCTGGTGATGTTCTTGAAGTGGACCTATAGATTAACTTATAATTTTGGCCAAAATAACAAGAGAATCAATAGATACCAGTTTACAATTCGGCGAAGTCCTTCTCCAGACCACGATGCACGTTAGCGGTTCACAAAACTTTTCACAAAAGTTCACTATGTCATCAATTTACAACAAACCTTGCCGGAAGTCAAAAGCGGCAATTACGTATTAAGTTAATTACAAGTTGATTCAATTCGCGTTAATTCAAAGGGCGATCAATTAAATTTAGGTACAAGGCACGTGAGCTTGCAAACGGCGTGCTAATTTTTTCAAGCGGAAGGGCGGAAGTGACAGTTCAGTGTGACCATTGTCAGAAATTTTCAATAGACTAAACAAAATGTTACTCAATCGATCTAATCGATTTGACTTATAATAAAAACTAATTCTATTTCAAACAATTACTGTATGCTTCTACATTTACATTTACTGCCACGTTCGCAAAGCAATAGGTAGAACCATGAGAAAGAACGGGCAATAAAACTCACGGTCACTCTTTTTCATCGCCAGGTTTTGCATAATACACAATTTACATTTTGTAAGGTGCTGTAACTGTTACACCTTCTATATCACTTGTATATATTTACTGTACATAATAATCGCAAGCATATCCTTTCGCAATCTAAATCAAGGACCATTAAATTTGTTTTTTGCAAGTTGTTTTTGTTTGTTGAGTCGGTTTTGGGATGAAGTAATTCAAATTTCCCGATTAAAAAACTCAACATTAAATAATTTGGTATAAACAAAGTTATATTTTATAAACTAGTTATGTTTACATCTAATCAGTTGAATCTGTTCTGAAAGACTTTCCAGCATCGGAATAAATTTCCAAAGAATTGTGAGTTAGCAAACGGTGAGGTGGTTTTTGAGCCTCATCCTATTGTTACGGTAAATTAAAAGCTTTGTACTGGGAAATAACTTTTATTCGATTTTAAAGGATTGCGTTTATTTGTTTTGTTTGAGGGCACGAACAAATTGATTGAAACGAAATAGATTGGAAAGATTTTTTCTATTTGAGCAAAACCACATCGGCCTTTTTTTGGAATAAGCGTCGCTTAATCCTTTAAAACTGGTTCCACGATTTTGCAGTAGTTTATGTGTCCAATTCGTTTGAATATTGCAGTTATAAAACAGAATCGTGAGATTATAAAGTGCCATTCAAAATAACAGTGCACAATTTTTGTAAACATTTATAAGGCTTATCCAGTAGGTATTGTTTTGGTAGTATATATACACTTAAGCAAATTGTATATGAGTAGTAATCGCTAATGCCCCTGTTTTTTTTTACCTACGATGATATAAAAGTCATAAAACTTTTACGTCTTAGGTAACAGGACTCCAGGCCGCTTGAGGGTTTTCTTTTTAATAATGTCAATAATTTGAACAACTTAAATTTCAAGTAAAGCAAACGAATCCAAAGAGGCTATCAATATTGCCTAACAAGATTGTAATAAATATTCAAGAGTGCTTTTTTTATTTGTATTATAAAATGATGTAGAAATATGATTTTAAGATATTCTTCTGGGCGGCGTATTCTTTTATAAGCGATGTTTGCGTTATTATTTCTTCAAATTACCTACACTTTTGTCCTTCAACAATGTAATCAGGTGATGCTTTAAAAATCCAATCTCATAACAAAAATGGTGTTCACTGAAAATTTTCGACACTTTCGTTCATAACGCAATTTTGGGAGTCAACATTTTTATCAACTGTGAAACAATTTTTCACACTCCATAAAATTAATTTAACAGTTTTTGAACGCAGAAAATTGCTTGCACATAGTAGCACTGCGAAACAGCTATTAATAACTTTTGTGCAAATATAATGGTGTATGTTGGGCTCTGGACGTTTTATTGTCGCTTGTTCTGTGACGAGGGCTTTCCGCAAATTCGGAGATGTAATTCTGTATGTAATTACCCTGGTCTTATTTGCAGTTCTTTGTTGGTGAGTCACAAAGGAATGACGAATAATAATAAACGCGTTGGTAAAATTGTAATGGTTGGTCGCGTTGTAGTATTTGTGATAACTGTTAGTAAAACTCGGGCAAAATATATCTTCATTATAAAATTTATCTAGGTTCTAATCCTGCCTTGAGGGTCATAATCTTTGTCCTAGCGTTCATCCTTTTAGCGTTATCCCAGTTTCATTCTGGGGTCCGCTTACTAGTCTAACCGAATTTGGTTGAATCGTAGCTTTTCCACGGAGCGACTGCCTGCCTGACCTCCGCAACCCGAAGACATAGCGATATTCCGTGGTTTAGATTAGTGTCAGTTTATTTAGAGGTAATGACGCTCTGTAACGACTATCAAAGATCTTCATGACAATCGGGACCGACGGCTTAACATGCTCTCCGAGGCACGGGACAAGCGATAATTATCAATTCAAAACGCACATAACTCCGAAATGGCATTGGTTCGCGCCGTAGATTCGAACTCGATATCCTCTGCATGGCAGTCTGTTGGTATCTCCACTAGGCTACCGCTGACTAAGGATGTTTGTCCTAGCGTTATTCCGGTAATATTCAAGACTGTCGTCTTTACCTTCTAGTCTACCCAGAATCGACATAATTTATATAGCTTTTCGAATCCAGCTCTGATCGTTATGTCACATAAAGTGGCATACCGTCAGTGGATTGCTGTCTATTCTATAAGATTGTTTTATAAACCATTGTAATTTTTTTTTTCAAAAACTAGCTAGTAGCAGTACAATTTTGCTATTAATAACAAAATGTTTATGGCAATATTGCCATAACTTGACTATACCCCAGTTACCATCAGAGGCGTTTGTAGTCTGTAGTCCGACTGTATCCACTTTGCATAATCATAAACTAAAATACTGTTATCTGCAAGGAATATGAGACCTACTCCGTTTTTCGAAGCACATCTATCTAATCGAACATGATAATGAACTTTTACCTTCATTGACCATAAACTGTGTTGCTGCTCCATTTTAGTCGAAGCACTCCTTGGTACTTCACTGAAACCAATTCACTGCATCTTAATCACTATCTCCTTATAAATGCACGTTCGTTGCACACCAGGCGACCGTCCACATTACAAATTACAACCAGCCGTGTTAACAGCACTTTGATGAGGTACTTACAGTCCAATTACTCAGTAGACAGTAATTAAGGCGACGGCTCGGTATCAATAATGCTATAGTTAGCTTGAGATCATTTTAAGACAGACTTCAACACAGTAGCAATGGCTTAATTTAATTTGTAAGCTGATTAAATAGAACGGAAGGAGTCTTAAAGACGCACTTCAAGCTGCTAGTTGAGAGGAAATGGTATTCTTGCTTAAATTTGTTTTATTTCTATTTATCGGCATTATAATATATTATCAGGGTTGAAGTCTGGTGGTTTCGTTGTCAGAAACAAGTTGCATAGTTTTTTTCACTATCATTAAATCTGATCATAATATTCTTAAAAGAATTTGCGGCTCGCCGCTAACCAACCGCTAGCTCGTATACACAAGATGGCGGCTAGCCGCGAAGCGGGCCGCGGCCCTCCATTCAACCGCCGCGGTTGAAATTTTGTGGCGGTTTAGTGCGTACAATCATAAGCGGTTGCATATTAAACTGGAAAAGCGGCTAACCGCACGGTTAGCCGCCCCCGCGGTTAACCGCTAGTGCGTAAGAGTGCTAACTCTGATTACCCTCCAACCTTGAGAAAGATTGATGATTTATATGAACAATAAATTACGGATGGAATTTGAAGGTCTCTCCTGTGTGACGATTTAGTGCCTGCGAGAATCGATGGCACTTAAAACGAGAAAAATGCTCAGGAGGATTTTTTTTTAATTTATGGTAATCAATTTATCATGATTTGTGGAGCCTTGAGGGAGAATTTGTAAATGTAGTGCTACATAGGTCAATATCAAAGGCTTCGTTTGACTGAATGTCTAATTATTGTATGTTACTTCAAAATTATGTATTACGTTCCGCCTATCGGCCAATTAACATAGTGTACTTATTACTGCCCCTACCTAAAGCAGCGATAGCCGAGTGAAGAGACCCACAGACTGCTACGCAGAGAGTCTCGGGATCGAATCCACGGCACGCACAAATGACTTTTGGAACTTAAGTGCGTATTGTCTAGATTCATGTCCAAGCAAAGCAGAAATGTTGGTTAGGGGCAATGTGAATGACTGTGATGTGCTTTTTAATTTTAAATATATTGACACCAATGACATACTGAAGGTATACAAGACGCTCAACATTAAAAAATCTGTTGACTTATGGGGCATTTCTGTTAAACTTATTCAACAAATTATTTCTAGCTGAGCTCCATATTTAGCTGCAATATTCAACAGATGCGTAGATACAGGGGTCTTTCCTGATCTAATGAAACACAGTAAAGTGATACCATTATTCAAAAAGGGACCCAAGAGCGACCCTAGTAATTTTCGGCCAATTTCTATCTTGCCTGCTATTAGTAAAATTTTTGAAAATATTATTTTGCATTAATTAGAGAGCCACTTTCACACAAATAATTTATTTCACAGTGAACAGTATGGCTTCACCAAGAGTCGCTCCACCGTTGATGCCGGTGTAACTTTGTTAAAGCATATTTTTAATGCTTGGGAAAACTCGAAGGATGCCATTGGTGTTTTTTGTGACCTATCAAAGGCGTTTGATTGTGTGGAACATAATACACTTTTACGTAAATTGAAACTTTATGGAATTAGAGATACCGCACTCAATCTTGTTGCCAGCTACCTCAGAGATAGAATTCAGTATGTAGATGTTAATGGGAGTAGGTCTCTAGGTTTAAACGCCTATTCCCACTGGCAGGGAATGGGCGTTCCACAGGGTTCTATTCTCGGTCCATTTCTTTTTTTAATATATATTAATGATTTGCCGTTCTTTGTTCAAAATTAATGTGATTGTTTTGTTTGCCGACGATATTTGCCGACAATACCTCACTTATTTTCAAAGTTGATTGCAATTCAAGTAACTTTGATACAGTCAATAACACTCTTGCACAAGTATTAGATTGGTTTTCGACAAATAATTTGGTACTCAAGCAAAACCAAATGCGTTAAATTCTCTTTGCCTACTGTCAAAAGTGTTCCTACTAATATAATTCAAATAAGGAAACAATTCAACTAGTCGAATCAACCGTATTCTTAGGTGTAACTTTAGATTGTAAGCTTCAGTGGGGCGCCCAAATATCTTGTCTCTTTTTTTTATTGTAGATAGTCGGCAAACGAGCAGACGGATCGCCTGATGGTAAGCAATTACCGCCGCTCATGGACACAAGCAATAGCACAGGAGTCCCAAGTGCGTTGCCGCCCCTTGAAGTTGTGAAAAGGGATAGGATGAGGAGTGGGATGAGGGAAAAGGAAAAGGGGATAGGGCCTCCGGCACTCTCACTCACCGAACGAAACGCAACAGTTTAGGTACTGTTATTTACATCGATTTTCTGTGAGGGGGTAGTACTTCCCCGGTCGAGCCAGCCCATTCATGCTGAAATCAGTAAGGCTCTACTACCGTCTCGCAGTAAAACTTAGTTCTGCAGCGTATGTAGTTAGAAAAGTTAGGGAATTCACAGATATAGATACTGCTAGAAAAGTAAACTATTACTTTAGTTATTTTCACAGCGTTATGTCTTACGGTATAATGTTATGTGGTACAGCTGCTGATATACAGACTATTTTTGACATTCAAAAGAGGGCCATACGTGCATTTTATAAGTTAGGTGCTAGAGTTTCTTTACGTGATAAAGAACAATGCCCATTTCTGGCCCAGTTTGGAACTCATGAACAGCACAATAGAGTTGCAATTTGTTGTCCTTCTTATTTATAACTTAATTTATAGGCGTTACTAAAGGTGTGCCGAGAAACATAATCAATAAATAGGTTTAAAAAGATGTGTTAACGTCTAATTTCGGCAATTCGTAACTATCTTGTCTCGGTAAGGCATAAAGTAAACAATATTTAGTGTACGCGTCAACAGCTATGATACCTAAGTACATGTTTATGACCATCACTTTCTCTCAGTAGTCCGAGTACATCTGCGTGTATCAAATGGTATCGGAGCCTTTTGCCAAGACGATATTGGCTGCAAGGGTGCGCGAGGTACTTGCTTATGTGAAATGCATATTACGCAGTGTGTGACATATTTCCTTACAAAGTGTCTAAGACCGGGGAACCAAAACTGTCGCAGGATCAGATCGGTAGTATTGTCTACACCAATATGTTCATACTTGTCATGGAAAACGCGTATTAAACTTAACGTAAATGCCTTTGGAACATAAAATAAGAATCGAATAATTAGGGATGTATCTTTGGAAATATCCTGCGAGGCCAAGAAATTGGCGAACCTGTTTGACATTAGTCGGTCGCGGTGATTTAACCAATGCATCAATTTTCTCCTACCTAGGTATTATATCTCATTGGTAAGGAAAGTACTGATAAAAAATGGGTGCGTTTGCTAAACCATAAGGTACCTTGCAATGTTCATATTGAGCATCAGGTGTAACGAATGCATCTTGTGAACGGACTCTTCAGCAGCCCTGAGCTGGTGGAAGTCGGAAACCATATCTAGAGAGCTGAACCAGCGAGCCTTACCTAACCTATCTATATAGTCGTTGATCAAGGAGAGTGGATGTCTAGTTTTGACAGTAATTCGATTCAGTGCACGATAGTCCACGACCATTCTATCTGAACCATCCTTTTTTTTTACTAGCAGGATCGGACTAGCGTACTCTGAATCGGACTCGCGGATAATTCCTTTATCGAGCAAATCCTTTACTATAGCACGCACTTTTAATTTTTCGTCGTGAGATAAATTTTGTAAGGTCTGTAATATACAGGCACGTCAGTTGTTAACTTGATGTGCATCTCACTATCTTTTACTGTTGTGGTCGCGGTACCACTTAAAAAGAATACTTAGTTAAGATCTCTAGTAGCCGTTCCCTATCACTTCCACATACCGACGTATTTACTTGATCGGGCAAAAAATCTTATTTACTTGCATTTCATAGTTTACGGTTACCTCACTATGAACTAAACGTTGGCAGTTACCGGTCCTAACATAAGTAATACCTTTTCTATTTAGTACGTCTGTACCAATTATGACGGGTATATTCAAACTTTCGTTGTCCACAATACAAAAATCAATTTCTATTGTTATGTCGCTAAACTCAACGGGTAGGGTCACAAATAATTTTGATCTAACTTCCGTACCGCCTAAGCCGCGTAATAATTGATCAGTAGGCTTTATTTGACACGAGAAATATTTAACAACATTATTCGACATTAATGAAACACATGAGCCACTATCAATTAGCACATCTATCGGTATTCCTAGTATGACAGCGGTTGTCACGTCACGATTATTGTAACTACCCGCTATTTCGCAACAAAAGTTGACACCGTCACTATTTCGAGAATTAGTGCGTTCTTTAGCAAATAAATACATCGCCACGAGATTCTGGTAAAGAGATTGTCTTTTCATCACTATTATTTAAATTGAGTTTGATCGTTTGTAACAATTAACGCTCTTATGACCGAACTGGTTACACTGGAAACACTTTATTGATTTTAAATCTTTAGAATCATATTGACGTTTCAGCGGTTTGCGATTTGAATTATTATTGTTGAAAGACTTGTAAGTTCGATCACTATTAGAATACACTTTCTTAAAGTAGTTAGAAGGTTTAACAAAGCTCGATAAAAACTCCACAATAGAATCAGGTGATAGTTTAGCGTTGGTAGCCATGGCACAAATTTGTGGATCCGAAATTCCACGAATAATAATAGCATTAAGCAGCTCACTACTTAGACCTTTAACAGTGCGTAACCTTAAAAGCGATTTGCGAGCATACTCAGCATATGTGGAGAATTTATCGGACTCTGTCCGCATTACATCATAAAGAATGTTCGCGACATCAACTGATCGTGGGCATAGCGCTTTTAGTTCTAATTTGAAATTGGACCACGTGCGAATATTGCTTGTCCATTGGCTCAGCCAGGTGCGAGATTCCCCTTTTAGACAATGTCCCACGCGAGCAACGAGCTCTCTCTACCTCATCACACCACGAGTCGAAGTCATGAACACTCGGATCAAAATCAGAGACAAAATATCGGTTGGATCTGACCTGAGCACAGCTGATGGCGGTCAATAGACACTCCGTCACCACGTCCTCAGACTGCGTTGATTCCATGTTGCTAGTGCGTGGAGTCAGCGGCGGCGTCCCCACTTGCGCGGACACGGGCTCACGCAACGGTGTCGGCGCCACAAGCACCGATGCCGTTGGTGTCGCGTTTGGCAGCTTGACGGCGCGGCCAGGCCAGCGCTGGTCGTCGCGATAGCTTGCGTCTCCACAGACGCACGGGGTTGGTCTTCCAACGCGCGCCGTCTTCTCAGAATCTCTTCCATTGGGTTGGGCGAAGGAGTTTGCCCGCGGCGCTTTCGTTTGTTACGTTGATCGTTGGAAGGCATCGCAGAGACAAAAACTCCGTCTGAATATTAATTAACCAGACCACGTGGTGATAACCAAAAAATACTAGTTTCACTTATAAAACCAAAAATGTGGACTTTCAGCGGCTTTTCAGCCTTCAGATCCCACTTCTGATATTACAAATAGAAACACACAATGATTTTTTAAAAAGATTTTAATGGCCTACGGCCAACACACATTTACAATTTATAACACGGTAGGCAAACGACAATCGTCAGATATTCGGACAGAGCTTCCACACTGCTTGAAGACCGCTGAGCAAATGAACGAGTACCGCCAACGGTCGTCCTTATATAGCCGGTCGCAGTGTTGCTACTTTCGATTAGAATTTTCCTCTAATAATATATTGTATATAACCTATGATGAACCAAATCTATATCGATTAAGAAATATCATTTAAAAACTGTAAAATGGCAACACTTTTTTGACTCTTAGTAAATGTCAGTAATGTCATATTCAATTTATTTTGTTTGTTACGTATTTGTTTTGCTCGTGCGCATTGTGAATGTTTGTGGATCTTTTACGAGTTCTGGCTTTTTCTTTCGGATTTCTACCCTTACCAAACGATGAACTCATTCTTTTCTACTCAAAACTACGAAATACTGTGATTATCCTAATAAAAGTACGTACACACTTAATGTTTTTTGAGCATAAAAAAATACTTCTTGTTATAAAACTACGAATGTGGCTGAAATCCCATCAATCTCAAAATTCTAGTTTAACACTCTTTTATCGAATGCAATAAGAACTACTACGATTTTTGACGGTTCACACCTGGGCCGGCGTCTCTAAGAAATTGGGCATTATTCTTTAAAGAAGTAGATATATTGACAGTTGCATCGCAATATATCTATGCTAACTTAATGTACATTAAGAAAAACTTAATTCTATACCACAAAAATAGTGATTTGCACGAAGTGAACACAAGGAATAAGCATAAACTGGTGGGAACTAATTATCGTCTACATAAAGTTAAGAACTCATTTGCGGGGATTGGTAAACGGTTTTTCAACAAATTGCCTCTTGAAATAATGAATTTACCCATTGTGACGTCGTGCCCCGGCGCTCGCGAGCCTCGCTACAAGTGACGTCAATCACCCGTGCGACACCATGCACAAATACAAACGGATAATTAGGATCTTTCTTTTACAAAAGAGTTATTACACTATTAAGGATTTTTTAAATGATAAGACACCATGGGGATAGGCTTAGGCTATATATTTTCTTTTCTGACCGTTTACTATAATTGTTGTATAAATTTGTTTCATTCTAGTTTTAATAAGTGAGATGTTGAGTGGAGGTGCCTCGTGAACACATGATTTTTGCAGGATTTGGATATTTTTATGATTTGTTGAATGTAGTTTAAGGTTTACAGCTCATTATAGCCACCCGGCACCCACTCCGCACCGCCTCGCCTCGTGCGGTTAATATTCTATATATGGATTTGTATAAGTATGCGCTCACTACATCAACTCGGTAGCGTCACCGGATCGCCTCTGTCGTAAGCCGTCCACGCGCGGACGGCGGGTGGTCCACCCGCGCGCCGTCCGCGCGTGGACGGCTCGGTGACAACTCGCTGCTCGCATGCTTGCCTTGCGTTGACTGCGCTGCCCGCGAATGATTCGTTGACGTCCACTCGTTAAACACGTGGCATTCACTCGTTGACCGCGCGGGGTCCGCTGGTTGACCACACGACGTCCACCCGTGGACCACCTGTCGACAACTAGTGGACGCCGTGCGGAGTGGGTGCCAGATGGCTCTAATGAGCTGTGACCTTAACATGGTTTATCCCTAATCATATCGTTGTTCACTTGTCACCTTCACAAAATTCTTTCTACATTTGAATTCCTTCACGCGTTTCACTTATTTATGTTAATAATAAACATATATTGTATTAACCCGATTCTTATTTTATTATTTAAACTAGCAGTGCCCGCGGCTTCGCACGCGCAATTATTATAAGTAATTATAAAAACTATCAAACAATATGTTATTTAAAGTACCAATTAAACTAATTTAAGTAAAAGAACTAGAGGACCCGTGCTGCTCCACAGCATATATTTTTATATAATAAAAAATCTCTTACATATAGATATGATGAGTACATTGTAGCCTTTTTATCTTATAGTCTTTATCTACTCACACGGTAGGTAGTAGAATACTGTACCTATGTAATACATTATATCAGTAGACAAAAACAAACTATATTTCGACATTATTAAAAAAGTTTATATATTTGTTTAGAAAAAAGGTTTCATTACTGCTAACAATTAATAAAGAGAGGGAAAACTCGAAAGAAAAACCCTATGCCAATCGGTCTGGCCAGCGTGGTATACTTAGTAGGCCAAGACCTTCATAAGGAGGTTTAAGTCCTGCAGTGGACTGCAAAAGGCTGTTGATGATGAACAATAATTAAACCTTTTTTTCATTTCGTGTGCTTCACATCAATAACCTTTTGCAGTCCACTGATCGACTGAAGCCTCTCCGTATGGAGGTTTTGGCCAACTATACCACGCTGGCCAAACGGGTTGGTATAGGTTGCTTTGTGTTATCATAAAGTAACAATTAATTTTTATTTATTTGAAAGTGGTGAACAAATCAGAAGGATTACCATGAAAATGTTAATTTCGAAATTTCGGACGAAAGAATATCATGAATGGTACCTGCCGTGGAGTTGTTTCAGACGTTTTTTTTGTGAATCATGCGGCGGGTTTAGTTTTGGTAGGAATGGTAGCTTTGATAGCAATGAGTAAGTAACATTGCTACCAAAACTACCATATATGTCATAAATACCGTTTCTACCAAAATTACTATTCCTATCAAAACTACCATTTGTACCAAAACTACTATTCGTATGAACACTATCATATCTACTATTTTTCAAAACTACCATTTCTACCAAAACCGCCGGTGCTGTCAAAAGTACCTTTTCTCTCAAAACTACTATTACATACTTTTTTTTTGTAAATACATACATTTTATACATAGAAACACCCAGACCAAGACAAACATCCATGTTCATGCACACAAATGTTTGACTTGAGCGGGAATCGAACCTGCGACCTTCGGCGTAGCAGTCGCTTACACTACCGCTGCGCCAACCGGTCGTCAAAGATAAGGATAAGGATAATTTATTTCGTTTAAACATGAGTAAACAATACAAAAAATTGCATTTCATGTTAGATAGTGGTATGTAGCTACAAGTTTGACCATAATGGTGAACAAAATTATTAAAGTTTTATTACAATCTTATCTATACTAATATAATAAAGCGGAAGAGTTTGTTTGTTTGTTTGTTTGAACGCGCTAATCTCAGGAACTACCGGTTGGATCTGAAAAATTAAAATAACGATAGCCCAGTTATTCCGGAAGGCTATAGGCTATATAACATAACGCTTCAACCCTGTGGGGCCGGGCAAAAGGCTAAAAAGGCTAAAAGATAATGTCGGCTAATCTCAGGAACTAGCAGTCGGATTATAAAAATTGTTATTGCCTATGATAGCCCAATTATTCCGAAAGGCTATAGGCTATATTAAATTACGCCACAACTTTTAGGGGCCAGACAAAAATAATAAAATAATCAAACGAGAAGGGGGAGGAATGGGTCAAAGGCAAAAAAAGGCAAAACGAATAGGACACAATCTATATGGGTATCGTTTTCGAGATTTTCGGGACGCTGATTAATAATATGAAATTTATTTAGTGATCCAAGATGGCGGGCGGGAAATCAAACATGGCGGATGAGAAAATTTTAAAAATTAATATGGGTATCGCCTTCGATATTTTAAGGGGTGGGGAATCGAAATACAACATCTATTTCGTGATCAAGATGGTGGATGGGAAATCAAAGATGGCGGATGGGAAAAATTAAAAAATCAATATGGGTATCGTCTCTGATGATTTAAGGGATGGAGAATCCAAATACAACATCTATTTCGTGATCAAAGATGGCAGATAGGAAATCAAAGATGGCGGACGGGATTTTTTAAAAGTCGATATGGGTATCGTCTCCGATATTTTAATGAATGGGGAATTCAAAAACACTATCTATTTCGTGATCAAAGATGGCGGATGGGAATTTTTTTTTAATCAATATGAGTATCGTCTCCGATGTTTAAAGGGATGGGGAATCAGAATACAACAGCTATTTCGTGATTCAAGATGGCGGAAAGGAAATCAAAGATGGCGGACGAGATTTTTTTTTAAAGTCAATATGGGTATCGTCTCCGATATTTTAAGGAATGGGGAATTCAAAAACACCATCTATTTCGTGATCAAAGATGGCGGATGGGAATTTTTTTAAAAATCAATACTTATGGGTATCGTCTCCAATATTTAAAGGGACGGGGAATCCAAATCCAACATATATTTCGTGATCAAAGATGGCGGATGGGAAATCAAATATGGCGAATGGGAAAATTAAAAAAGTCGATATGGGTATCGACTCCGATATTTTATGGGGTGGGAAATTCAAATCCAACAACTATTTCGTGATCAAAGACGGCTGATGGGAAACGCGCTTACTGACACTGTAATTCTTTTACTTAAATTAGTTTAATTGGTACTTTAAATAACATATTGTTTGATAGTTTTTATAATTACTTATAATAATTGCGCGTGCGAAGCCGCGGGCACTGCTAGTTTAAATAATAAAATAAGAATCGGGTTAATACAATATATGTTTATTATTAACATAAATAAGTGAAACGCGTGAAGGAATTCAAATGTAGAAAGAATTTTGTGAAGGTGACAAGTGAACAACGATATGATTAGGGATAAACCATGTTAAGGTCACAGCTCATTAGAGCCATCTGGCACCCACTCCGCACGGCGTCCACTAGTTGTCGACAGGTGGTCCACGGGTGGACGTCGTGTGGTCAACCAGCGGACCCCGCGCGGTCAACGAGTGAATGCCACGTGTTTAACGAGTGGACGTCAACGAATCATTCGCGGGCAGCGCAGTCAACGCAAGGCAAGCATGCGAGCAGCGAGTTGTCACCGAGCCGTCCACGCGCGGACGGCGCGCGGGTGGACCACCCGCCGTCCGCGCGTGGACGGCTTACGACAGAGGCGATCCGGTGACGCTACCGAGTTGATGTAGTGAGCGCATACTTATACAAATCCATATATAGAATATTAACCGCACGAGGCGAGGCGGTGCGGAGTGGGTGCCGGGTGGCTATAATGAGCTGTGAACCTTAAACTACATTCAACAAATCATAAAAATATCCAAATCCTGCAAAAATCATGTGTTCACGAGGCACCTCCACTCAACATCTCACTTATTAAAACTAGAATGAAACAAATTTATACAACAATTATAGTAAACGGTCAGAAAAGAAAATATATAGCCTAAGCCTATCCCCATGGTGTCTTATCATTTAAAAAATCCTTAATAGTGTAATAACTCTTTTGTAAAAGAAAGTTCCTAATTATCCGTTTGTATTTGTGCATGGTGTCGCACGGGTGATTGACGTCACTCGTAGCGAGGCTCGCGAGCGCCGGGGCACGACGTCACAATGGGTAAATTCATTATTTCAAGAGGCAATTTGTTGAAAAACCGTTTACCAATCCCCGCAAATGAGTTCTGAACTTTATGTAGACGATAATTAGTTCCCACCAGTTTATGCTTATTCCTTGTGTTCACTTCGTGCAAATCACTATTTTTGTGGTATAGAATTAAGTTTTTCTTAATGTACATTAAGTTAGCATAGATATATTGCGATGCAACTGTCAATATGTCTACTTCAAAAAAAGTATGTATGTATGTTAATCCATTATCTAGTACCCATAGTACAAGCTCTGCTTAGTTTGGGACTAGATGATGTTGTGTGAATGTGGTTAAAATATTATATATATATATATATATCTCAGACGTGCAGGTTTTCTCACGATGTTTTCCTTCACCGATGAGCAAGCGATAATTAAGAATTTAATAGTCAAAGTCAAAATCCTTTATTCATTCAGGTCACAATGTATAACTTATGAACGTCAAAATAATAAATTCATGGAATACTTACTTAAAGACTCTACATTTACATTTACTGGCACGTTCGCAAAGCAAGAGCGTAGATTCCTTCTCGCGTTCCACTAATTTATGTTAATTATAAACATCTAGAAAATGGAGGTAATTGGCGATCATGGTCAGTATACCAATAGATTGCTTCTTACTGCCGGTTCGTATACCGTTATCGTCATGCTCACTAAAATGTCATTTCTTGTGGTGGCGTCGTGTGTCGGGTCATCCCTGTCCCTCTACTATGGCAAGAGGGATGATGGCTGGCACATACGTCATACTCGTGAACGGGTGCTACTTGCGATGACTGGTCGATGACGGTCTTGCGGACTGGTATTACATTTTAATATTTAACTGTATAATTTCCATCATGGTTCTGATCACTTTCGCGGATTGCCTGCATTATTAAGTTTTTGTAATGTAAGTGGATGCTCCTGTTTCACCATGTCTATTCTGAGGAGGCTAAATGAACATCAAAATTAAAATTAAGAATTATGCTTGACTATTATTATGTACAGTAAATATATACAAGTGATATAGAAGGTGTAACAGTTGCAGCACCTTACAAAATGTAAATTATGTGTATTATGCTAAACCTGGCGATGAAAAAAGTGACCGTGAGTTTTATTGCCCGTTCTTTCTCATGGTTCTATGCCTTTGTTTTGCGAACGTGCCAATAAATGTAAATGTAGAGTCTTTAAGTAATTATTTCATGAATTTATTATTTTGATATTCATAAGCTTCACATTGTGGCCCAAATGAATAAAGGATTTTGACTTTGACTTTGACTATTACATTCTTAATTATCGCTTGCTCATCGGTGAAGGAAAACATCGTGAGAAAACCTGCACGTCTGAGATAAGGATAAGGATACTTTATTTCGTTTAAACATGAGTAAACAATACAAAAAATTGCATTTCAGATGTTATAGATTGTGGTATGTAGCTACAAGTTTGACCATAATGGTGAACAAAATTATTAAAGTTTAATTACAATCTTATTTAAATAATAAAATAAGAATCGGGTTTATACAGTGCAGAATATGATATTTAAATTTTATTGTAATCCAGGGAATAATCATTGATAGAAGGTTTACAAATTTGTCACAAATAAAAACAAAATAACAAAATAAAGAGATGATATAGATGTCACAATAAATTAGAGAATACGGTGTCAATTATTGGAATAATCAATATAAATGCAAGAAATGTCTTAAGCGAGATTAACAAGAAATATTGTTAAATTATAATAATCAATTAGAGTCGGATAAAAAATCACATACATTATAATAACACTTATCAACTAAATATATTTTCAAATGGTTATTAAATAGAGAAATATTGGGCTTTTTTATTTGGTTCAGTATTTTGTTGAAGAATAGTACTGGTGCCATGTAAAATATGCTTTTGTGCATTAATGTGGTCTTGGACTGTACTATACAGAGCCGCTCCTTATCACGTCGATTGCGGTTATTGACATCGGATAATTTCTGAAATAAGTGTGGGTTTGTTTTAACAAAAATAGAGTTTACCATATTGTTCTCGAAAGACATGTGATGTCTACCAACCCACACTTGGCCAGCGTGGTGGACTATGGCCTTACCCTTCTCATAGAGAGAAGAGACCCGTGTCCAGCAGTGGGACCGTAAATATTAAGGGCTGATGATGACTTATTACTGCAGTCTATGTTTGAATGCATGAATAATGTAATGGTTCAATTCGATACTACTGAACCATTTTATATCCAATAATCAATTCTGAAGGTAGAACATTATTTTAGAAGATAATTATTTATCTGCTAACTAAAAAAAAATTGAATCCGTACGTAAAAGACTATAGTAAAAGACATTAGTGAAAAGGGTATGTAAAATTCATTAAACTGTGTGCTTTATGGTAATTTATGTGTGTCTTTCAGACGTTGAAGTAGTTCTAGGGAATTGTCGACAGGTGTAGCTTTGGAGCTATTCGTGAAAGCTAGATCAATGTGGTGTGAGAATATTATATTTAGTACAGATGATTTAACGCCTTTTTTTTCTCACTGTGGAAATGCATTTACCCATACCCCCGCAGGATGAAATGCGGAGGGTATGTGGGACTCAACGGCTGGAGTGCAAGGCCGTTATACCCATCAAAACCACAGTGCATAATTCCACGCCATTTTGGGGCGCCAGGGGGTCGCGTTAGTATTCTACCCTGGCATCTCGGTGGATAGCCCGAAGGCAACAACCTCCTTGGCAGCGGATGAAGGTGTTGGGCTCTGCCGCCAAAACACCCAGCGGCCGCAGAGGATATGAAGGACGGCAACCTGACAACACCGCATCTCCTCTTCCTCTGCGGCCCCACCGCAACGCATCAAATAGTGCGCCCCCCTTTGGTCGCGGGAGATAGGACGCGCGGCAACGCAATACCGACACGCCTCTCCTCCCGCGATCGCGCCCGACTGACAGAACTGATCCCCGCACTCACACCAAGCCCACGTGGAGCGTCCACTCCCGGGATCCCGCTTAGCTTCACCGTGGGTGTTCAAGCCAAGGTTACTGAGCCTCGCCACCACGACAAGGTACAGATCTCAGAGGGAGGAGATGATTTAACGCCTATTATGTACGTAAAAGGAGGAGAGGGCGCTAGTTGCCACGGTAAACATCGTCTCTCAAACGCACAATGGCCCAATTAAGTGGCTAAGTGCGGAAAACACCTGTCCAACTAACTAACTAACTAACATCGTCTCTGTAGAAATTACGACAAAATTAATATAAAAAAGTGCGTTTCACCATGTATTAGTGTTTAAAGTGATAGTTTAACAAGTGTTTTTAACTATATATTGTGGTCAAAGACAACAAACAACAGCCGGATACTAAAAACCTAAAAAATCCAAAGTGCAAAACAATCGCCGGTATACGACAGTGAGGATTTTGTTAGTGCAAAACAGACAATATTATACAACCAAATTCAGTGATCACAAACTTGAATCTTCGTTAAAAGCTACAAAAACAGAATAAATCTATGTCCAGTGAAAAAGCGAAAAAGTGTAAATCTATAACCTCAAAACTGAATGATTTGCAAATATATCACGATTGATTATACAGCGCCATCTAGAAAAAAAGGGGAGCACTACTACAACCTCATAGTATACAAAGGTACTCTGTGCCTCATAGTGCCCAACGTAGTTGCCAACAGCAGCACGAAATAATAGAACAAGGTGTCACAAGAGGGCGTTGTAACAAACTCTAAATCATGGAAGAAGTTATGAAAGCGCTTAAACAAATACAAAAAGAGTTGGATGAACAAAAAACAACCATCCGAGACAGTGGCAAAAATGTGACAGAGCAAGTTACACAAAACATTACCAAATTGATGGATGAAAAGTTTTTATTATGGGATGAAAAACACGAAAAATTGAAACAAATTGTAGAAAACCAAGAAAAACGAATACATTTTCTGGAAAAACAGTCAAGGCAAAGAAATATAGTAATTTTCGGCCTAGAAGAAGGAGAATTAATGTCTTATGAAAACTTAGAAAGCAGTATTATTAAATGGATTGAAGTGCACTTCTCTATTAAACTATCCTACAACGACATACAAGAAGTGAAAAGATTAGGAAAAAAAGGAGAAAGCCCACGCCCAGTCGTGGTAACTTTTTCTACTTAAGGCACCAAAATAAAAATTTTCAAGCAAAAAGGGGTGCTGAAAAATTCCAACTACTACATCAAAGAGGACTATCCAAAATATGTTTTAGAGAAAAGAAAAGAACTGCAAGTACAGCTTAAAATGGAGAGGGAAAGAGGCAATATGGCCAGAATTAAATACGATAAATTAATTATAATTAAGACCAACAATAAAAGACCACTCCCTCCATCACCTGAAAGTAATCCAGAAATTCAAAACAACGCTAATACAACCACCAATAAAAATAATAAAACCCAGCAATCTCGTCCTTCAATTCAAAGGTCAAGTAGTATTTCAGAAGGTGTTATAAAGCCAGGTTTACTGAATTACCTGGTAAATAAAAATAGTGCAAGCAATACAAACAACAAACAAGACCAAGAAGTCACAAACAAATAGCAATTAACCCCCCTCTCAAACATAGATACAACATACAAAAATACAAAAACAAGCAACAAAACACATCCCCCAACCCGGCTGGTCACCGTGGGGGATTATGACTACAACCCTCCAAATCCAGCAACAGAAATAGAGAGTAGAAGAACCAAACAAATGCACCAGCTATATATAGCAACATATAATGTCAGAACCCTATCGTCACATGCGCACTTACTAGAATTAGAAGAAGCCATACGGGGAATAAAGTATGATATTATAGGACTTTCAGAAACAAGGCGCTTCGGTAGCAATATAGAAGAGCACGATAATTTCATCTTCTGTTATAAGGGATCTACACCTGGTAAATACGGGGTGGGTTTTATAATAAATAAATCCTTGAAAAATAACATAGATAGCTTTATTGGAACAACGGAACGCGTCGCAACGCTGAACTTAAACTTTCTAGGCTTTATGATCTCCATTATACAAGTTTACTCACCAACTGAAGCAGCAAATGACAACGAAATAGATGATTTCTACAATACAATAGACAAAACGATGGAATCTGCACACAAAAATATAATATTAATGGGAGACTTTAATGCTAAAATTGGAGCACGCAAACAAGAAGAATACTTGGTAATGAAACAGCACGGATACGGGGTAAGAAACGATAGAGGTCAGAGATTAATAAATTTCGCTCTTGAACATAAACTAACAATCATAAATACATGTTTTATGAAAAAACAAGACCGGCGGTGGACTTGGCGCTCTCCAAATGGTCAATACAAAAACGAGATAGACTTTATTTTGTCAAACCAGCCAGGAATATTTCAAAACATACAAACGTTGAATCTGAACTACCCGTCCGATCATAGAGCAATAAGAGCCACAATAAAGCTCACGTCAACCAGGAAAAGTAGAGCCAAATTCACTAACAACCAAAACAGCCAATTAACCTGCGATAATGAAATAACTACATACAGGGAAAATCTATCAGATATGCTATCAGATACACCTGCTCACCTTGAAAACATATCGGTACAATCATACTATGACAAAATAGTAAACGCAATCACAAAAAGCTTAAAGAACGCCCGACATAAGATAGACAAACAAAGGGCACAAAAAATCCTTTCAGATCGGACGTTACAGCTACTAGAAAGAAGGAAAGCTCTACAGAAAACTAAGAATAAAACTAGATCTATGAGAAAGGAACTCTCAGCACTCTACAAATTAGTCAACAAATACATAACCAAAGACTACGCAAGGTATAGACAAGATACTATAGAAAACCATATACGATACAAGGGAAGTACAAGGAAGGCTTACAAGGAATTAAAAATAAACAAAACTTGGATTGAGGGTCTGAAAGAGCTGGATATAGACATGTATCAACGAAAAGACATAAGTATCACAGCAACTAAATTCTATACTTCTTTATATAAAGATAGAGGCAACAGAACTGACATAAACAATACAAGAAATAACATCAGAACTGTCTGCGAAAGCTACACTAATCCTATAGAAACAACAGAAGTGATAGAAGCATTAAAAATACTTAAAGCAGAAAAAAGCCCAGGCTCGGATAACATCACAAACGAAGCACTGAAAATTGCTGAAACAATTCTGGCACTACCACTAACAGTACTATTCAACGCGATTCTACAAAAGGCAGAAACTCCCTCACAATGGTCTGAGTCAGAGATTATACTTATTTACAAGAAAGGCGACCCTAAGGATATAGGCAATTACAGACCGATAAGCTTGCAACCATGTCTCTACAAACTCTTCTCCGGTATGATAAATAAAAGAATTAGTACAGTTTTAGAAGATACCCAACCAATAGAGCAAGCCGGTTTCAGGAAAGGGTTCTCAACATGTGACCATATTCACGCACTCGAATTAATTATAGAGAAGTACCAAGAACACCAGAGACCTCTATATATTACATTTATAGACTATCAAAAAGCTTTTGATACCGTAAACCATACAAGTATATGGGAAAGCTTAAAAGAACAAGGAGTAGAAGAAAAATATATAGCAGTAATCAAGAGCGTCTACCGTAATAACAGAGGAAGAGTCAAGCTTGAAACTCTCGGACCGAGCTTTGCCATAGAAAGAGGTGTCAGACAGGGCGATCCATTATCCCCAAAGCTCTTCATAGCTGTCCTTGAAAGTATCATCGGAAAGCTAGACTGGAAGGAAACTGGGTTACAGATAGATGGTGCCTATATAAGCCACTTGAGATTCGCCGATGACCTTGTGCTTCTATCAGAGACAAGCTCACGGCTACAACTTATGATAGAGTCCTTACATGTAGCTAGTGCAAAGGTAGGACTGCAAATGAATTTAACCAAGACTATGGCAATGACAAACAGATGCAAAACCCCTATAACAGTTAATAATAAACCATTGGAGTACGTAGACAGCTACATATATCTAGGAAAGAAAATAAGTTTTGACAAGAGAAACAACGAAACAGAGATAAAAAGAAGAGCACAAATTACGTGGAATAAATACTGGAGCCTGAAAGAGATTTTTAAGAGCAACTTACCCCCAGCAATCAAATCAAAAGTTTTCAACTCAAGCCTACTACCGTGTTTGACATATGGATGCCAGACTTGGAAGTTCACTGCTAAAGCAAAAAATATTATTAACACCTGCCAGCGTGGAATGGAACGTAGCATGCTTAATATACGAAGAATAGACAAAATAAGACACACCACCATAAGAAGCACAACAAAAACAAAGAACGCTTTGTATTGTGCTCTGAAGCTCAAATGGAAATGGGCAGGCCATGTTGCCAGACTTACAGACCAGAGATGGACCGCAAGACTAACTAGATGGAGGGGCCCGCTTGGTAAAAGAATCAGGGGTAGACCATTATCACGCTGGGAAGACGAAATCAAAAGAACAGCTGGCCCACTCTGGATGCAGGTTGCACAAGATAGAGACAAGTGGAGCGACTTGGAGGAGGCCTTTACCCGTCAAGGGGTTCCTGTAGAGTAAAAAAAAACAAAACACGTCATAATATAATATAGAATGTAGATAATACTTACTTACTGACAATTAAATTTAAGAGAAAGTACAATGGCTAACAAAAATTACAAACATGCATAAACCATCAAACAAATATACCTATAATGTACAATACCAATATAATACACTAACAAGATATAGATAATAATAATATACTAATCAATTAAATTTAAGATAAAGTACAATGGATAACATTTAAAATAATATAAACATATATAACTCACAACTAAAACAACTCTAAAATATTCAAATTTAAAAACTAACGCTACATTGTAAATTGTAATACAGCATTGTAAATTGTAAACTACAGGAAATAAATAGGCTTTTTTATTTTTTATTTTTTTATTTTATTTTATTTATGTACGTAAAAGAGTAATCCATGTTTATGTAACATTGTTAATTGACGTGAAACATGGTTCCATAGGTATCATAATAAGTATAAACATGCCTACACAATATTCCTAAGATGCCGTGTTAGTTTTAAGTTAATTTATATTGTTGGACGGTGGATTGTCGGAACGACGAACCGATTGTATATTTGTTGTGACGCATTTTCCCTACATTAAGTTTAAATTGCAATGATTTGACCCATATCACTTTATTCTCTATAACATTAAAGTGATAAGTGCCAAAAAACAATCGTAAGTAAACTTGTAAAACAAAATGAGCAATGACAAAACCGTGTATTCTAATAAATCCATACCTTTACTGTCATACATCAGCATAAACATTGTAACCGTAAACAATGTTACCTACACAACGTCCTTGGAGAAACCGTATTAAGATAAACAACAATTTTGTTCGACAATATTTCACCGTCTTTGTCAACGAGTATGAATATTTACAAAGAATTTTGTATATAACCTTGTTATGTGTGGAACGTGGATATAAGAATCTATATGAGATAAATTGATTTTAAGAGTCGAAGATTTATTTTATTTTTAAGGATATAGACTGCGATAGCCTAGTTGATACTAACAGACTTCCACGCAGAGGGTGTCGGGTTCCAATCCACTTTCGGAATTTTCGAAGTTATGTGCATATTAATTGATAATTATCTGGTAAATATGGCAATCCCGGCTCTAATAAAAAGATTTGACAGTACCTTTACAGTTATACGTGTATTCAGTACCTCTGAATAAACTGACACTCTTCAAAGCCATGGAATATCTCTATTCATTTCTAGGTCTGTGCAGTGTCATTTAAGTAAACCTATAATAACTAACAGTATTTATGGAAGTGCTGAAACAATGCTGACAAGGAAGCTGAGAAGATATTTATCATAGTGTTCACTATCGCAAGCCATACAATACAAGTAATAGTTAAGGCACTCTTGGATAAGCAAACTACATTGTCCAATTACATATTTTGTCTATAATAATTTACTCGTTGTGGTTCTGTGTGGTTGCTTCGTCTTTATTTATCCTATTTGCTAACTAAATGTCAAATGACAAGCTTAAAATACAGAAAATGAATTATTCTTTGCAATTAATTATGTTACTTTTGCATCACCCATAACCATCTTTCATCAAGACCACAGCCTTTGGTATCCTCCAAATAATTTATCGAGCCTGTTAAATACTTTTGAAAATATGTATATCTAATATTTATTACATTCACATAATAGTCAAAGAGTCAACGTTTTCGAAAGAGAATTTCAGGTAGGCCAGTTTTTAGATATGCGATCTCTCTTACTCTCACGGACGTCATACAGGCTATCTGGCTGGCGGTAGTGGTTGTGTTCATCAGTGCGCATCGTGACTGTACAGGTAAAAAAATATTTTTTCAAATAATTTTAAGATTTTTTTATTTCTATTTTTAGTGACCTTTTGCAACATAAATTTATTATTGCCAGACATTTTTATTGTTGTTTTAACTATGCCAAACGCTAATTTTGGATAAAATTTTTTTTACAGATTATTTTTGTATTTATTTACTTTATTTTTCATATACACAAAGTATATAGGCGGACTTAATGCCATGGGCATTATCTATTAGTCTACCTTAGAGTGGTGCAGATAGATAAGAAATAGGTGTATTATGTGATGTAGGTTAAGAAAAAAAAAAACTAAAAATCTTAGGCCCACTTGCACAACGATTCTTAAATTGAATTAAGATGTATTTAACGAGAATAAAAATACTAAACACCACTAGCATCTTGCACAACGAAAAATTTGTCGACTATGATTTAAGAACTGTCAAAATTAATTTCCGAAAATTGGCTATTTAGTGGCTACTTTCATTTAAGAACTGTCACACTGACGTTGGCAACTTGTCATTAGCGACGAGAATTATCTATAATTATATAACTGGACCGGACGACGCAGCAGGGGTAGGCCTCCCACAAGGTGGACCGACGATCTGGTTAAGATCGCAGGAAGCGGTTGGATGCGGGCGGCTCAAGATCGGTCTGTGTAGAGAACCTTGGGGGAGGCCTATGTCTAGCAGTGGACGTCTCTAAGCTGACATGATGATGATGATGATATAACTGATAACAATGTACCTCTACTTGTGTTATTGTTAATGCTCGAAAGCTTCAAGTTATTATTTGTCATTTCGTTGCTAGGCGATGACAATGCGTTTTGTTTTATGCAAAAGCATACGCATAACATCGTTAAAATCGTAACAAAAAGTCATCATGACATGAAACAAAATGTAGAAACTACTTTACCGAACTCATAAAATGTTTAACTAAATCTAAGCGTTGTTGTCGTTGTGTAAGTGTATGCTAAATACTTTTAAGTTAAATTAATTTATGCTGTTAATTCTGATCAACCAATTTAAATTAAGAAGTGACTTAAATAAAACGTTACGCAAGTGGGCCTTAGTCATACAAATTATACATATTTACATAAATATATATTTCTAGCTGACCCAGCGAACTCCGTATCGCCTTTTTAAGAGTTTTTATTTAATTCCCTTTTTTCCAAGGCCCTTTTCCAAAGTTACCATTGACTTAGCGCTTAATCTCTTATCATTTCAGAGTCTATAAAACAAACAAACATAGATTTTTATATAATATTGAATTCCCCATTCCTTAAAATATCGGAGACGATAACCATATCGACTTTAAAAAAAATCCCGTCATCCATCTTTGATTTCCTATCCGCCATCTTTGATCACGAAATAGATGTTGTATTTGGTTTCACAATCCCTTAAATCATCAGAAACGATACCCATATGGATTTAAAAAAAAAACCCATCCGCCATCTTTGATCATAAAATAGATGGTGTTTTTGAATTCCCCATTCCTTAAAATATCGGAGACGATACCCATATCGACTTTAAAAAAAATCCCGTCCGCCATCTTTGATCACGAAATAGATGTTGTATTTGGATTCTCCATCCCTTAAATCATCAGAGACGATACCCATATTGATTTTTAATTTTTTTCCCATCAGCCATCTTTGATTTCCCAACCACCATCTTGAATCACGAAATAGATGTTGTATTTGGATTCCCCATCCCTTTAAACATCGGAGACTTGATTTTTAAAATAATTTCCATCTGCCATCTTTGATCACAAAATAGATGGTGGTTTTGAATTCCCCATTCCTTAAAATATCGGAGACGATACCCATATCGACTTTAAAAAAAATACCGTCCACCATATTTGATTTCCCGTCCGCCATCTTGAATCACGAAATGGATGTTGTATTTGGATTCTCCATACCTTAAATCATCAGAGACGATACCCATATTGATTTTTTAAATCTTTCCCATTCGCCATCTTTGATATCCCATCCACCATCATAAATCAGAAACAGATGTTGTATTTGGATTCCCAATCCCTTTTAACATCGATGGTGATATCCATATTGATTTTTAAAATTTTCTCATCCGCTATCTTTGATTTCCCGTCCGCCATCTTGGATTACTAAATAAATTTCATATTATTAATCAGCGTCCCAAATATGTCGAAAACGATACCCATATAGACTGTATCCTATTCGTTTAGCCTTATTTTGCCTTTGACCCAACCCTCCCCCTTCTCGTTTGACCATTTTATTATTTTTGTCTGGCCCCTAAAAGTTGGCGTAATTTTATATAGCCTTTCGGAATAATTGGGCTATCATAGGCAATAACAATTTTTAAAATCCGACTGCTAGTTCCTGAGATTAGCCGACATCATCTTTTAGCATTTTAGCCTCTTGCACGGCCCCAAGGGGTCGAAGCTTTATGTTATATAGCCTATAGACATCCGGAATAACTGGGCTGTCGAATACAAAAATAATTTTTCAGATCCGACCGGTAGTTCCTGAGATTAGCGCGTTCCAACAAACAAACAAACAAACTCTTCCGCTTTATTATATTAGTATAGATATAATAATTATATTATTTTAATATTTATTTTTATATTTGATACAGATCTCCTTTATTGGGCGGATACTTCCATAATCGTCGTTTTAACTGTTTAAGAAATATAACTGCAAAAAGTATTTACACATACAAACTACTTAGTAAAAGACTTTACTCAAAATGTTATCCGGTTTCTGTGACGTTTCGCTAGAGTGGCCAATATGGTGACTGTGATATTTCGTCTGTCAGATCCATTAGAATTTAACAAAATACTCCACAATCCGAATTTTGCGGATATATGCTGTCAACTCGATATCTTTATTTTTTTATGTTTTGTTATTCAGGTAACGTTTCGATGTACTCCTTGACGAAATTATTAATATAAGATTTGACAATGCGATAGCAGCGCAGTCCGTCGGTTCCAATGTGAAACATGCAAAAAACCACAACTACTTCCAAATTAAAAATTAAGTAAAAAATCATTTTCCAGTGTACTAAATTGTGAATCTGAACCATTCTCAAGACCCCTTGAACACACACAAAAAATTTCATGAAGATCGGTCGTCATTTAGGAGGAGTTCAGTGACATACACACGCACACAAGAAATATATATATTAAGATAATAAAATACATAAAGTTAGTACATACACAATAAATACAAATATAATAACAAATAAAATCAGAAATGATTTATAGACTTACTTATACTGATACATATTAATATACATATTATATACATAATATACATATTATAACATATACCTAGTTAAGATAGCGACTTATGATACATTCGCGGACTCAGCCAACAAGAGTTACTTTACTTTGGACTTGAATATGAATTTTGTTTTATGGTAGGTTTAGGTAGTATGCCTGCAATTTATATAAGGTGTTTTTTTAAGTAACTAAAAACCGAAAATTAATTTGCTAAGCAACAATTCGCTTGTTAAACCCAGACCGATCTAAAATTGAAAAGTGATGTGGTATAATTTTGCTTGGTATAGAAATGGTTGAATAAATTACGGAGAAAGGATTAAAAATGATTGAATTAATTTGTGGATTAATACGGTACTAAAATAATAATTAATTGTTACACAAAATTAAGATAATGATCAATCTCAAGTATAAAATTAAACAAAAATTTGGATGATTATGTGAAAACTAAGGTTATTACCTTTAATTCATAATTGTATCACAAAAACCGGAGGCATTTTGATAATCATTATCATCATCTTCATCACTGCTCTCATTATCATTGTCATCATCGTCGTTTGAATTGTTATCGTCTTGTAGTAAGTTGTTATCTGTAATAGAATGAAAAAAAAAGCTTTCGGCAAAGAGTTTATAAGTATTTTATTTTTAATTCTTACCTTTAATAATAATGTCGGCAGCTAATGATGGTAATTGCTCTCCAACAAACCAGATAAAATCATATTTATCGTCATTAATAGTCCAGCCGGCAGCTTGAGGTAATAGAGATGTTGGGTGTTTTAAATGCAGCTTTGCATGGTCGTAGGCTTGATGGGTCAAAATTACCATTTCTTTTTTCAAAATGATAATCTGATTTTTAGACCGGTAAGTGTTTGAAAACAGATGGAACCGAACTACATTTACGTTCTTAGAATCACGAGCTCCGTAAATATGATAAATTAAAAAAATCCTTGCGTTACTGACTGACTGAAAGACAACGTACAGCCGAAACTACAGGGCGCAAGAAGATGAAACGTGCACTAAGAAGGGATTTCCCGAAATTTTCACGAGATCGGGCAAAATGTACGGGTGTAGCTGCGGAAATCGTCTAATTGATGATGTTGATGAGAGTACTTAGTTGTCCGTTACAAGGATAGTCCCAGACCTTATTAAAAGACTGAAAACTACATTTTGGATCAGTACGAGAAGCCTTACGGCCCGGTCACGGCCGACCAGCCCGGTCACAGCCTACAACGACGGCGTCAGCGGCAAGCGTGTTAGATGTACCAGGTCATTCATATAATATTGCGAGAAAAAGTTTTTATGTATGTGAGACTGGCCAGTCATCATTTATTTAAAAATATGGTTACTATACTATTAAATGTTTGGCAGAAGTTTTCTCTGTTGTGAGCAACAAGCGACCAAACACAGGGCTCCGCGGGCTACTGCTCCACCACGATAATGCGCCCGCCCACACCGCAATCAAAACGAGGGACTTCCTAGACAGCACACCGGTCAAATTCCTGGGTCACCCTCCTTACAGCCCTGCCTAGCACCTTCTTATTCCCAAAAAAAAAAAAACAGCTCAAAGGGATACAATTTTCGTCGCCGGATGATGCGGTCTCAGCGTTCGAGCAGGCTGTAAACGAGGTGTCTGCGGCGGACTGGAAAAAGTGTTTCGAAAACTAGTTCAGACGCATGAAACTTTGTAAAGAGGCTGGTGGAGAGTACTTTGAAACGATGTAATAAATATATATATACTTATAGAACATTTTTTTTTTAGTTTCGCAAAACTTTTTGAGTGTCTAGTTAGTCACGCCGCGTACACGACAAGCGGCGAGTGGTCACGCACACATGCGCCGCGTGCTTGTAGTAGTGCAACCAATTCGCGCTCTTGTATGAAGCTTTGTCTCTGTTCCGTTTATATACTCATGTGGTACAGCAACGGGCACCAGTGGTAACCGATTTCGATGTACTATGGCGCGCTTTCCTCCACTGCGGCCGCGCGAATCACGAACAGGATGCGTTCAGGCGACCCTGCCGGAAAAATACGCTGTTGTTTGTAAAATATTTTTTATTTTATAATATTTATTTTTTGGCAAACGAAGTAGATATTTATGGACTATTGTACGTTGGCTTACGAGATTATGTTGGTCTCATTGAGCTCCCCAAAGAAGCTTTGTTATTATTTTGTTACAAAACAACTACAAAACTAACTGAATGAAACTTGTATTATAATTTACTAGCCGAAATAATTCAATGTCTTTAGCGACTAGCCTTGACCTTCACCTTTGTTGAACCAGATTTATCACAAGGTTGATATTAACTACTCTATTCAATACACGACGAGCAAAAATTATTTGTAGATGAAAATAATAATATTTGCCTTATAAGAAATCTTTTAAGACTGCCTCCGTCGTTCAGTGGATAGCGTATGCGTCTGCTGATCGGAATGACCCAGGGTTCAATTCTCGGGTCGAGCAAAAGTGTTACTGAGTTTTTTCTTATCCTGGCAATGTGCCCGGCAACGGCAATTGACTCATCTACTATGACGTGGGACCTCTGCTTACCCGCTTGGGGATACAGGCGTGACAATATAAAAAAATCATTAAAAGATTAAATGTCATGACTCATGACGAAGCCTAAGAAAGTAAAGTTTCTTTATAATGAATGAATTAATAAACAATATTGTCTTACTTTTATCTGTACAGACTATTTATTTGTATTTGATATTTATTCTTTCAAGTTTTTTCGTACTTGTTCAGTTTCCCCAGTTTTTGGCAATGATATTTGAAGTATTTCAGTGAATATTGTTTTGATTTCTTTTGTTGATTACGTTAGGATTTTTGCTTTGAAAACAGAAGTACGTTTACTTGTAAATAAAATTTTATTTTCCTGTTGCAGACTAACTTTGGCAAACCAAAGATATTTCTATAACCATATTAAGCGGACTGTCAGAATATTTAAACTTCAGTTAACGAATGTCATAAACAATTACGACTGCTACAACAGACTTTCTATGGCTCAGAGGAATACGACATTTTGTGACTGTAGACCAAACGGTAGTAAAATCCTTAAATATGCGATTATAAGAATTGTCACAGGCAGTAATTCATTCTCTCGACATATTTCTAAATAAAAATAGGAACGCTTTGTTCTATTCAAACTTATGAAACGTATCAGAAGCAATTTTGACATTCGCAGTGACGGTAATCCACCAAGAGAAAAAAAATCAATACCGTCTCCAATTTCCTCTCAAATCAAACTAAAAACCTAGCTCAAACAGTAAGGAAATAAATAAGGAACAACAAACGTCGAGCATTCCGGACGTGTAAGTAAAATATCCCTTCCTGACCCGAACGAAAGTTACAAGGTAAACAATGACTTCTTAGAGTTTTGGGCTTTAACACTTCTACGTACTGAGAATACAGAGAAGTATAATATTTGTTGGGTACTAACAGATTTGTAGTTTGTGTTGTGTTTGAGTGTAATGTTTGTTAACTTAACATGTCGAGTAAGTACGGGTGATAGGATGGTTACACAGTTTATTGAAATTTACGGAAGTAAAATTTAAGAAAAATTATTTCAATTTATGGATGAAAATTTAAGAAGAAAATAAATGTGGATCGTTTTCCTTTAAGGCAATTTCAGTCACATACCTTAACGAATTAAATTTTCTGCTGATTTTGTGATGCTTTCATTTGATCAAATACATTTTTTCAAGAGATCTTTGACGCTTCTGGTAATTTTAATAATAAAATTGTAGTTAATGAAATTGACACCACTGAATTTAAATTTCAAATGTCCACGCGATGTTAAATTAGTATGTTGGGCAATCCTCAGCGGCAACACACAAAATTCATCAGATGATTGCCAATATATACCTATATTATTCTATACTTCCTAATACCTAAGAAGCGTCTCTGAACAATGTCTTGGAAATTCATATAAAATTCATGAACATCAAAGATGACATAATGAACATCACATATACAGGCAAAAGTATAGCTACTATGTACTCAAGTATTTATAAAAAAATGATGAACTTCCAACCCCTGCACAAGATTTTGCGCAAACACGCCTTATAACACATTACGTTATAATCCTACCACATTGACATCAGCACCTGAGGGAGACATTCAACACACATATACATCGCTGGTTATACTCGACATACTATAATACTTCATATCAGTAACGCGCTCAGATGCACGTTACTCCATTGTAGACGGTAAGTAATGAATATTGAAACAGCATTAACTAAGCTCAGGGGGAATTTGCGAAATCAATTCGTAAATGCTCGAAATTTATTCCATGTGGGAATTAATAAACTTGAGTTTGAACAATATTGGAACAGATGGCGCTGTACAAAATGCAAGCATTGCTGAACTTGAGAATAGTTTTAAGGTAGAGATTTGAATTGCGAATTATAATGCTGCATGTATGGTGTAGTAGTTTAAATAACCGCCATGCGGCCTCGTCACTTAACAATGCGTAGTGTGCTGTACTGTCAATCCCCATATCGGCCAAAATTATGTGATTTATAAACTGCGTCGTACCGAGTCCTTGTATCTAATTTTGTCTGCTTGAATGATAATAAAAATCCCGCGATGCAGTCTTTACTGCGAGTACAGATATTTTGAACAGCTTTGTAAACAAAATTATAATAAAAACATAACATATTTAAAATTAAAAACTAGTGGAACGAGGCCTTATACACTGCACTCATGTGGAACTACCCTCGCAGCGGTGCGATGGGGACGTGTTTATTGTTTACTACGGTCAGATTTGCTATATTTTAACGTTAAATTCGTATCTGATACTACGACAACTTATTATATAATAGTTTAGAATGCCTAAACACTGTCGAGTTTGTGGAGTGAATGTGTCAGATGGATTATACATGAAGTGCTCTGATAAACAATGCCAGAAAGTTTATGATCTAAAGTGTCTGGAATTGGCGGAAAAAGACCTCTATACGTTTTCGGAGCAATTCACACAACAATGGGTATGTCCAGAGTGCGTTTGCTCTAATCCCAAGCGCAATAATCCAGGAACACCGGTGCGGAGCAGCTTTGGGTTGAAGGCATACACAACAAATGAAAACATAAACACTCGCATAGGTAACCGATTGAAAACAAAAGATGAATCGATCGTTGAGGTGGATTACGAAAGTATTTTAGTAGAAGAAATTAGAGCGTTTAAGCTGGAAGTATTCAAACGCTTAGACGCATAAACAAATCTTATTAAAAATCTTCAAGAACTATGTTTTAATACAAAAAAGGATTTAGAAGAAATAAAAATGAGGGTAAGTCAAAAATACGCTGACCAAGGCGATTTATTAATTCAAAGCTATGTACTGTGAATAACAGTAAATCACAAAGTTTAAAATCTAGTGAGCTCAATTCAGCATCGGAGAGTTCAATTACATTCGCAGAGGTGACACGTAGTAATAAAATACATAATAAACCCGAATCTAATACCATTACTACCCGCGATAATAAAACGCGAGAGGCCACGAAAACGGCGTCTGTGATGTCAGCGAGCACAGTAATTACGGAAGATAATCAATTGATCGATAAACCTCAGATGACTTCGGAGGTAAAGTTTACTACTAGAAAAGAGAAGCAGGAAGATAGGAAGACGGAGGCAAATGATGTTAAAAAGAAGAAAGGCTTTTTTCAACCGAGTATAGTTAAGAAAGGAAAAAAGAACATGATCTTTTGGAACTTTATCAAACCTTACTCTGTTGATTATTGTCAGCATCCTAGCGCTGTTCTTGCTTGGGATCTAAGATATACGCCTTGGAATCCGGGATCCGCTAGGCTGTCAAACCTCTTTCTGTTATAACACATAATTTCTTTTTTATTATTTTTATATGTGCATTTGATTATTCATTACGTTACTCTATGAAGTTTAATTTTAATGTTCAAGGTGTGGCCTCAGCTGAATAGAGAATAATAAATCCTATTGTACCAATCTGTGTCTACGTACACATGCAAGACACGTATCTGTGTGTGTATTAATCTTAGCAAAACAGTCATCTATATGCAGAATGAATGAGGAACTACATTACGAGAAAGGATAAACGTCTAATATTCTTCATATCTATATCTCTATCATCTATATCAGCTTTCGTTTGTAGATCAGTAGAGAAATATTCACTTAAATGAGCATAATCGGGTAGGTAGTTGTGATAAATATGATAGTGGCCTTATATTACACGTAATTCATCGTTTTATCTCGCCCTCCTATCGCTGTTTTAACCATTACATTATATTTGCAGTCAAATTTACTGCTACACTGATTTCTAAACATGTCCACTCAGGACACATTAAAGCTAATCTGATTATCAAATTAATTTGAATAATGCTCAAAAATTTTCAATCAGCGAATTTATAATTACTGAAAAAACATTAAATACAGAAACGGGATGAATAAGATAATATCCCAACAACTCAATAAAATACTTTTATCTCGCCAAGAAGTTCACCGGAAATAAATAAGGTGGAGTATTTATGAACAAGTCTTATTTCGAAGAACAGTTTGGAAAGAAATTTGTGGGAGCTTAAGATGCCCTGTCTTACTTTAACTTTCTTTAATACACCTTTTCTGGAGGGTAGAACTGTAGATATTGCGTTCAGTAATATATTCTGAGGATATCTCCTAATACAGCAAATAAAACTTTTTACTGTATGCTTTTTACTGCTTAAGTTATTTAAGATTTCGGTTACATCTTGAAAGATTATGATCAGATCAAAAACCATGTAAGAATAAAAAGATTACGCGGGCCTAGGTCTTGCAGCGCAACGGACAAAGTTAAAATGATCTAGATAAAGTTAATAATTGTTGATCGCATTTTATGTTGATATTCATGTAAAGTACCCGTGTTCACCTTTATAACGCCTACAGCCATATATGTCGGCGTGGGACACATTCAATAACAATTTCACGCCACATAACTTCATGATGTCACGTAGAATGACGTTTCGTAATTTTATACCCCTGAAACGCATTCTGGTTTCATAATATAAGAAATTTTGAGACCGTTGATTTTATACTTCTATATACATATAAATAAAATTGAAGTGACTGTGTGTGATTTCAAAATTCATATGTTGTTAAGTTTATAGTAATTACACGAAACCAAGTCATAAACCATTATAAAGCTAAAGACTTTATTTGGTTGAACGCGGTAATCTCAGAAACTACTGGTTCGAATCGAGTACTTTATTGAGGAAGACTAAAATTTATATAACATCAGATTCTAGGCTTCAAAGTGGAAATCTTGAATTGCAACTGGTATGAAGCTAAGATGATCATGATGAATGAAAAAATAATAAATGTAGATCGCATTTGTCGATATTCATGTTAAGTGTGCGAGTTCACCTTTATAACGCCTACAGTCATCTATTCCGGCGCTGGGACACATTCAATAACAATTTCAAGCCACATAACTTGATGGCGTCACGTAGAGTAATATATTGTAATTTATACCCCATGAAACGCATTCTGGTTTCATAATTTATGAAATTTTGTCATCGCTGATTTACACCTACCTATGCATATAAATAAAATATAAGTATCTGTGATTTCGAAATAACTATCTTATCCAAGTGCATAATTGTTACACGATACCAAGTCAAATAGACTACAGGCCCATGTCCAAAATGGGTGGGTCATTTGAACCACCAGGTGACTTATATAGGACGATATAAGAGCATAAATTTCAGCACTATGCCGTTACTTGTAAGCTGTCCAACTGAGTGACCGACCTTGTGGTGCACCATTTTTTTACGGCACTGCGCGCTTTCTTATTATTTTTCATGAATCTATACATACATACATACATAGACTCACGCTTGTTTCCCGGAGGGGTAGGCAGAGACTACGGAACGCCATTTGCAACGATCCTGACATACCTCATTGCTTCACTCACTCCCATCAAGTTTCCCATGCATGCTCTTCTGTTAAGGGTACTTCTGACTTGTCCTTTTTTCAGGATGTCTCCAATCTGGTCAGAGAACGTTCTCCTAGGTCTTCCCCTTTGTCCTGTCCCATTCACACTAGCCTGATATATCTTCTTTGTCAGTCTATCGTCATCCATCCTCTCCATGTGCCCAAACCATCTTAACATGCCTTTCTCAATGCTTGTCACTACATCTTCTTTTACCCCACACCACTCTCGTATCACACAATTCTTTACTCCGTCGGTCAAAGACACACCACACATACTTCTCAGTGCTCTCATTTCTACAGCATTTATTCTACTTTCAAATCTCTTCTGCCATACCCAACTTTCACTACCATACATAAGGGTAGGCACTAACACACCTCTATGTACAGCCAAGCGTGCCTTTTTGGACACGTTTTGACTGTTCATAAATGCCTTCAGAGCTCCATTCACACAATTACCTGCATTAACCCTCCTTTCAATATCTGCTTCATTCTTACCATCTCTTGTAAACAACGTACCTAAGTAAACAAACTCATTCAGTGGAACAAGTGTTCCACTCGCTGTCCATCGATCAAAACATTACAAGCCGTAACGCATTCCTCCTTTTCAAAAACCATAACTTTCGTTTTACTTACATTCACTTTCATTCCTTTCCTTTCTAACGCACGATGCATGATTGTTACCATCTTCTGCAACTCCTCCGTTGAAGATGCAAGTATAACCTGATCATCAGCATAAAGGAGGCATTTGACGAGTAACCCATTCATCCTTAATCCGCAGTCACTATGTTTTAAATCTTGCAAACAACTGTCCATGAAGAGGTTAAACAGCCACGGCGACGCTACACATCCCTGTCTAACACCTTTCTCGATGGTAAACCAGTCAGTGTATGCCCCGTTTATCCTCACACAAGCTCTAGAATCCTCATAAAGGGATTTCAGAGCTCGAATGAGGCTGCTGTCCACCCCATTTATTGACAGCACCGACCACATTTCATTCCTCACCACTTTATCGTAAGCCTTTTCCAAATCCACGAATGCGCAATAGACCTTTTGACCTTTGGCCAAAAATTTTCCGGCTATGCTTCGCAAGGAAAAAGCCTGATCCGTGCATCCCATACCCTTTCGGAATCCCGCTTGTACATCCCATATTTTCTTGTCGGTTACTTTCATAACTCTTTCAATAAGTACCTTTGCATACAATTTGCCAACAATGCTGAGAAGGCTAATGCCTCAATAGTTTTTGCAGTCTTGTTGCGAGCCTTTTCATTTATAAAGAGGCACAACTACAGCTGTGGTCCAGCCATTAGGTACTCGGCCGGTGTTCCAACACAAGTTATATAACCGCTGCAACTGACCAACTATGATGCCCTGTCCAGCCTTCAGCATTTCGACTGTAATCCTATCATATCCTGCAGCCTTACCTACTTTCATACTTCCCAGTGCCTTCACGATCTCATCCATGCCAATAACGCTTTCATCATTGCTATCATTACAATTCACTTCAGCTATCGGTGTCTCTATCGCCGTTCTTTCGAATAAACTTTCAAAATACTCTTTCCATATCTTCAGCACGCACAATTCACCATTTACTATACTTCCATTCTCGTCTCTGATGGATGTGTGTTCTGAGGATTGAGTTCTTCCTCGAACTGCACGAACGGATTTCCAGAAAAACTTAATGTTCCTCTGGAAATCGTCAGATAATCTGCTTTCAAGCTCATCTTTCTTTTCCTCTTTTTTCCTTTTAACCATTTCTTTCACTATTCTTTTTGACCTAACAAACTCCTTTTTTGCTTCATCTATGTCTACACTCGTTGCTTTTCCCATTCTTTCATTTGCTCTGGCAGCCAACCAATCTGACCAAGCTTTCTTCTTCACTGACACTGCTGATTGTACATCCTTGTCCCACCATGTATTCTTAACCTTTCGTATTTTCCTTCTCTTGATCATACCACATACTTCAGACGCTACACATACTACCTCTTCTTTAAAGGCCTCCCATAATTCTTCCATATCATTTATGCCATCGAATCTCTCAAATCTTGCTATCAATCTTCGTTTATACTCATCTTTCACATCTTTCTCTTGTACATTTTCTACTTTTATTCTTTCCTAGACCCTATTTTCATTACGCTCTCGGTGTCGCCATCCTTTAAAGAGCCCACTTATCCGGCTCAACACCAAGAAGTGGTCTGTGTGGTTGCCGATCCCTCGATATACTCTTGTATCCAACACATTCTTTCTCAATCGTTCATCTATTATCACAAAATCAATCATACTTCTTCTAACATTTTTCGCTTCTCGCGTATACATATGTATCCTTTTATGATCAAACATGGTATTTGTCACACAAAGGCTCCACTCCAAACAAATCTCAAGCAGTGCTTTTCCATTTTCGTTCACACTCTCATCACCAAATGCACCTAACACCCTTTCAAATCCATCTCGCTTTACTCCCACCCATCCATTGAAATCACCTAACAAGATCAATCTTTCATTATTCTTGCAGTTCCTCAAAATCTCTCTTAAACTCTCCCAAAACTCCTGCCTTTCGTCTTGCTCATGTTGTGACATACCCGTAACTATATTGACCGGGGCGTACACCCCCACAATAAAGAGACGAGTAAGTCCTACTTTCATTCTCATCCACAGTAGCCTAGCATTTACACATTCAAACTCTTTTACGCACTCATTCATTCGCGCAGACAGTACTACACCAACTCCCTTACAGGCTCTGGTGGTACTATCTGCCCCAGACCAATACGCCGTATATGTACCATGCTTGGTGGTGTCACACACTTTTCTTTTTTTTTCATTCACACAAAGAACATCAATCTTTCTATCATCCATCATCTGACATACTTCATCCAATTTGCCGTTCATTCCTCCACCAACATTCAATGTTGCAAACCTGCTTTCCGTAGGCCGCTTTTCGCCCTCGCGGGAAACGAGACGTGACGGGTTGCGAACCGCGTCGCCGCCGTATGGAGAAGAATAAGTTTTTGTTCCTATAGCGTTCCCACGAGATTTAGGGATCTAGACGGTCGATCCCCGCAGAGCCCTTTACGGGGTAAGGCGGAATATCAGCTGTGCCCTGTGACCACCAACACAGGCACCCTCCGTTTACGACCAGCTTGCCCTCTGGCCACGAAATCCCTCGGCACGGGTCGGTTCACACCTTAGATCGGGGTTTTGTTTCGGGTATGCTCCCTGAAAGTTGGTTTAAATTCGGAGTTTTCCTTCTCCTAGACAGGTTGCCAACCAAGGCTAACGAGGCCCATCTCCCCGAACGTTTGGTTTAATTTCGGAGTTTTCCTTCTCCTAGACAGGTTGCCAACCAAGGCTAACGAGGCCCATCTCCCCGAATCTCATGAATCTATCGATGGTAAAAATGCCGTACAAAAATATATGACCGAAATGCGTATTCACTATACCTGCACTTTTGAATTCTCACCAGCACTCAGTTGGACAGCTTACAAGTGACGGCATAGTGTCGAATCTTATTATTTTATGCTCTTATATCGTCCTATATACGTCACCTGGTGGTTCATATGAACCACCCATTTTGGACATGGGCCTGTAGTCTAAAAAAAAACCTTTTTACAATGTTGTTTGTCTGTCGTTTAGTTTGTTTGGGTTATTGTTGCGATACCGAAAATAACGCGGGTGAAACCGGGGCTATTCGAAGTTATTCTTTGAAACTTTGAACTACTATGTACTAAACATATTTTCAATGACGATGTTCCATCGTTACTTAAGGTATTTTAGAACTTAAATTAAACTATTTTATAGCACTTTATGCCAAAACAAAGCTGTCATTGAAGACTGTTACATAAATTATGGATACACCATAAAATACCAAACTCTTACTTCACAAATTCAGGCTCCAATGTCACATTGCTAAAATTACAATCAACCCTATAAAAAGCTGCCTACAACCCTTGACCCCTTCACGACCGATTTGTCATATCATACGGTGTAGACGGGGTGTAATGGAGCGTGGTACATTCTAGACGACGGTCCTGATCTGTGCAGTGCAGTGACCGGATCAAATTGTTGGCAAACGAATTTCAATTCGGAATTGTTTCGGATATTTCAAGAGACTTGGGTAAGTAGTATGATGTTTATAATTGTGATTTTTCTTTGACTTGTTATTTTGGGTGTGATGTGCAGTAATTTAAATAGAGGAAACAACATTTGGTTGAAATAAATGGAAATTTTAATTAATGTAATGTTATTTGCGAAAGTAAATCTGTCATACTTTACGTCTGAGAGCTTTTATGGGACGTGTGTTTTCCGCTTTCTGAGGTGGTGAAAATTTTCTTATATAATATGTGCTACACAGATACAGCATATCACTTACCTGGGATTTTGGACCTTACGAAAGGCTGCACATAGAACTCTAATCTACAAATTTTAATGTTCAACATTATTATTATTTATTAATATTTAAAAAGATAACTCCCGCACTAGGACTAAATCCTGTGTCGCGGGGGACTTTACAAACCTACAAATCACGGACACAGTGAACAACCAGACACGAAACAACAATTTATGGATCCCACAAAGTGTTGTCTCGTATGGGGATCGAACCCACAACGCTCGGTGCAGTGTCAAGCAGCGAGGCGACTACTTAAACCACTACGCCAACCATGCAGTCATGAACATGAACATGTATTCGATAACTATATTAACTATATTTAAATTGATACGACTGCAAAATTGTCAGTTCACAGAAACCATAACATACACTAATGAACCAAAAGATACAGATCATCAGTACCTGTGATAATATAGACCAATATACTTTGTTCACGGTGGCAGCAGACGAAATGGAAACTAATCAGAATTTTATTAAAACATGAGTCATCAAAAATATTTCCCTAAAATATATAGTAAATTTATATTAAGTTATTAAAATGCAAGCACAAAAACAGGTTGCACATTGAAATAAAAATATTTCTTTTTTGTAAAAGCTGTCCAACGTATTATGATAATGTCAATTCAGATTTACATTTAGACCAAGTGTAAATATTATTGGCAGAAGTCATTCGATATTTCGACGGGTTATCTCTTGTATTCTTTACCAAAAGTTAGTAAGTTCAGTCAGATACAAATTTCAGACTAGACTTATTGTTTGCCACAATAAATATAATTTCAAAAAACCTTACGCTCAAAGTTTTTAATTATTTAATGTTTATACGTGGGTAATTTTAGATGTACCATTTCGCCAATGGTATCATTTGCCGAAGTTTGTCTTTGTATCATCTTTAATGACATTAATTTTATGAAATAATATCAGCAGATCAATATTATAATAATTATAATATTCTACCACATTCACACAACACCATCTAGTCCCAAACTAAGCCGAGCTTGTAATATGGGTACTAGATAATGGATACACATACAAATAATATATACTTTTTTTTGTATTATATCTGAAGTTTTGAGTACTGCGAAACAGATAGAAGGATTAAAGGAGCAGTCTACGCAAATATTAATTGATTCAATTCTGACCTTTAAATGAAACACTGTACCTTCTTCTTCATCAGCCTTTATCAGTCTACTGCTGGACTAGGCCTCTCCTTTGAAAGGAGGAATTGGCCTACTATACCATGCTGGCCAAACGGGTTGGTATAGGGTTTGTATCAAGTTTTCCTTCTCTTACAGTGCTGTTATCTACATAATATGCTCCCTCTGTCGGCTCTTACGACACCCATGGGATGATATGGGGTGGTGACAATCTGTATTCTTAATCCGTCACCACACGGACAAAACACTGTACATGTAGATAGGTATATCTCTTAGCCCTGAAGTGTAACCTTATATTGAAGCTACTGTTAAAATTTTTATTCAAAAATTATTCTTGTCTAAAGTAAGAATACACTTGAGCCGTCAAGATTTTCTTTCACATGAAAAAACTTTTCACGTGGCGCCAACAAGATATTCTTACGCCTTCAAAATTTAGAAAAGATCATACAATTCATGTGGAACAAGTGTTTAAAATGCGAAGCTTCGAGATGACATGCCAATGTTGAACAAACTTCTTGCCTTTTAAAATCTGTGAGTGGGTTTTTTCATGTCGAGCTATGCATCGAGGGACGGCTGAGAATCATAAAATGCATATCGTATGAGTGAAACTCGATGGAACGCGAAAGGCTTTGAGATTTTATTCAGGAACGATACAGGCGGGTAGACGAGTTCGCATATTTATGAGTATGATGTTTGCGCTATTGAGATTATATATACAGACATACATAAACTATGAATGAGTGAGTGACTGAGTCTATGTAGACTCACGCCTGTTTCCCGGAGGGGTAGGCAGAGACTACGGAGCGCCATTTGCAACGATCTTGACATATCTCTCTTGCTTCATTCACTCCCATCAGATTTCTCATGCATGCTCTTCTGTTCAGGGTGCTTCTAACCTGTCCTGTTTTTAGGATGTCTCCAATCTGGTCAGAGAACGTCCGCCTAGGTCTTCCCCTTCGTCCTGTCCCTTCCACACTTGCCTTATATATCTGCTTGGTCAGTCTTTCGTCATCCATCCTCTCCACGTGTCCAAACCATCTTAGCATACCTTTCTCGATGCTTGTCACTACATCTTCTTTTACCCCACAACACTCTCTTATCACACAATTCTTTACTCTGTCAGAGAGAGAGAGATTATATATAATATATATTTTTTCGCCAGAGGGCGCTTCTTGATTTCAACATTAACCGCGTATTTCAATTTTAATAAAAACAGTATTTTTTACTTATTCTACCTGAATTAGTTATCAAACATAGCTAAAGTACCAATATATAAGTGAAAAAACGTTTGTAGAAGTGTATTCTAAAAACTAAACAAACGAGATTAACTTTCCTTCCAAGTGCTGACAGTTATATAGTGGCCTACACTGTTTATTCTGGACTCAAAACCGTGAGTACTTTCTGTGTACTGATCATCCACTAACATCCTCAATGAAAGATCGTGAAAACAACACACAGGACACATTTTAGTCACAAAACTATTATAGTAAAACCGTTATGAAAAAATTGTACTCGTCTTTCAGAGTGAGAATACGATGACTAATTTGACATTTGTGGAGTGATTGAGTGGATGAAACGATATAAACTATAAATCAGAGACAGCTGTGTTGCTAACAGAATAAATATAAATTAAACAAAAGTGAATCTTCATCGCAATTCAGAGCGACCCAGAGACATCTAGTGGCTGTCGTGAGTGAATGTAAAAGCCGAGTTGATAACAAAACCACTATTGTATGCGCCCTATGCAAAAACAATTTTGAATTTTCCTGTGTAGGCAATCCAGACAAGGTCAGTAAATAGCAATGCGAATCATGTGCTACAAAGAGGGCTGGACAAACTGCACTCACCACAGAAATGTACAACGTCACAATGAGAAAAAAGATGTCTGTCCACAAGAAACTTACTATTGTCTCGTCTGATACTGCTCAGGAGATCACTTCGGTATCTACTCCAATTAGCAGAGAATCTGAAAATACAGACATAGACATTTTTTCGGAATATCTAACCACTGATGAAACATTGCTATCAAAAGGTATGGATTACTCAGTGACGGAAGCTGTATCTATTCAGGACATGAGAGATATCATTAAAAAGATAAGAATGGACTTAGCCACTACACAGAACGAACTTGAAAACGTTATTCTTGATAACAACGACCTCCGTTCAAAAGTAACCAACCTTAGCAAAGAAAATAACACTTTAAAGTCTTTTTTATCTGAAAGGCCATCAAGGGAAAGCAAATTAATCAGTAGTATGAAAAAGACAAATAGAGCATCCTTACAACATTCAGATATAAATATATAAGCCACACCACCCAGGATAACCAGTGACAACAATACAGACAAACACGCCAGCAGAAATATCCTAAGCCTACAGCAAAACCTTCAAGATCTGGACTTACAACTGAAGTCAACCAAAAATTAAATAGCAGAACTTAATCATCAAATTACTACCCTTCAAATGGCTTTTCAATATAAAAGATATGAAAATCCTACGCTAATTCAAGATTTTAATAACGTAGAGTCATAAATCAATGAAAGTAAGAGGCCCAAATTGTGAATCCTCGCGAACAGTCCATCCTCGGGCACGCTGTCAGCGGTTGATGCTACGTTTAGTACCCAGTTCGACTACATTTGGTATTTCTCACCCAATAGTAGTATTTAATATTTGCTTCAGAATATCGACGAAAAATTGCATGGATATGATATGTGGGACTATTGTATTGTTATGATAGGTGACAGAGATTTTAAGAGTACATGTGATTGTGTGGAGATAGTCAAAACTATAAGGCAAGCAATACACCATATTACTCACACAAATATAATTCTATGTACTCCCACATACGTATGTGGATCACTTATATATAACCATAAAGTAGAACTGTTTAATAATCTTCTGTATTTAGAATTACAAAACAATAACTATGCACACTTTTATGATTCCAATCTCTTGACTTCATTTGACATGTTCTCTTTTAAAACTAATAAAAAGGGCATCCAGCATATTTATAAAGATATTCTCAATAATATTAATATGGATTATTACTTCCATAGTCACCCATTATTCACCCCTCGAACGAGTAATTCAGAACTTAATTGTACTAAGTTTTTTCTCGACCAGAATAAGCCACAAAAAAAAGAATAAATTTAATAATAAAGTTCGATCAAAAAGATTACTATTGTACTACCAAAATGTTCGAGGTCTACGCACAAAAACTGTAACTTTCCATAATAATGTCTCTTCAATATCAAGCGATCTTATCATCCTTACTGAAACTTTTCTGAATGATTCTGTATATGAATCTGAACTGTTTCCTCCCGAGTATATTGTTATAGAAAGGATCGTGTAGGTAATGTAGGGTGGGGTGGTGTTCTTCTAGCTGTAAAAATAGTTTTAATTTTAAAAGTATTAAAAATATAGATGGTTTAACTGATGATAAAGAATTGTTGTTTGTTATGTGAACGTCAAAAAATATAAAATTTTTAATTTGTGTTGCATGTTTACCACCCAACTACAATGAGAAGCAATATCTTGATGTGTTAAGTTGTATAGAAAATGCTATGACTACGTATTCTAATTGTAAAGTATTGATAGTTGGCGATTTCTACTTAAAGTCATGTAACAAATCAGTTCAAACTCAATTTCATGATTTCCTAAATTACTGCAAATTACAGCAATGTAATAATGTTTGAAATAAATATGGATGCATTTTGGATCTGGTATTAACTAATCTGGACTACGGAAGTTGTATCCTATCACCCGCCATTAGAGATCGTTGTTAAAATACCCACAAAAGCTGAAATAAACATACCAACTCCCCCAGGCCAGAAGGTTCTGGCTTTCAGATTCAACTCTGTGCGTAGGTACGCACAGAGTTGAATTTCCGCAAAGCAGATCTCTGCGGATTATACACATATATACGTGACTTGGACTGGACTGACCTAATCTATCAACAAGACGTAAGTAGCTGTTGAGATATTTTATAATAAGCTTAACGAAGTGATCAGTAGACGAGTCCCCTTTAAAACTTTAACTACGAATCATATATATCCGAAATGGTATACTAATGAAATCATAAGCTACATAAAATTAAAATATTTTAATTTAAAAATGTTTAAAGCTCGTGGCTTAGAATTTAATAAGGAATTATTTAAATATTACCGAACCAAAGTAAAAGAACTTATAAATATAGCATATAAAAATTACATTGCAATAGTTGAAAATAATATAGCACGCGAACCTTCAATTTTTTGGAAATACGTTAAAGATAAAAGAAAAAATAGACAACATACTAAGCAATATGTGTATAATAATAAAGCTATAGAAGGACAAGAGGCTACAGATGCGTTTGCCCAGTATTTCAGCTCAGTTTTTCAACCTGACACTCCTATACTGAATGCTAAGAGCGCGGAGCGTGATGCATTGTACGCAGAGATTCCAACGAATGTCAGTATTAATATTATTGAGCCCTCAGATCTGCGATGGGCAATGCGTCGTCTTAAGACATCGTCAGCTTATGGCCCGGATAACCGCTTGACCGCGCACAAGTGACTATTCTCCCTTTTTCGAAATTCCGTAGACCGCGCACAAGTGACTATTTTCCCTTTTTGGTTACAGCGCTATACTTGGTCTGAATTTACTGTTTCTTTCTATTACGTAATGTTTTAAATCCTTTTTCTCTGTTCTATTCAAATCATTGAACATTTCTTCATGCTAAAAATACGAAGCGAGTCTTAAAATCGTTAACCCGGAACGAAAAAATAATGTCAAATGCCACTCTTTGTTTCGCGTGCTCCGTGATTACGTGCTAATCGTATGGGTGTAATTAAATATTTTTATACTATGATACATGTTTTTTTTTATTTAATTCGGTGTAGATAGAATCCCTCTACAGTGAAAACTCATAAAATATGTATGTCATCGATTTACTTTTAAAAATAATCCTGTTTAAAATACACAAAGTGTTTTTTTCAACGATAGTCAGAAAGAAAGAAAGAAAGAAAAACTATTTATTTGTCACAGAACACAGAAAAAGTTTAACATATAAAATAAGACATCGCAAGCCTTAAGATTAATCTGGGACAGATAGGTGCACACTCAGCTTTAATGTTGTATTGTGGTAGTATCCACAATACAACGCTGATATTCTGTGTGCACCTTAAATGCCGCACGGACGTTAATCAGCACAATAATAATTGAAAAGACAAATAAAAAATAATGACAAAGGTATATAGCAAGTGGGTATTCTTTAAGTATACATTTTTATCTAAACGACAAAACAATAAATACGTAAGTACACAAAAACAGGATTAAAACAGTGGTCATAAAAAGAAAAATAATAAAATAAAGTTACATAAACATATAATAGATACGCCGACTCAATCACTTCGTAATTAAGTCGGCGTACGTATCACATCGAATATTCAATGCATAATAATTATGCAGCGGCGCGGGCACGGGCGCGGGCGAGCGGTCCGCACTCGCAGGACGCGGCGCGTCGCGCGTCGCATACTGCCAGCGCACTAGCCCGCGCGCGGCGCTCGCGATGTAATCATTGTTTACATAATACATAGGTACTTAAAAGATGGACAGTTTATTATATATAAAATAAGTTTACCAGTGTTCCCAGTGTTATATTGACCAATTACAGAAAGTTGTATCAGTGTTCGCTCCTAAGTATAATAAATTAGAAACTAAATATCATGACTGCCTCGTTGGTCTCGCGGCATAAATGTGCGCGTGGGATTGGGAGGTCTCGGGTTCGATTCCCGGGTCGGGCAAAGTGTTATTGAGTTTTTCCGTTAGGAAATTCTCAGTAGCAGCACGGAGTCTGGTAATGTGCCCGGTACGGCAATAGGCTCACCCCTATTACGTGGGACCTAAAAATTCATGGCGAAATGTGGGTATAATATTACACCTCTGCCTACCTCTTCGGGGATACAGGCGTGAGTCTATAAATAAAAAAATAAACATCAACAAAGAATTCATACAACTTGAACGAGTCATTCATAAGGTTGAAGAAAAACATCACTTCAACTTACTCATGTTACCGACTTATCAACAATAAATGTTTATGTTAGCGCGCCCATCTGGCGCGCGGCGGTGCGATATTTTGTTTAGAACGTGAGCGGTCGAGCGAATTCGGCGAATTGGCGCTAGCAGTCAAGCGGTTAACATACCTGCGTTTCTGATAAAGGACTGTATGTCAGTCTTAGAGGATCCATTACTGTATATTTACAATCTCTCACTTCGGCTATGTATATATCCCAATGCATGGAAGCTCTCCCGGGTAACTCCTGTGCCGAAAGGTAGTTCATCCGTTGAAATAACAAACTTCAGGCCTATCGCAGTATTGTCAATATTTGCCAAGGTGTTTGAATCTACTATAAATAAATCCATATATACACAAATTGGGAGGTTGCTTGATAACTGTCACCATGGATTCCGTCCGGATCACTCTACTTTGACGAATCATATTCAGTTTGTGGACTATGTGAGCACACGGGTTAAGTCTGGTTGTCAGGTCGACGCAGCCTACTTTGATTTTAAGAAGGCGTTTGACCTTGTTGACAATGATGTAATTTTAAGGAAAGTTGCCTTACTTGGATTCTATACTAAACTTTTAAAATTTATGGCAGATTATCTTAGAGACCATAGGCAATTTGTAAAACTAGGAGGTTACAGATCCAAAGAATATTACACACGCTCTGGTGTGAGTCAAGATAGCACGCTCGGTCCTACTTTATTTTTGATAATGATTAACGATCTACCCGATATTTATTTATTATTATCTCAACGGCAAATTGCTTAATGTTCGCTGATGATATCAAACTTTTCCATACAGTAAGCCGGGTCGAAGATTGTGTAGCACTACAGCGTGACATTGACTCAGTGGTCGCATGGAGTGTTAAAAACAAATTGTTCTTTAATAATTCAAAGTGTAAGACAATAACTTTTTCTCGGTCATGCACACCAATCACAATGCCATACTATCTTGCGGGTACTCCACTTGAATGCATTTCTGTAATTCGGGATCTAGGTTTAATTATGGATAGCTCTTTAAATTTTCATGACCATATAGTCAAAACGTGTACAGAAGCGAGTAAAAGTCTAGGTTTCATAATAAGAACTTCGTCTCAGTTTAAAAATGTTCATGTTATAAAACTGTTGTACAATGCGTATGTGCGTAGTAAGCTGGAATATAATTCTATAGTAAGATATTAGGCATGGTTGGCCTAGATACTCCACAGTTCAGGCGGCAACTTGCACACATTATACATTATTATTTATTGATGACGGACAAAATAGATAACCCTGCAGTTCGTGAGACCATACATCTCTACGTACCAAATCAATACCTGCGAGGCATTGGTAGACGACGGCACAAACTCCTCGCCTGCCCGCCTGAGTGGCGCTCCCCACACGCGGCTCACAGCCCCACTTCCAGAGCCATTACACTAATAAACAGTTTTCAGAAGGCCAATCCAGAAGCAGATAATATATATTCTTTGACAAACCTAGTATAATGTATCAAAACGTGTCACTTTTTTTGAATAAAATATTTAGTTAGGCCTACAATAATCAAATAATGTATTTCAATATAGTAATAGCGTTTAGCATAATATGTTTTATGGTTCAGAACCATGCCATTTCAGTAAATACCTATTAATTTGTGTAATAATTATAATTTTAGTGTATATTTAATATTTCATCTAGATTGATTGTATGTATATATTGTGTGTTAAATGTTTAGTATAGATATAAGCGATTTGGTTGTTTAGACTGTAAGCTTATTTCTTTATGAATAAATGAATCTGAAATACATTATGTAGCGGATAGGCACGGTCACTCACCGACAAGTATTCAGCCCGTATCTTGGTACAGTGACGAGAATATAAAGCCGCTCAAGGAATTTCTATATTATCATCTTCTAATGGACTGAAGTGAATCCCCAAAGGAGATTTTATGGTGCCCTGCCCTGATAAGTTGAGTGAAAAATGTGAGGAATAAATAAAATATTAATATCGGCGCTGTCAGTTGTAGGATCAGACGAAGTGACGACGTGATCAATATTCTACGCGTGTACAGATTTATGCGAGTGAGATATAATATGTTTTAGGGAACTGTGGCACAGTGGCAACCGTGCGAATCAACTAGGTTAAGCGCTTTTGTCACGTATAGGCTAAAGCCTTCTTTAGCCTATACGTGACAAAAGCGTGACTAAACACAAAAAGTCACACCCCATTTGGTGATCAAGAGCAGGCATCGGTCACGGCTGTTATGAAGATGATGATAATTGCGCATTTTCAGACATGCAAACTTGTATGCATTACCCAATACCAACTATATTTTAGATGTACATATTATACCTACATATTATTACGTCAGCAGATTGACAGCGATAGCCTAGTAGATATACCAACAGACTGCCATGCACAGGGTATCAGGTTCGAATCCACGGCGCGCACCAATGACTTTTCGGAGTTATGTGCGTATTAAATTGTTAATTATCGCTTATCCCGTGCCTCGGAAAGCACGTTAAGCCGTCGGTCCCGGTTGTCATGAAGATCTTTGACAGTCGTTACAGGGCGTCAGTACGTTCTAAATAAACTGACACTATTCTAAAACATGGAATATCGCTATCCCTTCGGTTTGCAGAGATCAGACAGGCAGTTGCTCAGTGGATAAGCTAATATTCAGCCAAATCCGGTTAGACTAGGAAGCGGACCCCAGATTGAAACTGGGATAACGCTAAGAGAATGAATGACGTCAGCAGATTGACAATTTTTAGTGCTTTTTTATTTTTAAAGCGTGAGCGAGTGCACTGTGCACGTACATTAAATTATTGTTAATTTGACGACCGGTTGGCGCAGTAGGAGTGTAAACGACTGCTATGCCGAAGGTCGCGGGTTCGATTCCCGCTCAAGTCAAACATTTGTGAACATGAACATGGATGTTTGTCTTGGTCTGTGTGTTTCTATGTATAATATGTATGTATTTACAAAAAAAAAGTATATATGTATGTTTAATCCTTGTTTAGTACCCATAGTACAAGCTCGACTTAGTTTAGGACTAGACGGTGTTGTGTGAATGTGGTAGAATATAGAATATAATATTGTACATGTACTGGCAATCGAAATCTAGGTTGCGAAAATATCAATAAAAATGTTACAGCAACAGCAGTAAACATGTCTCCTACGCTATCCTGAAATGGCATGTTATTGTCTATTATTGAAATGAATCAAAAATTATATAAAAAAAGCCTAAAAACCTAAAATTAATAAACAACTTATATAATATAAGACTCATACTAACTATAGCTATATAACTACCTACTACAAATTGAAACTTTACCTCACCACCGAGCACTGAAACATCTCTAAGAAACATCAGATGCTGGCGACAAACTTATAAGAGCAAACAATACAATGAAATTAACACTAGCAAAAGTTCTCAAGAAACAAATTCGGGGCAGTCTTGCAGAAGTTTTATCTTGTGTAAACTAGCCGGATATATAAAGACTCATTTACACAGCATAGTCAGTTTCTCGAAGCTAAGTGTGTCGTATCTGTAATATCCATCATATACATATATACTTATTTAGATAAAATAACTGTAATTTGCTTCGAGAAACGTTCTTCGTTTTTTAGGGTTTCGTCCTAAAAACAGAACTTTTATATAATCATTCGTGTGCCTCTCCTACTATTCTGAATATTGTTGGTTACAATAGACCTATTTAGACTAGTTTTGACAGAATATGAGCTTGGCAACAAAGTTACTGTCGACTAACATTGACAAATCAAGGAGATGGTAATATTCTATTGCTCAGGATAGTCTAAAAACTTTTGAGCGCTCCACTGTTTCAAGCAATAAACCTGGTAACCGTCGAACTCCATGTACCAATGACCAACTGGATCACGTGCTCACCGAAGCAATTGTTGTGATCGGTCAATCATCTCAAAATTCAATGATGAAAATGTCGCTCTTCTGATTCGATGAAATGGTGCAGACAACGGCCCATTAAACTTGCTTTTCTAAGCAATCTCCATGTAAATGTACCTTAAGAATTTGTGGTTGAGGGAGTGTATAAGAACGTCCCAATTCACGATCAGCGGTATTACGTTGTAGGTATTCTTTGAGCTATTTTCGGAGAGCCGCGCCGTTTAAGAGGGCTTCTTAGTTTAAAATCTGTTAAAGTCTAAATAGTGATGGAGGGATTCCAAAAGGTCTCATTTTTCGAATCGTTTTATAATTTTAGTATCTATGTAATATATATAAATAAGTTAACAAATACTGTGAATTTAAAATTATATACCTACACCATACCAAGACAAAGTTTGCAAATCCTGCAATATTTTAATTATTATTACTTTATTTTAAAAATGGGCAGGCATGTCGCTACGCCTACTATTTTTTTGCGCATCTCGTTATATAATGGTGCTTATACATTTGAACACTCATCTGTAATAAGTATTCTTGCGAATGTTACAAAACAGAAAACCAACGAGTATTTTCTAGCCAGTATTCTTACGAACATTCTGGCGAATTGACAGTAAAGCTTGTGAAAATGTTCGGCTCTGTTTGTTATTCAGTTCGACAAAAAACAAAAAACGGTGAATGCTCGCTGTTACAAGTGAATACTCAGGTGTATCAGCACCATAATAAAACAAAAATAATTCCGGTGAATTTGGAACTTCCTTCTATATTTAAAGTCGGCTACACAAAAACATTTTTCATCACAAATGATTTAATATATCAAAAAGAGTCAGTCATACATATATCAAATCTTGTCATAGCTTTTCAGCAGTATAACCTCGAGAATAAACAATCCAAAATACCGGTCCATATCCAATCAAAGCTGCAAATATAATAAGTAAAGAACCGTGTTTGTAGTAACAGATTGTGTGCTCTGATACTCGACAGCTTAGCGCAAGTATCAGCAGCTTAACGGGAATATTCGCATGTGGAATTTTTGCCGTCCAAACCTCGGTTGAACCGATAATTCACTTTTTACCGTTGTATGTGACGTCTTCTTTGACTTTCAATGTTGTCATTGAAAGTTGTATTGAAAAGTAGTAAAAGCATTTTTTGTCCATTAACTTTAAAGGCAATCGATGTATATTCCGAATGTCCCCCAAAAAAGTGTGTAATTAATTCTTAAATCGGCTGTCTGTTTTCGCAATATAAATATTACGTTACACATACATTCATAATATTCCTAGTCATGGATTTATAGTACAGAAAAATGCTGAATATATATATTTTTTGTAAATTTACAGTATCAATTTGTGATATAACGAATTCTCTTTACTACCTGCCCCACAGTGGCGACCATACTATAAATTTTGATGCATGCTAGCTCTACCAGAGTCACTTCGGAGCTAAAACCGCACCCCAAGTGAACGCTGTCAAAAATCTCTCGAAGAGCCAAAACTTAATTTAAATCTTAAATCCGTGTCACTTTGCCGTCATTTACGCAAAATTCACCTGAAAATTTCGTTCGCCAAGAAAAACAGACGATTTTAAGTTTCAAAATGAATTATTCATGGATATGAGGAGATACGAGAGCAACCGGGTTCATTACATATTTAAATATTTAATTTGGACGTGGCTTGCGTTTGTATTCAGGTAAAAATAAATAAAATGGTTGCCTGTAAAGTCGGTATACGGGCGAAAGTTTTACGTGACAACGACTTTGAGTGGTAAAATAATTTTAATGTGAATATTCATTCGTATAGTAGGAAGAAGGATGAAAGACGCGTGCCTTTCATTTTTTATGTCTGTCTCTCTCGCTCTTAGGCGGGACGCGTGCCTCTCACTCGCTCTCATTGTGAGCGCATAACGTGAGCGGAGCGTAACGCAGTTTCTTGAAGTGTCACCCGGCAAACCAATTTATAAGACGTTGTCACGTCAAAAATATTACAATAGAAATTATATGATGGTTTTGGCTTGAAATTTTTTTACATGTAAAATCAAGTTAGCATTCGCAAGCGAGTCGTGTGGCAGCCATTTATTTGCATGTAAACTGTTATGGTTGGTAGTTTATGGGGGCGCATGGTAGTGCGCCAGCTAAGTCCGGTCATAAACTAACGTCCTTGCGGTTTGCTGTGTGTGAAAATGAAAATGAGGAAGGAATGTTTTGCAGTTGCAGGCAAAAAGTGATTTTCTGTTAATTCCATGACACTAACGCGTCCTTCCTCAGTGTTTCTTGTTTAAACAAAGTTAGGCTGAGTAGAAAAATGAAGCGTCGCACGTGTTATTATTTCTACTATCTGTAACTCCCTATCTATCTTCATTTTACTATACGAAAATAATTGCTGCTCGTTAGTATTATAAAAGCTGAAAATTGGGCTCAGCGGCGTGCCATTGAGGAGGCTCATATAAAGCAGAGGACTGTGACAGGCTGATAATGATGATGATGAGTATTACAAAATCGTAAAAAAAATATTGTACATCTAAATTCTGAAAAAAAAACAGCATAATTCGAAAAGTGTATGGGATTTCACACTCTCGGTGTTTAACAATGCGTTATTTGAATAGTGCTGCAATGGTAAATCATCGCAACAGAATCTTAAATTATTAATTTCTTAAATAAAATGTGAACACAGTTGATATTCTTGCTAAAATTAAATGTTACACAGAATCGACCCTACTACTACACGACATGCATGGATAAAAACATAATCTTGTAGTTATTATCAAAATAACAGGATGTTCAAATGCATATGGACGTGTAGAATACTTGACTCCTAACACTTTTTTTTGTTGTTATTTCCATACAAGCACAGACAGATCTACGAAAATAACCAAGACTATTATTTATTAATTATCATCCTTCTAGAGTTATCCTAGTTAGAACCCGGGGCCCGCTTTCTAGTCTAACCGGATTTGGCTGCTTTTTCGCGGATAAACTGCCTGTCTGACCTCCACAACTCCAAGAAACAGGTATATTCCATGGTTTAGAACAGCTTCAGTTCATTGATAGGTACACGTATAACGATTGTCAAAGATCTTCATGACAGCTGGGACCGACGGCTCAACGTACTCTCCAAGGCACTGAACAAGCGATAATTAAAATTCAATACGCACATAACTCTAAAATGGTGCGGGCCGTTGATTCGAACCCGATACCCTCTGCATGGCAGTCTGTTGGTATCTCCACTAGAATATCACTTTTATTTGTTTTATATATAGGACTGACAATATGTTTCCGCTACAGGGAAGCTGAAGGCACAGCTTTTGACAATGTCCCGATTGTTGTAAGTTTGACCTATAAACGATACAAAAAAACGTCTGATTTATTTTATTTCCACCAACATTGCTACGGCACGCTTTAGCTGTAGCTTTTCTGTCAGTCAGTCAGTAACGCAAGAATTTTATATATACAGATTATAGCTTGCTCCACGGTGAAGGAAAAGTTGCTAGGAAACCTGCATGTCTGAGAGCTCTCCACGATTAGATCAAACATAGTTTTCTGCCTGGCAGGAAAAAAAACTATGTATGAAATACATCGGTAATAATGATTGCTACGCCTGTAGCTTCTATTACTGTTACTGCACGACAACCAGCTAGTTTTCGAGCAACGACATATCGGTTCCAGTCAAGCGTCTAATTATTTAAAAATGTTTTAGTTTATTACAAGACGATTACTGAACGTCAATTTCTCCACATACTGATTAAAACTAAGTCGCTCCAAAGTACACACCGATACGAAACCTCCTACTTTTTGTCTATTCCTGTAGTGTAATAATTGAACATCGTACTCAGAGAGACTTTAAAATCATCAAATAAGAGAACAATAAAAAATATACCATTATTCCTACGTACGTAAGTAGGGTACTTACTTTGACTAAATATTACCAAAATAGACCCTGTTCTAGAGAGTATCTATGTGGGTCTTTATGACTGATTAAGTAAGTGCAGAACTTCCAATTTCCGATCAGGTGTAGACGAGTCATAAAAATAGCCAGCTTCCTTATCATCTTCAGTGTTACCCGGGAATATCAAAGCTGCGATGCTGTAGGGAGGTCGAACTTCAATTCCATAGAGCACGATTCACGAACAAATAGATTCCTTTATTCCCGCACATTTGCATAGGTTTTATAATAAATGCCTGTTACTCGTAATAAATATTCAGTAGGTTTACAATTTTGTTGTAAAATATTATCATGGGCGAATGCTTTTGTGTTTCGCTGTATTGTTTGTTGAATTTAATAGGAGAGATAGTTCTAGAAAATCTAGAATATAATAGTTAGAATTCAAAAAATTGTTTTGGAATAAAAGAAAGAAAATTGTCTTTGTATATCTTCCTTCTTCTTTGTATACCACAAAATCAAATTGTGAAGAGATAGATTTCCAATCACTGCGTAAATGCACCAGCTATTGTTAAAGTTAAAATTAAAACTCTAAACGAAGACTGCTGATCGATAGGTTTTTAATAAAACGTCTATGAAAAGATAACGGTGCTAATCCGATGTCATCATGAATAGTTTATTAAAAACCACAATGTATACTTATTGTATAATTATGCTGGAAATTAAAAATAAACATGATAATTAATCATGATTGATTCTGCATCATGCATTGACAGTTGTGTAACAATAATTACTGTATTTTGCTCTGAAATCATATTACATCCGGTACCTTTTAGTACAAGTGTTCTGACTCCAAGGAAAATATGGGTATTATAATCCGTGACTGTTTAGGAAAAAACAGACGTAGTTTAAAAGATTTGAGATTCTCGTATCACCTAGTCTTGGCAAGTGAATTTTCATTGGCATAAAGGATAACGCTGTGACTTCTTGTAGTGTAGATATAAGGTTTTAAGCTTTAACATTAACTATTTTAGTGCTTCTTAGGTGTTCGTGGCAGAAAAGCCAGCGGCCATCAGAATCTGCTCATTAAGTTTGTTAATATCAAGTCAAGTATAAATAGCTATTGCCTGGTTTGAAGTAGGACACATCACACTCCTCCACATCTAGTCCCAAACTATGCAGAGCGTGTACTATGGGTACTAGACTATGGATAAACATGCATTCATATTTTACATAACAACAACCAGACAAAGACAAAACATCCGTGTTCATGCAAAATATGTTTGACTAGAGCGGAAATCGAATCGGCAGTCAGTTACACTCCCGCTACGCCACTGGGAGTTATTCATGGATTGTCTTGGTTTCTTACATCTGAACAAACCCTCCTATTGTGCTTGTCAGAGTATCGTAAAAAAGTTTACCCATTATATGAAACCCAACTACACATCCACATACTGCCTAAACTGTCAGATGAACCAAGTAAAATCCAGCTACTAACCGAAATTAATACAAACTAAAGCAATGGGTTGTATCTTAAGAAGTTAATTTCGCTAATCACACAATATCTCCTAAGTTGAAGACATAAAGACATATTTATTTCTGTTTTTCGTTTTTTACAACACTTATACAAGTCAAAACCCTATTCTAGACGCTGCCGGCTCTTTCAAGCTAAATGACTTCTAGAGAAGAAAGGCCGAAACAAACTCATAGTCATTGCTTTTTTTTGTCACTTCAATTTCTTTCATCTTTTTTTAATCTTTTAATGTCCAGACAAAATGGGTTTAGTATCCGAGTACAATGCAGGATAACGTCTGACGCTTTTGACTGACTCAGCCCACTGATGGCCCGCATCCAACAGCCCTGTAAACGGCCATAATACGGCTCAACCTTGATTGAGGGAGTCAGCACGATCTGTATCACTATGCTTCCACGCCATGAGAAAGTATATGCATAAGCATGTCAGCCTTAGCCATCAGACAGGTTGCCACAACTATTAGTTTAAATGTTTAATAATGCCCACATCGTACTCACAACATTACATTTTATCATATGGTTAAGTAGGTACATGCTGTAAACAAAATATTAAAAACAATAAAAATTTTAACAATAAAATATCATTAATTTGAAATGTCAGAAACCTTACTTTAAGTCAGAAACTATAATTGAATGTCAATTTAAGAATGCCTAAAAAATATATTACATAACTTAACAACTTAACTCGTCTTAGTTACTTACAATATTGAAATATTATGAAGTACATCCTTCCTTAGAGAAGCTTAGTTTCTTTACTTTTAAAATTCGTTTCTTAATCTTAATGAAAATGTCGAGCAAGTCAAACTTAACTCGAAGTTTTAAATACTTCCGTTAGAAAAACTTTGTATCGCTTTATTTCATTATTTTTTATTATTCCTTGCGAGTAGAAGCTAAAATTTTATCCCAAATAGATTTTCACAGACGTAATTTTTTGCAACATCTCTAACTCCCGATGCAAGGTTTCAAAGGAAAGTGAACATGAAGAAGAATTCTTGCAAATTGTTTCACAGTCAAAATAACGAAAATATGATAATAATTTTATCACGAGATTGCGTGAATTTTGTAAGTAACATTATTTTATGTTAATAAATAGTTCGCACGTCGGCCGCTGATCCTTGGTAATTCATTACTGAAATTATCGTATTTCATTACCTTCACATACAGATGGCATGTAGCAATAAAATTAAATAATTTAAACAGAACTATCTCGTAACGAGCCCTTCAGGCTGCTCGTGATGTATGGCCCTGTGGGAGCACTTCCCTTAGTGAATGGACACCAATATATTTAGCTTATGAAACTTGGAGATATGATGCTCGGTAATGGGGTGATAGTAATTTATTATATTATGTACTTACATGACCACTAACAAGAGCTATCAAATTAAAAACCACAAGATACAATTTATTCCCACAAAATGTAAAATGTAGTTGAAGAAAAGTTGGGGTCGGGTCGTATCAAGAGTTAAAAAATCGGGCAGGAAACCGAAAGCAATGGAAATTCCTCCACCGATAAGAGCTAGACTCATTAATGTAAGAAGCAGAAGAAAAATGTATTTATTTGTGAAAAATAACGCCCTAAAAGGATGGACTGAATCACCATCGTCAGCCTGCTGCTATGGTACCTATTGCTTGATATAAGTATACGTCTCTAATGGCCACTAAGTTCTTCATGTCAGGCCGCTTGTCGTCACTCCACCAAGCAGAAGGCATCCTACGCTACGTTTACTAAGGCGCTCTACACTCTTAAGGGACTGAAAAGAATATACTGATTAGTATGTATCTTTAATGCAGGTTAGCATGGCATTTACCTCTTAATTACATCTGTAGAGCAATGTGTAGGCCTCTCCACTACCCCCCCTGTGGGATCTCCACCTTGTCGTGGTGGGGAGGCTGTTAACCGTGGGTTGGACACCTACGGTGAAGCTAAGCGGGATCCCGGGAGTAGACGCTCCGCGTGGGCTTGGAGAGGGCCTGCGCAGGATGCGTCCAAGGGTGCGGGTGCGGGGGACAGTTCTGTCTGTCCCTCGCAGTCGGGTGCAATTGCGGGAGCAGAGGCGTGTTGGTGTTGCGTTGCCGCGCGCCCTATCTCCCGCAACCAAATGGGGGCGCACCATACGATGCATTGTGGTGGGGCCGCAGAGGAAGAGGAGATGCGGTGTTGTCAGATTGCCGCCCTCCCTATCCTCTGCGGCCGCTGGGTGTATTGGCGGCGGAGCCCAACACCTTCATCCGCCGCCAAGGAGGTTGTGGCCTTCGGACTAACGCGACTCCCTGGTGCCCCAAAATGGCGTGGAAGTATGCGCTGTGGTTTTAGTGGGTATTACGGCCTTGCACTCCAGCCGTCGAGTCCCACATACCCCTGCTTTTCATCCTGCGGTAAATGCATTTCCAGAGAGAGAAAAAACAAAGGTCTCTCCCCTAGGTATGCTATATTAACTCCAAGGCAAATCGTAGTGTAATGAACATGAACATAATTATTTTGTTCTGTGTGCCGTGTATTTATATGCCTTTATATTCTGATATGGATTTAAAATATTTATATACCACTGCTTCTTGAGATCCATTGACAACGTGCCAGCTGTTTCGTATATTAGTATTATTGGTTTTTATAAATATTCACATATTACGAAAACCTGCTAATTCTAATCTTTTCTCGAAAATAACAGAACAATCATTTGGCCTTTCGAAATAATCTAATAATAATACATCCAAATTGAATCATGTGAAAATCATTTGCTGTATAAGGATGGGTATTTTCAACAATTATACAGTCGCTAGTCGCTTAGAAACTTTGTATCCAAACAGAAAATAAATTAACTAAAAATCTGTAGGTGTATGTGATTATGCGAGCAATGATATTAGAATTTTCTGAATTTTATATGGAATAACTATAATAAGCTATATTAGGCTGTTCTTAAAATAAATGGATATATTTGAGGAATAATTTAATTTGATAAACATTAACAGAATAAAGTATAGATAACTCTTTAGAAGTCACTGGAGACCATCCAAGTAATGAGTTGGATACCCTCAGTTCTACCAGGTGCTCAGATAATATCTCTGCGTACTTTTTGTATTATCATCTCGCCCACTTATGAATTTCGACCAACATCCTAATGATTGTAGCTTCAAGCACTTCTTTTCCATATGAAAATAATTGTGGCAAATTTTACGCTACTTACTTTTTACGATAAATAGCATCATTATAAACCTAAACTGCAATCATGCCCCTAACACTTAACTCTTAACCCCAAAATTATGAGACAATGTTAATACAACCAACAGGACTTTACAAGAAATAGCATCCAATTTACAAATATTGTAGATGCTTACAAAACGTTTCTAAGTTGTCAACAAGATGTACGGAGCAAAGGGAGACTTAGCTGTTCCATTCTCGCCTCTGGGCTAATTTATATTGTATAGTAACTGACCCGACAAACGTTGACCTGTCAAACGATAGTTCTGCGACAAGTTCTTGAGGTAACTTATAATTTCTTTTTGCCAAATCGGGTGCAATATTTAAAGTCAAATATTTGGTGCATCCATTTTGGTGAAGCTGTGAATATTCCATGTTAAATATGTCTCAAGATTATTCAGGTTCAAAGAAGAGCTATCTGCAAGAATGAACTTAGGAAAATCAAAACGTTTAGTTAGTTACGTTAGTGATATCGCGGCGACATTCTAAAATATCACCGTGAAGCCTCTGTATAATTTACCACGTAGGACTGCAGCCCGACTGCAGTCCTGCGTGATACTGCGGTCTGCAACCCAAATGGATGACCATAATATTCTGATCAGTGAATATAATATATATACTGGGCTACTCCGACCAAAAACTAATACGTGAGTACAACCAGTTATAACTACTCAAATTATGATAACTCACGATAGTTTTTACTCTAATATATATATATAATTTGAATTCTTGCATTTCTGACTAAAATTTGACATTTATTTTCTTTTGGGGACCGCGGTAGGGGTGCACTTAGGAGGGATTTCCCCGAAACTTCTACGGGATATTGTACAAAACGTTAAATTATAAAAAAGTACAGACGAAGCTGCATCCTCAAGTTCTCAATAATAATGAATATGCCACTGCCTAAATATTTAAGAATGTTTGAATAAACTGAGTCTCGGCAATTGGCGATTTTGCACCGCCACCACTTCGCCACCGTTTTGATATCTTCACCAATATGACTTAGTAAGAAAATAGCTTTTTGATGGTTCATTGATTTAATAAAAGCACAATTTTAATTCTTAAATAAAAACTATTTTGGATATTTTCTCATGACATAGAATTTCAAAAGAATATTTTGAACTTAACTTTATGGAAAACGTATAAATTATATTTGTGTTGCGAAAGGAATTAAATAATTCTACGTATTGTTGTTTTAGTCGCGTAGACGTCGATGCACGTGGACATTTATAAATATAAATATATTACCAGTTTTCCTGTTTTCGGTTCAAAGCTCGCAAAAGTAAGAAAATGTATTCACCTACGCCAGTTAATTAAGTGCTGTAAAAAATCAATATTGTTGGCTGAAAAGCAGCTGCATCTCCTTTTCCTTTTTCCATCTAGGTCGGCAATACATTAATATTTGTGACTCCTCTAGGGTGACCATGGGCGGCGGTAATTGACTGCACGGTTAGCGTAGTGGTTTAACCGGCCGTCTCACCGCTTGTTACTGTGCCGAAGTGTTGTGGGTTCGATCCCCACGAGACAACACTTTGTGAGATTCATAAATTGTTGTTTCGAGTCTGGGTGTTCATTGTGTCCGTTAGTTGTATGTTTGTAAAGTCCCCCGTGACACATGATTTAGTCCTAATGCGGGTGTTGTCTATTTATAAAAAAAAATTGCTTACCATCAGGCATTCCGTTTGCACGTTTGACATTTATGCCATAAAACAATGTTTGTTTATTAACTTGTATTTATTACCAGTTAAACATATTGCTTTACCGATGGAACAGTTAAGCTCCACGGCTAATCGACATTATCTCTTCAAAGAGTTGAAAAACTTCTGTGAAGCCGTCTTTCGACCACACTTCCTTACAATACAATACAACAATCATAAATCTACGTGTATTTTAATTGGTAAGTCGTTTCAGTTCAATTGATTCGTGTTAATGAACTCTCATTAAAAGTAATGAGAGCCACGTTTGAGGGTTACGTTACGTCATTCGAGCGCCGTTTGACAGATTAACGAGCTAAACACTTGGATTATGCTAACTTTGGATAGGAATGGACTGAAGTGCTTCTGGTTTACTGAATGAACATCGAAACATGTTATAAAACGAAATCATTACAGGGCTAACAGTGACGATTATGATTTTGACACGTTTCTGAGAAGAAGTTTCTTGACAATCAGCCGAACATGCAGCTGTTAGCTGCATGTTCGGCTCCCTTTAACCGTTTAAAGTACAAAAGCCTATAAACATGCCAAAAAACTACTTCCAAAATCAAAACGAAATATTAATAACAGGAACAAAATACCAAACTTTAAATAAAAAAACCAACAAGTAATATACTGACTGTAAAAACATCGATCCATGCAATATTTGTTTATTGACTGTTAATCCCGAAGTCATATTTGCGTATTCATAATTAAATATAAGTTATGGATATCACACGAGTTAATTAACTTACTAGTTTTATATTAATTTGCATTAATTATTTATAACTCATGCCAACTTATTCCTGTCGGTAAAGCTATATGATAAGTACCGATAGCTGAGTGAAGAGACCGACAGACTGCTACGCAGTGGGTCTCAGGTTCGAATCCACGGCACGCACCAATGACTTTTCGTAGTAAAGTGCGTATTAAATTGTTAATTATCGCTTGCTAATCGGTGAAAGAAAACATCGTGAGGAAACCTGCATGTCTGAGAGTTCTCCGTAATGTTCTCGAAAGACATGTGAAGTCTGCCAACCCGCACTTGGCCAGCGTGATATACTATGGCCTTACCCTTCTCATAGTGAGAAGAGGCCCGTGCCCAGCAGTGGGACAGTAAAGGGCTGATGATGAAGCTCTAATTTACCACAGTCGGCCAGTTACATTTTAGCAAATTATAGACTCCATGTAATTCGCGTATAGCGTGTCTTGACTTTTCATTTGTAACAGATCGACAAAGTAGAGCAACGTTGGCATTATTTACCTTTTGGATGGGTGGCCGCTTGTTGTGTCATATAAGAGCGTTCCTGTGCTACAGAAGGTACGTAACTGTCGGTCCCGGTTCACTAGGTGATGTTTGTTTGGGTACAACAGAGTTGGCTACTCAATCATACGAAAATGAATGAAGGAATGAACAATCTTTCTTAGCGAAAACGGAAATCTATTTTTATCTTTACACATAACAGCATACTAAGAACTTAGTGGCAAGACGGACCAGACTACTACTTATTAAACATTTATGCCAAAATTCAAGGGCCTCTTAGAATTAATAACTATTGTAACATAAACTAAACTAAGTAAAATATAACGTTAGCTGTGGGTCATTGAATAGTAATTTAGTGATGTGTATCTTCCGAAGTTTGATCAACAAACTTCAGAACGTTGAGACACTCCATTTCAATCGATTAAACCATTTCGTAATTACAAAATTGAAACTTGGGTTGTATAAATATTTATTGGGTGGCAGCTGTTAGCGATTGCTAGAGTTGCTAATATATAGCACAATGCTATATAATATACTAGTATTCAGCCACGGCTCCTTACGCGAGGGACATTTTTTACCCTCATAGGAGGGAATATCCAGTAATCCTCTCTAAGTGCTCCCAAATGCTAAGCGTACAAGCGTACAGGTCGGTATCGTACGCATCGGACGCATCGCGTTTAACGAATCGTAATATTCTTCGTATAGAAAGTCACACAAGTGCGTCCATAGATCCGCATCGTACGGATCGCACATCGGCAATGCCGGCAACTTTTGCGATGCGTGCCGATGACGTCATACGGAATGACCTGTGGATGTGGACGCTTAGCAAAACACTCCTCTTAAATTTCAGCCTCTTACGCGTAGTAATTTCGGCTGTAAATTGTCAGCCAGTCAGTCAGAAACGGATGAGTTTTATAAGTACTGATTGGTCCAGGAAGAGACATAGATTGATTGTATTCTATGGTTTGGTCATAGCGATATGTTATGATTATTGATTGTACAGTTGGCATAGTGGCTAATGCGGTCATTTCGCCAATTGCATCAAGTGTTGTTAGGGTTCCGTAGTCCACAAGGAACCCTTATAGTTTCGTCATGTCCGTCCGCAGCCTAGCTCAAAGACGCCTGGTGCTAGAAAGCTGATATTTAACATGACTATAGACATAAGATATTGCAACAAAACTGTAGAATAAAATTTAAGAATTTTTTTTTTAAGAGTATCTTCCCTTACATATATAGTGAGGTTGAATTTTTTTTTGTTGAGTACCCCATTATGTAGGGTATCATTGGATAGCTTTTAAAAAAATTTAATTAGTTTGCTCAAATAATTTTTCGATCAAGTGATTGGTTTGAAGTGAAAAAAATTGTTAGACTCAAGTGTCCCCCACCTCTGCCGGCTAAACTATTAATTTGGAAGAGGTGAAAAAAATCACAAATGTAGTACATATAACGAATTTAAAAGGAAAACTATCACGGCTAAGTAGACATCACTAGTTTACGAGTAATCGTCGGTTAACTTATAAATACCTATTTCTGTGAGTTTACTTGGGAGCGCTGGCTTAATCTTAAAGATAATTATACGTACTTTGGTATGTAATGTACTACGGTACTACGTATGTATAGTAGTAGTATATCTTGGAAACAACATTTTATGTTTACAATACATACCTAGTATTTTTCTAAACAAAACTTAGGTTCTTATAATAGTGTCATTATAATTATTTATTCCGCAAATTAAACAGTCGGATTATCCGTTTTTAGTCCCATGTGAAACAGATGTTATTATCAATAATGGCCATTATGGGCAACTACGGAACCCCACATTGCGCGTGGCCCGACACGCACTTGGCCGGTTTTTTTTTTATAGTGTAGGAAGGCAAACGAACAAGCGGGTCACCTGATGGTAAGTAATCACCGCCGCCCATAGACACCTGCAATGTCCGAAGGATCACAAGTGCGTTGTTTACCTTTTTAAAAGGAATATGCTCGTTTCTTGAACATTCCAATGTCGAACTTGTTTGGAAATACCGCTGCAGGTAGCTGGTTCCACAGTTTGGCCGTACGAGGCAGGGAATGGCGTGTGAATCGTACGGTAGAAGAACGCCACTCATCAAGATGATGAGGGTGGAATTTTAATTTGTGGCGAGTTGTTCGGTGGTAAAATTCTGCAGCGGGTATCAGACCAAACAACTCCTCAGAAGACTCCCCATGATATATACGATAGAGAACGCAGAGAGACGCAACATCTCTACGCAGGACCGCGTCATCGATGACTCGAGCCGCTCGACGTTGGACGCGGTCAAATGGAAGCAGTTGGTATTGTGGTACCCCGGCCCAAAATGGCAGCAGTACTCCACGTGGGGCCTAACTTGAGCTTTGTAAAGCAAGGGACGCTGCACCGATGTGAAGCATCTTCTTGCTTTATTGAGGACACCCAGTTTTTTGGAGGCTATTTTATCCTTATCCTCCAGATGACCGCGAAATTAGACGTCTCGCGTTATCTCGACTTCGAGAATCCCTATGACCGGCTTAATATCAAGGGAAGTGCTCTGAAATATTGGAGATTTTTTGTGGTAAAATTGGGGGTCTTTTTTGTGGTAAACGCGCAAACCTGTATCTTTTTGGGGTTAAAAGTGACCAGATTACGATGACCCCAATCGGAGACCAGGTCGGGTGTGGTTTTACGTTAAAGACACAATTTTGTTCCGACACTCAATGACTTGTGCCTGTTGTGGTTCGATACTACAACAACACTTGACAACACTTTTGGTCATTTATGTTCGGGTGTCCGTGCGTTGTATGTTTGTAAGATCCACCGTAGAGGAGGATAAATTTCTAGTACGGGCATTGTCTTAATAAATGTTATCGTTAACATTATAAACACCTTACCTCAGCGCTAAACATTGATAAGGTAACATTACTTCTGGTTATTAAAGGATAGAGGTAGCTATTTTCTAAGCCTAACTCGTTTAGTTATTCAGTAACATAAGCTATCTGATTTAATATTCTATTTAAGGTAACACTGACCTATTGCTGTCCGGGTTTTGCTACAAGCACTACAGTATACATCTCATGCTATTCATCATTATGGTAAGACAAGGAAGACATTATTTTTCTTACTCTCTCGTTCTGGCAGCATCATCACTCCTTTTTAGACAGTCATCTAAAAAGCCAATAAATTCACCCCCACAACCAAAATATTTGTCACGGTATGAGTGGCCTATTGTACAATGTCCCATAACACAAAAGAAGGTCACAAACCTGATTGCAAGTGGTCGTGTAATGAAACAGCGCTGACGAAGCGAAAACCTTTTGTGGCGACACGTTGGTATTAACTAACGTCTAGCGATGCGACACTTTGTTTATTTTACCGAAAAATAGAAATGACTAAACAAAATATAAAGAAAGGAAAATAATTTTGGAGAATGCGGCAAAAGAAAAAATCCTGGTTGCATGTAAGTCTTCCTTACTTTGTGCTCGGGGTTCCTTTTCTAGTTTACCTAAGCACGTTTGATGAAATATGTTTAATCTTACTTCAATCCCATCGAAATGTAATCGCCGAACCGAAATTGTAGTTGTGTCTTATAGGCCAGGCCATGTTCAGGCCAGTTTAGATCAGAGCCGAGTCGTATTCGCAGGATTGATTTCGCGTAACGTCTTTCACACATCTTCATGATAGATCCGACGGCTTTAAATAACTCTCTAAAGAACGGAGAAGTGTGTATTTTTGTGACTGGTCCAATTATCACCTATGTATAAACTAGACGGTGAAAAGTTTCCTCCCACGACGTTTTCTCAAAGGTGGGAATTTAACCTAACTATCTCCGACGTCTTAATTAAACCAACAAGTTTGTCTTTATTCATTATAATTAATTTTGTTCCCAAACAACCTTCAGCCATACATACAAAATAAATAAGTTTGTTAATTATTGTTTACAGTCTATACATTATTATAGAAATACACATTATTAATTTAAATAGAAATACGATGTACTAATTTTACTTCGAGTGAAAATCCAATCACGTTTCTCTTGGTACAGTAATTACATTAGCGGCGAGTGGAATACGCCCGGTCACCAAGGCATTATATTAAATTAAAATGTATATTATTTGTATCTTGAATTATTATCATGATGGATTGTGAAATAAAGGTTTTTTTTTAATTTTACAGACTGTCATGAGTCATGACAGTTGGGGAACCACTGGGGAGGGGGGGTTGGTCTGGTGTAAGCCGTGCCGAAACGTCGAGGATATTATAAGGTATTTTTTAAATAATTGAACGATTGAAACGTAACCACACCAATAAATATAAAAAAAAAGTGAATATATAATTATAATATAACAAGTATACTCCTAAGTACTTCAAATCAATATTTAATGATCGGGTGGACTTTTCACAGACAAGTGTGTTTTAAATTGCTTGTTATAAATAAATAATAATATCGCTTGCTAAACGGAGAAGCAAAACATCGTCGGGAAACTTGCATGTTTAAGATTTCTCTTTAATGTTCTTAAGAACATTATTGTGAAGGTAAGTAAACTGCACTTGATCAGCGTGGTAAACTATGACCTTATCTCATCGTGAGTCATTGACTCAGTGCCTAGCATTGAAACAATTGGAACAATTGATATACAGGGCTGATAATAGAAAAATAACACATTCCATAATATTTATTTTGCAGCCACATAAAATACTAAAATCTTTACTCCCAACACCAATATAAAGAGTTGGAGCGCTTTTGTTTTTAGTCCGAGCCCATGGAACCCGAGACGAGAAACATCTGGACGCTGGCTGCAAGACAGATAATTAATCTCACGTTCAAATCTGCTAAAAAAATAAAGAGAATAATGCTGGTGTTATACCTTTTGTGTCCCGAATCGCGAAGGCTTTGAGCATTTTTAGGTTGACTGCCCGAAAAAGGGGTGCCATAGTTTCATAATCATAATATACATAATAATTATGTCATCATCATCCTAGCGTTTAGTACCGGCTGTGCTCAAGACTAGCGCCTTGAACCCCGGAGTCTGCTTACTAGTCTTACCAGATATGACAGAACATCAGCTTTTCTTCAGAGCGACTGCCCTCTCACCACCATAACCAAAAGATATAGCGTTATTCCATGGCATAGACCAGTATCAGCATATTTGAGGGTACTGACTCTCCGTAACATTGGTGAATGATTTTCATTACAGCTGCTTTATCGTACTCTCCGGGACACGGGGCCAGCGATAAATAACATCGTGTTACGCACATAACGAATACTTCGAAGAGTCAGTGGTACGCATCGTGGTTTGGAACTCGTTACCTTCTGCATGGCGGTCGTTGGTGTCTCCACTAGGCTATCGAAGCGTTAATTATGTATGTTCCTTAGTGCACAATAACTTCAACTTGTAGCTGAAATATGTATGTATAATCACAAAATTTTGATAGCAGTCACATAACCACCTGCCTGCCTCCGTGGTCCAGTGGATAGCGTATGCGACTGCTGATCGGAGGTAACGGTATGGCGAAATGTGGATGTAATATTTACACCTCTGCCTACCCCTTCGGGGATACAGGCGTGAGACTAAATAAAATAAAAGTCACATAACATTTTGTCAAGGTTGGGAATCGAACCCGATCGAATCGAAGGCGATCATTTAGGGCACATTGCCGTATAGGGAATGTGTTAGTGTAGGGTAACAACCTACTATATATCTGTAGCATGTGGGTAGGTAGGTTATGTGCATTTATTAACGGCTGCTGCGACAGTCGAATATATGAGCTTGAAAGTATCGGTTGTGTCATTTGACTACCCCCATATACCCCAGTTATAACAGTTGGCGACGAGGATAAAACCTGCAAAATGGCGAAAGTAACGGTCGGCACCTTATCTACGTTTAACCATGAAATTCAAGAATGGAGCATCTACAAGGAGAAACTTGAGCAATGGTTTCTCGCGAACGATGTTGGAGAGGATTCCGATAAAGCCGGTTGCAAACGTCGAGCTATTCTACTCAGTAATTGTGCTGAATCCACGTACAAATTGATTCGTGATTTAGCGTTGCCGGCCCAAGTTAGTACGTTGAGCTATGGTAAAGTGGTGGAGTTATTGGACAGACACTTTGAACCAAAAAAAAGTGTACATTTGCGGAGCGGTTCAGATTTTATGTGGCTACGCAAAACGATGGAGAAAGTTTATCGGAGTGGGCGGCGCGTGTCCGAGGATTAGCAATTCATTGTGGCTTCGTATCCGCTCAGCTTGATGAACAACTACGCGATCGATTCATATTGGGCATGCAGTCTGGAGCTGAGAGAGATAAATTGTTTACAAAAGAAATGTCGGGTCTCACCTTGAATAGGGCTATTGAGATCGCTGAAGGTGTTCGCAGCGCACGCATAGGTGCCATGGAAACTTCGGGGCGCCAGAAGGAATTGGTAGCACCTCCTATGCAGCTGATGAAAATGACAACGGAGGCAAGTTCAGAACGAGGCGAGGCGCGCTGGCGCTCACAGCCGCAGCGCGTAGCAGCGGGAAGCTCGCGGCCAGCTGCCGCGAGGAGCTCACGGCCAGCTGCCGCGGGCCGCGGCTGCGATCACAGCGTGTGCGCCGTGTGCGGATATGCCGGGCATCAAGCGTCATCGTGTCGGTTTGCGCGTTATAAGTGTACAAAATGTGGTATCCAAGGTCATCTTAAGCGAATGTGTAAATAAATGGGGAAAGGTCAGCATTATATCGAGTACTGCGGTGATGATAATGATGAGGGTAAGCATTTATGTTGTAGTATTCGTACCGAGCGCGGCGAACCTATGCAGGAATCTGTCGTAGTTAATAACGTATCATTACGTTTTGAAATAGATACCGGTTCTCCCGTTACCGTTATCTCTGAGCAATTGTATGACAAACATTTTAATAACGTGATGTTAGAATGGAATGATATTGTTTTACTTACCTATTGTGGTGAAAGGTTAAAAATATTAGGTAAAGTTAACCTTCCTTTCACATACAGGGGTAAAACAAAATTTATGGGTGTGTATGTAGTAAGGGATGGCGGTCCACCATTGTTAGGCAGAGATTTCTTTGCTAGTTTTAATATGCAAATCTGTTCAGTAAATAAATCCGAAGAATTAATTCAGAAAATCGTTTCAAAATTCCCACAGTTATTTTCAAATAAATTGGGTTGTTGTAAGGGGATAGAAGTAAATTTAGCCCTGAGACCAGACGCGAAACCGATTTATTTTAAAGCGAGGTCCCTGCCTTTTGCCTTACGTGACCGCGTGGAACAGGAGCTCAACCGCCTGGTGGACTTAGATATACTAGTACCCGTGAAGTATGCGGATTATGCGAGCCCTATTGTACCCGTTATTAAACGTGATGGTTCTATTCGACTGTGTGCCGATTACTCTGTAACAATAAATAAACAAATGCTTGTTGATAAATATCCGCTTCCTAGATATGAGGAATTGTTTTCTAAGTTGTATGGGGCGCGTTACTTTTGTAAATTAGACCTTTCACAAGCCTATAATCAGTTGTGCCTTAATGAATCGTCACAAATGCTGACTTGTATTAATACGCACAAAGGGCTATATAAATTTAAGAGATTGGTTTTCGGGTTAGCTAGCGCTCCAGCCATTTTCCAAAGAACGATGGAGTCGGTATTGGTGGGTTTGGATGGCACGTTACAGTTTCTCGATGATATTTTAGTATGGGGGGTAAACATACATGAAACATTAAGTAGGTTACAAGCAGTATTCCATAGGTTACAGGAAGCCGGATTAGTTCTCAAAGTAGAAAAATGTTCATTCCTTCAGGAGTCCGTTTCCTATTTGGGCGTGGTAATAGATCGTCACGGTATTCATAAATCTCCAGAAAAGGTTGATGCTATACTTAAATCACGTAAGCCTACGAATATTTCCGAATTTAAATCTTTTCTGGGAATGGTGAATTATTATAGGAATTTTATTAGGAATGCGTCATCAATATTGTCACCACTTCACAAACTACTACAAAAAAATACATCTTGGTCATGGACAATGGAACAAGATCAGGCTTGGTCGTCCATTAAAACAGCGTTAGCCTCGGATACAACTTTAGCACATTTTAATCCCAAAGCACAGCTTGTTTTGACGGTAGACGCATCGCCGACTGGTCTTGGATCTATCTTATCACAAATTGATGACGGCACAGAAAGACCGATAGCATATGCGTCTCGATCTCTGAACGAAGCTGAAAAACGGTATAGCCAAATTCAAAAAGAGGCTACGGCTATCATATTTGGTGTGAAGAAATTTCACCAGTACCTTTATGGGCGAACGTCACCTTTTATTTTAAGGACGGATCATAAGCCTTTGATATCAATTTTTAACCCAGACAAGGGTATACCTGAAATTTCTGCAAACCGGTTACAGCGTTACGCGATTTTCCTATCGGCGTATATTTATATAATTCAATATGTTAGCAGCATTCATAATAGTGCCGATTATCTCAGCCGAGCCGTGGGTCAAGCGAGCGACGACAAGCCGCACTCGGTCGGCTCCGCCGGCCGCGGCGCACAGGTAGGCGATGACTCACTATTAGATAGGTCAACGTATAATTATGTTCATTTTGTTTACGAAGGCGAACAATTTATATCATTATTAGATGTGAAACATGCCGTTTTAACTGATAAAACATTGTCGTTAGTTCGTAGTTACATATTAGATGGATGGCCGCGTAAAATAATTGATCCCCAAGTAAAAGTATATTTTCATCACCGGTCGGAATTATCAGTTGAAAACGGGTGTGTGTTTAGAGGTCATAAATTAGTAATACCGGAAATATTTCAAAACAAAGTATTGTCTGAATTACACAAAGGTCATTTAGGAATATCAAAAATGAAAGAAGAGGCTCGTAATAGATTTTGGTGGCCAGGTATGGGTGTTGCGATTGAGAACTTGGTCAGGACATGTTCTACGTGTTCAACGCTGCGGGTGTCGCCACCGCGTGTTCCGCTGACACCGTGGCCGTTCCCAACACAACCATGGTCACGCGTACATTTGGATTTTCTCGGCCCAATAAATGGACGAACATATTTAATAGTGGTGGACGCATATTCTAAATGGGTAGAATGTTTTGATGTTTCATCTGGTTTTAGCTCCCGCATAGTAATACAAAAATTAAGTGAGGTAATGGCAAGATTTGGATTGTTTGATACAATATGCTCAGATAACGGAACTTCCTTTGTTTGAAATGAATTTAATCAGTTTTGTTTACGTAACAATATAACGCACTTAACATCTCCAACCTACAACCCTGCCAGTAATGGTCAAGCTGAAAGCTACGTAAAGGTCATTAAGAAAGCGATCAAAGGTATTTTATTATCAGGTGTACATGCCCGCGATTTAAATATTAAATTACAAGAATTTTTACTACGATATAGGAATTCCATTCACTCCACTACAAACAGATCGCCCGCTGAGGTATTGTTTGGACATAAGTTACGTTCGCGTTTAGATTTTTTGAAGCCAACCTCATCACTACCATCTGACCCAGTGCTCGATAAAATTGTTAAGTCTAAACAGTGCTTACAGAGTGATCATTATCACGGCAGTCGTAAAGTGTCGTTTACTATAGGTGAAAACGTACTCGTGAAACTGTATGAACAGCAAAAACAATTCTGGTCTAGGGGGTCAGTGATTAAAAAAATTGGCAACTCGATGTATATTATTAAAATATGCAATACAGATCAAAAGGTTAAAAGGCATGCCAATCAACTTCTCAAATATAAAGGGGAGGAAGAGGTAGTCGCGGCATTCGTAAGCAACACGTCACAGGCAGCAGCAGATGGTTCCACAGTATCTACACGGGAAATTCCAGGCACGCCGTCACCAGCGGTAACCGGAAGATGTCAACCTCAAGTTCAAGAGTCCGAAGACGGCAAGAGCCCAACTGACGACGTGATTGTTCCTAGTCTACCTGTCACTGTGGAGCCCGACATACGTCCCAACCCACAGACGGAAGGACCCACTCGATCACGACGCAATAGAACCCCTGTAGACTATAAACAGTATTTTTAAATAAGGTTGGAGGGATGTTAGTGTAGGGTAACAACCTACTATATATCTGTAGCATGTGGGTAGGTAGGTTATGTGCATTTATTAACGGCTGCTGCGACAGTCGAATATATGAGCTTGAAAGTATCGGTTGTGTCATTTGACTACCCCCATATACCCCAGTTATAACAGAATGCTAGTAATTTATTCCATGTCCACCATTCACAATTCCTCGGCCTTCAAAGTTAATTCGTAACCTGCCCTTTTTGCTTTTTACTTATGCGTGTTTTGTAGGTCGTGTTAGTTTTTGTGACCTGCACCTTTGTAAATATATTGACGGACGAATGGCGAGCAAATAACTCATTTATGTAACACTAAATGACTACGCGATACCTTAACAGAATTTGCCATTTTGTAGAAAGACAGAAAACGGCAAATTTGTCGAAAGGAACAAGACAAACATTAATTTCTCTTTTGCACTTATAATTGCCAAATATGTAGCAAAAGTATTTTGACACGTCTGTATAATTATATCAAATTTGACGATAATTACATTTAGTTACCAGAATACCAATTATTGTGTGTCAAATCAAAATCTAATCGCATTTTGTTCGAAATACACAGCGTCGATATCAGATAAATACGAGAGTTGGCCTTCTAAACTTCAAAAGAATTATTTTCAGCCTCATTTCAAAAATCTTTTCCCAGCCTTTAATAAAAGCCTGATTGAAATCCTTCGTTTTGTTTGATTTAATCCACACACGGCATTGTATTCGCGACAAAACAAACGTATTGGAAAACCACTGTGAAACGCGACCTGCCTATGAGTAGCAACGGCTTTAATTAATGAGAGCACCTACAAATTGCCGTGTTAATTATTGATGTTTGTTCCATCCTTGTTCCTGCTACCAATGTTCCAGCCACTGGTTTATTGTTCACGGTATTTTGTTTGTACATGTTCGGATGGAAGAATTATTACCGTGGTATAAAATTGCGAATGGAATTCTTTATATTGAGAAATATTGAAAGCTAACGTAGAAAAAATAGTATATTTTGCTATTATAATATTTTTACTGTTAACTGTAGCTCAACTTCGTCTATAATAATGTAATATTCTACCACATTTTAGAAATCACCGACGTCGCTCATAAAGTACATTCTTACTTACATAGGTGTTTGCCATTTTGTTACAAATACAATATAAAAATGGTATTAATTTGGGACAATTCACAATCTTGATCTGAAATATAAGACAAAACCTGCACTATGACAACCAAACAAATCGCAAAATACGTTGATATTTCTAACGCTTACTTGTTAAATATAAATAACAACTCTTTACTTTTTAGCTAAAGATCTTTTACCTTTCACATTTCAGTTGTTATATTGCAAGAAAATTCATATGCAAGTAACAATTACAAGCAATTCAAGCTAGAAAACTTAATTCCGCAGAACTTACATCGAAACACCACAAAATCTCAGTCATTACAGTTTATAAGCTGAGTACCTATTATCTATTTAAAATACGAAAAGCAAATGAATCAAATGAAACATTTTCTTTAAAATCTTAAAGTTAAATCTCAGAAGCGTCAACCAGACCAAATTTACATAATTCTAGATAAAAGCGTTGACGAAGAAGAAAAAATTCAAAATAAATCAGACATCTAAACTCAAAAATAATAGAAGTCATTAAGGGGACTACAAGAGCTAAACGCGAGTTTTATAATGCTTTAAAGTATATGATTCAATGCAGTTAATACAAACAGAAAAATATATGATATTCTTCAGGATATCGATGCTTCAATTCAAAACTACCATAAACCAAAATAAAACTTTTTTACAGCAGAGCTAATAAAAAAAAAACTATATTTTGTCTAATTCTTTCTTATTTTTAATTTAATTATATGCAAATTATATACTGTTAGAAGCGTAGCTTTAAGCAGTATTAAACGTTTTAATTATTTTAATAATAAACGTAATGCTGGAGCAGATATAAGCATATAAGTTACTTTTGAATATAAATAACATGTTTAATATATACGAAATATGGAATAAAACAACCATAAGTCAAAAAAATAAATTTATTAATCATGTTTTCTATAAAACCTTATAGCTATATAATAAAAATCACCATGTTATTTAACCTCTTGTATGCCGGGAATGCCAGTCACAATTAAAAAGCCATTGTGTCTCGCGTAGATCTGCGTTCCGGCATACAAGGGGTTAATAATATAACAAAAATTATATCTAAAACTTTAAAAAAATCATTTTTTTTTCTCAAGATAACAATTAAAAAACCTTCTTATACTCTTAACTTTTAAATCAACAACAACTATTAAAATGTTATAAATGCAATAAGAAACATTTATGAGATCACAACCATTTGTAAATATGTAATAAAATGTATTTGTTTATATAATAATATGCTTACCATTTTTAAAACTTTAAATAATCATCATTATTTATTAAATTGACCACGCTAATTAGCAAAATTAGCATACGTTTTTCAAAACTCAAAATAAGACAAAGATACTATGGAGAAAATGTAAAAAAATCTGATCAAAATTAGAATCAACAAAATCTTTAAAAAAATTAACGTTATCTTATAACTGTGATAGTATATTAAAAGCAATTAAACTCATGAGATCACAAAATGCAACCATTTTTTTAAATAGTAACATCTTAAGTTATTTAGCCTACGTTAAGTGCTAAGTAGGTACTTTCGAGTGCTCACTGCGTTTCTTAATTTAAATATCAGCCTTAAAGATTTGCAAAAAACGATTCATAATATTTATGTCTGAACTTGAGCTGGTCAAACTAGTAAACTCAGAAGTATCGCAATCATAAACGCTTTCTGGAATAACTACGTTTGGTACACTTTTTAAACATTCATCATCAAGTAAAGTCAAATTGAGACTGTGTTGACTGTCAGGAATAGAATTACTGTCAAAGATTCATTTAGAGATACCTACATCTGTTTCTTCCAACATTGAATAGGTAGTTAGTTTGCGGATATTTTCCCAAATCTTGAAAATTTTCGCCATTATAGTCATAGTCATAGTCATTTATTCACATATAATAGAGTATACAGATGGCATGTAACAATGTATGTACTTAAGATCTATTAAGCCGATATTTGGCATGTGAATTAATTATGTAATAGCATAGCATTAATTAAAATAAGAATACAAAATGTCAAAAATAAAAATAAATGTCAGTGAATAATAAATAACATCACTAACTTATTACAAAAAACATCAAAAACCAATATAATATTACAGGAGCCATTCATTAACAGAGTAGACCATTTTTTCAATTAACAATGTTTTTAATTTTGTTTTAAATCTACATAATGGCAGATTTTGTAATTGTAATGGTAATTTATTAAAAATTTGTTTGCACATTACGTAACAGCTTTTACTGTATAAAGTAGTTCTAGGAACTACATCTAATACTAGCCGCTCTCCCTGTCTTGTGTTTCGTTGGTAAATGTCTTTCGCTTTCACAAATAAATTTGGGTTAGTCTTAACAAATACACAAATTTCAAAAATGTACATGATTTATAAATGTACATTACAAAAAATGTACATTAGTTTTACTATATATGTTATCTTTTACCATGTTGAATATTCTTTGTACTCTACTACTCATTCTGTAAACAAAAAATAATAATGTAATGAGGCTTAGGTTGTAGGGGCTTGGTGGCTTTGGCACGTAGGCATAGGCCATACATACCAAAGATCCAGCCGCCGATCTAAGCCGCCTCCTCAAAAGGAGCCTGGAGTTCTTAAAATTATTAAACTTCCTCCTAGTAAACAGAAAATATAAAATAAATAACTTTAAAATTAAATTATTATATTTAAAGTTAATACCTACGAAATATTAGTAATATAAGCCTAGGCGTAAACGGGCCACCGACCACAGCCAACGGTGGCTGGCGCACGGCAGGACGATCGGCGAGTTAATTGCCTATTCTTGAGTTACCGCATAGGCATATCACTTTTATTTTTAGTTAAATATTATTTGCGTATTATGACAGCACAAGGTTTAAAACAACGTAATGCAATAAAATGTTTTGCCAATTCATAAATAATAAATGGGCTGTAAGTTAAATACATTTTCGAGCGGGCGAGCAGTGTAGTACGTGAATGCGCGCAATCAAACGCGTGGCGCATCCCATACAGAGGCCCCGGCCACCCCGTTCGGTTTTGTGATTATAGCCTCGTATTCATTAGGGGACATTTGTCCCGCGACCATGTCGCCCGACACGAATTCTACGTGTTGAGAGACGTCGCGGGGGACGTCGCCCGACATCGCAGGCGACATCTACGTGTCGGGGAACAAGTCGCTTGTCGACGCTCCGATAGCGTCGACCTTGCGCAACTTCGTGTCCCTCGACAGTTTCCGACAGAATTTGACTTGTGAGGACGTGTGTTGCTATTTGTTCCGCGACTACCCGCGATTATAGCACACTTCGTTGGTCCACACTACCAACGAAACTGTGTTAACACTTAGGCGACATCTTGATCACAATGCCGGTATGTGGATGAGCGAAATGTCGGTCGACATTGTCGCGGGACAGTCGCACGTAAATGTCCTGCGACTGTTCGCGATAAGTCGAGCGACTTTGTCCCCTAGTGAATACATGGCTTATGTGCGTGAAAATGCGTGCGTACACGGCGCCGGCGACTCACTATTCCTATTGTATCCCACTATTCCTATTGTACTATGCTTTACGTAAAAACATATCTTCAATTTTTAACTGACAAAACATGCTAAAGTGATGTATTTCTCAACATGGTTTTATCGAATAATCTATGTATGTTAACAACTCTCATAAAATAAAAAGCAAAACAAGTGTATTCCTAAATACGGCCCTTTTGATTTGAAATGATAATTTAAAAAACTTGATCTGTTATTTTCAAAATTAACTATTTTTAAATACCGTTCTTCAGATTAAATAACTTAAATGCAAAACGAACACATTTTCTCATAAGTTTATTTTGATCAAAAAATTTAAGTTCATTTAGGTATATTTTCTGTGCCAAACAAACAGTTTTGTAATATGGTTCTTTTGATTTAAAAATTGTGTCATACTTACGTGAATCCTTTTTTCGAAAGAGGAGTATTCCGTAATATGGTTGTTTTCTGTATAAAATTAATTAATAACACAGGTAAATTTTTGTGATACGGCACTTTTGCACAAAAGAAACATGCTTTCACTTCAGTTGTCGACGCGCAACTCACAATATGGCGGTTTAGATCATATTTCGCGCGTTAAAACGAAAATTCAAAAGTAACGGTTGCATTGTTTGTGTACTCCAAAATGCAAAATCATTGGGTGTCTTTTTTAAATATGAAATTATAAAGGGTTATGATTGTATTTTTGAAATAAAAACTTTTTTGCATTTTTTTTATTTGTGGTAGTTTTGAATTGAATCAGCAATATAATCTAGTTAAGTACTGTGTTGAAAACATAATACAACTAACTTTAATCGATAGAAAAAAAATCACAAAGATACCTCTAAAAAAAAATTTTTACGAATAAAAACCATATTAAGATACATACAATCATTCTGATTTTTTGACAAATTATTCAACAAGCAACGTACTAACGAAATACTGTTTTATTTTTTTAATCAAATCAATACATTTTCTGTAATTAATTTATTTCATGTTTTTTAAAAAGTTCTGAACGTCCCGCCGCACGCCGTCGTCGCGCTTCTCTCTCTTTTATGTATACAATCCGACAGTGACAGCAACAGCTCAACTCAATAGCTGTACAGCTGTACTCGGCGCCTTAAGAAAAATTGCACAAATAATATATGTACATAGGTGGACTGCCAAAGGCATCAACTATCAATATTTAATGAAATATTTTCGATGATATTAAAATACTTACTAATATTTCAATAATCAAATAAATATGTACCTAATATATATATATATATATATATATATATATATATATATATATATATATATATATATTATCTTATTGTGCTGAAGATTCTGTCAATTTTCGTAAATTCAGTTTAAACTTGGCATCTTGAAAACTAGATACGAACGACATTCTTTGTGTTTTGTTTGTGATAATATTAAAAAACTTTGTAAATAAAAATACCTGATTAGATTTGTGAGATGAATAGCCCATTTATCGAAGAAGGCTATTAAACATGAGCCACGGGTTGGGTTGGCAGCAGCACATAGCTTTGAAATGTCAGTGGTGTGTGCCGTAGATTCAACCTGATACCATCGGCATGGCAGTCCGTTGGTATGTCCACTAGGCTATCGCTGCCCAAAAAGACTTATAACAATTATATACATAAATACACAACGATAAACCTTTTCACATATTAAACAAACCAAATTAGCACATTAATTAATTACCGATGACCACAAAGCAATCAGCAAAAAAAGTAATTTCTCCTAATTATGTGCTGTTATTATGAGTTATGAATTCAAAGGCGGAAAAACAAAAGCTATTAGTCGTCAAGTTTAACTTTTAATTAGTTGTCTAAATTGACCTTGCTATTTTAAATTGAATGTGCTGTTTAGAAATACGCCTCTGCAGTTCTCACAAATTGGTGATTGTTGGGAAATGTGCTTTGTAATATTTAATATGCTTTGTTAGACAATTTAACTTTATAAGTATTATGAATTACTGACCAAACTTTATGTAAATTATGACCGACGTCTCTGTGGAATTCAAAGCTTGTTTGGTTTGTTTTAAATGGAGACACTGGAATGAGCATTCTTGCGAATGTTACATAACAGAAAAATTTAAAAAAATCTAGTGAATGGACAGTAAACTTGCTTCGACCTTTTTGCTGATTAGTGCGTGCCCTAGACCGATTGTGAAAATGTTCGTAGCATTCGGCTCAGTTTATTGTTCAGTTTGACAAAACAAAAACGGCGAATGCTTGCTGTTCTGTTACAAGTAAACTCTCAGTTGTATCAGCGCCATAAGGCTTTCGACTTGGAGCCTGGTCTAACCAAATTTGACTGAAAATTTGCTTTCCTTGAAGTCTGACCATGTGGTTTTTGATATCCGAAAGGATAGTAGTGGTTTCGATCAGTATCTGCACAACTATTAAAGCCGGTTGAATCCGACTACTTAATATATACTCCAACACTTTTTAGGGTTCCGTACCTCACAAGGTAAAAAAAAGAACCCTTATAAGATCACTTTCTTGTCCGTCTGTCTGTCTGTCTGTCCGTGTGTCACCACCAATTTTCTCAGAAACGGGTGGACTTAGCAGATTGAAATTTATACCAGATACTGAAGTCTATGATTCCTATTAGGTGTATAAAAATCAGGATCCTGGGTGAACCCGATAAAAAGATATGGTCAAAATTAGATTTTTGCGAAAACTTGTAAGTACCAAAATTAACCGTAATTTTCAACTTTTTTTAAATTCAAATAAATTCAAATAATTTATTGCGAATATAGGTGATACATAGATGTTTACATAGGTTTTTGTCAGTCACAGAACAAACATTAGTGCAGCTATATTCTGCCATTTGGCATGCAATGTTCATCATATATTACAACTTTTTTTAATTTTCGGTATTTCCTTTACTTGTGCTGCAAGTCCTTGGTTTTAACCAAAATTGACAATTCTAGGTCAACCGTAGGTACCCTATTGGTTTTGGGGCGAAAACCTACATGGTAGTCCCCGTTGAACTAGATCCACAAATTTGGCCAAAAGCAGGGTCTTACAGCACAAATAAAGGAAAAATTACAAAAAAAAAAATATATATATATATAAAATAAACAAAAGCGGGTCTAGCACACTTCCCTGAGGGACCCCAAAAGTTACCTTTTTATGTGCCGACATAATATAATTTGTTAGTCGCTTTGTGGCAGGACATATTCTAGGGATCTGTGTTGCCTGACTTCTATTTTCAAGATATGGCCTAATTAAGTTCTGTATGTTACCTCGGATACCGTAGGCATACAGTTTATTCAATAATAGTTTGTGATCCACGTGATCAAACGCTTTAGTGAGGTTCATAAACAGAGCACATGACTGATTTCCTTTAATATTTAATATTATATATTTAGAATTATCTTTAATATTTGCTTTATCTAATATAGTATTAAGAAAACTATATATTGCCATATTAATGCATTCATTTTTTCTAAAACCAACTTGTTCATCACATAAGAGGTTGTTGATTTCTAAAAAACTAAATATGCTATTGTATATAACTTTTTCAATTATCTTTGAAATACTAAAGTACTTATAACCTAGTCTTTTACCCAGTTGGAAGCTTTGCACTTAAAACGCGAAAAACTTAAACGCGTTTATAGCACGATCATATTTACTGGCAATAACAGTCTTGAGATTGAACATATATAAATTCTGCAATGACAGGAGTCATTGGCTGGTTGAGATCGAATAATTTAAGTATTAATCTTGCAAAAACGAAATATATGATATTTAGAAATAAAAAAAATAAACTGGGTAACATGAACATTAACTACTTAGGACACTATATTGAAGAAGTTGAAGTGACAAAATTTTTAGGAATGTTCCTTGACTCACACTTGCATGCTCCAAACTAAATCAGTTCTCTTACGCGTTATATGTTTTGTCTAAAACAGTTAACAGAGCAGCTGTTATTACAGCATATCAGGGGCATGTTACACCTCTTTTGAGGTATGGAGTAGTGTTCTGGGATAACTCTTTAGATAAAGAAACAGCATTTAGGGCGCAAAAGAGGTGCGTGAGGGCTATTTGTAGACTGAAGCAAACCGATAGCTGTAGACCCTTTTTTAAAGAACTTAACTTACTTACGCTGCCATGTATTTATATTCTGGAAGTAGTGCTCTTTGTTAAAAGAAAAAATCATTTATTTGAAACATTGCATAGCCGGCGACATAATTTGCAAATTCGATTTCCTAGTAACAAGACTTCACTAATGAATAAGAGTGTTTTGTGTATGATTCCTCGAATCTATAATCATTTACCGAATACCGTTCTTGAGGAAACCAATTTCTATTAATTTAAAAGCAGTGTTAAGAAACTACTTCTCAACAAAGGTTACTACAGTGTTAATGAGAATCTTGAGGACAACATTTTCCTATAACATTTTATTTTTTATATTATATTGGTGTAATCAATTAATAATTAATTGATTTAAATTATTTAAATTTATACTGTTTCTTAAATATTTTTCTCCATTACCTGACATACTTAAATATTGACATCATGTAAATTTTATTCTCAAGGACATATTTTATTTTGTTTTGGTTTTATCTGTGACATATTATATTAAGCAATATTGTAATTTAATGTATGCAAGACTATAATATTTTAATTTTATTTGATACTAATTTCATATTACTTTTGATTTGTATTAACATTATTAATTTGAATTTATATCTCAATCTATATTTGCAAGCCAATTTAGCTGATTATGGTGAGACTTGTCTAATTATATCTTTATTGTACCCATATTTCGCAAATTAATAAATGAAATGAAAACTTTTTACAAGACTTAAAGCTAATAACATTCAACGCACTGCGGGTGGGAACTAAGAAATCGTTTTTTCTTTATAAAATCTGTGTTTTACTAAAAATAAACATCATCTTTTACGATCGATAGTTTTTATCTAAAAATAACAATGTTTTCGCTACAAAACAAAAGCTACATACATCTGATTTTATGTATTCTGCAGCGGTCAAGATATCATACAATTTTATGTAATAGTTGGTAATCGCGTTAATGACAGCTACGTTTCGACCGCTGATAAATTTTGGCACAATATTTCATAATAATATACTAATGATTATGTAACAACTCTGAATCGTGTTAACTAAACGAAAATAAAGATGGAATACCTTTCTATTTGCCCCGACGTTTTGGCATGGGTTACACCAGCCGTGGTCACGGGATGACTGATGTCCGTCGGCGCTGCATCCGAGAAGTGCGGGTTTCGGAACCTACCCTCACTTGGTCTTCACAATTATTAACATTTATAAGTTCGGAACTGTCGCCACTTTGACACACAACACTAATGATATCTTTACACTGGCGCGTAATATCACCTCGTCGGTGTCTACATTTGCTGATGACAGGATTCCAAGATGTAGATAAACGGTAACCATCCTCCCGGTTGAAATTTGCGTGCTTTTTGATTTCAACCGCTTCCCGTGCTATTCTCGAAAAATAGTGACGGTCTGTGGAGAGAACCTGGGGCCGATGTAGCTCAATTCAGTGATTGGATCCTGACTCCAATAAATACTCAGCTATGGCCGACTTGGTGGTTTGTCGGTTTTTGACGGCTGTGATGTGTTCCTTAACTCGTTCGGCGATGGTCCTTTTTGTTTGCCCGATGTAAGAACTACCACAGCTGTAATCCACCTTGTACACGCCTGGTGTTTGAAAAGGGATGACATTCTTTGGAGTACGCAGGTGATTTTATACTTTGGAGTACGGATTATATACAGTCTTAACGGAGTATTTTTGTAGTACTGTTCCAACTTTAACCGTTACTCCCTTTATGTAGGGCATGAACGCTGGCGCTCTCACAATATTTCATAGTTACAACTTGAGATAAAATAAGGTTTAAAGTGTTCAAAAGATAGTTGAAACACGAAAAAATTGTGCTTTTAAGATATGTTTAACACAACCCTTAACAACAATTCCTGTTACTCTAAGCTAAAATCATAAGTAACTAGGTAAATGAAAAAAACAAAAGTCAAATGATTCTACATTAGAATAAAAATCTGTGTCGCCAAAAACTTTCAAAACAGTCAAGCAATACAGTCAAGTAATCTGAAAAAAAAATAGTCACATTTTTGCTCCGGGTAATCGAACTGATCTTAACGCTTAGATTATCATAATAGTTCTTTATAAAATTGCCACCCATTATTAATGTACTAGTAGATTGTTTGTCAAAAACTTATAGCAAGTAATTTCTATCAGGTGTTATCTATCACTTGCTATCGCCACTAGTATTAGCACACAGGAAATAAAGTGTAAGTACAGAGTAAAGTTGTGCCGGATGGGCCTTGGTAGTTTCAGTGGTAAGACAGCGTAGTGGAATATATTACAATGTAGACAGATTTATTTATTTCTTAGAACACGAGTTATTTCTCTAGGAAATGCGTGTTAGTGTTGGTTGAAGTGGTTTTCATACACTGTAGCAGGTATAGAGTGTGGGTTATTTTGTAAACAGAGTTAGTTTGGTCCGTGTTACAAATTTATGCTCCAGAAATTTTGCGTGGATACCCCACTGTGTAACACTACATTAAATGTTGTAGGTTCTAGTGGCACACGGAATACAAATTGAATAGTTTGATCGTATTTTAGCAGCAAGGAGTAATAGCCTAGTGATATGACCGATAGACTGTCATGCAAACACAGTGTCTCGGATTTGAATCCACAGTTAATACCTCTGACTTTTTACCCACTTTAATTATTACAAAATTCAAAAATTTTAACTCTTCAGTCGTTAAGATAAGTTAGTACTTTCTAATAATTGGCACTGGTCTCAGCTATAGAATAAAGTTAATCTCCTTTGGGTTACGGAAGGTCAGACCATAGTTTCTTCTTTTTTGTGAAAATAAGAAAATCCTTCTACATAGTATCTTCTTGGGTTTACGCGAATGTTACACATTGAAATTAAACTACAGTTTACGGATTTTATCGCGTTGTATTGGTTTCACTAAGTTATTACATTTGAAACTAAAGATCTAGAAACTATATTTTTAATTTATTACTAGCCGACGTTTCGAATTCTTTACAGAATTCATGTTCACGGCAGACTGAGGTGATATTTGTCTTTTTCTTGAATGTATAAGTTATCTCAAAGTACCCGAACATTTTTCAACTACTGGTGTTACTATTTACGCAGAATGAGCTCACAGTGTCCTTAGGTCTTCTGGTGACTTTGTCCTTCTTGGGTTTCATTAGCCTTATGACAGGGTCCCAAGCTGGAGGAACATTCCAACCATCTTCCCTATTGAAATTAGGGTGTTTTTTAATTTCAATAGCCTCTCGTATCATCCTTGGAAGAAAACGATGTTCTTTTGCGAGTATCTGTGGTTCATCAAATCGCAGGTAGTGGTTGGGTCCTTGTTCCACATGTTCACACACAGCAGACTTTGTTGAGCGTTTATGTTTTATGTCAGCTATATGTTCTTTGAGTCGAATGCCTATGCTTCTCTTGGTTTGTCCAATGTATGAGAGCCCACATTCACAGTCAATTTTGTAGACACCGGCCTCTTGCAAGGGTAACTGACACTTGACAGATGGTAATAATTGACTGATCTTCGTTGGCGGCTTGTAGTAAGTTTTGATAGAAGCTCGCTTCAAGATGTAGCCAATTTTGTCGGTCACGCCCTTGATGTATGGGAGGACAGCAGGTTGTCTTTCTACTGTGGCTGGTTTTTCTTTCTTCTGGGATCTGTGACAGTGGCGCGGCGGTCGGAGCTTGTTGTCTTGCAGAACTTGCCTGACATGTTGAAGCTCAGCGTCCAGGTGTTTCTTGTCACAGATCCCGCGGGCTCTCTGAAACAGAGACATTCCTACAGTAGCTAACTGTTTAGGATGGTGGTGAGATTCACCGTTTAAGTACCTATTTGTATGGGTCTTTTTCCTATACACAGTATGGCTTAAGAAGTTGTTTTTATTCCTGATGACAAGTACATCTAAGAAAGCTAAAGACTTGTTTGCCTCTAATTCCATTGTGAATTGTATTTGGTTATTAATAGAATTAAGATGGTTTAGGAAAGCATTAACACTATCTGTTGGTAAAATTGTGAAAGTGTCATCTACATACCGCTTGTAGAACCTCGGTGTGATGGTGGCAGTCTGCAGGGCTCGCGCCTCGAAGTCCTCCATGAAGATGTCAGCGACAACAGGCGATACTGGAGAGCCCATTGCTACACCGTCTACTTGTATGTAGTATTTCTTGTCCCATAACAGATAGCCCGTTGTCAGGCAGTGTTTGAGTATTTCTGCATATTCCTCAGGCATGTTGTTTTCCGTCAGCTTCCTTCTAGTAATTTCTACACAGTCATGTACTGGTATGCATGTGAATAATGACTGTATATCAAAACTAACCATAGTTTCCTTGTCAGAGAGATGTAGGTGTTTGATTTCACTGACAAAATGGTAGGAATCTTTCACATGTGCTCTCGTGTTGCCTCTGAGGGGTGAGAGAATCTTTGCCATGTGTTGAGCCAGTCTGTAAGTTGGTGCGCCTATCTGACTAACTATCGGGCGCAGAGGAGCGTTTTCCTTGTGTATTTTTGGTAGCCCATACATTTGAGGAGGTTTTACACACGATGGTATTAAATATTTCACGTCCAAATTAAGTTTTTCGGAGTATTTCTTAACAATATCACAAGTTTGCTTGAGTATTTTGTTCGTAGTCTGACTTAACCAACTTGTAGGTACTTTCATCCGACAAAAGATGTTCCATTTTTTGTTTCTACTCGGACGTGTCCATCACTACCGTTGCATTTCCTTTATCTGCTCGGAGTACTGTAAGTTCAGGCCTAGCTTGTAAGTTCTTCAGTGCGAGATATTCGGTCTTAGGTAATAACTATATTACTTAATATAACTTAATTTGGACGTGAAATATTTAATACCATCGTGTGTAAAACCTCCTCAAATGTATGGGCTACCAAAAATACACAAGGAAAACGCTCCTCTGCGCCCGATAGTTAGTCAGATAGGCGCACCAACTTACAGACTGGCTCAACACATGGCAAAGATTCTCTCACCCCTCAGAGGCAACACGAGAGCACATGTGAAAGATTCCTACCATTTTGTCAGTGAAATCAAACACCTACATCTCTCTGACAAGGAAACTATGGTTAGTTTTGATATACAGTCATTATTCACATGCATACCAGTACATGACTGTGTAGAAATTACTAGAAGGAAGCTGACGGAAAACAACATGCCTGAGGAATATGCAGAAATACTCAAACACTGCCTGACAACGGGCTATCTGTTATGGGACAAGAAATACTACATACAAGTAGACGGTGTAGCAATGGGCTCTCCAGTATCGCCTGTTGTCGCTGACATCTTCATGGAGGACTTCGAGGCGCGAGCCCTGCAGACTGCCACCATCACACCGAGGTTCTACAAGCGGTATGTAGATGACACTTTCACAATTTTACCAACAGATAGTGTTAATGCTTTCCTAAACCATCTTAATTCTATTAATAACCAAATACAATTCACAATGGAATTAGAGGCAAACAAGTCTTTAGCTTTCTTAGATGTACTTGTCATCAGGAATAAAAACAACTCCTTAAGCCATACTGTGTATAGGAAAAAGACCCATACAAATAGGTACTTAAACGGTGAATCTCACCACCATCCTAAACAGTTAGCTACTGTAGGAATGTCTCTGTTTCAGAGAGCCCGCGGGATCTGTGACAAGAAACACCTGGACGCTGAGCTTCAACATGTCAGGCAAGTTCTGCAAGACAACAAGCTCCGACCGCCGCGCCACTGTCACAGATCCCAGAAGAAAGAAAAACCAGCCACAGTAGAAAGACAACCTGCTGTCCTCCCATACATCAAGGGCGTGACCGACAAAATTGGCTACATCTTGAAGCGAGCTTCTATCAAAACTTACTACAAGCCGCCAACGAAGATCAGTCAATTATTACCATCTGTCAAGTGTCAGTTACCCTTGCAAGAGGCCGGTGTCTACAAAATTGACTGTGAATGTGGGCTCTCATACATTGGACAAACCAAGAGAAGCATAGGCATTCGACTCAAAGAACATATAGCTGACATAAAACATAAACGCTCAACAAAGTCTGCTGTGTGTGAACATGTGGAACAAGGACCCAACCACTACCTGCGATTTGATGAACCACAGATACTCGCAAAAGAACATCGTTTTCTTCCAAGGATGATACGAGAGGCTATTGAAATTAAAAAACACCCTAATTTCAATAGGGAAGATGGTTGGAATGTTCCTCCAGCTTGGGACCCTGTCATAAGGCTAATGAAACCCAAGAAGGACAAAGTCACCAGAAGACCTAAGGACACTGTGAGCTCATTCTGCGTAAATAGTAACACCAGTAGTTGAAAAATGTTCGGGTACTTTGAGATAACTTATACATTCAAGAAAAAGACAAATATCACCTCAGTCTGCCGTGAACATGAATTCATATATAAAAATATAGTTTCTAGATCTTTAGTTTCAAATGTAATAACTTAGTGAAACCAATACAACGCGATAAAATCCGTAAACTGTAGTTTAATTTCAAAATCCTTCTACATTATGAACTCTTAGTAAGATCACGTTTTACTAGTGAAAGTACCAATAGTTTTAAAATCTGAAACGTTTAAAAGCTTTCAACTATAAACCTGAAGTTATTAGTTCCGGCCATCGACCTGCGACCATTAAATGAAAATAATGTTGAAGTGTTTTAGTGTTTTATGACTTATGGATTTTTCTGATATTACTATAAAATATTTGTTACTCTTTATCCGTGCCTACTATAAACACTATTTCGTAATATTAAAAGCTTCTAGCGATAAACGTATGTATGTATGTATGTATGTCATGATTATAATATACGTTTAAGAATACGTGGAAAATATAATCCGTCCTTGATATCTGGAAGCAATGTTCCGTCCGGATTTTCTTGTTGCATCTTCATAATATATGGATGTTTCCTGCAAGTAAAATAAATTACATAAATTTATTTATCTAGTAAAACAGTCAAAATAATGTCAGTTTCTTTCATCAATTAATGTAAAAATCTCATTTTACAATTTCGTTAACAATATATGGATAATTAGTTCTCTACTTGGCAGAAATAAATTAATCCAATCCAAATAAAAATACTGTATTAATGTTAAATATAATATTATATTCAGTGCAAAAAAATTACACCCAAAAGTAGAATCCACAAATGAAGTGTCTTCGAGCATTTTCTTAGACATTGTTTTGTAAAGACCACAGAAACAGGCCAAACCTTAACAATAAAATCACGAACTCAATGTGAAAATAGAAGTTGGTATGAGCAAATAAGGGATTATAGTGAAGAAAATATTGTGAAATTCTGTAACAGTATTGCCTCTTTAAGTTTCTCAGAAATTTATAATAAACCTAACTTAGAACAGTCATTCCAAGAATTCCACGAATTGTTGTTACTTTTTTATGAGTTACATTTTCCAATCATTAAAAAATCAAAAGAAGTACAAAAATGAAATCAACATCTTGGATAACTAAAGGAATAAAGAAGTCTTGTAAGAGAAAAAGAAGCCTGTATTTAAAATATGAACATAGCAGCTCAGACAAAAACCGTAATAAAATAATTTATAAAAACTATAGTAAAAAACTAAAAAAATGCATTTGTAAATCTCAACAGATACAAAGTAAAAAATATATAGATAGTAAGAAAAATAAATGTAAGGCAGTATGGGACATTATAAATGAAAAAATAGGACATGATAATATAAGAACGGACATAAAAGCAATTATTAATAAAAATATGGTATATAATAATCCAATAGAAATAAGTGACACGTTTAATAATTTCTTTATAAGCCTAACACATGACAATGACTTTAGTTTTAATATAAATTACATAAATAAGAGTATGGACAGCAATAATTCCAATTCAATATTCCTGAAACCAACTGATTCTTTAGAAATTTTCCGTATAATTAATAATCTCAATAACACCGCATCATTTGGAATAGACGGAATTAACACAAAAATAATCAAAGCTTGCTCAAAGCATATTTGTAACCCACTAAGTCAAATAGTTAACACTTCTTTTCAAGAGGGAACTTTTCCCTGCGCTCTTAAAAAATCGATTGTAAAGCCCTTATTCAAAAAAGGAGATGTAAACAATTACCGCCCAATTACCCTAATACCGGTACTCTCAAAGATATTCGAAAAGGCTATATTAAAAAGACTCTATGACTTTGTTACAAAATTAAAAATATTAAAAAATAACAGTTTGGATTCCGACAAAATAGCTCCACAACACTGGCATGTTTTGATCTTGTTAAATAGGTAACTGAACCGATCAAGAATAATAAACCCGTAACTGCAGTATTCCTTGATATGAGCAAAGCTTTTGATCTTGTTCACCATGAGATCCTTCTTCATAAATTAAGTAAATATGGCGTAAGAAGGAAGGCTAATGATTGGCTGAAAAGTTATCTTTCGGATAGATCTCAATGTGTCGAAATAACTAAAATAGACAAAGATAACAAAATCAGTTATAAATCTAGTTTTCAGCATAGTAGTTTCGGTGTGCCACAGGGTAGCGTCCTGGGACCATTTCTGTTCCTAATGTACATGAATGATTTGCCCAATGTAACTCCCCACAAAACTGTGCTTTTTGCGGACGATACAACTATCATCATCAAATGCGAAAAAATAAGCACTTATCAGGATGATATAAATAGTACACTAAAGAATGTTGTAAGTTGGCTTAATATTAATAATCTCAAAATCAATTTAGAAAAAACTAAAATAATGCAATTTCAAACATATAAGCGTAATCAAATAAATTTAAATGTAACATGTAATAACACACGCATAGAAGAAGTTGACACATTTAAATTCTTAGGTATTATGTTGGACAGAAATTGCAACTGGAAAGCACACATTGAATGTATCTGTGACAAACTGAATAAATTTGTATATGCAGAAAACAGGCAGATGTTCCGAAAACAGGACACTATAGCCATTGGTACATTAATCACACATTATCCAAGAGTTTCAAATTAGAACCAGAGTCATTTTCTTTCAGTGCTTTTCATGTGACGTCACGCAAGCCACATGCAACATCCAACATAATAATAATATTCCACCACAGATCTAGTACTACGGGTACTAAACAATGGATAAACATACTTACATACTTTTATTGTAAATACATACTTAATATAAAGAGAAAACCCAGAATACAAACATCCATGTTCACGCATACAAATGTTTGAATTGAGCCGGAATCGAATCCGATACCTTCGGCGTGGTAGTCGTTTACACTCCCGCTACACCTTTTGGTCGTATATTATATTATTTCTTAGCCTTCCAGGCCAACGCCTTTATAACAAATCGTCATCATCTAAACGTAAACTCGTCATGCAATACGCTTGAGTAATTACATGTTCTCATCACATTGACTGCCACTACGTATATGACACTGCGCTTCGTGTACATAACTACAGCTGTTTATATGTAAGCTGCAATCAATCGCACAAGAACTGGCAAATAATGAAGGTATATATTATAGTGACACTACGTCGATAGAAGGCCATATGGATAGTTGTCGAACTGATCGATACAAAAACGGCATATCTAAGTGCAGGTATTACAAAGTCGTGTTTGTATATTAAACCAATAACGATGAAAAGTTACTTTAAATAAATAAACTAAGTACAAAAACTGATAATTATGTGTATCTTTAATTTTTATATGAAATATAAAATTTTTAATTTAATTTTTATGGAAAGCCCCATATCATTGGTTCCAAGTTTTAGTTTCGCAACCAAAAGTAACATATGTCCGCTCGTTAGATCTTTTCAAATGCTGAAATTAATCATATCTGTGCAGCTATTTAGACGTGAAAACTCAACGTGTCCTTAATATCTACCTTTACTAATAATACCTAACCTTTGTATAAGCCATTTTATATGACGACTTAATTAAATGTTCCGTGACTTTTCAAACATTTAATAACAAAATGTAAGATAGCAGTATCAAAGGCGTAACTCATAGGATCTCGTTGCAAGATATAATGATACTTAAGTTGTCGAAAGTTCCAAGTCGGTCCCCTTTACTTCGCTACTTTGCAAATTTAAGAACCAATAGTCGTTATGTATGTAGTTTGTAAGTTACATACTAGTCGGCAGTGGGTAATAAATTTGCTAGTTTTTTGCTTAGTTAGTAGGTAGTTTCTGTAGAGTTTTTGGACGAATAAGTAAACAGTTGTTATGTGGCCAGGGATAAGAGACTGCTGATGGGGTCAGTCGTTTCATGTTTAAAGATCATAAAAACTATTATATAGATTTTTGTTAGATCGGTTGTTTTGCGACCTTGAATACAAACAAACAAACAAACAAAAATACGTTTATTTTTATAACAGACGAAGGACATAATTATATAAACAATGAGGAAAATAACATACTAGGAACAAAAACTTGCACGCCCGTCGTCTGTACAAAAATAGGAGGCCAGTTCAGCATAATGCCGGACATTTGTATGTGCCCGGCGCTGGTTTTCAACAGGCTCCTTATTAGAATACGATTTTAATAACAAATTCAATATTATGGATAAAGGATAACTCAAAAACTAATCGTGCATTCAAATAAAGTATAAACACGCCGTAAAAACAACCATTTAAAATATCTGAGATTTGAGAAATTTCTTATTTACCATGTCGGTTGAAAATGTCTTAAACGCAGGGTTTATGTTCTTTACCAATTACAAAAAAGTAAAGCAATTAAAAATAATAATTATATAAATAAAATTTATATATTTCTATATTTGGCATACTTATAGACGCTGATTCATTTATGAACAATAATTGCGATACTGCTGTTGTAATTGTATTCTAATGTCAGCGAATAAAGTCTATATAAACCTATACCAATATAAAAAAATTGAAGGCATCCCAATTCGTCACACTCACGGTATTAGCGAACTTATACCCGCATTGATACCTCAGCAAAATATTGGTACTCTTTTGCGTACAAATCGCTTTTTAGGAAGCCTAAAATCCGCACTCGTCCCAAAAAAATTAGTGTCGTCTATGTCTTGTCTTCTGTAGTAATTTTATAAAGAGGAAAACTTAGTACTTTTGTTTGTAATGGATAAACTCAAAAACTACTGAACCGATTTAAAAAATTCTTTCACCATTACAAAGCTACATTATCTGCGAGTAACATAGGCTATATTTTATTTTAGAAAAAATAGGGGTCCGTAAGATATTTGGGTTTTTCGGGTACGTGAAGTATTTCCCTCAGGACGCGGGTGAAACCGCGGGAAACGGCTAGAACGTCTTGTCTTTGAAGATAAAGAGAAAATGTTTGTACGAATAAATATGCATCAAACAATTAGTATAATATTATTATCAGTTGAGAAATGTGTGAGGTTTCTTCTAATAGAACGTAGAATCCTCTGAATAGGTTCAGTGGTAGCCTAGCGGAGTTGTACGATTGTTGCTGTCTTCTATCTTTTAATAAGACTTACAAAATCATGGAATACTGTACCGGCAACGTAACAACGCAGCTGCGTCAAGGCGCTATGTCAAAGATCGGTACGAGCAAGCACGTTGACAACCCGCTGCTGGCATTTTATATTAACGTTTCTATACGACATATTTACTATTTAATGTTTTGTTTGTGGGTTGGACCGGCAAAACACTTATATTCGTAGTGATGTGTCGTTTGTGTTTCCACCATTGGTTTTATGTAACTGTCGCTTCATATATAATTTTTGGTTATATATTAATACCTCTGAACCAGAAATTCGCACGCCATTAGGCTCTGCATCTACAATTGGGTCAAAATTAACTCATACGATTTTGACCTAGACATAATATCAAGTAACTTCGTGGGGTTTAGCGGTCAAAAACATTCAGTATCGTATTTTATTTATTTATTTATTTATTTATTAGTTTTAGGATTGTCTACATTACATACACTAATACAGTCAAATAAAAGGCAAACAGACATTTCTAGTGCGGTAACACTTACAAACAACCACAACATGCAGTGATTAACAAATAATGACAATATTAATTAACAAAATTTCTTGCAATCAGTTATATAAATACAATGTTATAAATAAATTAATTAAAATTAAACTGAAAATTAGATTAAATTACAATAAATTCAATTAAGTTTCGGACAGTCTATGTCAGTTCTGTTATTAAAAAACAAATAAATTTATTCATAAATTGTTTCATAAGTGTTAAAAATGTAAATGTCATCATTTTACAAAAAAATAATGCAAATATATAAATATAAAATTAATACAGATATAAATATTTAATGATTAAATAATCTTCGTTTCTTATGTTAACTATGACTCAGTAAGACAGTTTGTAATGTGTTTCTTAAATTAATCACATTTGTCAGACATTAAATCAATCGGGCATAACTTAGGAATCGAGTTGTAGCGAGCAGGTATCCTGCTAAGGGGGGCAAATTTAGCCATATTGGTTTTGCATGAACTTATGTGGAACATATTGTATCGGCTAATACGAGGATTTCTAGGAGGTGCATTTATGTTCAATGTAGCCAACATTTCAGGGCAGTCCACATCTCCTCTAAATAGTTTGTAAAGGAATGTAAGGTCTAAGATATCTCTTCTCTTACACAAAGAGGTTATGTTAAAATGTTTTAGCCTGTCCGAATACCTCGGAAGTTTCTTGGCAACGTTTTCACTGAAGCTCAGATGCCAAAGGAAACGTTTTTGTATTTTTTCGATGTTTTTTTTATAAATATCATACTGCGGATTCCATGTACAGCTGCAGTATTCCGTACCACTTCGTACTAGCGTATTAAATAGCAAGATTTTTGTGACAGGGTCTCGAAATTCTTTACAGTTTCTAAGTGTAAAACGAAGCATTTTAAAACTTTTTGTAGTTATACGTTCGATATGTGTATTAAATTGTAAATTCTTATCAAATATTACTCCTAGGTCCTTAACTTCATTAACCTGTCTAAGCTCCATGCCTTTTATGGTATAACTAGTCGATTGCTCTTTTTTTTTCTACTAAACTGTGTGTGGTAGCTTTTTTTAATATTGAGTATCATAGCGTTGGAGTCTTACCATTGAAGAAGTCTATCTAGATCGTCTTGGAGAAGAAGGGAATCCAAAGCTGATCGTATAGATTTAATTATTTTAAGATCATCGGCGTAAAGGAAAAAAACCCGAATGTGTAAAGCACTGTGATATATCATTTACAAATATATTAAACAGGATGGGAGCTAGATGTGAGCCTTGAGGAACACCGGAACTGGTCAAGAATGGATGCAATGAGTAACCATTCACAACTACTGATGAACTACGGTTGTTCAGATACGAGGCACACCACTCCAACAAACTCCCGACGATTCCGATGTCAGACAGTTTCACCAACAGGCGCTTATGATCCACCATATCAAATGCTTTAGAAAAGTCAGTATACATATATGGCGTCTACAGGTACACGCGACTCTAGAGCATCTGTTAAATAGGTCTGATAAAGCATTAAATTTGTTATAGTAGATCTGTCTTTAATAAAACCATGTTGTTGTGAAATTATTATTTGGTTTACGTGACTTGACAAGATAGGGCATAAAAGTGATTCAAACACTTTGGCGAATGTAGGTAGGATCGATATTGGGCGGTAGTTTTGTACATTATTTAAATCACCTGTTTTGGTATTGGAACGACCAGCGTTGTTTTTCAGATTAGCGGATAGCATCCAGAGCGTATAGATTTATTGAAAATAAGAGTAAGAGGTTTAGCTAAATTCACAGCACACTTTTTTATGAATATTAATGGTATACCGTCCGAGCCACCTCCTTTATATAGGTCGAGTCTTTTAAATGCTTTACATACATTGTTGATTGGTATTGTAAAGCTGCATAGATTGTGTGTGCTGTTTTCATTTTTAGGTATAGAGAATATAGACGAGGTCATAGCCAGTTTAGTTATATATGGAAGAAAAATGTTGAGCGAAGAGATTACAGATATCAGGACAAAATACAGCAGATTCACTATCCAGATGCATAGGCGAAGGATACGATCCATTATTTTTTTTCCTTTTGGATTTTATATGTGACCAAAATAACTTGGGGTTGAACCTGATTGCCGTCTTTAGTCTCGATATATACTTATTATAGCAGATTCGGCTTTCCTTATGCATCTTTTTTTAGCATGTTCGAAGTTAGTTCGTCAAGAGGATTCTTATACTTTTTAAATTTCATTCGTTATTTATGTTTTTCGTGTAACATACGTTTTAGATGAGGGCTAAACTATATAGGGTAGTTTTGATTAGATTTCCTTTTTAATGGGACATGCTCACTATTATAATTACGTTTTTCAGAATGGTGTAGAAATTGTCAGTCATCTTATCAATATCAGAACAAGTAGAAAATGTTTCATCCCAGTCGATGTCATGTAGTATTTTATTAATAGCATCATAGTCAGCTTTAAAAAAGTTTAGTTTAACGATTGGATTAGATTTTACATATGTACTTACTGTTTGAGTCAGAGAAAACATAAAAGGTGGGTGTAGTTTGTTGATTATTGAGAGTGGCGAATCAACTGACTTAAGATTTTCCACGGCACTATTAATTATTACTAGATCTAGAATTCTACCTTTTACATTAGTGGTGTGGTTAAATTGCTTTAAATTATTTAGGGCCATACAATTCAGCAGAGAAAAGGAAAGGGAACTACCGTTTGCGTTACCCGTTTGTGAAGTACAAGAATCATTAGATGGTGTCCAAGTAATGCAGCTTAAATCACCCATAATAATCACTCTTCTGGGATTTTGCATCACATTATTAATATTCTCAATGTAGTGATCTAAAACATGCATTTTAAGAGGAGGGAGCAGATGGACACAGCACACCAAGAGTGAGTCAGCATACAAATTATTAGAAATATCGACAGACACCCAGATATCCCCACAATCACTTTCAAGCATACGGAGACGTCGCCATTTGAGATCTTTGGACACCGCTACCAACACGGGGAGTGTTGAGACTCCGGTGCGTTTAGGATGAAAGCCACTAGTTTCCCTATCACGGCGATATACCACATATCTGTCGTCAAATATTTCGTTGTCGTAAACCAAAGACGACAGCCAGGTCTTAGTGAAACATATAATATCATAGTCACAATTGATCACATTTAAATAGACATCACAAATTTTACTATTTACGCCTCTTACATTTTGGCAGTATATATTAAGTTTGTTATTGAATATAAGTAAAAACAATATTAACAAGATCGCGCAATATATAAAACTATAGATAAGAGAGCTAATTTAAACATTTTAGCTTTTCTACATTTGTAACTAAAAAGGTCTCTGAGGTCTCACATTTTTTCATTTCAGTTTTGAGTTATGTGTACGTACAACCGATACGTAATAAATATATTCATTATGTAAATATACAAGTTTATTTATGTTTAGGTACCCTTATACACCTTTTTTCTGCATAAAGTTAAATAAATAAACACATTTTCAAATTCCCAAATTTAGTAATTAATACTTTGTTGATTTATAATTGACATCTTTCTTAACGTAAAGAAAAACCTTTTAGTTTATTCTTCTTCTGCCTGGCGATTATTAATCCCGCTCTATACCACGGCCCACTTTTCTGCTAAATTTCCTCCGTTATTCCCGGTCCTTAACCTCCTCCAAAGTCAATCCGTTGGCAATCATGACACGAAAATCGAGATGATTTTGATTAAAGTTTTATACTGAATAAAGTAAATTTATAGCCATCAGTAAAATAATAGCCATAAATAAAGCATCTTCGTTCTCCCAAATTGTTTGAAAACTATTAAGTATCTTTTTTCTAGTACCCTTAGCATCACTATTTCACATTTTGCGATTTCTGTTCTTTTTGCTTTCAATTCCTCCACTACGTCCGCTTCAAATAAATCCCATTCACAATTAATCCATCACAATTAACGTAGAATATCATAAAAGACTGGAAAACAAACCGCTTCTAACGAGACTTCCTAACAATGTTCCTTACATTTTTTTTCAAAAGTCCCCGACACAATTAGATCTTTCAAAGCGTATCTGAGTCGAATCCTTTCTATCGACGAGTGCCTGGACCATTACCAGGACAGAAAAACACTAAAACAAAATACAAGGCTATTGTTTCTCAACGATATCGCCTTTAGCGTGCCTTTAATTTATTTTTATTACTGTACCTACGCACAGTTTTACTAATATGTTTTGATTTGTAATTGTAAGGTGGTAGGCCAGTGACAGCCGTTGGTCACTCCTCAAGGCTATCGAGCCTAGAGGAGTGACCAACGGACGGCTACACAAAGGGGCCTCGGGTTCCAATTCATGGTGCGCACCAATGACTTTTGAAGTTATGTGCGCATGAAATTGTTAATTATCGCTTGTTAAACGGCGAAAACATCGTGAAGAAACCTGCATGTCTGAGAGTTCTCCATAATGTTGTCGAAAGACATGTGAAGTCTGCCAACCCGTGGCCAGCGGAATGCGATGAGGCCATTGGAAATATCAGCTGACTTTTAGACAGAGTGTATCGTGTTCAAACTAAACTCGTACACCGATTTAACATTAATATTGCCTTTTAGCTGGCTTAACTTATCCTTGATATTGAATTGAGTAGATGAGTTCAAGATTAAATCTCAAGTCATGTCTGGCTTCAACATATTATATTATATTATTACACGGGCTGCTTTACTAAGAAGACTGTACACTTTACTCCGGTTTCGCTAGTTTTTTCTATGAGTCAAAAGTCTTTTATTCGTGGCTTTTCATGCTTAGAAAATATTGATGAGAAATGTGAAAGTACAAAAACCTACTTAATATCTAAACAAGTGACTGCACGTATATCATAGAAGTTGAAAGCACTCCTTGCCGTTAAATACTGCGTGGGTTTGTGGGTTCAAGGATCACACTTATTTGTTATATTGTGTCTGTATATATTTTGAAGTTGTAGCTGACTGTTTATATGGAGTCCTCGGTGATACAGAGATGCTTCAAAAACACATCAATTTATCCTGCGAAGTTAGTTTGATATTCAAGCAGCTTTTTGTCCTGACTTTATTTGTAGACAATTAATATTCTGATATTATGGTTTTCTATCAACGATTTTAAACTTTCGCGATTAGTATACATTATACAAGATTATATAGCGGGTCTTACTTGTGATAATTAATATATTTAAGGGAAAAATACCTACAGACCTACAGTCCCGCCGCGACCACGGCTGAAGCAAGTCAGCCGAAACGTTGGCAAAAAACCGAGGTATTTATGCCTTTAATATATTAATTATCGTGAGTAAGACCTTGTATTATTATGGTTTTCTGTAACATAAAGTTCTACTATAGAAGCCAATCGCTGTTATAATCAGTATATTTATCTTAAACTAATATATAAAGCTGAAGAGTTTGTTTGTTTGGTTGAACACGCTAATCTCAGGAACGTCTGGTCCGATTTGAAAAATTCTTTCAGTGTTAGTTAGCCCATTTGTCGAGGAAGGCTATAGGATATAAAACATCACGCTATGAACAACGGGAGCAGAGCATAACCTTAAATAACGCGGGCATCCTCTAGTTTGAACAAAAGCCAATGGCACAGATTACTAAATAGTTACTTCCAATACTACGACACACATTCGTAAGACATGTAAGAACTACCCAGTGTATATCAATACAGTAACCGGCACAGCAGGTGGTCACCTTGACAGACAATACCAGGTGAACAATATAAAGTGTCTCTTATTGCCTAGCTACGGGATGCTCTATAAAAATTGCTTGTCCTCCGCCAATTTATCGGTGAGATACGATGTCCATTTTTATAGTTTTCCTATTGATTAATACAGCGTGTTATAAAATTGGGGTGGACGTAATTGTTCAAGTACGTGACGATCACTCCTCTCCATTTTCACTTTCTTATCTCTCTATTTATCTGTAGACTCACGTCTGTGTCCCCAAAGGGGTTGCCAGAGGTGTAATATTACAGTCACATTTACATGTCATGAATTTTTAGGTACCTTGTACTGGATAGTTACCAGGCACGTTGCCAGACTCCGAGCTGCTACTAAAAATTCGGAAAAACCACAGTAACACTGTTGCCGGACCTGAGAATAGGACACGGGACGACCTGATCAGGCGACCCATGCGCTACCCACTTAACCGCGGAAGACTCAATCTGTTGTTTTATACCAGCAATTGAGGTGCAATTGTGTTATTTTTTATAAAAAGCATAAAACTTCGTATAAATACCGTATCGTGGGAGAGTTAAAACAAGCGTTAAGTTTGTGCATCACACAAAGTGCTGTCTCGTGTAACAATCGAACCCACAACACTCGTCAAAGTGCCAAGTAGCAAGGCGCCCGTTTAAACGACTACGCCATCCGTGCAATATAAAGTTATTTGTTGATATTTTGAGTTTTGATTAAATGATTGGTTGGTTTGTAAGGATAGTTTAGTCCCACACAGATGATTGGATGGTTTGTAAGGATAGGAGCATGTGGCGTTCTGTTGTCTCTGCCTACCCCGACGGGGAAAAGGTGTGAGTAAATGTATGTATCTATGTATGATTGTAGAATTCATTTCTATTGTTTTTAGGCGAGTTTTTGTTTGGTTGATGGCAATTGATAAGCATGTTTTGTTTTCATTAAACCTTTTATTTACCTGTGCGATGGTTTAGAAATATGCATTTTATAACATTTTTTGACTTAATGTAAATATTTTATTCTGAAATATCATCAGTATTGTTTAAGTCTCTGGCATAATTATTTGTATAAAAAACAAATCCTCAACAAACGTTACATAATTATTATTTGCTTATTATTATTACAATGTTTCTTCTATCGCACAGAATTTAGTATCATTGATTGGACAAGTTCATTGTTCATATTCAAGTTGAGTTTTAGTGCAATACGTGTCCACTAACTGATACACCGGAATCTAATACAATTATGACGATAATTTTCACACACACATACTGCACGATGTCACCAAATTACTTTACAGTTTTACCTACTTTACTACACTTATATTTTCGGCTACGTTTCTGCCTCTTTTACAGCCTATTGCAGTCGTCCTACGTGCCTACTCATGGTCATAAGCTTCTATACCTTTTTTCAGGAAAGGAATTAAACATTAAACAATAGAAAATCTTGCCTCATCTTTTTGTTATATCTAGTACTTTGAAATTCCTAAATGACAATTTAAATATACTTTTCATTACGAAATCTCTAAAAAGGCTATTAATAAACCCCATAATGACCTCTAAGCATAATTAAATTTAATGGTTGAAAATTTCAAAATTTCTAATTTATCGTCCAAAATAACTCTCAAATAGAGGGCGAGTTTTAGTTTTTAAATAAATCTCGTCTCGAGCGAGCTATTGAAGAATTTGAAATACGGGCCAGAGTGCCATCGAAACTTTTTCAGCGTTTCGTTCGTTCCTGTAGTCAGGGTTGTCTCCATTCTCCTCAATATTTTAATTTAAACTCCCACTTTTAAGGAATGTTTGGCAAGTACGGATTGTGTATTGTAACTTTTTCCGTTTCTTTCTGATTCCGAATGGTTTTAAAGTTTATTGATAGACTTGTTTCGAAGTCTGTCCTACAGTTGTGTTGTCTTTTGCATCTTGTATGGAAACGAGATTGTTCGATATGGTTTGTTGGAGCGGTGTGAACTCAAATAGAGTTCCGTGTTGTTTAATATTACATTTACATTTTAAAATTTACATTGAGTATTATAGGATTCCAAAAGTGTGCTCTAGATAGTGGTAAATAGACGTTCATTGATAATTTCAAATAAATAATGACAAGAATGATAACGACTCTATATTAAAAGCTGTCTTCGAATAGTTAATTATTCGTGACGTGGATTTGGCATTTAAACGCTTTTCGTAACAATGCATCGAAACTTTTTCAAAAGCAGACTCTTGAAGAAAATGGGCAACATTAATGGGACAAAATAATTCAAACAAGACACATTTTTATACATACAAGACGAAAGTACGGCTGTCAACAAGCTAAACCACTCGTGCAATCGGTGCAAGCTCATCATTTCAGGACGTTTATCAAAGAAGTTTTGACCAAGGTGTATCGGAGTTCTTTTAAAAGTAACAACACTCAGCGGCACATTACAAAGTCTGTATGATGATATAATTTAGATAGTTGTGTTGTATGTGTGCTATTCTGTAACATTTACTTTGTTAACCGACTTCAAACAAAAAAAGTAGGAGGAGGTTCTCAATTCTGCCGGTATATTGTTTTTTTATGTATGTACACCAATTTCGCCGAGGTTTCTGAACCGATTTACGTAATTCTTTTTTTGTTTGATGCGGAATAGTGTCGAATTAGTCCCATAAAAATATGATTCATGTAGGCCCAGTAGTTTTTATTTTATGAGCATTTTTTTAGTTATTTTCACCTATCCTTAAGGCTGAAATTCCTATGAATAATAATTTTGACGGCCGGTGTTATGTCAACTTGTCATCACTACCGTCGTCAAGGACTACTGACGTCTACACGACAAACTGGCTGGTCGTCAAACATAATAATTAACAAAAAGGTTTGAAGACTATTTCATTATTTGGAAATGACAGTTTTAAGTTAGATGACGTAAACACTCTGTCAAGTGTTCGCTAAATTCGCCACTAACTGGCAACAAAGCGATGGCCGTATGGATAATACATCCGCTTTACGTTCTGAAGGCGAGTGTTCAAATCCCAGTCATAACAGTTATGTGGATTTTTTATGAAATTTTGAAAATGTTTCAAGGACATGGGGTAAAGCCAATTTTTTTTACGGTATGCTTCAAAACAAGTGAATATAGAACAAAACTAAGGATTGAATGAAACAAGACTGACCCCATCAGGATAGTTCTTCAAAATTTAATTCTATAACTGATTCATCGGGCCATAATTAAATTGCACTTTCAGCTCTGTAATCCATGCTCATAACTATGGAAATAGAAATACCAAAGAACATATTGAATATTTGAATAAGGGACTCGTTTTTATTATAAAATAGTTTTCAAGATATCAACATTCAAATATTTTGTGCCCAGATGGATCAGAATTTGTTACGGATGAATTAGAAACAGAAATGAAAAACTTTATTAAGATAACCATTATATTTTAACAACTAAGGTTGATGTGCTCAAGATGACATAGTCAGATAAGATGACACACTATCAATATTGATTGAAATATTCGCGCTAAGGGCAATTTCTTGTTATTTTTTAAGATTTTGTAATGTTTATTGTTCTAAAACTAAAATAATCGCTGATTTTAATACATTTAATAATATACGCAATATGCTGATTTCATATGACATCATTTATTTCTAATAAGTACTTACCTTCAAAGAAAAAGTATGTCATCTTAAGCACAATTCCCCTACAATAATCTTTTTTTATAAAAACAATTATCAGTGATCATATCACGGAAGAAACACTTCTGAAACTCTAAAACAGTATATATTAATTATTTTATTGTATGGCCAAGCGAGAATATTGTAAGATTACAAAAAATAAACCTTTTGCTTAAATTTGTAATACAATCAATTCTTATAGATACAAAAAATATCATATTTAATTGCTACATATATGATACATACATATGGTGTTATGACCATATGTATGTATCGAATTAGGCACAGATGAATCAAGATTTGCCTATAATCATGTATAACACATCGTACATACAGATTTTACTATTGACACTTTTCTACACTAATCTATAACTAGACGCTTTTAGTCTCTCGAAACGCGCAGACTGAAGTTGCAAAATAATAAAATAAATTTTATAAAATAGGCATTGTAATCAGAATGTCGAAGACGAATGAAATATTTACCTTCGTAACACCAGGATCTCAGCCATCCAGCCCCAGGTACACCTAGCTCGTCCGTAGCACGACTAGCTTCCCCCCCACCGCGGGAAACCAGACTCTCATAATCATTACCCAACCAAGTACGGTCAAGCGTCTTTTACGCTGTATTAATCACTTCATATTTACTTATTTATAAACGCATTAAGGTATTTATAACTAATACATATTATTTTTCTCAGAGGGCTATTCATCTCCTCTCGTAAATATAATAATAAAATTTACATTGATTTATGAAAGGGAAAATGCGATATTGACCATTTCATTTCGGACAATGGCAGACGGACACGACGTATAAATCAGAAGAACGAAGTTCAAATACTTTTTTGTACTTAGTTGGTTAAAGTGTTGTCTCTAAAGAACTACCCATAACCAATTTTCAAGATGAATTATGGGAAAATTACAGGAGAAAGATTGGAGAGGGAACGAAAAAAAACATACATACATATACTCACGCCTTTTTGTTGTAATATGTACTGGCTACCAAGCCTAATGTGTTCTGTATTCTTTTTATAGTTTGAATTATGTTTTAGTTTATAAAGTGTCTAGCTATTAAAAATATAGAATTGCAATATACATTTTGTGAAATATGGATGGCAAAAATATGCGGCAGTCTTCTTTTCCTTTTTCGTGGCTCAGCCTAAGTAAACGAGAAGACTATGGTGAGTGGAAATTTAAGATTAAAATGTATCTTATGCACGAAAAGTTGTGGGAAACGATCTGTGGCTATCCCGATGGCGATCAAACCAGTAAAGAAACGAGAACTCGTAATGACCAGTTGGCCCTTGCCAAAATTTGCATGATCCTCAATGGTCCTGCAATAACCCATGTAAGGAAATGCAAAAGTGCTTCTGAGGCTTGGCAGGCACTTGCAGCTGCATACGAAGATAAAAGTATGGGCAGAAGATTATCACTTGAGCAAAGATTATATCGTTTAGAATTAAAGGATTTTGATAACAATATTGAGGCATATATAGATGCAGTATTGGCTACGGCTCAAGACCTATCTGATATAGGTAAAGATATCGAGGATGCTTCTCTTGCTGCAATAATATTAGGTGGTCTTACAGAGAGATATGTTCCGCTAATGATGACTTTGGAAAATTCTAATACTCCGATAACTACTGAATTAGTTAAAGGAAGATTGCTGAGTGAAGTTTCCAAACAAAATATTGAATTGAATAATATGAATAGTGCTTTGCGTACATTAGAACAGAGTACAAGTTCAACTCCAGCTACTAAGAGCTCACAGAAACATAAAAATAAAAAGAAGATAGTGTGTTATAACTGTAAAGAGCCCGGTCATAAGTCACCGGACTGTCCTCACAAAAATAAGGACAATAAGGGAGCTTACGCAGTTACATTGTCTTCGGCACTGAATAGTCTTCCAAAGGAACAACGAGATATTTGGTACATTGATTCTGGAGCAACCAATCATATGACTTCTAGGGAAGATGTTTTGCAAAATGTCAAGAAGTTATATACAGAGACTAGTAAAGTTACAGTTGCAAATGGAGAAAAGGTAGACTGTACAGGAGTTGGTGAAGTCAAGTTTAGTACTAAAGATGGCATTGTAGGTACAATTTCTAATGTAGCAATTGTCCCAAAACTGAATTCGAACCTTATATCTGTGAAAAAGGCTGTAGATAAGGGTTTTACTGTAGTTTTTGATAAAGAAGGTTGTAATTTCTATACAGATTTTTCTTGTACAGGTAATATAGTTTTACACGGTTCTATTCATGGAGGTTTATATACTTTGGATTGTTCAATAGATACGTCTGAAGATTTGTCGGCCAATACTGTGCATTCTGGTTCATTAAAATATCACCTGTGGCATAAACGTCTCGGACATCTTTGTCGGTACGGTATGAATAAGCTTAAACAGGGACAAGCTATAGGACTGGAATACGACGAAGTATATTAAGAGCCTTGTGTAAGCTGTATTGAAGGTAAGCAAAGTAAGAAACCTTTTAAACCTATTGCTTGCAAGAAATCTACCTGTTTATTAGAAATTATTCATTCAGATATTTGCGGACCTATGTCTGAAGTTTCTTTTCAAGGAAACAGGTATGTAATTTTCTTTATAGATGACTATTCACGTAGAGTCTTTGCTTATTTTATGTCAACAAAGACAGAAGTGATGAGAAAGTTTTGCGAATTTCAGTCTTATGTTGAGACTCAAACTGGGTCCAAAATTAAGATATTAAGGACTGACAATGGGTCTGAATATGTTGACAAACAGTTTGAAGATTATTTGACTTCAAAAGGGATAGAACATCAGACATCTGTTCCTTACAGTCCTCAGCAAAACGGTATCGCAGAAAGGACTAATCGTTCTATAATAGAAAAAGCTCGCTCAATGCTGGCGGGAAGTTCACTATCTAAAGCCTATTGGCAAGATGCTGTCGACACAGCTGTATATTTGAAAAATAGATAAGTCCTCACGTAGCATTAAAAACACACACACCTTTTGAAAAATGGACAGGAAATAAGCCAAATATTTCCAATTTGGGTGTGTTTGGTTGTCGAGCGCTAGTTCAGATACCTTCCTGTCATAGGAAGAAGTTAGATCTGAAAACTGCTCAGTATATTTTTGTTGGGTACACTAATGACCCAAATAGCTACATGTTTAGAGATGTTCTATATCCTAGAAGGTTAATAAAGGCCAGAGATGTAACATTTTTTGAAGAATGTTTTACTGATATTAAATCTTCATTGTCGGAAAGTGTAGAAACATGTTTGCCTTTACCCATAATATTATCGAGTGAATCACACGAAGAATCTTCGCCAAGACAGGTTGAACCTGACTCGGTAGGAATTGAGCCTGTGGAAGATTCTAACCCTGATGATAATTTTTCTGATGCAATTGATGATGATTCTCAAGATCATTCTACACAGCAATTTCCAAATACTAGTAGAGAACAAGATGATACTGGTTGTAGATATCCTCTACGAAGTAGACTGCGTAATCTAAAAACGGAGCTAATTGATGCTGACGAACCTATTTGTTACGCTGATGCTCTGAATTCAGATCAACGCAATAATTGGATAAAAGCTATGAATGATGAATATCAAAGTTTAATTAAAAAGGGTACATGGGTTCTAGTAGATAAACCAAACAAAAAGATTATTCCTTGTAAGTGGGTTTACAAAATCAAAAGAGATGAACAAGGTAATCCAATAAAGTACAAAGCAAGATTGGTTGCAAAAGGTTTCAAACAAGTAGCAGGGGTTGATTATGACAAAACTTTCTCTCCTGTCGTGCGACATTCATCTCTGCGAATGCTATTGGCATTGGCAGCGGAGATGAATCTAAATATACATCACTTGGATGTAGATACTGCATTTTTAAACGGAGATCTAGAAGAAGAAGTTTACATGTTTCAACCACAAGGTTTTAACACTGAAGATGAAAAGGTTTGTTTGCTAAAGAAATCCTTATATGGATTAAAACAAGCTCCACGAGCTTGGTATATAAAATTAAACAAAACTTTGTCTTCCTTGGGTTTTATACAAACTCCTTCAGAACCCTGTGTATAAACGAAACTTTTTGCTAGAGCTTTTGTCGTATTGGCAGTATACGTTGATGACATTTTAATTTTTCACAATAGTGACAAAATATTTGACAGTGTCAAAAACGATCTTAACAAATTTTTCTCTGTGAAAGATTTAGGAAAAAATTAAATATTTTCTTGGCTTAAATGTGCAAAAATGTGGAAATACTGTTAAATTGAGTCAGCACAGCTATATACGCGATGTCTTACGGCAGTACAATATGTCTGATTGTAAATCTGCACAGACTCCATTGACTACAAATAAGTTGGTTCCTGCAGAACATTGTGAGTCAATATATCCATATCAGAGTTTGATTGGTAGTCTTATGTATATTGCAGTGAACTCTCGACCAGATATTTCATTTGCTGTTAGTTATCTGAGTCAGTTTAATACTAAGTTTGATAAGACGCACTGGTTAGCTGCAAAACAAATATTACAGTATTTGAAAGGGACTATCGATTATAGTATTTGTTACATAAAGACTGGGAAGTATCTTACTTGTTTTACAGACGCAGATTTTGCAAATGATTGCTCAGATCGTCGCTCATATACCGGTTTTTATACTGAGTTTGGAGGAGGTCCTGTGTCGTGAGAGTCTAAGAAACAACCCACAGTAGCGCTTTCTTCCGCAGAAGCAGAGTACATGGCATTGAGTTCCTGTGCTAAAGAAGCCGTGTATTTACGTCGTTTCCTGTCAGAGATAAGTAATATTTCTAAGGCACAAGTAACAATTTATAATGATAGCCAGAGTGCACAAATGTTGGCCAAGAATCCAGTTCATCACAATCGTACAAAACATATCGATATACGATTTCACTTTATTCGTAAAAAGATTTCAGATGGTACTATTCAATTGAAATACTTACCTACAGCCGATATGCACGCTGATGTTTTAACCAAGCCTTTAAGGCATGTAGCTCATGATATTTGTGTGAAGGGCATTGGTTTAACTGTATAGTACCCAAATTAGGCTAATAGCCATTAAGTGGGCGTATGTTGTAATATGTACTGGCTACCAAGCCTAATGTGTTCTGTATTATTTTTATAGTTTGAATTATGCTTTGTCAATATATGTCACTTCATTAAAATTATTGAGAAGTCAAACAATATTTTTATTCTAAATATTAAAATATTTACAACACTTTTTCCCGTCGGGGTAGGCAGAGACAACGGAACGCCACTTACTTCTATCCTTACAAACCTCACGCGCTTCTTCTACATTCATTACTCTTCTCATACATGCTCGCCGATTCCTAAATCGGAATCCTATCATCCAGTCTCAAATTCAAAATCCTTTATTCATTTGGGTCACAATGTGACGCTTATGAACGTCAAAATAATAAATTTATAAAATAATTACTTATACTCAAATTTAAAACATTATTACTGTATGCTTCTACATTTACATTTACTGCCACGTTCGCAAAGCAATAGGTAGAACCATGAGAAAGAACGGGCAATAAAACTCACGGTCACTCTTTTTCATCGCCAGGTTTTGCATAATACACAATTTACATTTTGTAAGGTGCTGCAACTGTTACACCTTCTATATCACTTGTATATATTTACTGTACATAATAATACTCAAGCATAATAGTTTTGGTTAGCCTCCTCAGAATAGACATGGTGAAACAGGAGCAACCACTTACATTATACATACCTAATAATGCAGGCAATCCGCGAAAGTGATCAGAACCATGATGGAAATGATGCAGTTAAATATTAAAATCTAATACCAGCCCGCAAAACCGTCATCGACCAGTCATCGCAAGTAGCACCCGTTCGCGAGTATGACGCATGTGCCAGCCATTATCCCTCTCGCCACATTAGAGGGACAGGGATGACCCGACACACGACGCCACCACAAGAAACGACATTTTAGTGAGCATGACGACAACGGTATACGAACCAGCAGTAAGAAACAATCTATTGGTATACTGACCTTGACCGCCAATTACCTCCATTTTCCAGATCGTTATTATTAACATAAGTTAGTGGAACGCGTGAAGGAATGCAAATGTAGAAAGAATTTTGTGAAGGTGACAAGTGAACAATGATATGATCAGGGATAAATAATGTTAAACTACATTCTACAAATCATAAAAATATCCAAATCCTACAAAAATCATGTGTTCACGAGGCACCTCCACTTAACATGTAAATAAAATAATCCTGAGTTAAACAAGCCTAAGCCTATCCCCACGGTGTCTTATCATTTAAAAATACCTTAATCTTAATATATAAAATCCTTGCGTTACTGACTGACTGACAGACACGCTACAGCCGAAACTATTGGGTGCAGGAAGCTGAAATTTGGCATGTATGTTCGTTGGGGACCGTAGGGGTGCACTAAGAAGGGATTTCCCGAAATTCCCACGGGATCGGCCAAAACGGGTAAATTTAAAAAAATTGCAGGTGTAGCTGCTGGCGTCCTCTAGTAGAGTAATAACCCCTTTGTAAAAGAAAGTTCCTAATTGTCCGTTTGTATTTGTGCATGGGTAAATTCATTATTTCAAGAGGCAATTTGTTGAAAAATCGTATACCAATCCCCGCAAATGAGTTCTGAACTTTATGTAGACGGTAGTTAGTTCCCACCAGTTTATGCTTATTCCTTGTGTTCACTTTGTGCAAATCACTATTTTTGCGGTATAGAATTAAGTTTTTCTTAATGTACATTAAGTTAGCATATACATATTGCGATGCAACTGTCAATATATCTACTTCTTTAAATTTATCACGTAAAGAATCTCTAGCACCTAACTTATAAATTGCACGTATGGCCCTCTTTTGAATGATTAAAATAGTCTGTAACGGTGCAGCTGTACCCCATAACATTATTCCGTAAGACATTACGCTGTGAAAATAACTAAAGTAAACTAGTCTAGCAGTATCTATATCTGTGAATTCCCTAATTTTTCTAACTGCAAACGCTGCAGAACTAAGTTTGACTGCGAGACAGGATATTTGAGCGCCCCACTGAAGCTTACAATCTAAAGCTACACCTAAGAATACGGTTGATTAGACTAGTTGAATTGTTTCCTTATTTAAAATTATATTAGTAGGAACACTTTTGACATTAGGCAAAGAGAATTTAACACATTTGGTTTTGCTTGAGTTAAGTACCAAATTATTTGACGAAAACCAATCTAATACTTGTGCAAGAGTGTTATTGACGGTATCAAAGTTACTTAAATTACGATCAACTTTAAAAATTAGTGACGTATCGTCGGCAAACAAAACAATATCACATAAATTTTGAACAAAGAACGGCAAATCATTAATATATATTAAAAAAAGAAATAGACCGAGAATAGAGCCCTGTGGAACGCCCATTCCTACTGGCAAACCTAGAGACCTACTCCCATTAACATCTACATACTGAATTCTATCACTAAGGTAGCTGGCAACAAGATTGAGTGCGGTATCTCTAATACCATAAAGTTTCAATTTAAGTAAAAGTGTATTATGTTCCACACAGTCAAAGACCTTTGATAGGTCACAAAAAACACCAATGGCATCCTTCGAGTTTTCGCAAGCATTAAAAATATGCTTTAACAAAGTTACACCGGCATCAACGGTGGAGCGACCCTTAGTAAAGCCATACTGTTCACTGTGAAATAAATTATTTGTGTGAAAGTGGCTCTCTAGTTGATGCAAAATAATCTTTTCAAAAATTTTACTCATTGCAGGCAAGATAGAAATTGGCCAAAAATTACTTGGGTCGCTCTTTGATCCCTTTTTGAATAATGGTATTACTTTACTGTGTTTCATTAGATCAGGAAATACTCCTGTATCTACGCATCTGTTGAATATTGCAGCTAAATATGGAGCTAAGCTAGAAATAATTTGTCGTTCAAGTTTAACAGAAATGCCCCATAAGTCAACAGATTTTTTATCATTGAGCGTCTTGAATACCTTCCAGTATGTTATTGGTGTCAATATATTTAAAATTAAAAAGCACATCACACTCATTCACATTGCCCCTAACCAACATTTCTGCTTTGCTTGGACATGAATCTAGACAGCTGGTTGTGTTCACTGGTATGTTTATGAAGAAATTGTTAAAAGTCTGGGCAACATCAGTTTTCCTAGTAATAATTTCACCATTAAATTTTAATTCATAATTGTTATCTACCAATTTAGCTCGACCAGTCTCATTGTTAATAATGCTCCAAGTAGTTTTAATTTTGTTCTTGGATTCTTTGATTTTATTGCTTAAATATAAGGATTTGGCTAAAGCACATGTCCTCTTAAAAACATTTGAATAATTTCTAACATATTGAATAAATTCAGGATTAAAATTGTATTTCTTCATACCATATAGATCATACAACCTAGCTCTACTTTTGTATATACCTACTGTTGCCCAGTCACAAAAATTTACTTTAATGCTCCTTGCAAACGTCTTCAGTTTAAAAAAATTATTGTACTCATCATTAACAATTTTAAATAAGCATTTATATAATTCATCAGGATCATCAACGGTTAAGTCAATACTGGCGATCTTGGCAGCAACATCATTACTAAAGTGTTTGAGGCGAGCAGAGGTCATTGGCCTACATGTAATTTCTTGTACTTTAGGGGTTGTATTAGTTGGAATTACAACCTTTTGCCCGCAGTGATTCGATGTCAAGTCAGTTAAAACAGTCTTACTTAAATAAAGACAATTGCAAAAAAAATTATCTAAGCATGTAGACGAATGTGAGGTTATTCTGGTTGGTTCAGAGAACAAAACATTTAAATTAAATTACCTAAATAAGCTAACTAACCTAGTACAAATTGGTGATTTTTCTAACAAATTGACATTAAAATCGCCACATACGATTATAGACTTCCTACTAGAAATTATGTGTTTTAAGACATCCTCTATAATGCTTTCAAACTGAGTAAAGTCGCTTTGTGGTGGTCGATACATACACACTATAATATCGACGGGTCCTACGTATACTAGTACAAATGCAAACACACAACTTTACAGGAGAGCGGATAAAACGTTCTATAGCTTGTAATTTTGACAAAAATTAATAGAAATAATTGAAATGTTGTAATATTGTATTTGAGTATCATATGAAAAAGACTGCATTATTTGATTTTCTTATTTTTTTATACTTTAGAAAATAGCATGACTTGCATTGATGTAGCTTATTTTCTTTATCGTGATAGAACCGGTAAACTGGTACAAGTGACCACTTATACCAGTATATAGTGTACTTGTTTGAACTCATAATTAAGGAAAATGAAACATAATTACCTTGTTTAAATGAACTATTTTATCTATTGAGCTAATATAAGCAATACTATTAACAAAAATATATTTTTTATAGACTTTTTAACACTTGCAACAGTTTACTTAGTACTAGAAGACTACTTGCAACAGTTTTTTATATTAGTCGTCACTATAAGTCAGTCGAAACGTTGGCAAAAACCGAGGTATTTATGCTTTAAATATATTATTTACCGCGAGTAAGACCCGCTACAAACCTTGCATAAAGATTTTTATATTGTTCTTTGGTTATTATCTTAAAATATTTGAATGGGTATAGGAGTAAAGGAAAACCAATAATTATAAAATTAAAATAGTTGTTTATTTCAAATAGTAACCTGAACAAACCTATGCTTATTATGTCCTATTATTCTCACAAAGGAAAAATATTAATCAATGGCTTTGGTCTTGTAAATTAACAAAATAAAAAATATGACGGCAGATTGCTTCATTCTGGGCCGGTATCAACACTTCACATCACAGTTCCTTATAAGTTCACATCAAATCAAATCTAACAAAACTGACTATAACTATTTTGTATTACTGAACACGAAACGAGTGACAGTTTCTAGGTACTTGTTGCCCGCCCGGAGTCTCCAAGAGAAGTGATAGTTGTCGTTGCTCCGTTGAACGTCAACCGTCGCCCCCCTCTTCGACTGTAGCGAACGTGACGCGTAGACTCTGTCGAAGCGCGCAATCTTCGCACTTCCGTTTCGTAGTCAATTGACGTCCTGTACTGATGACCATTCCGATACTGCCATCCTACAAGACACACGTCCCTGTGTGTTAATCTGTAACAAAATTTTACACGCACAGTATCACATTGCTCGGTCACTCCTGACTTAAGCCAGGTAAGGGTTGAATCAAAACAGTGTTTGGATTCCAATCAAATTTTCTACAAAATCACCTCCTACAATACATTCTATTAAAGGAGCTGGATTCAGAGCATCACTGATAATACAGTCAATTACCATAGACTCACGTTATAATCAAATCGAATAACTAAAGCTCTACATGTGATTCATAACCGTTCAGTAACCTCCAGTTACTAAACCAGGCACTCAACCAGCCACTCGGTTGCCCCCATTCAGTAACCTCCAGTTACTAAACCAGGCCTTACACCAGTCACTCGGTTGCCACCCATTTGTCTGCGCCAATTAAACATCGGAGTCGTCTGCGTACCTACCGTGTACTCACGGACAACTGCCTTCACAGTCGTGTTGAATCCGATTTGTACTGATTTACGGTTATTACGGCTACAAACCGAACCTCTGACATTAAATCACACAACCAATCAACATGTAAGCCCAGTTTTCTACTGTCTCGTCAGTATTAAGGTTCACAATTTACTCTCTTTAAGATCGTCAGTTATGCTCTGATCCTCTGGCACAAAGTTTCAGTATAAAAATCAATAATCAGGAAACTCAATGTAAAACTGACATTTCACTATCACTATCTCTCAAAATATTATTTCAAACCACGTAAACCATAACATTTAAGCTCTACATGTGATCATACGCATAGCCCAGTAACCTCCAGTTACTCTACTTTCTGCGAACCCTACATGGGAACGCCAGATCTCTCCAGGACTATGGTTTCCACTGAAACCCGACCTGACCCGCCAGAGCTGACTGCAATACCGCCTACTCACGGACTACTAAGTTAGTAGACACCGATTTCTACCGAGCTACGGCTACACGTCAGCCTCTGGTACGGTCCGATCCGATCATCATGTATACTTAAACACTTTCTTCAATATCAGAACTACTTTGTTCTACCTCAATTCGTCAGTTGTACTTTGACTTTCAGGCATTTTTCTCAACCCATCGAGTGCTTACTTATAGTTACGCTTAGAATTAAGGGCTTTGCGATCATAACGATCATCGTAAAGAACTTCTGTGACCTGAAATGGGCTTTTATACTTTAAGATATTTCAAACCAAGTTAACCAAACATTTAAGCTAAGGTCTTTGGATTCTACATCTTCTAAGCAAACTCCTTTAATAAACTACCTTCACTTTCATTGCCAGTTTCGGCCAGATAGGCTTTAGCTATACCAATTACCAAGCTCCTCAAAGCCACATACAGGCTTCACACAGGCCCCGCGCCACACACGGGCCGCGCGCCACACACGGGCCGCGCGCCACACACGGGCCGCGCGCCACATACGGGCCGCGCGCCACACACGGGCCACACTCGCCACCAGGCCGCGCCGGTCACCAGGCCGCGCCGGCCTCCAGGCCGCGCCGGCCTCCAGGCCGCGCCGGCCTCCAGGCCGCGCCAGCCATCATGCCGCGCCAGCCCCTAGGCCATGCCGGCCACCACCACCAGGCCGCACCATCTACCAGGCCGCGCCGGCCATTAGGCCACGCAAGCCACCAGGATTACCCAAAAAAAGGAAATAAATCTACCATTAGTATTTCGAAGATTCGTCTCATGGTATACCCACTAAATAGAGTATCCGTTCTTTCAGACTAATTCAACGTCCGCACTTCGTCAATTTTAAGCGATTATCAAATTCATTTAAAACTTCACAACTGCACAGAACGTAACTCCCGTCCATACTCTCGATGAGCTATGTCAAAACTGGATTTGACTACTGACAAAAACAAAAACCAAATGCGAACATAGCGAGAACTGATTAGCTACCTTTGGACAAACTGATTTCCTTTGGCAACATAGAGGCAACGACTACAGTTCGCAGATAACCAATCGACAGTCTACGAGTACTTTCAGATTCTTGTAACACGCTCTTGTCATACGACACAGAAACCAGAGGTATATAATATTAGCGATCAAAAATCAAATGAGAGCTACTCGAGTAGCAGGGTACCCGTGATTGCGATCAACAACCACACTTTAATGTACTTCGCTCTAGGATTAAGTGAAAATTCTTGAACAGTAATCCTAGTCGTTCGGCCATTCCTGGCACAACGCACAAGTCAGTGGGTAATAAAGGTACTCTGATCAAACTCATTACAGGTTTCAATGAAAACCACAACTAAGTCTTTTTCTCTTAGCTGACATGTTGAACAAAACGCGTACTCATTAAAATAGGAAACTCATTAAAATATCGCATTGCTCATACTCTGACATCCATCGGGTCTTCAACATCACGCTATGCAACTTCCATCCGGTTACACAACACCACCCGGATAATCATTTTGAGCGTTTAACAAAGTTATCGTAAAGTAAGGTTGTTGAACATGTTGCTTTGGTTTTCCTTATGTGATAAGAAGCAAGCAGACTATAAGAAAATCTTACTAGGCTGATACTCTAGGTGTTGAGTTTACTACCAAGTATCCAACCAGTCTTTATAGCGTTATAATTTTGTCATGGATAGTCTAAATACGAAGCTTATCCTAACCTAATCTTTAGCGATACAGCAACGGACCTTTCGCGTTCAAGACGATGGACAACGTTTGTGATACTATGACAATGCACTAACTGTCTTATTTGTGCATCAAAGGAGACTATGAATAACCAGAAAGGCACTTTACCGGTCCAACCAATGGCAACGCATGGCTAAACATGCAGCCGCACAAACGGCTTATCCAGTTTATGCAAATCTACACTGACAATAACGTGGGTACCACAAAATTATCACAACAACGACTAACAAAGTACTCATTTAATGAGAATAAAGTTAAGCATACAATCATCACTAACGATCACTAACCTAGTTCTACCTACGATGAAAATCAAAATCTCTGAAACTGATTATCGTAACGCACTACGATGATAACTTAATCATTTTCTTCTACGTCTGATAATCGAGTTTAACAGCTTCTACTAGAAACACTATCACTCTTAAACGTCCTAAGCATAACTTGGAATTGGCCTGAGAACTCGGGGCACTTGATAAAAATTCCCAGCGTATCACATGAATTTAAAGAAAACACAGTAGGTTATGTTCACGCGTAAAATCTTAAAATTGAATTTAATTTTACTAGTGGTGCCATCTAATAATCTGAGTACGAAACATTTTAATGTGCCATGTTAAAAATTTGTGCACACAAAAAAAAGGCAGGTGTAATTGCAACATCGAGATCGTCTGTACAACTCAGAATTACAACGAGTAATAGTGTGAAGTGTCACTTTTTACTTAGGCTCTGATCACGTTTAAACGAAAACCGTTACGTATTATCAACACCACGAGTCGATAAAATAATGGCGCTAGTAATATCTTTTGACTATGGTCAGGTTACACTAACCAACCAACCGCACTCGTCTAGACAGCACTGCAGTTCACACGTCTATTTAAGAAATAAAAGCTACAAGCTGTTCTACACGAAATCAGCACAGTCAGAAGCAATAGCCCCGCACAGTCTTACACTATGAACTTAGTATGTACGATTCGATTAGTTTACCAACTTTAGCGCCGCTGCCCTGCGAAGGACAGTCTAGACCGGTGCTTTTGTTCTAGATTTAGCAGAAAACCAACCAGCTGGGTGTTGGTTCTAAAACCAATATTACAACTGCACTAGAACAATAACTAGCACGTTTGACTCAAACGCACTTGCTTGGAATAATGCAAGTCAGCCTGTACGCTCACTCTCGTTACTATTACAGTCCACAAAGTAAGACCGAGACAAGATAATTTATTTGCAAGCAAGCATAATAATATGATCACAAAGTTCGTGAGTGCGAGCCACCCTCGCATTAAGAAATAAAATATCGCTTTCTTTTTAACTGGCGTATCAAACTCAAAACCTCCGTTCACAATCTACGCTATAGCTAGATCACTGTGGTAGTCAGACAACCATATGCTAACTTAAAATACGACAAAGGTCACAATTAAATCATTACTACCCACATTTTTTTTTGTCTTTCTTCTTTATGCTATTAAAAAGAAGATTATTCATGAGATCATGCTATGGGAACCACGACACCGTAAAAGTCAAACGGTTCTACAACTCAGTGTCTCATGTAGGAATCGAACCTACAACACTCAGTACGATGTTATGGCGATATCACCACAACGATTATGACATTTCCAAGGTTAAACGCGTAATGTTTTACTACTACTGCCACTAAACAAAATTGGCAGTACCAATAAAAAAATCAGACAGAATACGCTCACCTCGGTGGCAGTTGCAAGCTCAGCTGATTCACCAACACAGCAGCGTTAGCAGTCGCCTTCGTTCGCGCCTTGTGGTCGCGCTGGTCCATGATGCCACTTCTGATGACGGCAGATTACTTCATTCTGGGCCGGTATCAACACTTCACATCACAGTTCCTTATAAGTTCACATCAAATCAAATCTAACAAAACTGACTATAACTATTTTGTATTACTGAACACGAAACGAGTGACAGTTTCTAGGTACTTGTTGCCCGCCCGGAGTCTCCAAGAGAAGTGATAGTTGTCGTTGCTCCGTTGAACGTCAACCGTCGCCCCCCTCTTCGACTGTAGCGAACGTGACGCGTAGACTCTGTCGAAGCGCGCAATCTTCGCACTTCCGTTTCGTAGTCAATTGACGTCCTGTACTGATGACCATTCCGATAAATATATATTCCGAACTTAAAATAGAAACTGTCGTTAATTATTTATTTAAATTGGCGTTACTACTTACTAGAACTAATCAGTCTTTCAGACATAATCAAATTATTGTCTGGTCCCATAGTTATCTATCGTAACAACAATCACAGTCAGTAATGGTAAAAATACATAATAAAAAGAGAAACAACATCTTAGAAAATAAAAACTAGGCTTTTCTTAATAAAATCTAGTCAGAGAGCTTCAACAGATAGTTGATATTATTCTCACAAAGGAGAAATAAATAAATAGCCTTGGAATCGGAAAATCAAAATAAAAAAATATTCTTAACTTTAATAGAAACTGTCGTTAATAATACTAATTATTTATTTATAGTGTTATTACTACTAATCAGTCTTTCAGACTTAATGAAATTATTGCCTGGTCCTATAGTTATCTATCGTAACAATGATCACAGTCGGTAATGATAAAAATACATAATAAAAAGAGAAACAACATCTTAAAAATAAAAACTAGGCATTTTTTAAATATAAACTAGTCAGAGACATCTTCAGTGTTATCGATCCGTATCTTCAAATTATTGTAAAATATGTGGTACCGCTCAGGAATCACATTGGATTTGCAAAGATCTTGAAGATCTTTAAATTTTTTCTTGTCAATCGGTAATAAGCTTTTGTAAGCTACATCTAATCTCTCAAATTTTTTTGAAACATTTTGTATACTGGCACGTGTATTACTTTTCAGACATTGTATGGTTTTGTAAGAATCTTCTTCAAACGCATATTTATAATTAAGCATAAATAAATCTTTGGCTTGAATATTTACTTCACAAACCTTACTCCACATAACAAGTTCCCCAGTGGAATTCTTTTTCCAGTTATCAAAAAAGGCAAGACAAGACTTAAAATCGAAGACAAAAGATTGAGTAACTTCTTTAACTATGTATGGTTTCGCGGTAGCTGTCGCCACTTTGAAGGCCATAATCCACTGTTCTGGAGTATAAATGAAAATATTTCTGGTTTTTCTTTCAATTACGGAATGAATGCTGTCACCCTCATTTTGAGTATGACCAACAACAAGAAATCTATGGGTAATGTTCACGTTAAATTTCCAAGCGCAATACATATACATAAGAAAAATGATTCTATTTCGATTCTGGCCTCCACAATTATCCGACCAGAATATAAAAGTTTTGACGCCTTGTTTCACCTTCATACCAATAAAATCGAAAATACAGCTGGCTATTTCATTGGCTCCTTTTTTAGCAGTCTGTTCGTCCCAACAATAGCAATATCCTTGAAGATCAGCAATATCAAATGGAGTAAAGTTGTGAAAATGTAATTTTCTTTTATAGTAAAAAGTGCTAACGTTTCCATGTGGTAAATTTTGTGTTTTTTGCAAGTCGAAAGTAACTGCTACTACTGTTTTATCGTCCTTAGCTGATTGTTTATTCATCTCTTTTAATTGCCTAGCTCTTTCTTTTTCGGCCAAATGCCAGTTGTGTTTTGATATTTGGTCATCTGTAGGATTTTGCAAGTTTTCAAATGCGTGACAATATTCGCACTTATCCTTTTTAGGGATGTGGAAAGAGAGATTAAAATTTTTATTTACTATGTCTCTATATTGCCTTAAGGTTTGAACTCTGCAATTTAGGGGAATTTCTTCTTTATCACACCACTCTTTGTAAAAATTAAACATTCGCGAAAACGTCAGTGACCCATCTAAATACACTTTGCTTGTTTCCTTTCTTGTATAGTGAGACTCTACGGGTTGAAACATCTTCACATGAGAGCAAACATTTTCAATGGCTGTCCTGGCTATGGTTACTGGATGATTTGAATGTTTTCCCCTACAATCCTTTTCTATAACTCCGGAACCTTTTTCAAACTTGTCCAACGCCGTTTTTACGAACTTATAACTAATGGATAAAGTATTTAAGAACATGATCTTACAGACATAAGCCGTTTTAATGCTCCCACTATCTCCTGTTACCGGTAATGAATATCGCAAAGTGCAATTTCTTTGGGAATTTTCAGTAACAACTCGTTTCTTGTCCAGTTTTGAAACATACTTAGCAATGAAGTCCCATTGCCGAGTGTGATCCCCTATTTCCCAGAAGTTTCTAAATATTGTGCGTCTTGCAGATTCTGCAATTTTTTCCGAACATTTTTTGGGACATTTGCAAGAGGCTTTTATTTCTTTCTTTTGATGTACCTTTCCCGTTCGGCTCATGTATTGTAATCCCCTATTCAAATTGAACTTGCGTTTTTGATCCAACCACATATTTTGGTACCTCTCACGCAATCTGCCTTTATCTTTCTTCTTTTCGCTTTTTCTTTGCACAGTTACGGGACTACTTAAAGGTGTATCAGTGTAGTCTGAATTTATTTGTGACTCATCATCAGTTCGTTGGTAGATTGGTGAAAAAGACAGTAATGGCGAAGGCATTGGTGTTAAACTATCAATTTCGTCGTCAGGAATGTTATTCTGCTTTAACACACTTGATTCAGGAATAGGATTTTGACGTAGATGAACCATTTCAGCTTCATTTTCTTTTTCTATAGCGTTATGCATAATCACACTCACCTCCTGGACGGTGTAGCAGTCAGAAGAATTGTCAGAATCTGACGAAATGTTTGATGAATTTCGGTATAAATTTTCAACTGTGGGCGTTTCCTCGAACATGTCTTCTGGATCGCTTAAACTAACAACCTTATTAATGAACGACATTTCTTCAGCTAGAATTTCCGCACTTGGAGGTAAGGGGGAATCTAAAACAATAAAACAATTTAATTCTTTAGTTAATAGCTGCTGAATATGTTATTAAACAATGGGTTTTTATCAATTGTATTAATATTTTTTATTAACTGTATTAATTAATAAATTTAAGCGTTAAAATAACGTAACTTATATCAGTTTACAATATAAATTAAAACAATAACACCAAATCAGACCCTGTATACTGATGCAAGTGCAAATTTAACCGAAAAGAATTCATAAATAATAAAATAAATTTTTATTTATCTATCTTAGCCTCTTACCTGCCTTTTGGATTACATTTTCGTTAGAAAAAATATTTGTTACATATAAATCGGACGACTCCTTGGTTCCGTGGCATATTTTTAAATTTAGGTCCAATTCTTCACATATTTCGCTTGGTGGTACTGCATGCGGATCTAAAATAAATCAAAATTAGTGTGTTAATTAATTTTGTAAATATATTTACTAATAACTGTTAAAATTTCCTTAAACCACTGTACAAAGTACGCGAATAAATAATATGAACCGTGTATACTGGTGCAAGTGAAAAATAAATAATCTACACATAATTAAATTTTACGAATTTGTTACATCTGATCAGAGAAAACAAAGTTCATCATTATAATATACTCAAAACGTAAAATTGATAGTTACCTTCGTAATTTTCTGGAATGTTTATTGTCTTGTGCTTATTTTCTAATAAATCCAGCATTAATTGACCTCGTGAACGCTTCATTGTTGTTACTTCTTACTACTGTTACTACAGGCAAACAAATTCAGATCATTTTTGTAACATTGAATACGTAAAATAAGACGTATTGCATTTATACTAGTGTTTGACGTGCTCTCTGCAACGATGCCGCGCGCATACTGGAGTGAAGGTCACTTGCGCTCACGCATCGCATCGTACGCGACGGCCTACACTGATGCAAGTGACTTACACCAGCGTAGGCAGTCGCGAGGATTAAAATGATGTCACTTACATCAGTTTACAAGACTTTATCTTCGAAACTATTTGATATTTTATTAAAATTTTTACAGGATACAAATATAAGGCAATTATAAGGCATTTAATGCAAAAAAACGATTTTCGTTGTTTTGCGGGTTGCACCAGTATACGTAGGACCCGTCGATATGTTGTTCAAGCTCAACACAAGAAATCTCAGCAGTGCGCTCGATAGAAAGTTTAGCTATATCCTTACGTTCTTTACATTTCAAACTATTACATACATATATTAGAGAGCCACCACGAATAGCCTTCTTTCTTACGAATGCACTTATAACTGAGTAATGTTGATTGTTAAATATTAATTGGTCACCTCGCAACCAATGTTCCGTAATACATAAGATATCAATCTTATGTTTATTTAAAAATAAATCTATTTCTAATTCTTTGCCAGAGAGGCCTTGTATGTTTTGATGAACTAAGTTTAAAACACATGAATGCCTATCTGTTGTCTCATCTAATAGTTTAAACTAATAGATGTGTCAATACTACTATTGGTATAACTATTATCTACCAAATTCCTAAGTACTCTAGTAGTACTCCTGTCAGTATATAAATTAAATGCTAATAATTTAGCAAGTTGTCGCCTATGTACATAAGAAAGATACATAGTATCTTTTGTTAAAAAGAAATTACTAATAAAAATATTAGTGTCAAAAAATAAAATACTGTCACTATGACATGTCCTATTGTACATAAATAAATTTAATTTGCCTATCTGCCTGTTTTGGTCATCTGTGAGAGCATATGAATAAGGCAATGCACAAATAATAAAGCTACATCCTATTTTTGTGCTAACATCTATCATTAAGTCTGTTAATTCTATGAGACCGTTTTTGGAGACTAATGAGCTGTCACCATACAATATGATGACAGTAGTTTGTGCATTCAAGTCAGCATTCTTAATCTTATCAACTAGGGTACAAGACTGAGCTCCAGGGAACAAAAATTCTGTACTGGCCGCTCAGTGTAATGATCAATTAAGCTCCCTAAACCCACTCCCAGTTGGTCTGAAAAAATTATTACATTCTTACTGTCAGTCTTTACTGGGTGCAGTTTGTTTTGTGTATTATACTGACATCCATGTGCATTCAATTCTATTGATTCAGCAGGTGTAGTCGCACACTTAGTTGTACAACTGGAACAGTAATTATTAGGCCCACTTGCGTAACGTTTGATTTAAGTCACACCTTAATTTAAATTCGTTGAATAGAATTAACAGCATAAAATAATTTAAGTTAAAAGTATTTAGCGTCCTCTTGCACAACGACAACCACGCTTAGATTTAGTTAAACATTTTATGAGGTCGGTAAAGTAGTTTCTACGTTTTGTTTCATGGCATGAAGCCTTTTTGTTACGATTTTAACGATGTTATGCGTATGGTTTCGCATAAAACCTTAGACTATATATACTTTGAGCATAAAACAAAACGCATTGTCGTCGCCTAGCAACGAAATGACAATTGACAAATAATAACTAGAAACTTTTGAGCATTAACCCTAGAACCCTACATGGGGTGCAGGTGCACCCCACACCGATTTGTTTTCTAAATATCTTTAATTTATTTAATTTCCACGAATTCACGCGTCAGAGTATTTTAGTTTGGTGTCAACCTCTTGCCAATACCGTGACGACAGCTGCGTCATATAGTCGCCTATGTAAGTGCTGTGGGGTATGCCAGTACCCCATTGTAGTAAAATCGTAAGTTATTTTATTTATTACGATTGATGGATTTGTTTGTAATATCTTATTTAATTTGATTATTTGTTAAAACAATACTCTTATGTGAATTAAATACTGATATTTTTAGATGTTATGTGGAGCATCAGGTACAAGTTTGTGCAAAGTGCTCAAACTAAGTTTATCTTAAGGTTGATTTGTGATCTCAAGTTACTGATTATTTATAATTAAACGTATTATTATTAATTGTTTTTTTTTATTTTTAGAATTACAGTCATTATAGAATGGGGTGTTCCAGCACCCCAGTGTAGGAATAATATGTGCGCCAGATAGTGTAGGATTCTAGGGTTAACAAGAACACAAGTAGCTACATTGTTATCAGTTATATCATCATCATTTCAGCCTCTTCACCAGATCGTCGGTCCACCTTGTGGGAGGCCTACCCCTGATGCGTCGTCCGGTCCAATTATACATATAATTATAGTTAATTTTCGTCGCTAATGACAAGTTGCCAACGTCAGTGTGACAATTTTTAAATAAAATTAGCCACTAAACAGCCGATTTTCGGTAATTAATTTTGACAGTTCTTAAATCATATTAGTCGACAAATTTTTCGTTGTGCAAGACGCTAGTGGCGTTTAATAGTTTTTTTCTCGTTAAATACATCTTAATTCAATTTAAGAACCGTTGTGCAAGTGGGCCTTAGGCCCACTTGCGTAACGTTTGATTTAAGTCACTCCTTAATTTAAATTCGTTGAACAGAATTAACAGCATAAAATAATTTAAGTTAAAAGTATTTAGCGTCCTCTTGCACAACGACAACAACGCTTAGATTTAGTTAAACATTTTATGAGGTCGGTAAAGTAGTTTCTACGTTTTGTTTCATGGCATGAAGCCTTTTTGGTACGATTTTAACGATGTTATGCGTATGGTTTCGCATAAAACCTTAGACTATATATACTTTGAGCATAAAATAAAACGCATTGTCGTCGCCTAGCAACGAAATGACAATTGACAAATAATAACTAGAAACTTTTGAGCATTAACCCTAGAACTCTACATGGGGTGCAGGTGCACCCCACACCGATTTGTTTTCTAAATATCTCAATTTCTTTAATATCCACGAATTCGCGCGTCGGAGTATTTTAGTTTGGTGTCAACCACTCGCGTTACGTCAATACTGTATATGTGCTGTGGGGTACGCCAGTACCCCAGTGTAGTAAAATCGTAAGATTATTTATTTATTACGATTGATGCATTTATATGTAATAAGTTATTAAATTTGATTATTTATTAAAACAATAGTCTTATATGAATTAAATACAGATATTTTTAGATATTATGAAGGTAAAATTTAATGAACTTTATTTATTTTGTTTCTGATGGCTGTCAGAGGTTTGAATTACGAAGAAATAAGCTCTATTCCAGACCACAAATCTGGCGAGGAAGAAATAGAAGTTGGGACCAGTTGTAATTCCTGGGTTCTTTACAAGTGTTCAAGATCAAATAATAAGCCAAATATAAAGTTTCAGCAGACAGTTTTGAAATTAGGTTTGGAACTGATACATAAAAATTTGGAGGACCGTTACCGGATGCCAACTTAGTCCATTGCAGTGATCCTCAAAACAGGACCAAATCCTACAAGCGCTGTTACTCAAACTACATTTAACTTTGTGTAATAAGGCTGATTTGTGATCTCAAGTTACCGATTATGTTGAATAAAACGTATTTTCATGAATTTTTTATTTTTTATTTTAAGGATTACAGTCATTTTAGTATGGGGTGTTCCAGCACCCCAGTGAAGGAATAACATGTGCGCCAAATAGTGTAGGATTCTAGGGTTAACAATAACACAAGTAGGTACATTGTTATCAGTTATATCATCATCATCATCATGTCAGCCTAGGAACGTCCACTGCTGGACAAAGGCCTCCCCCTGCTGCGTCGTCCGGTCCAGTTATATAATTAAAGATAATTTTCGTTGCTAATGAAAAGATGCCAACATCAGTGTGACAGTTCTTAAATGAAATTAGCCACTAAACAGCCGATTTTCGGTAATTAATCTTGACAGTTCTTAAATCATATTACTCGACAAATTTTTCGTTGTGCAAGACGCTAGTGGTGTTTATTTTTTTTTTTTCTCGTTAAATACATCTTAATTCAATTTAAGAATCGTTGTGCAAGTGGGCCTTAGAGTTGGATAATGAGATAAGTTTTTTTTAAATTTTCTCGACCAACTCTTGAAATTTCTTCATATTTTAAGATGTATTCATGAGTCTCATTCTGGTGTTCCATTATAGTTCTAGTGAGTTGAGCTTGTAGATTTGAAATTTGTGCTTGCAACTCACTTGTGTGTTGTTCATATAACAACCTACCAGAAACTAATTCTTCATTTGTTTCCTCAATCTTTAATAAAAGAGACTCACACTCTTTATTTAATTTACAGTTATCTTGTGCATACTGACTCAATTTAGTAGACCACTTAGGATCAGATCTAAGTTTCTTAATTAATTTATTAAACTTAAACAATTTTCTAAATTTATTCTTACTAAGACATTTTTTGAAACAGTTACATTTAAGAGCTTTTAGCACATTAATTTTGTCACCCAGGAGCTCAGAGAATAAGTTGTGAGTAGCAGTACTGTAAAAGGCCGCAATTGTGTCTTCTAGAGTTGAAATTCTGCCATAAGCCTCATTGAGACTTGCTTCTAACTCTGCATTGCGGCTAAGTTGTCTAGAGTAAATTTCGTCGCAGCTGCTGAAACACCTAACTTCTTCTCGTAGTCTGTCCCGTTGATCCAAGACATCCATATGCTCTATATGCAGCTCCGTGAGTTGTGTCTTCAGCTCAGATATACGGTTATTCACAATTTTAATTTCTTCTTCACAGTCAACGCGTTCCCTTAATAGTTGACTGTTGTCATCCTTGTACTTCTTTAACTCGAGCAGAGTTATTCTTAATTTATTTTCCGCCTCCTTGGCCGTTGCCTTCCGAGTCATCATATGGGTAGACATTGCCAAGGATTACAAATTACCTAAAAAATAAGAAAACAGCTGAGCAAAGTCAAAGAAGAGAAGGGGTGATGGGGTTTGAGTATTATTGTATAGACAGAATAAATAAGAAAAGTTACAAAAGAAAAGGGGGGTATATGAATAAAAAATAAATTAAATTAATTAATTGTAGAAACTAAGAAATTGAGAACAATTTAGATAATTTGAATACTTTAGAGTAATTATCTAATACTTTTACAAGGTTTCTATTGAAATTCAATCATAATTCAATATAATCTCACCCCACACATACTACGCAGTGATCGCATCTCAACTGCGTTAATTCTGCTTTCATAAAAAAAAATCACGTATAGAAAACATGATTCCATCATGTCTTTTTTAATTTTATTAGTTAATTATCAAAATTAGTTTTGATTTAACTGTCTCAGACGTTGCATTTCCTGTAGTGCTTTGCTGCCATGTGGTCTGATTAATAACTTAGATGGCTCTAAATCACTTAATGCGATACTATATAAATTCTTCACTCGACTTAAAGCTACATATATCTGACCTTTCGCGATTTTTTTTCCCAAGATCTAACACTGCCCTCTCCAATGTTGTACCTTGGAGCTTGTGAACAGTCACAGCCCAACTTAAAATTAGCGGGAACATTAACCTCTCAACATCACCGTAACCTTTATTCGCTTGAAAAGTTGCAGATGCTGGTGTGATTGATACTAGACCCTCCGCATCTTTTACCCTAATGCCCACAGTTTGATCATCAAATTTAATGAACACTGCTTCGGGCAGTTCTCCTCTCTTGACGACAGTTGGTCACTGCGAAGGGCTGGCCACTTTAATTTTTTTAATAATTCCCATTGCTACGTTGACTAGTCCGTCTGAGACCGCCATATTCCTTCTTAACATCACTATATAACAGCCTACGCCTATTTTTATGCTGTGTAACAATCCGCCACACTTGTTTGATTTTTATATTTATTTTTTAACTTTCATTTTAACCCGTAAACCTAACTTTAAAAAAGTTGACCAAAAAGTTATGTACTTATTAACTTAAAAGGTAAGCAAATTGTATTTTTTTGATTTAATTTAAAAAAAATACTCGCTTAGTATATATACTTCTCATTAATTTTATAAAAATAAATCTGCATGAAAATTATCAATTCTCTAATAAATAAATAACGAATTTATGGGGTACCTAGCTTCCCCACGTGTATATATGTGTTGCTTGAAATAGCGTGTGTCGCTAAGGGTTAATATTTATCTACGACTTTCTGACGTGTCCGAAATTTGTTTTTTACATTTTTTTATGGAAATAATCTTAGACAAATGATTAGTATCGCTTCGCTATACTAGACACCGCACTGCCTAAGAAAAATAGATCCATAAGTGAGGCAACTCATTATGACAGTGTGTGTCAATCAAAAGCATCAAGACGCATGCGTGAAGAATTGTGTTGTCAGCTTCTCAACAGTTACCTGAGTTAATAGGAAAATATTTAATACTGTGGTCTATTGGATAAGTAACTGGTTATAAAAGTAGGTACAAAATTTACAATTATTTAAAAGCATCAATTTATTCGTGTATGGGTTAGGCGCAGGTTTCATCATCAAAAGAATGGTGGGTATATTATCCAATGATTTGGTTGTATCCAAATAGGTTGTAACATATGATATTTACAAATTATTACGAATTCAAAATAATCTTGTAAGTTATAAGTTATTTAGAAAATAGTGCATTCTATTTCCATTCTAGCCGTCAATTGTTAGTTACACATTATTTAGTACGTATACCAATTTGACCTTTTAAGTTTTACTAAGGTTTATTTACTGTTAATAGTCATGTAGACACCAAAACTCACAATTAACGATAGACGATATTAACAGACTGCCATGTAGACGGTTTCGAGTTTGAATCTACGGCGTGCCCGCGTGCACCATTGTCTTTTCAAAGATATGTGCCTATTAAATTGCTAATGATCGCTTGCCCCGTGCCTCAAAGAGTATGTTAAACCGTCAGTCCCGGCTTTCATTAAGATCTTTGAACTTCTTTACGGGGAATCAGTCCCCTCAAACAAACTGATACTGGTCTAAACCCATGGAATATCGCTATCCCTTTGGATAACGGAGTCAGACGGCAGCCGTTCTGTGGAAAAGCAGATATTTTGTCATATCTGGTTGGACTAGTATGTAAGCGGACCCCAGGCTCCAAGTCGCAAGGTCTTGGATGCAACTGGGATAACGCTAGGACGATGATGATGGTGAATGACTGCGATACGGATATACCTAATTATTCTAATAGCATCTACGTGTAATGAGTAGCTGAATGTGAGGCCCAAAAGATATTTATTCAGTAACCACGAGAAGATACTGCGTACACTGTTGAACTTTTTTAGATTTTTTTACTAATAATTAAAATAGATAAAATTGTTCTAGGTACCAAATTGTGTTGAAAGACTTTAAATTACTTTTTAAGGAATCTTATCTTATCTTTATTGCTTAAAATGAAGTCCAAACGCATGCGCGACCTATCACTACGGTTACTTTGTAATACAATATGAGCTCACATTTGTTCAAGATGACTGTCTTATATATTTACTTCAACACTTTATGTAGGTATATAAATTACTAATGTAAACATTAAACAATACATAAATATGTAAAATAAATAATAAGGTTAGATAAATGCAATAGATTATATTATAAAATACAATAACAATACATTTATATTATAAAAATCTCAACTACGAGGAAATTGTTCTTCTACGCGCAGCAACACTGAATGAAATTTTTGGTTTAATGTAATTTTAGGGTGAAATTTCAAATTTATTGTTATGTTACAGATGGTATGTGATCCCAGAGTCCTTCTTATTGCTTGTTGACTTATTATTACACGGGATAAAAGCGCAACTTGGCATTGTACAGCGAATTATTTGCATAATTAATTTGGTGGATATTTGCACCTGACACACGGCTGTCAGTGTGACAGCCTCAAACCATGCCAGCTGGCATGGTTTTTTCTGCCTCATTTTACAAGTATGAGGGCTCCGTCTAGTAGAGCAGAGCGAGACCAATCATTAGTCTATGGAAATAATTATATTTGAGTTTGAGTTTACACTGAAAAGTATTAAATAAACATTAGTTATGTTTATTTAAAACCGACTTCAAAATCTAAAAAGTAAAAAATAATAAAGATTTAATATTAATTAAATACCTATTATTTATACTTATGTGCTATTTACTAATGGGTTGTATTTAACTGTTAGTCAAAAATACTAATTTTCCATCAAAAATACTAATTGCACCGCTAAGCTAAGTTGACGGAGCCCTGCTTCGCAGGGCTCCTATTTTTGAGAGAAGGGTCACAAGAGAACCTAACATAACCTATTAAGTTTTCTGAGTGGATAAGTTTCCCGAGCGGACGAAACTTTTCATATCAAATGATATTTTGTAAAAAGATCATCATATTTGGTGTACAAATAGTATTTTTGATGTGCAAGTCAGTATTTTAGTGAATTAATAAAGCTTTTTTGCGTAACTCACTTTAGTGTGTTACATAACATTTTTGATATGCTATTAAAAATATCCCTTTACTAATAGGCTTGAAGTCGGTGCCAAGCCTTAAACAAATAATGATATTTTAATCACTTAAATGAATACGAGCAAATTAATTTTCAGACAGTGTTGTTGTACCATAGCATAGTTTAAATGTTGCATTGAAGATTGGGCATTTTACTGGCATAATCATACTTTCATACCATGGATTGTCTTCAGATCCCACGACAGAACAGGTTAATTTGTGATTATCTGCTCAATTTAACTTTACATAAGCCTATATTTATTTTTATATTATTTCTGACAATCACTTACCACTTGCTTACTACGTATTTGGTCATAATTACAACAAGAATATTTGACTGTGATTACAGTAAGGCGGTATGGGTAGGTACTTAAAGAGCACACTGACGCTTTGCTTTATACAATTTTAGTAAGTACTCGAAAGATTCTTCATTAGACACTACACATTAGACACCTCTTGTTTCATAAATCGTTTCTACTCGCATATTGAACACAGCGAGGTATATTTTAGGCAGTTTATAAAGTTTTAAACAGACACTCGTGCACCGACGCCACTAAAATGGATTGCGCAGAATACCAGTGTTGCGGCTTAACAACCGCAACGTGTACTGAGCGTAGTCCAAATTTTGGCACTAATGAGACACACACTTCCACTTCTATTTCCAAATTTAATTTATGAATAAATAAATACATTTTATGATTGTTATCACTGCTCTCTGACATCACTTTGTGTAGTTTATGTTTGTTTGTTTTTGTTGGGCCTTCCGCTCTGTCGACCAATGGAGGCGGACCGGGCGGACGGCTCTCGGTTGGTCATCGGGGCACCGTGGTGTTGCCAGTGGGCAGGAGTAGCAATCCACTATAATAAATAATTAATTATTCATAGACTGTTACTTGTATATGTTTTAAATTTGTTTTATTTTATGTTTTTTTAAATTTATTTTTGTTATGCCGATTTTGTACTTTTTATTTCTTTTTCTTTCTTTGATGTTTATATTTTTGGTGTGTGCCATTTGTGGCAAAATAAAGATTTCTTTTCTTTTCTTTTCTTTTTTCTTTCTTTTTGTAGAGTTATTGGACGAGTAAGTAAACAGTTGTTATGTGGCTAGGAATAAGAGACTGCTGATGGGGTCAGTCGTTTCGTGTCTAAAAATCATAAAAACTTTTATATAGATTTTTGTTAGATCGGTTGTTTTGCGACTTTGAATGCGATTAAAATAACATATTCAATCTTATGGATAAAGGATAACTCAAAAACTAATCTTGCATTCAAATAAAGCATAAACACCCCGTAAAAACAACTATTAAAATATCTGAGAATTGAGAAATTTCTCTTTTTCCAAGTCGGTTGAAATGTCTTAAACGCAGAGTTTAAGTTCTTTACCAATTACAAAGGCTCGCCCTCTATTACGTGGGACCTAAAAATTCATGGCGAAATGTGGGTGTAATATTACACCTCTGCCTACCCCTTCGGGGATACAGGCGTGAGTCTATAACATAATAACCAATTACAAACAAGTTAAGCAATTAAAAAATATAAATAAAATTTACATATTTCTATATTTGCCATACTTATAGACGTTGATTCATTTATGAACAATAATTACGACACTGCTCTGGTAATTGGATTCTAATGTCAGCGAATAAAGTCTATATAAACCTATACCAATATAAAAATCTGAAAACATCCCAATTTGTCATACTCGCAGAATTAGCAGACTAATACCCGCATTGCTATCTCAGCAAAATATTGGTACTCTTTTGCGTACAAATCGCTTTTCAGGAAGCCTAAAACCCCTACTCCTCACAAAATAAGTGTCGTCTATATCTTGTGTTTGAAGATAAAGAGAAAACGTTTGTCCGAATAAATAGGTATGTTATTAGTATAATATTATCAGTTGAGAAATGTGTGAGGTTTCCTCTAATAGAACGTAGAATCCTCTGAATAGGTTCAGTGGTAGCCTAGCGGACTTGTACTATTGTTGCTGTCTTCTATCTTATAATAAGACTTACAAAAACATGGAATACTGTACCAGCAACGTAACAAACAACACGGCTGCATCAAGGCGCTATCTTAAAGATCGGTATGAGCAAGCACGTTGACAACCCGCTCTTGGCATTTTATAGTAACGTTATAAAATGCACTATACGACATACTATTTAATGGTCAAATTTAAATGACAAGTTACTCGCTGGGTTGGACCGTCGCGTCTGTACACTTATATTCGTAGTGATGTCTCGTTTGTGTTTTCACCATAGGTTTTATGTAACTGCCGCTACCTTTATAATTTTTGGTTATATATTAATACATCAGAACCAGAAATTCGCACGCCATTACGCTCTGCATTTTAAATTGGGTCAAAATTAACTCACAAGTTTTTGACCTAGATATATATGTACATTACACAGTAACTTCGGGGGCAGTAAGTGTCAGAAACATTCAATATCTTATTTTGGGTTACGTATATGTACAACCGATGTGAGATGATGTAAATATGAATTTATTAATATCCACCTTTGTACACCTTGTTTGTGCATAAAGTTAAATAAAAAAAAATTCTGATTCACAAATCTACTGTCTATAATGCCTTGTATATTAATAGTTGACATCGTTTAACTACTAGTCATCGTCAAGTTTTTGGCCGTGAAAAAACAGAACCATTTAGTTTCTGAAAACTTTATTGACCCCGAAATCATGATAATTTTGGTTCAAGTTTTATGTTTAATAAAGAATATTAACAGCCACCAGATTTTGTAAAGTGTAACGTTTATTCGTGTGCAGGGAGATAAATTAAATAAGCATAGTTGGTTACAAAATATAATTGCTAGAAAGCGTTACACAGAATATACCCGGTAGCAACTAAATTAAGAGCTAAGACTAAGACTCAGGGCAGTGTAGGCAGGCAGGCTGACGAGGCTTCGGTGCTCCAGCAGAGAGAGGCACTTATCTTCAGCGGAGCAGCAGGCAGAAAAAGGGCCGTCGCTGACGCGCCGCGGTATTTATTTGCTGCTGAGAGGGGAACGGCCAGCAGGAGAAGTGGTAGGGGCCAGCGCGACGATTATAACGTCACATACCCTTTAGGCCGGAATGTTTCCTGGGGGAAAAAATCCCTGGCCCCCTGCCGCCGACAGCGCCTGGAACAGAGAAGGAGAAGTGGTGTCAGTCTTTTAAGTGCCAAACACCACCTAAAAGAAATTTGGTTATGTATAACCCTCCAACCTTTCATACAACACGCACTCAATGGATCCCTTTATATCATTCATCATTTATCATCCCTTCATATCTAGCACACATGCCAACTCACAATCAGTGCACCGGCCATCACACAAATCAATGCGGTTTCCGCTTAAACGCAAAACACGTCGAGGATTACACATAATGACATAACTGAGATAGTCTTTAATGGTAGATAACATTTATTAGTGACACTCTAAATTACTAAGGATTTCTACACTTTAAAGAGGTACGGAATTCGTCGAGCAGTAAATGTGTACATGCCTAATTATATAAATTTTAAACTTACAACCATATTTTTAGGATTGTTTTCGCTGCTACAACTCACTGGCACACACACACACACACACACACACACACACACACACACACACACACACACACACACACACACGCGCGCGCACACACATAAACACACACACAAAAATATGCACACTCACATAAGCATACATAGTCATACTAGCAATCACACAATTAACACTTAATATATTTCCTTTATTAGTATAGGTATATCAGATTAATCATATGTATTTGTTTTCACTATTTATTGCTCATTGTATAAGACACACTACACCAACACTTAAATTGTAGTAACAATCTATTGTGAGGGCCCTGGTACCCAAAACACAAGTTTAATCTTACCTTGGGTACCAGTGTTCAACAAATATGGATGCAAATTAATTAAGTTACCTATTGCTGTGTTCTTACTAGATTGTATCTTTTGTGGCAATAAATATATATTATTATATTATTATTATATTACTCTTCAAAAAAATTGTTTAGAATTTTTATATATAAGTTGAGATGAAGGAATATGAAAGAGCTGCTCAGTTTATGAAGTAACTATTATAATACTACTGTATAAAAACAATTAAAAACAAAAGGCCCGCCGCGACAACAAAAGAGTGAGTGACAGGTCATAAACACAACGCAGGTAGTCGATACCAATGAAGACGAGAAGCCTTATGTGCGTGGGATAAGGTATTATTTAGAAAGCGCGCTAGCGGCTCGCTAAATAGAATGGGTTAACAATAATAACTCCAAGCATAAGATAAGGTAAACAAGGTGATTAGTACAACAAACAGATCTTCTAGCGTATGTTACTCACCTTTGGGGTGAGGCTATGGACAGGCATGGGGAGTCGTTGGCTATCAGCTTTGACATCTCCAAAGCCTTCGATAGAGTCTGGCATCGTGCGCTTCTTTCCAAGTTTCCGGCTTACGGCTTGCCACCTCGACTGTGCAACTGAGTTGCTAGCTTCCAGCATGAACGACGTATTCGAGTTATTTGCGAAGGTCAAAATTCAAATGCTGGTATGCCCCAGGGATCCGTCTTATCGCCCACACTTTTTTTTCTGCATATCAATGATATGCTCACTTTTGGGAGCATACATTACTATGCAGACAACAGTACCGTGCATGGCGGTATCTCGGCCAGCCTGCGGCTAAGCAGGCCGACATTGAGGAAAATAGGTGAAAACTTGTCGCTGAGCTTGACCAGGTTTTGAACAGCAGCACGAATTGGGGTGCTGAAAACATGGTCAAAATCAACGCCAAGAAGACACAGGTGTGCGCATTTTCAGCAAAGTTATCTCCATTCCTTCCCCAACCTTCTCTTCTAGACACTCCACTACCGATACACGACAGTCTAAATATACTTGGTATGGACATACGCCGCAATCTCAACCAGAGAAACTACATCGAGGGTGTCATTCAATCGGCATCTCGAAAACTCGGAGTCCTGAACAGAGTAAGGAGGTTTTTCACGCCGGAGCAGCTTAGTCTATTATACAAGATTCAGGTTCGCTCCTGCGTGGAATTCTGCTCTCATCTCTGGAACGGCTCCGCTCAGTACCTGCTAGATGCCCTTGATAGGTTGCAGCGGCGTGCTGTCCGTATCATAGGTGACCTTGAGGCTACTAAGACCCTTGAATCTCTGCAATTACGCAGTGACGTATCCTAAATGGCTGTCTTTTACCGATTGTATCACGGTGAGTGTTCAGAAGAACTCTTTCAACTCATCCCACCCTCTCCTTCCTATCCCGAACAACACGTGCCGGGTTAAAATGCCACGATTACACAGTTGAGCAGATACCGTCACGTACGAAAAGGTTCGGTACATCTTATCTTTGCCGTACCATAAAGATGTTGAACTCACTGCCAGCTCACGTGTTTCCTTCCTCCCTTGATCCTGGTTCCTTTAAGCGGGGCGTGAAAAAGCATCTCTCAAGGCCGTCAAAGTGAGGGCCGTCATGTCACATTGCTTAACCAGCAATTGGGGATGGTGGCCTTCCCAATAGGACTTCACTGTCAGCTTACCATCAGGCAGCGTGAAGTCAATTTGATAGGTTCTTTTTTAATAAAAAAAAAACAAGTAAAATAGATTCAAGAAACTTCGAATCCGTGAGATGCAGTTGATTACAGTTATAACCACTGAGTCATAACAAAAGATGTTCCGTAAAATGGGGTGAATATGCACAGATTTCAACTTCAACATCGATTTTATTAGATATTTTGAATGAGAGTCATTATTGAAGCATTTTGAAATCATGAGTTACGTTGTAATTTACTCAATATTTATGCTATAAATTAGTAAAAACAGGACAGTAATTAGTAAATGAAGAAAAAGTAAGCGTTTTCTATTTACCTCGAAACAGGGGTCAAAAGATACGGGAAGGGGGTGAATAGAGAAAAAACGCTAGGGCTTTCAAAATGAACTTATATTTTTATTCAATATATCAACATTGCTATTAATCAGACAACTATGTAATTTTTTTAATAAACCAGATATCAACATTTACCTCTTTAATCATACAGGTAGGCACCTGCCTAAAAATAAATAATATTTTCAATGGTTATCTGATAAAAAGATGCGTATGATGAACTAACCTCGATTGACAACCCTAAAAAACATATTTCTATTGACCCCCCACTCGTATCTATTAACCTCCCACCCGTATCTATTCACCTCCAATGGCGTATCTATTGACCCTAACGGCGTATCTATTAACCCCCTTCCCGTATCTATTCACCTCGAATTCAAGCAAAATAGCCAGCATTTGGCCAGCATCTCAATTTTAATAGAAAAATAATGTAAAATAATCAAACACGGACACTAATCTTCGTTTTTCTTAAAGATGAGTGTGACGTCAATCCTTGACGCATCACTCGGCCCGGTCGACCCCGCCACCCGCGCTGGGGATTTTTTCGTAAGTAAAACGCTTTGCTAAATGATGTTAGATTTACTTGACGAATTAAATTAATTTTTATTGGAACATTTAACCACGTTTCTCATTTAAACACCCCCTAAGTAGGGACTACGTTACATGAGAAATGTATGTATCGAATAATACACATCTACAGGGGGAACACAACCAATAACTTGATGTTTATAGAAAATTTATAAACAGCAAAAACTACTAGTTTTCATACCTTCACTTTAACCGGTTAAATCTATATGAAATTTCAACTTGACGTAAATTTGTGGGTGGCGAGCCTATAAAAAACATGTTGCCACGTAGAAAATCATAGAGGTCACATTTGATAAAAGGCTAATAAAAAACTACAGTCAACAATATCAAACTTCCGGACTTTTTTCTATTCACCCCACGATTTCTATTCACCCTATTTTACGGTTTTTAAAGACAGAGAAATTCGGTATCACTATAACGACCATTATGGACTGTGGGTGAGCAGAAGTAATAATAACAACAAATTTTGCGAGATTTTTGTATGAGATTAATAATTATTGTTTGTAATTAATTAATGTTAAATCTTTAATATGCCATTCGCCAACTGGCTTGCCAGTCATATCAGACAATTTGTAAATTAAAGGAGACTTTTTAGCTGCAACTTTGCATTTAATAAATTTAGGAGAGAGTTTCTTATTGAAATATTTATCTTTGTCGCTTAAATAGTAAGTATACGCAATATCGCCGACATTGAATTCGGCCGGTTTACGACGGAGATTATAAGAATTACAATTAAATTGGTGAGCGGCTATCAAAGCGGCCTGTACCTTTTCGAAGATAGGAGACAAATGGCCGAGGGCCTCCGCATATGTATCGCGCGGTTCGAAAACAATATTAGGGTCAGATTTATTGACCACATAGTGTGACCCACAAGTAACCAATTCACGACCAAAGACCAGAAAAGATGGAAATTAGCCAGTTACCTCGTTTACTACGCAATTTATTGCAAACTGAATCTTAGGAACAACCAAATCCCAAACGCGCTGATCTCGTTCGATAAAAGTAGAAATATCCGTCATAATAGTTTTATTATAACGCTCGACTGAGTTCACATGGGGTGTATACAGCGGCGTATAATGAAAAAATTGCAAACTACGGTAAACATATTAGCTTTAGAAAACTGTAAGTTAAGACAAGAATTAAGGGAAGCTAACGAAAAATGTAGTTCTTATGAGAAACAGATGGCAATAATATCAGATACTGAAAAACAGATTGGTAAACACGATACCATCGGTCATACTCAACAAATATGTACCATAATCACACCGGGAGCTACTAGCGTCGATACATCGTCGGTTAACAACGTTGCGAACAGTGGTCGGGCACTGGCCGCGGCCGCGCCGTCGCGAACGAGAGCGCGCGGGCCGTCGCGCGAGCCCCCCAAGCGTCACGCCGTCGCAGCGGAGCCGAGGCCTGTCATCAACTACGCGTCGGTGGCTAGGAAACCAGCGACTTTTCAGGAAGATGGACAGAGCAATAGCCAGTGGATAGAAGTTGCAAGGAAAAAGAAAAGCAACCCGATAATAAAAGGTGGTAATTCGTCAGTTAAATTATTGAAAGCGGTTGAACGGAAAAAATATTTACATATTTGGAGATTAGATAAATCTACTACGGATGATGTACTGAAAGAGCATATTATAGGAGTACTGGGCAGCGGGTCGGAAATTTCCATAGAAAAGTTAAGACCTAAGATCGAGCGGGATTATTATTGATATCATACTCAAGCATTAAATGATGTTCATTTGGTAAGCCTCCCAAAGTAAATATGGTCGTAGGTTCGATCCCCAAACGATACATACAATTATGTTTACTTGAATGTTTGTAAAGTCCCCCAGTGACATATGATATACTCCTAGTAGAGCGCTGCTTTTAAAAAACGTGATTAGAAAAAATAAGTACCTAAAGCAAATTCAAATCTATATATTTTTTGTCTTATGAACGGCAAAACAAATTTACATAAAGTTTCACATAAATAATTATACTTATCTGGGAGGAACTGATACTTAATAACAAATATTTCGACTTAACCCTTTAAACTGCCGTTATTGGACAAACAACGACTATGACTAAAATAGTAACAAACTTGGTCTAACCTTTTAGAAGAGACAAGAACTTCAATATGAATTGTTAAGTATAAGATATTAAGTTGACCTTTCAAGTATTTGATGAGTGTCTAAAAACTTCTAAGATTTCATTATTTCAATGACGATCACTAAACCAAAAAGCTGACATTTAAACATAGAGTTTATCAACAGCTAATTAAACGAAGCTTCGAGAATAGGCTAAAACAAATCTTGTTAAAAATGTTGTGAGCAAAATATAATAATAAATAATAATAAATCAATCATTTATTGAGCAAAAAGCAGTGTTTTACATTTTTTAAACCTGCCCAACTGCTTAGCAGTTTGTCGGCTGGATTAGCGCTTGTTTTAAATACATTTCGAATACTTACAACTACACTTAAGGCGCTGTGTACAGTACACTGAGTTCAGCTGTTGCTGTCACTGTCGGATTGTATACATAAAAAAGAGAAACGCGATGACGACGGGACGTTCAGAACGAGTTATTTATCATTAAATACATTATTCCTTACAAATATCTTATTCCAATCGATAAATAAAAACAACAGTTCCCTTTATTATTATATATTACATCACTGTTATTAATATTATCAAGATTTGTTTATAAATAATACAGTTACAATTGCTACAATTTCAATTTTAATGGTTATTTTATGTTTTCTTTTTATCGAGAAAATTTACCGAAAACGTGTTTTGAACACAATGGTCCCCCCATAAATATGATCAAGATTAACATATATTTTTTTAAGCTGCTCTAAAATGTATACATTTGGCTAAAAAACTGTTTTGTGAAGCCTATTTTGACTAGGTACAGCGCCTTAACATAATTCACATAGCCTAGGTGTGACTATTTAACGCGAACAGTGTCGCCTCTTAATTGGAGATAAGGAAACAAAACATTAAATAAACAAGAAGAACACAAAAAATATTACAGTTATTAACCGTCGTTAGCCATCGCACTTAATAGTTCATGTCGTAACTTATTTTACAGTGATATTTTGCTCATGATACTATGCTCATTTCTCAGCCAGATAAACTAATTATAAATTGTAGGAATCAAGTACTTGTTGGTTCTCTTGCCGTAGTAATTTGTTACTGATGATCGCACTAACTTTCGCTCTCTAACGTTTCAAGTATTATATCTTTTGTGTTTCAGTACTTTATACTGCTCATTATAGAACTGCTCCAGTATCAACAAGTACTTGACCTTTTCATGTAAAGGGAGAACTTTGCAGCTGCTAAATAGTTTCTCATAATAATTATCCTTCCAATTCAATTTTGTTTTTTATCAACATAAACGCACAACTATTTCTTTGTCAAAGTACATCCGCCGATACCGCAAGTATTTGATTAAAATAACTGTGAAAAGATAAAGGCGGAATACCAATTATATTATTATTTAAACTTACTCCTGTAACACAGGATTTTTAGAGATTTCTACTAGCATGGAAGACAGAGTTATTGTAATCTGTGTATAATGTCTTATGTCAATAAAAGTTTATTATTATTAGTTAAAATCTAAGAGCAGAGAAACGATTTGAAACCGCCAACAGTGATATAAATATGCGTAAAATTTAACTATCTGCTATGTGCCAGTTTGCCTTTCAGTAACTAAAAATAGATGTGGAGGTCTTGAGCATACGGGCAAAGGCATTGGCGGAGGCTTTATAATACCTTCACATTCAGGACATATGTTTACATATACAAAATGCCACCTCAGTTTTTTTGTGACCAAGGTTGCGATAAAGTTAACGAAACGTCGAAAGATAATGATAATGCCACACCATAAACTTTTTTTTTAAAGACAACTCCCACACTAGGACTAATTCCTGTGTCACTGGGGAATTTATAAACATACAACTAACGGACACAATAAACACCCAGACTCGAAACAACAATTTATGGATCATACAAAGTGTTGTCTCGTGTGGGGATCGAACCCACAACACTTGCCGCAGTGTCAAGCGGCGACGCGGCCGCTTAAACCACTACGCTAACCGTGCAGTCAATCTACACCTTTCAGTTCATCTGTAGTATATGTGTAAGTATATTGAATTTTGTATATATGTAGGTATATTGAATATAGTAGTAGGTATGTATGAATTTATATGTATGTGTAGGTATATCCCTTATTTATAAGTTTATTATATTGTTTATTCTGGATGTTTTAAATTGCACCACACAGAACTTTAATGCTAACCTACATCGTTCCTGTCACCCAAAGAGGTTGCCTGGAAGAGATTGCTCATAGCGATAAGGCCGCCTTTTGTACAATTTGTAAATTTTGTATTATGAATGTCATAAAATGTTTTATGGTGTACAATAAAGAAAATTCTATCTATCTATCTAACAGAAAACCTTAATAAAATCCTAAAAAAGTAGTTTAACTTCAAAAGATGGTCAATGTTTGAATCTAGCAAGACCAACTCAAGAAAAGCAAAGTTAAACAAAATACAGTACCAGCCAGCACAAAGTCAAAGATACCTTTGAACAACATCTATTAAATACATAGCTATATCAGAACTCTTCCGTCTTTAAACTTGTCCACCGGTGCAAAATTCAATAACGTTTTGCCTCGGGCAAAGAAGTCTCGCTTCCGATATTTTAAAGGATATGTTTGCAAATAAATTCTCTTCACTGGATGTATATTTTTCTTTTAGCAATACGAATGTTGCGTCCGGTATTATTGCCGACTTGTACTTATACTCGTATAGTGTATTGTGATCCTTCGTTGAGGGTAATTCGGGAGCTTCTATTGTGTGAGTACTAAAGAGTAGGTTTGCTTATTTTTGATTGGTATAATGTACATACCTTTTTTGCTGTTTATAAGATTTTCTGCGTCTAGTACGTTTAGACATTTTTGATTTAGTATAATAGGTAGTATTTATAATATCAGACATCGAGATGTTAGGTCTTTTGTAAGATTGGGGCATAATCTTAGTATTATGCCCCAATCTTACAAAATGTTTATTTTTTAGAGCAAAAACAGAGATCTTCGCCATCCATTCAGTATCCTGTTTGCATCGAGTACTGTCGCAAGTGTAATCAAGTTTATTAAGTTTTAAATTTAACCTTCTACATGCTTTTTAGGGTCAACTACAAGGTCATATTATATTGCCTATTTTATAAATTTATGTTATATTATAGTTTGAAGACAGGAAAATTACCTACATACATACATATGCTCACGCTTTTTTAGCTTTGGGGTAGGCAGAGACAACAGAACGCCACTTGCTTCTATCCTTACAAACCTCAAGCGCTTCCTCTAAATTCATTACTCTTTTCATACATGCTCGCCGGTCACGGATGCTTCGGACTTTTCCGTTTTTCAGGACGCCCCAAACTTGGTCAACGAACGTCTTACGAGGTATGCCGCAAACGGCTTGCCCACACACATGCCTTATGTATTTTATTCGTCAATCTTCCTTCACTCATTCCAAACCATTTCAGCATTCCTTTCTCAATCCTCGTCACGACATCTTCTTTCAGGCCACATGCTCTCGTATTACTGCATTCAGAATTCTATCAATCAGTTTCACCCCACACATACTACCCACTGATTGCATCTCAACTGCTTTAATTCTGCTTTTGGTGCTTTATCTGCCGGAAAATTATAATTATAGTAAATAAAACATTATAAATAGTCTACCAATGTGAAATTCATATATTGTAATTTTAAGTTTAAATTTGAATAAAGTTATAGACTCACGCCTGATCCCCGAAGGATTAGGCAGAGGTGTAACATTAGTAACATTACACCCACATTTCGCCATGAATCTTTAGGTCCCACGTAATAGGTGGCGAGCCTATCGTCGTTACCGGGCACATCACAAGACTCCGTACTGCTACTGAGAATTCGGAAAACCCAGTAACACTTTTGCCCGACCCGGGAATCGAACTCGGGACCTCCGATCCGCAGTCGCATACGCTATCCACTGGACTACGGAGGCAGTCAAAGTTATATTAAATATACTACAGTTTTCCTATATTAAATATTTATCTACAGTCTTTCGAATGGCTGCTTACAATGCCATTATCTTTTTATCTGGAAGTTAGTTTGATCGTGTATTTTCTTTCCCTTATGAAAAAAGCTGTTCCTAGTAAGGCAGGAATTTATGAGCCGCGGTTGTTTTACTCTCTGGAGAGTGACTTGTCTGCTGATACAGTTAATAAAAAGACACGAGAAAATTGTTAGAAACTTACTACGTTTACAGAACACCAATATCGGAGGATTTAACAAAGCTGAAGTAAAACAGCACTTTTTATCAACAAATATTTGCTGCATAGTTTTATGAAGTTAGCATATTATAGCAGGTTAAATTTGATCTATCCATGAATTTGACTACTTGAGATACTTATTTGACATATTTTATATGGGAGTTACGTCAAATATGTATCTCTAGCATAGAGTAAACTAATACTAAGATCTCTAATAGCCAAATCTATGGATAGATCGGATATAAGAACCGGCTGTTAATCTGTTTACGTGTCTTTTCAATGCTAGTAAACGGCAACACTTCTTACCTATTATACAGCGAAGGCATATCTCTCAGATATTTATGCTTAGAGAGTAGGATTTTGGGTTATAATAATTATGGTTTCGAAAAATTTACGGCTAGAATTTTTCCCATATTAACAGTTTTCATAGCAAGATATTTCATAGTAGAAGTTATAGTTGTTGAAATACCGGCCTAATATATCTTTCAAAGAACACCAGCGTAACTTATGCGTACAAGAACTTTAATAAAAAAAGGTAATATGAAAATATTTCTCTCATTACTTGTGTCTTTAACATTATGAAAATAATATTACTAGGTGATATAACCTCAGCGTTATAGTCACAACAAGGCGCTTCGGCTGTATTACTATAACCATTAAACAAATCAACAAACTAATATTTTAACACGTGTTATTTTTTACAGTCTAAACAAGACGACAGATTGAAAATTAAGTAAACATATTTCATACGACGACCGGTTGGCGTAGCGGGAGTGTAAGCGACTGCTACGCCGACGGTCGCGGGTTCGATTCCTACCCAATTCAAACATTTGTGTGCATGAACATGGGCGTTTGTCTGGGTGTTTCTATGTATAATATACATGTATGTATTTACAAAAAAAGTATATATGTATGTTTATCCATTATCTAGTACTGGTAGTACAAGCTCTGCTTAGTTTGGGGCTAGATGGTAATGTGTGTAAGTGGTAGAATGTTATTATCATATTTTTATGGCAAATGGATAATCTATGTTCTGTACCTAATCGTACCCAGGCTAGTCCGGTAAGTCAGTATCCGTTAACCTCAGCCAATTACGCATTGTGTGTTTTCCTATGCATACTCTCCAAAATATAATACAAAATATCGAAATTTCAGGTACCTAAATAAAACAGGCGTACCACAAGGAAGCATAATCGGACCTCTTTTATTCCTTTTGTATATCAACGACCTACCTAATATTACAAACCACCAATGCGTATTATTTGCCGATGATATATGTGTAATCATACCAAACACTGACCGTATAACAAAAAAATCATGAAGTAGAGGTAAATAGAACATTAATGGATAAAATAAATTGGCTAACATACAATGACCTTAACGCTAACTTAAATAAAACAAAGTATATACAATTTTCTAACTACAAAACAACAATACATAGTATATCAGTAAAATATGACAATGTTAATATAGATTTCACTTATGATATTAAATTCTTGGGCATATCAGTCGACACAAATCACACATAAATAATGTATGCACGAAAATAAATAAATTTGTTTATGCATTGAAAAATCTACGCGAATCAACTACAGAAGGTACAGCAATCACAGCATACCATGGATATGTTGGCTCAGTTCTGCGGTACGGCTTAATATTATGGGGAAACTCAACTCTGATCAATGATGTAGTTTTATCTCAAAAGAAATGCCTAAGAGCTATACGCAATGCCAAACCTCTAGATTCTTGCAGGCCACTTTTTAGAAAAACCAAGATATTAACCTTGAGTTCTCTTTATATCTTGGAAATCGGACTATTGGTGAGAAAACATCCACATCTATTTAAAAAAAGTTGTGAAAATAGCCTGTATAGCCAAAGAGATACAACAAAACTCGTAGTACCTAAGTGTAAAACTTCTCTTTATCACAAAAATTGTACAAAAATTGTATGTATATGTGTGTCAAAGTTTATAATAAAATACCCCAATGTATAAGAGAGTTACCCATAAGACTATTCACATTACGGTTAAAGAAATGGCTTACAGAACAATGTTTCTACTCCCTCCAAGACTTTTTGTGTACAAATCCAAATGAAAAATTGTGTAATTACATTATTGTGCCATTATATTCTGTAAATGTACTTAGCTATAGTTATTTAAAATTATTGTATGTCCTGAAAGGTCTGATTGATGTTACAATTTAAAACCTGTGACCAACTGTATTTACTCAATCAAAGACAATAAATATTCACTTTACGCATAACATACTCTCCAAAATGTATTTGAAAGAACTACGATATACGACTACGATGACGGATTAGAAAAGCATTGACTTTAATTAACAATGGATTCGACTGGGTGCGAGAAACAATAAATAAAGTGCATTTGTGTAACGCTGTCTGTATTGTCGGCTAGATATAGACCTTCTGGATTGCGGATATAGCTACCATACAATGTTAATTCAAATTCAAACTCATTTATTCATATAGGTTACAAAAACAACGCTTATTAACGTCAATTCTTTTTTTTAACAAGCAGGTTCGGGATGGTATGGCTATGAGAACAGCCTGGAAGAAACTCATGCCACTCTTTTAATAAAGTTAAGATATTGGCGTAGCAACTACTACAAATTAGATAAACTAATTCGAATGAGTGCCATTTACAAGGTTTTGGTGTATTTTGTTTCCGTTGTTTAATCCTTATCAAGCATCCATGGTACATTTACCATTCATATGAATCCAAAAACTCTTTGCGTGTTTTATGTAATCATTTCGTATGTTATACTCGTTTTTTCTATCAGTCAGCCCAATGGTAAAAAAAAATCATAAGATTATCTTACTATCACTATTAAAAGACCGATGATACCCTAATATTCCACGACTCATGTGATAATATATTACAATTTGAAATACAAAATGTATTAGGTACCTAAAAATATCACATCCAAAAATTCTACGTCTGGATGTACTAAATGAAAGCCTACCAATAAAGCCTTTGAAACACTGAACTAAACTAACAAGTATTTAACCAAAAGTATTCGATAAACAACATCAGAGTTCTCAATAAAATGGAGGGCCACCCTCCGTAGACGGGCATCTGATGTAGCGGCAATTTGGCTGGTAAATTAGATCAGTCCGAAATAGTCGGGGTCTAACTGTGGTCTAACGACCAACTTGCCTGCACCTAGACTAGCGGGCTTTTGCTAATGCTAATTCTAATTTCTTCAGGCGGTGGCTAGTTGGGAAGGATGTTTAGGTCGATGGTTTTGGAGAGTTAGTTGGAGTGGGTAGTGGATTACACGCTGTAATGAATGGTTAGGTGATTGAAATCAATCCTTTAGAGACAATCATGCGTGCAAATAATGCGTGGAGTTTGCTTATTGAGGAGTGAGCTTTTTGAATGAACAGGTTAACATTACTGCGTCCTGCATTAAAAATATTGTTATACCTAAATGAATATTATTCTAACTAATACCTAATCCTAATGCAGTAAATACAGATGAGAATGTACTAAAACTACTTACAGCCATGAGTCACCACTATGGCCATGGCTTCTGTAACCCATGCCAAAATGTCGTAGCACATATATTGTATTGCACCTTTACTTTAAGATTCTAACTCGATTGAGACCAATGAGATAGGTAATTATTAATCATGTGTGCAACTCGCATTTTTTTAAAGTTGATTCTTCAGTATATGTTCCGTCTATGCATCCAATGTATTTAGTAAAAAGCAGTTATTTCAATATTACAAACAGTCGCTCCAATTGTATTTATGTGTATAGATTTATACGAATGGTACAAAGGTCATCGAGTCTAGCTTGTCGTGTTGCCGTGTACACATCAATTCACGTATGATCGAAGTTGTAAATACTAACAAAACCAAGAAATTCATTTCTCGGAAATATAACTAGTTACATGACAGGGAGTAGTTGTAGATCTCTTGTTTATAGCTTCCACTGAGAATTCGCCAAAGTCTTTACCTTCTACCAAGTGTACATGAACACAAACTCGAGACAACTCCCAAACTCACCGCTCACTTCGTTTATTAGTTTTTACACTAAGTACAGACAGACGGATATGTTGCTGCTATAGTTGGACTGTAAAAAGTTTTCCGTTTGTGTACTATTTTGGCCCGAATATGTTGACAACATTTTGTTTCTCATATAGAAAGGAGTGTTATTTACGTGTTGTAACTGATTAAGAATACAAAATATGATTACTCAATTTAATGCCATGGGTGACTATAGAGGCGACTAACTACTACTCAAAGTAAAATAAATCTGTATCGTAGTTTTAAGTCACTTTATTAATGTACTTTATTAGGCTAATTTCAGATGAACGCGCGGCTACGCGCGGTCGGCTCGGCGCGCGTTTTAAGATTGTTACAAATCAATGTTGTTGTGTACATGACCGCGCGTCGCCGCGCGTGCCCGCGCGCATCGCCATTCACCGCACGCAAGACTTTAGGCTGGTTTCAGAGTCACGCGTTTGTCCGGCGCCGGCCACACGCGCGCGCTTACAATTAGGGCCTGTTCACGAGATCGGTCTAAGCGGCGCGCGTCGCAGCGGGCGGCGCGGCAGAGCGTCGTGCACGCCACGACCCTACAGCAGCGGTAAACGCAGCGGCAAATGTGGACGTATTTGGGCCGACGGAGTTACCCATAAATATGGCGATAACCAAAATATATTTGTGTAACTATACGGTATACCTACAAAATTGTCGACATTGGATCTTCATTTCTTACAAGTATTTTATATCAAAGGAATAATGCATATTCGCAATTAATGAGGCGTTGAATAGGTACACAACGTAGATTACGTTAAGTAGGTAGGTAAATCCCCTTTTAACTTTCATAGTAGCTGTGTCTGTACCTAAATATACATATGTACATTACACAATGTTTTAATGTTTGCGATTTATATTAAAACCTACCATTATATTCTGTAAAACATTGTTTCATTACATCTCGCAACGTTTTATTAACATTTTTGTATTTATACAGCGGATGTGTTGCTATCCATACACGCGACCGTTTTAAAATTTCGACTTTAAATGTCTCCGTATTCATTACCGCCACAAAATATTTAACAAATAGTTTAACCGCCTAGTTCGTCCCTCGCGTAACGCTGTCTGTGCCGCTCGGAGTCGTGGCGTCGGACTCGGTCGCAGTACGTTTGTTCCCGCCGCTCGCCGCACCGCACGTCGCGCCGCTCGCCGCGCAGCCATTCGCGCCAAAAAAAACGCGCGCGTTATCGCTGTGCGCGGCTGCTCGTGGCGTGCTTCGAACGTCTTCATACATTTGATCTTACCGCTCGCCGCCCCGCGCTAAGCCGCCGCTCAGAGCGGCAAGGTCGTGACAGGGCCGTTACACTAGATTAGTAGTAGCGTTTCATAGTCACGCAGTTCAAACGCGCGGCGTGTGACACGCGCGCGCCTGCCGCGCTGCCGAAGCTCTGAAACCAGCCTTAAACCGCGCGTCACCACACGGCGATGCGCGGTTTAAGATCTACAATCCCGTATCAACATGTTCAGATGACCCGCTCGGTTTGAGGCGGATGGAGACACGGAGCCACGAAAATAGGAGACGAGATATCTATTGATTTACTATTTGACGAAATTGAAAAAAGAGATGTGATTTGGAAGCATTATTTTGATATAATATTAAGTAATAAAAATAATATAAAGGTCTTGGGAAGAATTCGTTTCCGGTATAAAATCTACAAGCAAATTGCCTCCCCCACGTCCATTTTCACTGAATGTTCACGCTAGACTGCTGCGCGCAAACCGCCGCCATCTGAACAGCAGTCCCGCGCAGCTGCGCGCGTCGCCGCGCGTTCATCTGAACTTAGCCTTATGGAGTATATCAATAAAGAATATTATGTATATATCTATATATATCTTTGCTGTGATACGCAACGCTCGACATAGAAGCCTGTTCACACCCTATACCAACACGTCTAGCTTACTGACTCAGAGTGCTTCAATGTTGAGCATCCTAGGAGAGGTTTAAGTCCAGCAGTCGACTGCGAAAAGCTGTAAAACAAGGAAAGATAAGTAACTTAGTACCAATAATCGTGCGTAATACCACGCGTATGTCCAGAGAAAGGCCTCAGTATCATGCACTGAATCACTAATATCGGTTTCGGGTTTATTATTTATTAATAATTCAATAAATTATTGAATTCAATTTCGTATTTCAGGTAGTTTTATTTTATTTGAATCGACCATTATTGGGCATTAGAATGATAATAATTGAGTTCCTACTAAGTCTGAGAGTAACAGGATTGTTTATTAGTCAGAATTAAATTGATCTATGATTATAAATGGTTTTTAATACAAAAAAAAAGAACTGCATATATGGGTTTTTACGACAGTAAATGTGACCATAAGCTTACCAAAAGTGGATATACGACCTATATAGTTTTTTAAGTACATTTTCATGGGGTGTATTAACCAGGAATTGATTTTTCTTAGACGTAAATCCAAGCTAACTTTAAAACTAAAGAAGATAGATAGATTTTGATTATTTAACCGTTTTCATTCGTAAATTTTAAGAGCCTTTCTCATAGATCATTTTTTATAACTTCAAAACCAATAAGTTATAATTTTTATGTAAAAAAATCGTTCTTCTGCTTTCCTAAAAAGTCGGGTTTTGGTTTATACGACCTTTCTACCCAAAGGTTCGATCGATAAGGAATTACTTTTACGTTGACCACGTGACATTTCGAAAGCCTATGTCAGTTCCATGCATTTTTGCATTTAGCGATTAGCGATATCATAACATTGGCTACAGGCCGAGCATGTATACAATTATTATGTTATTGACTGACACTGGGCACAGGAAGCTATAATTTGGCATGTATGTTCCTTGAGGTCCGTAGCGTTGTACTAAGAAGGGATTACCCGAAATTCCTACGTAATAAGACAGAAACGATTAAAATAAAAGATAAGGGCGAACATAGCTGCGGGCATCCTCTAGTTAGTTATACACGTGTGACACCCAAAAACTAAAATAGTCACTTAAACCTTACTTTGCGAAGTAAAATTTCTTAGAAACCAACCCCAATATTTATTCAGCAGTAATAATATTTTGTTTATGAGACAGCAACGTGAACTGCAAGCTAAGTCCGCAGTATCAACGACACCAATATCTTTGAACCCAAATCAAATTTTTACTAATGTGTTGGCGTTCCCAAATGACTTAATCTCGTGCCTGATCGCAGTTAGCGACTTAACGGCGCTCCAATACTTGCGGCTGTATAAATCATATACACGTTATTATGGACTTTGATTCTTCGCTGTGGAGACGTCCCAAAGTGTCGTAATGCAGTTTTTGTGGCGTAGATTTAGTCACCCGATAAAATTAAGTAAATAAATGGCTTACCGCGGATTCGCCTTCTTGACGGCTTTTGCAACAAAAGGCTTATCTAGCTACTATGCCGAAGGCCAATTCTCGTATTTTATATGACACTAGCTGACCCGGCAAACGTTGGTTTGCAAATTTTTTTTTTTTTTTTTAAATAGATGTTGGCCGATTCTCATAGATACCGGATAAGCACAAAAAAAAATCATCAAAATCGGTCAAGCCGTTTCGGAGGAGTATGGGAACGAAAACTGTGACACGAGAATTTTATATATTAGATTGAAGCTATATTTTAAACGAAATGAGATTAGATTTTGAATTTACTCAAAATCGGTATTCAGCTAATTTAATGTCATTAATGTCGGATTATACCTTTAAAATTCAACGTTGACACATTGATCAATTTATGACCTAGTCACGATAGCATTTAAATAACATTCATATATCAATTTATTAAGGAGAATACCATTTGTGACATGAATATGACACTGACATTAGATCGAAACTGCATTTCGAACAAATATAATTAGGATAATTGGGCTACTAATTTATAGACTATACTTAACTACTGCAAAGGTTTGACAAACTTCCATAAGTCATATTTGCGTGAAAGAGTACCAAACACTTAAGCCTCTTGAGAAACTAATTGTTAAAAAAGAATACGATAACACCAGCTCTGTGTAAAATCTATCATACTGCTGTGCTCTTCTATAAGAAGGGTTAGGTCACAGTCCACGACACTGGCCAGAGAAAAGCGGACTTTGCATGTCTTTCGACAGCATTTGGATAAGTTTCAGCTACAATGTTTTCCTTCGCCGTTTAGCAAGCGATAAGTTGTAATTTAGTACGCACATAACTTAAAAAAGTCAGTGGTGCCCCGTGTTTTTAAACCGGAGACTCTCTGGGTGGTAGTCTGTGGGCCTCTCCGCTAAGATATCGCTATACCATAGGACACTAATCTCTAAACAAAATATTATGTGAATTCCATTACTTAGCTCCTTAGCCCTTTTAGTCTTGACCTATCTTGTACTCGTTTCTAACAAATGCAGTGAACTGTGTCGGGAGCCGTGGAGCCGCTGAGTGAATGCCGCTGCAATCTCTTCGAGGTCGACTCATCGCAATTCCGATGCCTATAAATATGCAAACGTGAGGCGTTAAGATGCTGCAGCGATTACAATGAGAACTGTTTTTCTTACCCTCTTCTGCAGCGTGTTTATTTTATTGCGTTTGCAAAGTCTTTTTACATATATATTGTATAACTAGAGGACGCCAGCAGCTACGCCTGCAATTTTTTTAAATTTAAAATCCCGTTTTAGATGGGGAATCCCGTGGGAATTTCGGGAAATCCTTTCTTAGTGCACCCCACAGACATAGATCTACATAGATAACGAAAATGCATGCACTTCGCGTGTCTGAACTCCGACCAAGCGTCGAGCTTGGTCGCCACTAACTTCAGTCCCCGCGCGTCCGTTTTACCGTTAAGTAAACTTTATTCACATTACGTTGCCGCGTTTGCTTCGGACGTTTGATCTGACGTTGTGCATTAGGAGACGATGAATATCGCACAAGCGATACTGTCGCGCATCGCTTCGACTTCGTGATACAGGCAACGTCACAGTAGGTATTAAAAAGTCGGCACGCTTGGTTTCAATACAAATCGTGATAGTTGCGTTATCTATGTAGATCTATATCTGTGGTGCACCCCTACGGTCCCCAAGGAACATACATGCCAAATTTCAGCTGCCTTCGCCCAATAGTTTCGGCTGTAGCGTGTCTGTAAGTCAGTCAGTAACGCAAGGATTTTATATATTAAGACTAGAGGACGCTCGCAGCTACGCTTGATTTTTATTTTTATTTTACTGTTTCTGCCCGATCCCGTGGGAATTTCAGGAAATCCCTTCTTAGTGCATCCTTATGATCCCCAAGGAACATACATGCCAAATTTCAGCTTCCTGCGCCTTATAGTTTTGACTGTAGCTTGTCTGTCAGTCAGTCAGTAACGTTTTTGAAATTGTTGAAATATTAAGTTATTTCAAAAACTCACAAAAAAGTAGGCTCTGGTATTCAATATTGCCTGTGAGGCGTATAGTTTAAGCAGCCGCCTCGCCGCTGAATAATGCGCCGAGTGTTGCGGGTTCGATCTCCACACGAGACAACACATTTTGTGATCCACAATTGCTTGTCTCAAGTCTGGGTGTATTTTATGTAAGTTAATTGAATGATTGTAAAGTCTCCTGAAAAACAAAATTAATTCACAGTAAGATGACCTCAAAAAAATAAAGTGTCGTATTTTCCCACACACTTCATCATTTAGCTGGTGATCTTAGCACATGATGATTATAGCAACAGATTATTATAATCGTACTTCATTATATGTGTGTGAAGTGAGTGTGAGTACAATAATGTTATAAGTAGCTAAAGGTAATTTAAAATTTCCAAAAAGCTTCATTTTATCGTCTCGAACCTTCAATAGTGCGCCTGTTCTCGCTAATTTAGATATACTCAACTGTCTCTAAGCGCAGCTCAGTCCGCGCCTTCGTTACATATGAACAGGTTCGTTCAATGCCCACTCTATGTTAACACAATATATATAGTATTCTTCTAGCCTTAGAAAATCCCAGACCCTCGCGAGACTGAATCGCTCACCGAAGGTTTCGTACATTTTTTACAGGACATTTCCCATACTAGGCCTATGTAGTTTACGAATCTATAGTTACTATAACTAGGCCTACACTGGCCATAACTTCGAATAGCAACTTTTGTTGTCCTTTACTTGTACTATACAACCTTGTCTCTAAACACATTTCACGATTCTAAGATGAAAAATTAGTGAAATTGCTATACGTTGCCGTTCATGAAAGTTAACTTTAACGTTTATAATGTCATTACACAGAAAAATTGGGATCTGTATTTAAATTTTTTTGGCGTTACTGCCTCACTGACAGACAAAGCTTGGACAACGCATAGCCAAAACTATTGGACGTAAGAAGCTGAAATATGGTATGTTTGTTCTTTGGGGACCGTGCGCGTGCACTAAGAAGGGATTCCCCTAAATCCCCATGGGATCGGAGGGAAACGATTCTATAATAAAAATAGGCAGGCGTAGCTGCGGGTTTCCCCTAGTTTACAATGTGACCAGACCTTTGCTGTCTATACAAACAGGTAGATTGTTTATATAATAACTTCTTGGGCTTACGCGAATGTTACACTTTGAAATTAAACTACAGTGTGCAATATAACGCGATAAAATCCGTAAGCGGTAGTTTAATTTCAATAGATTGTATATATCCTCAAAATTAAAAATTACAATACTGCAACTTTTGACTTTGTCAATATCCGACACATAAAAAAATCACGTTTTTCAGTTTCGGTAGCGTAAGAAACAACTGCACTTAAGACAGTAATAAGGCTACGTCACAATGCCATTATTAAGTTATAAACTGTATGCTTTTACAATTCATATTTTTTGGAAGGAAGCCAACGATATAATTGAAACCATACTTCCATTTAAGTAGTTTATCGCCCGATAATTATCATGTTGGGACTAGTTTTAATTTAACTTGGAAAGACTTTAATTTCGGTATACCAAGTGCTCCTGATTATTTTAAATTACTTAAATGCGTTTTGGTTCGTACCATGCTATACAGTACTTTAATAGAAGAAAAAAATGGGCATTCATAAATAGCATTTTATCTAAAATGAAGTGTTTCGTATAAGTAAATAAGACGCTTCAGTCTTTTAAGCCATGTTTACGGAGCCCTGCTTCGCAGGGCTCCTATTTTTGGGTACAGGGTCACAAGAAAACCTAACATAACCTACTACTAACATTATTAGTCGCCAAGTCATTATTTATAGCTCGTCGGCTAATATTTCAATTGACTTGTATAGTTTATTTGCTGTCTAAACGCAGCTGCTAGTTTTTAGTTTTTATAAAACCCTTAGTTTTGAATCTTATTTTATATAATAGTCGCGAAAATATTTAATCGCTAGCAAGTTATTTTATTAGTTGCAAACATTTTGTCATCTTTTAAGTTATTAGTCACTTGCAAAATAATAAACTGTACTTTAAGTGCAGTCGGCAATGTTTCAAGTATTGTAGAATATATTTTTTAACAATCCCTATCTCTACTATATATCCCTACTCCCTACTTAATATCATAAATTCGAAAGTGCGTATGTATGTATGTATGTTCCGTTTTCACGCTAAAACGGCTGAACTGATTTTGTTGAAATTTAATAAAGAGATATATTGGACCATGGAGACGGACATAGGCTAGCTATAAGTTGCAAAAATTAAACTGGGTGGGATTGTAGGGAGGGTAGAAGATTACACATACATACATACATATCGTCACGCCTTTTATCCCCGAAGGGTTAGGCAGAGGTGTATTTCTACAACCACTTTTCGCCAGATATACTTTAGTCCCACGTAATAAGGGGCGAGCCTATTGCCGTACCAGACACATTTCCAGACTCCGTGCTGCTACTAAGAATTTCGTGACAGAAAAACCCAATAACACGGCCCGACCCAGGAATCGAACCCGGGACCTCCCGATCCCACGCGCACATTTATGCCGCGAGACCAACGAGGCAGTCGTTTAGGGTTTGATGTCGAGTTTTCCGTCTCTACGCAAAGATGGTATTTGCATCGTGTTATCCCTTAGTCGCCTCTTACGACACCCACGGGAAGATAGGAGGTGGTGACACTTGTATTCTATACCGTCAACCACACGGCGGGTAGAAGATTGTACGGCATGAAGGGGAATGGGCAAAAATATATGGAGCTTGGTCCAAATTTCCACCACCAATAAGAACTATGGCATATGATGGAACACTGCGTGCTGAATCATTATAATAAGACTGCAACCAAAAATATTTACTCAGTAAAAAGTTACGACGCCATGAAAACTTGCAATTTAAAAACCTTTACGCTTCTTTATTTCCATACATCTTTAAACTACTCGATTGATGTAGATGTATGACACTTCGTTGTAATTCATACGTTATTCTGGTTGATATAAGCTATACGACGTCAAAATAAAAACAATGTGGCGGCCGCGGTAGGTACCTCGCTACGTCAAAAAAATCAAACCCTATCATGTGGGGTATCAAATGAAAGGACTTATACCTATCTTTACAATGCTTATATTTATTTTAAAATATTTGTAATACTGGGAAGAATGTAATCTGCAGTTCCTGGGTGATTATCCACAAACGGTTGAAGCAACTGATAGTTTCTTCTTTGAAACAATAAATAATTGCAACATATGCAGTTTCTTCTTTCCGCTTCCATTGTCACAAATACACAAAGCAATAACAAAAAGTCCGATGAGATATAGCCGTGGTCGAAAGTAGATTCAGAAGAAATCAAGTACACACAAGTCACAGGGAAAATATAACCAGAAAATGCACAGTACGCACCGAAAGCAAGCAAACGAACGACTGCGTGGGACACATGTGTTGATTGGGTCAGGTAGTTAGGTAAAAACCAGTTTTCTTTCAACGTCGTCGGCGCAGCGTATACCGTATTGCTTCCTAAGTGCGAAAGGGACAAAACTTATGCTGTCTTCATCTACGAGTCGACGCTAGCAATCCCCGGGTTCCGAAATGCAAAAATATTAAAAAATACTTTTAGCTTTTAGCACGATTGCGGACCGTTCCGTATTACATCTTTATATGGGTAGGTGCGCTAACGTTATCATTGTATACTTTGCAGACGATTTAAGCGCATTGCAGAACAAGGGGAATGCGTCATCATTGCTACCATGTTTTTACTGCTTGAAATGTGGCTATGTGCGAAAAAAATTAACGGTTAAATAATTAAAAATACGTATTTTTAAAACAGTCATAACTTTTTTTTGAGTGAATATATTTTTTTCGCCTAGCAATCAAATTGTATGGTATTTAGTCGACTTTAAGCTCACGTAGCCCCCAATAGTGGAGGAAATTTGGACCACTTCTGCTCATTGTCTTTTACCTCTTTGAAGTAAGACGAATTGAGTGCTGCGCATGTGCTATCGCATATCTGTCAGTACTGTCACATCATATATAATGTCATATTGTGCACGGTGATTCAATTGTTCGCATATATAAACTAATAAATTATATACTACGCATATACGGCTGAAACGATTTTCGCTACTAATATTATAAATGCAAAAATGTTTATAGATAAATTTATTGGACATGTCATTAGAACATGGCTTTGACATTTGATTGTATGCAGGGTGATGTTATTATGTAGCTTTCGGTAGATAATGTCAAGGACACTGACCGACTACTTTGTACCCTATAGAGTTTCTGAAGTCTTTAGAATAATCAGGAGTGCCTTCACACACCTTGAGACTTAAAGTAGACTTCTGTTACCCCGAATTTAACGCGCGCGAAGCGGCGGGCAAAAGCTAGTAATAATATAATAAATTCGAAACTGTGTATGTATGTATGTATGTTCCATTTTCATGCTAAAACGGCTGAACCGATTTTGTTGAAATTTTATATAAAGATAGATTGGACCATGGAGACGGACATAGGCTATGATAAGTTGTAAAAAATTAACTGGGAGGGATTGTAGGGACGGTAGAAATTAGTACGGTACAAATTTACCTCTTGGAAGTAAGAACGCATGCGCTATAATAATTGAGTGCGCATGTGCTATCGTATATCACTGTCAGTACTGTCACATCATACATAATGTCATATTGTGCACGGTGCTTACATTGTTCGCATGTATTATTAGAAACTAATAATCATATACTACGCTAAAACGGCTGAAACGATTTTCTCAACTTATAAATGCGAAAGTTTTCATAGATATACATATATTGGACATGTATTGGAACATAGCTTTGACATTTGTCTGTATGCAAGGTGATGTTATTATGTAGCTTTCGGTAGATAATGTCATGGATACTGACCGAGTTACTTTGTACCCTATATTGTTTCTGAAGTCTTTAGAGTAATTAGGAGTGTCTTCACAAAAATTGAGACTGAAAGTAGACTTGTGTTACCCTGAATTTAACGCGTGTGAAGCCGCGGGCAAAAGCTAGTTGATGTATATGTAAATGTCCAGTTTCAAAACATATATTTTTGGTTTACACGATTGCTTGTTTTGAATGGAAATCGAATCTACAATTCGAGAGCACTGCGTTGTACGTAAATTCTAAACAATTACAAAGAAATTTAACTGCACATATGGTGTAATACTTTAAGAAGCTATCTCGTCGTTTAACATTGCGCCAAATGTTGCAGTTTCGAACCCTTTACAAAACAACACTCTATGTAATCAATAAATTGGTGTGTTTGGGTCTTATTTGTGTCCGGTGCTTGAATATTTGTGAAGTTCTCCGAAACACATGCGTAATACATATAGCAGAATTTGTTTTAAAATAATAAGAGAATAGTAATAAAGATGGAATGTCTCTATTGAAAGTCTCTATTGATGAAGTACAGATGTAGGTCCACTTACCTTTGGATATTGAAAGTTGCTGATGTACCAGAGCGAGATCAACGAGGTAACGATCTGTTGGTAAAAAACAAATTGCTCGTCCCTCCGATACTACGGTGTTTGTATCTATTCAGGTTATATGGTCCGGCTGTAGGCATTTATTCTGTTTCAAGTAAGCAAAGGAATCGTACAAATAAAATTGATGATTGATGCTTGGTACTCCACTATAGACTCACAAATTAAAAACAACAAGGATCCAATTGGTAGAGATTTCTTTTGAAGCCGAATATCCGTTGGTGTATAATATATTTTTTACGGAAAATATAATTTGCAGTTATTGATTTCCGATAGCTTATCACAAGGGCAGTATAAAGAATGTAGCTACTTTCTATTAACAACCTGCAAATGAGACTTTCTGCCGTAGACAAATCACTAGCTTAAGTCCACTTACTTTATTATGATTCGCTAACAAATATTTTTCTTTTCTCTATGAACTATATTACTTATTCGCAAACACATGGCCCTACCACAATGCCTTCTCGAGAATTATTATAACGACAATTCCTCATTATTTCAATCACCAGGTTCCAACTGAGTCCTAATCTCGCTAAGTCTTTCCCTTTACGCCACACCACCCTACTTATAACTAGAAACATACTTGCGCAGCCTAATAGTTTCTCCGACTGTTCTATTGTTTCTCCCCGTTTTGCTAACGAAATTAATGTGGTGTTCACTGTACATTCAGCCTATGTATACACAAGAACTGAGCGAAGCAGCTGAACGCTGCGAGGAAAGAATACAAATATAATCTAATCTAATACTAATATATAAAGCTGAAGAGTATTTGTTTGCTTGAACGCGCTAATCTCAGGAACTACTAGTCCGATATGAAAAATTATTTCAGTGTCAGATAGCTTATTTATCGAGGAAGGCTATATAACATCACGCTATGAGCTTCGGGAGGAGAGCAGTAGCCTTAAATAACGCGGGTGTTACCGCCGGCTCATCTAGTCTGTAAATATAGATTTCTTGCGTTACTGACTGACTGACAGACATGCTGCAGCTGAAACTACTGGGCGCAAGAAGCGAAATTTGGCAAGTATGTTACATAGGGACCATAGGGCTGCACTAAAACTAGGGATTGCCTGTAATTGCCACGTTTTTGGCCGAAATGGTTAAATAAAATAAAATGTGCGGGTGTAGCTTCGGGCATCATCATCTCTATAATTTTATTATCTATCTTAGCTCCGCTCAAGTGATACCTTTTATCATTTAAGTTGCCCAGGATATTGCAATAATTTTGTCACACACAGTCTTCTAATTCTTTGACTGCACGGTTGGTATAGTGGTTTAAGCGGCCACCTCGCCACTTGACACTGCACCGAGTGTTGTGGGTTCAATCCCCACACGAGGCAACACTTTGTGTGATTCTTAAATTGTTGTCTCGAGTCTGGGTGTTCATTGTGTCCGTTAGTTGTATGTTTGTAAAGTCCCCTGCGACACAGGATTTAGACCTCGAGCGAGAGCTGTCTTTTTAAAAATTAAAAAATCTCAAACTTGGTTGATCCTGTACTATGGCAACAACACACGTAAAAAATTGGCCAAGTGCGAGTCGGACTCGCGCACGAAGTGTTCCATACCATCATCTATAAAAAAAAATCACGTTTGTTGTACGTATGCTTCAATATTTTTAAGTTTCTACCTGTTTATTAAAATCGAGTAAAAATTGCTTAAAAATTACGTTTATTGTATGGGTATTATTACCCTTTAATATTTTCTTAATTTTTTTTTAATGATTTATTTTGGAAGGTAATATACATACATACATAGACTCACGCCTGTTTCCCCGAAGGGGTAGGCAGAGGCATATTAAACGCCCACTGTTCGCCAGTGTTTTGATCCTACGTAATAGGTGGCGAGCCTATTGCCGCTTATTGGGACATTTTGTTTGCCAGAGCCTCGTCCGTTGATCGGTAATATACAACTATAATATTCTGTGAAAATTTCAAGCGTCTACATGTTACCGTTAGTAATATTGAGCAAAAAAAAAAACGAAAAATTACACGTTTATTGTATGGGACCCTTCCTTAATATATATATATATATATATATATATATATATATATATATATATATATATATATATATTGTATTTCTTTTTCTTTCTAGCTATCACGGTTTATGAGATAAAACCTGGTGACAGACAGACAGACAGACAGACGGACAGACAGGCAGCGCAGGCTTAGTAATAGGGTCCCGTTTTTACCTTTTAAGTACCGAACCCTAAAAAGATACTTCATACATTAATCACCTAGAGCCTGTATTATGACAACATATTAGGTTATGAGTTCGAGCTTGGTAGTCAGTGTCAGTAGTAAATAACGCGATTCATGACTTATTTCTTTAGTAATTAGAGAGACTGACTGTAAGGTGTTTAGCAAACAGCGTCACTAAGAACTAACAGACCGCTCAGCTTGCTGTTACATTTCTAACGTGTACTCAGCCTAAGGCTTCGGCCGCAAGTCAGTGAAGGATTTCAGTGACTAGCGTTACTTCCGTATTACAATCTAGTTCCATTGGACACGGTTATTTATCGGGTGTAACTCGCGGTAAATACTATATTTAAGGCATAAATACCTCGGTATTTTCCGACATTTCGGTTGACTTGCTTGAAGCAAGTCGCTTAATAACCATGTATAATGTATACAAACCGCGAAAGTTTAAAATCGTTTAGTGCCATTGTCTTTCGCAGATCATACCTAAGTATTTTTATCCGACTACGGCGAAGCCAAAAGGAAGACTAATGTTTTTGGCAGTCTATGTATGTATGTATGTTTGTATGTTCTACCGTAGCGCCTAAACTATTGAACCGATTTTGATAAATAGGGATGTCAATAGATTCGTAATAATAGCCCGGGTGACATAGTTTATATAAATTTTATCAAAATTTCCTATTACGGAATTAATACCAACCTCAAAAAAAATTAGTTTAAAAACTATAACCCAAATACGTTAAAAAGGGGGTCTAAAAAGGACGAAACAAGAAAATTGCTCATTCGGATATAAAGCTAGAGCCGTGGTCGCACCTATTGGATACTATCTAATATATAAAATTCTCGTGTCACAGTTTTCGTTCCCATACTCCTCCGAAACGGCTTGACCGATTTTGATGAAATTTTTTGTGCTCATCCGGTATCTATGAGAATCGGCCAACATCTATTTTTCAAAAAAAATAAAAAATCTAATATATAAAATTCTCGTGTCACAGTTTTCGTTCCCATACTCCTCCGAAACGGCTTGACCGATTTTGATGAAATTTTTTGTGCTTATCCGGTATCTATGAGAATCGGCCAACATCTATTTTTCAAAAAAAATTAAAAATTTTGCAAAACAACGTTTGCCGGGTCAGCTAGTTATCTATATATTAATACGTGAAGCGAAATTTTGTGATCCCTTTTTACGAGAAATACGCGTAAGGAGGATTATGAAATTTGGCACAGTTATTGCTTAAATGCAGAAGGTGTGCAGAATGCTAATATTTTTATTTAATATGCATTAGAAATATATGATTTTAATGAAAATAAAAGATACCACTACTACCTTAGATTTCGCACACACACATGCATAAATCGTATACGTATACAATATTAGTTTTTAATTTACGGTTATGGACCCACAGACTTTCAAACTGAAAAGAGGTTAATAATTCATGTATATACTTTTTGTTCAAGGTTTGTCCTATTCTGCCTAAGAGATTTTTTATTTTTTGCAATTTATTTATCTTGGCATTTTTTATTTATACGTTAAATATAGATACATACCTGTATTATGAATAGTCCATTAATTTTAATTTTTATCTAAGTATAAATACGTGAAGCAAAAATTGTTATCTGTTTTTACCACAATAATATTGATACAGACCCATAGACTGGCAAACTGAAAATAGTTTATTAAGTTTATTTATAAAATATATATACTTTTTTATTAAAGCATTTTACAGGTTTAAATTAATTTTAGAATAAAACAATTTTAAGTACTTAAAACTACAATTAAATTAAATATTAATATACAATACAAATAAAAAGGAGAATAAATAAAATAAAAAAAAGGAAAACAATACTTTTTTGTTCAGGGTTTGTTCTATTCTGCCTAATAGATTTTGTATTTATTTACAATATATTATTTATTTTGGCAATTTTTTAATAAAGCACACAAACAGGTAGATATTAGCAGTATAATCCATTAATGTTTTTTTTTATTATTTAATATGAGTTTCAAACTGAAAATTGATAAAATAATTATTACATGTATGTATTTTTTGTCGAAGGTAGGACAAACCTTTCATAATCCATTCCTAATAGATTTTGTATTTTAACGATATAATTTATCTTGGCGTGTAAATTAAAATAATTTAATAAAATATTAATGTATGGTATTTTTTTAATTATTATTATAAGTTTCTGACAAAGTGTAAAATAACAAAACTATATCTGTTTATTGATATCCGTAGGCAAAAACATAATTGTAGTTGTCATCAAGTTTGAATTCGGAACGCCGCGCGCGGCAAATTTTGCTTCTTTAGAGCGCTTGTACACGTTAAGAAAATTTACCGTGTCTGCGGCAGACAAGGCAAATTCGTGTAAACGACAAGAATTTTGTCTGTTCTACACACGAAAACTTTCGTGTCTTCCGCAGACAAGACAGATCGGAACGGGTACTCGACAAGATTTTTTTTGGTGCAGTCGTCAGTCGGGCGTAGGGTGCGCAAGTAATAACAAGTCTGATAATCATTTTCGTTTATTTATAAAAATGTTAACTACAAAGCAAAAAAAAATTATAATTGCATATTATTATTACAACAAAATGAAAAAGGAAACAAAAAACAAGAGACTTTACTGGGTTCATCCAATTATTCAAGAGAAAAACGAGTTTGGTGGGTTCATTACCCTTTACCGTCTAATGTGACAACATGAGGAAAAATTTGTGGATTATTTTCGCATGAAAATAAGTTGTTGAAGTTTTGTCCCACGATACCGGTTGTCCCTCTACTAAAGTTATAAGTAACTCATCGGCCATTTTGTACGCTATATACGCTACGCTGCAATACACGTCCTCACCATCGCACAACAAAAACTACCCACAGATCACTACTTACCTGGCTGTGTGAACCCTACTACTCCGCCCCCCACCGCTCCGCAACAACGTTCGCCGCGTCGTGTCATAGGCAGACAAGATTTTTTTCGTGCACCGCTGCGAGCAGTGTATAAAGTTCTTTTCTAGTTACGACACGAATTCTTGCATAGGCCCGGCGTATTTTCTTACCGTGTACAAGCGCCGTTAGTCTTAATGATTGTGTTTTATTATAGTTGAAAATCTATTAAGCACATATTTGTGAATGAGAGTGAAACAATATATTTGCCATCTGTCAGTTTTATGTATCAATGTCAGATCGTATTGGTAAGTTTTCAGACTTTTCAGTGTTTCTCATTTTAAAACTTTGTTTATACTTATAGTACTTGCAAATGGTCATACTGCAATAGGGTTGTGGCATCTATTTTTACCATCCGCCTGCCTTGCCTTGAGAATGATATTGTTATAAAGGAGGAGGAATAGGTAGATATGGAAAAATAAAGGATGTGTTGTAGGAAATTAATGTATGTAACCGAAGCAAAGACTGAAGGGTTATTATTGGTATATTGCAGCAAAGATGAGAATTTTATGATGGATGTGTGGAGTGACGAGAATGGACAGAATTAGAAGGAATGAGTATACAAGATAGTACGTATATTTGAGGTATATATATATAGGTTTGAGGTAGTCTTAAAGTGGTGCCCATTGACTAAAAGTGAAGGAAAATATCGGTTGGCTTGGTATGGACATGTTATGCGAAGAGATTAATTGAACACAACAATAAAACAAGTGAATTTTTTTTTATTTCTTTTAAAGACAATTTTCGCTCTAAGAATAAATCCTGTGTCGCGGGGGCTCACGCTCGAAACAAAAATTCGCACAAGTATTGTCTCGTGTGGATATCGAAACCACAATACTTGCGCAGTGTCAACCAACTATGCAGTCTTAAATGAAGTCGAAAGAAGAAGGACGAATAGCAAAATCCACAGAAAAGATGGATAGACAGTGTGAATATAAAAGTAGAGGCACGAAAAGGATGATTAGGCCAAGGAAAACAATAGTCGACTGTGTGAGGATGGGATATGGATGAAAGAGATTTACTCCCTTGTAAATAATTAGATAACAAGAAGTATAGAAGCAAAGTACATACTCCGCAAGGGCAAGATAATGACATTTTTATAAAGTAAAAGTCTATAATGTTAACTTCTGTTTTAGAGTTTTATAACTAAGAAGATAATATATAATAGCCGTTCCAGTAATTTCATAAAAGTTTTCTTAATTATTATTGTGCGGCGAAGACTGTGATTGTAGTCTTTGACATTACAATCTTACATACATACATATACATACATAGACTCACGCCTGTTTCCCGGAGGGGTAGGCAGAGACTACGGAACGCCATTTGCAACGATCCTGACATACCTCACTTGCTTCACTCACTCCCATCAAGTTTCTCATGCATGCTCTTCTGTTAAGGGTACTTCTGACTTGTCCTTTTTTCAGGATGTCTCCAATCTGGTCAGAGAACGTTCTCCTAGGTCTTCCCCTTTGTCCTGTCCCATTCACACTAGCCTGATATATCTTCTTTGTCAGTCTATCGTCATCCATCCTCTCCATGTGCCCAAACCATCTTAACATGCCTTTCTCAATGCTTGTCACTACATCTTCTTTTACCCCACACCACTCTCGTATCACACAATTCTTTACTCTGTCGGTCAAAGACACACCACACATACTTCTCAGTGCTCTCATTTCTACAGCATTTATTCTACTTTCAAATCTCTTCTGCCATACCCAACTTTCACTACCATACATAAGGGTAGGCACTAACACACCTCTATGTACAGCCAAACGTGCCTTTTTGGACACGTTTTGACTGTTCATAAACGCCTTCAGAGCTCCGTTCACACAATTACCTGCATTAACTCTCCTTTCAATATCTGCTTCATTCTTACCATCTCTTGTAAACAACGTACCTAAGTAAACAAACTCATTCACTTGTTCCACTCGCTGTCCATCGATCAAAACATTACAAGCCGTAACGTATTCCTCCTTTTCAAAAACCATAACTTTCGTTTTACTTACATTCACTTTCATTCCTTTCCTTTCTAACGCACGGTGCATGATTGTTACCATCTCCTGCAACTCCTCCGTTGAAGATGCAAGTATAACCTGATCATCAGCATAAAGGAGGCATTTGACGAGTAACCCATTCATCCTTAATCCGCAGTCATTAATAATTTAGGAACTTAAAATTTTAATAAATTATGGTCAAATTTCGACCACTGGGCGACCTCTAGTATATTTAGTTATCTGCCACGTTTGTTTAATTCAGGCTAAGCATTTCTTGCACCCACAATAGGCAGGTATACAAAAGGTGCGACCACGGCTCTAGCTTTAAATCTGAATGAGCTATTTTCTTGTTTCGTCTTTTTCAGACCCCCTTTTTAACGTTTTTAAACTATTTTTTTATTTATGCAATAGGCGACAAAAGAGCAGACGGATCGCCTGATGTTGAGCGACTACCGCCGCCCATCGACACAAGTAATACCAGAGGAATCACAAGTGCATTGCTGTCCTTTAGTATGCGAAAAGAAATAGGAGGAGGATCGGGATGAGGGAGAAGGTAAAAGGTGTTCTAAGATTTATGTTATTTTACATACATACGAGGGTAGTCCCAAAAGTACCCGACCTGACAAGGAAAACAAAAGAAAATCAAATTATTTTTTTTATTATTTTTCTACATAATCTCCTTTTAGTTCTATGCACTTGGCCCAGCGATGTTCGATAGCTTCAACACCTTGTTTGTAATGAGATTTGTCGAGCTCGTGAAAATACTCATCAACCGCTGCCTCCACTTCATCATTGCTGGCAAATCTTTTACCAGCAAGCCATTTTTTTAAATTTGGAAACAAAAAATAATCCGAAGGGGCCAAGTCGGGCGAATAGGGTGCATGAGGAAGTAGTTCGAACTTTAACTCGCGGATTTTGGTCATGGCCTTGGCACACGTGTGTACTGGTGCATTGTCTTGGTGAAACAAAATTTTTTTTTTCGCCAGGTGCGGTCGTTTTTGACGGATTTGTTCACTTAATTGATGCAACAGGTTAGCATAATACTCGCCATTGATAGTCTGTCCTTTCTGAAGATAATCTATAAAGATTATCCCACGACAATCCCAAAAAACGGAGGCCATGACCTTTCCCGCTGATGGAACGGTTTTCGCCTTCTTTGGGGCTGGTTCTCCTCTACGAGTCCATTGCTTCGACTGTTCTTTAGTCTCTGGTGTGAAATAATGCACCCACGTTTCATCCATAGTAATAAAATGCCGCAAAAACTCCGCTTTATTATTGTGAAATTTTGCCAAACACTCGGTCGAAATATCTTCGCGACGTCGTTTTTGGTCCTCTGTGAGCAATCGCGGCACCCACCTTGCGCACATCTTTTTCATATCCAAATTTTCAGTTAATATGCGATGTACAGCACTTTTTGAAATCCCTGCCATGTCTGCTAACTCGCGTACTTTCAATCGCCGGTCATCTAATACCATTTTGTGGATTTTTTCTATGGTTTCTGGTATTGTCACTTCATTTGGTCGACCACATCGATGTTCATCTTCGCAGCTCAAGCAACCTCGTTTAAACTCTGCCACCCAATATTTTACTGTTGTAAACGATGGAGCAGACTCCCCCAAAGTAGAATCTAGCTCCGCTTTAATATCAGTTGGACTAAAACCTTTCAAATGAAAGTATTGTATCACATAACGATGGCCAATTTTCTCCATGTCTGAAAATTTGTTCATAGCGTCAACTATTGATGGCTACTAAACAAAAGACAAACGACGCTACGTGTTCCAATTTCAAATTTAAACTTTATGAAGTATATTATTTTTAAAAAGAGTATTTATTTGAGATAAAAACCTCTTTAAGTGTGTCAGGTCGGATACTTCTAGGACTGCCCTGGTACATACATATATACATACATACATAGACTCACGCCTGTTTCCCCGAAGGGGTAAGCAGAGGCATATTAAACGCCCACTTTTCGCCAGTGTTTTGATCCCACGTAATAGGTGGCGAGCCTATTGCCGCTTATTGGGACATTTTGTTTGCCAGAGCCTCGTCCGTTGATCGGCAGGTGCACCACTTGCAGGTGAGGTTGGCTTGGGACCCTAAGTTCTTGGTGTTATTTTACACTTTTTTTATATACTCATGCCTGTATCCCCGAAGGGGTAGGCAGAGGCGTAATACTACACCCATATTTTGCAACGAATCTTAAAGTCCCACGTAATAGGGGGCGAGCCTATTGCCGTTAGCGGGCACATCACCTGACTCCGTGCTGCTACTGAGAATCTGGAAAAACCCAGTAACAATTTTGCCCAACCCGGGAATCGAACCTGGGACCTCCGATCAGCAGTCACATACGCTATCCACTAGACCACGGAGGCAGTCATATCAGTTATGTTATTTATTAAGTATTATTATATGTTATGAAGCTACACGTAAGGACGATAAAAATGTTGGTGAAAACCAGGGCTGATGGCTTGGCGAGCTCTCCGAAGCATGGAACACGTGATATTTCTTAAATGACTTCGGCGTGCGCGATTTATTTGAACCTGAAGACACTTGCTTCGCAGTCTATATTTCTTTACACTAAACAATCGCTGCTCTTTATTTCAACTTGGACAATAAGAGCTTTTATAACTTAAACATTTTCGCCGTGACAATGCATCCGTGTAGCTTAATACTTTCTCACATTAGGGAGTCCCGGACATACAATGGAATGCAAACTTGGATTATTTTCCAAACTCTTTATTACCTAAGTTGTTAGTGGTACTTTTATCCTTGGTCATAATCCATAATGCAATCTTTTAATATATTTTGGGCAGTTTCCGTGGTTATGTTATAAATGTTTGCGGTAGTAATGTATGTGTATTACGCATGACTTCATTTTATGATTAGTTTTAGTCATATCAAAACTTTTTTCATCTCACTGTCGTAAAAAATAATTGGTGATTACAAAAGTAATAAAATATTTTGTAATACCTTATGTTATCAAGGTTATGTGTAATTCAATTACAGGCTGAGTGACTATAGATCCTAACCATTACGCGATCATTATTGGCTTGTGTACAAATCACAAACGGTTCAAAATTTTGGGCAAACCCTTCTTAGTACACTCCTACAAGGAACTTGCATGCCTCAACTTCTTGCGCCCAGTTATTGTAGCTGTGCGTTCAGTAAAGCAAGAATTTTATATAAACAGAAGATTGTTAAAAAATATATCTTAAACTTACAATCCAAATAGAAAACTCAAGAATACATCATATCAATAAATTGGTGCAAACTTTTAAATAAAATTCCAAAATCAAACGTTGGATTGACGGCCACCTCATTTATAAATTTAAATGGCGGCTAAACACAGCCGTCTCGCGTCGTCAACGTTTATAATACGTTTTGAAGCGAATATCTGATAATCTGGCATCATTTAACCATAGTTATGTGCGTCCTCGTTAAAACGTACAAGAATTCCCGCCTCATTTACCGCAGCTTGGATCGTTTCCCGCCAAGACCCGCCAAATGTATGGATAAAATATTACACGACCAGTTTTAAAAGCACCCCATTTAAGTCGCTACTTGTTCACGGAGTTGACTCCTAAAATTGTGCGGTTATAACACTTATAAGTTAATGGTCATTGGTTGTGATTTTGGGATTAAGACCGGAATGGAGTTTCGTGATTGCGGTTGTGTGCAGTGTTGTGAGATGAAATTATTGTTTAGTCAACGAAAAGACGCCCATAAATAATGAATAATTATAAAATCCTGCATATTTAAAATTATTTTAAACTACACCGCTCGCGCTGGTGGCCACTTATGCGTGCAGCCTTTCGGATTATTAAAGAGTTATTGTGAGCTGTAGATGCTGTGAACAGTAATTATTACACGGACTTCGCCCGCCCGGCCTCAAACAAATAGTAGAACAGAGTGGTGGTTTAGCACAGACATACCAGTAGGATTATCTGCTTAAAAAAGGCTTTAGTCACTACGCGTACCTGCAGAATAACTGGCCCATTGCCAACTCTAGTCAAAACAGGGACAGGGAATCTGTATAAAAAGCGAAACGAGGTATGATAGTCCTCCAACAAGGGGAAGCATCCGCTGACTAGGCCAGGTAATCGTACCTATATGTTGACGTCTCAAAGATGTTGTAGAGAACTTACGCGTGTGTAATTTCTAATAGCACGATTCAGTTCTTCATTCGTTATTCGTAGTTCCGTCGGCATACGTTATATGTCGCCAGTATCAGCGTCGCAGCCATTGTCCGATACAAGACATTAGTTGTATGTAGCTATTGCTATACTCGTCTACTTGAAATACTAAAATAAATTCCCACGTCTCTTATATCAGATAAACATTGTTTTTTCGTTATAATGCGCGGGCAGGTAAACAAACGGCACTGCAGTATTCGTAATATCATGGCGGATTTACATTTAAATTCAACCACATCAAAATGAAATATGTTGTTCTCCTGAGCCTGAGCAATCGTTTAGACAAGCCAGTGAAATAAATTTTGCGAAAAATCCTACCTGTATAGAATAAATACACAGACACACACTTCTGGTTTATAATGTCCATATAGCAAGAAAACTATAGAAGTTTCAATATGTTCGTCCTTATGTCCACCTGCACGCCCGCCTTTCAAATCAGCAACTTTGGAATAAGAACTATAGTCAAACTCATTGCAATTTACCAAGCAATAAATTATATTATAAATAAAAATTTAAACAGAGTAGTTATTCTATCAGATAGTAAAAGCGCTCTACAACATATTGCTCGATGCGCCTCTGCTTTCAGAGGTGCAACGATAGCATATGATATTCTTAAAAAGATTATTTTATTAAACAGAAATAATATAGAGGTTAAGTTGCAATGGGTTCCAGCTCACATTGGACTGAGTGGCAATGAAGAGGCTGACCGCATGTCTAAATTGTCTGCATTAAATGGAGTTGCTTTTGATTATTTACCTGATTATTGGGAACTTATACCCCAATTTAATTTATCTTGTTACAATTCCTGGAAAGAGTATTTTATAAATATTTCTAAATAGAAAGGCATCTGGTACCGAACAATACAAAACAACCCTATCCGTGTTCCATGGTTTGACAATTATAATTTAAGTAAGAGTCACATTAAGCTGGTTCTAAGATTGCGCTCTGGACACTATCCATCAGCAAAGTTTGCATACCTTATGAAAAAAACTGACTCCCCAAACTGTTGAATATGTAATCAGATTGAAGATGTACAACATTTGCTGATGGATTGTGTCCGGAACAAAAGTGAGAGGGAGTTACTCTTGAAGGAGCTAAAACTTAATAAGCTTGATGTAGGCTTAATTCAGTCTATTTTATCACTTCCAACATCGTAAGCTGCTAAAAAATTGTGTCATCTAATAACATGTCTTCAATTGTGACCTCCGTCTTATAAGTTTAGATGGCTGACTGTTTTTGCTGCTGCTGAATTTATAGAGTTGCATAGTTTCTATACGAAAATTATGCCACTCTATAAATTAATTCTATACTTTTATATTATATGTAAAACAAACCATGTAAAAGTTACGATGGGGTTTGCGTATCTCCTAAGATAAACACCCCTTAACAAATAAAGATTTAAAAAAAAACTATAGTCAAATTAAACACAAACAATCGGCGTGAAAGGGTTAACGGATTGGGTGATCCACATATCGTTGTTTTGATTTTCTGTATTCTTTTTGCCTGGTTGAATCTTTGAAGTGAAGAATGATACAGAACGTAAAATATTTGCAAATAAGAGAAAATATTATCTTATATCTTATACTAATATATAATGCTGAAGAGTTTGTTTGTTTGGTTGTTTGGTTGAACGCTCTAATCTCAGGAACTACTGGTCCGATTTGAAAAATTATTTCAGTAAAAGACAGCCCATTTATACAGAAAGGCTATAGGCTATATAACATCACGCTACAAGCCACAGGAGAGGAGGAGTAGCCTTAAATAACGTGGGTGTAATCACGGGCTCATCTAGTAAAGAATAAATAATATAAAATATTATACATATTTGCAATGAGTAGTTTATCCCGAGGCATAAGATTCCACACACTTTAATCATGAAATTGCATTCAGCTACTGCGTCGAAGTAAAATTATTTAAATGTTGTGTCAGAAAAGTACATAAGTCTCTATAGCGGTTACTATAACAAAGTCAAAGTCAAAATCATTTATTCATCTAGATCACAAGGAGACGCTTATGAACCTAATTTTTTAAGTAAATTACTTAATGCTTCTACATTTATATTTACTGCCTCGTTCGTAAAGCAATAGAGCACGAGAATGGTAGAGCCACGAGAAAGAACGGGCAATAAAACTCGTTGCCATTCTTTTTTATCGCCAATATTATGGTACATATTATTATATTATGTAAGGAGCTGCAACAGTTTCACATTGTACTTAAGTACTTGTAAATAGTTAATAGCAACAGACAACAACAGAACATCTTAAAGAGGCCAGTATAAGACAATAGTTAGGGCTCTTTCAATTTAGACGTTTCGCGTCGGACCGCTGCAGTGCCGAAGCGGTGCGTTTGTCGTACGGTGCACGGACGGTCATTTGTTTTCATACAAAGCGCGCAGTGCGGCAACAGTGTGGTGTCGGTCACATGGTGTCGGTACCGAGAACGCACGAAAACAGTACAGCAACGTCGCAAGCTTCACGTGTTTATTTCGCTGTTGAATAGTGCGGTGACTAGACGTGAGATCTACTTTCATCGAATTTTCATTTTCATTATTTGCTTAAAATAGATGATGTAAACTTGGAAGAATTTATAAATGTAATTGAATTACATCCTGCTATATTATGATATAAGTTGTTAAATTTACGTAACTGAATGTTATCAGTAGTCTTTCTTCGCCTAATATAGTGTGTCTGAATGTAGTTTCTTGCCACTGAATTTTACTTCCAACTAATTCAAGTAATTCGTAGAAACATTCTCTAGACATTCTTAAGTAATTAAAAAATTGCTTGGATCTTGTTTCAACCTAGGTATAGTATATTATCTGTGCCAACGGTAAAGATTATAGAAATCACCAAAATTACATGTTAATGAAAACATTGGTGATGCTCTTTTACGGAGGCGTCGTTTCTGTTACTGCTTGATATTTTTCGCACGAGAGCACTAAGTTAACAGTAGGTAATATTTCTTCGTCAGAGTGCATGGCTTAACTGCTGTCAAATAAAATTTATCACATCACTAGCATAGAAACGTACGGCAGTCAGATAGGCTTTCAATTTAGGCGTTTGGTGTCGGACGGCTACCGTACTGCAGCGGCACGGCAGCGGGTTATAACCAGCGGCACGGTAAACGTGTGGCTGCCGTCCGACACGAAACGTCTCAATTGAAAGAGCCCTTATGCCCGTCATAATATGATAATTAAGTACTAACTTTCAGTAGCTCTCGAAGCACACGTCACTCAACCGTTTCAGGTATGGTGGAAGTTCTAGCACTTACTTTCTAACACTAAGGTATTGCTTAGAGGCAACCAAATACATGCAAAGTAAACTCACATGCATATTGCATATTTTTTTTCGAAGTTATGATCCCGAATCAGACGTAAAAAATAACTCTTTGCATATGGAAATGGCACATCCAAACATATCAAGCATTCATCTCATCTTAATTTCACCAACAACACATTGTTTTCATTTTCGTATTGGTCTTTTTATCATACACAAATCCAATTTGGATTTACCGTTTCACAGTCGGTTCAGATTTTTAAACCGGCTTTCTAATTCAAATAAAACTGGTCACACAAAATAAATGAAGCCATAAATTCAAAACCTCTACGGAGGGGATTCAATTGTTGAACCAAATTTAATATAATACGGTTATACCGGTTTCCTATTAATATCCGTAGGGATATAATTATTTTGTATACGCGCTATTGGATTCAATGTTTTATTCAATTAATTAATTTAGGCACGCGTTTTTGTTGGCACAACGATGTTTGACACTTTGGTCAGTTTAATTAATTTTCATTTCGTTTATTATTTTCTAACATTTATACATATAATTGCAACGCGGTTTTGGTTTGGTTAGTTTTAGTTTCGTTTATTTAATAGCTTGTATAGAGCATAAGTTTAAAGTAACTAATAGGTCCATTGACTGTTCTTCCAATACTAAAGGCAAGCTTATACTTCGTTTTTCTTGGTTTTACCACAATAGGGACACATGTCATGTTCATACGAACATGACGCCAATACAGGCAAAAAGTTAATACATACCCTAAAATAAACACAGAAGTGTAGGGCTCAAGCAATTCAACCGTAACCTCTGCCTCTAACACCTTCCTTAGATAATAAGTTAAGGCATCGGCCGATATAGAAAGATTGCAAGACATATTTTATGATGAAAACGCCTCTTGTTAGTCTTGTCACTGGTCTAAAGGACGGCTGTCTCGAACCCCGATTTTATTATAATGTATCTCAAATGATGTATCTCAACCATCGACATTTTATATCCATTAAATTGATTTTTCATTCCCAAACTAACATCAATACAGACGATCAATGAATTTATCCAATAAGCCAACATAAGTACAGAGTCCTAAAACAACTTACATTATAGACCATTTACTATGGCCGAACAACTGAACAGTAAACCTAAATCTGTTTATGAATCAACTTTATACTCCTACGCAACGGTAATTTTATAACCCCTATAAAAATTACCCTAGTTAAAGTAAGCCCTAAAATTAATCTACACACTACATTTTACGTTAATCGGTATAAACAAATGTGTTTTTTATTAAGGTTTTGCCATTTTAAATCGTACATAAGACAAATACTTAGTAAGAATAATGGATCCGCGTGAGTAGTAAGATTAATTAGGGGTGTTTATGATAAAAAGCCTCCGGATCCGTATTTATTGTGAGACAAAAGTGTGACGCGAAGTGACCCTTGTTTATGATGCTCCTACTTTATATGATTTGTGTAGTTGTGTCCGGGAAGGCCAGCAGATTAACTACAGGAAGCGCTATAAACTTAGTCCCTAAAATATTAATATTGTTGTGTATGCGCTTGCCTACATTGCTACTAACTTGGATGTTTTTGCTTCCAATTAGATAACAACATATCACAAAAAGAACGTTAATACAATATTATGCAGGTCGATCTTAAGCTACAGAAGGCTGTAGTACATACCCTTAATATTTATGTTTAAGTGAATCATACAACGTCTAAGGTATTAAGGTAAGCGCGTACCCATTGAATTTAGTTTTTATGAAGTTAGTAAATAAGTTTTATTTATTTTATTATTATCCCCAAAGGGGTAGGCAGAGGTGTAATATTACACCCACATTTCGCCATGAATTTTTAGGTCCTACGTAATAGGGGGCGAGCCTATTGCCGAGTAAATAATTATACTAAATTAAACAGTTTCAGATTTAACTGATCCCCGATGAGCTTTATGATCTTTCGGTTTTAAGGGTAGTTACTATAAAACCGACAACTCGAAACGGTTGACAGCCTTGCAGGAGGCCTGTGGCCAGCAGTGATATTTGTCTTTCAGCGGCAAATATGATGGTGATAACTATAAAACAAACGGCGATAAAATCGAAACCGTTATATAGCCTATTAATACTTTTAAACATTTGAAATTTGGGAAATTGTGATGACATACTATGGTAGATTCGCGGGACTCTGTCACTAAGGAAAATCGTGGACACCGCGGTGTTTTAAGTGTGTAGGCTGAATCTATCGGGTGTCAGGGGGCATTACCTCTTATATGAATTATTATATCTATAAAGTCGGTAAAAAATGGTTCAGTTCAACTGGCAAAAGTTTAACAACAAAACATGCTGCCATCAACAACAACATAAATGACATGAAAATAGTTATCAGTTTTCCCCACTAACCGTTAAAATTACAGAAAATGAAATTACTCTGATCTAGTTCAGTTAGCCTACGTTTAATTAAGTTAAGGGGTGGTTCGCAACACCACAGATTATTATTGGCTTTTAGGCCCCGCCACCGGCATATTTTAAGTGGACGATAAAAATAAACTGGTTTGTTAACAATAGTTATTTTCACCACAGCAGCTCAAACATGCCGCTTTTGCTGCGAGACAACAGTGAACAAAACGCGATTTTGATTCGAGCGTGAGGCAAAGTAGCTTTTTAATTTTATGCCACGTGCACAGTGCCACGAATTGACATTGTTTAGCCACAAATTTGAAACATTCGAATTTTACTGTGCTCTGTCTCTTTCACATGCATATAAAAAGTGAGTGAAAAAACAAACACATTTGAATTCGAAATTCGATTTTGGAATTCGACCTCAAAGAAAACACTTGACGGCAACGCAAAAAAAAGATATTTGTAATTAAAGAAATTACTTTTTTTTATATGTAATAGTTTACATGTTTAATTTATTATTGGATTTTAACAAAAATAAGTCTAATTAATAGTATAAAATTAGTATTTAACCAATACATTTTTATTTAGAATTACAACAATGATACATTTGAAAAATAAACATCAGGGACGCGGTATTAAAACGCGATTTAAAAAAGTAGCGGGAATAAAAATTTCGCTGATGCTGATACAGTAGGTATAGCGTAACGTGTTAAATTTATACTAATATATAAAATAATCTAAAAAGATGAGTGAAACTAGCGATGATGACTGTACTTTAACACCAGAAGAGTTAAATCAACAAGTGATTATGCAGAATTCAATCTATTCCTTTTCATTTCTATGTCTCCTAAGTAATATGTGTTCTCACTGCTGTGGTGAAAAGTTATGTGTGCTACACGAGAGCAAATTTTTTTTTATCTCATGCTGTTGAGTCCCTCACCACGCTCAGGATACTAACTTTGATTCACACGCTACGCTCGTGAATCAATCATAGAATCCTTCGCTTGCTCGGAACTCAAAATAAGCACTCGAAACAAAAAACAACTTTGCTAGAATCCTGAGCGTAGTGAGGGACTCAACAGCACGAGATGCAAAAAACTTTGCTCTCGTGTAGCACACATAACTTTTCACCTCGGCAGTGAGAACACATATTACTTGGGAGACATAAAAATGAACAGGCATAAATTGAAATAACGTTTAACACGTTACGCTATATGCTATCAGCATCAGCGAATTTTTTATTCCCAATATTTTTTAAATCGCGTTTTGATACCTCGTCCCTGATGTTTATTTTTCAAATGTATCATTGTTGCCGTCGGGACGTGACGACCCCACCGCCCACTGGGGGAGTTACTCTGACGAGTAGATACTCGTCATAATATCTCCCCCAGCGCAAGCAGTCAACCGAAAGATGGCGGTCAAACCATCCGAACCTGGCGGAAGGAAATCCCGAGATGCTAGATGGGCAGCAGCGTCCAGCACTAAGAACTTCCGCCACTGCGATCGCCAATACGCCTGCCAAGCGTGGCGATTATGGCATATCCCCCCAATTATGAATCACACCATTAAAAACCGGCCCCTAGTCCCCGGCAGCCCCGCTAGTCCTGGTTATGGTAGCGGCCATGGTAACGGCGGGGCAAGGGGTGCGAAGAATCTCCGGAAGAGATCTACCACCACCAACGACAATTGGCCCTGGCAACACTGAACACGCGCACACTGCGGACCGACGAGAAGATTGTCGAGCTGGAAGAAGAATTGAGCAAGTTGCGATGGGATATCATAGGCCTATCTGAAGTCCGAAGACAGGGGGAGGACTCGATAGTTCTCAATTCCGGTAACTTGCTCTTCTACCGGGAGGGCGACCAACAGTCCCAAGGTGGTGTCGGGTTCATCGTCCACAAATCTCTCGTGACCAACGTGGTAAATATCGGGAGTGTGTCGAGCAGGGTAGCGTACCTTATACTCAGAATATCCAAGCGGTATTCGCTGAAGGTCATACAGGTATACGCTCCGACCTCGTCGCACCCCGATGAGGAGGTGGAAGCCATGTACGAGGACATATCTCGGGCTATACATGGCTACAAAACCCATTACACCGTGGTCATGGGAGATTTTAACGCGAAACTGGGCAAACGCGACGGTGATGAGCTGAGAGTGGGGCCATTTGGTTATGGGCATCGGAATTCCCGGGGTCACTTGCTGGCTAGCTTTATGGAGAAGGAAGGACTCTATATGATGAATTCCTTCTTCAAGAAGCGAGAATGCCGCAAGTGGACCTGGGTAAGTCCAGACGGTGCAACCAAAAATGAGATCGACTTTATCATGTCGACGAAGAGGCAGATATTCAATGATGTCTCCGTGATTAATTCACTTAAAGTGGGGAGCGATCACCGAATGGTAAGAGGCACATTCAATATCTGTACAAGCCTCGAACGGTCGAGGTTGATAAAGTCCACGCTCCGACCGGCACCGATTCATATCCAAAACCCCGAGAGCTTTCAGCTCGAACTCAAGAACCGTTTCGAATGCCTGGGTGAATGCGTAGATGTGGACGTGTACAGTAACGGGTTCGTGGATGCTGTCCATACAACAGGGGCTAAATTTTTTAAGCCCCAGAAAAGCCAGAGAACCAAAAAGAGCTCGGATCCGACCCTCGAGCTGTTAGAGGAAAGGCGCAAGATGGTTCTGCTATCCTCCGACGACATGCCGTAATATCGGCACCTCAACAGATAGATCTCTAAGTCTCTGACTCGCGATCTCCGCCAATACAACACAAAATGTGTTCGTGAGGCGATCGAGCGGAATAAGGGATCCAAAGTGTTCCAAAGGGATCTGTCTGTTGGGCAGAGTCAGCTGACAAAGCTGAAGACGGAGGATGGCAGAATCGTATCGTCCAAGCCTGAGCTCTTGGAGGAGATCGAAAGGTTCTATGGACAGCTATACACGACAACGCAACAACCCGCAAGCACTCCAGCGTCAGACCCTAGAGCTGGATTGACCCGACACTATACCGAAGATATCCCGGACGTCAGCATGCACGAGATTAGTGTGGCTCTCAAACAGCTTAAAAACAACAAGGCGCCGGGTGATGACGGAATTACGAGTGAGCTTCTGAAGGCTGGCGGTGCACCCGCTAGAGAAGCCCTCCGGAAGCTATTTAATTCCGTCATTCTCGAGGGTAAAACGCCACAGGCGTGGCACAGAGGTGTGGTGGTGCTTTTCTTTAAGAAAGGGGATAAAACCCTCTTGAAGAACTACAGACCCATCACACTTCTGAGCCACGTCTACAAGCTGTTTTCGAGGGTCATCACGAATCGTCTCGAGAGCAAGCTAGACGACTTCCAGCCTCCCGAACAAGCCGGTTTCCGTAAAGGCTATAGTACCATAGACCACATACATACGCTGCGGCAGGTTATACAGAAGTCCGAGGAGTATAACCAGCCCCTATGCTTGGCGTTTGTGGACTATGAGAAAGCCTTCGATTCGATCGAAACCTGGGCGGTGCTACAGTCTCTCCAACGGTGCCGGATTGACTACCGATATATCGAAGTGCTGAAGTGTTTGTATGAAAACGCCACTATGTCAGTCCGCCTCCAGGACCAGAGTTCGAAACCTATTCAACTCCAGCGAGGGGTGAGACAGGGGGATGTCATATCCCCGAAACTGTTTACCACTGCGCTGGAGGATGTTTTCAAGCTTCTGGACTGGAATGGACTCGGCATCAACATCAACGGCGAGTACATCACTCACCTTCGATTCGCAGACGATATCGTAGTCATGGCTGAGACCATGGAAGACCTAGGCACAATGCTCTGGCCTCTGTAGAGTCTCCCAACAAGTAGGTCTTAAGATGAACATGGACAAGACGAAGATCATGTCGAACGTCCATGTTGTACCTGCTCCTATTCAGGTTGGGAACTCTACGCTCGAAGTTGTAGACAAGTATATCTACCTGGGACAAGTAGTCCAATTAGGTAGGTCCAACTTCGAGAAGGAGGTCAATCGTCGAATCCAACTCGGTTGGGCAGCGTTCGGGAAGCTACGACATATCTTCTCGTCCGATATCCCGCAGTGTCTCAAGACGAAAGTCTTTGACCAGTGTGTGTTGCCAGTGATGACTTACGGATCAGAGACGTGGTCGCTCACTATGGGCCTTTTTAGAAGGCTCAAGGTCACTCAGAGGGCGATGGAGAGAGCTATGCTTGGAGTTTCCCTGCGAGACCGAATCAGAAATGAGGAGATCCGCAGTAGAACCAAAGTCGCCGACATAGCTCTCCGGATAGCCAAGCTGAAGTGGCAGTGGGCAGGGCACATAGCTCGAAGAACCGATGGCCGTTGGGGCAGAAAGGTTCTGGAGTGGCGGCCACGTACCGGACGACGCAGCAGAGGTAGGCCCCCCGCAAGGTGGACCGACGATCTTGTCAGGATCGCGGGAGGAGGTTGGATGCGGGCGGCTCAAGACCGGTCTGTGTGGAGAACCTTGGGGGAGGCCTATGTCCAGCAGTGGACGTCGTTTGGCTGATATGATGATGATGATGATGATCATTGTTGAAATTACAAATAAAAATGTTTTGGTTAAATATCAATTTTATACTATTTATGACACTTATTTTTATTAAAATCCAATATAAATTAAACACATAAACAACTAGCTTTTGCCCTAGGCTTCGCGCGCGTTAAATTCGGGGTAACACAAATCTACTTTCAGTGTCAAGTTGTGTGAAGACAGTCCTGATTATTCTAAAGACTTTAGAAACTATAGGGTACAAAGTAGCTCGGTCAGTGTTCTTGACAATATATACTTACCATTATATCTACCAAAAGGTACATAATAACATCGCCTTGCATACAGAAAAATGCCAAAGCCATGTTCCAATACATGTCCAATATATATCTATAAACACTTTCGCATTTATAATATTAGTAGAGAAAATCGTTTCAGCCGTTTCAGCGTTGTATATAATTCTGAGTTTATATATGCGAACAATGTAATCACCGTGCACAATATGACATTATGTATGATGTGTCAGAACTGACAGATATACGCTCATGCGCACTCAATTATAGCGCATGCGTTCTTACTTCCAAGAGGTGAATTTGTGCCGAACAAACTTCTACCCTCCCTACAATCCCTCCCAGTTTAATTTTTGCATCTTATGGTAGTCTATGTCCGTCTCCATGGTCCAGTATATGTCTATATCAAATTTCAACAAAATCGGTTCAGCCGTTTTAACGTGAAAATGGAACATACATACATACATACAAACATACATACATACATACACACTTTCGAATTTATAATATTAGTAGGGATAACATTAAAAAAACGTGATTTCTTTATTACAAATACATATCTTTAAATTTTAGGGTATTACGCGTTTCTGAACGTGTTTCCTGAAAGTCAAAGGCAAAATACTTTATTCATTTAGATCACAAAGTGACATTTATGAACGTCAAATTTAAAACATTATTACTGTATGCTTCTACATTTACATTTATTGCCACGTTCGCAAAGCAAGGGCGTATAACCATGAGAAAGAACGGGCAATAAAACTCACGGTCACTCTTTTTCATCGCCAGGTTTTAATAATACATAACAATTAAACTTTTGTAAGGTGCTGCAACTGTTATACCTTCTATGTTACTTCTATATATTTACTGTAAATAATACTCAAGCATAATCAAGTTAAATTTTGATGTTCATTTAGTTAGCCTCCTGAACATAGACATGGTAAAACAAGAGCATCCACTTAGGTACATTATGCACCTAACAATGCAGGCAATCCACGCAAATGTTCAGAACCATGAGGGAAATGATGAAGTTAAATATCAAAAAAAAAATGTATACCAGCCCATAAGACTGCCATCGACCAGTCATCGCAAGTAGCACCCGTTCACGAGTATGACGCATGTGCCAGCTATCATCCCTCTCGCCATATCAGAGGGACTCTTTGAGGTCGAATTCCAAAATCAAATTTCGAAGAGGTTTGTTTTTTGCACTCGCTTTTTATATGCATATAAAAGAGACAGAGCACAGTAAAATTCGAATGTTTCAAATTTATGGCTGAATAATGTCAATTCGTGGCACTGAAGATTGAAAAATTAAAAAGCTACTTTGACCCACGCTCGAATAAAAATCGCGTTTTGTTCACTGTTGTCTCGCAGCAAAAGCGGCATGTTTGAGCTGCTGAGGTGAAAATCTATTTTTAGGTTCAAAATATTTTGCTTACTGAAGTGCGAAAATGGTAAAACCAAATACTGTAACAGTTTTTGATATTTTATATAGTACCTCTTGTAATAGAATTACTTTCCATGTCGCTAGAAATTTAAAAAACATAGAATTTTTCAGAAAATAAATATATTCTGGATGTTTTGTTTATCCTAAGTCCTTTCATAAATAAGTAAATAATTAAGTAAAGCTTCGATAAATAAGTCTTTCTATAAACACTGGACTATACTTTTGTCAAAGCAATACTTAGGTGCCTAGCTTTTTATGTACACATACATAATATATACCTACACGAAAAGCATGTTTATGATTAGAAGTATCATGTGCAACCTCAATAGTTTCTTATTAAAACAATTGAATCTGTTATGTATAGTGATTCTTTATGAATGGATACTTGAGACCACCAATACTGTAAGATTACTTTGGCGTGAAATCCTATGCGGCTGATAGAATGAAATTAGTAAGAAATATTATCTCAAGACTGAAGTTATCCCAATATTTGCTAATTATTTAGCAGACAAAGGAAGGGTAAATAAAGAAAAACCTTTTTATTTTCACTCCGTTCTTACAAGATAATAATAACAATGTACCTACAATTCAGTTGGTAAGGTAAAGCACTATCCTTATTTTACTTTCCTCTACTACAAACTTTTAAGTAAATTTAAAATTGTTGACATCAACAATTTCAGAGTTTATATAAGTTTGAGAAATATTTTAAAGTCGATTGCGTAGACAAAGTTATAGACATGTTTACACATGTCGACTACAACTGTTTAGTGGTGAAACATGCTGCCACTAGGAGTCAGAGAAAAAATAACACGCCCCATTAAATAAGGGAAAATATTAGACGACGCTGCGACACGAGACAGAAGTTACATGCGAAGAACGAAAAAATATACAATTTTATGACTAAGGCAGATAATACTTAGGTTTAAAGGGCCTGTCTAGTGGATAGTACCTGACTACAATATCGGAGGTCGTGAGTTCGATTTCCAGGACAAATAGGTATTTTAATGATGAGTAAGCTGATGAGCCCAATTTTATTTTCTGTGTATGAGTATTATTTATGAATGACTATAACTAGCTGAACCCGTGGCAGAACACGAGTGTACCGTGTTATTTGGGGATACTGCTCCGTACCCGTGGCTTATAGCAATTTCTTTATAGCCTACTTCGATAAATGGGCTATCCGTCAAAAAATTCAACTCGAACCAAGAGTGCCTGAGATTAATGTGTTCTTTCAAACAAAAAGACTATATCTATACTGTATATAAGTAAGTTTAGCTAATAACTGATAACTAAGCAGAACTTGTATCTACTTTACAGGCTCTGCCTAGATTAGAATCAGATGACCGCGTGTGGGTTTTAGCATCTTACATTCACACCTCTAATAAACATCAATAGGACAGCCAAATAGACAGTCACATCTAACTCGTGTCACATTCAATATTGGCCACATTCCAAACGACGAAAACATTGTCTTGCCATGAGGACAGTATCTAAGCATAATATTTTTACTTATTCCAGCCCCGATCAAAATGGTTAGCACGGGAACATCCAATTTCGCTAATACTCTTAAACGCTACAAGTTTATGGCTCATGAGACGATTAACCAGTTATGGGGAACTCCAAGTGCATAGAAATTTGCATTTAAGAATGATAGAGTTTGTAATGCCAGCTTCAATGTGCTGTAATCTGGTAATATTGGTCCAGTTATTGCGAGGCCTGAATTTGAATGGGTTATTTTGAGGGGAAGCAAATTGGCTTAACATTTGACGTTTGTTGGCGAATTAGAATTGGATTACGAATATAGTACGGTGAATAGAAAAAGATTTCAATTGTTGACTCTTTTATTTTATTAGATAAAACAGTTTATATTTATTAATTTATAGACTCACGCCTGTATCCCCGAAGGGGTAGGCAGAGGTGTAATTTTACACCCACACTTCGCCACGAATTTTTAGGTCCCACGTTATAGGGGGCGAGCCTATTGCCGTTACCGGGCACATTACCAGACTACGTGCTGCTGCTGAGAATTTGGAAAAACCTAGTAACACTTTTGCCCGACCCGGGAATCGAACCCGGGACCTCCGATCAGCAGTCGCACACGCTATCCACTGGACCACGGAGGCAGAGAATTTTATTAGATGTGTAGCTTTTTTATGGTAGTCCGTAACTACAATCATAACGTACATGATTTTTATTTTTTTAACTATCTATGGCATGTAATATTATTATCATTCCGCTGCGCGCGCTGCCTCGGTTAGGTCGCGTACATAGTCTCGCTCGCGAATTTAACTTCACTTTCGCACATCGCTTCCGTCAACATCGCATTCTGCGTGTGTGCGTGCGCACTATACTCGCGATCGGTCCGGCACAGTGTAGCCTAACGAACAGAGAAAACGTTTGTTTACCGCGGACTACATGGATTCGACTTTTAATAAGCCTGAAAACGACGCACTCGATTTGACTGGAGACATGAGTATCGAGCAATCTTTGTTGGATAGAATAGATAGAATCACCACCACCGTACGTCACATTTCAACCAACAAGACAACCAGACAACAAAGAACTTGATCTATTCAAAGAATTCCAATCCTTTCAAGCCGGAATACTAGCATCACTGAAAAACGGATTCGACGCACAAAATGAGAGATTGACCGTTTTCCTACAGAGTTACGAAGAACTAAAAACATCCATAAAGTTCATTGGTGATAAATACGACGATCTACACGAGAAAACTACAGATCTACAAAATCAGGTTAAGAAACTTGAATCTAAGATGAACGCCAGCACTAGTGGTGAGCAGCGCATAAATCACTTAGAAAGCAAACTCGAGAAGATGGAACAAGATGCCCGCCAAACCAACATGGAAATCAGTAACCTACCCGACAAGCGGAATGAAAACCTGATGGCTATTTTTGAAAGCATCTCAAACATTATTAAGTATCCCGTATGCCAGCAGGACATCATAACTATTCTCCGCGTTGCACAGGCAAATCCACGAAACCCGAGACCTAGAAATGTTATAGTGAAATTCGCGAATAGAACCACACGGGATAATTATATCGCAGCTGCACGCAAACTCAAGGGTCTCAGATCGGATCAATTGGGCTTCACTTGCTCATCACAGAGGATCTACTTTAACGAACACCTGACTCTTCACAACAAAACCTTATTTCGCGAAGTCCGGGAACGCACAAAGGAATGCGTCTACAAATATACTTGGATCAAACACGGGATTATTCTCGCACGGGCTGATAACAATTCTTCAGTACTTGCGATTCATTCCAGAGAAGACCTATCCAAGACCGTTTCACGCTGAGTTAGAAAATAGTAGAGAAAATAGTAGTTAGAGTATAGTAGTAGTTTAATAAATTATTATTCCATGTTTATATACAAGATATCTTGTGACAACTTGTATCAAAATTTTCATAACGTACGTTGGATCTCATCTGCACACTACTCTATGGATTTATATTTAAACTCGATAACTAGTGAATATCAAAACACCCACAGTTTACACATTTGTGTCATATTATCATTAATTTTTTTACTACGGCATTTATTTCAAGTATTAAATATATTAATTAATTCTCAATTAGCAGTATCGCACGTTTCTAATGGAATTTATAACTCGGTAGATGTATTTGATCCAGTGAGCAACCTTGTTTACATCGTTAATTATTACGCCTTACCATATTATATTTTAATAATTACGTCATCGATAGGTTCAGTGTATTTGTTTGTGTACTTAAGTCATATAGTAATATGCCATAGTATGATAAAATATCGTGATGGTTTATAAATTCTCTATTTTATTATCAAAATTGTCGTGGCCTGAGAACAAACTTAAATACACTGTATACTAACATTCTAGCGGAAAACTACGACATTATTATATTAACAGAAACTTGGTTATTGCCTGCCATCTCCGATAGTGAATTTATAGACTCCAGATACCTGGTGTACCGATGCGATACGGTTCGTGTCTTATGTAGTAAACGGGACGGTGGAGGTGTCCTCATAGCAGCTAGCCGTGAATTACATGCTATTCGTAGTTATTTTGATGTTGAGTGCAATTCGGACTGTTTTATTTTACCCCCAAATATTGATTATGTTTTACTACGGTTCCATTCCAATACTAAGGACAGATATTATATTGTATGTGGTTTATATATTCCACCCAATCAGACGGGACCCACTTATGAGTCACTGTTTAATTCTCTTAACAGGGAAATTACACGATACGGTAAAGCTTTTCATATTTTTGGTGATTTTAATTTACCGAACTTGGCGTGGACTGAGGTTGGTTCAGCTGCCCTTACGTTAGACCCTGCAGAATGTCACAGTTCGGTAAGTAAACAATTGCTTGAGCATATGTCAGTGCTTAATGGTAAACAATACAATATTTATCGAAACAGTATGCATCGTGTGCTGGACTTATACATATCAAATGCCGACAATAGTGTTTGCGAGCCGCTCTCATTTCCTTTAGTTCCTGTGGACCCATTGCACCCACCTTTTTATACATTCGTAATTTTTTTCATGTCACGCAAGCTATTGCCTACCTCTTTTCACCGAGATATAGGTTTCATGAAGGAGATTATGATAGTACCAGGGGCGTAATAGGTAATATTGACTGGAACGTAATTTTGAATAATAAGTCTGCCGAACAATCGGTTAGTATATTCTACGAGAAAATCTATGAAATTATACGTACGTATGTACCACTACGGCCGGTCAAATCTAAAGAATTCCCAGTTTGGTTTACGCGGCCTCTAATTCACGTATTTATGTAAGAAAAAGCCTGGGTAAAATGGAAAAAATCCAGTTACACCTGTAACTATGCCGAGTTCTCTCTCTTACGTCATCGATTTAAATCACTATGCAAAGACAATTACAATAGATACATGATTTCCATTGAGAATAGACTAAAGAATGATGTTAAGGCATTCTGGTCCTTTATTAACAGTCGTAAAGACAAACTCGGTATACCCAATTGCATGACTTACGATGGCAATGAATCGGTTGAACCGAAGGAAATATGTGAGCTCTTTTCAAAATTTTTTAGCTCCGTTTACGAAAAAGGCGAGGTTGGAAGTAAGCATTTTTCAAGTAATATACCATCTCAACATTGTGACATTTTGGATTAATTGTCAATTACTAGAGGCACTGTTCTTGATACGCTCAACTCTCTCGATATAACCAAAGGCCCAGGTCCAGACAGCATACCCCCTATTTTTCGTAAACACACAGCCAATGTAATCAGTACACCCGTATGCTTAATTTTTAACGCTAGTCTGCGTGAAGGTATAGTGCCTCAAATCTGGAAAAGGCCAATATAACTCCAGTATATAAGAGTGGCAGCAAAAATTACGTTACTAACTACCGTCCTATATCCTTGCTCTCCACTTTGTCCAAGGTTTTGGAAAGGCTAGTTCACAATTCTATCTACCCCAGCTTACACAAAATTATCATACCTGAACAACACGGGTTTGTGAAAAATCGGTCAACACTTAGTAACCTAACCCTCTACACCAATTTTTTGTTTGAGAGCTTAGACAACCACGAGCAAGTAGATTCAATTTACACAGACTTTTGCAAGGCCTTTGACAAAGTGGATCATTTCCTGTTACTGCAACAGATCGCCTTCAATGGCATACGAGGAAACCTACTGCGCTGGTTCGAGTCCTATATCACGAATAGAACACAAAGGGTCGTTATCAATGGTTTCGCCTCAGATGTCATAAAAGTCACTTCCGGTGTCCCCCAAGGATCTATATTGGGGCCCCTGCTTTTTGTATTGTACATAAACGACATCTATCAATGTTTTAAGCATAGCAGATTTCTTTTATATGCTGACGACCTTAAAATCTATCGTTGTATTCGAACTACGCAAGATTGTGAGAAGTTTCAGGCTGATCTAGATCGCTTATTAAGATATTGTTTAACTAATAAACTACAACTTAGTCTTACTAAGTGCAAAAGCATATCATTCACTAAGAAAATAAATGCTATCAATTTCTGCTATAATCTGACTGCCACAACCTTGGGCTCAGTTACAACTATTAAAGACCTAGGCATACACCTTGATACCAAGCTGGACTTGAGTACACACATAAATTATATCACCAATAAGGCGTTTCAATTATATGGTTTTGTTATGCGCACGTGCGGCTCCACCTTTAGGCGACCTAGTACTTACATATATTTATACAAAAGCCTAATTAGGACCCAAATCGAGTACAGGGCTAGTATATTCTCAGAATGGAGAGGAAAACGGAAATCTTTCTTGTATATCAATCAAATGTGGTGTAATCGTGGGTTTAAATTTTTTTAAACGTTTCAGACGGCAATCAATTACTTGGGACGTGTTTTTTGACATAAATAACCAGATTTTGATTGTCAGCCACGCAAAGAAGTAAACAATAACACTATCAACATTAATATGATTGTCACATGATTGAGACATGGTCCACTTTTAACTATGAGAAGGTTTACGCCCAAGTGTCGTTTGGTTGTATAATATTCTGGGGAACTCACAGACATACTAGTTTTTTTTTTTTTTTGGTGCATAGGGTTCCCACCAAGAACTTAGGGTCCCAAGCCAACCTCACCTGCAAGTGGTGCACCTGCCGATCAACGGACGAGGCTCTGGCAAACAAAATGTCCCAATAAGCGGCATAGGCTCTCCACCTATTACGTGGGATCAAAACACTGGCGAAAAGTGGGCGTTTAATATGCCTCTGCCTACCCCTTCGGGGAAACAGGCGTGAGTCTATGTATGTATACTAGTTTTTGCACGTTATTTTCCTTTGCCGCTTAGCAAGCGGAAATAAACAACTTACTTCATATAAACAGAATCTTTTACTTTCAAAATCAGATCTAGAAAAAAAATCTAGACCTCCAAACAATACAAAAGCTAACAAGCTTAGGGCCATTAATTTAAGCCTTAAGTCTGACGCAAAATACCCGAGAATCCTCCAAATGCCCATCATATGGCCACCGTGATGGGGTCATAAAAGTAAATTACGTGACATACCCATCCCGAAGCTAGTCTTTTGTCGTTTCAGATTTATCTTGCTCATTAGCTAAAGACACAGGGAGATAAAAGTTGCTTTACGAGTATTCACCACTGTATTTGGACGATATTCTCGTTTTAGATAGCGATGTTATTTGTCTGTCCAACTGTTTTATTGGTGACTCGAATTAGGGTAATAAGGGAAGGTATGGAGTGTTTTGCTTGATGGTGTAATCTTTGGCTAAATGTGGAAGGGTAGGGAGTTTAATGACGTGAAGGCGGGGAATGAGGCGTCCCGATAATGTGCATGAGATACTGACGCTGTTTTAATTTCTTGCGTGCGCTTGTTTCAATTTATAAAACGATTACGGTTTCCTATTTTCTTTAAAGATATGCGTAAGGGTAAGAATTTAATTTATTTTTGTTCTAGCCGCCGATATTGGTATCTTTCGGAATCCATATCTGAAAAAACATGTGGCTGCTACACACAGTGCCGGCGGCATGGGCCGGCGGCTTTTGTCGCGCGGCTCATGCCGCCGGCATTTGGCGGGCGTCGGTGCCGCCGGCATCGGCCGCAGAAAGCCGCCGGGCATCATTCCAGTTGTATAGAACGTAGTGTTGCCAATTTTTTTCTATCTTTAAATGTTTCACAGCTTGTTTGACAATAAAAATTAAAAAATAAACAATTCGTTTTTAATTACGCTCTATTTCTTTCTTCTCGCCACTTTGGATTCATCACTGAACTCTTTAATTCTGATCTTCTGAATTGGCAAGGACGGAGACGGACGGTGATATGATTTTAAGTATAAATTGCCTCCGTGGTCCAGTGGATAGTGAATGCGACTGCTGATCGGAGGTCCCGGGTTCGATTCCCGGGTTGGGCAAGTGTTACTGGGTTTTTCCGAATTCTCAGTAGCACCACGGAGTCTGGTGATGTGGCCAGTAACGGCAATAGGCTCGCCCTCTATCACGTGGGACCTAAAAATTCATGTAATGTGGGTGTAATATTACACTTCTGCCTACCCCTTTGGGAATACAGGCGTGAGTCTATACTATTGCCAATTAAAAATAATATTCTACCACATTCACACAACAGCATCTAGTCCCAAACTAAGCAGAAGGTACAAGCTTCTGCTTATATGTAGTATGCTATTATGCTATGGGTAGTAGATAACGGATAAACATACATATATACTTTTTTTTGTAAATACATACATATTATACATAGAAACAACCAGACCAAGACAAACATCCATGTTCATGCACACAAATGTTTGACTTGAGTGGGAATCGAACCCGCGACCTTTGGTCGCGTACACTCCCGCGGCGCCAACCGGTCGTCACTATTGCCAATTGCCTTTTTCTGTAAAACTTATTTACCATCAGTGGTGAATTTCCTTTAAATCTCTTTGAGCCTAAATAGCTCCCGTCATCCATTTACTTATGTGTAACGTTATATAGATAAGTTTTCATAATTAGTGTTTGGTTTTACACGTCACAGTAAGGGTTGGAAGTAAAGTATTATCATCTTAATATATAAAATCCTTGCGTTACTGACTGACTGATAGACACACTACAGCCGAAACTATTGGGCGCAGGAAGCTGAAATTTGGCATGTATGTTTCTTGGGGACCGTAGAGGTGCACTAAGAAGGGTTTTCCCGAAATTCCCACGGCATCGGGCAAAACGGGTAAAATAAAATATATGCGGGCGTAGCTGCGGGCGTAGCTGCGGGCGTCCTCTAGTATACTATATTTGTATACAAAAGTATAAAGTATAATTGCCAAAAATAAAGTAGGATACGTTATTATAAAGTATGGTTGACAACCCTAATAGAACGAACACACACAAGTAGCAAGTTCCAACCCGCTGCCGGCCGGCGGCCTGCCCGCGCGGCCATGCCGGCGGCTCATTCGTGCGGCCAGGCCGCCTGGCATGCCGCCGGCACTGTGTGTAGCAGCCATAACGAGAATCCGAATTTATAATATCAATAAAAATTGAACTTGTTTCAACCACCTTGTTACAATTTTTACTGATCGATACTCTGTGGGCAGTCAATATAAGTCAGACTTAGCTCATGTAACAACGCCATCGTGCAGCGGCGTAGTGGCACTATGGACAAGCAACTATACCAGATATAGCTGTACAAGCTCTTACTACATACGACGAAGTTTAAAAGCTCTCACGCACTCGTACAACCTTTCGACCTTAAATAGAACAAAAAGCGTCACTATCTGCAACAGACACATAAATCACTGTCTGTCAATGTTCATCAGTTCCCACTACACCCTCCCCCTGTCCTTGTCTGCCTACACTACATAATATCATTTGATTTCACTCGATATCTCGTGCTACAAACATATTATGCCAGTCTTGTGCAGACGTTGTAACAGCGTTTGGTAATGACTGAATTTAATTATGATTGAATAGCCTAGCCTAAATATAACGCAGGCATATAATAATATCTTCATACCAAACGAATTCATTTAGCAGTTAGTATACTTAAATTTTGGATAACTTAAGTTCATTACAGAAGTCTATATATATCAAAATATCACTTTACTATCAAAACTTGCATGAATGCGTATTCCTAAAATTGATGTAATAAAAAGGGTCTCAATGACGTAAATAAAATGTAAAACTAATGTTGAAAATATTGATCAACCTGGGTTATTATTCATTTCGCCACCATGGCTGTTTTAACCTATGTACTCGTATGTTGCGAAACATCCGCGCAAATAGATGATAATTATACTCACTTTATTTTCAATGACGAGACCCTTTAGGTAAATATTAGTCACTGTCGTTCTAGCGACATCCTAGGCGAATCCAAGAATTCTCCTTTCTTAAAGCCCAAGATCTGCTATTAAGTCTAACCAGATTTAGCAGAATATTAACGTTGCGTCAGTGATCATCGTCCTAGCGTTATTCCGGTTTAATCTAAGACTTTTTTGTTCTTAATCTCCGCAACACATGGGGATAACGATTTGCCACGATTTAGACCAATGTCATTATTTTAAGGTACCTACTGAATTTCCATGGTGTCTGTCTAAGATCTATGTATTAGCTGGGTCCTATGGCTTAACGTGCTTTCCGAGGCTAGGAGTATGTGATAATGAGCTATTGAAAACGCTCAAAACTATAAAAGCACTTGAAACCCACAAAAACACAAAGATTGAAGTTCTCTCAAATCAAACACTACCATTTTCATATAACACGTTATAATTGAACGAAAATGGGCAATTGAGGCCAGTCTGTTGAACACTTCACTGAGTGCCATAATAATTACTCCGATCAAATGCTACTGCAAGCTTGTAAAACTTCGTGAAACGGTGATTAACTAAATTATCTGCTAGTCTAATAGACTGCGTGGGAGCTGCTCAGAATCTGTGTAAACTTTGTAGCAGCGATCGGCGGTCCGAGCAATTAGAGTTTAAGTGCTTAAGTTTTTGGACTGTTCTCGTAAACTGTGCATCGTATTGATAAGGTAATTAGTGCGGATGTATAATTTTACCAATTGACATAAGTTTAATTAACGTATTTTTCATGACGATATTTAAACTACAGTCTATTACAATTTCATTCCATGCAGGGTGAGTAAGATATTTAAAAATATAAAAATAAAGTACAGATAATCTTAGAATCCCTTAAGCGTAGATTGTGTGTAAGGTTTGCGATATCCATTAATATATCTAAAGAGTGTACAACCTAGCGTACGTCATAACCGTTCAATAGGAGATCACAATAGATAAATTCAACTTGATTTCTTTCAAGTTCAACATCAGGAAATTAGTTAAATTTAAAAAGTCAAGTAGATAGTCTAATCATAATCTATCCACTGATTAAAAAATGATGCCAGCACAATCACACTCAAAGGAAATTATTGTTTCGGCTTCAAAAACGTCTATTCAATTTACATAGATTAGTTTTCTTTATATAATATCCGTGTAGTGACGGATAAAGAATACAAGTGTCACAACCCCATTTCATTCCGTGGGTGTCGTAAAAGCAACTAAGGAAATTGCAAAAAAAAGCGAATAATATCTTTGCGAAGAGATGGAAAACTTGAAACCAAACCCTATACCAACTCGTCTGGCCAGCGCGGTATAGTAGGCCAAATACCACCCAATGAGCGCACCAACGAATAGGCCCCCAGTTCCCGGTAGTCCCGCTGTCCGCAACTACGGTAGCGGTCGCGGTAACAGTGGGGCAGGGGGTGCTAAGAATCTCCGGGCTACGGCAAACGGCTACCACAAGAAACTGACCCTGGCTACGTACAATCGACGCTCTCTACGGCTGGACCAACACATCACCGAACTCGAAGTAGAATTAGGTCATATAAACTGGCATATATTGGGGTTGTCTGAAGTCCGAAGACAGGGGGAGGACACGATAACCCTTGAGACAGGCAACCTGTTCTACTTTCGAGAAGGCGATCAGCCTTCTCAGGGCGGTGTCGGTTTCCTCGTTAACAAATCTCTCGCTAACAACGTTGTAGAAATCTGCAGTGTGTCGACAGGGGTAGCGTACCTGATATTAAGGATCACCGACAGGTACTCCTTGAAGGTGGTAAAGGTATATGCACCGACCTCGACATACTGCGATGACATAGTCGAAGCCATGTATGAGGACATTACTAAGGCTCTACATCATACCACCAAGACACACTACAGCGTTGTTATGGGGGATTTTATTGCCAAAGTGGGAGTACAAGAACGCGGCGAAACGAGAATCGGATCCTATGGCGTGGGGTGCCGAAATCACAGGGGGCAAATGCTGGTCAACTTTCTGGAGTCACAGGGGCTCTTCTTAATGAACTCCTTCTTTAAGAAGAAGCCTCATAGAAAGTGGACATGGCGAAGCCCCGATACTGTGACAAGGAACGAGATAGACTTCATCATGTCTGATCGGAGGTATATATTTAGAGACGTCTCAGTGATCAACAGGTTTAATACCGGTAGCGATCATCGACTTGTCCGAGGCACTCTAGATAAAGACTTCAGAGCTAAGAGGCTTCGCATGATGAAGACCTACTGCACCTCAGCTAGCAGTAGGATGCGAAAAGTTTCAACTGGAACTTCAAAACCGTTTCGGACTGCTGGAAACCCATGGCACTGTTGGCGAGAAAACCGACGCTGTGGTCAAAACGCTACAGGATGTGTCTCCAAGGGTGTTTCCCAGAAAAAGCGTTAACAAGCAAAGTAAACTCTCGCTCGAGACTCTCGAACTTATGAGGCAAAGAAGGGGAATGTCATATGCGCAGACGTCTTCGACAGATGGAAGAAACCTAAACCGGAAGATCCGGAAGCTGGTGCGACGTGACCTCCGATGTTCCAATACCCGCGCCATTATGGCTGCGATTGAACAGAATCGAGGCACCAAAGTCTTCGTTCGCCAGCTTGGTAGAATTCATCTGTCGAAACTCAATACTGCGGATGGCAAAACCGTAACCTCCAAGTCCAAGATTCTCGCTGAAATTGAGAGTTTCTACAAGGACTTGTACGCATCACGGATGCCTAAACCCACGAGACCCAGCGGTGATGACCACAGAGCCCAACTCACGCGCCATTACACGGAGGACATCCCTGATGTCAACCAGGGCGAGGTAAGAGTGGCTCTCGAGCAGCTCAAGAACAACAAGTCTCCAGGGGATGACGGAATCACCACAGAGCTCTTAAAAGCAGGTGGGACAGCAGTTCTGAAAGAGCTGGCGAGCCTGTTTAATTCCGTTATCCACCGAGGCCTAACACCTCAGGCGTGGTGTGGGAGTGCGGTGGTTCTGTTTTTCAAAAAGGTGACAAAACCCTCTTGAAAAACTACAGACCCATCTCACTCCTGAGTCACGTCTACAAGTTGTTCTCGAGAGTCCTAACAAATCGCCTCGCCAGAAAACTCGACGATTTCCAGCCACCGGAACAAGCCGGGTTTCGAAAAGGCTACAGCACCGTAGACCACATCCATACTGTTCGGCAGATTGTACAGAAGACCAACGAATACAATCAGCCGCTGTGTATGGCTTTCGTGGACTACGAGAAAGTCTTCGACTCCATCGAAACCTGGGCGGTTCTGGATGCTCTGCAGCGGTGTCGCATCGATTGGCGCTACATCGAGGTGTTGAGATGTTTGTACGACACGGCCACTATGACCGTCCAGCTCCAGGACAGTAAAACCAGCCCCATTGAGTTGCGTAGAGGGGTGAGGCTGGGGGATGTAATATCCCTAAGCTCTTTACCAACGCACTCGAAGACGTCTTTAAGACGCTGGACTGGACTGGACGGGGCATAAACATTGGTGGCGAGTACATATCCCACCTTCGGTTTGCCGACGATATCGTCATCGTGGCAGAGAGCCTGGAAGTGCTGAGCGAGATGCTGCAAAGCCTAAGTGGAGCCTAAGATTATGTTCAACGAACACATTGTGCCGGGACCGGTTTATGTCGACGGATCGATGCTCGAAGTTGTTCAAGAGTATGTCTACCTTGGGCAAGTAGTCCAGCTTGGTAGAAACAACTTCGAGAAAGAAATCGACCGCAGGATCCAGTTGGGTTGGGCAGCGTTTGGCAAGCTACGTCGAGTTTTCTCTTCGCCTCTACCGCAATGCCTGAAGACCAAAGTTTTCAACCAATGCGTCCTACCTGTTATGACGTACGGTGCCGAGACGTGGACACTCACAGTGGGACTAGTCCACAAACTAAAAGTCACGCAGCGAGCTATGGAATGGGCTATGCTTGGCGTCTCTTTGAAGGATAAAATCCGAAACGAAGTTATCCGACAAAGAACCAAAGTTACCGACATAGCTCACAGAATCAGTAGACTCAAGTGGCAATGGGCTGGCCATATCTGTAGAAGGACTGATGGCCGATGGAGCAAACGTATCCTAGAGTGGAGACCACGTCTCGGCAAGCGTAAGGTAGGGCGGCCCCCGGCTAGGTGGACCGACGACCTAAAAAAGGTGGCTGGGACAGACTGGATGCGGAAGGCTGAGGACCGTGTACTGTGGCGTGTGTTGAGAGAGGCCTATGTCCAGCAGTGGACTGCGATAGGCTGATTGATTGATTGATTGATATAATAGGCGGCAAACGAACAGACGGATCACCTGATGGTGAGCTATTACCGCCGCCTACGGACATTGGACACCCGCGACACCAGAGAAATGTCATTTGCGTTTGGGATGTGTGCCGGCCTTTGGGATGGGAAATGTAATAGGAGGAGTAAGATGAGGTAGAAGGAAAAGAGTTTGGAACCATCAGCACTCTAACTCACCAAACGAAACGCAACAATATGGGTACTGTTACTACGTCAATATTCTGAGGAAGACTTGCCCATCCAATTCATGTTGAAATCACCAAAGCTCTACTATCTATAATAACTGTTTGTAATATATGTTATGTACAGACACATTATTTTAACTTTATAACGCTTGAAGACTGTTCTGCAATTGCAAATTTAAAAATAAACCTAATAATATCCATATTCATTTCCATCTCGCTGGTCGATATACATTAATTGGCAATGTCGTAAGAGGCGACTATGGGATAACACGATGCAAATACCATCTTTGCGTAGAGACGGAAAACTCGACATCAAACCTTATACGACTGCCTCGTTGGTCTCGCGGCATAAATGTGCGCGTGGGATCGGGAGGTCCCGGGTTCGATTCCTGGGTAGGGCAGTGTTATTGGGTTTTTCTGTCACGAAATTCTCAGTAGCAGCACGGAGTCTGGAAATGTGCCCGGTACGGCAATAGGCTCGCCCCTTATTGCGTGGGACTAAAGTATATCTCGCGAAAAGTGGGTGTAGAAATACACCTCTGCCTACCCCTTCGGGGATAAAAGGCGTGACGATATGTATGTATGTATGTAACCCGGAATCCGTTTACTAGACTAACCGGATTTGACTGAATATGAGCTTTTCGACAGAACGACTGCCTGTCTGACCGTCGCAACCCTAGTATATAGCGATATTCTGTGGTTTGGACTATTGTCAGTTTATTCATTAGCCGTGTGGTTTCCGGCGGAGTAGAATAGAACCACCCTCTATCTTACCGAGGTGTCGTAAGAGACGACTAAGGCACACCGACCGACTCAACGTAAAGCAAAAGTAACGTTGAGCTAAGTCGCTAGTGGCGAGTTGTCGGTTCAGATACGGAAAACTCGAAACAAATCCGGAAAGGGACAATCTGTCAGACCCGAATCAGGTTCCTGCAGCCGACCCAGCAACCCACGTTAGTGACTTGTCACTCCTGTGGATTTTGATGGGATGGCCGAGAGGGTGGTGTAGGTTCTGGGCACGCCTGCATCACTTAAATACTTTCACCCAGGCAACACAGCGTTTGTGGAGAGGAAACTTCACACACCAATCACACCTTGGTGGAAAACAACATGGAGGGTGGCAATGACCGGTTATAAGTCCGTGCATACAGGCGTAAGCGCGGGCGCCAGGGGTCATCCTCGACAGTGGGAGGGTCCATCGTAGGCCCACTGACAAGTTACCGCCCACTTCAAGCAGGGCAGCCCTCAGCCAGTAAGGTACTCGTCCACCTCGGTACTGTCTTGTTCCTCTTGGGTGTGAGGAGCACTAGCTAACAACTAGACAGGCAGTTCCGTATTCAACTCACCTGCGGCAAAAAGTAAATACAAGAAATATATAACAAAACACCGTTTATCCATGCGTATTGGGACATGGAATGTCCGTACCATGAGGAAGAGCTTCCCTAACACAGCTGGACGCTCAAATTGCGACGACCATCTGCGCAAAACCGCACTTATTGACGGCGAGCTCATGAGGCTCAATGTGATGATTGGCTCCATCAGATAAGCAAATTTCACTTTCTTTTGGAAAAGAAAACATATGTCAGCTGTGCGAGAACATGGGGTAGGGTTTGCAATCAGAAACTAGCTGCTGCCTTACCTGCACAGTATCGAAGATCCGAGAGGAGTGTCCGAGCGCATAATGGTAATGCGCTTAAATACCAACTACGGCCTTGTCACCCTAATTGCTGCGTATGCACCGACCCTGGCCTCCTCTGCGGAATCTAAAGACTGTTTGTATCAACAGCTGAACGAAACAGTGCATTTAGTCCGGCCTGGCAATCATTAATTGCTGCTGGGGGTTTTCATCGCTCGTGTAGGACGTGAACAACTTTCTTGGCCTGACTTTATTGTCAATCACGGTGTCGGCAAGCAGAATGAAAATGGACAAAGGCTTTTGGAATTCTGCTGATATAACCAATTATGTATAACCAAAACTTTTTCAAAGGCTAAGTTATCCGCAAGGTCTCTTAGAAACATCCTCGTTCGGGTCACTGGCACAAGTTAGATGTTATAATTAGAAAAAATTGGGCAAGTGCGAGTCGGACTCGCACACAAAGGGTTCCGTACCATCATCTATAAAAGAAAATCACGTTCGTTGTATGTATACTTAAATACTTTATAAGTTTCTACCTGTTTATTAAGATCGAGTAACAAATTGCTTAAAAATTACGTTTGTTTTTCAAATTTAATTATTTATTTTGAAAGGTAATATACAACTACATATTCTGTAAAAATTTAAAGCGTCTACCTGTAACAGTTAGTAATTTTGAGCAAAAAATACGAAAAAAAAACACGTTTTTTGTATGGGACGCCTCCTTAATTTTTTATTTTTTTTATTTTTATTTTTTTTATTTTTATTATTTGTTGTTATAGCGGCAACCGAAATACATAATTTGTGAAAATTTCAGCTTTCTTGCTATCATGGTTTATGAGATACAGCCTGGTGACAGACAGACGGACAGACAGACAGACAGCAGAGGCTTAGTAATAGGGTTCCGTTTTTTACCTTTTAGGTACAGAACCCTAAAAAGAAAGATCTTATATTAAAGAGTCTCATATATTATTTAAAAATAGAAGATCTTATATTAAAGAAGAACAAGAAGGAGATCTTATATTAAAAAGATCTATTTTTCGGGACATCCTTCCTACACGAACATTCTACAGTACAGATTGTGATAGGGGAAAGTGGGTCAGATTCATACAAGGGGCACCTTCATACACTAGGTACAACTGATGTTAGGCGCATATTAAAAAAATTACTTATTCGTGTGTACCTATGTCTGTGGTTGCTGACGTAGTTTGACAGGGCTTAGCGTCAAACGGGCGACGCGGCGACGGCGAGATACGAAACGTGATTCGGCCAGGTGTAAGTAATTTTATATCCTCGCTTTGAACGTCTTTATTTCAATAAAAGCTGCTCTCTATCTAGAGTCAACTAAATAATTTTATTTAGTTATTTTTTTTTTCAACGATAATAGGATCAAATTTGTGAAATGAGTCGCAAATTATTCTATATACAGTTGCCTTTTTTCTAACAATATTTTCATTTCATTTTCTTGTCATGGGGTAGATTCATACAGTAGTATACGGGGCATATTCATACTGTATGAGTAATGGGGGGAAATTTGTAGAGTATGGAGTTAATGCACAAAAATTTATAAATAAGAAGTAAATAAGGACGAAGATGTTGATGGTGATAAAAGACGAAGATACTAATGGCTAGACTTGAATAGTAATGGGACTGATCAGAAAGACTCATTAGCTTAGTTCTCTTGGTGCCTTTATGTTATTTTATTTTCATATTTTTTTTATGAAAACGCTGCATCCCTATATTTTGATTCTGATATATTGATTTTGTTAATAAATAAATATTTCATGTACAACTTGTGTACTTTTCACTTGTATGAAAGTGCCCCGCATGTGGGCCACATTCATACATTTCTCTTTTATTATATTTTATTTTATAAAAAGCCGCACAAGTGTATTTACAAAAAAATCATAATTTGAATATATAGTCAGATAATGAGACTATTGATTTTTGATGAATCGATATAGATATCTATACCAGAAAGAATTCTATAACACTAAACATAAAAGCTGTATGAAGCTACCCCATCACCCCCTACAGATCATTTTCTTGTCATTACTACCATATCTTTAACACCTAAAAGGATTCACTCATCTCAACCTCCCGGCAAAAAGAAGCTTGACCTACCACCAAAGGAAGACAGCGAAATGGTCAAATCTTTTCCAACCCGCGCTTGCAGCGAAATGGCTTCGTGCGACCCTAATGTATTGTGTCGGCTTATTTTGTATGGAAGCAAGTAAGGCATCTGCTCACTGTAACAGCAACCAAAATATTTGGCTATCAGAAGAAAAACCATAACGATTGGTTCTACAACAACCATCTTCATTTCGAGACACTTATTGGAGCCAATTTCTCCTTTCAAAGGTGAGTCCTAGTCCTGCAGTGGACTGTTAAAGGCTGATGATTATTGGAGCCAAACGCAAAGCCGCGGAATCTTACCCTCGAGTAAATTTAAAAGAGAATTGAGTAACTAGAGCAGATAGAGACAGTAATTTCCGTGCGGGGCGCTCCACAACAGACATGATTTTTACGCTGAGGCAGGTTCAAGAAAAGTGCCGAGAGCAGAAAACTCCCGTGTTCGTCGCTTTTGTTGACCTCAATAAAAGGTTTGACACTGTTAGCAGGGAGGGACTTTATACTGCGCTTGTTAGAATAGGCTGTCCACCTAAACTTCTAGCGCTTGTCAGGTAATTTCATGATAACAAAAAAGGTGCAACGGCGTATAACAGCAATCTGATACCTTTGAGGTGCGACGCAGAGTTCGGCAAGGCTGCGTGTTGGCTCGGGTTGTTCTTCTCGCTACTCTTAAAAGGTGTTTTCGGCGAAACTGAACAGGGTATACATCTCAACACCAGTTAATTTATCTCTCTTGAAGTCCAAAAAGCACCGTAAGAACGTTTTCATCGACAGTCTTCTGTTTGCCGACGTTGCAGCTTTTATTGCTCATTCTTCAACGGAACTTCAACAAATGATAGACAAGTTCGTTAAAGCATGTTACTTGTTTTCCAAGTCCATCAATGCTAAGAAGACGGTAATCATGGTGCAAGGTTGTACAGAAAGGGCAAGTATTCTGCTGGATGGTACTTTAACAGTGGGCTGCAATAATATAGCATATGCATTGGCAAAGCGTCCACGATGTTCGGGAAGCTAAGTACAAGAGTGTGGACTAACAAACACCTCACTATTAACACCAAGATGACCATGTCCCAAACTTATGTCTTGAGTGTACTCTTGTACGGAGCTGAGATCTGGACATCTTATGCGAAGCAGGACAGACTACTCAACTCGTTCCAGATGCGTTGTCTTCGAGCCATTCTAGGCATCTCATGGAGAGATAATGTGACCAACGAGAAAGTGCGAGAAATCGCCAAACTGCCTAGCATAACTGGTCTGCTGAAGCAGAGGAGGTTGCGCGAGGTAGGTCACGTATATCGCATGGAGCCATCTTGTTTGCCTAGGAAAACTCTCCTGGGAGAAGTTGCAGATGCAAAGCGTCCCGTAGGCAGTCCCGTGTTAAAGTTTAAAGACAGCGATAAGCGCGACATGTCTACTTTCGATATAGATTTCTCAAAATGGAAGGATCTCGTAGAAGATCGTGCTCGATGGAGGAAAATCACATCGAACGGCCTCAAAACACATGACATATCCTGGCTTGAGGTCCTGGGCCAGAAACGTGCCCGCAGGCACTCGGCGCAGGCGCTAGGTGCAGGCGAATCGGTCTGTACAGTCACCTTAAAAAGTGCGTTTACTTTTCTGACGCTGTATAAATCATCTGTTATAGATGAAATGAGGCCTATGATGATTAGCTTATTCAGAGGTACCAATTGCTTATAACGACTTTTAGAGATCTTTTAATAACAGCCGGGACTAACAGCTTAACGCGCACAGGCAAGCGATAATAAAATTAACAATTAAATTCGCACGTCACTCCGAAAGTAAGTGGTGCGCGCAATGGGTTCGAACCCGATAGCCTCTGCATGACAGTATGTTGGTATCTCCACTAGGCTATCGCTGCGTGACTTATGTCGAATATAATTATGAGTACTTAAAAGTTACAATTATTTGATAATTAATACAGCGTGGTCTGATAGGTTATGTGACACTTCATTCGGACAAATATCTAACAATGCAGTTTTATTTTCTGCCAAGTAGCCAGCTGACATCTTACTAAGCATAAAATTTAAAAATGTATCGTTAGCGCTTTCGTCGATCGAAAAACGCTTACAAATATAATTTTTAATTTATAGACGCGACGTAACGCCTATGTAAACGGTTCACAAGAAGGGCATACAATTTGCGAATATTAAATGTTTTAATTAGGCTTTTTGCCAACACCGAAGGTTGCGGCAAAATGAAAATTTCAACAAAAATAGTAGACTTTTATCAGACGACACTGGCGATTGGTTGTGGCAGTGCAAGTGACAAGTGAATAGCTATTGACGATGAGCATGATTTTTAAAGGTTAGCTTTAAGATGCCTGCTCACTAGCAGTGTTTCATTAATACTAGACTGCAGGTACAGTGTAGGTAGTGCCTTAATTCACTCTCACTTAGCTGATCGCTGTGCCTTCGCTCACACAAACTATTATTCCGTATGACACGACACAATACTTTGGGTGATCAACAAATATTTTTGGGTGGATATGTCTGTGAGTTATATCTATCCTTTTTATACGACAGACGACAGGCACGTGTTTTTTGAAGTGGTGTATTCCAAATCGCCTCTTGTTGTAAAACTCATGTCGAATTCACAACAAAAGCCTCTGTTATAGGACAAACCATCTCCCAAAGGACTCACTTGAACCACAGCTGCATCGAAGCTTGCACAAATAAACTCACTTATTCACCACCAGTTTTATTATAACTTGCACCGCGCCCTAACAAAATAAGGGTGTAATAAAATTTCTATACAACGTAAGCGGTTTATGAGTTTTCTATTTAGCCTTGCTGTTGTATTGGAATTGAATTTTTCTTCCACCTGACGCTCACTCCCCGACAATTGTCCCTATCTCAATTTGTTTGCCTAAGAAGTGACTTTATTGAATCGGCCATAGAAATGTTTTGAAGTGCTCTTAAGCCTCTTTTATTGGGTTGCGTCCCATTGATTGGTCTCGTATATTGTCCAATGAAATGTAAATATTGCTTTTCTTTAATACTTCAACTGAATGATTACCATTGTATTTCGAATTGTGCTACGGCCAAGCGAGTAGATAATTGATACCTATTTTTTGTGTAAGAATGTTTAAAAAGCACTTTTGAATGAATGTTCGACGAAATAATGTTCATAAAGAAAATTTTAATTGAAGCTAAATTGGCAGAAAAAAAGCTTATTTGGATGACTTCAGCCTGCAACATTATTAGACCTACACAAATGTTAAGAGCTTGTAATCACTTCTACAAATGTACAATATTAATAGCAGATGGCACTGTATTAGTTTATCTTGCCATGTGCCGTAGCTATTGACGAATAAACATGATATAATATTATGTTGCGTTAATTTACGCGGCAACCTCATTGTCAAGTATTTACGCACCAGTCTCATAAAATTATTATTATTATACATGATTCAATTACGAATGAAAATCTACTGAATTATTCAAAACATTTTGCTTTTGAATTTAATACTAATTGACAGTGAGTTTACATTTTAAATGTTGCTCTAATCACTTCGCTTTCAATTAGAAGTTGTCTAGTACAAAATATTTCAGATAAATATTATGAAAAAGAAAATATGAAAATGACAAAATATTTACCAAGAATATATGTATATAAGGCAAGTGTGAATGGGACAAGATGAAGGGGAAGACCTAGGCGGACGTTCTCTGACTCTAGATTGTAGACATCCTAAAATAAGGCAGGTTAGAAGTACCCTAAACAGAAGAGTATTCATGAGAAATTCGATGGGAGTGAATGAAGCAAGAGAGATATGTCAGGATCGTTGCAAATGGCGTTCTGTAGTTTCTACCTACCCCTTCGGAAAAGGCGAGAGTCAATCTATGTATTTAAATACATACAAATATAAATAAATAAACAGCCTGGTAAATTCTCAAATAGTAGTTTAATTTCATTATGTAACATTCGTGTACATGTGTGGCGATAATCTGATAGAATTACATTAGACATAGGTGTGTTTACGCGGAGATAATTCCTTGGTAAAGTATTTCTGATCTCGTTCGAGGAACAAAGGTACGTGTGTATTAATAAAGTATGTTACAAACAGGGTACTAATAAATAGAAATAAGAAATAATATACTTTTCCACGGCAACTCTGTGCTGTGAACTGAAATTAATGATAAACCTGGGAAGCTACTTTTAGTGCGTAGTGCGTTCGCCTCGCTGGGTCGTATGCACCAAGTGTCCTGGGTACTAGTCCCTCGTGGGATACTTTGTCCGATTCACTAAGCGTCGTTTTAAGTCTGGGTGTAATTTATGCTCGATTGAATGTTTATTAAGTCCTCTCTAAGAATTTATTCCTAGTGCACGCGTTGTCTTTTTAAACGACTTAATTAAATTCAGAATAAGGAACTCCTTTTTTGTTGCTTACTGTATAGGCAAAAGTCTTCTAAACAGTTTCTCTAGATTCTGATGGCTATAAAATTAATTAAAAACTTAGTTAAACTAGGAGAGTAGTTCCTCACCCGCGTGTGTCAGGTGTAACGAGTCTAATATATGTGGCAGGGCAGAGCATATGAATACTCAAGATGACGGCTATAATTACTTAGATAATTTTCTCCAGAGCACTTCTAGATTACAAGACATTTTGGTCTGTTGAGAATAAACTTATGAGCTTGTTCTTGATTTTGACCTGAATTGCAAATTAAAAATAGAGGTTATGTAAAATTATCTTTAGTCACGTCTCAGTTTGATTTTGACAGAACCTTTGCCACATGTGGACTTCTAATAGACAGAATATATGCTGGATCGTCGCAGACCAGGATAACTTATGGGTAGTGCATAGAAAACCTTGTCGCCAAATCATTTGGTGCCTCTTTTTACTCCAGGCTCCCACGACGTCGTACTAACAGCTTGTTGGCACTTGAACCAACTCACCATTCATCCGATCTCAATCACACTTCTTTCACTACCCTCTCGGGTAAGCCTTTGTATAAATTCTATTCCGGAAAGCTCGGCCATTGCCTGCAGTCATTTTATACATAAAAAAGCCCTTAATTCCGTGTTAATTACTCCCTTTTATAACATACATACATACATACATAGTCTGAGTCTGACGCCTATATCCCCGAAGAGGTAGGAAGAGGTATACTGCTACACCCACTTTTCGCCAGCTTTATTTTAGTCCCATGTAATAGAGAGACTTACGAGGCAGGCCAGTAGTAATCATATTATATTGCCACTTTATGATCATCGTTATACAGCCTTTCGCAATCTATTGCTCGACATTGGCTTCTCTTAATTTCTGTTACGCTGAATCGCTACTCTAGCACACTGGCTAGACGGATAGATTATCAAAAAGATATAATTTAGCTTCAGGGATATATTGGTTTATGCATACGTAGACTTCATATGTATTCGAGAAGTGTACAAATATTTTAGAACGTACGTAGTAGTGGTAGAAAATAATTAAGTGGAAACTTATCAAAATAACAGTAAAGTGTAATTAGCGCGGCGTATCTAAGTCTCCGATCTCGAATCGGAATACACAATGCGACTGCAGTACGACGTTACTACGTTTCTTTCTATATACAACGTTAATTAAGAGTTTTAATCCTTAACTAATTAAATTAAGGTTTAATTTGCTATAATGTTTCAGCTGACTAAAAAAAGAGGTTTTTAATTTCAGTTCTGTATTTTTATGATTGTTACCTCGCAACTACGATACGTAAGTTTTTTACCGGTTTCAAAGATCTATTTGCTGTTGGGCAATATAGATATTCTATCCATCCTTGTGGTGACGGATTAAGAATACGGAATGTCACCACCCCATATCATCCCATGGGTGTCGTAAGAGCCGACAGAGGGAGCATATTATGCAGAGAACAGCACTGTAAGAGAAGGAAAACTTGATACAAACCCTATACCAACCCATTTGGCCAGCGTGGTATAGTAGGCCAATTCCTCCTTTCAATGGAGAGGCCTAATCCAGCAGTGGACTGTAAAAGGCTATAAATGATGATGAATATGAATATTTTACTTCCTGTTTGACCAAATCATCTGATTAGCGAATTATACGAGGCCAAATTACTGCCTCCCTGGTCCAATGGATAGCGTAATCGACTGCTGATCGGAGGTCCCGGGTTGGGCAAAAGTGTTACTGGGTTTTACCAAATTCTCAATAGCAGCACGGAGTCTGCTGATGTGCCCGGTAACGGCAATAGGCTCGCCCCCTATTACGTGGGACCTAAAAATTTATGGGGAAATGTGGGATAAATATTACACCTCTGCCTACCCTTTCGCGGATATAGGCGTGAGTCTTTATAAAAAAAATGCCCAGCAGTGCACTATGTAAGACTGTCTTCTTTCTCTTAGCGCTATCCCAGTTTCAATCTGGGGTCCGCTAACTAATCTAACCGGATTTGGGTGAATATTAGCTTTTCCACAGAGCGACTGCCTGTCTGACCTCCGCAACCCGAAGGGATAGCGATATTCCATGGTTTAGACTAGTGTCAGTTTATTTAGAAGGTACTGACGCCCTGTCACGACTGTCAAAGATCTTCATGACAACCGGGACCGACGGCTTAACGTGCTCGCCGAGGCGCGGGACAAGAGATAATTAACAATTCAATACGCACATAACTCCGAAAAGTCATTGGTGCGCGCCGTGGATTCGAACCCGATACCCTCTGCATGGCAGTTTGTTGGTATATCCGCTCGGCTATCGCTGCCTTTTTTTAAGTATGAAAGACTGTATGATGAAATAATCCTGTATGATACATTAACGAGTTGTGTAAAATCTCTTATTTCTTTTACGAAGCTCAGAAAGTCCAATGACGGGGATATCGTCAATAGTGTAGTTATAAAGTCAATCTCTGAATAATATAAAGTATTTTTCCACAATGAATGCTGGGCGAGTAAGTAGATTAACTCTTCAACTGCCTATGCACTGATCAGTGCGAGACATAATAGATTTTCTATTGTGTTATGTATCGCGGCGGTCAAGAGGTTAAGTGATCAGTTGATCACCTCGCTAGGGCGGTTTACCTGAGTATGTTTCACACATCGAACAAAATATGAATTGGAAATAGTTTTAGTTTTGTACGTTGTCTAAAAACAGCAATACTTTTCGTGCAACATTTTATCTATATACTAACTTTTACCGCGACTTCACGCACAGGAGAGTTGGTCCTCGGAATAATGGGTAGTGCATGTGCTACGCCTATGTAAACGCTATTTTACTGGAAACTGTTCTTACCGTCAAGAAGTTACAAATAGCCATCTATCCACACTCAAAATTTCACGTTTATATAATAGAAGTACAATTTTAGCGTCATACTAGGAATATTTCAGTAAATAGTTAGGCTCTAAGTTTATATTGGTCAGGATGTTACCACAATTTTGTCTATTTTAGTCGCCAACGCGATTGACTTGCCGACTGACGGCAATAATACATATATTTTGAGTCTATTTCCTACCACCCTTTACGGTTTATAAATACAAGTCATTTAGAAGGCGGAACAGTTGCACCTTGCACCTCCTATCCAAGATAAATTTTTTGTTCAATATACAGAGTGTTTATATGCATTTGCAAAATATTTTAATAATACAACATAGACAGTTTACTTATTAACCTAAAATTATTTTAAGCAGTGTGCGATGATATAAGACCCTATGCTCATTAAATGTTACTTAGATAGTAAATAGTAAATACTTAGAAAGTAACTCAGAATATACAGTTAATTGTGCAAAATAAGACTGAATTGGGCAGTCACTGTAGGTACGTGTGCTTGTGTGTGTTAGGCACCTACATTGGTGATCAGCTGAGCGGCGGACGCGGTCAATATACCGAGTTAATTTTCAAAGTGTATGATGACGAATTTTTTTTAAACTTTATTGACTTATTTTTTCATGTATTTGTATTCAGTTATAGTAGTATATTCACCCCTTAAATTGCAGGTCTACGGTTGAAACCCAAGGTACGCATAACTGACTTTTCAAAGCTATGTGTGTATTAAATTCATAATCAAGAATTTGCTGCTGCTTGCTTGCTGGACGATGGAGGAAAACATCGTGAGGAAATCTACATGTCGGAGAGTTCTCCATAATGTTCCCGAAAGACATGTGCTGTCTGCCAACACACACATGGCCAGCAAGGCCTGTGGCCAAACCCGTGAAGTAACCAGTGCACAGTAGTGGTACGATTGAAATACAATAGTGGACTATTAAAATTAGTTCTTTAAAAAGTGTGTTTCGGAATTAAGTGTACAATCAACCCCGTATATACCAAAATTATTCCGCTGCTGGGCACAGAACTATTCTCACTACGACTAGGAAAGCTATAGTCCACCGCGCTAGCTAAGTTCGGATAAGCAGACTGAGACCTTTATCCCTTAAAATAACCACATCTAAAAGCTCATCGGTTTGCAACAGAAACCCTTCTAAAATAACCACAATCTATCAGCTTTAGTGAATAAACCATCCGATATTTAATGAGGATAGGAGAACTTAACCGACACAGTGCGCTGCCACTCGAATTCCCAGCGCAAATAGTTTATTTATAAACCGTGATTCACGTGAGATTGATATCCATCAGACTGTAGCCGAAAAATGCCGGTTCTGTATTACGAGTATCGTAAATCATGAATGTTGGTGGAACAAATATTATGTTTGCTCTGATGATTAAAGGTGTGCGCTAATGAACAAGGTAAAATACAAATAAAATAAAAAATCAGCATTGCAGAATGGTTATTGATTTTTTTATTGGACGAGAAATCTTTGGGTGACTATTTATTGCCTTTGAGGTAGGCGCAATAATTGCTATAATATCGTTGTATTTTCTTTTTGTTTTGTCAATGTCATGTTTCTCGATAGACCAAGCAACCATGTTAACTTTTATTTACTAGGCACGGAATGCGCACCAGGAATCGTAAAATTCCTACTTCTGCGCACTACTAAAGCATCAAAAATCATGGTGGCTTATAGTCTTGTGAGACGGTAGACGAGTAGCCACTCCAACCTAAGATGTCTATATAATTGTTAATTAACATAAAGTTAATCATTCATGCCATCACATCCCGAAATCATTAATTATCAGAACATTAAAAAACAAGCAAAAGTTTAGTGCGAAGACTGGCGCGCAGAAGATCTCGGGTCCGAATCCACGGCGTTCAGCACTGTCATTTTGAATGTTAAGTGAATTCAATTCCACTACCTGTTGTTTGGGCTTTAAATTAACTTTAAAATCAACCTAAATAAAACAGACAACAATTATACTTCTATTATAAGTAGGTACAATATAAATATAATTTTCCATGTAACTTATAACTCCAATCGAACTGAATTATAAAACAACGCAATAAGTATTTCATACGTACTTCCAGTGAGGTCGACGGTTGACCGGAAACGGTAATCGGGCGCCGGAAGTCGGCCCGCTGTTTATTGTTCGCTTCTATTCCTGACCACACACAAATCGGAGCTTTAAAACCCCTATGATTTCCTTGTGACTAGCCAGGACTGGCAAAAATATACAGAATACCAAAGTAATTATAAAATTTGCCACCGTTTATCGTTGGAGAGCCCTATATCCAGCAGTGAACTGAGACAGGCTACTGATGATGATAATGATGATGATGATGATGAAACATATCAGTGAATAAATTAGATTAAAAACAATTTGTAGGCAATTTATTGAATGGGATTGAATCTTAGAAAATAATTATTTTTTGAAATTAAACTACAGTTTACGGATTTTATCGCGTAACATGAGTTTCACTTGGTTATTACATTTAAACCGAACGATCTAGAACTTCATTTTTAATTTATTACTAGCCGACGTTTTGAATTCTTTACAGGTTTCATGGTCACGGCAGACTGAGTTGATATTTGTCTTTTTCTTGAATGTATAAGTTATCTCAAAGTACCCGAACATTTTTCAACTATTGGCTATTAATGTTATATTATAATCTTTATTAATATTATACTCATTTCTATCTCAACTGTCTTTCTGATGACTGTGACTAGAACAGTTAAAACAGTGGATAAAAATATATTCCAGTAAAACAAAAATCCGCTTCAGCCCACAATAAAGTGCACTTAATAAATAATCCTATTTTCCTAAAGCTATCAGTTTTATACCGTGCAACCACACAAATGACAGCTTCACAAAACTGACAATAATCGCCATTCGTATGATTAGCAATTCCAACTAATATTTATTAATGGATACACGAGTAGGGGATTAAAGCCTAATCACCCTGTATTAATTCTATGCAATCATACAGCAATAGTTTCATTTCGAAGAAAACACGCATCTACAGTAGCACTCCAGTTATTAAAGGTGCATAATTTCGGTCGTATTTTTAGGGGTTCGTAATAAACTAGAGGAAACCCTTATAATTTCAAAAATTATGTCTGACCGTCTGTCCGTTGTTTTACTCGAATGCTATGGCAACAAAAAAGCAAAATCTTCTATTCAAGAATATATGTAACACGCACTGACAACTTAACAATAGTTTTGGGTATGCGTAAACTATTATAAACAGAGCCGTAATATATGTATATAGCAAGTATGCTCTACCGACTACGATTGTACGACTTATTTGATTATCAGCAGGAAAAAACTCATCTCACTGACTGCGGTCAGTGAGATGTGTTTTTTCCTGCTTAGGCTGGGCGCATACGCTCGGTTTCCTGATTAGGTTTCCTGATCAGGAATTCAGATTCGGAAACCTGAATGCTTCATTTACATACAAAATGTTAAACAAGGCGCACACGTCCTTACTATTTCCGAACGGAAAAAAACCCGTCGTTCGTTTCGGAATTCATTCCGTGCGTTCGGGTCATAAGAACGGAAAAAACCTAATGACGTCACCCCGAACGCAGTGCTTGTCATACATTTCGTATCGTTCGCCGCACACGAACGGAAATTTCCATTCGGAAGCGCACCAAAACCGTAGCACGGATGTACCCAGTAACGACGTTTTCTCTTCTTCTTCATGTCTAGCGCCAGTAAAAGTGCAATAGCAATCAATTCATCGTTGTCGTCCATTTGTGCTTTCACAGAAGCGTCTCTATTTGAACGGACAGTATAAATTCCTAATACAAAAAAACGGATGTTTGCGCTAGGCACACGGAATTCCGAATCTGAATTCCTGATCAGGAAACCTAATCAGGAAACCGAGCGTATGCGCCCAGCCTTAAGGTTCCTTATGCCCAAGAAGTTACTAGGAAACCTTTTTGATAACTTCATCAATAATTTCTGAGGCAGCGATAGCCTAGTGGAGGTACCAATAGACTGCCATGCTGGTATCGGGTTCGAATCCACATACACGAATTGTACGTATTGTAAAGTTAATTATCCCGTGCCTCGCAGAGCACGTTAAGCCGTTGGCCCTGCTGTAATTAAGATCTTTGACAGTTTTGATGGAATTCAGTCCCTCTGAATGAACTAACACTTGTCAAAACCATGAAAATATATCGCTTCAGACTATGGAGGTCAGATAGGCAGTCGCTCTGTGGAAAAGCTAATGTCCAGTCAGATCCGGTTAGATTAGTAAGTCGACCAGGTTGCAACTGGGATAACGCTAGTAGGATAGTCTCTCTGAGAGAAAGCACGTTCCCATAGAAACAATTTATTTATGCTGAAATCAGTACCACTACTAGTTGCGCTAGTAGTATTTTCGACACCTAGATTAGTATGAAAATAAACATAATTGACTTGCTCATACCTTAGGCCAGCAAGGCGCCAGTGTAAAGCAGTTCTAATATCAACAATACCTGGTATGTGCTATGCATTTCCCGAAGGACCTGCTCAAGATTTTGCTGAGATAGAATAAATTCCTCTAACCTTGTTACATCCAGGCGTATCGGGGTCACCTGCTAGCCCCGCCGAGCTGATTTTTACGAAGCTACTGTATAAATTACAGGATAAACTGAAGAGGTAACGATTTAAGAACAAAGATCTGGTATAGAAGGTGTATCGTTGCTATTACATGGTTTTATTTATTGTCAAATAGAAACGTGATTTGGACTTTTTCATAGTGCAAATCGCAATAAAGTTTCATGGTATTCATTTAAAGAAAAGCAGCAAGTTATAGCTCTGATGTGTTCAGTACACATGGATGCGATTATGATCAGGTAATAATATGTAATTGTATAACGCAATGTGTGATTACAAGTGATTACAACCTACCAGACATTCAGTGGGTTTCTGCAGTAAATAAAAACATTATCTTGCACGGGTCCCTCACCCTTAGCTAGGCATATGGATAATTTTATATCCTTACTTGGTGCTTCACAAATGAATAGTTTAAAAAACTGTAAGAACCGTATCTATCTAAATCAATTTAGTAATTTGCAACATCAATAATTGTCCTATTAACATACCACCCAATGTCTTTTTGCCATCGGATAATTATCATCCACCGTTCTACGCTATCATTGAGTATAAACCCAGATACCAGACCTTGAAGCATGCGCATATCGTTAGATATAACTACTACAAAGCAAATTATGAGCTTATAAGTGAGTAATTGGCTGATATCAATTGGGAACGTATGTTAGCTGGGTTATCAGCCGAAGAGAGCCTAAATGTGTTCTATGTATTCTTTACTGCTGTCAAAAATCATACGCCCCTATCAAAACCACGGTCGTCTAAATTTCCAATTTGGTTTTCTAAATCGCTAATACGTATCTTTACAAGTAAAGATAAGGCTTGGATGAAATGGAAAGTTTATAATAATATATCTGATTACGAACAGTTTTCCTACTTACGTCGTAGATTTGACATAGAGTGTAAAAAGCATTATAGGCAATACATAAAGTCTGTTGAAGAGAATGTTAAGAGGAATGTTAAGTATCTGTGGAGCTATGTTTCCAATCGCAATAGCAGGAGTGGTATTCCATCTTTGATGACGTATAATAATCACTTGTCCAGCAACCCAGTTGTGATCTGTAACATGTTTATGTTTATGATCTGTAACGTCTTTCACTCAGTTTATAAGACTACTACATTTAATATAAATACATGGTCACCTTCCAAGGAGACCATGGCTAATTGCACTATTATGACTGATATCTCGTTCAGTTTTGAACAAGTTCTAAAAGTACAGTATTTATATCAGTACTTTGAATTGTATCAATAATTGAATTTTTGAAATAAAATTGGAAATATTTAATAAAATAATAAAATTAAATTCATAGTTCACTATTAAATAATCTGTGAATAACAGTGTGAGTGCACATTTGCTCAGATGTAAATGCTATGCAAAATTGTATTATATATAGTGTAACCGTTAGTTATTCCAAATAAATAAATAAATCTTAATATATAAAATCCTTGCGTTACTTACTGGCTGACAGACACGCTACAGCCGAAACTATTGGGCGCAGGAAGCTGAAATTTGGCATGTATATTCTTTGGTGACCGTAGGGGTGCACTAGGAAAGGATTTCCCGAAATTCCCAAGGGATTGGTCAAAACGGGTAAAGTTAAAAATAACTTATAAAAGTATGAAAAGAATGGAATGAGATGCACATCCGTAAGTGTTGCCTTATAACCGATATAAATAAATTTATTTGAATTTGAAAATTTTCAACTTGAATAGATTTGACCGATCACCTATATATCTCAGTGAACTTTTCATAGAGCCCACCACAACCAATTGGCCAATCAGCATAGTTTCTCATCTGCGAAGCTGTCCTTATATTTTCGCAACAATTTATAAAATCTTCTTAAGTGTGAAACTGATATTTGTTATGATTCTTTATTGCAAAGTACATCGATCTGCACTATACGCATTCCCGATAGGACCCATACGCTTAACATATTCCATCTCCAGGCAACGCAAGGCAACTCCATCAATTGCACTTATAATTGCTCAGCTAAGACGTTTTACTGAGAATAGTTCGATTTGCGCACCCGGCGTGTGATTAAGATGTACCGGGGCAGAAAATAAGGCTCCTACGAGATGCACTTTCAGTTGAAACCGCGAATCTGGGAGGGCAACGAACCGCGCTTGATGGTATCCTGCCACTGATGGCTGCGATGCAATGCCTATTAACCGAATATGTAGGTACTCAGATGTGCTACAAGTAGGATGCAAATTAGTGTGAGATTATTTTTGCGTTGGAGTTTATGAGATGAGATGGGAGTTGCGTATAGGTGTAATGGCTCTGATATGAACCATTTTGATTTTGTCGAAAATTACATACCTAACGATGCTTGAAGACAAGTACTGCACCATGCAAAAAATAATGCATTTTAAGGTTGTATACGTTTCAAGGAATGCTTTAAGTTTGTCATATTAACCACGCAAATATGTAAATATGTTAGTATTCGAAAGCTGTACAGTTATAATTTAACATGCATTAGTAAAAAAGTCTCCTTTTCTAAAGAGTAGCTTTAAAGAAATAATCGCAATTTTGAGAATAATATTAAAGAAATAAGTTCACTTTTCTTAGATTCTCTTTTAAATTCTCGAACATTTTTAAAACGAGTAAAAAGGCGCAGGTTTCCATTCACAATTAAGATAAGTAATTAACTCTGAACGAGAGCTCCATAGTGTTCAGTAAATAGTTCAGCCGGCCCAGTTTCATAGCAGTTCATACAATTGTATGTCACCTGCAAGTTATGCAGGCAAATACTGGACTTAATGCAGTTTAGTTGACTTCAAATGCAAGTGGACTTCAAAGTTGAAATACTATTTTATCTCCTGCTTAAGGATAAACACAGGCTTTTTAAATGTTTTGAATTTTTGTTTTTATTGATAACTAGGCCTCGCCAGCGGCTTCGCCCGCGTCAATTATACATATAAACCTTTTTCTTGAATCATTCTATCTTTTAAAAAATACCGCATAAAAATCCGTTGCGTAGTTTTTAAGATTTGAGCATACATAGGGACAGACAGACAGAAGACAGACTTTGTTTTATAGTATGTAGTGATCAGTTATCTTGCTTTCAGTTATAGGTTACTAGTTAAAGTACTCATAAATTAGCTATAAGTAGGTATAAAAGCTTCTTTGCAAGTTGGCTATTCAACATTATGACTGTTGTACACGCGCCTCCTAATGCGTACATATATTAAGGGTCTCAATCGCATAAATAGGTATTTGAAAAGTGGTGTATAGTTATTACCTAGTTTTTTTGTTACGTTGTACTTACCGTGTATAAAAATATCTTACTATTTTAGACGTATTGTTAAAGAGAGGCATAATATCTTAACTATAAATAACTAAAATAATAAAGAAGTGCCTATCTGCAGCTACCTTGGTGCCGATATGTCGACAGTTTTGCAAGCGAGATTCACGGATTACCACGTTAATGTACGTTTGTGGCGCTTACAAGCGCCATCGGATACTCGAAAGAAATTATACGAAGTACACATACCGAAAAACTATTTGAGAATAATATCAATGACCACGACAGTGCGCTTCGTATCATATTTCCGAAGTTTCAGCATGGTTTAAACCCAGGTGTAAACCATGCTTGAGAATGAGTCCAGACTCAGCGTAGATATTGCGGAAGCTTACATTTATATATTTACCTAACACCTTATTACCTACAACGATTTTCATGAAATTTAGTATACAAAGGGTTTTACGGGCGATAAATCGACCTAGCTAAGATATATTTAAAAAAAGTACGATTACCAAAAAAATACCGACGAAAGCTCGGTCATCCAGGTACCACTTTTCCTTATGTCTTCAACTTGATAGAACAATTACCTACTCTTAAATTACTAAGTAAAGCGTACTACCATACGTAGAGGTACTACCGATATCTAGCCTCACATTTTTCCTCATTAACAACAGAGCACACAGCCGCAAGGCATCTATTTCCCATCCTACCTCGCACTCACACACACACAAGCTAAATAATAGACGATTCAACAGCATCTTGTTCGCAGTAATTGGCCGTCACTTGGGCAGGCGTTTGTACTACCAACGTATATCGCTCCTCGCCTTAGTACGTAAACCACATGTATTTAATATGTGCGATGCACGAGACGACTGTGAGAGACTTACTACCCGTTCTGATATAGAATGAGATAAGAAAATGTGGCTCATTTAGCCGGTACTGTCAGCATTTTTTTTATAGACTCACCACGCCTGTATCCCCGAAAGAGTAGGCAAAGGTGTAATACTACTGCCACATTTTTCCATAAATTTTCAGGTCCCACGTAATAGGGACGCGAGCCTATTGCTATTACCGGGCACATCACCAGACTCCGTGCTGCTACTGAGAATTCGGAAAAACCCAGTAACATTTTTGCCCGACCCGGGACTTGAACCCAGGACCTGCGATCAGCAGTCGCATACGCTATCTACTTGACCACGGATGCAGTCTTAATAATAATAAACATAAAGTAAACGAGACTCGGTTATTTGATTTCTCAGGAACTATCCATCTGATCAAGTGTGTACTTTTTTACTTGAGGTACTTTTTAGGTACCTAGAATTTTTCGGTGTTATTATGTTTTATGACTAATGGGTAAATAATAAAAGTATTATAGTACTGTCAGCATAATACATCAAAATATCGTCTCGTGCCCATTCACCGAGTCACGATTATGTTTAATATGTGCGATGCACGAGACGACAGTTAGAGACTAACTACCCGTTCAGATAAAGAATGGAATTAGAAAAGTTGGGTCATGGAACCGTTACTGTCAGCGTAATATGTTTAAATAAGGTCTCGTGCCAAATCATCGAGTCAGGATTATCATCGGTAATCGGTGATTAGCCTTCCCCCTCGGCTCTGGTCGCGTGAATCATACACCTCAACCTTCTTCAGGAGTTACACTGTCTATCGGTGAATATCGTACCAATCGGTAGGTAACTTTGAGTGACCATTAATATAGACAGATAGAGTACTTTCTTTACTTACCTATACGTGAATACCTATCTTGACGACGACTGTACGACGAATAGCAGATAACTAATATATGTATGTATCTAGGTATGTATATATGTCCTAAAAGCATTAACAAACTCAAAACAAAGACTTGTGCGGCCCGCACGGGGTTGCGCGTATCGCGGAGTCTACAAACGATCGCAAAAAGCTTTCAGATTTGAAATAACATTTTGGCTTTTTTGCCTTTTTTTGCGTATAGCAAACAGTTATCTCCCATGTGAGATTCGAACTCACAACAGTTTTTCAAATATTAGCGTCGAAGTGATAACATTTATCTTAGTGTGATTGAGTGTAAAGATTTGTCCTATTTGAGAATACTACCACCACTAACTTATTTTAATTGTACTAAGAATTACTAACCACTAGAGCATAGAGCCTAGATTTTTGTATTGTTCTGGACAGTAGACCTATTTATTTAACTAAGACTGTTAAAGAAAGGCAGAGATGTTACCTATAATTTGACATTTAGTCATCTGTATGTCTCAGATGTTTTTAAAGGCGTGCTTTGTATCGAACCAGTGCCACAGCTGGCAGTATTTTAACGTAACATTTGTTCTAAAATAATTTAAGTACAACTAAGCATCTTTAAAAATATGCCGTTTAAGTTATTTATTATTGGTGTCAATTTTAAGTACAGTCACAGTTATGTGACTGTTGGTTATTTTGGGTGTAATTGGCGGCGAACATATCGCCTTTCTGAAGATAAAATACCGAGAGAGAATAGAATTAAATAGGTTTCTATCTGTGGTTTCATAAACCCTATTCTCTGCATCAAAACAAAACCACTTATCAAATCCAAAACTAATATCTAACTTTCAAACTGAAACCAATCGTGCACATAAAAACATTTCATTAAATCAATTGTGTGAAAAGAATTCGCAGATTAGAATCTACGAACACATTGACACATGATTTTAAAAATTTTAGTAAGAGGTATGCATTGTGCATTTTAAAAAATAATACTTTGAATATTGATATATAAGCTGGCTGTCTTATCCCTCAAAATATTGTGAATTCTGCCAGCCGGCTTAAGAAAGTAAAATTAAAATAATTTATCTGCGATAGGTAAATGGTCGGTTCAATGGATTCACTGAGATGCGAACGCGTCAGACGTCTAATCCGTGTTTCTTACGCTCTCACGCCTTATCGAATACGTTGTATAAATATATAGACTGCTAAAAATAACTTAGATCGAAACCCTTTATTTTGACACACTAACATTATAAAGAGGCATATTTTTGTAGCATATATTTTTGGAAGAACTGATTTGGAAAAGAAAGGTGTCGTGGCCCGAGGGTACAATTACAATAGAAGGTTATTTAGTTGAAAGCTACGTTATTTCTCTGTACGAGAGATTGAAGTGTAATAGTAATAGCACAAAATTTGGAAATTAGTCCCATAAATATTCGAATTCGACCTAAAACGAGATAGAGAAATGTAGTGTCAAGATATATGAAGGAGTGCCAGATATCCGAAGAATTAATAGCCAGGAAGAGAGAGAGTCCCATAAATATTCGACAATCACTCTTGTTGTGGAACATAAAACATAGGTGTGCATACCTTTGTACAAACGAACCTAGGTGTATACAATTAACAAAAATACCACATATACACCTTTCAGTTTACGACTTCGAACACTCTTTTACGACGCTGCCTAATTAAGTTTCTCCGCAATCCATTGACAATACATGGACAAAGTTACTCGTCAATTGACTCACATAACGCGAATGACGTCACAGGTCCCTGAAGGGTGCGGGGCTACAGAGGGGCAGGGGGTATAAAGGCGGAGGTCAGGGTGCGATCATTAATTTCCATTTATTCCCGCTGACAGAGGACCGCGAAAATTGGCACCTTGTAAACTGACGGTGCAGTGGGAAAAGTAAAGGATGACTGCTAACACTTCTGTTTGAAATCAAGAGCATTTCTAATATTTTCCGCTACTAAGTGCGCTTCTAAGATTTTACAATAAATATTAACAATTTGTTAAGAAATACTGTCATTGAACCGAATTAAAATGGATGGTCCTTATCACTACGCGTAAACGGCTGGATTTCATTTTATAGCATCGAGTGTTGTGTGTGATATGTGTATCACGTAGAGTGTTGTCCCTCGGGATCCATAAATTGTTATATTGAATCTAATTGATCTCTGTTGATAAGGGTATCTATGCTCTCTCGATGCAGGTTTAAATGCAAGAGCATGAATCTGGTTAAAACGATTTCACTTTAGACTTACAAGTCAATCTTATCCAAAATCAGATCATCAACCTAAGCCTTATTGCAATACAAACTCTCTAAATTAGTAAGCAGATAACATGATTGCTTATTTCGTTCTAATTTTATCAGAATGATAGTGACCATCTAGAGGTTGGGAAACTGGCTCCGAATCATTAGCAGCATCATCATCGTCCTGGCCGTTATCCCGGTTGCATCCAAGTCCATTTACTATTTTAACTAGATATGACAGAATAGCAGCTTTTCTACAGAGCGACTGCCGCCTGACCTCCACAACCCAAACGGACCTGGAAACTGGCTCTGAATATCCCCGTCAAAAATATACTACGCAAATTCAAAACGTACTAACTACACACATAACCAAATCAGTGGGGTAGTGTGTCGCCCATATGTTGCAATGGCAAGTTTAGGCGAGTGGATAACGGAGGCTGTGAGTTCATTAATTACCTAATAATTCATTTACGTGAATGTTCTCTTGCTAACATGTTTAGCTCCGTTGAATTGTGAACAGAAAAATTTCAACGTCTTGCAACCACATGTCAATACATTTTATAAATACGTGCCATGGGTTTCTTTCATAATCGCTTAATAGCCTCCGATACTATTTATCGAAACTTGTATGTAAAAAACATGTATTGTTGTTCTGACGTTAATAGGTGACAACTTCAATGACCTTGAATAATAATGAATATGACTCTTTGGTGCACCAATGTGTCATATTGCTAAGTCACCTAAACATAATACCATGCATAATACTTATTCTAAAGGGGTATACTTAATGGCTATAATTTATTAAATGGACTACACACTACACTACATTATCCACGTAGCTGTGCAGGGTTAGCATATTGGTTTAGTAATGACTGTCTTGCTTTTCTTAAGTACCGAGGAGTGTGTGTTCGACAGCTAAACGAAACAACACTATGATACTTTAAACAGGATCTTTTAGCGAGTCCTAACTCATTTGACGTATAAGTACATCACTTTGTTACGACATTTCGACCGCATTGCGACTTGCAAAGGTCGTGGTCCCACTCCAACACTGTGTTCTACCCAAATTGTTGTTTTGAATTTAGGTGTTCTTTGTCCCTGTTAGTTGGAAATTCACCCAAAATTAAATTAGATTGATTGGAATACCATATTTTGTAAGATGTTTGAAACAAAAAAATAATTGCTATTATAGACAGTTTTACCTACGCCCATATTTTGACCGTAGCGTAGCCTACAGTTAGTTAGTTGGACAGGTGTTTTCCGCACTTAGCCACTTAATTGGGCCATTGTGCGTTAGCAGGGACACGGTTGTCGCCTGCTACTCATACCATGCAAGCTCCTTCCAGAAGGCCATGAGTTGACCAGTGTTGCGTATGGCTTCGCTCATGGTTCTGGGGTTGTTCAGGAACCTCGTCCGTTGGTCGCTCACGCTGGTACAATGTAGGATCACATGAGCGGGTGTTTCTTCGGTCTCCATGCAGCCCCTACATAGTGGGCTGTCCGTGACGCCGATGTTGTAGAGATGCTTGTTTAGTGGACGGTGGCCGGTTATTATGCCAGTCAGATGCTTGAGTGTTTTCCTGTTGGAGTGCAACAATTTTTGCGAGAGTCGTTTATCTAATTGGGGAAAGGCATCTTTAGATTGCCTACACTCTTTTAACTCTGCCCACTCTTTTTCATGTTGTTGTAAGGTTCTCTCGCGTAACCACGTTTTTAGTTGGTTGAAAGGTATCGGAACAGTTGGTTCGGGTCCCAGAGTTGTTGTGCCCGATCCTTTCCTTGCCAGTTGGTCTGCTGCGTCATTGCCAGTGGAGTCAATGTGTCCTCGTATCCACTGGAGCGTGACCCGATTCCTCGCTGCAGTTTTCTGCAGCTCTTGGTGGCACTCCATAATTAGGCCGCTGTTTAAGCAGTTGCCATCGAGAGCTTGTAGTACTGAGGCACTGTCTGTGATGATGCGTATTGACAGGTTGCTCACGTTTCTGGCCGCGATCGCCGTCGCCGCCCTTATAATCCCAACGCATTCAGCTTGGAAGATGGTGTTGAGTTTACCAAGCGATGTTGAGAGATTGATGTTCAAGTCATGGGAGAATACTCCGGCACCTGTCCCATACTTTGTTTTTGAGCCGTCTGTGTATACTCTAACTTCGTGTATACCAGAGCTATCCTTGTGCTCTTCATGCAGTTGTATGCGGTATTTTTTGTCAAAGACAAAGGTTTTAGGTATGAGGTCGCACGTTGCATCTAGCATCGGGATCTCGTTAGTTAACGTCCTTTTCAGGCGTACATGGGTTATTCGGTCGTCTCTTCTCCAAAGCCCGAACTTATCGAGCCGGATCGTGGTGGCACCTGCTTCCTGCTGGATGATGAGGTGCAATGGTCGCAAGTCGAGAAGCACCTCCAATGCCGCCGTTGGAGTTGTTTTCATGTAGCCTGTTGTGGCCAGACAGGCGAGGCGTTGTATGCTCTGCAGCTTGCTCTTGACTGTGCTTAGTTCAGTGCGTGGCCACCACACTACTGCACCATATGTGAGCATGGGGCGTATTATGGCAGTGTAGATCCATAGGGTGATGAATGGTTTGAGATCCCATTTCTTGCCTATTATTCTCCTGCACTGTCAGAAGATTGTACATGCTTTTGTGGTTTTAGTGGTGATGTGTTTATTCCAGTTGAGCTTGTGGTCGAGTGTTACGCCCAGGTACTTGACTTCACTCGATAGGTAAAGCTCCGTGCCAAAAAGTTTTGGTTTTCTGGTCATACGGGTGTTCCTTTTGTTAGTGAAAAGTACAAGCTCCGTTTTATTTGGGTTGACCGTCAGTTCATGGTGGTTGCACCATTGTTCCATGATCCTGATGGCTGCTTGCATCCGATAATGGATCATGTCTTCCGAGTTTTCTTTGATTAGGATGGTTATATCATCTGCGTAGCCGACCGTGTAGAAGCATTTGTCATTCAGGCTTCTCAACAGATCCTCTACCACTATGTTCCAAAGCAGGGGTGATAGGACACCTCCCTGTGGGCAGCCTTTTGCTACTATCCCCCTTGTGGTGGTGTTAACCGTGAATTGAATAGCCCTTTGTTTCAGGAGTTGATCAATCCAGACACTGACGGTTTGTTCAACTCCGAACTTGTCAAGGGCTCGGCTAATGCTGGTGAATTTAGTTTTGTCGAAGGCGCCTTCTATGTCAATGAAGGTGCCTAAGGTCATTAGTTTATCAGATAGCGCTGTCTCTATGGTCCCCACTACGCAGTAGCCTACAATGAGCTACGCGGCTACGGTCAATTATGAAAATTACACAGTGCTACTAACTCTTCCCTTTGTAACATTCTTCTCTTTTTAAGAAGAAATAATGGGTTAACACTTAACAAGTAATAGATAAGAAACAAATGTTAGAGATCTCATGCAAGAATCAAACCCACAGTATTCTCCTTCCCATGCACGCAATAACAGAAAAAGAACAATAAAGATAATCATAATCCAAACAACATAGAAAGTAATTTAGCGAGTCTTAATCGCTTGAATCGGTTAATCGGTATTTATACCTTAAAGAAGTTATTTTAAGGCGATTAAGATTCGCCAAATTATTTTGTATGATGTATACAAATCGCGAAACTTTAAAATCGTTTAATCCAGACAAATAAGCCTGAGTCCATTCTGATGCGTTTAGTACATTATAATATATATACATGTACATTTTCCCGACGCGTCTAGTAGGTACATTTCATCTACAGGTACATTTGCCTGAATTCATAATTAATTTCAGCCAATACCCATCGCATTCGATGCGCGTTATAATCCAAAACAATCACACTACCTTATTCTGAGAGAAAATCAAGTTATGTTTAATTAGGTAACAGACCCGCGGCTAAGGCTGACCTGATCTAATAAGGCTCGATTCACAAAGAAAGCAGCGACTTGTAGCTTTAATGTCAAGCAGTTTTCAACCTTAATTTGAAAACAAAAAGAATATTTCCGCTTGAGAGACTCGGAGCCGTAGAACGCTAGCTACGCTAGCTATGCAATAAAATTGCACGCGGTGCATGCGCGGCACCGCGTGCAATTTTATTGCATAGCGGCGCTGCATGGCCGCAAGCAATTTTATACACTATACTGATGCGGAATAAGGTTTAAAATCATTTGACACTAGCTCTACTCGCCACTACGCCTCTATTTGTGTGATTGAATCTTAAAAATTAATTCTGCCTAACCCTTATCTTCCTAGTGATCGATTAATTGATCGGTTGACCTTTAATTTTTTCTGAGAAATTCGGAACGTATCCATTGTTATTTTTTAAGTGTTGGTAATCCTGACGGTAATGGCTGTCAAATTGTATTTTTGACGTTTTACAATTGGCGCCCTTTTTCTTGTAGTTCAAGTGTATTTGCGGCAATTTTTACTCAAAAATATGTCTCATCGTAAAATGTAAGTACTTTCGCTATATTATATTAATATTTTATTTATTTCTATGATTTTATACTAAACATAGTATGTGTTATAATATTGTAATGTAGTATAATGAATATAAATTGAATGTGGATAGATATGATGATGTTTTATAAAGTGATCGATTTTTCGATCAGTAGGATGTTATGCCCATGTACGGTTTTGCTCCTTTATCTTGCGTTTACTCAGATATTTTTATTGATTTTGTTACAGTTTGTCAGTAAATGAAATAATTTCACATCTGGAAGATGACGCAGAAGTCTTATCAGCTGATATTTATATAACTCCGCCGGATAATTTTGATAGAAATGACGAAGATAGTGGTGATGAGGAATCTACCCACATAAATAATTTATCCAGGCATCAACTGTTAGCAGAAGCTGAAATTAGGGCCACCGTTGCTTCGGAAGCTGGCATTGAAGTCGAAGACAATTTTTTGGACGATCTACCTCTCGAACCCTTACCCAGTACCTCGTCAGCAAAACCACCACCAATGAAAAAAAAGCGCGCTTTTGCATCTAGACGTTGGAGGGCTATCGATATTCCAGATAAAGGAGAAAAAGAGACTGAGATGCCTAGTTTCCTTGAAGATATTGAAACACCAATACAGTTTTTTGAATTATTTTTTGATGAAGAGGTGTTTGAGCTATTGCGTTCCGAAACGGAAAAAAATGCAATTCAGAAAGGCAAGCATGGTTTTAGGGTGACAATGACTGAAATGAAACATTTCATCGGCATATTGTTATTGTCAGGGTATAACAGCGTGGCAAGGTACCGCATGTATTAGGAACAACAAGTGGATTGCAATTTTCAAGTCGTGGCATCTCGCATGCATAGAAACAGATTTGAAGATTTGCTTCGTTACTTCCACGTCGCTGACAATAATAATTTACCACCAAACGATAAGTTCGGAAAAGTTCGCCCACTTTGGAACCTACTCAATCACAGGTGGTTGAAATATTATCCTGGTGACAAAAACTTGAGCATCGATGAATCGATGATTCCTTATTACGGCAAGCATGGAGCGAAGCAGCACATACATGGAAAACCTATCAGATTTGGGTACAAAAACTGGTCTCTTTGCACCCGTCTTGGATATCTCATTTATGGTGAGCTTTACCAAGGAGCTAGTACAGGGAATACTCATCCAGACCTTGGCGTTGGCGCGTCTGTTGTACTGGACCTCATAAAAAAAACTACCGGCTGGCAGTAACAGTTTTTACATGGACAATTTTTTCACCTCATTGGCACTGCTGGATGAACTGAAGAAATTGGGGCATTATGCAACAGGTACGATAAGAGCCAACAGGATAGAAAATGCGCCATTGAAAGATACAAAACAGATGAAGAAGACCCAGAGGGGTTCATATGACCAATGTACGGATGTGTTGTCCGATATTACTTTAGTTCGGTATAACGACAACAATATTGTTACGGTTGCGTCTACGCAATGTGGCGTACAACCAATAGGAAAAGTCAAGCGGTATAGCGACAAACAAAAAAAGGATGTAGACCAACCAAGGTGTTTCATAAATTATAATAAATACATGGGTGGCGTCGATCGTCTTGATCAAAATGTAGGAGGTTACCGAGTATCCATAAGGCTGAAGAGGTGGTACTGGCAGTTACTTATGTTTCCTCTCAATGCCTGTGTGAACAATGCCTTTCAATTATATAAATTGTCCGCAGCGTCGAAGAACGGCAACAGTTATGATCTCTTATCATTTACCAGGTACATTGTAACAACATACTTTCTCATGAAAGAGGCCTCCGACGTCATGTCCGTTGCCAAACTTTCGGTACCCAGATCATCACTGGCCGTCATAAAACGGGTTCCAGATTCTGTAAGGCTAGATGGAAAAGCTCATCACATTGTCAAGCAGGATAAATCAACCCGATGTGGATTATGCCACAAAAATACATTTATGAAATGCTCTAAGTGCAATGTCGCCTTGCATCAAAAATGTACTGTTGCTTTCCATACAAAATAATGTTTAATTTTTCGTCCATAGTATTGTTTAAATAGTTTAAAATAGTTAAAAATGTCTAATCTATTATAAAATATATAAATTATAAATATAAACCGCATTTTATTTCACAATCACCCGATCCACATATTAGTACAACACATGTATGTATATTCCTACTGATCGATTAGTCGATCGGTTTCAGAACTCCATAAACATAATAAAAAAAATTTTTTTGTTATCATTTTATGTTGACCTCTCTAATAGGGTGCTGGGATAAAATTTTCATTAAAATTGGTCAAGTCTAGCTATGCTTGGGATGATATGGGCTAAACTGCCGTAAGCACGGGTATTAAATAAAATCCATTATGTCCTTAGCTTCACGCCATATGAGTAAGCCAGAAATTATAGCGAAGTAGATTTTGTTTCGCTGGTTTTATTATGAAAGATGGATATTATGCTTACAATTAGTGATTTTTTTAATGGCTATTGCTTAGGTGTTGCCTTAAATATACATACAGCATCTCTTTATTCTTAGCGCAGGAGTTGATATGAATAAAAATCTGCAAGCAATGCAGGCAAGTTAAGTTACATGTTAATTGTATGTACTGTAGGTACATCTCACCAAAGTATTTACAACAAGCTTTCAATTCTGATGAGTAAAAAGTGCTTATTTCAAACGCATCATTATAATGCAGCCCTTACTCATCATATTTTGAGCTCACAATCTGCCATCAATCCAAACAACCTGTTCAAATAACTCAAAATCACTGCGCCAATGATTTTATAAACAAGCTTACGCCACAATGGCATCTGAACATCTCTACTCAATGAAAACAATGAGAAAACAATAAAAAATCAAAATCGTCATGAATGTAGTACAATGGCGAATTCATTCGACGCAGCTTATTTTGTTGAACATGGAGCGCAGTCATGCGGTCGATCAAAGAATGCAATAATGGTTTATAGTGCTCCCGGGAATGCTTCTAGCGATGGAATTATTATACGTTGTGACGGGACCGGAATACTCATATCGGTTTTGCTATAAAGATATATTATGTTATAATTTTATGCTCAGCGGCGATAGCCCAGTGGTGTATGTCGGCGATACGCCAGGGTTATGGTGTCCAGACTCCATAATAAAAACACTCACGTAATTTTACTTGGTTTATTATCGGTTGATTTCTAGCACAGAATTGATTTAAAATGCGAACTACAGTCCTTTTTATAAACTAACCGTCATTACACTTAATGTAATGATGATCTGTTTTTTAGTAACACACATGTAGATGTTTTTAGACCTAATACTTCACTCTTACCTATTGATATACACCATCCAGCCTTATATGTTCAAATCTTATTTATCAAACCACCACTACTACCGAAACATAAAAAACTTAATCCATTAAATTATTACAAATCCAATTATACAAATATAAATACTGACATTGAATCAATAGACTGGCACGTTTTACTAGATACACTGTCCCCCGATGAAGCAGTTTCAAGCTTTTACGAAAAAATATATGAGATAATTAAACATCATACTCCTTTGCACAAGCCTAAAAAAGGTAATTTTCCTAACTGGTTTTCTAAATATTTATTGAATTTATATACTAAGAAAAGTCGAGCATGGATAAAGTGGAAAAGATATGGAAATGTTAATGACTACGAAATTTTCTCCAGTTACAGGGCGAGATTTAAAAAAGAGGTTGATTTATGTTATAAGAAATATATGATTATGATAGAAGATAACGTAGCTACTAATATCAAGGCATTTTGGTCGTACGTCTCCAGTCGCAAGGCTACCAATTCCGTTCCCTCTACGGTATACTATCAACAACAATATTCCAATGACCCTATTTCAACTTGCAATTTATTTTCAAAATTTTTTCACTCAGTTTATGAGCCCTCTTCATTCGATCCAACTACATGGACGCCTCCACTTTCTACTGTAGACACAGATATTAATCTATGTAATCTGCATTTTTCGCTGCATAAGATACGTAAAGAGTTGAAGTCATTGGATGCGTCCAAGGGGCCTGGGCCAGACGGTATTCCCTCAGTCTTTTTGAAAAATACCTGTGATACAATCTGCCTTCCTCTGTTCATTTTATTTAATAAATGTGTCTCTAAGGGTGTATTCCCTGAGGTTTGGAAACGTGCGAACATTGTCCCGATCCACAAAAGCGGATCGAAAAGTGATGTGTCAACATACCGTCCAATTTCTTTACTGTCAACCCTCGCTAAACTTTTTGAGAAATTAGTACACAATGAGATCTACCCCGTCCTGCGCCGTGTGATACTCAGTGAACAACACGGGTTTGTAAAAGATAGATCCTGTGTTAGTAACCTGCTTATTTTTACATCTCAGCTATTTGAAGGTATGGACAATAAACAACAAATTGATGTCGTATACACGGACTTCCAAAAGGCATTCGATAAAGTTGACCACGAGCTCTTACTTCATAAAATAGCTTACAATGGCATAAGGGGAGATCTCATGCGGTGGTTTATATCCTATGTTACTAATAGGACACAAAAGGTGGTGATTAACGGCTACGAATCCAGTTCCATTAAGGTTACTTCAGGAGTCCCTCAAGGATCAATTTTAGGCCCACTACTATTCATTCTATTCATTAACGACATAAAAAACTGTTTCCAAAATTCAAAATTTCTGCTATACGCGGACGACTTAAAAATTTATAAAAATATTGCCAGTATTTCTGACTGTATTGATTTCCAAAATGACCTTGATCGCTTTTTTAATTATTGCACTACTAATAAACTTCATCTTAATCTTTCCAAATGCCATAGCATCACTTTTACTAAAAAGAAAAATGTTATCAAATTTACATACTGCTTTGGTAATAGCTCTCTTGATAATGTTTCGTGTCTTCGTGATCTTGGTGTTACGTTGGACTCAAAACTACACCTTGATGCTCACGTGGATAATATTGTTAATAAAGCGTACCAAATGTATGGTTTCGTAATGAGAGCAACTAGGGAATTCCGCCGACCCTCTACTTACTTATATTTATACAAATCCATAGTCCGGCCTCAATTGGAATACGCCGTTGCCATTTGGAATCCATTCTATAATAAATATAAAGAAATCATAGAAAGGGTGCAACGAAAATATCTACGTGCCATGCACTATAGATGCTTTCGCAAAAAACTGTCCTACGAATCTTTAATGCAAAAATATAACCTCATTACCCTACAATCTAGACGCACTGTTCTCGAGATGATGACTCTCTTTAGTATATGTCGTAACCAGCTTAACTGCGTCGAACTTGTGAACAATTTGTGTTATCTGGTCCCTCGCACTGTACATGGTCGTGAAACACGCTCAAAATGTTTATTTGCAACCAATTTCTGTCGTACCAACTCTGGTGAGCGCTCACCACTACACCGACTTGTTGACACATATAATAAACAGTTCTGTTCAATTGACATCATGTTTCTTGCCAAGAATGTATTTAAAAAAGAAATTACATCTAGTTTAAGATAGACCTTGAACCTTCATCTTACTAATTAATATATAGATATAAGCTCTAATTTTTGATATTTAAAAGATAAGTTTATCAACAGCTAGCTATTTTTATTGTAATCTGTGAATAACGCCGTGAGTAGTATATTTGTTACTTTTATTCTGTACTGCAATGTGTCTAATATTTAATATACTGCTGTTTGTTATTCCTAATAAATAAAATAAAATAAAATAAAATGTAACGTTTAACAACTCCTTTTCAACATATAATTGAAATTACTGTACTATTAATTATAATCTAATCAAAAATCGACATTAATATTGTAATGAATTTTGCACAACACCAAATTATTTATTTTACACGAATAACAAATTTATTTTATTAACTAAACGCTGCTTTACAACATTGTCAACAGATGGCGCTATCAACAGGATGCAAATATAAACGCATGTTATTTATTACCGTAAAAATAAGTGTCAGAATAATGTTATATAATACTAATTGATTTTACTTTGAAAGTTTCTGGAGTTATCTTAATAACTAAGCGATAAATTCCAATCTTTATAACAGTTAAGCAGCCAATACAGTGTCTAATATTGTAAAGTAGTGAAGTTCTCAGTTCTGTGTTCACAAATAGTTATTTAAATATCAATCTTAAATATTATTAACATTTTCGTAACAATATAATCATTATATATTAATTTGCGCCCATACGGCCATTCTGATCCAGCGCGCTCCTCGCGCTGATTATTTAACGGTTACAGAATAAACAGCATAACAAACAAAAATAAGGAATATAAAAATTACATAAATAAGCGTTTATCATACAAAATGAACTAAAAGTTATTTACAAGGCTTCACCTAGTCATAGGATCTTAGCCTGAGGCATGCGTCACCCATCACGGGATCTAACAAACAATGCTTTACCCATGGCTAAGCCGATTACGGCATCACCGATTACGGGATCTAGCGCACACAGGCATCACCCACATAGGGATCTAGCCCACAAACGGCATCACCCACATAGGGATCTAGCCCACAGGCATCACCCACATAGGGTCGATTTAGCCCACGCGGCATCACCCATCACGGGATCTAGCCAACACACGGCATCACCCATCACGGGATCTAGCCAACACACGGCATCACCCATCACGGGATCTAGCCAACACACGGCATCACCCATCACGGGATCTAGCCAACACACGGCATCACCCATCACGGGATCTAGCCACACACGGCATCACCCATCACGGGATCTAGCCAACACACGGCATCACCCATCACGGGATCTAGCCAACAAGACCAGGATCAAGGATACGCATGGTGGCCAGCCAGCGTTTTGGGAAGGATGTTGGATAGGAAAAATAAAATTTTACTCAAACACAAATGCAAAATTTGCCTCATAAACACATCAATGCATATACATGAAATAATCATCATAGTTCGTCATGATCAGTTATATCAATACAATGCAATTACATAGGTCCAACAACGACAGTGGAGGAGGTAGAGGACCCCCCGCACGTAAATCGGTATCTGACGAATCCTCCGCCCATACGGTCAAGCTGCTCATACAGTTGTTGATGTTGATTAGCAACAAAGGTTACCAAACAATGCTTGACTCCAGCTTAGTACAGCACTCATGCGGCATGTGTGCGCGTAGCCCACACACAAAACCACCGACGTCAAAAGGGCGGGCCACCGTCATCCATACATACCAATCAGTAAAGGACCGCTCGTCCATCCTCTCTTCACACTAAGTCCAGGTCATCTGCCATGTCATCATCAATCTGCAACACTCAAAAGACAGGTGGTGGGCAACATTTCCCACCCAAATATTAGTTCCATGAACCTTCGTAACTGTAGATGAAATAAAATTCTACTCTTACAAAGTGGTCCGGTCTATTAAGCTATATCTATATATCAGGCATGTTCAACCTGTGCATTGGTCTATAGTTATCTTAGCTACAACAGTGTTGGAGCCCATATTTTACGCATATGGTAAAATACAAAAGACACTGAATTTTCTCAGGTTCTGTCTGACAGTGCCATTTTAGATAATCAAATATAAAGTTATCAGGATACCCATATTTTGCAGGTTTGATAAAATAGTTAAAACTTAATATATTCAAAATAAGTTTTATCCACATCAAACAGGAAAACAAAATGGCAAGAACAAATAGAGGCCTATGTTCAGTCGTGAACAGTCGGACTGTTGGTGATAAATATGAAATTATTTCAAACCATGCAGATCTAAGGATTTCGAAAATACTAGTGCTATAATTATTACTCATGTAAGAACATGTTTAATCCAATATTGAATATTTTTAGGCATAGTGCAAGCTGTGAATTTGTTGAACTGTTTGCCAACTGAGCCATAAAAGAGAAATTTACAAGCTACCAATATTACAAAGCAAGAGTAGTGCAGTCTTATTTCTAAAAATGATGCCACTCAGTTTGTATAGTTAATATGGTGGTGAGTTTATATCAATAGTTTTATTTGACTTTATATTTAAGGGAATTTTCTAAATAATGTTAATATTTATTTTAAGCTGTTATCATGTGGTGCCAATGTAATTCTTATTTATTCATACACAATCAATTGTTTATCTGAATAAATAAATTTAAACTGACTAATCACAACCGACTTAGAAATAAAGTATGAGCAGTCCATACATTTACTTTTATTTGCCAAGAATAAATACCGCTAAAAGGGAAAAGAGATAATATGGATTTTCACATCATGTTCTTTAAACCCACTTACCATTATCCTAATAATCATATTCCTATCTGTCCTGTATCCCACAAGAGCTAAGCAATAAGATTGGCACTAAAATTTTATTGGTTTATCACTGGTTGTCATCTTGAATATAGATGCAACTAACTTAGCAAATGAACTCACAACTAAAATAAATTGTATTTACCGAGTATTACACTAAGGCTTGTTATTTACAAAAGATTAGCAGTCACCTGCCTTAAGACTTTCAACCTAAAATGCTTAGAGATGGACTTTTACAAAACCTAAGTGAGTGCATATGTCCATAAAGAAATCTACTGTCCAGATCTCATGTTTCTAGCTTCAGTAGTTTGGGTTAAGCAAGGACTTATCATGGTCGGAACAAGTCATTGTATACAGGTATAAAATTAAACGACAAATGCCTTAACTTGATCTGCAAGCTGACAGTAACAATTTCAACATAATGTTAAAACGAAATCATGTAGGCACCTACAGAGTCCACAAATATATAATAAAACCTATTTTGTGACTTTACAAATATTAGCTTTAAAAATATGTATCACAAATTTATTTTTATATCTACCTTCTGAATTCTGAATATATCTGTACCAATATAGTAAATCTGAAATTTGCTGTGCCGAATGCACTTATCTGTGAAACTACTGGTTTTATGCAAATAATTATTTTTGTGATGGATAGTCATTTATCAAGAGAGGCTTCATATAATCGCGCCGTGAGCACTAGCCATAAGTAATGCAGTTAGTTAGCCTTATGTAATGTGTAACCAAGGCCTATAAATAATGTTTTGATTCCTTTAATGTTTTACTATCGAGATAAACTATTGACTACCAATTGAATTCATATTTAGCACATCAATTAGCTTATTTAAAGTGAAAGGAAATCAGGTAATTTATACAATGGATCTATATCAGAGCTTCAACTTGAAAAGGGTATAACTGCCAGTTCTTTACTAATAATTACATTAGTAGAACCACATAACAATAAAGCTTTTTTCTCTTTCTTGTGTAGATAAGTAAGTTTTACAGAAAGTTTCCGACATGGCCTAACGATTAATAAACAGACAAGAGCCCCAGCCGACGGCATAACATGACTATGTGGCATAATATGCCTATAAGCACAGTAGCACTGCTATGTACCAAACGTGGATAAACAACAGTTACCTATAAGTTCTATTTGGGGTGTAACGTTCGTAATTTTGACTGTATAACGTTTATCTGGTAATCCTTACGGGGACAGTAGGTAATCGGGTAAGCACCATAATTTATAAAATTAGGATGTTTCTCAAAAAACTAATCAAATCAGCTCTGGATAAATACCTCTGGTCAGTGCATCAACAACCCGCATCTGCAACCTCTGGTAGCACTCTTAGCAGAAGAGCGTTCACGCCACACGCACACCCCGTTGCGTGCATCCCGTCGCAGTCGCTCTGTCGCTCTCGCTCGCACGTGGCCTCACGAGAAGTGTAGACGTGCTCGCCATAACTCCGACACACCGTGCGGTCTCCGATCAGTGTTGACTAGCGCCAAACACTGCTTCCAAGCGCTTGTCGCATCAGTGTTCAGGGTTAGTACTATTAATTATTCTGTGGTTCAGGTCATTATTGGTAATGGCGGCCAAGCCAAGAGACCTATCACTCTCGCGCCAACTGTAGATCCCAAAGTCTCTTAGGGGGCGTTTATCCAACCGCTGCTGTCGGCGATACGCCAGGGTTATGGTGTCCAGACTCCATTATAATAAAAACACTCACGTAATATTACTTGGTTTATTTTCGGTTGATTTCTAGCACAGAATTGATTTAAAATGCGAACTACAGTCCTTTTTATAAACTAACCGTCATTACACTTAATGTAACGTTTAACAACTCGTTTTCAACATATAATTGAAATTACTGTACTATTAATTATAATCTAATCAAAAATCGACATTAATATTGTAATGAATTTTGCACAACACCAAATTATTTATTTTACACGAATAACAAATTTATTTTATTAACTAAACGCTGCTTTACAACATTGTCAACAGATGGCGCTATCAACAGGATGCAAATATAAACGCATGTTATTTATTACCGTAAAAATAAGTGTCAGAATAATGTTATATAATACTAATTGATTTTACTTTGAAAGTTTCTGGAGTTATCTTAATAACTAAGCGATAAATTAAATACCCAATCTTTATAACAGTTAAGCAGCCAATACAGTGTCTAATATTGTAAAGTAGTGAAGTTCTCAGTTCTGTGTTCACAAATAGTTATTTAAATATCAATCTTAAATATTATTAACATTTTCGTAACAATATAATCATTATATATTAATTTGCGCCCATATGTACGTAACGGACTGCCGAGAAATGATGGTCTCGGTTTCGATCCACAGTTACTCCAGCCACACACCTCTGACTATTCGAAGTTATGTGTGTATTAAAAATGTTAATTATCGCTCGTTTAACAATGTGCCCGGTAAATGGCAATAGGCTCGCCTCCTATAACATTGAACCGAAACATAACTGGCGAAGTGTGGGTGTGTAATACACCTCTGCCTACCCATTCGGCAATAAAGGCGTGAGGTTATGTTATGTTATGATGTTATTTTATGCTCAACTAGAGGATGCCCACAGCGACGCCCGCACTTTCTATTTGTTAGTAAGACGTTTCTTCCCGATCCCGCATTTCGACCAATCCTTTCTGAGTGCGCCTCTACGGCCCCAAGGAATAGGTACACCCTTCTTGCGTCCAGAGGTTTCGGATATGCGTTGTTGTCAGTCAGTCTGTAACGTAAAAATTTGATAATTATATACAGATCTTTATTTTGTGCATTGTATACTTATCTATATATGTTAAATCACCTATAATACATACATACATACATATCGTCACGCCTTTTATCCCCGAAGGGGTAGGCAGAGGTGTATTTCTACACCCACTTTTCGCCAGATATACTTTAGTCCCACGTAATAAGGGGCGAGCCTATTGCCGATTTCACAAATCACCTATAATCTAAAGTAATTATCTGTATGTAGAAGAATGGAGTCTAAACAAGCATTGCCTCGTTTAAGGGAAAGCTCCAACATTCTCTGTGACTATGTAGATTATGAAATAGAAATCTCTTTACTAGGTATGGTTGTTGCTTGTAATTTTAAATTGTGTAAACCTATGGACAAATGTCTGAAATAAATGTCTATTATTATTATTATTTACTTTTATGTTTACCTGCAACCACAAGGATACAAAAAAATCTTCACGTCTTATGCAACCAAAGAGGACTAAAAGTAGCAACCTTATTATTTTAGAACTTAAGTAAAATGGCGTGTTTACGACATATATGATATATGGCCAATATATTTTTCGTTCCTTTTCTTATAGTCCGTGTTGCGGCGGGCTTTACAAACATGCAACCAATTCACACAAAGTATTGTTTCGTTTTGGAATCGAACCTACAACACTCGACGCCGTGTCAAGCGATGAGGCGACTTAAACCACTTAGCTTAGCTTAGCAAAAGCATAGAATTTTGCGATTGGAATTAAGCGTCCATCTACGTCCTATTATCTCATGGAAATCCAGCCTCTACAAAGTAGACAGAACGTAGAATATAAATCATAGTCGCCCAGACAAAACTAAAATAAACTTTAAGCAACAAACTATATTATTACGATAATACAATTAACTTTACTCTTGTTCTAAGTTCTACAAAAATACAATATTTATTTAACTACTCATGTTCGGAACAATTGTTACTACACCCCGGAGACCACAAACCCAGTAAGTAGTTCTCTAAGGACTGGACTTAACAAATCTTAACAGGACGCGGTAAGTACTTGTTTGCTATTGTCCGGCCTTGTCATAGGCTGTTGTCGCTTTCGGCTATACATTTTCACTCTACAAAGATATGGGCTTATTATTGTGCAAAAATCAATATAATTGGTACTAGTAATTGGAGTATAATGTGTTTGTTTCGACCTAATTTGCTGAGAAATGTTGGTGTAAGTTTCAGTGAAATATTCTGCATTTTGACTATTGATAAGTTCGTACGGTTTTCAGTGGTACATAAAATGTTATAAGCAAGTGTACACTCTATTCAAAGAAAATAAAACATAGCTTTCACTATTGACATGAATCTCAGGAGTGTTATGCTAAAAACGAATTTCTTTTCATTCTGGACACATTTCATATTGGGCTTTTAAGCAAGTCCTGAAGGGAAATACGTCTCGAAGAAAAGCTTTTCAATGTGATGAATGCCGTCATCGCCGACTCCTAAGAACGATTTCACACTACGTCCGATGTGAATCCAATCTCAACCCGAGAATATATGGTCCGGTGTGATCATAGAACTATTTATATGGAACGTTACGCTTCTTCATACAACATCGACATTCTGGTTTCCATCGAATTTTTTGCGTGATTTCTAGAACTGCATTTTCACCGGTTGGTACCGGATTCGGATCAAATTTAGATCAGGTGCCCATTTTCTACATTATTTCATTAAACCAACATTACAATACACCAAAGGCCATGTTTAATCCTAAAATAATTACATTCCAATACGTCACGTTATAAAATCAAAATAAATCGTCATACGTCACAACTCACTCCATCATACACATTTGGCAAATTGGTCCTCATTCATTGTTACCGCGACTACGACGTATCACAAGACATTCAATTAAACTACTTCATTTCCCTGTTGCCACTGATACGTTCGTTCAACCGAGTTTTTATTATATGCAATAATAAATTAATATTCGATGGTAGTTATTGTCTCTGTTCTTTTGTTGCTGTAATTGTGTCAATCAATCTACAGCTGAAAAAAGAGTAAATTATTTACTCATTGATTTTTTCTATAAACTAATTGGAGCTTGAGCAATAGGGTTAAGACTTACAGCTATTATACTATTTTTCCAGTACTGCGTAATAAAATAAGATTTTCATCGTAAATGTCACCACCATTGTACCATCTAATAAATCAATTCCGCATATTTTGGTTGTCTGACTACGATGTATGTGCGAATAACAAATTACAACTTGTGATAGTGATGACTTTATAAGCCAACTAGAGGATGCCCGCAGCTAGAAAACTACATTTTATTTAAATTTAACCGCTTCTGCCCGATCCTGTGGGAATTTCGGGAAATCCCTTCTCGGTCCTCCCCTACGGTCCCCAATTATCATACACTAGCTGACACAGCGAACTCCGTATCGCCTTTTTAAGAGTTTTTATTTAATTCCCTTTTTTCAAGGCCCTTTTCCAAAGTTACCATTGACTTAGCGCTTAATCTCTTCTAATTTCAGAGTCTATAAATGATGATCAAACAAACATAGATTTTTATATAATATTGAATTCCACATTCCTTAAAATATCGGAGACGATACCCATATCGACTTAAAAAAATCCCGTCCGCCATCTTTGATTTCCTATCCGCCATCTTTGATCACGAAATAGATGGTGATTTTGAATTCCCCATTCCTTTAAATATCGCAGACGATACCCATATCGACTTTAAAAAAATCCCGTCCACCATCTTTGATTTCCTATCCGCCATCTTTGATCACGAAATAGATGTTGTATTTGGATTCTCCATCCCTTAAATCATCAGAGACGATACCCATATCGATTTTTTTAATTTTTCTCATCCACCATCTTTGATTTCCCATCCACCATCTTGAATCACGAAACAGATGTTGTATTTGCATTTACTAGAACAATTGCAGCATAATAACAATAGCTTATTAAGTACTTACATGTAATAGCATTGCCGGTTGAATAAGTCTCATTACGATCTCATTATACACAAAAAATACTACACAAATATAGAACACGCATGTCACAAGTTGAATGGTAATATAAGTTTATTTTTACATGTAATAACAATCCATACGCCATTTTTGATGCGCAATGCCATCTTACTTTATGCAATGCCATAGCTAGCGTAGCCATAGATTATGTAAACGTTAGTGTTACTACTTTGACACTAATGATATTGCGTCGTCCAGGAACTGGACAGAAGCAATTATAGAACTTGCGTATGTTAGCAGTTATTGCAATTAAAAGTTTAATTTTTTTCTATTTGTTTTTAGTTTATAAGTTTTTAGTTTAAAAGTTTTATATTATGTGTTTTAATTTTATGTGTTTTTATTTTATTCTGAACACATGACGTCATTCAATGGACCTGCCAGAATACCAGCGCTGCGGCAAAGTTTGTCGCAGCATTAGCTGAGACAGGCTCCAATTTTTGCCTCAATAATGCTGTTCCATCTAATTTGTTATTCGATGTTATATTATGTATTTTATCTTGATGTGTTTTTCTGTCATTTATCATTGTGATGCACAAATAAACATATTTTTCTTTCTTTCTATTTGGATTCCCCACCCCTTAAAATATCGACAGCGATACCCATATTGATTTTTAAATTTTTCTCATCCGCCATCTTTGATTTCCCGTCCGCCATCTTGGATCACTAAATAAATTTCATATTATTAATCAGCGTCCCGAAAATCTCGAAAACGATACCCATATAGATTGTATCCTATTCGTTTAGCCTTTTTTTGCCTTTGACCCAACCCTCCCCCTTCTCGTTTGACCATTTTATTATTTTTGTCTGGACCCTAAAAGTTGTGGCGTAATTTTATATAGCCTATAGCCTTTCGGAATATTTGGGCTATCATAGGCAATAACAATTTTTAAAATCCGACTGCTAGATCCTGAGATTAGCCGACATTATATTTTAGCCTTTTTAGCCTTTTGCCCGGCCCCAAAGGGTCGAAGCGTTATGTTATATAGCCTCTAGCCTTTCGGAATAACTGGGCTATAGTATACAAAAAGAATTTTCCAGATCTGACCGGTAGTTCCTGAGATTAGCGCGTTCAAACAAACAAACAAACAACCAAACTCTTCCGCTTTATTATATTAGTATAGATACCAACTCTTAATTCTTTTTCTTTTTTCTTAAATAAGACAACTTCCGCATTAGGACTAAATCCTGTGTCACGGAGGACTTTACAAACATATAACTAACGGACACAATGAACAGCCGGACTCGAAACAACAATTTATGAATTATACAGAGTGTTGTCTCGTGTGGGAATCGAACCCACAACACTCGCGCAGTGTCAAGCAGCAAGGCGGCCGCTTTAACCACTACGCCAACCGTGCAGTCTTTGCAACTAGTATTATTGCAACTAGTAATGGAAGAATTTATTAAATTCGGAAATTAGTCATACTCAGAGATCATCACTCATGAAGCAGTTGCCACCTACTCACAATTGCTTAACAATTACAAAACTATTGCTTCAAGAAACAGAATGCGATCAAATTCATACACGAGTCTGTTCCTCAAAGTAGGCATTTGTTATAAGTAGATACAAACGGAGCCCAGGCTTTTTCTTAGCCAACAAATATGAGTTAAACATTGAATCCAAATTACTTAGCATCTTCTGTCAAAAAGCCGAAGCTATCACATTCTTTTCAATCAAGCTGACTTTCTCGCGATTATTATAAGGTAAGTAAAATATGCATGCGTCTTATTTGTGTAATGTACGCGGTGGCTGCGGGCGTGACGGTGACGTCACTACATTAATAATAATCAGCGTGACGCGTGACACGGCGTGGCGCGTGACATGCCGTGACGTGTGCATGTTTCATAATATGTGACTTTGAGCCGTGTGCGATCGTTGCTGCTATGGGGTTGTATTTCTAAGTACGAGTGTTGTTTTGATAGTGCAATCGTATCTGTCTTTTGGGATTGATATCACCCGTAATACTACTCTCTTTAGTCCATACGTTTCGTGTTTCGTTTGAGTTGCATTGCGATCTAGGAGTTTTTGAGTCTCCAAATGCGACTGGTAAATTCGTACTGGTGCTGGGCAACTAAGTCTATGAGCGACTTTTTCTGATGGGCCATCAGCTTTTCTAGTATAATTACATAGGTGTTTTTACGAAAACAGATTATGGTGACGCTAATATTATTACAGCAACAAAGGTTAATTCTATTCTCAGTATTTCATACCAATTAAAACTTGATTCTTTCACGCATACCTGAGAAAAGTACCCATAATACAGAGACACTACGGACTAAAGTAATACCGGTTTTATCTTTTAAGACACGGGACTCTTATAACGTCCGCATATATTCGCATTTACAATATTATCAGTATGTGTCAAACAATTCGTTTAGTAGGCTGCACTCAGCCACACAGTGGGCTCAAACCGCTCAAAACAAAAACTGTGAACTTATGAGTATTGCCTCCGGGTGTGAGAGCCACTCAACGCTCTCCTTATGTCTTCCACCCACGGGAAACATGCTACGTAATGCGATTTGAGAAAATTATTTTCTTATAAGAATTCTTACTGTTTTTGGTTTATTATTGTAAACCTTGGTGAAAATCTTCTTAATCTTTCTGTTTTAGTCTTTATTAAGGCGCTTTATATCTTACTGTAACTCTTGGACTTAATATATGTTTTTCGAAGTTAGGTTGAAACATATCGGTGCAAATTTATTTTACGTAGACTAACCTTTCTGAAGCAAAGAATGTCTTTAAAATTCACTGTAACAAATATCGCATTGAAATCAATAACCTGTAATGTAATGATCTAAAATTGCCTAAATTAAGTTTCATAAATCTTAATTATCGTTATAAAAGTCTCCCATAGTTCGTCCACACGTCAGGAAAATAACAGTTTAAATGACGATCAGATTAGTCAGAGTATATCGTACTGGTTTTTATAAATGCAATTTTTAAGTAGTGTATTTGTATTCTATGCCGTGTGGTTGACGGCATAGAATACAAGTGTCACCACCCCCTATCTTCCCGTGGGTGTCGTAAGAGGCGACTAAGGGATAACACGATGCAAATACCATCTTTGCGTAGAGACGGAAAACTCGACATCAAACCCTATACGACTGCCTCGTTGGTCTAGCGGCATAAATGTGCGCGTGGGATCGGGAGGTCCCGGGTTCGATTCCTGGGTCGGGCAGTGTTATTGGGTTTTTCTTTCACGAAATTCTCAGTAGCAGCACGAAGTCTGGAAATGTGCCCGGTACGGCAATAGGCTCGCCCCTTATTACGTGGGACTAAAATATATCTGGCGAAAAGTGGGTGTAGAAATACACCTCTGCCCATCCCTTCGGGGATAAAAGGCGTGACCTTATGTATGTGTATGTATGTATGTTTAAGTAGTTATAAAAACTGTTAATATAATACATCTGGTAACTAAATTACTTGCAAAACACGCTATAAATCTTTCTTGCTTTCAGAAAATGCGAACAAAATTATCTTCACAAAGAATATAAAAAAAATCTACAAGAAAACATCTCGCACACGACGCAGTGATATTACCCAAACAATATTTTTTTCTCCTTAACTAGCTCTCAAGTGTCCACAATAAAAACCAGCCAAGTATTCTTCAAAAGTTCCTCGCTCCGTAGCCTCGCTTTATTAGAAAAACTTCAAAGTAGCGCTTCGATGAGATTCATTGAACTCTGTTAGACCGTATCGTATGTCTTGACAAAATAGCACGAGGAATATTCTTCAACTGCTCGCAATGTCTGGCTTTAATAGCCGTAGTTGACCTTGTGTATAATTAGCGTACGGCCGCTTTCCTATAGCTTTATAAAACTTTAAAGGCATAGCGTCAGGAACTGTGCAATTTCTTCAAATTCCATCATCAAGACTAAGGTTTGTCTCAAATTACCCCAATGTGAACTCCGCCGCAATATTCTTGATTTATATCTCCAGTTGGCAAACTTTTTTTTTTATTATTTAACGTTGATAAATGTTGAATGGCGTTAGACTGACGCTTTATTTCACAAAAGCAGCCAGCGTTTAAGTAGTTAAAACCATAACTGTAAAACAAGTTTTTCTCGATTAAATTTAAGCCATTGGAGACTCCAGAAAAATAACCAGTTTCATCAATTGCATCAAAATGTTTTTTTAACTTACCTATTAGACACTTCTGTGATATGTAATTCAGTTGAATAACACCGGAGTTATCCAACAATTCGTATTTTTTTTTTACCAATAAAACCAAAACAAATTTGACACCTTTTGACACAAATTTTGTCCTAAGTTAGACCCTAGTCTCAAGCTCCCCCATTTGACAGTACCTAAATATATTTAAAGAAAAACGAGTACTTGATAAGCTATTATTATTAAGATACTAATTAATTTACAAATTCTGCTAGGATTCTTAGTTTTACTAATAAAATTTTACCTGTTGCTTTACAAGGATTACTCTTCAACAAAAAACAATTTTCTCAGATTGACGTTATTCCAAGCTCAGAATTTTCACGTGTTAATTTAGTCTAATCAGTAGATTTTCTTTATTTTAGCTTCACACTCGAATACGTAAAAAAGACTGAATAGTAAGGTGTAATATTACAATGCCGTTGTATAGGTTCGCTAAATAATAATTGAACCATCTAAAAAACAAGATACAACAAACAAAGTTTAAGTAAAGCTATAACCCTCCGACAATTCTCCATGGAGTAAACTACCATCATGATAAATTCAAATTACCTTCATTTCAGTATATCCTAAAACTAGACTTTGCCCGCGGGTCCACCCGCGTGAATTATACATTTAACCTGTACAAAAATGTGAAAACTGTACAAAAATTCGGTAGTTTTTGAGTTCATTACGCTTACATAAAGAAGACGCAGAGTGAACTACAAGGTATCGAATGGTACTAGATAACACGAATCCTAACTTTCAGAGTTTAGACACCAGCTAAATAACTCAACTTTATGTAAAGGTACCTAAGTTTATTGAACTAGAAATAATGCGTACCTAGAACCTTTTAGCTTACAACTCGTGGTTTTAATAGACTAGGTAATGTCGGCAACTCTAGCCTTGAAACAAGAGTACAAAATTAACGGCGCCTAATACAGTATGATTAATCCAATATATGTTGTATTTTTACACAGCTGAGTAGTTTCATAAACACCCCTCGTCGGCTTATTGGGTGTATTATTGTTTGAAGTGATGCTTGGAGACTAGACCGTAACATTATTTCTGTGAGTGATAAAGGGTACTGAATAAAAGGTATCAAGAATGCTCTAATATCGCTGTTTAGTATTCCTCTTGTAAATATAACATAACTTTATCCCAGAAGGGGTAGGCAGAGGTGTATACACACCGACACTTCGCCACACTTCGTGGGTGTGTCTTGTAAACATTGATCGAATTCGACCATTACTACAGTTCCGATCAATTTGTCTCAATAAAACTTTTACCTTTGCCAAAGCTCACATTTCTCCGTTGCCACGATGCACAAAAGCGTAATTAAGCATACGTATACTGCTCGTTTGCCGCGGGCTGATTAAATTGCCGAACCTTATCGCGCAAACAATTATAAACGCATTTATTTTGTACTAGCTGTGCCCGCGACTCCGTTCGCGCGGAATTTGTCTTTTCATTGGGCTACAGAATTGATACCCAAAATGTTTTAAGTTGCATAATACAACACCTATATTGAATAGTGTAGATGTCCTGAAAATAGCTCAAATGGTTTTGACTTGTTCGTGCAAGTCCACACCGCGAAGTTACCAATCGCGAGTAAAAGATCAGAGAATTCCTGTGCATGTTCGTTGCCTCATAATCATGCTCGCATATTTAATGTCAAAATGCATAGCGATAATACAATCCCATAGTTATGAACTCTTTAGACAGGCTATAATTTCATCAGCTCTTGTCTCATATTGTATAACTGACAGAGCCTAAAGAAAATCGCCAAGAAAAATGCCGCCCATGGGTTCGTCATTTTGTATTCGCACAATCTTACTTTAGCTTCGTTCCTTTGCCGAAATCACCTTGGTAGGAAAAGTCTTGCCGTTCCACCCGGAGCATCTACAAATAATAGTATTTTTCTCAAATCACTATCCGTATCCTATGGTTCGTATCGGTCGTCGTCGTCGTTGTGAGAACCTAAAAATATCCTCGGCCAATTTGTCTTCATATTTATGCCATAACTATGCAGCATCTCAAACCCATGGCGTAATCAATAAGGAGTTTTACTTATCTTGCTCAATTTAAATTGGAAGATCCAAATGTTTGAAAATATCCTATTTATAATCTTTCAACCCTCGTAATTTTACATTTGACTGATCATAATATATTAAGTTTCAACCAATTCAACTAAAGAGTTACTTTTATAAAACAAATTTTAACCGAACAAATGTTTAATTTGACCCAACTTTTTTATCTATGAACCGATTCGTATAAAACAAACATCAAATGTTAGGTGGGGCTTACTACAATACATCAGTGAAAACCACATTCCAATTCTATTAGCTGTTTCTGAAATAAGCGTGCACAAACGCACAGACAAACACAAAAAAAATAATAATTATATTTTTGGCTGCTCTTCTTTAACGTAGACCCCTTAAAATAGATTTCTTCTGAATATCTTCAATGGACATCGATCCGATCACTTACAGATTTATTATATCTATAGACGGCCATTTCGCGCGTTAAACAAAAATCAACCGTATAGTCGTACCCATACTGGCGCGGCGAGATTTGGGAGTTTTATTTCATCTATATCTTGTGTGTTTATAAACCGATTTCTATTTTTTTTTAAATATCATATACATATTAAAGTATACTTTTTGAATATGGGAGTTTGATAAAGATATATAAGGAAGGAAAAATTGACAGCTACGGAACGGAATGTCGGAAAAAATTTATTCCGTTAAAATAATTAATACATTTGTTTAAATAAACTACGCAACACAGTGGTTCCGAAATCGGATTGGATAAATTTATATAAGGTGGTTTCACCCTCTGCAGCTTTAGCTCGCTAAAGAAAGTAACGCGAGCCTAACACCTACATTGAAGCTATTCTATCCGATATAGAAAATATCTTGCTGGCTGGTGCGAGGAGCGCCGTGACAGCCTTCGAAGCGCTGGCGTACAGCGCTAGCCTCCATGCCGGCCTCCGCTAGCGCACTGGCCAACGGCAACGGTCCGCCGCCACGGACAATAAAAATATTAATTGTCATAATTATGTCAAAGTGTATATTTAGTGTTGTTTTGATATTATTTATTTAGATAAGTTTATTTTTAGTGCATATAGTTAATTGTTCGGCATATGTCGTGTAATGGTGGCAAGAGCGATGAAGAAATAGGTGCCAGTGAACCTTACACATCTTCTACCCTGGTGCGCTGCCCCATCTGTTCCCAGGCACGATTTTTCAAAGGTGAGCGGGGCCTTAAAGTACATTTTGGCAAAATTCACAAAAACCAAAATGTACTTACCGGCCCCAATACCTCCAGTACTACACACAGTAATTCCACTGACGCCCCTAAAATTCCTTTTTGGCAATATTTGAGTCAGTTAAAAAATTCCATTCCGGTTCTGAAGAGAATTCCCCGTGGTGCGAGGCCTTCAGTGGCTGAAAATCTAGCACAATGCATAGACCTTGTCATCCGGGAGAATTCTATTACGGCTTGGGAACAGTTACTCACCTTTCCGTATAGAATTCTACATGCTCAAGAAGACAGGCTTACAAAAAAAAGTTTGACAACAAAAATTAAAGAAAATTGCAATATTTCGACATCAAAATTAAATTACCATCCTGCCAAAGCACACCGCAATAGCACCATCTACCACCATGTAGAGTCTAAACTGAGGGAAGGTGATATCAGGGGAGCGTCCAGGCTTTTGTTCAGTACCGATGTGGTGGCGCCTTGCTCTGCCGACACACTTGCGAGTCTGCAGAGCAAGCATCCAGCGCCAGGAGATAACCTCTCCTTTCCTGATCCACCTAACACTGACTCGGGTTTTCTCAGCATTACAGCCAAGGACGTGGTTGGTGCCGTTGGCTCCTTCCGGAGCGGATCTGCTGGTGGTCTCGACGGTTTGACACCACAACATTTGAAAGTTCTTGTGTGTGCAAGCGCTGGGGCGGCAGGCGACTCGCTTTTGGGTGAGCTAACGGCATTAACTAATCTCATGCTCTCCGGCAATGTGAACGATGCCATCGTCGACGTTTTGTATGGCGCTAATCTGTGCGCCTTACGAAAGCGGGATGGTGGCATTCGTCCCATTGCCGTTGGGTGCACGTACAGGCGTATGGCAGCCAAGATATGCTGTCGCCATTTTAACACCTCATTATCTTGTGAATTTCAGCCACAACAGCTGGGCTATGGTTCCAGAGGAGGCTGCGAGGCTGCCGTACATGCCTTGTCATCGTACCTTGACTGTAATGGAGGTGAGGTTATCTTGAAGGTTGACTTAAAGAATGCCTTTAACTCAGTCAACAGGGACACTTTGTTGACACAAGTTAAATTGGAAACACCCCAAATTTACAATTTTCTTTGGCAATGTTATAGACACCCTTCTAAATTAATATACAAAGAACATCTTTTAGAATCTGCCGTCGATTGTCAACAAGGTGACCCTCTTGGACCACTAATTTTTAGTTTGGCCATCCATCCAGTTATAACCCAACTAAATTCTAAATTAAACATCTGGTACCTCGATGATGGAACCCTGGGCGGTGACGTAGAGTCTGTGTATCAAGATCTAGCACTTCTGAAATCAAAATTTTTATCCATAGGCTTAGAACTGAATACAAACAAATGCGAAATTGTTATTAATGACAATCTAGATAAATCCTCTATTCTTTCAAAATTTCAATATTTGGCTCCCAATATCACTCAAGTTGAAAAAAAATCCTTTCGCCTCCTGGGGTCCCCAATTTTAGACGACGGTTTTGATTCTTTTATACAGGAAAAAAATCAAAGTTTTAGTGACATTTCTGACAGGCTACTCAAAATTAATATACATTCGGCTTTCACTATTCTTCGATATTGCCTTTTTGTCCCTAAATTTACGCACGCATTACGGTGCTCACCTTTTTGGAAAACCCAACTCCACTCATTCAAATTGACAAAATTATACAGAATACCCTGAGTAAAATTTTAAATGTGGCCCTGAACGACCGGGTGTGGCTACAGGCGTCCTTACCTGTGCGCTTGGGCGGCCTCGGCGTTCGCAAAATTACCGACGTAAGCCTGCCAGCGTTCTTGTCATCGGTCCACAGCACTGCAGAATTGACTAGGAAAATTTTAGCTCCCACACTGGTTGATTCTGAAGTGCCGTGTAAGACCGATGCCTTGAACGCTTGGAGAAATGCTTGTCCAGGAACTGAGTTACCCCGAAACTTATCCTCCCAGAGGCAATGGGATGGGCCGCTTTGCAGCGTGGTACGAGAAAACCTTCTCAATACATCGTCCAACGCTGCGGAGCGTGCTCGCCTGCTGGCTGTGGGAGAATGGGAATCGGGCCTCTGGCTTCAGGCACTGCCATCGTCCAATATAGGTACCATGTTGGACGATACGACCTTCCGCTTCGCTACTTGCCTCCGTTTAGGTGCGTCATGTGTCTCTCCGCATCGTTGTCACTGTGGAGAGGCTGTCGATAGCCTTGGTCACCATGGCCTGTCATGCAGCAGGAGCGCGGGTCGTATTTCTCGACACGCCAACCTCAATGACATACTGCGCCGTGCTCTTGCCACCGCTGGCGTTCCAGCCCAACTTGAACCTCAAGGCTTGGCACGCGACGATGGCAAAAGACCAGACGGGATGTCGTTACTGCCGTGGAAGCTGGGTAGGCCTTTGGTATGGGACGCAACATGTGTCGATACCCTTGCGCCATCTCATCTTCCCAGCACAGCAGGTTGTGCGGGCGCTGCTGCTGCTACAGCGGAGACACTCAAACGGCGCAAATATGTAAATCTAATAGGAGATTATGTATTTGAGCCGTTTGGGGTCGAAACATTGGGGCCATGGGGTCCAAGTGCGCGATCAATTTTTAGAGATCTCGCAAAGAGACTTATAGACGCCTCGCGTGACCAGAGGGCTAGCACGTATTTGGCTCAAAAAATAAGTATAGCCATCCAACGAGGCAATGCTGCCAGTCTTCTGGGCACGCTTCCAATTGACTGCGATGCGGATGAGTTTCATGACGCCTTCTAAATTTTAATTTTTAATTTTTTGAATTTTCCCTTGTATATATTAATTCGTTTTTTTATTATTTTAAGATTTAATTTAATTATATTGTTAATTGTAAACAAATATTATAATTATAAAGATAATAAACTATCTTGCTCTTAGTAACATAAAAAAGAGAGAGAGAGAGAGAGAGATATATATATATATATATATATATATATATATATATATATATATATATATATATATATATATATATATATATATATATATATATATATATATATATATATATATATATATATGTGTGTGTGAAATAGAATATATTGATGTATTTAATACACTTTGAAGAAATGCTTAAAGATTAAACCCGTTATTGTGGCTAATTTATAAAAGATAGATATATACTATTAAGGACTATTTTGTAGATCTTTTGAAGACCATCATCTTTGTAATACATATTTTTGGTGAATGATCAACGTATGCGAGGATAAGAGCTCGAAAGCGCATTTTCATCCGACTTGCTTCAAATTTATCGTCACTGCTCAGCTCCTATGTGTCTTAGCGTTATGTTATATAACCTATAACCTGCCCAGGAGTATTGACTACAATCGTACCAAGTTTGGTTAAAATCCCTTCAGTAGTTTTTGACCCATGCGTGCACATACAGACAGACAGACAGACAGACAGACAGACGGACAGACAGACAGACAGACAAAAAATTTACTGATTGCATTTTTGGCATCAGTATCGATCACCATTCATCCTCCAATATTAATTTTGAATATATATTCAATGTACAGAATTGACCTCTCTACAGTTTTATTATAAGTATAGATGTCTATATTGTCAATCTTGTCATTCAGTTATTATTACTGTTTTTTTTAATAATCCTATCGGAAACTAGTTTAGTATGTGCTAGTAGCTATCGCCTTGTAGAACTAGGCCTTAGTCTAGTAAAGATATCAAAAAGCTGCTACGCAGAGGGTCTAGAATTCAAATTCACGGCGCGCACCAATGACTTTTCGAAGTAACGTGCCTATTAAATTGTTGATTATCACTTGCTATTGGTGAAGAAAAACATAGACGGATGTCACAACAGTGAGACAGTTTATATACAGGGCTGATGATGATGTTACTAGTAAATAGGCACTCTCTAGTCAATCAGCACCCTTACTTGGTAGGTCGAGTGTAATGTTACAAAGTTTGGTATTAGAAAATATTTGTGCTTCAGAATATGAATGTTTTTGGACCAGCTCAGGGTTATTTATGAAATTATTGGGTACTTGTTTTTTGACAGAGGAAAATAACAAATAGGTACGCTCTGTTAATATAATGAAAAATAATCCTAAGAGACACGTGTGTGGTCGAAACGGTACATAATCCTTTCATTAATATAAATAAAATGTCGATGACACAATAAAATTAACAATCGAATTTGAAAGCATGATTTTCAAAATTTTTACCAGCTGGCAAGTTATGAATAGGTAATAAATATCCGGCATTGATGTATGATATTTTAACTTCAAGAATACGAAGAATGTCTCATAACAACTCAACGAAAGCTCCCATTCTGTCTAACTTTATAACCGTAAAAATTATTGATGAGTGTTCACAAAATGAAAATCAAAAATTACATTCATGAGCTCAGCCGCGTACACGCCGGCCATTTCGCGACAAAGCGAGTTACATTTTGGCGGGAGCGGCCATGATGGATTGCGGGCTTGACAGGTGGAGGTGCGTTCGTTATTCGCAATTTGTTGTTACTGCGTTGATTGAGCGACCGTTTGTTTGGAAAATGTTAGGTCGCGGGTATCAATTGAATGGTTTGAAAAATAAATGCTTTTACAGGAGATTTTCTACAATATATATGCATATAAAGACAAAAAACAATGAATGCTACAGTTTACCTATACTTTTTGACTAATAAGACTTTGACTGACAATATACTTCACCTCTCGCTCTTCTCCCTCACCCTAATGAGAGCGGTGCAACGTGCGTGCGGGTGTAATGTGCGTGCCCAACATGTATTTTTATTTTTTATTTATTTATAGTATCACGCCTGTATCCCCGAAGGGGTAGGCAGAGGTGTAAATATTACACCCACATTTCCCCATGAATTTTTAGGTCCCATGTAATAGGAGGCGAGCCTATTGCCGTTACCGGGCACATCACTAGACTCCGTGTTGCTACTGAGTATTCGAAAAAACCCAGTAAAACTTTTGCCCGACCCGGGAATCGAACCCGGGACCTCCGATCAGCAGTCGCATACGCTATCCACTGGACCACGGAGGCAGCCCAACATGTGACGACAGATTATCGTGTCGTTTGCTTGTGGCTTATGTATTTAAATAGAGGTGCTGGATTTTTTGGATAGGACAAATTACCAGTCGTTCGCGGTATTTTTATTGCAATGACGGCAGAATCGTTGTAGTAGGAATAGCAGTGCTAGAGACGACAGTGGTACAGTAATAAATTATCGTCAAACCATAGTGGGAACTTACCATAAGAGTTACAGTTAGTCGTTTACCATCAGGCGTAGCTACTTTATGCCTTTTGGTTTTGAAACAAGACAACCAATGTTGAGTTACAAAACGAACATTGTGATTTGAATCCTTGGGCCTTACAAGGTAAACTCGTAGTTTACCTAAAGATGGTCTGAGACACATTTGACTGGTTTATCCTAAATCACTACACTAGCCGTAGGTGCCCTTTGAACCCAATCAACAGGTTCCAGTGAAGCCTATAATATCATTACATTCTACTCGTGTCGACAAACCCACTGACTCGAATCATTTAATTGCATTATCTATCTCAAAGACACAAATACTCCCAGACGCTCAACAGGTTAGCACAAAACACTAGGTGGAGGTCAAAATTAATATTTGGTTTTACTTAGCGTAACAAACGATACTTGATCGGGACGTTTGACCTGTTTAAGCGTTGCAACACCACCTGCAACAAATTTGATAAGTGTTGCTGTGCCTGGAAATTTTCGACTTATTAGTATATATTTGTAATATGAGGGAGGGAGGTACATATAATTTGATATCAATTTAATAGAATGTGAAGTCAGTCTAACTGTAGCAAGCTTGCAAGACTAACGTATTAATGTATGGTAGAGATACATAGTTTATGTCTCGAAGAAGGCGGTAGTTAGTCATTTCAGTCATCAAAAAAAAAAAAAAAAAAAAAAAAAAAAAAAAAAAAAAAAAAAAAAAAAAAAAAAAAAAAAAAAATTTATAATTAAATTAATTTAATGTTCAGTTAAAGTAAGTCTAACGACCGAACTAAGATTACTATGTATCGAGTTCTCATGCACGTGTTCGCCTTTGGAATTACCAGCCAATGCAGTATCGTCTGCATACAAGAGTTCTGTGTTCTTAATCGCCATTGTCCTAGCGTTATCCCAATTGAATCCATGACTTACGGCTAAAGGCCAGGGTCTACCTCTTAATCTAATCAGATATGACAGATTATCAGCTTTTTCACAAAGTGATTTCACCTGAGCAAAGCAACGCAAATGATGGTGATTTTAAACCAGTATTGATTTCATCGAAGGTTCAAGGCTCAGACTCCCTGTACGGATTGACGAAGACAGCTAGGATTCACGGCTTAACGTACTCTCTGAGACACGGGCAATAATTAACAATTTAATTCCCACATAGCTTCGATAAGGCAGTAGTGCGCACCGTGAATTCGAACCCGATACCTGCATGATAGTCTGTTGGCATCTCCGCAAGGCTATCGCTGTATCCTTTATATAAAAGCCGCTTCATTTTATTATTACATCAAACAATTTTATTTATTCTAATACAAGTTATCATTGTTTATACGACGTTAAGTTTGTCAAGTGGTAAAGTTGCCTCAGATTCATCGAAATTAGAATCCGATTCGGCATCGAATAAGGCTTTGAAATGGTAATGACGTCGATTACGTTTCATGGTGCATTTACGGAGTTTGTTTCTTATTAGACATTGAACCGGATATTTGAATAGTATTTACAGTATCACAAATGTATGTTACGAATCGTTTGAAAAGAAAAAAAATATCTACATTTTTCATATCATAAATTACTAAAAGACCAAGAGATTAAGTACTACAGATTTTTCAAAATACAGTAAATGTTTTCCTTGACTTCTATGTTATAGGAAAGAAAAATATCACGGATCCGAAATACCTAATCATATGTCCTTATTATAATCAGATAACCTTACCCTCACTGTATGCATTTTTGACGATGTTTTTAATTTTCAGCATTGAATCACATGTTTAGAGGACCACCTTGACTTTCAGACTAAATCATATTTCGATGTTAAGAAAGATTCATATCGTATGTTTAAAAATATAATAGTGCCAGTTTAGTGTGTTTTATACCAGAAAATAGCACCTTTTAG